>CANTUV010000027.1:25000000-27500000 GCA_947685225.1 Garcia nutans
AGGAAATCTGGCATGATCCCCTTTTAAATCAAAATTTGCCAATACCTGAAGTGATCCTATTTCTATTGATGTTGATACAAAGAATCATCCTTCAAGTTAGCCTATTTTAATATCTTTTTGTAACATTAGTAATTTTATTAAAATATAGTTAAATAAATAAATGGCTTAGAAGGTTAATTAAAGTGTTGAAGAAGGATACATATGAAATGTATATGTTGGATATATGAAAAATATACTTAAAGTATATAAAAAATTTGCTCTTTAAGTTAAATAGTAACAAGGGTAAAATAGTAAAATGGAAGTAAAAGTTAAAATATATGTAAATAATAATAAAAAAAATTTTAAAATTAAAATGATTTTTGGATGGTAGAAGATGATGAAAAAATATATATATAATAAAATAATTTAAAATTAAAATGTTTTTTGGATAGTGGAAGATGGTGAAAAAATTTGAATATTTATTAAATATTAAATAAAATTAATTATGAGTGGATGAAGAAAATTAAAAATTTTTAAATAATTAAATAATATATATGGTTATAAATAAAGGAAAGAAAAAAAAATCCTACTTTGTTTTTTCTTCTTTTTCTATATGTTTTCATGGTGGCTTGTAAGGGAGCAATTGGCTCTTCCAAACACTTAAAATTTCACTAAATTTTTAATAACCAAAAGAAGTTTTGATGGATTTTCAACAAACTAGTAAATTTTCTTTCACAATTTTAAAGTTTTATTGGAAAGTATGAATATGTGAAATATGAAAATTTGATGGGGTGTTTTATAATTTGTTAAATGGGTATGGATGAAGTTAATTTGATGATGAGACAAGTATTTTATAGATGGTTGATTTGTTTAGGTTTAGTGGAAGTTTGGATGGGTTAGTGGTGAATTTAGGGGTTTAGTGAAACTTTGTTAAAAAATGGATGTAAATTGGATTAAATGGTTTAAATCATATTATAAAATTATTTTTATGATGAAGATGAACCTAAAATACAATTTGAATTGGGTTAGAATGATATTTCAAAATTAAAGAGAGTAAGGGCAAAAATTTGAAAATTTGAAGGAATGATATATAATTGATGTTTAATAGTTTAAATGTCTTAAAATGTGATTCTAAAGTATTATATACATTCACATTATGATTAAGTGGTGAGTGATACCAAGTTACTTGGCTAAAGTGGTGAATGAAACTTGAGGAAAGTGAAAGGAAATGTGTGCATTTAGCTTAGAAGTGATCTTGGTTAAAGGTTAGTAGATACTTTAATAGAAGTGTATTGAGATGCATTGAAAATGGCATGATACATTATATAGAGACATTGGGACTATGTTATTTTGATGTGTGAATTCACATGTAAAATGTAGTTATGTGTTTAAAGGCATGAATTTCACAATGTGCGAATAATTAAGCCATTTTTAATATGGTTAATTGCATTGTTAAACATGTTTGTGAGGAAAACACATTTATGCCAATTTTAGGGCATAATTCGGCCACAATGAAAAAGTGGCAAAGAAATTGATGATTTTGATGAAAAAGGTGTGAAAATATTGTGAAATGATGAAAAGTGGTATAATTTCTAATGTATGAAAAGTATGGAAATGTAGATGATATGTGTGCCGCCTTATGTAATAATTTGTTTCAGAGTTTTGTGCTTAGCGATATGGATATGGCATGCCTATGATTTGCCTTCGAGCTGGACGTTGTGCGTCATTGTTATTTGAGTTGCCTTCGGGCTAGATGTTGGGGGTCACCATTATATCATTTGCCTTCAGGCTAGACGCTGGACGTTACTTATATTTTCTTCAGGCTAGACACTAGGTGTCAATAAGCCAAAACATTATCTCTGGAACAAGAATATTATATAGGGTCATTTGGACCCAATGCATATGATTATGTTATATACTGAAATTATAAAAGTAATGCATAAATTATATTTATGTTTTTGCATGATACATTGGGAAACTCTAAGAGAAGACATAATACCATTGAACTTCTATAAGTTATGTTTCATATTAAAGTATGTACCATTTGATTGTTAGCTTAGGGTGATTTATTTATAGTGCAGTTAGACCTAACTAGGTCTAGGTTTTCTAGGAGATACTGGAAGATTTTGTTACTGCCACTAGACTAAAGTTGCCACCATATCATGTATTTTTCTACTTTTGTATTTTATTATGTACATTATATTTGTATAATATGAAAGTGTTGTAATTTGTAAAGTTTTCACTAAATGTTTCATACTTTTACATATATATATATATATATATATATATATATATATATATGCATATTGGAGAAAATTGGATGATTTTGAGCCATTGGGGTTTTTTGGAGGAATGATTGATTTTATGCAAACTGGGAGTGTAAAATCTTTTGCAAGTTGTGTTATTTGAATTTAGGAACGTCCGAAATACAGATAAAATTTTGGCAAATTTTTCTCAGAGATTTTTCTTTTAAATTTGTATTATTAATAATTAAATTACTAATATATATATATATATTTATCTATTAAAATATTTATTATAAGGGTTAAAATAATTTTTCTTATAATTATGGAAATTCTTAAATGAGTGAAATTGTGACATTCTTGTATTCTTTATACGCATTCTATACAAACAAGGTGTATTTATTGTATGTATATAAGGTATAAGGGTGTTATACTTTTTACCATATCATCTTCACCAATAGTCTAAATGGATTTTTTACAAGCCAATCCTATGAGGATCTCTTACTAAAGACTCATGCTATTATAAGTTTCTACTTTTCTTCTTCTTTAAGGGGAAAAAACACTTTCAGAAGTTTATTCTCAATCTCTAAGGATGTGATTGCTTTAGAAAAGCATATCTTTATAGAGTCCTGACATCTCAAGGAGTGAACTACTACTTCAAAGGGTAAAATCATATCATGGCCATAAGTAAGAGCCTATGGAAACCCCTATTGCACAACTCTTTTTATGTTCGATAAGCCCATAGGGTCTCAGACAACATCTTATGCCACTCCTTAAGGGTTATTCTTAAGCATCTTTTTCAAAATCCTAATGAGCAGTTTATTAGACACTTCTACCTAGCCATTGACTTCAGCATAATGCGGTGTTGACTTTAGGAGTTATATCATATAGTCTTCTGCAATGTCTTTCATTTAATCATCAGTGAACATGGTCCCTTGATAAATGATGATGGATTGAGGAATGCCGAATTTGTGGATGATCTACTCCTTGATGAATTCAATAATGTCTTTCTGCTCAACCTTTTTCATAGGAATAACTTCCACCAGCTTGGTGAAGTAGTCAATAAAGAGGAAGCTAAGTCAGCCACAACTACTTCTTAATTGTTGACTTCTTAAAAATAAGACCCCATGGTTGACTTTCATTTCCACTGCTCTTCATATAGCAGCTCTTTATACTTAGACACTTTGGCAGCCAGCTCATAGAAGTCTCTAAATTTCATGCCTTGAAACTTCATCTTCAGCTTAAATTTGAGGTCTCTTTGTGCCATTTTGATGTATTCTATTTTGGCCAAGTGGATTTTGCATCGGTTCCTCATCTTTTTGAACCTGGTGATAAACCTATCAGTTGTTTCTCTAGGTTTCTAAGTCATCTTGTATAACTCTGCAATATACACCTCTAGTTAAGCTTCATCCAAAGCCAAAGGAGATCACCAAGAATAGGAAATTTTTATGGATCAACTACCCTTGGGAATAAGCTTTTCTATCTTCAATAGGTATTCTTTTGCATACAAATTGATTATTATGCTATCAAATAGAAAATACATTTAACATAACCAAACCACGCATGATCAAGAAGAAAACACTTTAAACTAATTATTTGTAAGACATTTCTCATATAAAAACCACATTTTAAGGTTAAAACTTGTATTTTCTAAAAGAAAAAGAAGGAAGAAAGAAGAGTTTTTCAAGAATTTTTTAAGATTTCATAAAAACCTTCATACAATGAGAGGATTCAAAGTAAGAAAGGATGGCTAAAACAAATTTGTCGATTAAAGTTTTGTAAAAATTGATTCAAAAGATCACTTTGTTCTGAGTTCATAAAATATTGTTGAGTTCTATAGTTATTACTATTGACCTTGACAATTCTTATCATAAAGAACCAAAAATGTTTGTTTATCTTATTCGATTTAACCTCATTTCTTTATGTTTTATTGAACTTGATAATCTTTGGAATATTAAGCTCGACATTATTTTGCAATATTCTCTTAATTTTTTTATATCTCGATGCCTTTATGTTATCTGTATGTTATTTTGTATTGCTATATTTCACGCATATCATATAATATCTCTAATTTTTGAAATAAAATAAAATAAAATAAAATAAATAATTTAAATAAAAAATTGAAGGATTTTAAGTAAAAAAGTGGGATGTATATGTGAAATATATATTAAATATATACAACATATAGAAAAGTCAACTCGTTAAAAGAAAAGTCAAAAGTCAAGTGGCATAATTGTAAATATACTTTAGAAAATTAAAATTATTTAAATAAATTAAAAATAAATTCTTTTTGAATGGAAGATGTAATTTATGATTTTTATTAAATAAATAAATAAATAATTAATTAATTAAAAAAATAAAAAAATAATATTATATATATGGTTGAATTTCAAAGTGGAAAGAAAGAGAAAACACAAAGTGATCTTCATCTTCTTCTTCTTTATGTTTGGCCGAACCTCCATAGCCAGCAAGAGAGAGATTTCTTCATCTTCCAAGCTTCCATAATTGAAATAAATTCAATATTTCAAGTAAAGTTTTGGTGATTTCTTCTTAAATTAGAAAGTTCTGTAGTTTATTTATTTGGATTTTCATGAAATTGAGATTATGTTGAGTTTGAGATTTTCTATTAGCATGATTTAATTGCTTAATTGGGTATGTATGAAGTTATTTTGAGTATTTATTAATAATTTTTAAGTTAGATTGAATAAATGGTTAAGTTTATGATGAGTTAGTTGAAGAGAGAGAATTTAGGGTTATGAAACATATGAACTTTTGAAATCATAAGTTTTAATTGTGCAATTTAGTTCCAAATGTGTTGTTTTGATGCATAAACAAGGATTTTAAAATCAAATAATAGATTTGGTTAAATTTGGATAGAGGTTGTGTAATAGTCAAGATGTTAAACAGGAACGTTTTAACTAATATTGAAAAATTGATAGTGTATAGTGACAAAAGTATTGTGGATAAATACTATATGTAGAGAATAGTAAATTGTATATCTCAAAAATTTACTGAAGAGATTATTTTTATTGTTTTACTAGATTAAAACCCGATTTAGAATCAACGGTTAAGAATGAGGGTGCACCATAGTTATTATGAACATTCCCTCACTTGATTAAAAATATTATATATATATATATATGTGTATATGTGTATGTGTGTAGAAATTTCTTATTTCCTCTCCATCTTCCACGCCATCATCACCATCTTCTCTCTATTTCTTCTTCCTTTCATCAAATTCATCAAGGATTAAGAGATAATCGCATATAGGTATACATTTTTAGAAGAATAAGCTAGAAAAGGCAAGATTATCAATAAGTAATCACAGGAAAAGAGAGAAAAAGAAAGAGAAAGAGGAATTTTGAAGAGGTATGTGCTTTTGATTTATAATATGCAAATATATGAATTTTTATGAGTTTTTAATAATTTAATTGAATGATTGAGTTATGTATAATGATATATTTTTGGAAAGTATTGATTAAATGGATTGATGAGTGAAAAATAACTTTTATATGATGGTTTTGATTCTTAACTCAACCTTTATGAGAATTGAGTGGTTTGATAATGTTTTATCCATATGAAATGGTTAAAAGTTTGATTAAGTGAAGTTTTAGTAACATATTTGATATGAATTCTTTTTCTGTCAAAACTTTGAGTTTGATACATTATTATCTCAGATCTTCGATATGTTTGTGTTTAATGAAGTTAAAAGTGTATAATACATGATGTTGGGATGCCACGGGCATGGCTTAAAGGTGTCATGGGTGTGGGAATCAAAGTTGGAATTGTTGGAGGAAGAATTACTCTGAAAACAGTCCCAAAATCAATGCCACGGTCATGGCAATTGAGTGCCACGGTCGTGTGATAGAAAGTGATGCTGTTTCTTCAAAAATTTTGATAAAATAGAGCAGTTCTGAATGCCACGGCCGTGGCCCTAGAAGGCCACGACTGTGGGGGTTTCCAAGGTCATTTGACAGATTCATTTGATATCCCATGGGCGTGGGGTTGTGATGCCACGGCCGTGGGGACCTAAATAATATTTTTGGCTTGTATTTTGTGATATATGGGCCTAGTATGAGGCTAATATGTTATGTTTCTTACTTTTATGTTGAGAATTCATGTGTATGTGTTAAAAGTATGAAAAAAAGTGATAAGCTTTAGATAAGTGACAAATATATATCATACTAAATGTTGATAAGAGTATTGTACCAATGAAATGATATAAACAATTTAGTGTTAATCAAAATTAATGAATTGCCCAAATTATACTAATTTTATATCTAGTTTTGGATTGAATGGCTAATCAGAGGAAGGATAGCCATAGTGATAGTGGGCACCGCGTGCCATTAATGAACACATTGTGTTATCAGTGATAGTGGACATAATTGCCATTATATATTCTTGAAATTTGTCACTAAGATTGCTACACTAACATGTTATCCAAACTTATGATCTAAGTTTAGTATGTATGGGCATATTTAATGAAGATATCTAAATTAAAAATATATGTGAACATGATAGTTGTGAATGATGGAAGAAATGTAAAAGAATAATATAAGTCAATTACTTGAAATTGACTTACTATGTTACAATGTAAAAGTGATTGTTAATATATATAGTAATGTTTACAAGTAAAAGTTCTAATGCACGAAATGAAAATGTTATGCTCAAAATATTGAATTAATCAATAACTTTATAAGTGTTGTAATGGCAATTATGCCATTATATATGCCAAATTTCAAGAATATATAATGGCAATTATGCCCACTATCATTGATAACACAATGTGTTTATTAATGGCGCGCGGTGCCCACTATCATGTTATCCAAACTTATGATCTAAGTTTAGTATGTATGGGCATATTTAATGAAGATATCTAAATTGAAAATATATGTGAACATGATAGTTGTGAATAATGGAAGAAATGCAAAAGAATAATATAAGTCAATTACTTGAAATTGACTTACTGTGTTACAATATAAAAGTGATTGTTAATATATATAGTAATGTTTACAAGTAAAAGTTCTAATGCACGAAATGGAAATGTTATGCTCAAAGTATTGAATTAATCAATAACTTTATAAGTGTTGTAATGATTGAAAGTGTATGTAATGATATAAGATACAAAGTGCTCCAAAGTATAGTACTAAATTTAAGAGCTGAAAATTATAGATTGAATGAAATTATCCTATATGTGAAATTGAAAAGTAAGACTTATTGAAAAACAAAATAAGCGTATTGTGAACAATGTTATCAAATGAGAAGTCTTAAATAAAATGATTCTTAACGAGACAAGTTGCAGTACAGAAAGTATTGTATAGCATGATAACTAAAGTTAAAGCTATTAGTTTGCGTAATCAGAATATTATGTTGGTTGTTATTGAAATTAGTTAATATATTGAAATAAGTCTTAAAACTAAGTGTTATTACTATATTTTTCATAAGTATTTTTCTTTAATATTAAGTGACAAATATGTTTATACATGCACCACTAAGCTTTGTTTAACATGTTAGAATTATTTTCTAACACACAGGTATCAGGATATCGGAACAAGTTAAGAAGTGGAATTAACAATCTTAGGAAATTATCTATAGTAAGTATAAAGATCTTATGTATATTGTACTCATAAGTTATAAAATGTATATATATTATTTAGTTTGGCTATTTGAGAGATTGTAATAATTTGTAAACATGAAAGGAATACATGTAATTAAAGGATGAAGTTTGAGAATTTTAGTGAAAGATTATTAAAGAAAGGAATGTATTATATAATCATTTGATTTGACAAATGTATGATAGTTATCTGGTTTGTAACTAGCATTTAGATTATTGGAGATTGGTCTAAATGTTGGACCTATAAGTGTTGTATTTTATCGATTGTATTATTATTTAAAAATTTTATTAGTTGGAAGAGAATTTTATATGACTTGATTGGGACACGTAAAGTATATCGAATAACATTCTCTGATAATTTTTATATAAGAATTGTCAGAGGATGTTACATTTAGTGGTATCAGAGCGTGGTTTAGGCATTTTTGGCATGTGGAGATATGAGAGAAGTGAAATGTAATTTTCTAAGTTATGTGAATTGAATAAGTGGATATGTGTTTTGATATAATTGATATTCCATATGTTTATGGTAGTAGAACGTTTACTAAGAATTGATTGAGCATTCGTAGTGTATTGTTTGTAGTGCACTAGATCTATTTGTGATAAAAAAGGATGTGAACAGAAAACAAGATATGAGTAGCCAAAGAGATATGTCAAAGTAACACAGTGGAAGTGTAATAATTTATTGGAATATGAGGAATGAATTATGACAGATAGATAAATTTCGAGAATGAAATTTCTTACGAGAATGAGAATTGTCATGCTTTAAAATTTTAAGTATTGATTTTCTGCATTAAGTGACTATATGAGTGTAAAATTGGATTGATTATGATATTATTTATAGCTTGAGCATTTGGAATTGATAGTGATAAGGTTAAATAAGCCTTAATAAGAGTAACATTAAATCCGAATATGGATAATATCTGTATATTTGAAAAGGATTTTGAAGAGGTAAGAAATTATGAAAATACCCTTATAGCTCGAAATGAATTCGAGCTGTAATTTGAATGTGAAATATGGAAAATGGAGGTTTAAAGTGTCAAATTATAATGTTTCGATGTTAAGAATTGAAGTGATAGTTAAATTAAAGAAAGTAAATGCATCGAAACTATTGTATAAGTGAATATATTGGATAAAAGTCCTAAAACTTATTTAAAGATTTCTAGTGTCTTCTATTGCCTTCTAAGACATCATCAAAACAAAAGATTGAAATGGAAAGTGATGGAAGAATATTGTTAAAGAGGTTAGTGCTTGTATACTACTTATTTTGCTATTTATTGAAATGATCTTGATTTTTACTATGTAAAAAAAAATTTGTAAATTGATAAAATGTCATTACTTGTGAAAGATATGGTGTATTAAATAATTGTGAAAAATATGAGTATAAAACTTTACTTCTATGATAGTAAAGTTATTCTTGCAATATGTAAATGTGTATTTATATCGTATTAACTGGAACAATGATTAAATCTATCATTGAATCATTTATGAGTTGCTATATGGTTGTGGAAGAAGATAAGTTTTTGAAAGATTTTAGGGTTATGGAAATTGCGATTTGAATTTGATTGTGCTTCGAAGAGTTGGATTCTGTTTCCTCAATTTGTATGAGTTGCATTATTAATAACTTATTGATTAAATCATGAAAAGAAATTCTAGCAGAGTTATGCATGATTATTTGTATAGTCATGCATATGCTTGTGTAAATTTCTATTCTTCAAACTTTGAGAAGAAATTCCAATAGTAAGATGCATGATCATTTATATGGACATGCATATATTTGTGCCCTTAAAATTTTGAAAGGCGATTTTAGTAGAGACATGTAAGACCATTCATATGGATATGCATCTGGCTATGCATATTTCTATTCTTCAAAACTTTAAAAATAATTGAAATAGTGATGTGCATGATCACTTGCATGGTCATTCATTTGCTTATGCATATTTCTACCTTCTTATCCCTTCACAAAGTAGAGTTTATGGGTGGAATTAGTACGAGATTATTGAATACATCTTGGATTGAAAATAGTTATAATTGACAAAAGATTGCTTATAAGATTGAAATGAAATCAATCCATTAAATGATGAAACTTAGATGTGAAGAAAACTTGAGGAAAGTATGGATAAATGTAATTAAATATCTAAAATAAGTGTAAGGTTAAAGAAGAGATAAAAGACGATTACAATTGATTAGTGGATTTCATATTATTCATTAAGAAATTAGATAATTTGCAAAGCAAGGTGAGAAGAATGATATATTGATGAATCATTGATGATTTTAAATAGTTTGAAGAGCAAGATAAATAAAACAAAGAGGTGTATATATGAATTGATTGAGTAATGAAAGTAAGAATGTGAGATTTACATATTGTGTACTTATGAAATACGTGATAGTAACATTATTTAGTGATTAAAGACAATTTATAGATTATATGTTGATGTGTTAAAGAGTTAACTAATGGTAATTGATACAATAGAAAGAAAGGAATTGATAATGTGAAAAGGAAAGAATGTAGTGAGATTTGTAGGTAAATTAACCCTTTTAGTGAAATAATGTGTTGTGGATCAAGTTAGAAATATATATGTATGTGAGTGTATATATTAAACATAGTGAATACATTATATATGTACATATGCTCTTCAAGTGAAAGAATAATTGTAAATTCTTAATATGTGAAGAAAAGAATTAAATAAGTAAGAGTGGAAATCTATTTAGATTTCATTATTACAGTGGAAACATGAAAATGTTTTCAAAGATAAAGATTGATGAATAATCGAAAATAAATATGATGTGTATATATGATTATATAATAAATGTGTTTGAAATAATTGCTCCTATCTTATAAATTCAACATAATAAACAATCACTTTAAAGAGAAAGTGTTATATTCCAAAAGATATTACAATTGACAATAATTTGTAACAATGAAATAAATATATTGATCGATTATACTAATGTTAAATCTAGTTTTCGGATTAGCTAAAGGGTAAATGTTCAAAGTGATAGTGGGCATTTTATGCCATATTGAAAGTGGGCACTCTGTGCCATAGAGGACGCGTATGTCCCATAATGAAAGTGGGCACATTGTGCCATAGAGGACATTTTTTTATATATGTCCCAGTGATATTGGCATTTATGCCATCAGCGGACGCTTTGCATCATAGAGGATCTTTGGTTCCTTTCTCTTAGTGGACACTCTGTGTCATCATATACAGTGGGCATTCATGCCATAGTGGGCCTTTTGCTATATTGATACAGTGGACATTTACTTGCCATCAGTGACTCGCTATCCGGAACTAGGATTTAAAGTTCAGTATATAAGAAAAATAAAGATATATATCTATAACAGTAAAATATAATGATACAAATTATATACAAAAAAAAATTCTAAAGAGAATTAAAAGTAATTACTGAATTGAGTTTGAACAGTGTAAGTGTGTAGAGCTGAATCTTCTGCAGTTCTATAATAAGATTATTCTGAAAGTGTTACATTGAATGATATTAGACATAAATAAAAGTTATGTAAAGCAATAAAATAATTGATTGTATGTGAGATTTGAGAGTATTTAAAAATTAAATGGCTTATTGCCATAGCATGTAAATTTCAAGAATGAAATTTCTTTAGTGGGGGAGAATTGTAATGGTAAAGATGTTAAACAAGAATGTTTTAACTAATATTGAAAAATTGATAGTGTATAGTGACAAAAGTATTGTGGATAAATGCTATATGTAGAGAAAAGTAAATTGTATATCTCAAAAATTTACTGAAGAGAATATTTTTACTGTTTTATGAGATTAAAACTCGATTTAGAATCAACAGTTAAGAATGAGGGTGCACCATAGTTATTATGAGCATTCCCTCACTTGATTAAAAATATTATATATATATATATGTGTATATGTGTATGTGTGTAGAAATTTCTGATTTCCTCTCCATCTTCCACTCCATCATCACCATCTTCTCTCTATTTCTTCTTCCTTTCATCAAATTCATCAAGGATTAAGAGATAATCACATATAGGTATAGAGTTTTAGAAGAATAAGCTAGAAAAGGTAAGATTATCAATAAGTAATCACAGGGAAAGAGAGAAAAAGAAAGAGAAAGAGGAATTTTGAAGAGGTATGTGCTTTTGATTTATAATTTGCAAATTTATGAATTTTTATGAGTTTTAATGATTTAATTGAATGATTGAGTTATGTATAATGATATATTTCTAGAAAGTATTGATTAAATGGATTGATGAGTGAAAAATAACTTTTATATGATGGTTTTGATTCTTAACTCAACCTTTATGAGAATTGAGTGGTTTGATAATGTTTTATCCATATGAAATGGTTAAAAGTTTGATTAAGTGAAGTTTTAATAACATATTTGATATGAATTCTTTTTCTGTCAAAACTTTGAGTTTGATACATTATTATCTTAGATCTTTGATATGTTTGTGTTTAATGAAGTTAAAAGTGCAGAATACATGATTTTGGGATGCTAGGGGCGTGGCAATCAAAGTTGGAACTATTGGAGGAAGAATTACTCCGAAAATAGTCCCAAAATCAATGCCACGGTCGTGGCATTTGAGTGCCACGACCGTGGGATTGAAAGTGATGCTGTTTCTTTAAAAATTTTGATAAAACAGAGTAGTTCTAAATGCCACGGCCGTGGCCCTGGAAGGCCATGACAGCCGTGGGGGTTTTCAAGGTCATTTGACAGATTCATTTGATATCCCATGGGCGTGGGGTTGTGATGCCACGGCCTTGGGGACCTAAATAATATTTTTGGCTTATATTTTGTGATATACGGGCCTAGTATGAGGCTAATATGTTTATGTTTCTTACTTTTATGTTGAGAATTCATGTGTATGTGTTAAAAGTATGAAAAAGAGTGATAAACTTTAGATAAGTGACAAATATATATCATACTAAATGTTGATAAGAGTATTGTACCAATAAAATGATATAAACAATTTAGTGTTAATCAAAATTAATGAATTGCCCAAATCATACTAATTTTATATCTAGTTTTGGATTGAATGGCTAACCAGAGGAAGGATAGCCATAGTGATAGTGGGTACCACGTGCCATTAATGAACACATTGTGTTATCAGTGATAATGGGCATAATTTCCATTATATATTCTTGAAATTTGGCATTAAGATTTCTACTCTAACATGTTATCAAACTTATGATCTAAGTTTAGTTTGTATGGTCATATTTAATGAAGATATCTAAATTGAAAATATATGTGAACTGTTAGGAAATCAAGGAGATCACAGAAACCAAAAACACGCAGCGAAAAAATTTGATCTTTGATTTCCCATCAGGATCCATGTTATTCGTTTAATTCGATAAAAGTGTTCAAAGAACTAACCTGTTGATGATTAGAAATCACAGTTTGGAAGAGATGCCTCGATCGCGAAACACCCTCTATCACGTATCCACACGAATGCTACCGTCTGGAGTGCTAGCTCTCTACAACGGCGAAGGCTGAAAAACGTTTTCTCTAAAACGTATTAGGGTTCCTTCTTTTTTTTCGTTCTGCTTTTTTTTTTTCTAAAGTTACCTATCAGAAGACTTAACGTCTGGAGTGAATATAATCACTCCAGAAATCCAATTCAAAATTGGATAAGGTAAGTCAAATTCAGAATCCAAATCTAATTAGGATTCTGAATATATTATCTAATAATATATATAATTGGATAAGGTAAATCAAATTCAGAATCCAAATCTAGTTAGGATTCTGAATATATTATCTAATAATATATATATAAAACGAAAATAATAATAATAATAAATATTAATATCTAATATTTGTTAGTAAATCGTTAAGAATCTGCAACCCTTGCCGCAGCGGAAAAACAAAAATTCTTTCGATTTACTCACAGGATCCATGTGATCCATTCAGTTCGATAAAAGAGATTCGAAACTAACCTTTTTGTGTAGCTTCAAAAATGATTAACAGATGCTGCCTTCTGAAGACGAACACCCTCTAACGAAATCCACACAAACGTATGCCGGTCTGAGTGCTAGCTCACCAACGGCAGTGGCTGAACCTTTTCAAAACGAAACTAGGGTTTTTTTAGGTTTTTTTTTTCTTCTTACGTTTTCTTTTGCAAAACGAATAATAAGATCATTAAACCTCCAGTCCTTTTAAAACCGTTTTAAAAGACTTCTTTTTATCAAAACCCTAACTGTCCATATCCCATATGGACCCACGTTTTAATAATTATTATCTAATAATAATTATTATAACAATATTATTATTAATATCTAATAATAATAATAATACTAACAATAATAATTAAATATAATTATTATTATTTAAGTACAGCCTACGTTCTATGTGTGTGACCCGATAGGCTCATATTAATTGGTAGTGTATTTCAATCTCTATTGAAATGCACAAATCATAATTGGCCTCTAGCAAGACATTACGACTACCCAATTAATCATGAGAATCATTATAAATGAAAAACCTGAAATAGTACATGCATTAATCCCTTTGTCACACGATATCTAGTTTGAACATAAGTCATAGTAAATGTCATACTTATATTGTCCAAACTTATGATTACTCGATCTCCAAGTTAACTGATAAACAAATAAGATTGATCTTATATCAACTTATTTGAGCATGGCCATGCATTTCTCAGTTACACTTATCAAGGGGCCCAGAAGATATCTCTCTCATAGAGAGGGACAAATTCCATCTTGATTGTTCATTTTCCTCTACATAATTTATATCATGTTCAAGCATAACCTTTATAATTATCTAGTTACAGATAACGTTTGATCATGTCAAAACATAATATTCCTTATGTTGGAAACTATGACAATCTCAAGTCAAAGGATTAAATGAAAACTATTATGAGATACACTTATGACATTAAACCATGAAGTGATATCTATGTGGGTCTATCCAATACACTGTTCTCTAACATGTATCCATAATATTGATTTGTATCTTCATACCTATAATCATCTTATGATTATCAAATCAATATTACACTAGTTATATTTATTATTATCTCCATAACAATAATAAACCAGGGATATAATCATTATTATATATAACATGCAAACATAACAATGATAATAAAAACTTCTTTATTAATAACAAAATGAATAACATTAAGGTCCAAATCGATGGCCTAGGGCATATACACTAACAGTCTCCCACTTGCACTAGGCCTAGTCTAACAAATATCTCATGCCCATAGACCTAGTGTGCTGATCATGCTTGACCCGCGAGAGAGGCTTTGTCAATGGATCTGCTATGTTGTCATTTGTGTCAACTTTGCATATCTTGATATCACCTCTATCAATGATGTCTCGAATGAGGTGAAATCGCCTGAGTATGTGCTTAGATTTTTGATGGGACCTTGGCTCTTTTGCTTGCGCTATGGCACCATTGTTGTCACAATAGATAGCCATAGGATTAGCAATGCTAGGCACCACTCCAAGCTCAGTGATGAATTTCTTCAGCCAAACTGCTTCCTTAGCAGCATCTGATGCTGCTATATACTCAGCTTCTGTTGTAGAATCTGCTACTGTGCTTTGCTTGGAACTTTTCCAAGTAATGGCTCCACCATTCAATGTGAATACAAAACCTGACTGCGATTTGTAATCATCTATATCAGTTTGGAAACTAGCATCTGTGTAACCATTTACAACTAGTTCATCTTCCAAACCTCCATAAACTAAGAAAACATTCTTAGTTCTTCTTAGATACTTAAGAATGTTCTTAACAGCTGTCCAGTGACCCTCACCAGGATCAGCTTGATATCTACTTGTTATGCTTAAAGAATATGAGACATCAGGTCTAGTACATAGCATGACATACATAATAGATCCAATAGCAGAAGCATAAGGGATCTTATTCATTCTATCTCGCTCCTCAGATGTCTTAGGACATTGATTCTTGCCAAGATGAATACCATGTGACATAGGCAAGAATCCTTTCTTGGAATCTTGCATACTGAACCTCTTCAACACTTTGTCAATGTATGTACTTTGACTTAAGCCAATTATCCTTCTAGATCTATCTCTATAGATCCTTATACCAAGGATATATGCAGCCTCTCCCAAGTCCTTCATTGAAAAAGAATTCCCTAACCAATCTTTAACCTTTTGTAAAGTGGGGACATCATTTCCAATGATCAATATGTCATCTACATATAGGACTAAGAACACGATAGCACTCCCACTAACCATCTTGTAAACACATGGTTCATCTTCATTTTGAATGAAACCAAAGTTCTTAACTGTTTCATCAAAACAAAGATTCCAGCTTCGAGATGCTTGCTTCAATCCATAAATGGACCTTTGAAGCTTGCAAACCTTCCCTGAATTCTCAGGATTTACAAAACCCTCAGGTTGTGTCATGTACACATCCTCGAGTAAATTTCCATTAAGGAAAGCGGTTTTGACATCCATTTGCCATATCACATAATCATAGTATGCAGCAATGGCAAGGAGAATCCTAATAGATTTAATCATAGCAACTGGAGAAAAAGTTTCATCATAGTCTATACCATGTGTTTGTTTGAAACCTTTAGCAACCAACCTTGCTTTATAGGTTTGCACATTTCCATTAATGTCAATTTTCTTCTTGAAAACCCATTTGCAACCAATAGTCTTAATACCTTCAGGAGGATCAATTAAGGCCCAAACTTGGTTGTCAAACATGGACTGCATCTCAGATTTCATGGCTCCAAGCCATTTCTCTGAATCTGGACCTGACACAGCTTCAAGATAGGTAGTTGGCTCATCTTGATCTATGAGCAAAACTTCACGACTTTCAGTCATGAGAAATCCATATCTCTCAGGCTGATGACGTGGTCTATCAGATCTGCGCAGAACTTGTGTAACATTTTCAGTTTCCACAATGACTTGTGGTTCTGAAACTATTTCTATAGGCGGTTCAATATCCTCTTGTGGTTCTATAAATTCATCTAATTGAACTGTGCTCCCACTAGTTCTTTTAGAAATGAATTCCTTTTCCAAGAAGGTTCCATTTCGAGCAACAAACACTTTGTTCTCAGATGGAATATAGAAATAATATCCTTTAGTTTCCTTAGGATATCCCACAAAGATACATTTAGCAGATTTTGGAGCTAACTTATCTGAAACTGGTCTTTTCACATAAGCCTCACAACCCCAAATCTTAAGAAAAGACAAACTAGGTGTTTTGCCAGTCCATATCTCATATGGTGTCTTTTCAACCGCTTTAGATGGTACACGGTTTAAAACAAAAGCAGCTGTCTCCAAGGCATAACCCCAAAACGATAATGGAAGATCTGCTTGACTCATCATAGATCGAACCATATCTAATAAAGTTCGATTTCTTCTTTCAGAAACACCATTCCACTGTGGAGTTCCTGGAGGAGTTAATTGTGAAACAATTCCATAATTTCTTAGATGTTCGTCAAACTCTTGGCTCAAAAATTCACCACCTCGATCAGATCGAAGTGCCTTAATAGTTTTACCAAGTTGATTTTGTACTTCATTTTGAAAAGTTTTGAACATTTCAAAAGCCTCATGCTTATGTTTCATTAGGTAGACATAGCCATACCTACTGAAATCATCAGTAAAAGTAATGAAGTAATTATATCCTCCTCTGGCACTAATGCTTAACGGGCCACATACATCTGTATGTACTAGTCCTAGCAAGTCATTAGCCCTTTCACCTTGTCCGGTGAAAGGATTCTTTGTCATTTTGCCAAGTAAACAAGATTCACATTTATCAAATGATTCAAAATCAAATGAATCTAATAATCCATTTTGATGGAGTTTAGAAACGCGTCTCTCATTTATATGGCTAAGACGACAATGCCATAAAAATGTAGGGTTTAGGTCATTTGGCTTAATTCTCTTAGAGTTTATGTTATAAATATGATTCTCCCTAGAATCATCTAAGTCAAGGACATAAAGGCCATTAAAAGATCTTGCAATACCATAAAGCAAATCATCTTTATCAAAAATAGAACAGGTCTTATTTTTAATTAAAAATGAAAAACCTTCATCATCCAAAACTGAAACTGAAATAAGATTCCTACTCAGAGTAGGAACATAATAGCAATTGTTCAAATTTAACAAAAAGCCATTAGGCATATGAAGTTCATAAGATCCTACAGCTAGTGCAGCAACTCTTGCTTTATTCCCAACTCGTAGGTCAACTTCGCCCCTTTTCAGTGATCTACTCCTTTTGAGTCCCTGCACATTTGTACAAATGTGAGAACCACATGCAGTATCCAATACCCATGAAGTAGAAGCAGATAAGTTAATTTCTATAACATATATACCTGAAGACGTAGTCGCACTACCCTTCGATTTCTTCAATTCAGCCAAATAAAGTGGGCAATTTCTTTTCCAATGCCCAGGCTCCTTGCAATGGTGACAAGTTCCTTCCTTAGGAACAGGTGCCTTGCGTTCTTTTGGCTTGGGCTGTCCCTTAGGCTTTGTAGCAACTGTTGCTTTACCCTTTGCCTTGCCTTTTTTCTTCATAGGCTTACCCTTATTGACATTCAATACATGGGTAGCCTTAGTGGGCCTTTTGATATTCCCTTCAGCAGTTTTGAGCATACCATGTAGCTCAGGAATGGACTTTTCCATGTTGTTCATATTATAGTTCATAACAAAATGTGAAAAACTGCTGGGCAAAGAATGAAGGATCAAATCCGTGGAGAGTTCTAGACTCAAGGGATATCCAAGTCGGGCAAGGTGATCAATGTAGCCCTTCATTTTCAAAACATGAGTGCTAACCGATTCGCCCTCTGACATCTTGCAGTCAAATAATGCAACAGCAGTGTCGAATCTATCCTGCCTAGCTTGCTGTTGGAAAGCTTGTTTGAGATGGACACTCATCTCATAAGCCTCCAAGTGTTCCAGATCCTTCTGAAGTTCTGGACACATAGTAGCGAGCATAAGACATCCAATGTCATTGGAATCATCCATATGCTTCTTATGCTTGTTCTTATCAGCATTAGAAGCATTAGCAGGAGGTGGCTCAGGGACAGCTTCATCAAGCACATAGGACTTCTTTTCTTGTTTGAGAACAATTCTCAGGTTCCTAAACCAATCAACAAAATTAGTCCCATTCTCTTTCAGTTTTTCCTTCTCAAGGATGGATCGCAGTGATAAAGTGGAGTTATTGTTGGTAGCCATTTCAATCTACAAAATATGCAAATTTTAATTAATAAAAGGTGATAAGTAATTAAACTCCCACTAAAATATAACCCTCAATCATCACAATGACATTTTAGTGGGCTAAGATCCAATTTTAAAACGGTTAGAATCATTAATTACTTTGCTTTGGCAAAATCTACATTTAGGTGATCTTAGCCTTGATAAGTGTTTAAGACATGGATGGCATTAAAACTTAGATTAATAATGAGGGTTCATTCCATTTAATTTTTTTTTGAAAACATGTTAAAATTGACATTTATATATCATATCCTATATGCATACATAAACTATCAAACATGGCATCTCATACATATTTGATAAAAATAAATGTGACATAGCATGGCCAAACTAGATATGATCTTCATGAGACCAAATGAAGATCATATAGGCAACCCTAGGTGAAAAGAAAACCTATCTATTACAACATTTGCAATAGTACATTTCTTCATATCTTGAAAGGCAACTTCATCTCCATGGAATTTTCATCTTCTTCTCCAAGCTTGAGTCTTCATTATTACATTAATAATAAAAACTAACTACTAAACTAGTAATTATAAAGTTACAAAAATAAACGACACGCAGGCCGTATTTATAAAAAATTAAGATATAAATAAACCAATCACATAGGTCATAAGGCCATGCTATGCACCATGCCAAGACATCAAACAAACATAACCTATTCATCACTAACATGTTAAATAGAAACAAATATATTGACATTCTTAATGTCGCGGTAACGAACTATAGGGCGCGAACATACGGCGGTCCCGCTAGCCGATTAGCGGGCGGGGCTCCCGCTGGCCGGTCAGCGGGCGGGGTTCCGAAGGGGCAGCGCCCCTGGGCGGGGTCGAGGGGCAGCGCCCCTCGAAGCTAAACAGAATCATTAATCCAATTAATTATTTTCTGTCAAAACCCTTATTCTGTTAATCATATTAAACAGAATATAATAGTAATCTATTAATCATATTAACAGAGAACTATTACCAGAAACCTTAGAAACGATTTACTCAATAATCATATTAATCAAAATCGAAATCTATGTATACATTCAATATGAATAAACGAATTGAATTAATCATATTAACCCTAATTCGAAAACATAACAGATCGTATACCAACCCCAATTTGATTTCACAGAATTGTATCTTATACAATTGGTCATCTTTGACATCATATATCAACAACAATTTATGTTATATCTCATATAACAGATTCGAATCATCATCAAATGATAAAACGAATTTAATCATGCCATTCGAAAAACAATAGATCATATCAACACATCAACATGGTATATTTCGAATTAAATGGAATCAACAAGAGGCTCTGATACCACTGTTAGTAAATCGTTAAGAATCTGCAACCCTTGCCGCAGCGGAAAAACAAAAATTCTTTCGATTTACTCACAGGATCCATGTGATCCATTCAGTTCGATAAAAGAGATTCGAAACTAACCTTTTTGTGTAGCTTCAAAAATGATTAACAGATGCTGCCTTCTGAAGACGAACACCCTCTAACGAAATCCACACAAACGTATGCCGGTCTGAGTGCTAGCTCACCAACGGCAGTGGCTGAACCTTTTCAAAACGAAACTAGGGTTTTTTTAGGTTTTTTTTTTCTTCTTACGTTTTCTTTTGCAAAACGAATAATAAGATCATTAAACCTCCAGTCCTTTTAAAACCGTTTTAAAAGACTTCTTTTTATCAAAACCCTAACTGTCCATATCCCATATGGACCCACGTTTTAATAATTATTATCTAATAATAATTATTATAACAATATTATTATTAATATCTAATAATAATAATAATACTAACAATAATAATTAAATATAATTATTATTATTTAAGTACAGCCTACGTTCTATGTGTGTGACCCGATAGGCTCATATTAATTGGTAGTGTATTTCAATCTCTATTGAAATGCACAAATCATAATTGGCCTCTAGTAAGACATTACGACTACCCAATTAATCATGAGAATCATTATAAATGAAAAACCTGAAATAGTACATGCATTAATCCCTTTGTCACACGATATCTAGTTTGAACATAAGTCATAGTAAATGTCATACTTATATTGTCCAAACTTATGATTACTCGATCTCCAAGTTAACTGATAAACAAATAAGATTGATCTTATATCAACTTATTTGAGCATGGCCATGCATTTCTCAGTTACACTTATCAAGGGGCCCAGAAGATATCTCTCTCATAGAGAGGGACAAATTCCATCTTGATTGTTCATTTTCCTCTACATAATTTATATCATGTTCAAGCATAACCTTTATAATTATCTAGTTACAGATAACGTTTGATCATGTCAAAACATAATATTCCTTATGTTGGAAACTATGACAATCTCAAGTCAAAGGATTAAATGAAAACTATTATGAGATACACTTATGACATTAAACCATGAAGTGATATCTATGTGGGTCTATCCAATACACTGTTCTCTAACATGTATCCATAATATTGATTTGTATCTTCATACCTATAATCATCTTATGATTATCAAATCAATATTACACTAGTTATATTTATTATTATCTCCATAACAATAATAAACCAGGGATATAATCATTATTATATATAACATGCAAACATAACAATGATAATAAAAACTTCTTTATTAATAACAAAATGAATAACATTAAGGTCCAAATCGATGGCCTAGGGCATATACACTAACAATATTAATATTATTAATATTATATCCAGCCCAAAGCGCATTCTTGTGTGTGACCCGATAGGCCCATATTAATTGGCAGTCAATTTAATCTCTATTAAACCAACAAGTCATAATTGGCCTCTAGCAAGGCGTTACAACTACCCAATTAATATAAGGAATGTCCAATTTGCCTAATAATAGTACATGCATTAATCCCTTTGTCACACGATATCTAGCTTGAACATAAGTCATGGTCAACGTCATACTTATATTGTCCAAACTTATGATTACTCGATCTCCAAGTAGACTGATAAAAACAAATGAAATTGATCACACTATCAATTCATTTGAGCACGGCCATGCATTTCACAGTCTCACTTATCGAGGGGCCCAAAAGATATCTCTCTCAAAGAGAGGGACAAATTCTATCTTGATTGTTCATTATCCTCTACATAATTTCTATCATATATGATCATAACCTTTATTACTATCCAGTTACGGATAATGTTTGATCATGTCAAAATACAATAGTCCTTATATTGGAAACTATGACAATCTCAAGTCAAAGAATTAATACATAACTATCATGAGATTTACTTATGACACTAACCCATGTAGTAATCTCATGATGGGTCTATCCAATACATTGTTCTCTAACAAGTATCTATGAAATTGATTTATATCACTATACACATAACCATCTGATGATTATCAAATCAATGTTCATACTGGTTAAGAATTATTTTTTTTATCTCTATAACAATAATAAACCAGGGACAAATATCAAAATTGTGTAACATGCAAACAAACAATAATGATATTAAAACCTCATTTATTAATAATGAATGTATAACATAAAGATCCAAATAAATGGCCTAGGGCACATACACTAACAATCTCCCACTTGCACTAGGCCTACAAATTTCTAAGACCCATAGATCTAGTGTGCTGATCATGCTTGACCCGTGAGAGAGGCTTTGTTAATGGATCTGCTATGTTATCATTTGTGTCAACTTTGCATATCTTGATATCTCCTCTATCAATAATGTCTCGAATGAGGTGAAAACGCCTGAGTATATGCTTAGACCTTTGATGAGATCTAGGTTCTTTTGCCTGTGCTATGGCACCATTGTTGTCACAATAAATGTCCACAGGATTTGCAATGCTAGGCACCACTCCTAGCTCAGTGATGAATTTCTTCAACCAGACTGCTTCCTTAGCTGCATCTGATGCTGCTATATACTCAGCCTCTGTTGTAGAATCAGCCACAATGCTTTGTTTTGAACTCTTCCAACTAACAGCTCCACCATTCAATGTGAATACAAAACCTGACTGCGATCTAAAATCATCTATGTCAGTTTGGAAACTAGCATCTGTATAACCATTTACAACTAGTTCATCTTCCAAACCTCCATTAACCAAGAATACATCTTTAGTCCTTCGAAGGTACTTAAGAATATTCTTGACAGCTGTCCAGTGACCTTCACCAGGATCAGCTTGAAATCTACTAGTTGCGCTTAATGGATATGAGACATCTGGTCTAGTACATAACATGGCATACATAATAGATCCTATAGCAGAAGCATAAGGAATCTTATTCATTCGATCTCGCTCATTAGATGTCATAGGACATTGACTCTTGCTGAGATGAATGCCATAAGACATAGGCAAGAATCCCTTTTTGGAATCTTGCATGTTGAACCTCTTCAACACTTTATCTATGTATGTACTTTGACTCAGGCCAATTATCCTTCTAGATCTATGTCTATAGATCTTTATACCAAGGATATATGCAGCCTCACCTAAGTCTTTCATTGAGAAAGAATTCCCTAACCAAGTCTTAACCTTTTGCAAGGTAGAGATATCATTCCCAATGAGTAATATGTCATCCACATATAAGACTAAAAACACTACTGCACTCCCACTAACCATCTTGTAAACACAAGGTTCATCTTCATTCTTGATGAAACCAAAGTTCCTAACTGTTTCATCAAAACGAAGATTCCAGCTTCGAGATGCTTGCTTCAATCCATAAATGGATCTTTGAAGCTTGCAAACCTTTGTAGAATTCTCAGAATTTACAAAACCCTCAGGTTGTGTCATATACACATCCTCAAGCAAGTTTCCATTAAGGAAAGCGGTTTTGACATCCATTTGCCATATCTCATAATCATAGTATGTTGCAATGGCAATGAGAATTCTAACAGACTTAAGCATAGCAACTGCTGAAAAAGTTTCATCATAGTCTATACCATGAGTTTGCTTGAAACCTTTTGCAACAAGCCTTGCTTTATAGGTCTGCACATTCCCATCCATGTTAGTTTTCTTCTTGAAAACCCATTTGCAACCAATAGTCTTAATACCCTCTAGAGGATCAATTAAAGACCAAACTTGGTTGTCAAACATAGATTGCATCTCAGATTTCATGGCTCCAAGCCATTTGTCTGAATCTGGACCTGACACAGCTTCTTGATAGGTAGTAGGCTCATCTTGATCTATGAGCATTACTTCACTATCATCAGTCATAAGAAATCCATATCTCTCTGGCTGACGACGTGTCCTATCAGTCCTGCGAGGGATTTGTGTTACATCTTCAGACTCCACAACTATTTGTGGTTCTGAAATAGGCTCTATAGACGGCTCAATGATTTCTTGTGGTACTTGAGTTTCCTCAAGTTCTACTATACTCCCACTAGTTCTCTTAGAAAGAAATTCCTTTTCCAAAAAGATCCCATTTCTAGCAACAAACACTTTGTTCTCTGAAGGAGTATAGAAATAGTATCCTTTAGTTTCCTTAGGATACCCCAAAAAATTACATTTGATAGACTTTGGAGCTAACTTATCTGAAACTGGTCTTTTCACATAAGCTTCACAACCCCAAATCTTAAGAAAAGACAAACTAGGTGTCTTACCTGTCCATATCTCATATGGTGTCTTTTCAACTGCCTTAGATGGTACACGGTTCAGAATGAATGCAGCTGTCTCCAAGGCCCCAAAAAGATAAAGGAAGATCCGCTTGACTCATCATTGATCGAACCATATCTAATAGAGTTCGATTTCTCCTTTCAGAAACTCCATTCCACTGTGGAGTTCCTAGAGGAGTCAGTTGTGAAACAATTCCACAATCCCTTAGATGATCATCAAACTCTTGGCTCAAATATTCACCACCTCGATTTGATCGAAGTTGTTTAATTGTTTTACCAAGTTGATTTTGTACTTCATTTTGAAAAATTCTAAACATTTCAAAAGACTCATGCTTATGTTTCATTAGGTAGACATAGCCATACCTACTGAAATCATCAGTAAAAGTAATGAAGTATCGAAATCCTCCTCTGGCACTAATGCTAAAAGGACCACATACATCTATATGTATCAAGCCCAATAAATCATTAGCCCTTTCACTATGCCCAGTAAAAGGATCCTTTGTCATCTTACCAAGCAAACAAGACTCACATGTTTCAAATGATTCAAAATCAAATGAATCTAATAATCCATCTTGATGGAGCTGAGAAATGCGTTTCTCATTTATATGGCTAAGGCGACAATGCCATAAATAAGTAGGGTTTAACTCATTTGGCTTAGTTCTCTTAGAAGTTATGTTATAGATATCATTACCATTAGAATCATCAAGATTAAGGATATAAAGGCCATTATAAGAATTTGCAATACCATAAAGCAAATCATTTTTATCAAAAATAGAACATTTCTTATTCTTAATAAAAAATGAATAACCTTCATCATCCAAAACAGATACTGAAATAAGATTCCTACTCATAGTAGGAACATAAAAGCAATTGTTCAAAATTAACAAAAACCCATTGGGCATAACAAGTTCATAAGTTCCTACAGCTATAGCAGCAACTCTTACTCTATTGCCAACACGTAGGTCCACTTCGCCCTTCTTCAACATCCTACTCCTTTTGAGTCCCTGCATATTTGTACAAATATGAGATCCACATCCGGTATCTAATACCCAGGAAGAAGGAATAGATAAATTAATTTCTATAACATAAATACCTGAAGATGTAGTCGCACTACCCTTCAACTTCTTTAACTCATCCAAATAGAGTTGACAATTTCTCTTCCAATGCCCAGGCTTGTTGCAATGGAAACAAGTCCCTTCCTTAGGAACTTTAGCCTTAGGTTCAGGTTTTGGTTTAGCTTGTCCCTTGGACCCTTTAGCACCTTTTGCCTTACCCTTGCCTTTAGTATATTTGGCTTTCTTTTTCATTTGTTTAATATTGACATTCAATATTTGGGTGGGCTTTTTGATATTCCCCTCAGCAGTTTTGAGCATACCATGTAGCTCAGGAATGGATTTCTCCATGTCATTCATGTTATAGTTCATGACAAACTGTGAGAAACTGCTAGGTAATGAATGTAGGATCAAATCCGTGGAGAGTTCTAAACTCAGGGGATATCCAAGTCTAGCAAGGTGATCTAGATAGCCTTTCATCTTCAAAACATGAGCACTAACAGATTCACCTTCAGACATTTTGCAGTCAAATAATGCAAAAGCGGTGTTAAACCTATCTTGCCTAGCCTGTTGTTGGAAAGCTTGTTTGAGATGCACACTCATCTCATAAGCCTCTAAGTGTTCCAGATCCTTCTGAAGTCCTGGACACATAGTAGCCAACATAAGACATCCTATGTCATTGGAATCATCCACATGCTTCTTATGCTTACTCTTAGCAGCATTAGAAGCATCAGCAGGAGGTGGGTCAGGGATAGCTTCATCAAGCACGTAGGACTTTTTCTCTTGTTTGAGAACAATTCTCAGGTTCCTAAACCAGTCAACAAAATTAGTCCCACATTTTTTCAGTTTTTCCTTCTCAAGGATAGATCGCAGTGATAAGGTGGAATTGTTATTAGCAGCCATCTGTTGATAAATATGCAAAGTCAAATTTTAATTAATAATGAGGTTAAAATTATTTAAACTCCTACTAAAATATAACCCTCTAAAGAAAAATTTTAGTAGGCTAAGATCCGTATTTCACTTAATTCTAAACTCAGCTTTGGCGTGACACTTAAAATCAAGTTATTTAGGTAGGTAACATCTTTACCAATTACATCTCATGTAACTCTTAGTAATTATGGAATATTGACATCATATGTCATAGCATGTTGAATTCCATCTAATGCCTTAGGCCCAAAACCATTTTGATAGCCTAATTAAGTCTAACCAATTTTAAAACATATGAGTAGCACTATTACTCATCCTACTTAGCTAGGAATGTTTAAAGCATATTGCTTTGGCAATACCTACTTTAATACAATCTTAGTTTTGATAGGTGTTCAAAACGTGGATGGCATTTAGACTTAAATTATTAATGAGGGTTCAACTAAATTATTATCATGTCTTGCATTACATATCATTATATTTTAGCATCCTATATGCATATATATAATTTATCACATAAGCATCATATACCAAATGACAAAATATGTAAACGTGACATAGCATGGCCAAACTAAATATGATCTTCAAGAAACCAAATGAAGATCATAAAGGCAACCCTAGGTGAAAAACCTATCTATTACAACACTTGCAATATTACATATCTTCAAAACTTGTGCTTCCATCACCATGGAACCATCTTCTCCTTGGTATGAATCTCCATCACAAACATTGTAGCTTGAATCTTCATTTATTACAATAAAAGAAAATCTAACTACTAGTAAAATGAATTACAACAAAATAAACGACACGCAAGCCGTATTTACCCAAAATTAAGATATGAATAAACCAATCACATAGGTCATAAGGCCATGCTATGCACCATGCCAAGACATCAAACAAACATAACATATTCATCACCAACATGTTAAATAGAAACAAATATATTGGCATTCTTAATGTCGCGGTAACGAACTATAGGGCGAACATACGGCGGTCCCGCTGGCCGGTCAGCGGGTGGGGCTCCCGCTGGCCGGTCAGCGGGCGGGGTTCCGAAGGGGCAGTGCCCCTGGGAGGGGTCGAGGGGCAGTGCCCCTCGAAGCCAAACAGAAACATTAATCTCATTAACATTTTTCTTTGGCGAAACCCTAAAACAGAATCGTTAATCTCATTAACCTTCTTACTGTTTTATTTAGAATATGTACAACCCATTACAGAATTATTACCAAATGTTTATATCACATATAAACTTAATCGTTTTCATCATATGAAAATCGCTTTAATCAACCAATCATATATACGTGATCATCTCATGAAAACGAAATTAAAAACACCAATCCTTTCTCATCATATGAAAAACGAATTAGGGTTTTACAGAAACGAAACCAAAAATAATCCTTTTCTCATCATATGAAAAACGAATTAGGGTTTTATAGTTAACATGCCATACGAAATCAATATATCTCATGTAATCATATCAACATGGCATTTTCGACTTAAAAGAAAACAACAAGTGGCTCTGATACCACTGTTAGGAAATCAAGGAGATCACAGCAAACCAAAAACACGCAGCGAAAAAATTTGATCTTTGATTTCCCATCAGGATCCATGCTGTTCGTTTAATTCGATAAAAGTGTTCAAAGAACTAACCTGTTGATGATTAGAAATCACAGTTTGGAAGAGATGCCTCGATCGCGAAACACCCTCTATCACGTATCCACACGAATGCTACCGTCTGGAGTGCTAGCTCTCTACAACGGCGAAGGCTGAAAAACGTTTTCTTTAAAACGTATTAGGGTTCCTTCTTTTTTTTTCGTTCTGCTTTTTTTTTTCTTTTCTAAAGTTACCTATCAGAAGACTTAACGTCTGGAGTGAATATAATCACTCCAGAATCCAATTCAAAATTGGATAAGGTAAGTCAAATTCAGAATCCAAATCTAATTAGGATTCTGAATATATTATCTAATAATATATATAATTGGATAAGGTAAATCAAATTCAGAATCCAAATCTAGTTAGGATTCTGAATATATTATCTAATAATATATATATAAAATGAAAATAATAATAATAATAAATATTAATATCTAATATTAATATTATTAATATTATATCCAGCCCAAAGCGCATTCTTGTGTGTGACCCGATAGGCCCATATTAATTGGCAGTCAATTTAATCTCTATTAAACCAACAAGTCATAATTGGCCTCTAGCAAGGCGTTACAACTACCCAATTAATATAAGGAATGTCCAATTTGCCTAATAATAGTACATGCATTAATCCCTTTGTCACACGATATCTAGCTTGAACATAAGTCATGGTCAACGTCATACTTATATTGTCCAAACTTATGATTACTCGATCTCCAAGTAGACTGATAAAAACAAATGAAATTGATCACACTATCAATTCATTTGAGCACGGCCATGCATTTCACAGTCTCACTTATCGAGGGGCCCAAAAGATATATCTCTCAAAGAGAGGGACAAATTCTATCTTGATTGTTCATTATCCTCTACATAATTTCTATCATATATGATCATAACCTTTATTACTATCCAGTTACGGATAATGTTTGATCATGTCAAAATACAATAGTCCTTATATTGGAAACTATGACAATCTCAAGTCAAAGAATTAATACATAACTATCATGAGATTTACTTATGACACTAACCCATGTAGTAATCTCATGATGGGTCTATCCAATACATTGTTCTCTAACAAGTATCTATGAAATTGATTTGTATCACTATACACATAACCATCTGATGATTATCAAATCAATGTTCATACTGGTTAAGAATTATTTTTTTTATTTCTATAACAATAATAAACCAGGGACAAATATCAAAATTGTGTAACATGCAAACAAACAATAATGATAATAAAACCTCATTTATTAATAATGAATGTATAACATAAAGATCCAAATAAATGGCCTAGGGCACATACACTAACATGAACATGATAGTTGTGAATAATGGAAGAAATGCAAAAGAATAATATAAGTCAATTACTTGAAATTGACTTACTGTGTTACAATGTAAAAGTGATTGTTAATATATATAGTAATGTTTCTAATGCACGAAATGGAAATGTTATGCTCAAAGTATTGAATTAATCAATAACTTTATAAGAGTTGAATTAATCAATAACTTTATAAGAGTTGTAATGATTGAAAGTGCATGTAATGATATAAGATACAAAGTGCTCCAAAATATAGTACTAAATTTAAGTGCTGAAAATTATAGATTGAATGAAATTATCCTATATGTGAAATTGAAAAGTAAGACTTATTGAAAAACAAAATAAGCATATTGTGAATAATGTTATCAAATGAGAAGTCTTAAATAAAATGATTCTTAATGAAACAAGTTATAGTACCGAAAGTATTGTATAGCATGATAACTAAAGTTAAAGCTATTATTTTATGTAATCAGAATATTATGTTGGTTGTTACTGAAATTAGTTAATATATTGAAATAAGTCTTAAAACTAAGTGTTATTACTATATTTTCATAAGTATTTTTCTTTAATATTAAGTGTCAAATATGTTTATACATGCACCACTAAGCTTTGCTTAGCGTGTTAGAATTATTTTCTGACACGTAGGTATCAGGACATCGGAAGAAGTTAAGAAGTGGAATTAAGAATCTTAGGAAATTACCTATAGTACATATAAAGATCTTGTGTATATTGTACTCATAAGTTATAAAATGTATATATATAATTTAGTTTGGCTAATTGAGAGATTGTAATAATTTGTAAACATGAAAGGAATACATGTATTTAAAGGATGAAGTTTGAGAATTTAAGTGAATGATTATTAAAGAAAGGAATGTATTATATAATCATTTGATTTGACAAATGTATGATAATTATCTGGTTTGTAACTAGTATTTGGATTATTGGATATTGGTCTAAATGTTGGACCTATAAGTGTTGTATTTTATCGATTATATTATTATTTAAAAATTTTATTAGTTGGAAGAGAATTTTCTATGACTTGATTGGGACACGTACAGTATATCGAATAACATTCTCTGATAGTTTTTATGTAAGAATTGTCAGAGGATGTTACAGGTTGGATGAAGTATTGTTGATGTAATATCCTCATGTATGCCTTAGAAGTTTTGATTATGTTGTTGTTGTAAGTTGGATTGAATGTATATGTTATGTGAAGAGAAAAGAAATGAGAAGAGAAGGTTTATGTATATGTGTTTTGGGAAAGAAAAGAGGGTTTAGAGAGAAGTGTATATGTTGATTATATGGTAATATATAACATATAAGTTGGAAATCTCTTGGTGGAGATTAAAAGAAGGAAAGAAAGGTTTACTTGTTATTTTCTTTTCTTTTCTTGAAGTGGTGGCCGGCTATCCAAAGAGAAGAGAGAGCAATTGAAGTGTTTTGGTTTCTAACATCAAGATTGAAGGGAGAATCAAGGAATTAAGTTGAAGATTTGTGGAATTCAACAACTTTGGTTTTGAAGAGATTGTGTTGCATTAACCTAAATGTTGAGAATTCTTGGAAGAGGAAATGTATAGATGGATGGGAATAGTTCTTGAGGTAAGTACCAATACATACGAGTGTATTTATTTATATGATTTGAGGCTTAACACATTTGTTTGCAAATGTGTTAAGTGGTTTACTATATTGTTAATATAATTGGATTAAGGTGATGATTGAATGATGTGAAGGATGTGAAGATAATTAAAAAGGTAAGCATAAACCCTATTTGATTGTATATCCTTATATGTCTTTGAATCTTAACACATTTGGATGAAAGTGTTAAATAAGCTATTATATTGTGGATGTAAATGAAGAATGTAAATCGCTATATATATATAAAGGATGAAATATGAAATGGGAAAGGTAGGAAGAAATGAGGATCAATCTTAAGGTATGTGCAATTTGTTATGATAAATACTCTAATAATGAATGATGTTAAAGTGTTTTGAGAAATGAGGAAATGTTATGTTATATGCATTGTGAATCCTGTGTACGGCAATGTATTATATGAATAATATACTTTGAAATGTTATATCAATGATGCTATATGTATCATATGGATTGAGATATGATATGTTGTGAAGCCATTGTGATTGGCTATGACAATTCAATTGAGACATGTTAGGCATGTTTGCCTAAATGATGATGAGAATTGTGAATGATATTGATGATAAAATGATCAATGAATTATGTGTCTAATATGTTATTCATTTTCAGAGTTTTGTTGTTGGTGGCATGCCTAATAGTAATAATCTCTTGAAGTTAGGTTGGACTTGATCCTTGAATCCAAGTTGGGTTGAAGTTTAACATGTTTTACTCCCCTTGAAGCTTGGTTGGGTCTAGCCCTTGAAGCCTAATTGAGATGTTACAACCCTTGAAGCTAGGTTGGATTGGTTCTTGAAGCCAAGTTGGGTTGATACTTAGCATGCTTTGTTCCCCTTGAAGCTTGGTTGAACCTAATCCTTAAAGCCTAGTTGGGATAATGAAAAATGTGATAATTAAACCAAAGCATTAACTCTGAAAGTCGAATGGCATATTAGTGTTTTGGGCCCGAGTCTGTCTTTGTTGTCAATGTGAAATACAAGTGTTGAAATAAATGAGATCTATGGTGGATTCCATTGGAAATGTGATTCATGATTGGTATGATAGGTAATGTGTGTATTGAAATATTGATTGTGAGTATTAATAATGAATCATGATTGGTGAATTGTGAATAAGATAATGTTATGAAGTGTGATATGTAAATGAATTGTGGTTGATGATAAGGATTGTCTTCATTGGAAATGTGATTCATGATTGGTATGATATATATAATGTGGGTGTATTAATATATTGATTTTGAGTATTGGCGATGGATTGGGGTTGGTGATATTATTATGTATATATGTACATCATATATGAAATTAGCTAGGATATATGAAAGATGCAATTAAAAAGAAAAGAAAATATGATAAGAACTAATTATACCTTGAATTGATATATCATTATATGTTAATACTTATATACTAAATGTTTATATTTTATATTTGGACTACTAAGCTCTCGGGCTTAGCGCGGGTGTGTATTCGCGCAGGTAAATAGGTGGAAGATATGAAGTCTTTCGTTATGCCACGAGAAGAGTAAAAGTTTGTCGAGACCAACTAGAGGGAAATGCATACATGTATAACTTTTATATTGATGTATTTATGACGAGAAAGTAATTATATGTATAAATGAAGTTTTTGATAAAGATAATGATTTGGTAAATGTTATTTAAATTAATGTATTATGGTTTGGAATTCTTTTACAGGTTTAAAAAAAAAATAACGAAAAGTGACATCCTTATACTTTATATACTTACCGTATGTATACCAGGTATATGTATAGTACTTATATAAGGTATTGGGGTGTTACAGTTGAATTTAGGATTTCGGAAAGAGAATTTTCAAAGAATGGTGAATTGTTTGATTTTAATATTTAAATCATATTATTTCATGATATTAGCGATGAAAATAAGCTTGGATTACTAATTGGAATAAGTTGGAATGAAAAACCTTCATTGGTGAAGGTTATGCCATTTTAGAATTTTGTATAAGAGTGTGTATTTAATTTACATGAATGATTGAAACATGTTATAATATGTTTTTAGTAATATAAATAAACTTCAAACACTAATTTAAATGGAAGTTCAATTTTAAAGTAGGGAAAGGCTAAATTTTGGGGTTTTGATTAGAGTGATGTTTAATTAAGATTTAATGTTGGAAATGCCTTAAAATGTGATATTAAATGATTGTATTTGATCACATATTGAATAGGCAATAAAGAGAGGTGAATTGCCCAACCCTAGTGTTGAAGGGCAACTTGGAAGTGAATGTTTGTGGGAGATTTTTTAGCTTGCATTTGAGAGCTCATTGAGGTATGTACAAACTCTTGATAAATGAGACGTGATTGCATTGCATTTGGCCTAACACATTTTGGATGGAAAATGTGTTAAGCTACTTGATACATTGAACATTCATGAATATTGTGCTTTGACATGTGAGTTGTTATGTATGCATTATATGCATTATGAAAAAGCCATTGTAAATGGCTAAATTGAATAAAATATGAATTATTGAAAATAACTCAAAATATTTGGGTAATGTGATTTTGATATGAAATGTCATACATTGTGGTGAAATGATGAAATAAGGTGAATCGACATTGATATGAATGAGAAAAATAAAAAAAAATGAGGCAATGTGCCTAGTTGATTATGAAAAATATGAATTAATTGTGTACCTAGTATGTTATTTAATTTTCAGAGTTCTATTTTTAGCGGCGTGCCTATGAGGTTATCTTCATTATTTGCCTTCGGGGCTAGATGCTATGTGTCACTAATTTATGATTTGTCTTTGGGGCTAGACGCTAGGTGTTACTGATATATGATTTACTTTCGGGGCTAGACACTTGGTGTCAATTTAGACTAAAATAGTAACTCTGGGATTTGAATAATGTATTAGTTTGTTTGAGCCCACGCTTATGTACGTGTTTATGTGAATTGTAAAAAGATGAAAATTATGTTATAAAATGGAATTGAATGCTATATTGTGACATGGCATATAAAAGCATTATGCATTGGCATTATTTTAAAGTTTAGTTGTTATCAAAGTTTGTACTACTAAGCTTTTAGTATAGTGCGATTGTAATTCATTGCTCAGGTAACAAGGTGATCCGGTTGAGCCCAAGAGTTCTTCTAGATCAGGTCGGGTCTAGATTTGAGGTTGCTTGTTAAGTTAATTTTGGGTACATCAAAATCAGAGCCATTTGCCATTATGTATATATTTTATATTATAATACTTTTGATATTAGGTATATTATGTTATGTTTTCGGAGTATAAATTGTAAAATATAAAGTATATTTTGGATAAATTGTATAATGTGGTTTTTATATGTGTTTTTAATATATATATATATATGTATAAATGTTTTGAGGAAATGTGGAGAAATTGAGAAGTTGAGGTGAAAATGTGTGATTTATTTTATTAAGAGTGTTTTTTTATGCAGGTTGTGTAATATTAAAAATTTGAGATATCCAAATTACAGACAAAACTCTGACAAATTTTTTCTAGAGATTTTTATATAAAATACTTATTTTGGAACCTATGATTTATAAAGAATATTTTGTTTGTTATTTAAATATACATTTTAAAGTATTTGAGATTTTTAATTGGAAATGTGAAAATTTTTATTAAACCAGGTTGTGACATTTTTATACCGTATATGCATTTTTTATATATACTGGGTATATATATTATACGTATATAGGGTATAAGGGTGTTAGATATGATCATTACGACCATAAAACATTTTCTAAATACAATGTATATTCGGCTTAATGTAATTTTCCCTTTTTAGAATAATGTATAAGATTTTGTTTCAAGGCTTTGTAAATAATTAATTATCTTTTATTTTATTAGATATCTGTAAGAGCATATTTTCCACCCTGGTGGGTGCCCGTAGGGCACTCTTATAAAATCATGCATCATCTGCATCATTTTATTTTTCATTTATGATAGATGTTTTACTTAAGTGAACCGATAGGCCTCTAACATTCCAAGGAACTACAATATACTAATATTTAAATCATAAAAGATGTTGTTCTCATACGGATCGAGCGTATTGAAATGATAAGAAGGGAGCAATTTCTTTTCTTGCTATTTTCATATGTATCTGACTTCCTAAACCCATGAAGGAGGAATTAGGGATTTCTTGTGGAATCAAAAGTATGTTACCCCTTTATTATTTTTTTTTCGGTGTAAAATTAGGTGGCGACTTTATTCTCCTTGGTTTTCGCCGATTGTACCTCTAAGATTAAGAACCTAATAGTGTTGAGGCCAAAAAATCATTTTTTAAAACCTAAAAAATGGGCATTCAGGACTAATGCTCACAATAGCTACTCCACTGAGGACTATCCAAAGAGTAGTTGATTCCATTGATTCTTATATTAGTTCATTGTTAATCATTTGGAATGTTAAAACTTTGCATTGCATCAGTTGCATGAGGTGTGTGTGTTAGATCGACCCAAATTACTCGTGTTATGTGGTGAAAGGGATACCATATACTTCACTCAAGATATGGAGAACAAACACTACATAACCACTCCCATGCCCTGTACCTTTGGGTGTATCTTGTTGAGGGAAGCTAAGTCTTTCACCCTAGACTAAGCACAAAAAAACATATCAACTTCCTCTAGCATTGGCCAAGTGCCTATTCTATAACCAACAAACCCATAATTTTTTCTGATAAGACATACTTTTGTTTAAATTATTGAACAAATGGGTTTATCCTTGAAAATTAAGGGGATTGTCAATCATAGAATCTTTGATTATTTTTTTAGCCGATGAACTTCTTGTCTATATAACCTAAGTATTATCAATCTGTTTCACCAAGACTCATTCTTCAAAGTTGGTTGTTTTAATCTAGGTACAAACAAGTTAAGTTTAAAGAGAGTTTTATGGTATGGTAATCTCTATGAAGAAAAAGAAAACCTAGGAAAAGAGATTCATCTTGAAACATGTGTGGGAGTAATAAGGGAGGAAGATTCATAGTACATGAAAAACCCACTTTCTCCAGGTAAGTTTCTCTTATTTTACATCTCATGTGCATACATCCCATTAAGCATTTCATCTATTTTCTAATTTTCAGACCTAGATTGCACCAGCATAGAAGCCACATGCAACACCACTTTTAGGGATACTACATCTTTAGAAAACTCAGTCAAATACACTATAAATACCATGGAAGATGATTAGATGAAGGCTTTGCTCTGAGGTAGCTGAGTTGAAAAACCAAATGGCCCTAGTAATGAGGATGCTGCAAAACATAATAACATCTATGAAAATTGTGGAAGGACATGCGACCAACTCTAAGAAGAAAGGGAAGAAGATAGTGAGAAAAGAAAATGATGGTGATGAAATGTATGATGGTTTGTAGGGGAAGAATATGATAAAAGCAAACCAAAGAATGACGAACTCAAAAAGGAAGTTTCTAATTTTAAGAAGGTCATATGTAACACTTTTATACCCTATATATGTATAGTATATATACCCCATATATATAAAGTACATATATAAAGCACAAGAGTGCCATAGTAATTAGCTGTAAAAAATACTTTCATTTGAGAATTTTAAAATAATAAATTATAAACATAGATTTATCAATTAAATAAATCTTAGTACAAATATAATTTGATTAAATAACAAGGAAAATCTTTAGAAAAATTTCACCAAAGTTTTATCTATAATTTCAATAAATCCAAAATCAACAAACGCTTAACCTGCACAAAATAATTTACACTCTTAATATTAAAATTTCTCATCAAACCACCATTACATTAATTTATAAAACCCAAAACTTTATATTTAAAACATTACTTATCTTAATTATATATATTCTTAACATTCCTAAATTTTACTTAATATACACATGATGTGTTTTGATTACACAAAAATTGAAGTACACAATAACATAATATATACACGTATGCAACACCTTCCAAGTTGGTCTCGTGGCACACACATAATCTCTAAGTCTCAATCCCAATCGGGATCACCCTGGCCTGCAATTTTAATACCTATGTGATACACACTATAACACTAAGCCTGAGAGCTTAGTTGTACATACTTTGATAATATAAATAATTTAAATCCATTGTACATTTTCATAACATAGAAATACATCATACTATCAATAGATACAACACTTATTACATATCCTTTATCTCATAAAGCCATCAAATAGCATTACTAATAGAGTGAAATTTTTGTCAATATTTTGTGTAATTCTAACCATGATTATTTTTTAATTGAATTTAATGGATTTTGTTTGTTTGAGTTAGAATTTTCTTATTTTAGCTTGGAAAGGCAATATACAAGGTTTTTAATAATAAGTGGTTACAAATTGAAGAAAAGTAAGCAAAAATAAAGAAAATTCAAAAGCTACCCCATCGCTTTTCAAGGCCACGACCTTAGACTTAAAATTGAGTCTTCTACATAAAAAAATGAAGAAAATCACAAGTTCCAAAAGAGAAAGTAATGCCACGACCATGGCATTTGATGGTCATGCCCATGGGATCAATTTGCTTATTTTCCAAGTGAAGAAAAGGAAGAAAAGTCAAAGTTTATAGCTTGTCTTCAAAAGCCATGACTGTGGCATTTAAACACCACAGCGGCCACCATTTACAGCTAGAAAATTTCTCAAAACAATTCATTCCAACCTAGGCCATGACTGTGGTACTCATATGCCACTACTATAGGGCTGAAATTTATGACTTTAAGTTAAAAATTTTAAAAATTGAAGAACCAAATAGCTGTAGATAGTTGTATTCCAACTTTTGCCAACTTGCCTCTACCAAAAAGTTTCCAAACACTCTATATAAACACACATCCTCCCAAGGTTTCAACCATGCAAGAGAGATTGAAGTAAGATTAGAGATTTGGTTATAGTTTAGATTACAGCTTATATTAAATAAATTCTATACTTTCTTTAGAGAAGAGTGAAATTAGGATTCAAGGAAGAGATTCAAAGTTCTAAGTGGAGTTCTTCTTCAATCCAAAGAATTAGAGTTTGCTCTTTCTTGTTATTTAGATTATGTCTTCAATTATAATCTTTAATGTTTGTTGTGTTTTTATTTCAAATATGAGGGAATAAATTCTATTTAGGGTTGGTCCCTTATATTAACTTTATTATGGAATAATATATGCCTTTTTGTTTAATTAAGTTTATCCTTGGTTATTTTGTTATCTTTGATATTAATACTTTGATTATTTGGCTAATAATTAATTGAATTGAGATGTTGAATGATGGAAAGAGATTCAAAATATAACATTAGTCTAATGAGGTAACAATCTTAAGTAAAATTTTCACTTAGAGATAAGTTAAACCTTAAAAAGGTTAACTCAAGATTCTCACAAAACCTAATTGTGGACCCCCTAATTTTAACAATTCAAATTTAGTTTAGTTTCAGTAATGAGGTCCAAATTAAGTCAAGTCTAATTATTAAAGTTTGGATTAGGTTTGGTTCAATTAAAATTGGGTTAATACAGTAAAAATTGGTTCGGTCCCCTTTCCAATTCGATATGAGCCAAGCCCATGTCTAATTGGCTAGACCAAATTTGACTTTCCAGCAGAATTAAGCTTGGTTTCCAATAGAAATAAGTTCCCTAGTGGTGTTAAAACTCTAATACTATTGAATTATAATCATGTGTTCGAACAACATTAGGATTATTGACTAAAGTTTGCCCTAATTTAAGATGATAAATACAAATCAATCAGAAGGACTCGACCAACTTTGAGCAATCAAAGAACAAGAAATTAATAAAGTGCAATTGAGAGATAGAAAGTAATTTAAAAGAAAAATAAGAGCAAAATAAAGGTAGTAGCTAGAGAAAACTTTCCAATTATTGAGATTTGGCCAAGACTTCAGTTGATCCAGGCTATCCAGAAAGTAAACAATTGAGCATGATTCAGTAAATTCAACTTGGTGGAGTCTACAACGTATGTTTGATTTCCCAAATTCAATTTGTTTAAACTTTTATTGGTTGTTTTTTATTCTTTAACAACATTAAGTAATTGTTATTTGGAATCGTTAATCTGATTGTTAAAAAACCCCAATCCATCTTGTAGGGAATTATTTTAATCTGGATCAAACCTTAACATCAAAATCCAATCCAAGTTATTTCGATACCTTAACATCATAATCTAATCCAAGTTATTTCGATCTAAAACCCTAATCTGCATTCTAGAACCCTAATTTTACATATTTTGATCCCAAATTAGGGTTTTAGTATAGAAAGGGGGAGAGAATTATAATACCCCAATTTTTATGTACTTTAAAATAGTAAATATGGAGAGTAAATAGTTGTGATGGATAGAGAAAATATAAGATGAGTATTTATGATAGATGTAATATATATTTATATGTTATATACACTTAAAATATATTTGAAATAAATATGACATATATAAGTCATATACATATATCCAACATATACACCACATATAAATGAGGTATAATTGGTTGTAGAGAAAGTTAATTTTAATTATTGAAGTAATTAATTAATTAATTAATTTATAATAATAATAATAATAATAATAATAATAATAATAATAATAATAAAGGGAAAGAATAAAGTCAAAAGAAGGAAGAAGATGAGTGGTGGAGAATTTAAGTGGAAATTGGTTATAATATTTTATTTATATAAAGATAAGGATGCGAAAAAAAGATATAAGTTCTTCTTCTTCTTCTTCTTCTTCGACGTGAGATAGAGAGAGAGAGAGCGGGAAAGAGTGAACTTTTACAAGATATTCAAGAGGGATTAAAGAAAATAGTCAAGATTTGGCAAGTATTTCAAGTAAGTACCTTCTTCTTGAGATCATTTTATGGATTATATATATATGTATGATATAGTTAGTGAGAGAAAGTGATGATTAATTGAATAAGATGATGGCAGTGATACATGTAAGCATATATATATATGTTGAATTGATGCATAGATGAAGTAAATATGGTTATATGTTGGGGATAATGATGAGTAGTTGGAATTGAGAAAAAGAGTAAGGGTTTTATTGTAACACCCCGATACTCCATATAAATACTATACATATACCTAGCATACATACAGTACATATATAAAGCATAAGGATGTCACTTTTCATCGCTATTTAAGAAAATCCTTTAACAGTGTTCAAATCACAATACATTAATTGAAAGAACCTTTACAAAATCATTATACTTTAATGATCTTACATATATAATAATCTTACATTTATTAACATTTCCTTTATACATATGAATACACTTCGTAAAAGAAATACATTATTATTCAAAAGTTTTACATGTATGCATCACCCTCTAGTTGGTCTCGACAAACTCATACTCTTCTCGTGGCTTACCGAAATACTTCATATCTTCCACCTAGTCACCTGCGCGATTACACAACCGCGCTAAGCCCGAGAGCTTAGTAGTACAAATAACATATAAACATACAATATATAAATTCCAACATAACAAGATATATTAATACTAAGTACTTATAATTTCTTAGCATGTTTGTATTTTCATTCTTAATTGCACCTTTCATATGTCTCTTCTAATTTAATATGTTATCTACATAACTACGTATCATTATCACCAATCACAGATCCATCACTAATATTCACAATCAATATATCAATACACCCATTAACATGTCATAATTCATAACATTTCATGTTATTATTTATCCACAATTCACCACTTAAGAATCCCATTTCCAACAAAGGTAATCATAGATCTCATTACTTATTTAGTTCAACCTTTATATAACACATTGAAAACAAAGACAGACTCGGGCCCAAAAACTCTAATATGTTATTCAAAGTTCAGAGTCAACTGCTTTGATCATATTCACAATAATCAAGCCCGTAGGCAACATGTATCATATCTCTATCCATGGATAGTGTAACAGACCCAGTCTCTTGGACCATCAACCCATTAACATGAGGAGATCCTCAACCCGGCTAAACTGTTACAAATGGAAGTGGTTTACGGGCCTCCCATTTCACCATCATTCCATTTTCACATTTCTCATCTGGAATCGGCTTACGGGCCTCCCATTTCGCCTATCCAGGAATTCATATCATAATTACCAATTGGAATCGGTTTACGGGCCTCCCATTTCACCTATCCAATGGTTCATAGGCATGCCATCAAAACAGGACTCTGAAAGTTGAATCAACACATTAGTTACACACTTATTCCATTATCAATTGAATCATCATAGCCAATCACAATGGCTTCATATCACATTTGAATCATCATAGCCAATCACAATGGCTTCATATCACATTTGAATCATCATAGCCAATCACAATGGCTTCATATCACATTTGAATTATCATAGCCAATCACAATGGCATCATATCACATTTGAATCATCATAGCCAATCACAATGGCATCATATCACATTTGAATCATCATATTAATATACAACATCAATTACATTAATTAAACAAATGTATCATTATTCAATCATATCATTCACCTCATTATAACTCAAAACATTAGTTCACATCTCTTTATGTCTCAATTTACACTAAGGTAATTCATTATAAAAGTAATTATAATAATAATAAATTGCATTGCACATACCTTTGTGAATGATCCTCATCTCTTCCACACTATACAGGTCATAATATTAATCACATTATAACACTTCATCACTCAAGTATACATAATCCAACACATTACACATTCATTAAGAATTATCTCTATTGTGATCCTTGACAACTCAATTGGATGATTTATTTAACATGTGTTTGAGGATCTTATTGTAGGATTAGGTTATTTCAAATAAAACAGAACATAACGTTACTCGCGGTCGCTACAAACCAGGGTACGACCGCTATACACAATCGAAAGATAGAACCTTATCACAGTAGGTTTCGCGGTCAGAAGTCCGACCTAAGTCGCGACCGCCCTTCACAATCAAAAGATGAACCCTAACACAGTAGGTTTCGCGGTCAGAAGTCCGACCTAAGTCGCGACCGCACTTCATATAATAGCGACCGCACTTAACATAATAGCGACCGCCCCAAATTACGGGTCTCTCATACAAAACCCTAAACATAGCCACATCTCTTTGCAAGGAACCAAAACACATAACACACAACATAAACTTATTCAAATAGACATCATCAAGCCACTAACACTTATTTTGCATGTATAACACAATATTCACATTAACCATACATTTAATCATTCACCAAATCCAAACCCTAAAACCAACTTCACACTTGATCTTCTACTATCAACATCCCCTTAAGCCTACAATCTTTACAACCAACTCAACACCAATTCAATCTTTTAACATACAATCAATTTTAACACTTGTAAACACATACCAAACACACCAAATCATCACATCAACAATTTATAACTCATCTTAGACACAACTTCCAAATTAACAAAGGAAAACAAGAAAGTACTTACCTTAAATGAAGAAATTCCACAAATCTTTAACCAAATCCCTTGATTCCTTCTTCAATTTGGTTCTAGCATCAAGAACACCTCTCTTCCTCTCTCTTTTCTTCCATGGCCGGCACACCAAATGAAAGGAGAAGAAATTTGATCCACAAATAAAAGTCAACCTCTCCTTTAATTTCCACCACACAAATCAAAAGAATTATTACTAAAATGCCCTTCATCCTTTTAACTTAACTTTTGTCTCTTATGTGCCCATTCATGTAATTTCACATATCACACATAAATATCCTCTTCCACTAACCATCACCTTGACTCTTCCTTTGACCAACTTATATGTTATATATATAATCATATAAACAACATATATACTTCTCTCTAAACCCTCTTTTCTTTCCCAAAACACATATGCATAAACATTCTCTTCCAATTTCTTTTCTTATCAAATAACATATACATTCAATCACATTTAAAACCAACAACATAATCAAAACTTCTAAGGCATACTTGAGGATATTACAATTCTCCCCCTCTAAAAAGAAATTTCGTCCTCGAAATTATCCATCACAATAACAACCCATTTATAACAAATCACCATTTTAATATCCATGTGAAGATAATCATATTCTTACATTATGATTTCCTCAAATCACATAACTTTTACTCTTCCCTTTAATTCAAACATCTTTTCCCCATTCATAACTCATTTATGTATCAGCATATTACCTCTTATATACATTATCATACATATCTCATACTCTTAGCATAACTATACATATTAAATCTCGATAATATTAATTCGCAATCTTAGCAAAATTTAGATCAATCGATCTAGCTATCATAATATAACCATATCTCAATATACATGACCTAATTCAATTAGGTCAAACTTATTCTCAAATTCTAATCCCTCAGGATCCATCCGTTCAACTTTTTGAGACTATCCTCATTAATAACAAATCTCTTTAAATTATCTTTCCATATCCATATATATATATATATATATATTTATTGCTTTTATAATAGCGGTGTAATCTCACATAATTCTCATACTATAATTATCACCCATAGGTCATTCATTTAACATTATTTCTATCCATTAATTCATCTTATACAAAAATATATTCAATATCATTTTCAATTATATCTCATAATTTCTCCCATTATCATTTCCTCACATTATCATATCATTACTATATATACATAATCACTTTTCTATCTATTCTCCATGATTCAAAACATTTACACAGTTCTCTTCTCTTCCCATACTTTTTATAATTATAAACAAATTTCTAACATAGAACTTGAAAAGATATAACTTTACCATTCATAACTTCTAACCATGTTTCTTAAAACAAAATTTTCAAACTCACCCACATAATACTATAATCATATTATCTCAGACCCAAATCTGCTGAGAACAAAATTAACCAGCCAATTACACTAACAAACCATACGGCCGGAGTATAATAATAATCACGTCTGTAGTTTATAAATCAATATTGCTTCTCTATTATTCTTCTTCAAACATTTCCAATTACAGTACTAAGTTTACATATTCCTTCTCTATACTTTTGTTATTCCCAAAAGTTAACATAATTCAACTTTGTTCCAAAACAATTTACTCTTGATCATAAGATCATCATTAGCCTAACTTACATCAACAATATTATTTATAACATCTTTATGCACAACATTCAATCATATACAAATTCATTTATTACTCCACTTCTAATCTATCTCTTGTAAAACTTTTCATACATTATACTTCCCTTCATATTTTACACATATACATATAATATTTTCACGTGCATAATCCTTGAACCAGAAAACATTATATAATAGTCTAGCTCAATTATTATCATAACAATTCATCATCCAGTGTTACTCGAATCCTTTCTCACTCTTCATTTCATCTCATAGTCGAACTCTGCATAGATCAAGACCTAATCTCTCATAGGTCCACTAATACATGCCATATCATTCTCCATACCACTAGACAAGTAATTATATCCCATTTACATTCAAAGGTCACATTCACAATGTGACTTGCTTTCCACATTTCTTACATATATACACATAATCATACAATTATATTTAATTCCTCTTTTACATATCATCAACACAATTTAACATTTATTACTTTCATTGCACAACATCATTCTTATCCCTTTTTGATATGATTTAATTGTTTATCACTCCACACATACATACACTCTAACCATAATAATATTTCACAAAATCTTAATCACAATACTAAGGTGACACCTCTCTCACCTTTATTTTTTTTAAATGCATTTAATATACCATCTTTATATCCATTTGTTTACCATTCCACATATATATACATATTACATCCAATCATCTACACATTGAGCCCAATAACCTCTATACAATTTCTAAGTCTAATTATCACAATTCTCAGTTTCTTGAATCAACGTTGTTCAATCCAATTCTTACTATCAATCTTATCACATGACCTTACTTCGCACAAATCTGTCAATGCAAGTGTAATCATTCTCAATATTAATAGATATGTAGTTGTATAGGTTACAAACACGCAATACTATGCGTACATTACATTCTCAAGTGATCAACTCAATCCTTGATCACTAACATATTACATCACTTTATCACATTTCAAGTAGTCAACATTACCATGACTATTTCATCACTTGTCAAACTTTTAATTCATCAAATTACATATTTGTAAATCATTTTTAATATGTAACATTATTTATTCCACATAGATCATATACATACTATACATTAAACTTTCACTATTCAAGTATTCTTTTATTGAAACTTAATTTACTAACCTTACGTTAGTAATATCAGCTTTAAAACTCATATATAAGCCATAGTATAACATCAAAACAAAACATTTTATATATGTATATCACATATTACCACCATTACCATGAGCCTTCACCATATTCAAACATATTACACTTTTAACATTAAAATCACAATGTTGCATTACCATAACAATAAAAACAATATCAATATTCATGTTATGCATTCAACCAATAAAGCTCATACTTACAAATGTCACATTTCATTGTTTCAATAGTTATATCATCATCCATTATACTCATTCAACATAAACACACATAACCCAACAAGTATTTAATATTATAATCAAAGTTCATTTTCAATCAACAATCATGATCTCATATATGAACCTTCCCCCAACCAGGTCGGTTGCCCACTGGGCCTCAAGCCACTGCCAATCTCAGGGGTCCGCAGAAGGCAGACAGGTTCATTCATTTATATCTTTTAAACATTACTTTCTCAATTCATTTCATTCTCATAATCAAATTAGGCAAACATGCCTCAGTCATTTCAAACCACATCACTCAAATGTACATAATCAATGGCATTACACAAACTTTTTCAATGATCATCATACCTTTCACATTTCATATATCATCATTGATATATATATATATCAATTTATCTTATTCATAATTTTAGAATTATCCACATACATTTTATTTATATCGATTAACTCACTTAATATTTCACCAGATTCTCATCAATTAATAACCTATCTATCTATTTATTTCTTTATATTACATCCACATCTCAATAAGCAATAATTCAATATTTGCTTTCTTTAATTTTCCTCTCATGCAGAACTTTATCCACATGTTATTATTCATCTCATCTCATCTAATTCAATTACATTACAATTCACATAATACCACATCCGAGACCAACCTAGGTGTGAATGCATATGCATGTATTACAAATTCTATTTCCAAACTTTTCCTCTTTACTTCCATTTAAACTTTTCAAAACTCTTCTTTTTAATTCATTTTAAGCATTTCAAAACTTTTTCTTTTTAATTTCACTTAGGCCGAGAATCTCGAACCTAAGCTCTGATACCAAAATAATTGTAACACCCCGATACTCCATATAAATACTATACATATACCTAGCATACATACAGTACATATATAAAGCATAAGGATGTCACTTTTCATCGCTATTTAAGAAAATCCTTTAACAGTGTTCAAATCACAATACATTAATTGAAAGAACCTTTACAAAATCATTATACTTTAATGATCTTACATATATAATAATCTTACATTTATTAACATTTCCTTTATACATATGAATACACTTCGTAAAAGAAATACATTATTATTCAAAAGTTTTACATGTATGCATCACCCTCTAGTTGGTCTCGACAAACTCATACTCTTCTCGTGGCTTACCGAAATACTTCATATCTTCCACCTAGTCACCTGCGCGATTACACAACCGCGCTAAGCCCGAGAGCTTAGTAGTACAAATAACATATAAACATACAATATATAAATTCCAACATAACAAGATATATTAATACTAAGTACTTATAATTTCTTAGCATGTTTGTATTTTCATTCTTAATTGCACCTTTCATATGTCTCTTCTAATTTAATATGTTATCTACATAACTACGTATCATTATCACCAATCACAGATCCATCACTAATATTCACAATCAATATATCAATACACCCATTAACATGTCATAATTCATAACATTTCATGTTATTATTTATCCACAATTCACCACTTAAGAATCCCATTTCCAACAAAGGTAATCATAGATCTCATTACTTATTTAGTTCAACCTTTATATAACACATTGAAAACAAAGACAGACTCGGGCCCAAAAACTCTAATATGTTATTCAAAGTTCAGAGTCAACTGCTTTGATCATATTCACAATAATCAAGCCCGTAGGCAACATGTATCATATCTCTATCCATGGATAGTGTAACAGACCCAGTCTCTTGGACCATCAACCCATTAACATGAGGAGATCCTCAACCCGGCTAAACTGTTACAAATGGAAGTGGTTTACGGGCCTCCCATTTCACCATCATTCCATTTTCACATTTCTCATCTGGAATCGGCTTACGGGCCTCCCATTTCGCCTATCCAGGAATTCATATCATAATTACCAATTGGAATCGGTTTACGGGCCTCCCATTTCACCTATCCAATGGTTCATAGGCATGCCATCAAAACAGGACTCTGAAAGTTGAATCAACACATTAGTTACACACTTATTCCATTATCAATTGAATCATCATAGCCAATCACAATGGCTTCATATCACATTTGAATCATCATAGCCAATCACAATGGCTTCATATCACATTTGAATCATCATAGCCAATCACAATGGCTTCATATCACATTTGAATTATCATAGCCAATCACAATGGCATCATATCACATTTGAATCATCATAGCCAATCACAATGGCATCATATCACATTTGAATCATCATATTAATATACAACATCAATTACATTAATTAAACAAATGTATCATTATTCAATCATATCATTCACCTCATTATAACTCAAAACATTAGTTCACATCTCTTTATGTCTCAATTTACACTAAGGTAATTCATTATAAAAGTAATTATAATAATAATAAATTGCATTGCACATACCTTTGTGAATGATCCTCATCTCTTCCACACTATACAGGTCATAATATTAATCACATTATAACACTTCATCACTCAAGTATACATAATCCAACACATTACACATTCATTAAGAATTATCTCTATTGTGATCCTTGACAACTCAATTGGATGATTTATTTAACATGTGTTTGAGGATCTTATTGTAGGATTAGGTTATTTCAAATAAAACAGAACATAACGTTACTCGCGGTCGCTACAAACCAGGGTACGACCGCTATACACAATCGAAAGATAGAACCTTATCACAGTAGGTTTCGCGGTCAGAAGTCCGACCTAAGTCGCGACCGCCCTTCACAATCAAAAGATGAACCCTAACACAGTAGGTTTCGCGGTCAGAAGTCCGACCTAAGTCGCGACCGCACTTCATATAATAGCGACCGCACTTAACATAATAGCGACCGCCCCAAATTACGGGTCTCTCATACAAAACCCTAAACATAGCCACATCTCTTTGCAAGGAACCAAAACACATAACACACAACATAAACTTATTCAAATAGACATCATCAAGCCACTAACACTTATTTTGCATGTATAACACAATATTCACATTAACCATACATTTAATCATTCACCAAATCCAAACCCTAAAACCAACTTCACACTTGATCTTCTACTATCAACATCCCCTTAAGCCTACAATCTTTACAACCAACTCAACACCAATTCAATCTTTTAACATACAATCAATTTTAACACTTGTAAACACATACCAAACACACCAAATCATCACATCAACAATTTATAACTCATCTTAGACACAACTTCCAAATTAACAAAGGAAAACAAGAAAGTACTTACCTTAAATGAAGAAATTCCACAAATCTTTAACCAAATCCCTTGATTCCTTCTTCAATTTGGTTCTAGCATCAAGAACACCTCTCTTCCTCTCTCTTTTCTTCCATGGCCGGCACACCAAATGAAAGGAGAAGAAATTTGATCCACAAATAAAAGTCAACCTCTCCTTTAATTTCCTCCACACAAATCAAAAGAATTATTACTAAAATGCCCTTCATCCTTTTAACTTAACTTTTGTCTCTTATGTGCCCATTCATGTAATTTCACATATCACACATAAATATCCTCTTCCACTAACCATCACCTTGACTCTTCCTTTGACCAACTTATATGTTATATATATAATCATATAAACAACATATATACTTCTCTCTAAACCCTCTTTTCTTTCCCAAAACACATATGCATAAACATTCTCTTCCAATTTCTTTTCTTATCAAATAACATATACATTCAATCACATTTAAAACCAACAACATAATCAAAACTTCTAAGGCATACTTGAGGATATTACATTTATAGAATTGAATCAGGGATTGAGTGAATTGATATATGGATGATTGTATAAATGAAATATATGATTTTGTGTTTAGATTAACAAGAAGTAAGTAAAGAAGAGTAAGCTTAGAATAACCAAAGTTTTGTACATATAATCTCTTTGGTTTATACATATGATCTTGAGTTTGTACATATGATTTTGAGTTTGTACATATTTGATTTAATATAATTTGGAGTTGCTTATGTGATATGTGAGTATTGTATTGATGAAAATGGTGTGAAAAGTGGCTCTAGAATGCCATGGGCGTGGCTATTGGATACTTAATTCGCACATCGGTTTAGATCTTATACCCTAGATACTTAGCCTGACACGCCCAATGACACGGCAATGTCTCTGGGTGTGTCGTAGCTACGATAATGTAGGACTAAAGACATGGGCAGTGACATGCACATGTCTCTGGGCATGTCATAGCTACTATAATGCAGGATTAAGGACACGCCCAATGACACACCCATGTCCCTCGGTGTGTCAAAGTTTCTATAAAGTGGGTGTGTCACTTGAAGAATTATGATAAAATATGTTTATTATGCTAAATATTGGTATATTGATGAGTCATATGGTGAGTGTGGCTTATACTTGCATGATGATAGTATGAAATGGGAAAATGTGGTTAGATGTCATGTGAGAATTATAAAGGAATAATGATTATGAAAAAGATGAGATGAGTATGATATTATTGTTAGTTTGAAGACTTAGTTTAGTATTAGTTAATGGAGTATTGAATTAAGTGTTATGAAGGGTTATAGGAAGTGAAGATTTAAGGAGTTTTGCTTGAGTTTGGGGTTATGTTTACATTACATTGGGCTTAACACACGTTGGATAGGAAAATGTGTTAAGGTATCTGCTACATTGAACATGGATGAACAATGTACTATGACATGTGATTTGTCTTGTAAGCATTAAATGCATTTTGAAAAGCCATTGAGTAAAAAGTGAAATATGTGCAATATGTGAAAATGACCCAAAGTGTTTGGGTAATGTGGTTTGTTGTGTATGCATTAAAGACATTGTGAAAAGCAATTGGCAATGGCTAGATTGTATAAAATGTTATTTATATATGAATTATATGAAAATACCCAAAATATTTGGGTAATGTACTTTAATGTAAAATGTGATACATTGTGATAATATGTTGAGAAATGATGAAATGAAATGATATGACATTGAAATGAATGAGAAAAATGAAATAAAAAATGATGCAATGTGCTTAAATGATAATGAGTAAAGAGGCAATTTTCCTAATGGATTATGAGAAAATGAGAAAGAGATTGATAATGAGGAATATTAAAAAAATTGTGTGCCTAGTATGTGTGAGCGGGGATTTTTGCCCCCACTCCCTGTGGAATGGTTCTTGCGACTTCGGCACTGTTTAGGCTCCGGGCCTTAGAAAACACGGACTTAAGTTAGAAGAAAATGGAGTACCCACCCAGACAGATCGGGAAAAAGAAAGGGGTGGATGACTCAATTCCTAAGGAATCCCCAACCCCCTAATGAGTTCGAAAAGTTGGGTATGTGTGGGGAAAGTGAGAAATGGCCCAGCACCCCCACAACGCCCTGTTCATTGGAACCGGTCTCCTTTGCAGGTCTTAATATTATAAAATTCTTAAGTATAACAATATTATCCATATTACATGCAACAATTAAAATAAAGCATCGTTATATTAAAATTAAAGCAATGTCCAAGCAAAGTAAATAAATGGACACCCATCCGAAGATGGAAATATGTCCTTACATCATCCATGTCTAAACTAATAGGACACCCACTGAAAGGTAGAAACATGTCATTTACATTGGTCTAAAATATAAAACAATTTAAATTACATGGTATTTAACTAATGAGGTACCCACAAAGTGGAAACATACATCTTACACTTTTAATACTAAAACAAACAAATAATAACAATAAAGAAAACATCCATCCATGATAAATTAAATAAATCAAGCATTGAAATTAAATAAATCAACCATCAAAGCATATAATAAACTACACAATCAAATCTAAAATTAAATAAAGCAAGTAAAGATACAAATTAGGGTTTACTATTTCTATTTAAAATTCTTTAATTAATATTTAGGGTTTTGGGATTTTAATATTATTATTGTTATTTGTTTAACCTACTGTAAAGGTTTTGGAAAATTGGAATGGATTAGGGTTTCATGAATCAAATTAGGGTTTTGGAATCTTAAGATATTAGGTTTTTAAGGGTCAAAAATTAAGGGTCTGCAGTATGCTATTCAATTTTTCAGAGTTTTGTGTTTGGCGGTATGCCTATAAGGTTATCCTCATTATTTGCCTTCAAAGCTAGCTTTTGAGCGATGATTTGATTTGCCTTCGAGCTAGACACTGGGCATCACTGATATATGCTTTGCCTTCAGGCTAGATACTGAGCATCACTATAAATTGCCTTCGGGCTAGACGCTGGGCGTCACTTGCCTTCGGGGCTAGACACTGTGTAACATCTCAAATTTTTGAAAATTTCTAATTTTTGAAAGTTTAATAAAATAAATTAAAATTTAATTGAATAAATTAACTAAATGATTTTAAAATAAAAATGAAAGGTTTTTAAATGAAAAAGTAAAATATATATGTGATATATATACAAAATATATATAACATATACAAAGTCAAATTTTTAAAAAAGTCAAAGTCAAAGTCCAATGACATTTTTGTAAATAAACTTTGTAAATTTAAAATTATTTAAAAATAATTTATTTTTTAATGGAAGATGTATTTTTGGATTTTTAAATAAATAAATAATTATTAAATTAATAAAATAATATATATATGGATATAAATAAAGTTGGAAAGAAAGAGAAATTAATTTATTTTTTCATCTTCTTCTTCTCACAAGGCCGAACCTCCATGGATGGTGATCTCAAGATTTTTCTTCTTCCATACTCCATAAATTGAAGGATTTCAAGTGTTCAAAGTGGATTTTTGGCGATTTCCATGACAATTTGTAAGTTTCCAAATTCTTTTTTTGGATTTCATAGAAATTGTGATTATGTATGTTTTGAATTTTTGAAGTTCTAAGATGTAATTGTCTATTTGGTATGGATGAAATTATTTTAAGTTATTAACAATGATTTTAAGGTTGGATTAAAGAAATGGTTGAGTTTGGGTAAGGATTGGTGAAGAGAGAGAGAGTTTAGGGTTATGTAACTTTTGGACTTTTGAATTCATGGATTTTAATTGTGAAAATTAATTCTAAATAAGTTTTTTTTATGCATAAACAAGTATTTTAAAGTCAAATATTGAATTAGGTTGAGTTTGATTGGAGTTTGAGAATGGAAGTGGTGATTTAGGATTTTGGAAAAGTGATTTTTCAAAGTTTTTGAATTATTTGATGTTTTTGGTTAAAGCATGTTCTTTAGTAATAAAGTGATGAATATATGCTTGAAATGATAATTGGATTGAGTTTGAATGGAAAACCTTCAATGGGGGACGGTTATGCCATTTTAGGGTTTTGGTCATAAGTATGTATTTTTATAATGTAATTGGTTTAGACATGTTAAAATATATTTTTAATAATATAAATAAACTTAAAATACCAAATTGAATGACCTAGTATGGTATTCCAAAGTTAAAGTGAGGCTATCCTTAACTTTGAGATTTTTGTTTGAATGATATTTAATAATTATTTAAGATTGGAAATACCTTAGAATGTGATAATAAATGATTATTTGTGATCACATTTGGTATAGGCATTGAGGAGAATTGATTTTCCCAATCCAAGTGTTGAAAGACAAGTTGGAAGAGAAGGTTGAAGGTGGTGTTTGAGCTTGCTTTTGGTTGTTTTTAGAGCTAAGTACAAACTTTGGATGAATTGGACATATTTGCATTACATTGGGCTAAACACATTTTGAAATGTGAAATGTGTTAAGCTACTTGATGTTTTGATTATTTATGAATAATGTGCTATGACATGTGTAATGTCATATATGCATTAAATGCATTGTGAAAAGCCATTGCTAATGGCTAAATTGTGTAAAATGTGAAATATGTGTATTATGTAAAAATGACTAAAAGTGTTTGGGTAATGCCATTGTTGTGTATGCATTAAGGGCATTGTTAAGAAGCCATTGTTAATAGCTAAAGTGCATAAAATGTGATTCATATGTGAATTATGTGAAATATCCAAAATAATTGGGTAATATGTTGAAAATGTAAAATGTGGTGCATTATGATTATATATTGATATATGATGATATGAAGTGAGAAGACATTGAAATAAATGAGAAAAAAGGCAATGTGCCAAATTTATAACAAGAAAAGAAGCAATGGGCCTAATGAATTATGAGAAAATAAGAAAGAGATTGATAATAAAATATATGTAATAATTGTGTGACTAATATGTTATTCAATTTATAGAGTTCTATGTTTTGCGGCATGCCTATGAGGTTATCCTCATTATTTGCCTTTGGAGCTAGCTTTTGAGAAATTATTTAATTTGCTTTCGGACTAGACGTTGGGCATCACTTACCTTCGGGCTAGATGCTGGGCATCACTATGAGTTGTCTTTGGGCTAGACGCTGGGTGTCGCTTGCTTTCGGGCTAGACACTGGGTGCCAATTGGACCAAAATAGTAACTCTAAAATTTGAATAATATATTAGATTATTTGGGCCCATGTTTGTGTTTGTTTTATGTGAAATGTAAAATGAGTGAAAAAGATGTTTAAAATGAAATGATATGATATATGGTGTCATGATATATATAAGCATTGTACATTGGCATTATTTTATATTTTTATTTCTATTAAAGTTTGTACTACTAGGTTTTTGGCTTAGCACGATTGTAATTCATCGTGCAGGTGACAGGGGAGATTCGGTAGAGCTGGAGAGTTCATCTAGACCAGGTCGGGTCTAGATTTGATGTTTTTAGTGTAGAGTTAATTTTTGGACATCAAGATTAGAAACATTGCCAGCATGTATATGTTTTTTATTACATTTTGATATTTCATATATTATATTATGTTTTGATGTATATATATTGTAAATTATAAAGAATGTGTTGAAAAACTTTATAATGTGGGTTGATATGTGTTTTGAAAAAATTATATATATATATATATGTATATGTATAAATGTGTTATGAAATTTGGAGAAATTGAGGAGTATGAATTAAATGGTGATTTGATATTATTTGGGAGTGTTATCATATACAGGTTGTGGTTTTGTTGAATTTAGAAATGTCCAAATTACAGACAAAACTCTGGTGAATTTTTTCTAGAGATTTTCATAGAAAATGCTTAATTTAGAGCCTATGATTTCTAATAATATTTTATTTTTTATTTAAATATACATTTAAAAGTATTTAAGATTATAAATTAGAAAAGTGAAATTTTTTTATTAAACCGGATTATGATATTTTTGTACCGTGTGTGTGCATTTTACATACACTGGGTGTATGTATTGTACGTATATAGGGTATAAGGGTGTTACACACTGGGTGTCAATATGGACCGAAACAGTAACTCTGGGATTTGAATAATGTATTAGTTTATTTGGGCCCATGCTTTTGTATGTGTTTATGTGAATTGGTAAATGATGAGAGAATATGATGGTATATGATGAAAGAAAATGATGATAAATTATGTTAGTGTTGTGAGTATGATTTTCTGTAATGTATGTACATGCTATTTATTTGTACCACTAAGCTTTTGAGCTTAGCAAGGTTGTGTGAATTGCACAAGTGAGTAGATTACTGATCCGAGAGTTGGAGAGTTGGACCACAAGAGAATTAAGGGTATTAAGAGACCAACTAGAAGGTGGTGCATGCTTGTACAATATGTTATGTTGTATTTTGATCATATATATATGTATATAAGTGAATTTTGGTAAGACAATGTATAAATGTATATATTTAATTAAATGAAAAGTTTAATGATTTTGGAAATGTTACTTTTATAAGAATCAAATTTGATAATTTAAAATGTTCTTTTATTAAATATATAATTGATGTGAAATTAAGGTAAAGGTTTAAAAAAAATACTATAACGTGACCTCCTTATATTTTATATGCGTATTGTATGTATACGATGTATATGTATGGTATGTATATAGAGTATAGGGTGTTACAAAGATTTAAAAAGGCATGTTTTCACTTTGTGGGTGCCTTATTTGCTTCATTTATTAATTTTAATTTTAAGGATTTTGGATCGTTGTAAAGGAGCATATTTTTGCCAATCGGTGGGTGTCCTACTTTATTTATTTTTTTGGACATTTGAACAGTTGTAAGGGCATATTTCCATCTTTGGATGGGTGCACATTTTATTTGATTTATTTCAATAATAGATGAATTTTTATTTTCTTTAAATTGCATGTAATACGGATGATGCAATAATAATTAAGAATTAAATAATATTTAGAACTGAAAAGGAGGTCGGTTCTAATGAACCGGACGCTATAGGGGTGCTGGATCATTCTCACCTTCCCCATGCATACCTAACTTTTCGAACCTAATAGGGGTTGGGGATTTTATAAGAATCGAGTCATCCATCCCTTTCTATCTTCCCGGCCCGTCCAGGTGGCGACTCCTGTTCTCCGGGCTTAGACCCATATTCTCTAAGGCTAAAACCTTAACAGTGTCAAAGTAGGAAGAATCATTCCATTGGGAGTGGGGGCAAAAATCTCCGCTCACAGTGGCAACTCCATTAGGGATAAGAGAAGTTGATTCCATTAGTCTTTATATTATTTTTTTCTTTCTTATTATGATGTTATCCATTGCATCACTTAGAAATTTATTCTGTGTGTGAGTTAGGACGCCTTGTGTAACCCGTGTTATGTTGTGTAAGGATACCATACTTTCACTCCTTGTATGGAGACCAAGCATGGAATAGCCACTCATAGCCTCATATCTTTTGGTATATACTTGCTATGGGAACCTAAGCTTTTCAACCCAAAGGCTAAAGCTCATGTAGTTGGCTTAGTAACTTTCTTTAGGTTTACCCCAAATGCTTATTGTTTGACTATAATTAATATATCTTGGTTTGAATTAAGGCCCATTTGGTTTGAATTTTCCTAATATGACCTAACTATAGTGTAAGCCCAAAATTAAATTATTTTTTTGAAGCCCAAAAGGCCAAATTATTTTTAATTTGTTTTTCAAGATGGTCTTTGGACCTAAAACCTTTTAAGATGGGTCAAAAATCCTTTTTTCACATCATGACCCAAGCTTAAAGCCCAAAATTCATTTTTTCAAACATTTTTACAATGGGCTTTTAAACATTACTATACTTTCAAATTAAAACATTTTCTTAAATAGGCATATAACTAGTTGGGTCAATTATGAAATATTAAAATCAATTGTGGGCTTGATTTATACCAAGACTTGTTAATCATGGATTTGTTTGTAACATAAATCATTAGTGTTAATCCATAATATAACATAAAAGCTAATTTCAGTTAATCCAATGAATTAAGGCTTAATCATTTGGAATTATGATGGACTTACTTCTAAATTTAAAAATACAACTATTGGTTAATCCAACTAAGTGGATCTTTCAAAAATAAAATATCTCATATTGATATTTTATTGACCATATACTTAGGAAAAGAGACTCGTCATTCGTGTGTGAAGGATATAAGGTTGGAAGGAATGTTCTAATTCTTTTTGTTTGTTTGTTACATGTGCATACATGTATTGCATTACGTAGATCCTTAATTTTTTCCCTAAGCTAGTTTAATCCCAATTAAAGAAGGCCAAGCCAAATTCGGTCCAATTTTAAAAGCTTAAACCTAGTTTATAGCTTTAAGTTAGGCTGGTCCAGTTTTATAAGGCCTAAAATAAGCCGGTTCAACCTTCAATGCCCTAAAATGGTCTGATCCAGAGTTCAAATGGGTTTAGGCCTGCCCAATTCAGTATGGACAACATCCATATCGAATTGGACTGTAACACCCTTATACTCTTTATATGTATAATATATACACCCAATATATGTAAAATACGAGTATAAAGTATAAGAATGCTACAACCTAGTTTAATAAAAATTTTCATATTCCCAATTAAAAACCCCAAACGCCTTAAAATGTATATTTAAATAGTGAATAAAATAGTCTTTATTATTATCAATTCTCAAAATAAGCATTTTATATAAAAATCTCTGAAAAAAAAAAATTCTCCAGAGTTTTGTCTGTAATTTGGACATCCCAAAAATTCAACAAAACTCAACCTGCATAAAAACGCACTCCCAATAAATCAAATCAATATTTCATCCCAATTTCTCAATTTCTCCATATTTTCTCAAAATATTTATGCATATACCTATATATAGCAAACACACACACACACACACATATATACATTTCCACATTATAAAAATTGTCCAAAAAGTCTTTATAATATACAATGTACTAAAAAAATATAGCCATAATATACAAAATAACAAAATGTACTATAACATAAAATATATACATGATGACAACTGGCACTGATCTTGAAGCAGCAAAAAGCAACTCAATCAATCTCAAGTCTAGACTCAACCAGGTCTAGCAAAACTCTTTGGATCTATCGGATAACCCCTGTCACCTGCGTAATGAATTACAATCACACTAAGCTAAAAGCCTAGCGGTACAAACTTTGACAGTAACAAAACTTTAAAACAGTGACAATGCATAATGTTTTTGCATGTTATTTCACAATGTGGCATCCAATTCCACTTTAAAACATAACCTTTAATCTTTTTATAATTCACATTAACACATACACAAGCATGGGCCAAATAATATAATATATCATTCAAATCCCAGAGTTACTATTTTGTTCTATATTGACACCCAGTGTCTAGCCCAAAGGCAAGTAACGCCCAACATCTAGCCTCGAGGCAAATCATAATGATACCCAGCCTTTAGCTTGAAGGCAAATCATATATCAGTGATGCCCAACATCTAGCCCGAAGGCAAATAATGAGGATAACCTCATAGCCATACCGCCAAATACAGAACTCTGAAAATTGAATAACAAACTAGGCACACAAATAATACGTATTTTCCATAATCAACTTTTCTTATCACATTGCCTCAATTTCTCATTTTTCTCATTCATATCAATGTCAACTTATTTTAATTCATCATATCATATCCTTTCATCACAATGTATGTCATTTCATATTAAAATCACATTACCAGAATATTTTTGGGTCATTCTTACATAATAAATATAAATCACATTTTATTCATTTTAGCCATTAATAATGGCTTTTCATAATGCACATAATGCATACTCAACAATTCACATATTATAACACAATGTTCATATTGCAAATTAGCTTAACACATTTCTATCCAAAATGTGTTAGGCCAAATTTAATGCAAATACATCTAAATTATCAAAAGTTTGTACGTACCTCAATTAGCACTCAAATACAAGCTAAAGATCACCCTCCAACCTTCACTTCTAAATTTCCCTTCAATACTAAGGTTGGGAAATTCACTTATTTCTAATGCCTATACAAAATGTGAGCAAATACCATCATTTAGGATCACATTTTAAGGCATTTAAAACATAGAACTTTAATTAAACATCACTCCTATAAATTTCCAAAAATTTTCCTTTCCTTAGTTTAACATTGAAATTCCATTTTAATACATTTTAATTAGTGTTTAACTTTATTCATATCATTAAAAACATATTATAATATGTTTTAACCAATCAAATTAAATAAATACATACTCTTATACAAAATGCTAAAATGACATAACCTTCATCAATTAAGGTTCTTCATTCCAGCTCATTCCAATTGTTAATCTAAGCTTATTTTCATCATTAATATCTTTTAATAACATAACTTATTCATTGAAATCAAACAAATAACTATACTTTAAAAATTCCCTTCCAAAACACTAAATTCGATGCTACCTTATCCAATCTCTAACCTAACTTAACTAAATCCATCTTTTGACTTTAAAATCCTTGTTTATGCATCAAAACAACACCTTTGGAATCCATTTGCACAATTAAAACACATGATTTCAAAAGTCCAAATTTCACATAACCCTAAATCAAGTTCTTCCTCCAAACCCCACTCAAACTTAATCCTTTCTTTAATCCAACTTAAGAATCATTAATAACTAATAAAAATAGATTCATACAAACTCATTCAAGTAATTAAATCATGCTACAACAAAACCCTAAAATCCACATATTCACAATTTTCCAGAGAATTTGCAAAAGTGGTGAAGAAGCTTACCAATTATTGAAGAACTTCCAAAAACTCCACTTGAATCCTTGAAATCCCTTCAATATTTGATGTATGGAAGAATAAAAAAATGCTCTCTTGATCTCACATGGAGGTTCAGCCTCTAAGAAGAAGAAGAAGAAGAAGAAGAAGAAGAAGAAGAAGAAGAAGAAGAAGAAGATTGATTTTCTCTTTCTTTCCACTTTCAAATTAAGACCATACATGTACATATTTTTTTAATATATTTTAATTAATTAATTATTTAAAAAATCATAATTTACCTCTTTCATTCATAATTAATTTATTTTTAAATTATTTAATTAATTTTAATTTTATAAAGTATAATTACAATTTTTTCATTTGAGTTTTGCCTTTTCTTCTTTAAGAGTTGACTTTTGTATATGTTATATATATTTAATATATATTTCACATATACATTTTACTTTTTCACTTAAAATCCTTCAATATATTTAATTTAATTTTTATAAAATATGGATGTTATATGGACGCATCCAATTCGATATGAATGGCACCATATCGAATACGATATGAACACCATCCATTTCAAATTGTATGGTTGGTCCACATCGAATTAAACAAGGTCTAATTCGATATGGACGGGTTTCATGCCTAAAAAAATTGATTTTAATTCGATATGGTTCCTGTTTTAGACTTAATCCAAGCTGTGCTTAAATTGGAAATCCGGATTTAGCTCGGATTTAGCTCGGTATTCACTGGTTTTAACCTAATTTGTTCCTATAAATGAATGTTTAAAATTTAAATAGAGGGGGACTTAATAGGGAGCCACAATTAAAACAGGCAATGATAATTAGAAAGAGACAAGCAGTAACTATTAACACACACAAAATACTATCAACCCATAAACAATACAGAATACAAAGGCAGTACCTACTATCTTTGTTTTGCTCAACAAAGATTCAACATTGGTGCAAGCAGAAGGCATGGATCAATATATGAATATTGGAGGAGCCAACAGACGGAGGTTTAATTTCTTTAACCCTTTAAATTCACAGCAATTTTTGTTTATCAATACAATCAATTTATATTGGTTTTATTAAAGCATGTCCAGTAGCAATTTTCTCACAATATCCAAACAAATAGTTCGTTAGCAATTTTATCCAGTAGCAATTCACTCATGATAGCCAATACCAGTAGTAACAAATAATTATTTCAGGCATAATCTAATTTATATAATAAAGCCTAATAACATAATTTTATCCAACCTATTTTGTATGAACCTTAAAATCATGTTTTCACCCTAAAAACCCCAATTTGATCGCGAAAACCCTAATTGTCATCCTAAAACCCTAATCATGTTTTCCAAAAGCCTAAAACCCTACTTTAGCATTCTAAACTTTAAGAAACCCTAATTCATATATTAAAACCCTAGTTTTGCATATCTATTGTTCAATGTAATATTAAAACCTAGATTTGATCATTTAATTTGTTAATGTATGCTTGTGATGGATGATTTACTATTATTTTATCCATAATGAATGGTTAAATGCTTTTATTGGTTTATTTTGATTTTAAGGATGTAAGAGGTATGTTTATACTTTGTGGATACCTCATTAGTTAAGTTCAATGTAATTTAATTTATTTTGGGTTAATGTAAAGGATATGTTTCTACCAAATTGTGAGTGTCCTACTTTATTTAGTTTTGGACACTGGACAATCGTTATAAGGGCATGTTTTCATCTTGCACGGGTGCCCATTTTTTTTATTTGGACCTTTTTTGCTTTAATACAACAAATGTTTATTTATTTTGAATTGCATGTAGTACGGATGATATTATTATGCTTAAGAATTTAATAATATTTAGACCTAAAAAGGAGACTGGTTCCAATGAACAAGGCGTTATTGGGTGTTGAGCCATTTCTCACCTTTCCCATGCGTACCCAAAGTTTTGAATGCAATAAGGGTTTGTGAATTCCTTAAGAATTGACTCATCCACTCCTTTCTTTTTCTCAGCCCGTCCAAGTGGTGACTCTATTTTCTCTAGGTTTAGGCCCATGTTCCTTAAGGCCCTGAGCCTAACAGTGCCAAAGTTACAAGAACCATTCCACATGGGAGTGGGGGCAAAAATCCCCACTCACAGTGGCGACTTCACTGGGGATAAGAGAAGTTGATTCTATTGGTCTTTATTTTTTTTATTCTTTCATTTTATGATATTATCCATTGCATCATTTAGATTACATTGTGTGTGTAACACCCTTATACCCCATACACGTATAATATATATGCCCCGTATGTATAAAATACATATGCAGAATACGAGATTTTCACGTATTTTTTTTCTTTTAAAACTTCCATCATTCCAAATTAATTATTTAAAACACTTTATATATATATATATATTAATAAATAAAGAAAATTATTCTTTATTAATATACATATAAAAAGACACAGTTTAAAGGAAAATCTCTAGGAAAAATTTATCAGAGTTTTGTCTGTATTTTGGATATTTTTAAATTTCAATACACTCAATCTGCATTTAAAATACACTCCCGAATATTCATTCAACACATTCATTTCTACAAAATCTCCAACATAATCACAAAATACACAAGTGGTCATATATAATCATACATATAACCCATCTCTCAAATTTTCAACATTAAAACTAAAAATCCTTTTATAATTTACATCATATACATGTAGTAAACATAATATTCATATTTAAGTAAATTTCACAAAGTTTAAACTATATACATGAGATGAAGATGGCTCTGGTCCATGGCAGCTCAACAAACTCCAAAGATAAACAACTATAATCTAGACCTAGTGTAGTCTAGCAACACTCCCGAATCATCTCTATTACATGTGCGATGAAATTCAATCACGCTAAGCATAATGCTTAGTGTACATACTTTTGTAAAATAAATAAATGGTATAGCACATACAATGCCATAAAATGCATTATGATAAAAATGCTAGACAATTTACTTCTTTTACACATTTTCACAACACATCAATCATCCACATACATTAGGCCCAAAATGCTTATATATTAGTCTAGTTCCAAAAATATTGTCTTAGGCTAACTCAATCATATGTGACATCAATGTGTCTCACCCGAAGGCATAATAATGTCTATGACACCAGTGTATCTCACCCCAGGGCATAACAATATTTGTGACACTAGTATGTCTCACCCAAGGGGCGTAATAATATCCAATAATAACATTCTGGAAATAGATCATATAGAAGATGACATGCAATTATATTTTCACAATTTCCACTTTCACATTCTTTTTCATATTTTCAATGCATCATTAACATTATCATCATATACAATGCAAATCTTGCTCATTCCCACATGTTAGTGCACAATTTGCATTTTTCACATTTTGCACACACATCCCATTTTGGCTAAATGGCTTATCATGCAACAATCATCACAAAACAAGTATTTTTACTTCAAAAAATGCCACACACACACACATTCACACTTAGAAATGCATAATGTGTGTAAGTTAGGATGCCCTGTGTAACCCATGTTATGATGTGTAAGAGATACCATACTTTCACTCCAAGCATGGAGATTGAGCATGACATAACCACTCATAGCCTCATACCTTTTGGTATATACTTGCTATGGGAACCTAAGCTTTTTCAATCAAAAGAATAAAGCCCATATAGTTGGCCTAGTCACTTCCTTATATTTTTATCCAAATGCTTGTTGTTTGACTATGATTGATATATCTTGGTTTAAACCATGGCCTATTTGGTTTGTTCTTTTTCTAATATGACTTAATTATATTGTAAGCTCAAAATGGTTTTATTCCTTTAGGCCCCAAAGACCAAAATTATTTTCAAAACTTTCAAGATGGCCTTTGGACATAAAACTTTTCTAAAATGGGTTAAAAATTCTTTTTTACCTCAAGGCCCAAGTACAAAGCCAAAGACTCATTTTTAAACAAACCTTTTTTTTACAATGGGCTTTGAAACAAAACTATTTTTCACTTCATTCAAATTATGATTTTTCTTAAATGAGCTTACAACTAGTTAGGTCAATTATTGAATATTAAAAATCAATTGTGGGCCTAATTTACACCAAGAATTATTAATCATGGGCTTGTTTGTGGCATGAATCTTTAGTTATTTTTCTAAATAGAAAATCTATTTATGATAAACTATTTAATTTGGTTTTAATCCCAAATATAGCATAAAAGCTATTCCTTTTGTTGGTGTAATGGACTAAGACTTAATTAATGAGAATTATCATGGAATGACTTCTAAGTTTGAGAATACAACTATTGGTTAAACAAACCAAGTGAATTTTTTGCAAACAAGATATCCCATATTGATATTTCATTTACCAAATACCTAGGAAAAGAGAATTTCCATTCGTGTGTGAGTGATATAATGTTAGAAGGGTCATTCCTACTCTTCTTCTTTTGTTTATTTAGTTGTGCACACATGCATATATGCATTGCATCACATGGCATTGATCATTTCTAGCTCACATACCTGGAGTATAGCAGTTCAAGAGCCTAAGACAACTTGACCTACACAAGTGATTCTGATTCAAGTGCTTTATTTGGAAGATGGATGCAAACTAGTTTAGGGATATAGTCAATGAAGTTTTTGAAGCCAAGATGACCGAGCTATGGGATCAATTGGCTGAAATTATGAAGACTCAGTTGATTGAAATTCTGGAGATCATCAATAATGAGGCATCTCCCATTGATATAAAGAGGAAGGGAAAGACAACTTTAACAAGGAATTGGTCCATTGATAGAGATTAAATGAGAAATAAGGGGTCACTTCATGTTCTACAAGATCAATTGAGCCATATGCTGACTAAGCATTTGAAAGACTTGTATGAGGAATGGGGGAGAGAAAAGAATGTATATAATGGAAAAGGGAAATAAGTGTGGCTACCATCCTAATGGGCAAAGTTAAAGGGGACAAAAAGATGCCGGGATAAATGCGATGACTAAGCCAGCAAAGAGCACAAATTTTTAGACTTGAGGGAACCTTTGTCAAAGGTGTTTGGAAATCTAATGATGATGGATTTGATACATCCATTGGCACCTCGACCATTACCATATCCTCTACCTCCTAAGCTCAACACTCAGTGTTATTACCACTTCCATCAGTCTCTAGGTCATGACATAGATCAATGTGTATGTTTGAGGCATGAAATACAAAATTTCATTGATAATGGAAAGATCCTCACCCTTGATACATCCAAGTAGACTAAACATCTTCAACTACAATTCAACAAGCTTCCCTTGGCTTGTTTGATTTTTGTTTATTTTATTTCCTTAATATTTTTTAGAACAATTACTTTTTTCAAATTAAGATTGTTTGAATAAATTACTTTCATCAAATTTTTGTTTATGTTAGTCTTTGTTCATTTTGGTACTCAACCAATGATGAGTCTAGCTTGATATTCATAAGTAAGTGTATCTATGCATTATAATTCAAATGATTTTACTAGGTGAGAGAGTTGTTCTATAACATTGAGTTGTATGCTCACTTAGAGAGGGCTCCTGCATAATTATGAATATCTAGGTTCTAGTCAATCTTAGAACATGCTTTGATAAACTTTCGAGGTGAAATTGAACTCTGCTTTTTTAAGGGAGAAATGATATAGACATTGTTTGGTAAGCTAACAATTGAAATCCACCTTATTAACATCAACCACTAGTTTGTTCCTTTAAGCCTTCATAATTTTAGCTTACTTTTCATTAGCTTGTAAACCCAATAACTTACCCTAAGCTATTGTTACACTTTTGACAAGTCTGATGATCACTTAATACCAAGGGAAAGAAGATCAATGAAAAGAGTGTATTATCAAGACCATAAATATAGTTGAAGTTTATTTGAACTAAACCTAATATCTCAAATCCATAATAAAGGGTTTATCCTCACTAAAGAAATTTGTTCTACTCAACTCATTCATAGTCAGAAGCATAAAATGGTGCAACGCTCTTAGACCTAGGACCCAAAAGTCAAAAAAAGAGAAAAAATAAGAAAAAAGAAAAAGAAAATAATAAAAAAAGAAGTTTAATAAAGAAAAAGAAAAAAAAGAAAAAAAGAAAAAGAAAATAATAAAGATAAAAAGAGAAAAAGGAAGGACAATAGGGTTTTAAAATTTTTGCAAAAGCATGGATCATCCTGATCAAATATAAATTTCTGCTAAGAAGATAAGCACTATCTTTTCACGAAGCAAGATTTCAAGCTCTGTCTTTTCATGAAGCAATATTTCAAGTTCTATTTCTCATCGAAGCAAGAAAACAAGATTCCTAAAAGGTGGAAACAAAGTCTAGAGTGTAATGCTTCCAATAGCATACAGTTCCAACAAGGAAGTTTATAGTGTGGGGGTTTGTCAGCAGTATCACATTAGCTCCAATTTAAAAATAGCCTTCACTTAAACCATGTTCCTTATAGACCCCATTTGAAGCCTATTAAAGATCTGTTGATTTCTCTTAGTAGGTGGAGTCCATTAGTGGAGATTGTTTTAATAAGCATGCATATGAGGTAGTTAATCCTTAAACTTAATGAGACCTTTGGCCAAGTAATGTCTATGCCGATATGAAGTGCAACAATTCTTGCTTAGATGGAAATTATTCCCAAGTTTAGTATGGTAACTAGGGTTATAGATATGTTAATTTGGGAAAATCGAGGCCCGAGGTATAATGACACTAATTTAACAAAGCCAAAATATGATTTTGAAATCTTGCTTCATGAAAAGACAGAGCTTAAAATATTTTTATCATACAAACTCTTCAAGTTAAGGGAAGCATGTTGCATTGTTGATCCTTAAAGGACACATTGGGAACAAGAAATGATCATTTGCAAGGTTATAAAGAAGATACCAACTAACATCCTGAATCATGATTTGAAGTATATGTATCTCTAAATATATTACTTGGGCTCCCACTACTTATGTTTCCCATACCTTGAAGATAAAGACATGGATGCAATATCTTCTTCTGTCCTAGTACAAGACCTAAATAGACATTTGGAAAGAACCAAAAAGAGTGATTTAGCTGATCACCTTGGTCTATAAGTAGATAGAACCTCAGTAAGTATCACTCATGTATATTATGCATACATGAGCATATCACATTGTGTTTTTATTTTGTGTTGCTATTCTTTGTCGGAGTGAACAATAAACACCCAATGAAGTAACAACTAAAACATATATGAAATCAAAGGGCAAAAAAGGGCCATTGCAAAGGAAAGAAGAGATGCATACACCAGTTAGAGCCTGCATTGGTTTGAACCTATACAGGGGGAAAAACCTCTCCTTTTTTAATTTTTGAGTTTATACATTTACAAAATATTTTTAGACTCACCTTCAATGCTTTGGCATGCAGGGGTAAAGAGAGGATATGACAGCTAAAATTGGCAGAATAGCTGAATTTTCTACAAAGGTACAAAATGAAGATTCCATTGAAGAATGGAATAAGAAGAAAATCATAACTGTCAAATGAATGAAGATACAAAAGACAAAAGATCATGACAAAGGTCCATCCTCAAGGATGAAGATAAGATCAGTTCAGTTAGAAGAGATGAAGCCTGTAGGAGAAATGTCCAAGGATGAAGATCCATTTTTAAAGGTAAAGACCTAATCTTGAAAGGATGAAGATCCATTTTTGAAGGGTGAAGAGCCATTCTCTAAAGGATGAAGATCTAATTTAAAGGGTGAAAGCCTAATGTCCAATGGATGAAGATCCATTTTAAAGGGTGAAGACCCACAATCCATTGAAGAATGGAACAACCACCTAGAAGAAAGCCAAAACTCTCAAATGATTGAAGGCTAGCAAAATCCAGTGAAGAATGGAACCAATTGGCTAGGAGAAAGCCAAAATTCTTAAACGATAAAAGGATGATCAATCTAGAAGAGCTTATGGGTCAAGTACCCAAATCAAATCCAACCTTAGGTCAAGAACCCAAATTCAATCATTGGGTTAAGAACTCAATTTAAATTTTAGGTTGAGAACCTAAATCTAGTCATTGGGTCGAGAATCCAAATCCAATTTTGGGTCAAGAATACAAATCCAATTATCGGTTTGAGAACCCAAATCCAGTCATCGGGTTGAGAACCCAAATCAAATTTTGGTTCGAGAACCAAAATCCAGTCATCCGGTTAAGAACCCAAATCTAGTCTTAGATTGAGAACCTAAATTTAGTAATCGGGTTGAGAACCTAAACCTAGTCTCAGATCATGAATTTAAATCCAACCTCGGGTTGAAAATCCAAATACAATATTGGGTTGAGAACCCAAATCTAGCCTCATGTCGAGAACCCCAAATCCAATCTCGGGTCGAGAATCTAAAATTCAATCTCGGGTCGAGAATTCAAATCCAATCTTGAGTCTTGAACCCAAATCTAGTCTCGATTTGAGAACCCAAATTCAACCTTGAGTCCAGAAGCCAAACCAATTCAAGTCCATCAAAACCAAGATATTAGAGTCGCTTGGTGGTTTTCATTGGGATATTAGAGTTGCCCAATTGCCATTGAGATATTAGAATTGTTTAATGGTTAGATGTTGGTACTCAACGGTTGCTCACCCTAGGGTATCCATCCTTTGGATTTCTGTTAGCTTATCTTTACATTTTGTTTTGTAAATGCTTGGTGCCAAAATTTAGAAGCTATATCATTGCTTTTTACTCTCTTCTACTGAAGTCTTAGATCATTCAAGCAGGGAGCAAATTGTATACCATTAATTTTGGCCCTAAGATAGTTCGATCCCAATTAAAGAAGGGAAAGCCAAATTTAGTATGATTTTAAAAGCTTAAACCTAGTTTATAGCTTTGATTTAGGTTGATCCAGTTTCATAAGGCCTAAAATAAGCTGTTTCAACCTTTAAAGCCCTAAAATGGTCTGATCCAGAGTTTAAATGGGTTTGATTCAACATAATTAGACATGGGCCATGTGGTGACGAATTAGGCCTACCCAATTCAATATGGACAACGTCCATATTGAATTAGACTCATCCAATTTGATATCAATGGCTCCATACTGAATTGGAATGCATCCAATTTCAATATGGACACCATCCATATCAAATTAAACAAGGTTTAATTCGATATGAAGGGGTTCCATGTCAAAATAAATTGATTTTAATTTGATGTGGTTCCTATTTTGGACTTAATCTAAGCCGTGCTTAAATTGGAAATCCAGATTGAGCTCAGATTTCACTGGTTTTAACCTAATTTGTTCAATAAATACAAATTTAAAATTTAAATAGAGGAGGACATAATAGGGAGCCATAATTAAAAATGGTAGTGATATTTAGCAAGAGACAAGAAGAAACCATTAACACATACATAATACTATCAACGCATAAAACAATACACATTACAAAGGCAGTAGCTATTGTCTTTGTTTTGCTTAACCAAGATTCTACACTGGTGCAAGCAGAAGGCGTGGATCTGTATAAAAATATTGGTGGAGCCAACAAACGGAGGTTTAATTTCTTTAACCCTTTAAATCCAAAGCAAGTTTCATTTATCAATACTATCAATTTATATTAGTTTCATTAAAACATGTCCAGTAGCAATTCTCTCATAGTACCCAAACAAATAGTCCGCTAGCAATTTTATCCAGTAGCAATTCATTCACGGTAGCCAATACCTAGTAGTAACAAATAATTGTTTCAGGCAGAGTCTAATTTATGTAAAAAACCCTAATAACATAATTTTATCCAACCTATTTTGTATAAAACTTAAAATCTTATTTTAACCCTAAAAACCCCTATTTGATCACCAAAACCCTAATTCTCATCCTAAAACCCTAATAATGATTTCCAAAATCCTAAAACCCTAATTTAGCATTCTAAACTTTAAGAAACCCTAATTCAAATATTAAAACCCTAGATTTGCATATCTATTGTTCAATGTAATATTAAAACCTAGATTTCATCATTTAATTTGTTAATGTATGCTTGTGATGGATGATTTACTATTGTTTTATCCATAATGAATGGTTAAATGCTTTTATTGGTTTATTTTGATTTCAAGGTTGTAAGAGGTATGTTTCACTTTGTGGGTACCTTATTAGTTAAGTTCAATATAATTTAATGTATTTTGGGTTTTAGTTAATGTAAAGGACATGTTTCCACCAAATGGTCAGTGCCCATTTTTATTTATTTGGACCTTCTTTGCTTTAATACAATGAATATTTATTTATTTTAAATTGCATGTAGTATGGATGATATTATAATGCTTAAGAATTTAATAATATTTAGACCTGAAAAGGAGGCCGGTTCTAATGAACCGGGCATTATGGGTGTGCTGGGCCATTTCTTACCTTTCCCATGCATACCCAAGTTTCTGAACCCAATAAGAGGTTGGAGATTCTTTAGGAATCAAGTCATCCACCCCTTTCTTTTTTTGGTCTGTCTGGGTGGCGACTCCATTTTCTCCAGGCTTAGGCTCGTGTTCTCTAAGGCCCTGAGTCTAACAGTTTCAAAGTCGCAAGAACTATTCCACATGGGAGTGGGAGCAAAAATCCCCACTCACACATTACATAGCATTGATCCTTTCTGGCTCACAGACCTAGAGTACAACAATTCAAGAGCTAATGACAATCCAACCTATGGTTCAGAGTCCAGTGAGAATTTAATCAATTTCACAACAAAAGTAATGGAACTCGAGCAAGTTCAAAAAATGGTGAATGATGCCTTCAACTTCAAGATGGAAGAATTAAAGGGGGATTTGGCTGAGACCATGAGGATTCAGTTAGTTTCAATATTTGAGGATAATAATGCTAAAGCATCTGCTAGTAACAAGAAGCAAAAGGATAAGGGAAAGGCTAAAGTAGCTGAAGTGGCCTTTGATGAAGACAAGGTAGTGATGGATGATGATGACTTGGAAGCATATTTCCAAGATCCTCAAGAAAAGAAGAGAGAAAAGAAGGCTGTGGACAAAACTAAAACTACTAATATGGAAAACCTGATTGCTGATTTGGAAAAGAAGTTTGAAAAGAAGCAGAAAGCTAAGAAAGTGTCAGAGGTGGACAAGTTGTTTGAGCAAGATGAAGAAGTTCTTTAAAAGTTCAAGATGCCTTCCTTCTCTAAGTTTGATGGAACTGGAAATCCCCATCTGCATGTCAAGCAGTATATCACTGCCATGTAGTTTGCTAGAGCTACTAAGGTTAAACTCTAAGGCTTTTCATGCCCTCATTAGATCATGTTAGACAAACTTGTTCAACACCTTAGAGGAAAGTACTCAAAAGAAATGAGATTTACTGTATAAAGCCTTCATCTAGCAGTATGTACAATACTGAGTTGGAAGTGACCCTGATGGAGGTTGAATCAATTAGGCAAAAGCAAAATGAGAACTTTGTTGATTATATGAAGAGATGGATGAATAAGGTTGTACTTCTTAATAAGAGGCTGGATGAGTCTGATCAGATTAGGATGACAGTGAGAGGTGTCCTACCTAATTTGCATGAGTGGATGTCTCATACTCTTATCCGAGATCTCAAAGATCTTCTTCAAGTTGGCTTACAAATAAAAGAATGAAAAAGAGAGAAGAACCTTTTTTCTCCAAGAAGGAATGAAAAAGGGAATTATTAGTTTGGTAGTCAAGGTGCACAGAAAGCAGTGGATGTTAATACAGTTGGTCAAACAAATAAAAGACAATTTCCAAAGTTGCGAAAAATACTATTCTAGGTTTTCAACAAGTTGCAAAAGAAAGGGTTATTACAACTATTGACTCCCTGACCTTTGCCAAATCCTTTACCACCAAACTTTGATGGCAAAACTTTTTGTCAATTCCATTAAATGAAAGGGCATGAGACATACAAATGTTTGCAATTAAGGCATGAGATCTAAAATCTGGTTAACAGTGGAAAGTTGCCTGAACCCAAAAAGCCTAGCACTAAGGACAATCCTTTGTCTAGGTTTAACAGAGTGCCACTTTTAGCAACTTTCATGATAGGGGAAGGATTGAAGAAGAATTTTGTCATGTCATCATTTCAAGACGTAGATGGAGAACCTAAAAAGGAGGAAATTTTGTTTAGCAAGTCTGAACCAACTATGGATGGGGAAACAATGGCTATTTGTGTTATGAATGAATTTTAGGGTAGCGATGGTGAATCAGAGTCTAAAGAAGAAGAATGGGCTTGGTTTGAACCTAAAGAGGAAGAAGTGCTGAATAATTGCTCTAACAAGCTTTATGGAGGAGATCCTCTAAAAGAAGTAGAGGCTGACAAAGGTAAAAATGCTAAGACAGAAGGAAAGAAGAAGATGATGACACTATCTTGGCTACATCTAAAAGGAAGAACCTCATTGATCCTTACCCCTGACATGTGTAAGAAGATGATGCACCTTCTACTACAAACTTCCTTAGGTTTGAGTGCTGCTTATTTTATTTCTAATTTCTTTGATATTTTTGGAATAATTGTTTTTCAATTAACACTTCTCTGAACAAATTATTTTTATTACAATTATACTTCTGTTGGTCTTTATTCATTTTGGTGCTGAACTGATGATGAATCTAGCTTGATATTCATAAATTAGTATATCTATGCATCATCATTCGAATGACTTTACTAGGTGAGGGAGTTATTCTATAACATCAAGCTATGTATGCTTACTTAGAGGGCTCCTGCATAATTATGGGTGTTTAGGTCTTAGTCAATCTTAGAACATGCTTTGACAAACTTCTATGGAAAAATTAAAATCTATTTATTTAAGGGAGAAATGATCTAGGCATTGTTTGGCAAGCCAAAAACTAGTGTCTACTCTATTAACATCAATCCCTAGTTTGTCCCTTTGAGCAATCATGAGATTTTTAGTTTTTTTTTATTGGCTTGTAAACGTTAATAACCTACCCTTAGCTATTGTGATACTTATGGCAAGTCTGATGATCACTAAGGAACAAAGGGGAATGAAGATAAAAGAAAAGGATGTATAGTGAAGACAATAGGGATAGTTGAAGGCCACTTGAATTATACCTAATATCACAGACTTATTGAGATGACGTCAAGAAAACAAAGGATTCATCCTTGTTGAAGCAAACTCACTCTACTCCACTCATCTATAGTTAGAAGCATAGAATGGTGTCAATAAGACAACTCTCTTAGACATAGAGAAAAATAAAAAACAAAAAAAACAAAAAAAACGAAAACGAAAACGAAAACGAAAACGAAAACGAAAACGAAAACGAAAACGAAAACGAAAACGAAAACGAAAACGAAAACGAAAACGAAAACGAAAACGAAAACGAAAACGAAAACGAAAACGAAAACGAAAACGAAAACGAAAACGAAAACGAAAACGAAAACGAAAACAAAAACAAAAACAAAAACAAAAACAAAAACAAAAACAAAAACAAAAACAAAAACAAAAACAAAAACAATAAAGAAAAAAAGAGAAAAAGAAAGAAAAAAAGAAAAGAAAAAGAGAAAAATAAAACTAAAAGGGCAGTTCAGAAAGCCATGATGGTTCTTTTTACCTAAAGCAGCAGAAGACTTCCACTTAGTTTATGAGGACATATTGACTTAAATTGGTCCAGCCTACAAAAAGACTCAAATAAAATCAGAGAAATAAGGAAAGACCATCTTTCATTTTATCCAACACAACTTCGAGTCTGCAATCTTGAAAGTCTTAGATTTGATACTCCAAAAAGGGGAAAAGGCAGAATAATGGTCATGAGTTTTTACAAAAGAAAAAGATTAAGATCAGACTAATTAAATATAGATTTCTGCCAAGAAGACTGAAGAACATTCATGCTCTATCTTTTTATGAAGCAAGATAATGAGATGCCTAAAAGGTGGAAATGAAGTCTACAGTTTAATGTTTCCATCTGTCTATGGTTCCAATAGAAAGTTTTTAATGTAAAAGTTTGTCAGCAGTTTCACATCAGCTCTAATCTAAAAATGGCCTTCACCTAACCAATGTCCCTTATAGACCCCATTTTAAGCCTATTCAGGACCTGTTGATCTCTCTTAATAGGTGGAGTCTGTTAGTGGAGATTGTTTGAATAAGCATGCTTATGAGATAGTCAACATTTAAACTCAATTAGACCTTTGGCCAAGTAATGTGTATTTTCCTATTGAAGTGTAATAGTTCTTACTCAAATGGAAATGATTCCAAAGTTTAGTACGGTAACGGGGGTTGTCATGTTATAGATATGTTAATTTGAAGAATCAAGCCCTAAGGTATAATGACACCAATTTGACAAAGCCAACATGTGATTTAAAAAAAGGGTTTCTTGTTACATGAGCCTTCAAGCTTATAGAAGTACGTTGCACTATCGAACCTTCAAGGACACATTAGGCAAAGGTAGGATAATGAAAGAAATGTTTGCAAGGTCATGGAGAAGTTGCCAACTAATATATTGAATCATGGGCTGAAATGAGTATATCTTATGCCTCTAACTACCATTCTTGGGCCCCCACTACTCATGTTTTCACCTTGAAAATAAAGCCATAAATGTGTAATCTTCTATTGTTCTAACGCAAGAACTAAATAAGTGTTTGGAAGGAACCAATGGGAGAGATTCAACTAATCACCTTAGTCTGTAAGTCAATGAAACCATTCTGAATATCATTCATGCATATTATGCATACATAAGCGTATTACACTATATTTTATTGTCCTATGTTGCCAATTCTTTGTCAAAGTGAACAATAATACTCTATAAAGCAAACATGAAGCAGATATGAATCTAGGGAGCATGGAGGGCCTATTGCTTGAGAAAGATCTAGTCACTTTGCAAAAATAAAGATGTATGCTTATGCAAGGAACCAAGCAAAACACAAACATCAATCAGAGCCTGAATGAGAACAAAATTAGAGGTTTGAGCCTACAAGGGGCAAAACTTATCCTTTTCAATTTTTAATTTTATGTGTGTACAAAATATTTTTAGACTTTTAATATTTTGCCACGCAGGGGCAAAAAAAGGATATAAGGGCTAAAACCAACTGAATCTTTTGCAAAGTGAAGAACTTAAAGGATGGAACAAATGGCTAGAAGAAAGTCATAACTCTCATATGACATAAGGTCAGTAGAATCCATTAAAGAATGGAATAAAGAGCTAGAAGAAAGCTAGAGCTCTTAGATGATAGAAGGTCAGCAGAATCCATTAAAGAATGAAATAAATGATTAGAAGAAAGTCATAGCTCTTAGATGACAAAAGGTCAGCAGAATCCATTAAAGAACGGAACAAATGGCTAGAAGAAAACCAAAACTCTTAGATTATAGAAGGTCAGCAGAATCCATTAAAAAAATGGAACAAATAGCTAGAAGAAAGCCAAAATTTTTAGTTGACAGAAGGTCGGCAAAATCCATTAAAAATGAAACAAGTGGCTAGAAGAAAGCCATAACTTTCATATGTCAGAAGGTCAGTAGAATCCATTAAAGAATGGAACAAGTGGCTAAAAAAAGTGAAAATTTCCAAATAATGAAAGATCAATCAAGCTAGAAGAGCTAACGATGATCTAGCTTTTCTTGACTCTTTGAAGCATTCAAAATAGCACAGTTCCAGAACCTAAAATAAAATCATAGGTCCATAACCCAAACAAATCTAGGTCCAGAACCCAAACCAATCATGGGTCCAGAACCCAAACCAAGTCACGGGTCCAGAACCCAAACCAAATCTCAGGTTTAGAACTCAAACCAAGACTCGGGTCTGAAACCCAAATCAAGTCTCGGGTCTAGAACTAAAATCAAATCTTGAGTCCAGAACCTAAACCACTTCATGCGTCCAGAACCTAAACTAATTCATGGATCCAAAATCCTAACCAGTCCAAGTCCAGATTCCAAACGAAGATAGTCCGGGTCTAGAACCTAAATCAAGATGATACGGGTCGGGAACCCAACATGCCAAGGCAATCCAATTTTATTTTTCCAAACTAAATCAGAATTACTTTTCACTCTCTAAAAAAATTCAAGATCATTCAAGCAGGGGGCAAAATTGTAGACCCTTAATTTTGACTCCAGTTCAAATTTATTTTGGTTTCAATAACAAGGTCCAAATTAAGTCAGGTCTAATTTTTAAAGTTTGGATTAGGTCCGATTCAATTAAAATTGGGTTAACATAGAATAAATCAGTTCGGTCCCCTTTCCAATTTGATACTCATATCAAATTGGGGGCCGCCAATTAGATATGAGCCAAGCCCATGTTGAATTTGCTAGGCCAAATTAGACATGAGTTTGGTTTTAAGTAGAATTAAGCTTGGTTTCCAATAGAAATAAGTTTCCTAATGGTGTTAAAACTCTAAAACACTCAGATTATAATAAGTGTTCAAGCAACCTTAGGAATACTGACTAAAGTTTGCCCTAATTTAAGATTATAAATATAAATTAATCAGAAAAGCTTCAAGTAGCTTTGAGGAATCAAAGAGCAAGAAATTAGTAAAAAGCAATTGAGAGACATAAAGCAATTAAAAAGAAAAATAAGAGCAAAAATAGAGGCAGTGGCTAGAGAAAACTTTCTAATAGTTGAGATTCGACCAAGGCTTCAATTGATCAAGGCTATCCATAAATTAAACAATCGAGCCTGATTTAGTAAATTCAACTTGGTGAAGCCAACAACGCAGGTTTGTTTTCCCAAATTCAATTTATTTAAACTTTTATTGGTTTTTTAATTCTTTAACAACATTAAGTAATTATATTTGGATTTGTTAATCTGATAGTTAAAAAATCCTAATCCATCCAGTAGGGAATTATTTTAACTTGGATCAAACCTTAACAACATAATCCAAACCCAATTATTTTGATACATTAACAACATAATGCAATCTAAGTTATTTCTATTTAAAACCATAATCTGCAATCTAAAACCCTAATTTTGCATATTTTGATCCCAAACCCTAATTTCTTAATTCAAACCCTAATTCAGTCACTAAAACCCTAGTTTTAGGTTAAAAACCCTAACTTTCTATACCAAAACCTTAATTTTGCATGTTTGCCAAAAACCCAAATTTGCTCTCTAAAACCCTAATTCACATGTTTCAGTCTTAGTTTATTTTACAAAATCCTAGTTTGCATGTTTTAGCTTTAGGATTTTATATCAAACCCTAGTTCTCATATTTTAATTTTGGTTTGCATGTAAAAAATGCCAACTTGGCTAGTAGAAACCTAGCTTTACAATTTAAACCCAATGATGGAACCCTAATTTTAATTGTTGATTCATTATTATTGGCTTATAATGGATGATGAGTTTTAATTTTATTTTATTGTTTATGATGGATGAATGGATAATGATAATATATTATTGTTTAGATTTTGAGAAAGATGTAAATGCCATGTTTCCACTTTGTAGGTGCCTTATTTGCTTTGTTTAGTAATATTAATTTTAAGGATTTTGGATCATTGCAAAGGGGAATGATTCCACCAATCGGTGGGTGTCCTACTTTATTTATTTGTATGGACATTTGAACAGTTCTAAGGGCATGTTTCCATCTTTGGATGGGTGTCCATTTTATTTAATTTATTTCAATAATATGGTGAATGTTTATTTTCTTTAAATTGAATGTAATATGGATGATATAATAATAAATAAGAATTAAAAAGTATTTAGACCTAAAAAGGAGGTCGGTTCGAATGAACCGGGCGCTATGGGGGTGCTGGATCATTCTCACGTTCTCCATGCGTACCCAACTTTTTGAACCTAGTAGGGGTTGGAGATTCCTTAGGAATCAAGTCATCCACCTATAGACCCTTAATTTTTGACTTAGTCCGATCCAATATATTTTAATTAGTCCAAAATAATTTTTGTGTTGTCCAATATGTTTTAATTAGTCCAAAATAAATTTTGTTATCTTAATTAAATAATATTTGCCTTAATATCTAATTTTTAATTAATAAAATAAATAAATAATAATAATAATATATAAAATATAAAAAAAAATTGACGACGAAAAATCGGCGATGAAAAATTTATTTTGCCCACAGCCCGCAGCCAGCTGCAGCAGTTATTTTAGCCAGCGCATTTTTTCCGCAGCAGTTTTTTTCGCCAGCGAAAAATTTTCGACGTGAATTTTTTTGAAACCTAATACAATTAGGTTTCGGTTTCCTTTTCTTAATCAATATTAGATTCCGTGAATAGCTAGAATGAACCATGAAATTCTTCTATAAATAAGACCAAAAACAACACAAAAAGGGAGCAAAAATTGGGAGGAGAAAATGAGACCGAAATTGAGGAGGAAAACCTTGAATCAATTGAACCTTTTTGAGAGAGCATACAAGCCATTCAACCCATCAAAGGCAACAATGTTTGTCTTTGTTTTTGTTCATCCAAGAAGAAATTTTTTGTGGAACCAACAAACGGGGATATGCATCAATTGTCTAATTTCTTCACAGTAGCTTAAATCATCCAGTTGTTTATTTTAATTCCAAAACCCTAGAACCTTAATTCCCCTTTTCTAAAGTTTAAAAACCTTAATTCGTTGCTTTGTTTTCCAAAAAGCTTAAAATTGTTATTTTTGCTTCTTCAAAATCTTAAAGCCCTAATTGAACCTGTTTCTTTTCAAAATCTTAAATTTGAGTCCGTTTCTTTCCACAAACCCTAAAAAACATCTTTTCTGCTTCTATAAACTTTAAATCGTTTGGTTTATTTTCATAAAGTTTTATAAAATTATCAATTGATTTTCAAATCCTAAAAACCTAATGTATTCTCCAAAACCCTAATTCTAAAATTCTAAAACCCTAATTCAACTCCAAAACCCAAAACAGTAAACTCTAACTCCCTTAAAACCTTAAACCCTAATTTTTCTTAAACCCTAATTTTAAAAACCTTAAAACCATATAAATCTAATTCAAACACAGTAAGCTTAAAGACCCTAATTCAGTAACCGTAAATCATAAATCTAAGTGTTTTAAAGTGTTCAAACCCTAATTTCATGATTTTACCACTCAAACACTAATTTGGTTAATCAAAGAACTTTATCAACCTATTAAAGCCTAAAACTTGGCTTCATCTCAATTCTTTTAAAATTTACAGTAGCTAAACCAATGAATTCCCAAAAACCTAAACGCATTAAATAAACAAACTTAAATATAAACAGTAGCCCTAATTTGAATCTTTATTTGCTTTATTCAATTTTATATTTGATTATGCTTTGATTTATTTTATATGCTTTAATTTATTTAAGTTCAATGCTTAGTTTATTTAATTTATCATGGATGGATGTTTACTTTCTATTGATGTTTAATACCTTTTATGAATGATTTATTTATGACGAATGGTTATTTACTTTTATTGATTTATTTAGATTTCCAAATGTTGTAAGAGGTATGTTTCCACTTGGTGGGTACCTCATTAGTTAAATATCATGTAATTTAAATTTTTTTCTATTTTAGAATCAATGTAAAGGACATCTTTCTACCTTTCGGCGGGTGTCCTATTTAGGCATGGGATGTAAGGACATGTTTCCATCTTCGGGTAGGTGTCCATTCATTTGTTTTGCTTGGACATTATTTTGATTTTCAATATATTGATGCTTTATTTTAATTATTGTGTGTAATATGGATAATGTTGTTATATTTAAGAATTTTATAATATTAAGAACTGTAAAGGAGGTCAGTTCCAATGAACCAAGCGTTGTGGGGGGTGCTGGGCCATTTCTCACCTTCCCCACACGTACCCAACTTTTCGAGCCCATTAGGGGGTTGGGGATTCCTTAGGAATCGAGTCATCCACCCCTTTCTTTTTTCCGGCCCCCAGGTGGCGACTTCATTTTCTTTGGACTTAGGTCCGTGTTCTCTAAGTCCCCAAGCCTAAACAGTGCCGAAGTCACAAGAACCATTCCACTGGGAGTGGGGGCTAAAATCCCCGCTCACAGTGGCGACTCCATTGGGGATAAGAGAAGTTGATTTTGTTGGTCTTTATATTATTCTATTCTTTCTTATAATGATATTATTCATTGGATCATATTAGAGTGCATCGTGTGCGTGAGTTAGGACGGCCGTATTACCCGTGTTGTGTTATGTAAGGGATACCATACTTTCACTCAAGGTGTAACACACCTATACCCCATATACGCACACTACATACTACTACACCTATAATATACGTATACCGAATACAGGAGTGCCACGGTTTATAATAAGCAAACCAATCTTTTAATTTAACAACATTATAGGAAAACTTAAAACATTCAAATTATATTATAAACTATACTAGATAAAACATTTATTCATTATGCAGCGGAAAATGTAGTGGTATTTATATATATAAATACATCAAAATCCATTTTTACAAAAAATAAAATTTATACATGCTTGGCAGTTTGTCTCTGATCTTTAAGCCCACAATCAACACTTCAGAGTCTAGACTCGACTCGGTCTAGCTAAACTCTCTGGTTCTACCCTGTCACCTGCGCAATGAACCACAATCGAGCTAAGCCAACGACTTAGTGGTACAACCCATAATAACAATATGCTTTAATGTAATGCTAATGTCACACATTCATATATAATAAACAATGCATAAGAATATCATGTTTCAAAACTTTTACACTAAATCTTATAATTCATTTATTTCACCATTTATAATTCACATTTAAACAAAGACAAACAAAGAAACTAATATGCCCTTTTAGAGTTAATGTTTTGGTTTAATTATCACATTTATCATTATCCCAACTGGGCTTCAAGGATTAGGCTCAACCAAGCTTCAAGGGGAGCAAAGCATGCTAAGCATCAACCCAACTTTGCTTCAAGAACCAAACCCAACCTAGCTTCAAGGGTTGTAACATTTCAACTAGGCTTCAAGAACTAGACCCAACCAAGCTTCAAGGGGAGTTAAGCATGCTAAACTTCAACCCAACTTGGCTTCAAGGATCAAGCCCAACCCAGATTCAAGAGATTGTTACTATTAGGCATGCCACCAACAACAAAACTCTGAAAAGTGAATGACACATTAGGCACACAATTCTTTCATTAGTTCATTATCAATTCCATTCTCATTTCCTCATAATCATTTAGGCAAACATGCCCCAATTATTTCATTTGCATCATTATAGCCAACAACAATGGCTTCACATCTCATCCATATCTCATCATTAGGATATACACAACCAATTGCATTTTACATATAATTTAAATGATAATCATATCTTTCATATTATGCAATTCATGATATTAATCAAATATATAAACAATGTAATGGATTACCTAACACATTTACAACCAAATGTGTTAAGTCCCAAAGTCATATAAATGTATGCAATAAAGTAGGGTTTGTACTTACCTCAAAAGCAACTCACTCCACACCAAACTCCTCTTCCAAGAATCCTCAACACTTGGATTAGGGAAAATCAATCTCTTTAAAATCTCAACCAAAGGTGATCATACACACTCACTTAGAAATACACATGAGATAATAAGGCTAAGAACCAACTAGGGCCAACTCTACACATGACACGCTCAACAACACGGGCGTGTCCCTGACTGTGCCCTAAAACCACAACACAGAACCTTTGACACACTCAGTGACATGGGCGTGTCACTGGCCGTGTCAATCCTCCCCTCAACACAGTAGCTATGATACGCTCAGTGACATGGGCGTGTCACTGGACGTGTAAATGCTACTACAACACGGAAGCTGTGACACGTTTAATAACATGAGCATGTCACTGATCATGTCACCCATCCAAGAACACAGAACAATTGACACGCCTAAAGACCTGGCCTTGCTCATGGGCGTGTCAGGCCAAAAATGCAGATTTCGGCAACAACAACCTCACATCCAACAAACCTCTTACTTCCACCATTTTCCACTTCAAACAAACTTAACTAAACACACCCATAAACCAATTAACTTGCAAAAACACTAAAACAACTCAATACATACATCAAACCCCAATTCACAACCATCACATATACACAACTCTTACTCTTCCAACATCAAACCTAACTCCTTCTCTTCAATCCAACCCCAAAAATTAAAATCAATTAAATGTAACACTCTCAAACACACCACAATCAAACATACTCATACCATCAACAATTAATCACCAAACTCACAACACAAACTTAAAAGAAAACAAGGGAATCAAGTGGAAAACTTACCAAAAGTGATGAAAACTCTTAGATTTTCAACTTGATCACTTGAAACATCCTTCAATCTTGAGTTTGGATGAGCAAAATCTATCTTTCCTCTCTTCCTATTTTGATGGTCGGCCAAACAAGGAAAGAAGAAGAAGATGAAGAAGAATAAATGGCAAAGTCAACTCTCCCTCTTTACTTAACAACTCAATCTCTCTTTTGTTCTCAACCAAGCAATTAAATATTAAAATAATCAAATATCTTCATCTATTCACTAATTAAAATTTCCATTTAATTAATTTAAAATAATTAATTAATCTTCTTTGACTTCCATTTCTTTGACTTGTATATGTTGTATATATCACTATATATACAACATATACACTCTTCCCTTACCTCATTTCTCTTTCCATTTAAACATATACATTTAATCCAAATACAACAATAAATATTCCAAAACTTTTAGGGTATACTTTGGGATATTACAATTCTTCCCCTCTGAAAAGAAATTTTGTCCTCGAAATTACCTGAGCTCAAGTCTGAAACAGTTGAGGATACTGATCTCGCATCGCCTGCTCATTCTCCCAAGTTGATTCTTCCTTTGCATGATTCTTCCAAAGAACCTTCACAAGTGGCACTTTCTTATTTCTTAACTCTTTCACTTTATGTGCCAAAATAGTAACTGGTTCTTCTTCAAAAGTTAGATCCGGACTCACCTCAATAGATTCAACGGACAGAATATGAGATGGATCTGATCTGTACCTCTGCAGCATAGAAACATGGAAGACATTATGAATTCTATCCAACTCAGGAGGCAAAGCAATTCGATAAGCAACTGGTCCAACTCTCTCCAATACTTCATAAGGTCCAATAAAACGAGGACTTAGCTTCCCTTTTCTGCCAAATCTCAAAATCTTTTTTCAAGGAGACACTTTCAGAAATACTTTATCTCCAACATCAAACTCTATGTCTCTCCTCTTCAAATCTGAATAAGATTTCTGCCGATCTGAAGCTGCTTTCAACCGATCCCGAATTATCTTCACTTTCTTGTCTGTTTCTTTAATCAAATCAGGACCAACCAATTTGCCTTCTCCAACTTCATTCCAACATAGAGGCATTCTGCATCTTCTACCATACAATGCCTCATAAGGTGCCATTTTAATACTAGACTGATAACTATTGTTATAAGCAAATTCCATCAATGGCAAAAATCTATCCCAACTTCCAGAGAAATCAGTGACACAGCTTCTCAACATATCCTCTTAAATCTGTATTACTCTCTCTGACTGCCTATCTATCTGCGGATGAAAAGCAGTGCTAAAGTGCAATCGAGAACCCAATGCACCATGTAAACTCTTCCAAAATCTTGAAGTAAACCGAGGATCTCAATCAGACACCAAAGAAATTAAGACTCCATGCAATTTTACTATCTCACTAATATATAGCTCAGCCAACTTTTCCAGAGAATGGTCCATTCTAACTGGAAGGAAATGAGCTATCTTTGTCAATCGATCAACAATCACCCAGATGACATCATGCTTCTTCTGAGTCAATGGCAACCCAGACACAAAATCCATTGTCACTTGCTCCCATTTCCATTCAGGCACTGATAAATGTTGAAGCAACCCTGTTGGAACTTGATGCTCAGCTTTCACCCTCTGACAAGTGAGACATTTGGATACAAATTCTGCTATGTCCCTCTTCATACCTAACCACCAATAATGCTGCTTCAAATCATAATACATCTTGGTATTCCCAGGGTGCATAGCAAAAACCGACTGATGTGCTTCTTCCAAAATAATCTTTCTCAATCTTGCATCATCAGGAACACACAATCTATCCTTAAAGCAAAGGCTACCATCGTCTCTCATATAGAAATCTCGATTCTCTCCTTTTTGGCATTCTGATACAACTTTCTGAATTTTTCCATCATCCAATTGAGCCTCTTTAATCTGATCCAACAACACCGGTCTCAACTGCAACTGAGCCAACAATGCACTATCATCACATGATTCAAAACTAGCATGCAACGCTCTCAACTCAACAAGCAACGAGAGCGAATAAACAGTCAAACCTGCTAAAGACTTCCGACTCAAGGCATCAGCAACAACATTTGCCTTACTAGGATGATAATCAATCAAACAGTCATATTCTTTAATCAACTCCAACCATCGTCTTTGTCGAAGATTCAGCTCCCTCTAAACACTCAAATATTTCAAACTCTTATGATCCGTATAGATAAAACACTTCTCCCCATACAAATAATGTCGCCAAATCTTCAAAGCAAAAACTATAGCCGCCAACTCCAAATCATGCGTCGGATAATTAAGCTCATGCGGCTTCAACTGCCGAGAAGCATAAGCTATGACTTTACCCTCTTGCATAAAAAAACAACCTAAACCATTATGTGAAACATCATTGTAAATAACATATGGTTTATCTTCCACAGGCAAAGTAAAAATAGGAGCTTGAGTCAACATCTCCTTCAACTGCTCAAAACTAGCTTGACACTGATCTGTCCACACAAATCTAACTCCTTTTCGAAGTAATCTGGTGAGTGGAGTAGCTATCAAAGAAAAACCCTTCACAAACCGTCGATAATAGCATGCCAAACCCAGAAAACTTCTGACTTGAGTCACAGACTTCGGTGGACTCCAATTCAAAATGGCCTCAATTTTATTCGGATCAACTCTTATACCATCTGCTGACACTATATGACCGAGAAAAGTCACTCGATCAAGCCAAAACTCACACTTTGACAGCTTAGCATACAATTACTTCTCTCTCAAGGTCTGCAATACAATCCGTAGATGCTTGTCATGATCCTCCTTATTATGCGAGTACACCAAAATATCATCAATGAAGACCAGCACAAACTGATCTAGATAGGGCCTAAACACCCTATTCATCAAATACATGAAAGCTGCAGGTGCATTCGTCAACCCAAAAGGCATCACTAAAAACTCATAATGCCCATACCTTGTGCGAAAAGCTCTTTTAGGAACATCTTCAGCTCTGACTCTCAACTGATGGTACCCTGATCTCAGATCAATCTTGGAAAGCACTGCTGCTCCTTTCAACTGATTGAAGAGATCATCTATCCGAGGCAAAGGATACTTATTCTGTCACATCCGCCCACCGCATTTATGCATAGTAGTCACATGCACAGTGAGAGAAGGAGAAAAGAGAAGTCAATACCTGACAACGGGTCTAGATAAGGCTGTAGGACCAAAGGGACCTAATTGAAAAAAATGCAAAGTTTTGGGGAGGTGACTGTAATTTCCAAAAGTTGTACTGGAGGTTCTTAATAGTGCACATAACAAACTCCAAAAATGGAGAGTAGAGAAAAATCGGGTCATAACGACGCGTAACGGTTTTTCCAGAAAACGCACGGATTGGAAGATATAGGGGATTTTAACTAGGGACATGTTGGTCATTATTAATAAAAATTTATACATGAATCTAAAATAGGAAATAAACATAAGAGTGAGTAGAGGATGTCGAGGGGTTGAATATGAAACGATCATCAAAAGAAACGGAGCCGGGCAAAACTCGAGCAAAGAAAGGACCTAAAGGGAATTTTGTAAAAAGTCAAGGGCTTATTGGTAATTTTTCAAGACCTTAAAAATAGAAAGTAGAGGTTGAGAGGATCAAAACCATATGTAGTTTGCCTCATGAAACTGTACGGTTTAAAAGTTACGAACGAATAATCGCCGGAGGGTATTTTGGTCTTTTCACACTTTAGACCATAAAATTTCAGCATAAGGAGGTTGAGGGGCCAAAATATAATTAAAAGAAAGTCTATGGGCTTGGGTTTTAAACTAATAAAAGGAAGAGACATTTGGGCTAATGAAAATTAGCCATTTAGGGTTTATAAAAAGAAGAAAAGAAAAAGGTGTGGACATTTGGCCTTAAACTATTCATTCACCCAAAAGTGGACATCATTTCCACTATATATATATCATCGTAGCAAGAAGAACAAAACTCTCTCTCTCCCACTTCAAAAATTCGGCCACCATAGGAAGAACACCAAAAAGTTTCAAAATTTTGTCAAGTTTGATTTTCAAGGTAAGTTTTAAGGTTTTCAAGTATGTAGAATTCAATTCTAGTATCAATTTTAAGTATTTATATATCTATTGAAAGATTGGAAATTACGGTTCTTATGGTGGATTTGGGAAAATTTTAAGTAGTGATGATATTAATTAATTAAATGGAAGAATCAAGGTTTCGTTTAATAAGGTTAGATTAGGGTTTAGATTGAAAAGAAATGGAGGATAGCTTATTGTTCTAAATTGCTAAGGTTTATGTTTAAGGGTGTGTTCTTGAATTTCTTGAAGGAGAAACAAAGATTAAGGAAGGAGAAGAAGGAAAAGCAAAGGGGAAGTAAAAGAACAAGGTTTGGTACTTTACTATAAAAGAAATTTTATTTTTCTTACAAACTTTGGTTTATGAAATTTTTGATGTTGATGAATTTTAATTAGTTGATTTAAGTTAAACATGCAAAAGTTGTCAAAGGGAAGTGTTTGAATCTTCACTTTATCATTAAAGAAGCCTTCATATTGATTTGTAAAAGAAAAATACACTATCCCATGTATTTCATATGTTTGGGCCGAAATGGTCCCAAAATGGCAGATTTCTGGATCTTTTTGTGGCAGTTGTTTGAAGTAGCAAATGAATGAATTTTTCAACGAAATTTTACGTGTAATTAGTCAACATATGAAATAAGTTTTCTGTAAAATTTTAGCCAAAAATAAGATCGTTTACTTGGTCAAATGGAAGACTGAAGTGGACTGAAATTTTGACGAAAACCCAGATTTTACTATTCATATGGTCATGCCATTTGCGTTGCCGATTTTACGTGCCGCGACACTATTCATTTGGTCAATTTGTGACTTTTTGAGGAATGCTTTGAAATGTTTGATATGTTTATTGTGGATGTTAAATATGTGAAAAAGGGTAATGGTTTGACTAAAGAATGTGGTGCGCGGCGTAAATAGCAAAGCGCGATGGGAATTTAAAATGATTTCTCGAGTCATTCTAAAATAAAGTTTGAGACTTAAATTGAATCATTTTAACCTTTATGCTCTACTGGGTAGTTGGGAGTGGTAGATACGGGTATGGTGCACTATACTAACTTATGCAGTACTGCCACTTATTGTGTTTGATACACCCCGGCGGTTACTTTCGGGTATAGGCCATGGAGCGGAGATGTTGTGAAATTGTGATTGGAATGCTCCGGCGGTTACCTACGGGTATAGGCCATAGAGCGGAATTGGTTATAACCATGGTGGTGAGGGCCACCTATGTTACAGTGGTGAGGGCCACTACCTTATCGCTATGGTTCCCTATATGCCAGTAGAGCCTGAGCCAAAGTCCTGTTTTTCTAAAACTACATACTGCAATATGAGTTTGAATTATGGTTTTTTACAATTGTTGAAAGTATATCTACACTGAATGGACAATAACTTCCATTGGTTTAATGTTGGTTGATTTTTGATTTTATGTATTTCCTTTTAGTTCAAATGCTTTCATGTTTTACTTATATTTTCATTGGTAAAGTACCCACTGAGCGTCATTGCTCAGCGAGTTAAGTTTTCTTGACTCGTAGGTTCGGAGCAGTAGATTTCGGTGATTAGCATCGAGCAGCACAACACAACACATTACCTCAGAGTAGCCTTTCATTTCCTATATTATGAGTTAGCTAGTTGTGGCATGTATATGTATATATTTATATATAAGATTGAGAATTTCTATGTTATACTATACGTTAGTAGTATGTAATAATAAGAAACCTCTACTTTAATTTGTATTAGAAGTGTGAATTCTTCTTGCAGGTTTGAAGTTGAGGGTATAAGGTGGATTCATTGGGAGTGTATTGAAACTGATTGTATTCGCATTGGTTTGTGTAAAAATGTTTTCAAAAATTAGAAAAATCAGTTTTGTCGACACTTGGGACCCAAATTTCTAGGCGAACCTCTGGCAAAATTTCTGTAAAATCGGAACAAAAATTTGACTAAGTAAAATTGGTAGCAACATTTGGATACTGTGGTGACTCTACTCGGCTTACACATGTAGGTCGGGAAGGGGTGTTACATATTCTTGATGGTTACCTTATTCAATTGCCTATAATCGATGCACAACTTCAAAGTACCATCCTTCTTCTTTACAAACAAAACATGAGCTCCCCACGGAGAAACACTAGGGCGAACAAACCCTTTATCCAACAACTCTTGTAACTGCACCTTCAACTCTCTCAACTCAGCAGGTGCCATTCGATATGGAGTAATAGAGATGGGAGTGGTACTAGGCAACAAATCGATACCAAATTCAACCTCTCTCTCAGGGGGTAACCCTGGCAACTCCTCCGAAAAAACATCTGTAAATTCTGCAACTGTGGTTATACTATAAAGTTGAGAACCCACTACTCTGGTATCCATAACATGAGCAAGATAAGCATCACACCCTTTTCTAATCAACTTTCTAGCTACAACAGCTGACACAAACAAGGATGCAAGTTGTCTCCACTCACTAGATACCATCACACTTCTACCATCAATAGTTCTCAGGTTAACACACTTCTTTTGATAGTCTACCACAGCTCCATGCTTAGACAACCAATCCATGCCTAAGATCAAATCATATTCCTTAAAAGGCATTTCAATCAAATCCCCCCAAAACTCCTCACCTTGCACCACAACTAAACTATCACGATGCACCTTACTCACCACAACACTATGTCCTAAAGGATTTATCACCAAGACATCAAATCCTAAGGACTCAGAATGCAATTCAGACACAGGAAAGATAGATGCACTTATGTATGAATGAATAGATCCTGGATCAATCAAAGCAAGAACTGAAATGCCAAATAAAGAAAATGTACCCGCAATGACTGTTGAAGCATCCGGTTGCCTCTACATCACATACACTCTCTGAGAAGGCCCAGCCTCATCTGGTCTACTGCCTTCGGATGTAGAACCTCCTCTCTGACTGATCCCGGGTCGACCGCCTCTACTGAAACCTCTACTGTAACACCCCCATATCCAATGCACACACACTACAACCACAACAAGGTAGAAAAGTGCACCAAACATAGGGATGCTACGGTTTTCTTAACATTCAAAACACTTTAAACTTGATTCAATACCCTTATCATTATACATTATAGAAAAGTAGATCATTTACTTATAAAACAAAACATATTAGTTATATATATATACATTTAAATATTACACAGCGTAAGTTATAAAATATGTACATATTTACATATTAAACATTTCTTTACAAAATATAAAGAAGTATACATGATTGGCAAGTTTGCTCTGATCTTTAAGCTCCCAAAATGGATTCTTCAAGGTCTACTCTCACTTGGTCTTGATGAACTCTCGGGTTCAACTCTATCAACTCTATTACCTGCGCGATTAAACACTATCGCGCTAAGCCAACGGCTTAGTAAGATAATCATGCAAATGATATGACTTAGTGCAATGCAATGTCATTTCTCAATCCATATTATACATATAACATCATATATGCAAAACTAACAACATACTTTCATATTACATATCACATTTCAATATCTTTTCATATATCTCATTAATATTCATTTAACCATTCATAATCAACACTAAACAAAGACAAGCATGGGCCCAAGACACACTAATATGCCATTCAATTTTCAGAGTTAATGCTTTGGTTTTGTTATCACATTTATCAATATCATATACCCAACTAGGCTTCAAGGATTAAGTTCAACCAAGCTTCAAGGGGAGCAAAGCATGCTAAGCTTCTACCCAACTTGGCTTCAAGAACAAACCCAACCTAGCTTCAAGGGTGGTAACATCTCAATTAGGCTTCAAGGATTCAATCCAACCTAACTTCAAGAGATTGTTACACTTATTAGGCATGCCACCAACAACCAACTCTGAAAATGGAATAACACATTAGCCACACAAATCATTTATTATTTAATTATCATTTCCATTCTCAACTCTCAACAACATTTAGGCAAACGTGCCTTATTTCTTTCAAATGCATCATCATAGCCAAACACAATGGCATTATCTCATATCATGTCTTATTTGAATTAGCATTTCATCTTTGATATACATTTCAATTTCAATGTATATTACTCATGAAACACATTACCATTCACAATGCATAACATAACATTGTTCAATCTCAACAATGCAATTAGGGCAAAGAACAATTGATATGATTCATAATTTTAGGACCTTACACATGCATTTGATTATATCTTTCATTGATTCAAGTGTTTTTAAAGTGTTTAGGGTTAGGTTTAGGGACCAACCTACCCTTGAAAAACCAAAACAATGCAATTAGAACAAAGAAATAAAACCCTAACCAACACATTGGAGGGACACGGGCAGCACCTTTGAGGGACACGGCCAAGCTTGTGGCCGTGTCTCTCAACCTCACTTGACCGTAGCAAACACGGGCATAGGACACGGCCAAGCTTGTGGCCGTGTCTCCCAACACCAACATCCAGTAGTGAACACGGCTAAGGGACACGGCCGTGTCTCTCAAAAACCAATCCAACACTCCCAAATTTTCATGACTTGGCCGTGTCACCCAACACCAAAACCCTAAAATGCACAACTCTCCTCTAATTGCACTTCAACTCATCATACACAATATAGCATGGTTCAAATGAATGAAATCAATGTTCTAAACACAAATTCAATACAAGAATCACTTCACAAAACATTCATAATACATTTAAACACAAACCATTCCAAAACCCTAACTCCAACTTCACTCTTGACTCTCCACTAACATCCTCCACAAATCTTACCATATTCACAACCAAACCAACACCAATTCCATCTTTTAACTTAAAATCAATTCTAACACTTGCAAACACATATCAAACACACCAAATCACAAAATCAACCAAACCCTAATTCACATCCAACACCACTTCAAAATAACCAAAGAAAACAAGAGATTTCTTACCTTAAATGAAGAAATTCCACAATTTCTCAACTTGATTTCTTGAAATCTCCTTCAACTTTTGAGCTACAAACATCAAAACCTTGCTTGGTTCTCTTGTCTTCCTTTCTCTATGGTGAGCCGGCCAACACAAGAAGAAGAAGAAGAAATGATGATGAAGAAAACACAAAGTCAACCTTCATTAAATACCCATCCAAAAGAAAATTACTATAACACCCTCATACACATTTTAATTCCCTTAATTATCTCTTGCCCACTTTGGTAATTTCACACTTAACAATATAAATATCTTCTTCCCTTGACCAAGCCCTTTGACCAACTTATATGTTATATATATCACCATATACACAACATATAAACTTGTCTCTAAACCCTAAATTTCTCCCAAAACACATATACATATACTTTTCTTTTCTCAATTTAAACCAACAACAACAACATACAAAACTTCTAGGGCAAGCATAGGGATATTACAATTCTCCGCCTCTAAAAAGAAAATTTCGTCCTCGAAATTACCTGATATCAGCTCTGAAACAACTGAGGATATTGCTCTCGCATAGATTGCTCACTTTCCCAAGTTGCTTCTTCTTTTGCATGATTCTTCCATAAAACCTTCACCAATGGCACTCTCTTGTTTCTCAGCTCTTTCACTTCTCGTGCCAAGATAGCAACTGGTTCCTCTTCAAATGTCAAGTCTGGGCTCACTTCAATAGATTCAAATGGCAACACGTGAGATGGATCCGACCTATATCTCCTCAACATAGAAACATGGAATACATTATGAATACGATCCAACTCAGGTGGCAAAGCTAGTCGATAAGCCACTGGTCCAACTCTTTCTAACACTTCATACGGCCCAATGAAACGAGGACTCAATTTTCCTTTTCGACCGAACCTCAAAATCTTCTTCCAAGGAGACACTTTCAGAAATACCTTATCTCCAACATCAAACTCTATGTCCCTCCTTTTCAGATCTGCATAAGACTTCTGTCGGTCTGAAGCTGCTTTTAACTTGCCTTGAATCAACTTTACTTTTTCTTCAGTTTCTTGAATCAAATCAGGACCAACCAACTTATTATCTCCAAGCTCATTCCAACAAAGAGGTGTCCTACATCGTCTGCCATACAATGCTTCAAACGGTGCCATACCAATGCTGGATTGGTGACTGTTGTTGTAAGCAAACTCCACAAGAGGTAAAAACCTATCCCAACTTCCAGAGAAATCGATGACACAGCTTCTCAACATGTCTTCAATAATCTGTATCACCCTCTCTGACTGTCCATCTGTCTGAGGATGAAAAGCAGTACTGAAGTGTAATCGAGAACCCAAAGCACTATGCAAACTCTTCCAAAATCTTGAAGTAAACCTGGGATCTCGATCAGACACTAAAGAAGTTGGAACACCATGTAGTTTCACAATCTCATGGATATACAGCTCAGCCAAAATCTCCAAAGAGTAATCCATCCGCACTGGAAGGAAATGAGCTGTCTTAGTCAATCTATCCACAATCACCCATATAGCATCATGCTTCTTTTGTGTCAATGGCAACCCAGACACAAAATCCATTGTCACTCTTTCCCACTTCCATTCTGGCACTGACAACGGTTGAAGCAACCCGGTTGGAACTTGATGCTCTGCTTTAACCTTCTGACAAGTGAGACATTTCGATATAAACTCAGCAATATCTCTCTTCAAACCAATCCACCAGTAATGCTGTCTCAAATCATGATACATCTTTGTATTACCCGGATGCATAGCAAACACTGACTGATGTGCTTCTTCTAAAATGACTCTTTTCAAATCAGCATCATCGGGTACACACAATCTGTTCTTGAACCAGAGACTTCCATCACTCTTCACAATAAAATCTCTACCCTTTCCACTCTGACAATCCGAAACAATCTTCTGTATCTTCTTATCGGCCAACTGAGCTTCTTTGATCTGATCTAACAAAACCGGCTTCAATTGCAACTGTGCCAATAATGCACCATCAACACAAGGTACAAAACTGACATGCAATGCTCTCAACTCAACAAGCAACGAGAGCGAGTAAACAGTTAAACCAGCTAAAGACTTCCGACTCAAGGCATCAGCAACAACATTTGCTTTACCTGGATGATAGTCAATCAAGCAGTCGTAGTCTTTAATCAATTCTAACCATCTCCTCTGACGAAGATTAAGTTCTTTCTGGACACCCAAATACTTCAAACTCTTGTGATCAGTGTAGATGAAACATTTCTCCCCAAACAGATAGTGGCGCCAAATCTTCAATGCAAACACAATGGCAGCCAATTCCAAATCATGGGTCGGATAGTTAAGCTCATGCGATTTCAACTGTCGAGATGAATAAGCTATAACTTTCCCTTCCTGCATCAATACACACCCCAAACCTCTATGTGAAGCATCACTGTAGATCACATACGGTTTGCCTTCAACAGGTAAAGTAAGAACAGGCGCTTGAGTTAACATTTCTCTCAACTGTTCAAAGCTCGCCTGGCACTGATCTGTCCACAAAAACCTCACTCCCTTACGAAGCAATCTGGTGAGTGGAGTAGCTATCAAAGAAAACCCTTTCACAAACCGCCGGTAATAGCCTGCCAAACCCAGAAAACTTCTAACCTCTGTCACTGACTTGGGTGGACTCCAATTCAATATAGCTTCAACTTTACTTGGATCAACTCTAATGCCTTCAGCTGAAACAATATGTCCGAGAAAAGCGACTTGATCCAACCAGAACTCACACTTCGACAATTTGGCAAACAACTGCTTCTCTCTCAAAATCTGTAATACAATTCGCAGATGCATGTCATGTTCCTCTTTATTCCGCGAATACACCGGAATATCATCTATAAACACTACCACAAACTGATCCAGATAGGGCCTGAACACCCTATTCATCAAATCCATGAAAGCTGCAGGTGCATTCGTCAGACCAAAAGGCATAACTAGAAATTCATAATGCCCATACCTGGTCCGAAAAGCTGTCTTCGGCACATCTTCAGCTCTGACTCTCAGCTGATGGTACCCTGATCTCAGATCAATTTTGGAGAACACTGACGCTCCCTTCAACTGATCAAAGAGATCATCGATTCTAGGCAAAGGATATTTATTTTTAATAGTCACCTTGTTCAATTGCCTATAATCGATACACAACCTCATAGTACCATCTTTCTTCTTCACAAATAGCACAGGAGCTCCCCAAGGAGAAACACTGGGGCGAATAAATCCTTTGTCCAACAACTCCTGTAATTGCACTTTCAATTCCCTCAATTCTGCTGGTGCCATTCTATAAGGAGTAATAGAGATAGGAGTGGTACCAGGCAACAATTCAATACCGAACTCCACCTCTCTCTCAGGAGGCAATTCTGGCAACTCCTCTGGAAACACATCTGGAAAATCTGCAACTGTGGGTATATCATCAATAGGAGAACCTCTCACTCTAGTATCCACCACATGAGCAAGATAGGCTTCACACCCTTTTCTAATCAATCTCCTATTTGCAACAGCTGAAACAAATAAGGAGGCTAGCTGTTCCTGCTCATTAGATACTATCACCTCTCTACCATCAACAGTTCTCAAAGAAACAATTTTCTTTTTACAATCCACCACAGCTCCATGTCGAGATAGCCAATCCATACCTAAGATCACATCATATTCCTTAAATGGCATCTCAATCAAATCTCCAAGGAACTCCTCACCCTGCACCCTCACTGCACTATCCCGATGCACTTTACTAACAATCACACTATGCCCTAACGGATTTGTCACCAACACATCAAATCCTAGGGACTCAGCATGCATATCAGACACAGGCAAAACAGATGCACTAATATATGAATGCGTGGAACCCGGATCAATCAAAGCAAGTACTGGAGTATTAAATAAAGAAAAAGTACCAGCTATGACTGCCGATGCATCAGGCTGCCTCTGCATAACATACATCCTCTGGGAAGAACCAACCTCCTCTGGTCTACTCTCCCTGGATGTAGCACCTCCTCTAGCACTAAACCCAGATCTGCCTCCCCGGTTGCTACCTCTGCCTCCTCGGCCTCCCCTCGCACTAGGTCGAGAAGCTGCTGTATCAACTGACATCAGCTCTTGCCTCTCAGGGCAATCTCTCACAAAGTGATCAGGTGACCCACACTTGAAACATACCCCTGCAACACCAGCCTTCCAACAAGGACCACCATGCGGCCTACCACAATGGATGCAGATGGGTAAGGTGGATCTCTGAACTATAGGGGTCGGAGCACTCGCCACCGAAGCTGCAGGTCTAAATATCTGCCTCTGTAACTGCACTGACCTACCCGCCGGTCTCTGGCTCCTACTACTCCGAAGAACAAAACTTCCTCTACCCCTCTTCGCAGAAGAAGACCCTGCCTCGAACTGGGGCCTTCTAACCCTAACCTCTTCTTCTGAAGCAACCGCAATACCCTGAGCTCGCTCTATACTTCGAGCTGCTGCCACAAGCTGTGAAAAATCCTGATACCTGGATCCAGCCACTAAGCACATGATCGAGGGCCTCAATCCCTCCTCAAATCGCCGACATCTATCAATCTCATCAGCAATGATACCCCCAGCATACTGACTTAATCGAATAAACTCAACCTCATATTCAGTTACAGTCCGGTGATCTTGCTTCAAATCTAGAAACTCTCTTTTCTTCCCATCTTTATACTCCCTTGGAGTATACTTCAATTCAAACTCCCTCAGAAAATCTGTATAGGATAAGGTAGTTGGATCATCCATAGAATGAGGCACTGTCTTCCACCAACTATATACATCCTTCTGCAACAAGGATCTTGCATAATCAAACTTTTCCTCTGGAGTGGCTTGCAACTGAACAAATATTCTCTGAACTTTGTCAAGCCACTGCTCTGCTACAGCTGGGTCAGTAGTACCAAGAAAATCCTCCGCTCCATACTTCCTTAATTTGTCATAATGCCTCACAGATACCAAAGGCTGAGGAGGTGGTGGCTGTAGTTGTACTGGTGCTTGCCTCATAACTTCCATCATATGTCTAAACCAGGCTGGCGGAACCTCCTCTCCAGCTGGTCTACCCGACACCGAAGCAGGTGCCTCCTCAACACTATCAATCCTAGCTCCATCATCAGGAGCAACGCTCTCCTCACTACCCTCAACTGACTGTCTCAAATGAGGATCCATCAACACCTAACACTGCAAACACAACATACTACATCTTATTAAAGATCAGAGGTTGCCAATCCCAAACATGTATTTTTATTCAAAACCAACTTTTTAAGTAAAATATTCTTTTTATTACATTTTACCTAGGTTGAGAATCTCAAACCTAGGCTCTGATACCAAAACAATTGTAACACCCCCATATCCAATGCACACACACTACAACCACAACAAGGTAGCATAAGTACACCAAACATAGGGATGCTACGGTTTTCTTAACATTCAAAACACTTTAAACTTGATTCAATACCCTTATCATTATACATTATAGAAAAGTAGATCATTTACTTATAAAACAAAACATATTAGTTATATATATATACATTTAAATATTACACAGCGGAAGTTATAAAATATGTACATATTTACATATTAAACATTTCTTTACAAAATATAAAGAAGTATACATGATTGGCAAGTTTGCTCTGATCTTTAAGCTCCCAAAATGGATTCTTCAAGGTCTACTCTCACTTGGTCTTGATGAACTCTCGGGTTCAACTCTATCAACTCTATTACCTACGCGATTAAACACTATCGCGCTAAGCCAACGACTTAGTAAGATAATCATGCAAATGATATGACTTAGTGCAATGCAATGTCATTTCTCAATCCATATTATACATATAACATCATATATGCAAAACTAACAACATACTTTCATATTACATATCACATTTCAATATCTTTTCATATATCTCATTAATATTCATTTAACCATTCATAATCAACACTAAACAAAGACAAGCATGGGCCCAAGACACACTAATATGCCATTCAATTTTCAGAGTTAATGCTTTGGTTTTGTTATCACATTTATCAATATCATATACCCAACTAGGCTTCAAGGATTAAGTTCAACCAAGCTTCAAGGGGAGCAAAGCATGCTAAGCTTCTACCCAACTTGGCTTCAAGAACTAACCCAACCTAGCTTCAAGGGTGGTAACATCTCAATTAGGCTTCAAGGATTCAATCCAACCTAACTTCAAGAGATTGTTACACTTATTAGGCATGCCACCAACAACCAACTCTGAAAATGGAATAACACATTAGCCACACAAATCATTTATTATTTAATTATCATTTCCATTCTCAACTCTCAACAACATTTAGGCAAACATGCCTTATTTCTTTCAAATGCATCATCATAGCCAAACACAATGGCATTATCTCATATAATGTCTTATTTGAATTATCATTTCATCTTTGATATACATTTCAATTTCAATGTATATTACTCATGAAACACATTACCATTCACAATGCATAACATAACATTGTTCAATCTCAACAATGCAATTAGGGCAAAGAACAATTGATATGATTCATAATTTTAGGACCTTACACATGCATTTGATTATATCTTTCATTGATTCAAGTGTTTTTAAAGTGTTTAGGTTAGGTTTAGGGACCAACCTACCCTTGAAAAACCAAAACAATGCAATTAGAACAAAGAAATAAAACCCTAACCAACACATTGGAGGGACACGGGCAGCACCTTTGAGGGACACGGCCAAGCTTGTGGCCGTGTCTCTCAACCTCACTTGACAGTAGCAAACACGGGCATAGGACACGGCCAAGCTTGTGGCCGTGTCTCCCAACACCAACATCCAGTAGTGAACACGGCTAAGGGACACGACCGTGTCTCTCAAAAAACCAATCCAACACTCCCAAATTTTCATGACTTGGCCGTGTCACCCAACACCAAAACCCTAAAATGCACAACTCTCCTCTAATTGCACTTCAACTCATCATACACAATATAGCATGGTTCAAATGAATGAAATCAATGTTCTAAACACAAATTCAATACAAGAATCACTTCACAAAACATTCATAATACATTTAAACACAAACCATTCCAAAACCCTAACTCCAACTTCACTCTTGACTCTCCACTAACATCCTCCACAAATCTTACCATATTCACAACCAAACCAACACCAATTCCATCTTTTAACTTAAAATCAATTCTAACACTTGCAAACACATATCAAACACACCAAATCACAAAATCAACCAAACCCTAATTCACATCCAACACCACTTCAAAATAACCAAAGAAAACAAGAGATTTCTTACCTTAAATGAAGAAATTCCACAATTTCTCAACTTGATTTCTTGAAATCTCCTTCAACTTTTGAGCTACAAACATCAAAACCTTGCTTGGTTCTCTTGTCTTCCTTTGTCTATGGTGAGCCGGCCAACACAAGAAGAAGAAGAAGAAATGATGATGAAGAAAACACAAAGTCAACCTTCATTAAATACCCATCCAAAAGAAAATTACTATAACACCCTCATACACATTTTAATTCCCTTAATTATCTCTTGCCCACTTTGGTAATTTCACACTTAACAATATAAATATCTTCTTCCCTTGACCAAGCCCTTTGACCAACTTATATGTTATATATATCACCATATACACAACATATAAACTTGTCTCTAAACCCTAAATTTCTCCCAAAACACATATACATATACTTTTCTTTTCTCAATTTAAACCAACAACAACAACATACAAAACTTCTAGGGCAAGCATAGGGATATTACATCTGCCCCCTCGACCCCCTCTGCTGACACTGGGTCGAGAAGCTGCAGTATCAGTCTGTCTATCATCCTCATACCATCAACAATTAATCACCAAACTCACAACACAAACTTAAAAGAAAACAAGGGAATCAAGTGGAAAACTTACCAAAAGTGATGAAAACTCTTAGATTTCCAACTTGATCACTTTAAACATCCTTCAATCTTGAGTTTGGATGAGCAAAATCTATCTTTCCTCTCTTCCTATTGTGATGGTCGGCCAAACAAGGAAAGAAGAAGAAGATGAAGAAGAATGAATGGCAAAGTCAACTCTCCCTCTTCACTTAACCACTCAATCTCTCTTTTGTTCTCAACCAAGCAATTAAATATTAAAATAATCAAATATCTTCATCCACTCACTAATTAAATTTTCCATTTAATTAATTTAATTAACTTAAAATAATTAATTAATCTTCTTTGACTTCCATTTCTTTGACTTGTATATGTTGTATATATCACTATATATACAACATATATACTCTTCGCTTACCTCATTTCTCTTTCCATTTAAACATATACATTTAATCCAAATACAACAATAAATATTCCAAAACTTTTAGGGTATACTTTGGGATATTGTTGCGCTCGAATTAACTCTACCACAAAGCGTCACTCGCAAGTATACGAGGTAGCTGTAGCAAAGGTGACCGCCCCAAGGTCATCTCACAAGGAAGCTAAAGTGGCTAATTGATTATCAGATTAAAAGTAACAAGTAATGAATAAATTTAAATTTCTAACTAATGAAAAAGTTTAATTGAAGTTTAAAACAATAAAAGTAAACAAGAGCTGATGTTTTGATTCACTTGATAAAAAGGACTAGGGTTTGCACTTCTCTACTACTTATATGTATGAATGGTTATTCCTCTTAACTAATTCAATTTCAAAGATTAAATCTCAAACAACTTAATTAATTGAGTCAAGGAAATAAGCTCTCGCATTCAAACCTCTTACAACTAATCTTGTTATAATTAAAACAATCTTTTCAATAGGTTATATCTCTAATTCACCTAAGTCCCTAATTGAATTGATCCAGCATTAGACTTCATCTCTCAATCCATCATCTAATACCTAAAACACATAATTGGTGGCCAATCAATTATATATTAAAATATTTCATTCAATCAAGGCTAAAGAAATTATTAGCTAAGAGAATAACCAATTCATACAATCATAGCAGATCCATACAAACCCTAGACTAGATCAAATTAGTTCATAATGCAATCAAACATATTCATCTCATTAATGTTCAAAGAAATCAAAATAGACATGATAATATCCATAAATACAATTTCAATGAAAATAAAGAGAATAAGTTCGAGAACAAAACCAAGTTACAAACTCCTTGAAGCTTCTGAAGAATCTCTTGTTCAAATCTTGCAAGAAGGATGCATCAATGGCTAGAACAATCTAATCTCAGCTAAAGTAATCAAAAGTGTAATCAAAATTAAAGAAAACAATTGTCAAAACCCTAAGCTCACTCTCAGACGGCTAAATCAGCTCCCAATTCGTCAACAGTCCCAAACCCTAGCTTCTCTTTTCTTTTTATATGAATCATCCGCTTTAAAAACTCGCTACGGCTTTGGTTCATGAGAGACATGGCCAAGTTGCATGTGACTTGGCCGTGTAAGTGCTCTTTGGAGGGACACGGCCAGTGACTTGGCCGTGTCCCTTGCATGTGTCCGCTTCTGTCTCAGAATTCCTTCTTTTCTTCTTGGATTGAGTGACACGGCCAGTTGAAGCTTGACTTGGCCGTGTTGGACTATTTTGGAGAAACACGGCCACTGACTTGGCTGTGTCCCTTGCCTGTGTTTGCTTCTGTGAAGATGTAATTCTCTTTTGCTTTGAAACTAAGTGAGACACGGCCAAGTGAAGGTGACTTGGCCATGTCTGGGCTTCATTTGAGGGACACGACCACTGACTTGGCCGTGTCCCTTGCTTTTGTTTGCTACTGGGACTTGCTCTTCCTTTTTAACTTGGTATGGGACACGGCCATTGACTTGGCCGTGTCCTCTGCCTGTGTCAGCCATTGCCCCTTTCTCCTTCAATTTGTTTCCTTGCCTTTTTTAACCTAACACAATACTTGCAACAAAACTTTAAACAAGAAATAAATAGACAATAACCAACAAAACATAAACACATACTAAAAACTAGATAAAAAATAACATAAACACTGAAATAAACTAAAATACCAAAATTAATAAAAACACAAAACAAACCGATAAAAACTAACAAAATACCTAAATAAAACAATAATTATCATAATAAACAAGACACAAATCTATAACAAATACTAATAAAACAACTACCCCACACTTAAAACTTTGCTTGTCCTCAAGCAAATTCACATGGCATAAATTAAAAACTCAAACAACCTTAACCATAATTCCAACATATAAGATGAAATGCTTTAAGAGTCAAACATAAATAATTACAATTACTTTCAATCAAGATTTTCTTAACTCATTCATTAATCTAGACATACAAATCTTATCTCTCATCTAAGTGTTTCACTCGATTTGAAAGGTTAATCACTCAAACCACTCATGACTGCATACTACCATAAACTTGCTTAATTATCCAATCTCCCTCACTGATTGTCTCAAGAAATAATCCGACGGTCTTTTATTTGGATGTAATGGGGCTAAGGTGAAGGTGTGAGAAAAGACATTTAAGCTAGAGCATCAAGAAATGGAGTATCTAAATTAGACACTACTCTTGATAAGGAAACTCATAACTCCTTCAAATAGCATACTCACGAACCCTTGCTACCTCACATACTTGCATAATCAAGAAAAAATGCATAAGTCGATATTCCTCTTTTGATAACCAATGCTAGAACATATTTGACTTTAGTATATATATATCTCTCTCTTTTTTTTATTTTCTCTTTTTCTTTTTCTTTTATTATATATAATAAATTTTTTTAATACATATATATACAAAGTATAACATTGCATATATCATCTAGCTTAACATGTAGAGGAAAAGAATAATCAACTCTTAATCCAACACAATGTGCAAAGTATGCATTTCAACCCCAAATAGCAATACCATTTTTTTTTTACTTACTCACCCCACACTTTGAAATAAACTACCCAATTGTCAAAACATGAAAACTCCATTCCTTAATGCATAGGTATGATGATAATAAGAACATGTTAAGTTGAGAATTGTGTTGATCAAACAAGAAAAGGACAATGGCTCAACTTGGCTCACTAAGGAAATCAATATTAAGGGAAGTCTTTTTAAGCTAAAGGGGCTAACCTAATTTGCCTTCATCATTTTAAAACTTGAGATTAAATCATAATTTGAGTTCAATTAGTATGCAAAAGCAAACTCTAGAGATGCAAAATCATGAAGGTACACACTTAAGAAAAGAAAATCAATTGACAATAATATCAAATTTATGAGGCTCAAAACTCACACAGGAGGGTTCACCAAGATTTATATGTCATGAATCGCAGAATGTGAAAATTGATCCTGAATGAATTCAAAAGCTCATTTCTATGCCGATACTAAAGTCTCAACTATAATGCTAGAATCAAAGAAAAGATCAATAAGATTTCAACAATTATGCCATGCACAACAGACACAATAAGCAAAACAAAACAAAAATTAAAGGAAAGCTTAAAGAGTACCCCACACTTAAAGTTTACATCGTCCTCAATGTAAAACAAGAATAATAAATAAAAAGAGTTAAAGGACAACCTATCTTCCTTCGTACCTGGTGAGGCAAAACCCTAGCTTTCCATCACAAACACAAAAAGTTCAAAAACAAAAGTACAATATATAAAAATAAAATATCCAAATATAAAAAAGTTAACATGAAAACAAAAATGAAAATTAAAAACAAAAATACACTAAACAAAATAAAACAAGGAACTCAAAATCTATGGAAAAGGCTGGCGTGAAGATGATGCAGCTGAGGGATGGAGACTCAAGATCTTCGCAAGGTTGCTATTAATCTGTTCCAACTGCTGCAAGACCTTAGTATGGTTACGGTCCACCTTGCTATCCAGTCGATCCACTTTGCCCTCCAGGGCCTCGATCCTCAGAAGTACCTCTTGACTTTTCAAAACCGGAGCATCCTCATCTAGGTCAAGAGAATCCGAGTCGGACTCCTCTTGGACTAGTGCTCTCTTCTGCCTGTCCCCCGGTGCTGCAGGCTCAGCTGAAGGCATCACATAAGTCCCTCTCCTATGCACCACCATGTGGATATTCTTAAGTGTAGCTAAATCCAAAGAGTCATTACCCGAAATTCTAGTCATGCGACTAGTACTCGGGTCAAAATCCTCAACAAGGGCTACTGCTAATGTGGTAACCAACCCCCAACACAAATTGCCCCCTTTCTTTTGTTAGCCACAGAATCAAAAATATCGGCTAACCAATAGCCGGCACTAACATGCATTGCATTAAAAGCACAATCCAGGAAAAATAATTCACTCACTTCAACCACACCCGGGCTCTCCTTCCGAGCAAAGAATCCGCAAGCCATAAACCTATGCAAATACCTCAAAGCGGAATTTCTTAATTTAGATGCTTTGGCCGATTTGGCCACATAAGTACCTGAGCCTAAAGCTCCCCAAGCAAATTGTTGTTTAAATTCTTTGGGTACCGACCTTTCCCCATGCTGATGAAAACCATATATATCATTTAACTGGTCAATATTAAGCACATATGATTTACCCAGCAATTTAAACATCATTCTAGTGCAGATTTTCTTATCATCTCTTTCAACATTGAGAGATGTCAAAAATTCTAAAGTAAGTTCCTCAAACTGCAAAGGTCTCAAGGTGACTAGAGTTTCCCATCCAAGAAATTGCACATATCGATCAAAATTAGTCCTAATTTGCAAGGCATCAAGAGATTCATCGTTAACATACCTTGTCGGGAAAAAACCTCGAGCTAAAAGACTTGCTCTCTTCAAAGATAAAGATGATGAAAAAGAAGAAGCTCCTTCGGCTGTAGACTTCTTCGTCTTGCGGTGTGACACAATCTTAGTTCTCGGCATCCTTAGAAATCTGAAAATTCAAACCAAAACTTGATCAAATCAAAATTATATGAGCAAAGAAGAAGTTTTAAGTGATTATCTCTAGTTTTGGTGAAGAAATTTGATGTTTAAAGGAAGATTTAGAGTTTTGAATCACAAGCTATGAATTTTGCGATACAGAGAGCGAGAGAGCTAGAGAGATGAACAAAAAGATGGATTCTTCTGTACGAGTTTGAGGAACAAGTGGGGAACAAAGTCTAGTTTTAGTCAAAAGAAAGAAAAAAGAAAGGAAAAGCCTGCCTAATTGATGGAAAGAAAGAATAAACAAAGAGAATATGGGAGAAAATGGAGAGTGGTGTGAGTTGGAAGCATGAGCTTAAGCTTTGGAGGGAAATAAAAAGAGAAGAAGAGGAATAAGGAAGAGGCTTCTGCAGAGGGCTAGAGTTTTGTGCAGGAAACAAAGAACAGAGGCAGAGAAGAGAGGTTTGAGAGAAGGAGGCTGGGCATAAACGTTTTGGGGAAGGAGGGAGTGACACTTTCCTTGACTCTTCATCTTCATCCTACATTGCCATCCTCTTAAACATCTGCATCTTCCATTGGCAGCTCCTGGAGATTCAAGAATCTACATTTAAAGGGGTTTTTCTATTTTCTCCTTTTATGTATTTTAATATTATTGTTGTTGTTGTTGTATTAAGTGTATTGAACATGAACTAAATCATTCTCTATCTAGATGTTAATGAACCCTAGCTTATTTGTATGATTGGATACCTTTAAATGATTGAGTTGTTTTATTCTTATGATGCTTAATGATTATTGCCAATTGATGATAGCATGCTTATTGATTGGTTGCCATTTTAATATTATTGACTTGAGAAAGCTTGATGTGAATTGATTACTCATAAGGGTTGAGGATTGATTGGAGTGCTAGAGATAGACCTACAAGATCCTTTGGTATAGTTCCTTGTTCTTAATGCATGACCTATTTAATTGTGTTTTGAGAAGAGATTTCGGCACTCTACTTAGTGATTAGGGGTTAATTCACTCGAGAGAGGTTTTAGTCTAAGTTAGAGGAATGCCAATTCAACTCTATCATGTGATATAATTGAGGCTAGGGGGATTCAATATCTAGATAGTATCTTTATCATCAAACCTTTTTACACAACACACAATTTATCTTTGCTTTCATTTATTTAAATTAGTTGTCTTTAATTATAAAACATCACAAAAACATTAATTTGCTAAACAACAGTTAAGATTTGCACTAGTGCTTGGCCTTGTCCTCAGTGGAACGATACTTCACTCACTACTTTATTACTTGGGCGACCCATCCACTTGCGGTAATAGCCATAGCCATAGCCGGCGCGCACCAAGTTTTTGGAGCCATTGCCGGTAACAATGGTTTCAATACTAGTAACATAATTAAGACTGTTGATTTAGTTTTATAATTTTTATCAAGAATGTTTATTTGTTTTCTTTGAATTGTTTGTTTGTTGTTTTTGAATTGTTTGTTTGTTTTCTGTAAATTTGTTTGTTTTTTGTGTTTGAATTTGTTTCTTTAATTGTTTGCTTGTTTGTTTTTCTTTAAATTGCTGAGTGCCTTTTGTAAAGATGCAGTTTTCAAGGCACGGGGGAGTTTATGATTGGGACCATAATTGTGACACGACATGGAAATTAGCAGAATTAACGAATTGAATTAAGATGCTAAATGCAACTCTGGATTATGGACAATACCAAGAGAGGAAAGAGGAAAACTATGCCTATGAAAGTTTCCAACAATGGGGTGGGAATGACCTACATTCCAATTCTTATAGTCCAAGCTGGGAAAGCCCACCAAATTGTACAGCATGTGGCAATGCAGGAAATAGTGCCAATACATGTTCATTTGGGTTCCAACGATACCAAAATTGGCACGGGGAAGAATATGGCTACCAAAGTTTCCAGCAAATGGGTGGTAATGACCAATACCCCAATTCTTACAATCCAAGTTGGGAAAGCCACCTATATTTTTATTGGAAAAATCAGCAGTACATCCCACCTCAACAAAATTTTTAGCCTTGCCAAAGAAGTTCTTACTTTCAAGAACAATTTTCAGACCAAGACCACCTTAAGGAAGCCACATTGGAGGATAAGTTAAATGCCTACATTCAAAAACTCACAATGAATCAAGATCACCTTGAGGAAACCACTTTGGAGGATAAGTTTAGGTCTGAATCTTTGCAAGAAACACAGAGGATATTGGATGCTCTAGAGGAGCAGCTGGCACATCAACCCCAAGCACACCAAAAGGAGGAGTCTCCTAGCCAATTGGAGCAAATTGAGGTAATCACAAATTTGAGGAATGAACAGATAAATATAACAATTTTTGTGATTTCTTTGAAGCAGGGGCTAATCAAGAAGAGAAATGTTGAGGAGATCCAACCCGACATAGAGGTGTTGAGTCAATCAAAGGAGGAGGAGAATTTGGAAGAATCAACTTGGACAGAATTGCATGAACCTCCAAATCCTTTTATGCCACCAATTTCATTCCCATGTATGCTGGAGGAAGAGAAACAAGGTATGCATATTCTTGAACTCCATGACATGCCCTATAGTGAAGATAATGTAGATAAGATTAAGGTAGCCATGACCTTAGAAGTAGAGCCTAATATTTCCAATCTAGAAATCGAGGAGAGCAAATTAATATTAAATGATGAGATTGTTGAGAGGGAACTTCCAAGTGCTAAAGAGGATGAGAAAGAGATTCAACCAAACTTGGTTGAACTTCAAAAGAACCCAAAAATTTTGGAATTTGATTTAGTTGGGGAGAACAATATGCAACCAATGATCATCCCTCCCACTTTCGGGAGCGAGAAAGAACAAAAAATGAATACAACCATTTTGCATATTGAAAAACATTCTTACCAAGTCCCTATAGCATTGGAGGATCACCCCATGACAGCTTTCATATATTCTCATTGGCCAATTGCTCATCCAAGGATGCTACCTAAGCTGTGTAATACATGGGGCACATTTCGAAGTTGCATGCTATCTATCCTCTCAATCCTGGGCTACAATTGCATTATGGGGAGAAGGAGCCCTACATATCGCATATGGGAGCGATGGAAATTAGGTCTTATCTAAACTCTCTTCTAGTTTATGCATGCTCACATTGAGGACAATGTGAAATTTTAAGTTTGGGGTGCATATTGTATTTTGTGTTTTTATTTTTACTTATTTTAGTTTAAGTTTAGTTAATGTTTTTCTTGTTTTTCTTTAAATAAATGAATTTTGGAAAGTTCAATTGTTATAAATATTGTTGATTGATGACCTTTGAATTTTTGAAGCATAAATTTGAGAATTGAGTAGAATTGGTGCTTATTGTCAATTTTGTTGGTTTTTCTTTGCATTACCATCAACCTAGTGAGGAATTGAGCCATCAACTGACTATTCTTGTTGTGTGTGGACATCTTTGATTGATGACTTGCTAGAACTTGCTTTGACATACATTTTAAGACTATATAAAAATTTTAATTTGGCATCAAAATGATTAAGGCAATTAGGTGAACTCACTTTGGCTTAAAAAGACCAACCCTAATTTTATCCTTAGTTAGCCAATTTTGAGCATATTTCGTTTCTCCTTTTCTTTATTTTTCGCAACACTACCAGCCTTGAACCTTGCTGTTTTAAATCTTACCCTTTCATCAGGTCAAGAGTATTTTAAGAGCATTTATGACCAAGTGTTGTGTTGAATTAAGTGTGGGGTTAAATTTAGTAGGTTTAAGATTGCAAAGCAAAATATAAAAAAAATCAAATAAAAAAGAAGAAAAATAATAAAAATAATTGTTGTTCTTGAAAAAAGGGTTGGAATATGTTACAAGATGTAATAAGTGAATTCCCTTGAAAAGTCCTTTAATGTCAAGGGGTAGATAAGAGGAAGGTGGTTAGGGATCGTTGGGTTATACATATGATCGGTTACTTCATTCTTGAAGTGCTTTTGAACTTAATGATTAATCTCACATTTCCTAAATGCCATGCCTCTACCTTAGCCCCATTACAACCCAATAAAAGACCTTTTGATTGATGCTTGATTGTAATTAAGTGGTGGAGATTTGATAGATAAGCAAGCCTATGGCAATAATCTTTCATTGATTGTTATGAGTGTAAACACCACCTTGATCAAACACTTTTAAGAGTTGATGAGGGAGTGACAACATAGGTTATGCATGGAAGGCCACTTAATTGCATTGGAATCAATTTTGTTTGATTTGATATTGATTGTGGATTTAAGGATAGGGAAGTCTTGATGCATTTTTATAACTCTTGAACTTGTCAAAATTTTTGTGTTTAGTTGTTTTGATTTTAGCCTTGCTTGGGGACAAGCAAGGATTTAAGTGTGGGGTATTTGATGAGAGTGATTTTATACTAGTTTTTAGTATGATTTTAATGTGTTTTTAGTTAATGTTTCATTTGATTTTTGTTTAAAGTTTGTTTTAAGTGTTTGTTTTAGGTTAAAGTGGAAAAACTCCCTTGGATTATCAAAATAAACAAGAAAGAACATGAATCAAGCAAGACATGGCCAAGCCAAAGCAAGCTTGGCCATGTGCCTCAAAGAAACTTCAAGGCAGTAGATGACACAGCCAGGTGACATGCCCAAGTCATTGGCCGTGTCTCACCCAAAGAACAGAAACCAAAGAACCAGTCAAAGAAAGAAAAATGAAGAACATAAGTTGACACTGGCAGGTGACACGGCCAAGCCATGTGACACGGCCACAAGCTTGGCCATGTCCCATGCCTAGCTAAAGAAAAAAAGAAGAAAATAAACAACCAGAAGGTGACACACCCAAGTGACACGGCCAGGAGCTTGGCAGTGTCACCCCATGAAATCAAAGAGAAAAGAAAGAAAAGAAAGAGGCAGAAGGTGACACGACCAGCAAGCTTGGCCGTGTCCCAAAGCAAAACATGAGACACGGCCAAGCCACTCATGGCTTGGCCGTGGCACCCATAAAATGATGGATTCTTCTGCACGAGTTTGAGGAACAAGTGGGGAACAAAGACTAGTTTTAGTCAAAATAAAGAAAAAAGAAAGGAAAGGCCTGCCTAATTGATGGAAAGAAAGAATAAACAAAGAGAATATGGGAGACAATGGAGAGTGGTGTGAGTTGGAAGCATGAGCTTGAGCTTTGGAGGGAAATAAAAAGAGAAGAAGAGGAAGAAGGAAGAGGCTTCTATAGAGGGCTGGAGTTTTGTGCAGGAAACAGAGAACAGAGGTAAAGAAGAGAGGTTTGAGAGGAGGAAGCTGGGCATACACGTTTTGGGCAAGGAGGGAGTGACACTTTCCTTGACTCTTCATCTTCATCCTCCATTTCCATCCTTTCCAACATCTGCATCTTCCATTGGCAGCTCCTGGAGATTCAAGAAGCTACATTGAAAGGGGTTTTTCTATTTTCTCCTTTTATGTATTTTAATGTTATTGTTGTTGTTGTTGTTGTATTTAGTGTATTGAACATGAACTAAATCATTATCTATCTAGAAGTTAATGAACCCTAACTTATTTGTTTGATTGGATACTTTTAATTAATTGAGTTGTTTTATTCTTATGATACTTAATGATTATTGCCAATTGATGATAGCATGCTTATTGATTGGTTGCGATTTTCATATTATTGACTTGAGAAAGCTTGATGTGAATTGATTACTCATAAGGGTTGAGGATTGATTGGGGTGCTAGAGATAGACCTACAAGATCCTTTGGTTTATAGTTCCTTGTTCTTAATGCATGACCTATTTAATTGTGTTTTGGAATCATGAATAGTGCTAGTAGCCATTTGAATGGTGATTCTAACTGAGTAACCGAGGGTCAGCATCACAAATATTTACTTTCGCATCAAAATGTTAGTATCAGTTCAAATAAGTCGGTTTAATATCCCAAAGTATGCCCTAGAAGTTTTGATATAATTGTTGTTTTAATTAGATTGAATGTATATGTTATTTTGAAAGAGAAAACAATTATAGAGAGAGTGTATATATTGTGTATATGAAAATATATAGAACATATACACAAGTCAAAGGTGGAAGTCAAGGAAAGAAGATATTTAGTTATTTTAATTAATTAAGTTAATTAGTAGAAAATGGGAAACTAAATGAATGGAAGAGATTAATTTGGATTATTTAATATTATAATTGCTTGGAGGAGGTTTAAAGAGAGGAGTATTTGACTTTGGTTTCTTCATTTTCTTTTTCATTTCTTTTCTTTTCCTTTTGTTGGTCGGCCATCTAAAGCAAGAGAGAGAGAGAGGGAGTTTTGTGATCCAAGCTCAAATTGAAGGAAGATTCAAGTGAAGAAGTTGAAATTTGTGAAGTATCATCAACTTTGGTAAGTTCTCTCTTGATTTCTCTAGTTTATTTTGGAGTTATGTTTGAGTTTGAGGGATTATTGTTGATGATAGGAGTGTGTTTTGATTGTGTTGTGTTTAAGAGTGTTTGATTCATTTGATTTTTGGATTTTTGAGTTTGGATTGAAGAAAAGAGTAAGTTGGTTGGAAGAGAAAGTATGTGATTGTGTTTAGGGTTTGTGGTGATGATTATGATTTGTGTTTGATATATGTGTTGAGTTGTTTTAGTGTTTTTGCAAGTTTGTTATGATTTTTGGGTATGTTGAGCTAAGTTTATTTGAAGTGGATTTTGGTGAAAGGAAGTGATTTGTTGGAGGTAGTGTTGTTGTGGCCAGAATCTGTATTTTTGGCCTAACATGCCCATGAGCACGACCAGGTTTTAGGCGTGTCAATAGTTCTGTGTTTTTGGATGAGTAGCACGAGCAGTGACACGCCCATGTCATTGAGCATGTCACAGCTTCTGTGTAGTAGTAGTATTGACACGGCCAGTGACACGCCCATGTCACTGAGCGTGTCATAGCTACTGTGTTGGTGAGGAATTGACACGGCCATGAACACTCCCATGTTGTTGGACGTGTCAATGTTTCTGTGAGACAGAATGTATTACACGTTCAGTGACACGCCCGTGGTTCTGAGCACGTCAAAGCTTCTGTGTTGTGAGTTTAGGGCACGGTCAGGGACACGCCCGTGTTGTTGAGCGTGTCATGTGTAGAGCTTGCCCTAGTTAGCCTTATCTATTTTATCTCATATGTATTATTCCTTTTGGATTAGGTTGTAAAGAGGTTGATTTGCCCTAACTTAAGTGGTGAAGAAGTGTTGGAAAAGGAAGTGTATAGATTTGTATAAGTGGTGCTTAAGGTAAGTACAAACTACATTATTACATATGTTCATATAATGTTGAGACTTAACATCCATTTGATTGTAAATGTGTTAGGAAATCTAATGCATGGTTAATGCTTATGAATAATGTCATGATTGGTATAATATGAATGATTAATGAGCATCTAAAATATGTGTTAATACCCTTAATTATGTACACCTAAATGATGAGTTGAGATATATAATGAGATGTAAATGAGATGATTGAGGCATATTGCCTAAATGATTATGTTCAATGTATTGGATATGTATATTCTATTGAAGAGATGTGAAGCCATTGTTATTGGATATAATGATGTAAATGAGATGATGGAGGCATGTATGTCTAAGTGATGATGATTAAATGATAATGAAATAATAAATGAATTGTGTGTCTAATATGTTATTCATTTTCAGAGTTTTGTTGTTGGTGGCATGACTAATAGTAACAATCTCTTGAAGTTAGGTTGGGCTTGATCCTTGAAGCCAAGTTGGGTTGAAGTTTAACATGTTTTACTCCCCTTGAAGCTTGGTTGGGTTTAGTCCTTGAAGACTAATTGAGATGTTACAACCCTTGAAGCTAGGTTGGGTTGGTTCTTGAAGCCAAGTTGGGTTGATACTTAGCATGCTTTGTTCCCCTTGAAGCTTGGTTGAACCTAAATCCTTGAAGCCTAGTTGGGATAATGATAAATGTGATAATTAAACCAAAACATTAACTCTGAAAGTTGAACGGCATATTAGTGTCTTTGGGCCCATGCTTGTCTTTGTCCAAATATGATTTATAAATGGTGAAACTAATGATTGATGAGATTCAATGTAAAATTTTGAAAGGTGATATTCTTATGTATAGAGTATGATGTTTGAACATATTATATTGGCATTGCATTGCAAAATATTATTATTATGATTTGTACCACTAAGCCGTGGGCTTAGATCGATTATGATTTATCGCGCAGGTAACAGAGAAGAACCAGAGAGTTCCTCTAGGCCGAGTAGAGTCTAAATTTGGAGGTGTTGATAGTGGAGCTTAAATATCAAAGACATACTGCCAAACATGTATATATTTTATGTTTTGTAAAACTTGAGTTTGATGTATAAATATTTGTAAATATTTGTTATGTTTTCCGCTGCTTTTAAATAAACATTTTATCTTTTGTCTTTTATAATTTCTTTTAAATGATTTAAATTTGTTCATGTTGTTGAAAAGGGATGAGTCGTTTGTTTAGTATACCGTGGCATTTCTATATGCAATATACATATATTACGATCGTATTAGCATGTTGTGTACGTATACAGGGTATAGAGGTGTTACAGTCGGGCTCCTTTTGAAAAAAAAAATTTAATGTTTCACGCAATGCATTTTATGAAGGGGTCAAAGAACTTAAGAGAAAACTTACTTCCTTACTTCGTTCCTGACTTTTGAGTTCTTGGAATTTTATACTCAATCTTTTAACTTTGAAATTTTAAATTTTAGATCTGGTAGGTTTTTGTTTTGAAACTTCTTAATTCAGCTACCATGTTTGAGATTTAGTTTTTGGTTGAGAATGTTAGGTTTTCTAATTCAAGTATTGTAAAAACTTTTGTTTTCTTTGGATATAGAGGGCTCTTTCATTTCTACCTATTTTAGTGATTTGGTTTACTTGAGGACAAGCAAAAACTTAAGTATGGGGGAATTTGATAAGTGTATAATTGATGATATTTTTGTCCCTATTTCTTAATATATTTATTGTCAAATTGAGTTTAATTTATTTGTTCAAGTGTTTATTAGGGTTGATTCTAGGAACTTTTGACATGTTGGGACCTTAAGGTTATTTAGGCCAGAATCACGGATGAAAGACAAGGGAATAAGCTATTTTGGGTAGATTCTTCAAGTGACACTCCCAGTGACATGGGCGTGTTCGTGGCCGTGTCATTCAACTACTTTACAGAAGCTTCGACTTATAGAAGCTGTGACAAGCCCAATGATACAGGCGTGTCTCTAACCATGTCCCTAAGTCAATATTGCAGCAACAACAACATGCCCAAGGACATGGGTGTGTCACTGCCCATGTCATTAAAGTTCGAAACAACACCGTTGACATGCCCACAGACACGGGCGTGTCTATGGGCGTGTCAGGCAAAAATATTTGGGCTATAAAATCTGAGCTAAAGAGCGAATTATATGGTTTTTATATTTCAGAGCCGACCTCCCAAGAAAAAGAGAGTTTTTGGAAGCCAAGAGTGAAGGTAAAGACCCAATTCCTGCGAGATTTAATCTAAGATCCGAGGATTGAAGTGAAGAAACACAAAACGTTCATTATGGATTGTTGGAATTCATTTACTTATTTCCTCTATTTTGGTTTTCTGGTTATGAACATGAACTAAATACTTTATCTATCTTGATAATGATGAACCCTAACTTTATTGTATGAAGTGAATAGTTCTTATTAAGTTAAATCATTTGATTGAGTTATTTTATCCTTTTGATTCTTAATTTCTTATTTCCAATTGATAATAGCATGCTTATTAATTGTTTGCAATTTTCATATTCTTGACTTGAGAAAGCTTGATATGAACAGAATGCTCATTAGGATTGAGGGTTAATTGGAGTGCTAGAGATAGACTTACAAGACCCTTTGGTTTAAAGTTCCTTGTTCTTATTGCAAGATCTATTTAATTATGCTTGAGAAGAGACTCCTAGCATTCTACTTAGTGATTAGGGATTAATTCACTTGAGAGAGGTTTTAATCTAATTTAGGGGAATGCCAATTCAACTCTATTATTTTATTTAATTGAATTGATATTCATAAATACTTTTCATGGCTAGGGGGATTCAATATCTGGATAGTATTTTCATCACCAACTTTTGTTGCACAATATTCAATTTTTTCATCGTCAGTACGTATAGGGAAGGTGAGAAATGGCCTAGCACCCCAATAACGCTCGGTTCATTGGAACCGGCCTCCTTTTTAGGTCTAAATATTATTAAATTTTTAAGCATTATAATATCATCCGTACTACATGTGATTCAAAATAAATAAACATTCATTGTATTAAAGCAAAGAAGGTCCAAACAAATAAAAATGGGCACCCATACAAGACGAAAACATACCCTTACAATGTGTTCAAAGTCCAAAAATAAATAAAAATAGGACATCCACCATTTGGTCAAAACATGTCCTTTGCATTAATCCAAATATATTAAATTACATTCAACATAACTAATGAGGTACCCACAAAATGGAAACATACCTCTAACATCCTTGAAATTAAAATAATCAATATTAAAATAATTAAATAAATAAATTAAACCATTCAAACATTCGCAATAATTAAAAACAAATCATCCATTATAAACAAAATTAAATAAATCATCCATCATAAGTATATAATGAATTAAATAATCAAATCTAGGTTTTAATATCACATTGAACAATAAATATACAAAACTAGGGTTTTAGTATTTGAGGGTTTCTTAAAGTTTAGAGTGCTAAATTATGGTTTTATATTTTTGGAAAACTCAATTAGGGTTTATAAATGAAAATTAGGGTTTTTAAGGGAAAATTAAGGGGTTTTGGGGAAAATCAAGATTTTATGGATTCTAAAAAAAAGTTTTTAGGTTTTATGAACATGCAAAAAGAGTTTTGGATGATATAATTAAGGTTTTGGATTTTTAAAACATGTGACTAGGGTTTTGGGTAATTAAATTAGATGTTTAAATTAAATCTTAAGCTACTGGAACTTTGAAACAAATGAATTATTGACTAACTAAGCAACTGGATGAAACAATGTTGAATAAATTAAGCTAAGGTGACTTTGAAACCGATAAAAACAAGCTACTGGACATGAATATTAAATAATTCTTAAAACCATGATCAAAGCCGCTTCTATTAAATTTAAAAGGATGAAAATCTACTTTCATTTGTTGGCTCCACCAAATTGAAAGAGATCTGCTTACTACCTGAGATTTACTTAAGTTTTGGGCTAGAGGTTAAGTGCAATCGAGAGCATATTTGATTCCTACCTCCTAGTTGCTTTGTGTGTTTTAATTATTGCTTCATTTCTGTGTTGATTCCCCCCATTTTTGTGCTTTTTAATCTATCTATTTATCGACCAAGACACTCTTATTGAAATCCTAATCGTCCATTTATCTGAAAGCCAATTTAATTAGGAAGCTTAATATGTTTGAAATCATAATTAAAACAAAATTTAAAAGACCCATAGCGAATTATGAATGCCTGAATTAGGACTCCCCAATTCACCATGGATATTGGTCCATGGCATGGCGAATTGGAAGCCTCAATTCGCCATGGGCTAGTATTCATGGTGAATCGGGTATCCAATTCACCATGGGTCTAAGGTGGTGTGGCTTTTCGAGCTTAGACATACTTGTTTCAACTTTTAAAGTTAGACTAAATTTAATTGAAGCTTTCAAAATTGAGTTGGAGTTGATTTTGTGCTTTAAAAATTAAATCGAACTTGGTTAGGGTTTTTTTAAAAAAAAAAAAACTAAACCAACTTAATTTAGGCCTTTTAAAATTGGACTGACCTAAATTTTAAGCTATAAACTAGGTTTAAGCTTTTAAAATAGGACTAAATTTAGCCTGGCCTTCTTTAATTAGGATCGGACTAGCTTAGGGCCAAAATTTATGGTCTACATATTTGCCCCATGCTTGAATGATCTGAGACTTTAGTAGAAGAGAGTGAAAAACAACATGGCTCTGAGCTAATCTTGGATAAGGTTGGGTTCTAGACCCAAGGGTGAATTTGGATTCTCTACCCAAGACTGGATTTGGGTTCTCGACCCAATACTGGATTTGGGTTCTCAACCCAAGACTAGATTTGGGTTCTTGACCTAAGACTAGATTTGGGTTCTTAACCCAAGATTGGATTTTAGCTCTTCTAGCTTGACTGTCCCTTTATCATTTAGGAACTTTTGTTTCCTTCTAGCCAATGGGTTCTATTCTTTAATGGATTCTGTTGGCCTTCTTTCATCTAAGAGTTTGAATTTTTGTTTAGCCATCTATTACATTCTTTAATGGATTGTGCCGACCTTTTATCACCTAAGAGTTCTGGCTTTCTTTTAGCAATTTGTTACATTCTTTAGTGGATTGTGAATCTTAACTCTTCAAGATGGATCTTTATCTTTTAGAGATTGGGTCTTTGTTTTTTTTTTTTTAAAAATGGATCTTTATCCTTTAGAGATTGGGTCTTTACCCTTTAAAAATGGATCTTTATCCTTTAGAGATTAGGTCTTTACCCTTCAAAGATGGATTTTTATCCTTTGGAGATTGTCCTGCATTGACTTCAGCTCTTCTAACTAGACTAATCTTTTGTCTTCTGCATCTTCATTCTTTGAGGTTCTTAGTTTCTTCTTGTTCCATTCTTTTTTATTCTTCCTTTTATAAAAAATTCAGCTATTTTTTAGCTAGCCCTTATATCCTCTCTTTGCCCCCTGTGTGGAAAAATATACAAAGTGAGTCTGAAATATTTTGTACATGCATAAACTCAAAAATTAAAAGCAAAAACTTTGCCCCCTGCGTAGGCTCAAACCAATCATTTTGTTTCCATATAAGCTTTAATTGATGTTCGCATATTGTCTGGTTCTATGCACAAGCACGCATCTCAATTTTTGTAAAGTGACTAGATCTTCCTCAAGCAATGGCCCTTCGAAGCCCCCTGATTCCATATCTACTTTATGTTTGCTTCACAGAGTATCTGTTGTTCATTTTGACAAAGAATAAATAATTCAAGATGAAAAATGTAGTGTGATATACTTATTTATGCATGATATGCATGAATAATACTTACTGTGGTTCTATTGATCCATAGGCTAAGATGATTAGCTAAAGTGCTCCCATGGAATCCTTCCAGATGCTCGTTCAGGTCTTGCATTGTGTGAGCAGGGATTTTTGCCCCCACTCCCGATGGAATGGTTCTTGCGACTTCGGCACTGTTTAGGCTCGGGGCCTTAGAGAACACGGACCTAAGTCCGAAGAAAATGGAGTCGCCACCCGGACAGGCCAGGAAAAAGAAAGGGGTGGATGAATCGATTCCTAAGGAATCCCCAACCCCCTAATGGGTTCGGAAAGTTGGGTACATGTGGGGAAGGTGAGAAATGGCACAGCACTCCCACAACGCCCGGTTCATTGGAACCGGCCTCCTTTACAGGTCTTAATATTATAAAATTCTTAAATATAACAACATTATCCATATTACACACAATAATTAAAAGAAAGCATCAATATATTAAAATCAAAGCAATATCCAAACAAAGCAAATAAATGGACACCCATCCAAGGATGGAAACATGTACTTACATCACATGCCTAAATAGGACACCTACCAAAAGGTAGAAACATGCCCTTTACATAGGTTCTAAAATAGAAAAGCAAATTAAATTACATGATGTTTAACTAATGAGGTACCCACCAAGTGGAAACATACCTCTTACAACTTTTGGAAATCTAAATTAATTGATAAAAGTAAATAATCATTCATCATAAATAAATCATTCATCAAAGCTATTAATCAAAATATAAAAATAAACATCCATCCATGATAAATTAAATAAATCAAGTATTGAAATTAAATTAAAGCATAAGAGATAAATCAAAGTATAATCAAGTATGGAATTGAATAAAGCAAGTAAAAGTTCAATTATAGCTACTGTGACTTTTTATGGAATTAAAATAGATTAGAGTTTTATGTTTTAAAAGGTTGGTAAGACTCTTTGATTAACTAAATTAATATTTGAATGGTGAAATCATGAAACTAGGGTTTTAGACACTTTAAAAAACTTTTATTTGTGATTTTAAATGGTGATTTATTGCATTTTTAAGCTACTGTATAAAATTTATGTTTTTATGTTTTTATGTTTTTTAATGTTTTAAAAGGATTAGGGTTCATAAAAATTAGGGTTTAAGGTTTTAAAAGGGTTAGTGTTCATTATTTTGAATTTTGGAAGTTGAATTTGGATTTAGTATGTTAGAATTTAGGGTCTCGATGATGCATGATTTTTAAGAATTTGGAAATCAATTTGATGATTTCATGAAGTTTTATGAATTTAAAAAAACAAATTAAAGTTTTTATAAGTAGAAAAGATGTTTTTTAAGGCTTTTTGAATGAAATAGAACCTACTTTAAAATTTTAAAAGAAATAGAATTTAAATCTTAGTTTTGTTGAAAAATATATTCAATTAGAGTTTTAAGATTTTTAAGAAGTAAAAATAACAATTTTAAGCCTTTTGGAAGATAAACTAACAAAATAAGGTTTTTTGGCTTTAGAAAAACTAAATTAAGGTTCAAAGACTTTAATTTTTGAAAAACACAAAATTCTAGTTTTTAGCTACTGTGTAAAAACAATTAAAGAAAATCAATTAACACATACCTTCTTTTGATGATTCCTCCAAAAACAATTCTTCTTGGATGAACTAACTCCAAAGACAAGCCTTTTTTGCCTTTGAATTGCTTAAATCGTGATGTTGCTCCTTTAAAAATGAATTGAATTGAATTATTGCTTTTCCTTCACTGATTTGGTTTTCCAATTTCCAAGCTCACTGTGAAATTTTTCCTCCCTCAATTTGGTTGCCTTTGGTCCTTATTTATAAGGGTTTGATGTAGTTTAATCCTAATTAGTTAAGGCAAGTAATATTAATAAAAAAAAAGAAACAGAAACCTAATTGGATTAGGTTTCTAAAAATTTGCGTCGAAAAATTTGCGCTACAGAAAAAAATTGCTGCAGGAAAAAATGCGCTGGCGAAAAAAATTCTGCCTCAGAAAACTGCGGTAGTGGCGAGGTCGGTGGGCCTACAAGAGACTCTCCCACAGGAAATTCCTACAGGCGAAATTGCCCACGGGCTCGTGCGACTGTTTTTTCGCTGCCGATTTTTCCTACTCCGATTTTTTTTATTTTCTGAATTTTATTTTTTATTAATAAAAATTAGATACTAAAGCAAAAGTTATTTAACAAAAATTATTTTGGACCAATTAGACAACAAAAATCATTTTGGACTAAATAAAACATATTGGACCGGATTGGGTCAAAATTAAGGGTCTACAGTTTTCTCCCTGCTTGAATGATCTGAAACCTTAGTGAAAGAGAGTGAAAAGCAATAAGACTTAATTTTTGATGAAATGGTTGAGGTTTTGGGTTCTGGACCCGGTTTGAGTTATAGACTCAAGGGTAAATTCTAGGTTTTAGACCTAAGGGAAATTAGGGTTCTGGACCCGGTTCGAGTTCTGGACTCAAGGATAATTCTAGGTTCTGGAGCTAAGGAAAATTTGGGTTCTGGACCCGGTTTGAGTTCTGGACTCAAGGATAATTCTAGGTTCTGGACCTAAGGAAAATTAGGTTCTGGACCCGAGCTAAGTTCTGAACTTAAAAATAATTCTAGGTTCTGGACCTAATGGTAAACTTGGGTTCTGGACCCAGTTTGAGTTCTAGACTCAAGGATAATTCTAGGTTATGGACTTAAGGAAAATTTTGGGTTCTGGACCCGATTCGATTTCTGGACTCAAGGATAATTCTAGGTTCTAGACCTAAGGAAAATTTGGGTTCTGGACCCAGTTTGAGTTCAAGACTCAAGGATAATTCTAGGTTCTGGACCTAAGGAAAATTTGGGTTCTGAACTCAAGGATAATTCTAGATTCTAGACCTAAGGAAAATTTGGGTTCTGGACCCGGTTCGAGTTCTAGATTCAAGGGAGATTCTAGGTTCTAGACCTAAGGAAAATTTTGGTTTCTGAACCCGAGAGATTTGGATACTCGATCCTAAACTAGACTCGAATGCTCAATCCTATCTGGATTTGGATACTCTATCCTAACTGTATTGGGATACACGGCCCTAAATTGATTTGATTTGGGTACTTGGACCCAAGATTGGGCACTTGGATTCGAGATTGCGCACTTGGACCCAAGATTGGGTACTTGGACCTAAGCTTGAATTGACTTGGGTACTTGGACCTGGGATTGAATTGATTTGGGTACTTGGATCTGAGATTGGGTACTTGGACTCGAGAATGAATTTGACTAACCTTTTATCAGTTGAGAGGTCTGACTGCTCCAGATGTTCTATGCATTGTGATTCTTCACCCTCAGAATGGATCTTCACCCTCGGAAATCGGGTCTTCACCCTTGAAAATGGATCTTCATCCTTGGAGATCAGGGTCTTCTTTGTTCTTTGAAGATGGGAGTGACATGGCCAGTGGCTTGGCCGTGTCTCCTGGGTGTGTTAGCTTCTGTGTCTTTTCTTTGGTTTTACGGCCAGTGGCTTGGCCGTGTTGCTTGCCAGTGTCACCTACTGTTTCTTTTCTTTCTTTGCTTGGTCCTTCTTAACTTTGTCCTTTAGGTGAGACACGGCCAGTGGCTTGGCCGTGTCGTCTGCCCATGTCATATTCTGCCAAAATTTCTTTTGAGGTGACACGGCTAAGCTCAATTTGGCTTGGCCATGTCTTGCTTGATTCATGCTCTTCTTTCCTTGTTTTGATCTTCCAAGAGAGTTTTTTACACTTTAGCCACTTTTCCCTTGCAACTGCTTTTTCTTTCTTTGATTCTTTAATGATTGTTGCAGGCTGTTGGCTCATTTGATCATGAGGCTGGACCTTCTTTCACTGCCCCTTCGTTTGCTCATTCTAGCCTGTCGGATACGCCATCTCATCCGCAGGGTATTGATATGAACTACCTAGTACGTTCCTCACTTCATAATAGTTTATGCTATATGTATGCATGATTATGTATGCTCTCACCTTTTCCCTTCTTGGCTCACAGTGGATGCTCGAAGAACAAAATAAGAAATGTCAAGAAGAATTGGCTACAAGTCGTCAGCAAGCTTCTCATTTTGAAAGTTTATATCATCAATCCGAACAAAATTTTCGTGACTTCAGATTTCAAGGAATGAGAGATCCTGGCACTTCTTCCTCAAGAGGCCCCCAGATTGATGAACATGAGATCCTTTCATCTGCTTCTGATGAAGACCATGACAGATTGAAACTCCAAGGCAATAAGGATTTTAGTGCTTCTGCTTCGGGTGATCCTGGGATGAGTAATTTGCCCCCTCCTCCAACAGGCGACGACTTTTTAAAGTCTTTATTTGGTGACCTACCACCACCCTCTTAGTGATATGTAAATATTGTAGCAATTGTAAAACATTGTACAATAATGAAAAATATACAATTTTCCTCTTTACTGTAATCCTCTCTTTTCCTTTTTTTTTCCTTTTTTTTATTGCTCTAACTTTTGCCTAGTCTGCCCATGTGGGTTTTCGGAACTAGCGAGCTGTCCTAATTTTTGCCTAAGCTGCCCTTGCGGGTTTTCAACTTAGCGGACCCTTTTTTTATTTTTATCTTAATTCTTTCTTCATAGATTTGGCTTCAGGAGCGTTTTTGTTTGCTTGATACTCCCTTCATGGATTTTTCCAGATACCTGCCACGTCATCATTCTACTAGGAAGCTACTCCATCCTACTTCTTCATATGCTGACTGGGTTGACTGGATCCACTCACGCTCTGAAGTCCATATCCGTTGGTTGGTACCTTGGTGGAAGATTTCTCGTATCACCATGCGGGCATACTTGATGTACGTTCCTGTTGTTGTTCTTCGTCAAGGTACATGCTATGATACTCGCCGACTTGGGCGTCAGTATGGAGCTGAGCCTCGTGATTTTGACTTTGCTCCTGACCTAGACATGCCTTGCTTGACTGAAGCCTACTTGGATCGGCTAAGGCAAAGCTGGCCTTCACGTTACACTTATCGACTGCCATAGATTTTACATTTGTCAATGCAGAAAGTGTTTTGTTAGGATGAAAAAATAAGTAAAGTAATAAAAGATGATTCTTTTCCATTTATAATTTGTCATTACCTTTTTCAATTATGATTATTTATTTCATCCATATCTGGTCAAATACTTATAACAGTGCACATAAAACAAATTTAATCATTAATTCTATTTTATTAAATTGGGGAACAACCAAACATAAAGCCAGCATACACAAGATTACTCCTATTGCCAATTAGCCCTTGCGGGTTTTCTAATTGACGATTTTCTCTAATTAGCCCTAATTGTAACACCCCTTCCCGGCCAACGTGTATAAGCCGAGTAGAAGCACCACACTAACCTAATGTTGCTACCAATTTTACTTAGTCAAATTTTAGTTCCGATTTTCACAAAAATTTTGCCAGAGTTTCGCCTAGAAATTGGGTCCCAAGTGTCGACAAAACTGGTTTTTCTGATTTTTGAAAATATTTTTACACAAACCAATGTGAATACAATCAATTTCAATACACTCCCAATGAATCCACCTTATACCCTCAACTACAAACCTGCAAGAAGAGTTCACACTTCTAATACAAAATAAAGTAGAGGTTTATTATTATTTCATACTACTAACGTACCGTATAACATAGCAATTCTCAATCTTATATATACATATACATGCCATAACTAGCTAAATCATAATGGAAACTAGAAGATCTACCCTGAGCTACTGTGGGTCTGGTCGTCGCTTCCCAAAAGTTATCTACTGCTCCGAACCTACGAGTCAAGGAAAACTTAACTCGTTGAGCAATGTCGCTCAGTGGGTACTTTACCAATGGAGATAAAAGTAAAACATGAAAGCATCTGGAATAAAAGGAAATAAGTAAATCAAAAATCAACCAACATTAAACCAATGGAAGTTATTGTACATTCAGTGTAAATATGCTTTCAACAAATGTAAACACCAAAATTCAAACTCATTTTGCATTACATAGTTTAAAAAGAACCAAGACTTTGGCTCTACTGGTATATAGGGAAACATAGCGATAAGGCAGTGGCCCTCACCACTGTAACATAGGTGGCCCTCACCATCGATATCAAATCACAGGAATGGCCCTCACCATCCTGGTTATAACCAATGGCCCTCACCATTGGACCCCAATGGCCCTCACCATTGAGTTTAGATCATAACAATTCAATCACATTATCAAGCAGTACTGCATAAGTTAGTATAGTGCACCATACCCTTATCTGCCACTCCCAACTATCCGGCAGAGCATAAACGTTAGAAAAATTCAATTTAAGTCTCAAACTTCCTTTTAGAGTGACTCGAGAAATCATTTTAATTGCTCTTTGCCATTTACGTCACGCACCACATTCTTTAGTCAAACCATTACCCTTTTTCACATATTTAACATCCACAATAAACATATCAAACATTTCAAAGCATTCCTCAAAAGATCACAAATTGACCAAATGAATAGTGTCGCGGCACGTAAAATCGGCAACGCAAAATGGCATGACTAAATGAATAGTAAAACCTGGGTTTTAGTCAAAATTTCAGTCCACTTCAGTCATGCATTTAACCAGGTAAATGATCTTATTTTTGGCTGAAATTTAACAGAAAACTTATTTCATATGTTGACTAATTACACGTAAAATTTCGTTGAAAAATTCATTCATTTACTACCTCAAACAGCTGCCACAAAAAGAGTCCAGAAATCTGCCATTTTGGAACCATTTCGGCCCAAACATATGAAATACATGGAATAGTTTATTTTTCTTTTTCAAAATCAATATGAAGGCTCCATTAATGATAAAGTGAAGATTCAAACACTTCCCTTTGACAACTTTTGCATGTTTAACTTAAATCAACTAATTAAAGTTCATCAATTCAACTTGCCAAAATTTTTCTCAAAACACTTGGTTTAAATTAAATTTAACCAACTCAATTGCCATAAGAAACCAAGAACATAACTCAAACATTTAATTTAAACTCAATCAATACATTTAAGCATCAACATCAAAAATTCCATAAACCAAAGTTTGTAAGAAAAATAAAATTTCTTTTATGGTAAAGTACCAAACCTTGTTCTTTTAATTCCCCTTGTTTTTCCTTCTTTTCCTTCCTTAATCTTTGTTTCCCCTTCAAGAAATTCAAGAACACAACCTTAAACATAAACCTTAGAAACCTTGATTCTTCCATTTAATTAATCAATATCATCACTACTTAAAATTTTCCCAAATCCACCATAAGAACCCTAATTTCCAATCTTCCAATAGATATATAAATACTTAAAATTGATACTAGAATTCAAATCTACATGCTTTAAAACCTTAAAACTCACCTTGAACTTGAATCAAACTTGACAAAAATTGGAAACTCTTTGGTGTTCTTCCTATGGTGGCCGAAAATTTGGAATGGGTGAGAGAGAGAGATTTGTTGTTCATGCCATGATATATATATATAAGGTAAATGATGCTCACTTTTGGGTTGGATAAATGCCTTAGGGCCATTTGTCCACATCTTTTTCTTTTCTTCTTTTTATAATGCTAAATGGTCACCTTTAATTGGTCAAAATGTCTCTTTATTTTATTTATTTAAAACCCAAGCCCTTGAACTTTATTTTAATCATATTTTGGCCCCTCAACCTCCTTGTGCAGAAATTTTTATGGCCTAGGGTGTGAAAAGACTAAAATACCCTCCGGCTATTAATCGGTCGTAACTTTTAAACCGTACAGTTCCACGAGGCAAACTACATATGGTTTTAATCCTCTCGACCTCTACTTTATATTTTTGAGGTCTATTTTAGGTTTCCAAGTCATTTTGAAAAATTACCAATAAGCCCTTGACTTTTTACAAAATTCCCTTTAGGTCCTTTCTTTGCTCGGGTTTTGCCCTGGCTCCGTTTCTATTGACGATCATTTCATATTCAACCCCTCGATGTCCTCTACGCACTCGTGTGTTTATTTCCTACTTGGATTCATGTATAAATTTTAATTAATAATGACCAAAATGGCCCTAGTCTACACGCCTTCGTTTCTCTCTAACGAGGCGTTTCCTGGAAAAACCGTTACGTGTCATTGTGACCCGATTTTTCTCTACTCTCCATTTTTGGAATCCGTTATGTGCACTATTAAGAACATCCAGTACAACTTTTGGAAATTACAGTCACCTCCCCAAAACTTTTTGAAATTACAGTCACCTCCCCAAAACTTTTTGAAATTACAGTCACCTCCCCACCTCCCTAAGACTTTGCATTTTTCTTCAATTAAGTCCCATTGATCCTATAGCCTTATCTGGAGCTGTTGTCAGGAATTATCTTCTCCTTTCCCCTTCTCTCACTGTGCACGTGACTTCTATGTATAAATACGGTGGGCGGATATGACAGTTCCTCCCTCGTTAATTTAGGCTTCGTCCCGAAGTCCATCAGGTGGAAATAAATATGGGTACTGCTTTCTCATAGTTTCTTCGCTTTCCCATGTAGCTTCTTCTACTTTGTGATTCCTCCAAAGCACTTTGACCAATGGGATCTTCTTATTTCGCAACTCTTTGATTTCCCGTGCTAAGGTTTCTACCGGCTCTTCCTCGTATGTCAGGTCGGGCTGAATCTCGATATCTTGAGCTTGTATAACATGGGTTGGATCTGAACGATACCTCCTTAGCATTGAAACGTGGAAAACATCATGTATTTTACTTAATTCAGGTGGTAACGCCAATTGGTAAGCTACCGGACCTATACGTTCAATGACTTTGTAAGGCCCAATAACCTTGAACTTAGCTTACCCTTTTGTTTAAATCTTAGCACTTTCTTCCATGGTGAAACCTTAAGAAATACCTTATCACCAACATTGAATTCTATGTCCCTTCTCTTCGGGTCCGCGTAAGATTTTTGTCTATCCGCCACAGCTTTTAACCGATACGGGATAATTTCTACTTTCTCCTCGGTCTCCTTAACTATCTCCGGGCCCAAGATCTTTGCTTCACTTAATTTCGTCCAGCAAATTTGAGTCCTGCATTTTCATCCTTATAGTGCTTCATAAGGAGCCATCTGTATGCTGGACTGGTAGCTGTTGTTGTAAGCGAACTCCATTAAACTTAAGTACTTCTCCCAGCTACCTTTGAATTCTAATATGCATGCTCTTAACATATCTTCCAAGATCTGGATTACCCTCTCTGACTGTCCGTCCGTCTGTGGATGAAATGACATAATTTAGTTTTTTTGAGTTCCCAAAGCCATTTGGAACTTTTGCCAAAAGTTCGACGTAAAGCGTGGATCTTTGTCCGATATGATTTATGTTGGAACTCCATGAAGTCGTACAATCTCTTTAATGTACAAGTCCGCTAACTTATCCAAGGAGTAGTCCATCCTTACTAGTAAGAATTGAGCTGACTTAGTTAGCTGGTCTACTATCATCCATATTGCATCATGTTTGTCTCTTGTCATTGGTAGTCCCGTCACAAAATCTATAGTTATGCAATCCCATTTCCATGTTGGAATCGTAATAGGTTGTAGAAGTCCCGAGGGTAGTTGATGTTCTGCCTTTACTTGTTGGCAGGTTAAACATTTCGCCACGTAATCTACCACATCTCTCTTGATCCCTGGCCACCAATAGCATTCTTTCAAATCCAATACTGCTTCTACCTTCTTAGAATCAACTCTTATTCCTTCAACTGATACAATATGTCCTAAAAAGGCCACTCCTTCTTACCAAAATTCACACTTGCTGAATTTGGCGTATAACTGCTTCTCCCTCAATGTTTGTAACACGATTCTCAAGTGTCGGTCATGATCCTCTGCATTCTTTGAGTAAACTAGTATGTCACCGATGAATACCACGACAAACTGGTCCAAATAAGGATGGAAAATCCGGTTCATCAAATCCATGAATACCGCAGGTGCATTCCTGAGCCCAAAAGGCATTACGATAAACTCATAATGTCCATATCGGGTTCTGAATGCAGTCTTTGGTATATCTTCATCTTTAATCCTCAGTTGATGATAGTCGGATCGCAGATCAATCTTTAAGAAAACTCCCACACCTTTCAATTGATCAAATAAATCATCTATCCGGAGTAGCGGGTATTTATTCTTAATCGTCAGCTTATTTAACTGCCGATGATCTACACATAGTCTTAGGGATCCGTCTTTCTTTTTTTTTTTTCGCAGTCCACTAATGCCTTATGTTTGGTCAGCTCATCCATTCCAAGTATTGAATCAAATTCCTGGAATGGCAACTCAAACAGATCACCTAGGAAAGTGTGTCCGTGTACTTCTACCGGACAATCCTTTATTACCTTCCTGATAACCATCTCACTACCCAAAGGATTTGTAACTAACACTCCATCTGTTTCAAGTTCTACTTCTAAATCCTTTAATTTTTCGTTTTTCATGCATATATATATGAATGTGAAAAACATGGGTTTATTAAAGCATAATTCGGCATTCCAAACATAATTAGCTGACCTGCTATGACGTCGGGGGCTTCCTCTTCTTCACGTGCCCTCATTGCATACATCTTGGTAGGAGCTCTAGTTTCAGGTCTGTCCATCTTTTCGGATTGAACTTATGAAGAGCTTTGTCCTCTACCTCTGCCCCTTTCCCCTTCTAGCTACGGCTTGAGATCCTTCGATATTATCTAGTGTGTTTTGCTGTCTTAAGGGGCATTCTCATTTAAAGTGGTCCTTCGCTCCACAAATAAAACATACCCAGGCCTTGCCCCAACATTTTCCTGAATGCCTACGCCAACATTGAATACAGCGTGGATGGGTGTTTTCACTTCCTCCGATAGTTTTGGGCTGAGCAAAGTTACCTCCACCTTGGCCACGCCCTCTTCCTTGTCCTCTCTCAGACCCAACAGTACTGGCTACAAAGGTAGCTTGACTCGGACCGCCTCGAATCGACCTTTGACAAGATATCCTACTCTGATTTCCTCCCATGGAACTACCTTCTCTAAACTGTTTCCTTGATGGCTGGAAATTTTTTGAATAACTCTGGGTATCCCTTCTTGGTCTTACCCTCTGTCTCCTATTTCGCTCATCCTTCTGACATTGCTCTTCTTCCAGAGCCCTAGTGACCAACTCGAAAAATTCCTTGATATTAGCAGTAATTAACTGCATCCTAATCTCATTATCCAAACCATCCTGGAATTGCTTACACCTATCATGTTCGTCTTCAATTGTCTTCTTGGCATACCTACTCAGCCTAGTAAATTCCCTCTCATATTCGGCAACGGTCAGTCGACCTTGCTTTAAGTGTAGAAACTCCTTTTTCTTGCCATCTAAGTATGCCTTCGATATAAACTTCCTCTTGAACTCATTCATAAAGAAATCCCATGTCCTCTGTTCCGGTGGAACTCGTTGTTGAACTGTGTCCCACCATATATATGCTTCTTCCACTAATAAAGAAGTAGCACATACCACTCGCTCCTCTGGAGTACACTGTAACTGATCTAAGGCTCGTACCGTTCCTTCCATCCAATACTCGGCTGTAGAAGAATCATAGTCCCTTCGGGCCCTAAACTCCTTCACCCCGTACTTTCTTATCTGTCGCAGCGCTGCAGCCATCTGTTGCAACATCTCATTCGGAAGAGGAGCTCCCGCTGGGGGTTGCTCAGCCTCCGGTGTTTCAGATACATGCGTCTCTACAATATGTGATGCTCAAGATTCAACTTCCTCCTCTACGACTCTTTGAGAGGACTCTCGCGACTTCTATATTCTAACACATAACTCACAGTAAAAAACAGTACAGCTCAGCAGCACTATTAAACCCTATGTGGCATGTATATAAAGACAAAACACTTAATCAAATATATGCAAACATACCCTTATTTAGTTTCTATATTTCCTTCCTGAATGATGCCTATTTTTTTATCTCCTATTTACTATAGGATATCTCATTTTACGTCGGTAATGGCCACTCCCGACATAAAACGTACATCCTCCTATGTTAGATTACCCAGAAGCGGCTAAACCTGAGCTCTAATACCAAAAATTGTAACACCCCTTCCCGGCCTACGTGTATAAGCCGAGTAGAGGCGCCACACTAACCTAATGTTGTTACCAATTTTACTTAGTCAAATTTTAGTTCCGGTTTTCACAGAAATTTTGCAAGAGTTTCGCCTAGAAATTGGGTCCCAACTGTCGACAAAACTGGTTTTTCTGATTTTTGAAAACGTTTTTACACAAACCAATATGAATACAATCAATTTCAATACACTCCCATTGAATCCACCTTATACCCTCAACTACAAACCTGCAAGAAGAGTTCACACTTCTAATACAAAATAAAGTAGAGGTTTATTATTATTACATACTACTAACGTACCGTATAACATAGAAATTCTCAATCTTATATATACATATACATGCCACAACTAGCTAATTCATAATGGAAACTAGAAGATCTACCCTGAGCTGCTGTGGGTCTGGTCGTCGCTTCCCAAAAGTTATCTACTACTCTGAACCTATGAGTTAAGGAAAACTTAACTCGCTGAGCAATGTCGCTCAATGGGTACTTTACCAATGGAGATAAAAGTAAAACATGAAAGCATCTGGAATAAAAGGAAATAAGTAAATCAAAACTCAACCAACATTAAACCAATGGAAGTTATTGTACATTCAGTGTAAATATGCTTTCAACAAATGTAAACACCATAATTCAAACTCATTTTGCATTACGTAGTTTAAAAAGAACCAAGACTTTGGCTATACTGGTATATAGGGAACCATAGCGATAAGGCAGTGGCCCTCACCACTGTAACATAGGTGGCCCTCATCACGGATATCAAATCACAGGAATGGCCCTCACCATCCGGGTTATGACCAATGGCCCTCACCATTGGCCCCCAATGGCCCTCACCATTGAGTTTAGATCATAACAATTCAATCACAATATCAAGTAGTACTGCATAAGTTAGTATAGTGCACCATACCCTTATCTGCCACTCCTAACTATCCGGCAGAGCATAAAGGTTAGAAAGATTCAATTTAAGTCTCAAACTTCCTTTTAGTGTGACTCGAGAAATCATTTTAATTGCTCTTTGCCATTTACGCCGCGCACCACATTCTTTAGTCAAACCATTACCCTTTTTCACATATTTAACATCCACAATAAACATATCAAACATTTCAAAGCATTCCTCAAAAGATCACAAATTGACCAAATGAATAGTGTCGCGGCACGTAAAATCGGCAACGCAAAATGGCATGACCAAATGAATAGTAAAATCTGGGTTTTCGTCAAAATTTCAGTCCACTTCAGTCATGCATTTAACATGGTAAATGATCTTATTTTTGGCTGAAATTTTACAGAAAACTTATTTCATATGTTGACTAATTACATGTAAAATTTCGTTGAAAAATTCATTCATTTACTACCTCAAACAGCTGCCACAAAAAGAGTCCAGAAATCTGCCATTTTGGAACCATTTCGGCCCAAACATATGAAATACATGGAATAGTTTATTTTTCTTTTTCAAATCAATATGAAGGCTCCTTTAATGATAAAGTGAAGATTCAAACACTTCCCTTTGACAACTTTTGCATGTTTAACTTAAATCAACTAATTAAAGTTCATCAAATCAACTTGCCAAAATTTTTCTCAAAACACTTGGTTTAAATTAAATTTAACCAACTCAATTGCCATAAGAAACCAAGAACATAACTCAAACATTTAATTTAAACTCAATCAATACATTTAAGCATAAACATAAAAAATTCCATAAACCAAAGTTTGTAAGAAAAATAAAATTTCTTTTATGGTAAAGTACCAAACCTTGTTCTTTTAATTCCCCTTTGTTTTCCCTTCTTCTCCTTCCTTAATCTTTGTTTCCCCTTCAAGAAATTCAAGAACACAACCTTAAACATAAACCTTAGAAACCTTGATTCTTCCATTTAATTAATCAATATCATCACTACTTAAAATTTTCCCAAATCCACCATAAGAACCCTAATTTCCAATCTTCCAATAGATATATAAATACTTAAAATTGATACTAGAATTCAAATCTACATGCTTTAAAACCTTAAAACTCACCTTGAACTTGAATCAAACTTGACAAAAATTGGAAACTCTTTGGTGTTCTTCCTATGGTGGCCGAAAATTTGGAATGGGTGAGAGAGAGAGATTTGTTGTTCATGCCATGATATATATATATAAGGGAAATGATGCTCACTTTTGGGTTGGATAAATGCCTTAGGGCCATTTGTCCACATCTTTTTCTTTTCTTCTTTTTATAATGCTAAATGGTCACCTTTAAATGATCCAAATGTCTCTTTATTTTATTTATTTAAAACCCAAGCCTTTGAACTTTCTTTTAATCATATTTTGGCCCCACAACCTCCTTGTGCTAAAATTTTTATGGCCTAGGGTCTGAAAAGACTAAAATACCCTCCGGCGATTAATCAGTCGTAACTTTTAAACCGTACAGTTTCACGAGGCAAACTACATATGGTTTTGATCCTCTCGACCTCTACTTTCTATTTTTGAGGTCTATTTTAGGTTTCCAAGTCATTTTGAAAAATTACCAATAAGCCCTTGACTTTTTATAAAATTCCCTTTAGGTCCTTTCTTTGCTCGGGTTTTGCCCTAGCTCCATTTCTACTGATGATCATTTCATATTCAACCCCTTGACACCCTCTACGCACTCATGTGTTTATTTCCTACTTGGATTCATGTATAAATGTTAATTAATAATGACCAAAATGGCCCTAGTCTACACGTCTTCGTTTCTCTCTAACGAGGCGTTTCCTGGAAAAGCCGTTACGCGTCATTGCGACCCGATTTTTCTCTACTCTCCATTTTTGGAATCTGTTATGTGCACTATTAAGAACATCCAGTACAACTTTTGGAAATTACAGTCACCTCCCCAAAAATTTTTAAAATTACAGTCACCTCCCCAAAACTTTTGAAATTACAGTCACCTCCCCACCTCCCTAAAAATTTGCATTTTTCTTCAATTAAGTCCCATTGATCCTATAGCCTTATCTGGAGCCGTTGTCAGGAATTATCTTCTCCTTTCCCCTTCTCTCACTGTGCATGTGACTACTATGTATAAATACGGTGGGCGGATGTGACACTAATTGTTGCCTAGCCCGCCCTTTCGGTTTTTCGAAACTAGCGGACTGCTCTAACTTTTGCCTAGGCCGCCCTTTTTGGGTTTTCAACCTAGCGAGCTTCTTTTTTTTTTCTTCTTTTTCTTCCTATCATACATAAAACCTCTTCAACCTGTCAATGTTTACTGGCTCACTAAATTCATTCCCATCCATGTCTGATAACTTCACCGCACCCTTGCTCATGAATTGTTTCACGACATATGGCCCTTCCCAGCTAGGTCTGAACTTTCCTCTTGGATCAGATACATTAGGCTTACATTGCTTCAACACCAAATCCCCAACTCTGAATTTTCTGACCTTGACCCTTCTATTGTAGGCCAAGCTATCTTCTTTTGATGCGGTTGGTGATGATACAATGCCTTTAACCTTCTCTCTTCTAGTAGAGCTAACTGAGTGTATCTGCTTGCTACCCATTCCATTTCAGGCAATTCAGCTTCCAAGACTACTCTTAACTACTTGATCTCGATTTCAATTGGCAATACCGCTTCCATCCCATATATCAAAGAGAACAGTGTCATTCCAGTAGGTGTTCGTACACTCGTCCTATATCCCCATAAAGCAAAGGGAAGCATTTCCGACCAGTCCCTGTAAGTCTTAGTCATCTTGGACAGAATTTGCTTAATTGTCTTGTTCGTGGCTTTTACTGCACCATTAACCTTTGGTCTATAAGGAGAAAATCGATGATGATGGATTTGGTACTTGGAGAATAAATCCTTAACTGCTCCTTGAAACTGCACCCCATTGTCTGATATCACACTATGTGGGACCCCATATCTGCAGATGAGATTCTTTTCGATAACCTAGCCATTTGACTTGCACCCAGCTTGTTGAAGGATTCAGCTTTGACCCATTTTGAAAAATAATCAACTGCTACTACAATGAAATGGTGACCATTTGAGGCTGTCGGATGTATCTCTCCTATAATGTCGATACCCCAAGTGGCAAATGGCCAGGGCGAAGACATTGAATGTAGTTCTTCAGGAGGCATATGATTCAAGTTACCATACATCTGACATTGCTGGCACTTCTTGACAAACTCAATACAATCTCTCTCCATGGTCAACCAATAGTAACCTTGTCGAATAATCTTTTTAACTAGGGCCAAACCACTCATGTGTGGATCTCAACTTTCGACATGTATTTCTGACATGATGCGCTCCACTTCAGGCTTTCTTAAACATCTCAAATGCACTCCATCAGGCCATCTTCGATATAACTCCCTATGGAAGGTGATGTATTGCAATGACCACCTCCTTATGGCTCTTCTCTCTTTCTTTGTTGCCCCCGGCAGATATTATCTTTCCTCCAAAAATTGCCTTATAGTATCATACCACGCATCATGGTCTGTATCAACTTCCATGATTGTCTCATATTCATAGCAAGGAGTTGATGAACTGGTCAAGATCAAAGGCTTAAGGAATAGGCTGGCAGGATTTTTCCATACCGAAGCCAATGTGGCTAGGGCATCAGCCATCTGATTTTCTTCTCTTGACAGGTGTATAAACCTACACTCCTTAAAATTCTTCTTCATCATGGTCAAATAATGGTGGTATGGTTTCAATTTTTCCTTTTTCAACTCCCACTCTCCATTTACTTGGGATACTACTAGCAACGAATCACCATAAACTTCCACTTTATCTATCTTCATAATCATTAGGGTTTCCAAACTGAAAATACAAGCTTCATACTCCACCATATTATTGGTTGCCCTAAATTTCAACTTCTTTGCTAAAGGGATAAGTTCCCCTTCGGGGGATTCTAGTATAACTCCCAAACCTGCTCCTTTCCTTTTTACCGCTCCATCAAAATACATTTTCCACCCTTGTACTTCAATTACTTCTAAATGTTCATCTGGAAATTCCAAGATTACCTCTTCACTTTCTGGTAATGGTTGTTGAGCCAGGAATTCTGCCACCGCTCTACCTTTGATTATTTTCCTGGTTACATACTCAATCTCAAATTCTTCTAATATTATCAACCATCGACCATATTTCCCAATTAAAGAGGGTGTCTCCCTTAAGTATTTCATTGGATCCAACTTGGAAATTGCTTGCACACTATACGATTGAAAGTAATGCCGCAACTTCTTAGAAGACCAAACCACGGCTATACTTGTCTTTTCAATGATACTATACTTAATTTCATAAGGTATGAGCTTTCTACTCAAATAGTAAACGGCATGCTGTTTAGGTCATTTTTATACTAGTTTTTAGTATGATTTTATGTGTGTTTTAGTTAATGTTTTGATTGATTTTTGTTTTAAGTTTGTTTATTGTGTTTGTTTTTAGGTTTGAAAGCAAAAACACCCTTGGAAGATTAAAACAGTGAAAAACAGAGCAAAATTGAAGAGACACACCCAGAGAACAGAGCAAGAAAGAGCAAAAATCAAGCAGGAGAGGACACACCCAGGGGACACGGCCGTGTCCTTGGCCGTGTCCCTCCAAAAATGCCAGACACTGCCAAGTTCATCCTGACTTGGCCGTGTCACACTCCAAAGAAGAAGAAAGGAAAATCAAGCAGGAGAGGACACACCCAGGGGACACGGCCGTGTCCTTGGCTGTGTCCCTCCAAAAAGTTCAAACACGGCCGTGTCTCATCCAAAGCTTGGCCGTGTCACACACCCAGCTCAAAGAAAAGAAAGAAAGAGAAGAAAAATCACAGTGAGGGACACGGCCAGTTGACTTGGCCGTGTCCCATGGAAATTAAGGGACACGGCCAAGCCAACCAAAGCTTGGCCATGTCACCTAAATGAAAGCGAGCAAAAGGGGCAAGAGACATGGCCAAGCTCACCCAAGCTTGGCCGTGTCACCTAAATTTCTATAAAAGCTGTCACACGACAAAGAGAAAAAACTGGAGAGAGGATAGGGTTTGGAGCAAAAAGAAAAGAAAAGAGAAGAGAGGGCACTCCTAACTTGGGATGAGGAGAGAGTGACACTCTCCTTGTCCCTCATCTTCATCCTCCATCTTCATCTTCTTCATCTTCCATTGACAAGCTTCAATTTGGTTCTTTGGGATCAAGTGGTTCAATAAGCTCTCAAAGGTTGAAGAAGCTTCAATTGAAGGAGTGGTGACTTGAGAAAGCTCCATTCCATCTTCCAAAGGCACAATCAATTGAAGGATTGGTGACTTGAGAAAGCTCCATCCATATTGCAAGGGGAATCAACCATTGGAGAGGCTTGAGTTCTTCATCATACATCAAGTGGAGCTAGGAGGAAGATTAGCAATCCTACTCTTGGCATCTTCACAAGGGGTTTTTCTATTCTCTCTTTTAATTCATTTCAATATTGTTTTAGCTGTATTAAGAGATTGATATTGCAATTGAACAATTTGTATTTGTTTTATATTGAGTTGAATGAACGTTTTAAATTGATGATGTTGAGCTAAATACCCATGCTTGGGGTTTGTAGTATATTTGATTGAATGTCTTTGATTTGATATTTCCATTGATTACCTTGTTGTTGGTTGATTGCATTGGATTGTATGCTAGGTTAATAGATTAGCTACCTATTGATCTCTAGATATTGAATGAAGGACCGAGAGGTGAAATTTGGTATCGGAATTATGCAATCGACTACCCTATGAATGAATTAGAAATATAAGTTCTAGAGTTTTATTAATTTGCAAATGTAAAATAATTGGTTATTGTTATTTCATGAATGTGAGAACTAATGAATTGGTAATTGACTAATTAATTTTAAGAAACAAATTAATTACAAGGCCATGTTAATGGATAATTGAGAATTGAGCTTTGATTGAATGGACCTATAACCCTAGGCACTTTCCCGAGAACTGAATTGATCTTGTGCATCCATTACACACATCAAACCCTACGTACGTTAATCTTAGGTTTAAATCGTTCTTTTGCATTCCAAACAACAAACTCTTGCTTTTAATTTAATTGCTTTAATCAAGCTATTACGAACCACACCTTCTTGGGGAAACGACCTTAGGGCGATCACCATTGCTATAGCTACCTCGTATACTTGCGAGTGACGCTTGTAGTAGTACTTAATTCGAGTGCAACACATGCTCAATCCCCGACTCATCTGCTTGGGCTAGCATGGCTCCTATCGACTCTTCTTCTACTGCTAAATATAGTAATAGAGGTTTGCCGGGTTTAGGTGGTTTCAAAACAGGTGGATTCAACAAATACTCTTTTATTCGATCAAAGGCCTTTTGACATTCTTCATTCCATATGACCGGCTGATTCTTTCTAAGCAACTTGAAGATAGGCTCACAGATTGTTGTGAGCTTTGCTATAAATCTACTAATGTACTGTAGTTTACCAATAAATCCCCAAACTTCTCTCTTCGTCTTTGGGGCTGGTATATCCCTGATTGCTTTGACTTTGTCAGGATCTATCTCAATGCCATTCGGACCAATTACATGTCCTAATAATTTACCTAAGGTAACACCAAATACACACTTCTTCGGGTTTAATCTTAGCTTATACTTCAAAGCTCTATTGAAGAATAATTCTAAATTCTGGAAGTGTTGCTCCCTTGTATCCGACTTCACCATCATATCATCAACATATACTTTAACTTCTTTGTGCATCATGTCATGAAATAGTGTAGTGGCCATCCTTTGGTAGGTTGCTCCAGCATTCTTTAAGCCAAAAGGCATCACCCTATAACAAAATATACCCCATGTAGTAATGAAGGCAGTTTTGGCTTTATCCTCTTGGGCTATTAACACTTGATTATATCCAGAAAATCCATCTACAAATGAGTGTAGCACGCTAGAGGCTGCACTATCAATGAGAACATCTATATGAGGTAAAGGAAAATCATCCTTAGGGGAAGCCTTGTTTAAATATCTATAGTCCACGCAGACCCTTATCCTTCCATCTTTCTTTGGCACTGGTACTATGTTGGCTAACCAATCTGGTATTCTATCACTTCAAGGAACTTCACTTGTATTTGCTTAGTGACCTCTTCTTTAACATATTCAGCCCACTCAGGTCTTAATCGCCTAAGCTTTTGTTTGATAGGTTTTATGTGAGTGTAAGTAGGAATATGATGCTCGGCTATGTCCTAATCTATCCCCGGCATATCTTCATAAGACCAAGCAAACACTTCTCCATATTTTTTGAATATTTTTTCAAATCTCTCTCTCTCATCAGGAGTAAGGTCGGATGCTATGCTAATGTTTTTAGGATTTTCAGTTGTTCCCAAATTTATTGATTCCGTGTTAACAGAATTAATATTAAAGATGCTCATGTGACTTCTATTTGAATGTATGCAACCATCAGGAGAAACATCACACAAGTAAGCAAAATCAGACTTTATTGCATTCATTTTAGAAAAGAAAACATCATCATCCTCATACAGAGCAAACAAATTAAAATCAAAATCAAAATCATTATTCTCAGAATCATAAAGCAGGATGTCTTCAACCTTTTCTTCAACCAGGGCATCAATCTCTTCTGGAGTCTTCTCGGCTTTCAGGGCAGCTTCATTCTTCTCTTTTGGATTGGATTCTTTGTTGGTTGACAAGGTGAGCTCTTTCTTCACTTGCTCCACTAGCTCAGCAACATCAGCAAAAATTTCAAAACCTGGAATTAACTTACCCATGAACATGATTGGCTCGGGCTTTCCTTGGAGTGGTCCCATATCTTGAGATTTGACAAAGATCTCTTCAAGTGGTGGGAAGCTCATCTTCTCACTCTTCTTTGTCTGGACATCATTGTCTTCATCATATCCTAACCCCTCTTGGAAGTTTGAGTCCTAAAATCTAGCAACTTTGTCAAACCGGCCTTACCCTTTCCAAGACCAGTTCCTGGAAGGTAGTTCATGTTCTTCATCATATTCAAGACTTTGGAGTCTACTACTTCATCATAAAAAATTGTAGCCACTTGAAAGCCATTGAGAGGCCTCTCAATCATTAGAGCATTAACAATCTCATTATCTTCAGCTTCAATGACCACTGTCTCATTTCCATTGGGGAATTTGATCTTTTGATGAAGGGTGGAAGGAACTCCACCAAGAGGATGAAACCATGGTCGCCCCAAGAGTAAGGTAAAGGTAACTGGTATGTCTAAAAAAACAAATTCAATAATAGATTCAATTGGACCAGCCTTGACAGCCGCTTTGAAAGTCCCTTCGGCATGCCTCGTAGTGTTGTCATAAGCACGAATCGTTACCTTGGTTGGGTTTAGATCTCTTGTTGACATGGATAGCTTTGGCAATATCTTAAGTGGACAAACATTTATGGAGGACTCATCATCGACCATTACACATGGAGTCCTCTTCCCCTTGACTTCTATTTTGATAAAGAGAGGGCAGATGTGGTCTCTCCCCTCCTCCGGTAAGTCCGCATAAGAAAAAGAAACTGCTCCCATACTAACTTCACCCTTTTCTTGGACCTCTTCACATTTCATTACTTCCCCAATTTTTATGAAGTTGATCAAATCCTCCGGTGTTGTGGAGGTAGAAATTGGCATGCTAGCTAAGGCTTTGGCTATAGTTTCTCGGTGCTTTTTAGAAGTAGCTAATAGGTCCCAAATACTAACACTTGCTTGGGTTCTTTTCAATTGCTTGAGCACAGCATCATCTTCTTCTACTTCAACTTCTTTCCCCTTATTAGTTTCTATCTCCTTAGGTGGTGGCCTTGCTAGGTGGTGGCCTTGCGTAAGGCTTACCGGATCTAGTATGCATCACCTCATCTTCTTCGGGGCTCGGACCAAGTCCACTCCTTCTTGGGTATGATATCATCATCACTATCACTTGAATCCCAAAACCCATTGACAACACAAATTGCTACTTCTCCACCCATCATAGCTTGTTCAATTTTGACAAATGCCTCTTCTTCTTTGATTGCTTTTTCATCCACATCTTGAAAAGAAGATATGACAAAGTCCTCATGCAAACCTCCTCCAATCATGAAGGTTGCTGGTGGTGGTACCCTATTGAATTTTGGTAATGGGTTGTCTTTGGTGTTTGGCTTATTGGGCTCGGGTAGCTTCCCATTATCAATTAGATTTTGAATCTCATGTCTTAACCTTACACATCTATCCATGTCATGCCCTTGCATTTGGTGGAATTGACAAAATGCTTTGGTGTCAAAATTAGGTGGGAGAGGGTTAGGCAAAGGACGAGGATTTAAGGGTTGTAGCAATCATTTTCTTTGAAGCTTGTTGAGAACCCAAGACATCGGTTTTCCCAATTTCGAAAATTGTCTCCTTGTCCCTTGGTTAGTAGCATCAACATCGACGGCCTTTTGCATGCTTTGGCTACCAGGTTGATAGCTACTTTTCTCATTCCTTTTTTTTGCAAAGCGGCTCTTCTCCCTTTCCCATTCTTCAATTTGCAAACCAGCTTGGAGAAGGTCTTTGAAATCACGGATGAGTGTATGAGACATCCTCTCATGAAGACTAGGCAACACCCCTCTCACAATCATCCTTATTTGATCGGATTCATCGGGCCTCTTCTTGAGTAAAGCGGCCTTGTTTCTCCACCTTTTCACATGGTCCACAAAATTCTCATTTGGCCTTTGCCTAATGGACTCCACTTCCATCAAGGTAACTTCTAACTCAATATTATATCCATATTGTTGGATGAAGGCTTTGTAAAGTAGGTCCCAACTTTTTTGTGTTCCATCATCTAAGGTATTGAACCAATTTTGGACAATAGGGTCTAATGAGAGTATAAAGTACCTTAAGGTTTGAGCCTTAGTAGCTCGGGCAGACTGCATGGCAGTGATTTACTGCTTCACATGAAGATGGAGATTTCCGGTGCCATTGTACTTAACAAAGGAAGGCATCTTGAACTTATAAGGGACCTCTTCATCTTGTTCAAATAGTTTGTCGATCTCAGACATCTCTTCAGTTTTCAACTTCTTTTCAAATTTCTTTTCTAAATCAGCAATCATCTTTTCAACATCGGATGTCTCGGTCTTTTCAATAGTTGCCTTCTCAACAGCCTTTGGTTCTTTCTTCTTTTCTTGAACCTCTTGGTAGTATTGAGCCCAATCATCATCATCATCAATGATCACCTTTTCATCATCAAAAACCACTTCACTAACTTTGGTCTTCCCTTTGTCCTTTGGTTTCTTAGTTCTAGTAGATGCCTCGGCATGGTTCTCTAAGATTGCAATCAACTGGTTCTTCATTGTCTCAACTAGGGCCTCTTTGATTTCTTCCATCTTGGCATTGAGGGCCTCATCCACCATCCTTTGAATTTGTTCAGGATCCATTGTTTTTGGTGAGCAAGTGATTGAGTCATTGCTAGATACCTCATCTCCGGTGTAGGTCGGATTGTTGTAAGCTTTAGAACTATCGTAATCCAGGGCTGTGAGCCAGAGAGGATCAATGATATGAGATGCAAATGTATGCATGTATGCACAAACAATCAACAAAGAAAGATAATTAGGACGTTCCTTCTAACCTTATAGCATCCACACACGAATGGCGAGTCTCTTTTCCTAGGTATATGGTTAACAAAATACCAACATGGGGTATCTTGTTTTCGAATAATTCCCTCGGACATTTCAACCAATAGTTATATTTTTGAAAATGGAAATCAGTTTATAATAATTCCCATTAATTAGGTTTTAATCCATTCAACCAACTATAGTAGCTTTTATGCTACATTGGATTAAAACTAAATTAAGAGGTTTATTATAAATAGATTTCTCACTTGAAAAAGGTAACTAATGATTCATGCCAAAAACAAGCCCATGGTTAATTTATTCTTAGTGTAAAATAGGCCCACAATTGATTTTTGGTATTTCATAATTGACCTAAATATTTTTGCAAGCTCTTTATAAGAAAAGGTTGGGTGAAAATAGTTTTGTTTCTAAGCCCATAGTAAAATATTTTAGAAAAATGGATTTCGGGCTTAGTATTTGGGCCATGGGCCAAATAATTTTTGATTTGTTTTTTAGAAAAGTTTTATGTCCAAAGACCATCTTGAAAAATTTTGAAAATAGTTTTGGTCTTTTAAATTTTAAATAAAAATTTATTTTGAGCTTACAATGTACTTAGGTCATATTAAAACAAGAGCAAACCAAATAAGCCATGATTTAAGCCAAGATAAATTAACCATAGTCAAACAACATGCATTTGGGGTAAAAAACTAAGGAAAGTAACTAGGCCAATTACATGAGCTAAAAAGGCTTAGCTTCCCATAGAAAGTATATACCAAATGGTACGAGGTTATGAGTGGTTATGCCATGCTCGATCTCCATACCTTGAGTGAAAGTATGGTATCCCTCACATAACATAACGCGGGTAACACGGGCATCCTAACTCACGCACACGATGCAAACTAATATGATGCAATGGATAATATCATTATAAGAAAGAATAGAATAATATAAAGACCAATGGAATCAACTTCTCTTATCTCGAGTGAAGTCGCCACTGTGAGCGGGAATTTTTGCCCCCACTCCCAGTGGAATGGTTCTTACGACTTCGGCACTGTTTAGGCTCGGGGCTTTAGAGAACACAGACTTAAGTTCAGAGAAAATGGAGTCGCCACCCGGACGGGCTGGGAAAAAGAAAGGGGTGGATGACTCGATTCCTAAGGAATCCCCAACCCCCTAATGGGTTCGAAAAGTTGGGTATGTGTGGGGAAGGTGAGAAATGGCCCAGCACCCCCACAATACCCGGTTTATTAGAACCGGCCTCCTTTACAGGTCTTAATATTATAAAATTCTTAAATATAACAACATTATCCATATTACACACAATTATTAAAAGAAAGCATCAATATATTAAAATCAAAGCAATGTCCAAACAAAGCAAATAAATGGACACCCATCCAAGGATGGAAACATGTCCTTACATCACATGCCTAAATAGGACACCCACCAAAAGGTAGAAACATGCCCTTTACATAGGTTCTAAAATAGAAAAGCAAATTAAATTGCATGATGTTTAACTAATGAGGTACCCACCAAGTGGAAACATACCTCTTACAACTTTTGGAAATCTAAATTAATTGATAAAAGTAAATAATCATTCATCATAAATAAATCATTCATCAAAGCTAATAATCAAAATATAAAAATAAACATCCATCCATGATAAATTAAATAAATCAAGTATTGAAATTAAATTAAAGCATTAGAGATAAATCAAAGTATAATCAAGTATGGAATTGAATAAAGCAAGTAAAAGTTCAATTATAGCTACTGTGACTTTTTATGGAATTAAATTAGATTAGAGTTTTATGTTTTAAAAGATTGGTAAGACTCTTTGATTAACTAAATTAATATTTGAATGGTGAAATCATGAAACTAGGGTTTTAGACACTTTAAAACACTTTTATTTATGATTTTAAATGGTGATTTATTGTATTTTTAAGCTACTATATAAAATTTGTGTTTTTATGTTTTTATGTTTTTTAATGTTTTAAAAGGATTAGGGTTCATAAAAATTAGGGTTTAAGGTTTTAAAAGGGTTAGTGTTCATTATTTTGAATTTTGGAAGTTGAATTTGGATTTGGTATGTTAGAATTTAGGGTCACGATGATGCATGATTTTTATGAATTTAAAAATCAATTTGATAATTTCATGATGTTTTATGAATTTAAACAAACAAATTAAAGTTTTTATAAGTAGAAATGATGTTTTTAAGGCTTTTTGAATGAAATAGAACCTACTTTAAAATTTTAAAAGAAACAGAATTTAAATCTTAGTTTTGTTGAAAAATATATTCAATTAGAGTTTTAAGATTTTTAAGAAGTAAAAATAACAATTTTAAGCCTTTTGGAAGATAAACTAATGAAATAAGGTTTTTTGGCTTTAGAAAAACTAAATTAAGGTTCAAATATTTTAATTTTTGAAAAACACAAAATTCTAGTTTTTAGCTACTGTGTAAGAACAATTAAAGAAAATCAATTAACACATACCTTCTTTTGATGATTCCTCCAAAAACAATTCTTCTTGGATGAACTAGCTCCAAAGACAAGCCTTTTTTTCCTTTGAATTGCTTAAATCGTGATGCTGCTCCTTTAAAAATCAATTGAATTGAATTATTGCTTTTCCTTCACTGATTTGGTTTTCCAATTTCAAAGCTCACTGTGAAATTTTTCCTCCCTCAATTTGGTTACCTTTGGTCCTTATTTATAAGGGTTTGATGTAGTTTAATCCTAATTAGTTAAGGCAAGTAATATTAATAAAAAAAAGAAACTGAAACCTAATTGGATTATGTTTCGAAAAATTAGCGTCAAAAAATTTGCGCTGCCGAAAAAAATTGCCGCAAGAAAAAATGAGCTGGCGAAAAAAAACTGCCGTAGAAAACTGCGACAGTAGGCGGGCTGGGGCGTCGCCTGCAGGAAATTCCTGCGGGCGAGCTATTTCGCCCATAGGATTTTCCTGCGAGCGAAATAAAAAATCTATTTCGCTCGCAGGATTTTCCTGCGAACGAAATAGCATAGTGATTTCGCCCGCAGGAATTTCCTGCGGGCGAAATATCCCACGGCACCGTGCGACTGTTTTTTCGCTGCCAATTTTTTTGACTCTGATTTTTATTTTTATTTTTATTTTTTGATTTTTATTTGTTTATTTTTATTTTTTATTAATAAAAATTAGATACTAAAGCAAGAATTATTTAACAAAAATTATTTTGGACCAATTAGACAACAAAAATAATTTTGGACAAAATAAAACATATTGGACCGGATTGGGTCAAAAATTAAGGGTCTACACATTGGAATGACAGAAGACTTCACATTTATGGCTTTTATCTTCAAGATGTTGAAACAATGAGTGGTGGGGCCCAAGCAACATAGTCAGAGATACATCCATTTCGGACTATGATTCAGCACGTCAGTTGGTAGCTTCTTTATAACCTTGTAAATGATCATTTATTTTACCCAATGTGTCCTTTAAGGCTCAACAGTGAGACATACTTCCCTAAACTTGAAGGCTTTGTAATGACAAAAACTTTTTTTCAATCTTAAAAATCATATTTTTGGATTGTCAAATCAGTGTCATTGTACCTCAGGACTCGAATTTTCAAATTAACATATCTATAACACTATAACCCTAGTTACCATACAAAACTCAGAATCATTTCCATTTAAGCAGGAACTGTTACACTTTAAATAGGCACATACATGTTACTTGGCCAAAGTTCTCATTGAGTTTAAATATTGTCTACTTCATATGCATGCTTATTGAAACAGTCTCTACTAATAGACTCTACTTACTAAGAGAGATTGATAGGTCTTTATAAGGCTTGAAATGGGGTCTATAAGGGACATGGGTTAAATGAAGGTCATCTTTGATTTGGAGCTAATGTGACACTGCTGATAAATCTTTACACTACAAACTTCTCAAAACTATATACTATTGGAAGCATTCTTAAGTTCTGGGCACCATTTTCTCTTGTTATGCATCTTATTATCCAACTTCATGAAAAGACAGAGCTTGAATATTCTTCCATGTTTTTGGTAGAAATATGTATTTAATTAGTACAATCTTGATCTTTTCCTTTTTGCAAAAACTCAGGACCATTATTCTATCCTTTTCCCCTTTGGAATATCAAGTCTAAGACTTTTAAGATTGTGGACTTAGAGTTGTGTTGCATAAAATAAAAGATGGTCTTTCCCTTGTTTCTCTGATTTTATTTGAGTCTTTGGTTGGGCTGGACCAATTCAAGTCAATCTGTCCTCATAAAGTAAGTGGAAGTCTTCTGATGCTTCAGGTAAGAAGAACTCTTTTGGCTTTTCTGAATCGGCCTTTTGGGTTAACTGCCCTTTTGGGGTTTTTTCTTTTCTTCTTTTTCTTTTCTTCTTTTTCTTTTTTCTTTCTTTCTTTTTTTTTCTCTTTTTTTTTGTTTTTGGGTACTAGCTCCAAGAGAATTGTCTTTTTTACCATTCTATGCTTCTAACTATGGATGAATGGAGTAGAGTGAGTCTACTTCATTGAGGACAAATACTTCATTGTCCTGACATTATCTCAGTGATGAAAGAGATCGGAGATATAAAATCTAGTTCAGGTAAACTTCAACTATCTTTGTAGTCTTGACTATGCTTGTTTTCCTTGATCTTCTTGCCCCTTTACCTCAATGGTAATTATATTTGTCAAAAGTGTAACAATAGCTCAGGGTAGGTTATCATGTCTTTAAGCCAATAAAAAGTAAGCTAAAATATTATGAAGGCTAAAAGGGACAAACTAAGGATTGATGTTAACATGGGTGGATACTAGTTATTGGCTAATCAAACAATGCCTATATCATTTCTTCATTAAATAAACAGAGTTCAATTTCACCTCAAAAGTTCATTAAAGCATATTTTAAGATAGACCCTCTCTAAGTAAGCATACACAACTCAATGCTATAGAAAAACTCCATCGCCTAGTAAAGTCATTCGAATTATAATGCATATATACACTAATTTATGAATATCAAGCTAGGCTCGTCATTGGTTGAGCACCAAAATGAACAAAGACTAACATAAATAAAAATTTGATGAAATTAATTTATTCAAATAATCTTAATTTGAAAAACATAATTGTTCAAGAAAATATCAAAGATAGAAAATAAAACAAAACCAAACAATCTAAGAGAAGTTTGTTGACTTGTAGTCGAAGATGTTTCATCTACTTGGACATATCCAGGATGAGGATCTTTCTATCATCGATGAGATTTTGTATTTCATGCCTCAAATATACACATTGATTTGTGTCATGACCTAGAGTCTGATAGAAGTGGCAATAACGTTGAGTGCTAAGCTTATGCGGTTGAAGATATGGTAATGGTCAAGATGCCAATGGTTGTAGCAAGTCCATCCTCATTAGATTTTTAAACACCTTTGACAAAGGTTCCCTCAAGTCTAAAAATTTATGCTTCTTTGTTGGCTTAGTCGTTGCATTTATTCTAACATCTTTTTGTCCCTTTTGACTTTTCCCACTAGGATGGTAGCCACCCTTATTGCTCCCTTTTCCATTGTATACATCCTTTTCTCTCCCCCATTCCTTATACAAGTTTTTAAAATGCTTAGTCAGTATATGTTTCAATCGATCTTGTAGAATAATAAGTGACCCCTCATTTCTCATTTGATCTCTATCAGTGGACTTGTTCCTTGTTAAAGTTGACTTTTCCTTCTTCTTTATGTTAATGGGAGATGCCTCATTAGCTTTGTTGATGATCTCCAGAATTTCAATCAACTGGATCTTCATAATCTCAGCCAATTGATCCCATAGCTCATCCATCCTAGCTTTGACAACTTCATCAACTATATTATTTAGCAAGCTTGCATCCATCCTCCCAATGAAGCATTTGAATTAGAATCACTTGTGTAGGTCGGGTGGTCTTGGGCTCTTGAACTGTTGTACTCCAAGTCTATGAGCCAGAAAGGATCAATGCCATGTAATGTAATGCATGTATGCATGTATGCACAAGTAAACAGCCCAATAAACAAAAAAATAAAGAGTAGGAATGACCTTTCCAACCTTTAATCACCCACACACGAATGATGAGTCTCTTTTCCTAGGTATATGGTCAACAAAATATCAACATGGGATATCTTATTTTTGAAAAATTCACTCGGACGGTGTAACCAATAGTTGTATTTTCAAACTTAGAAGTCAATCCATGATAATTCCCATTAATTAAGCCTTAATCCATTGGATTAACTGAAACTAGCTTTTACGCTATATTATGGATTAAAACTAAATTAAAGGGTTCATCAAAAATATATTTCCATTTGGAAAGGCAACTAATAAATCATGCCGCAACAAGCCCATGACTAACAAGTTTTGGTATAAATTAGGCTCACAATTGATTTTAACATTCTATAATTGACCTAACTAATTGTAAGCCCATTTAAGAAAGGGTTGTGGTAAACATTTATATGAAAAATAGTCTTGAGATCATCTTTTGAAAATATTTAAGAGCCCATTATGAAACGTTTTGTTTAGAAATGAATTTTGGGCTTTATGTTTGGGCCATAAGGTGAAAAAATGATTTTTGACCCATCTTAAAAGGTTTTCATGTCCAAAGACCATCTTGAAAAAGAGTTTAAAAATATTTTTGGTCTTTTGGCTTTAAAGGAATAAAACCATTTTGAGCTTACAAAATAATAAGGTCACATTTGAAAAATAACAAACCAAATAGGCCATGGTTCAAACTAAGATATATCAATCATAGTCAAACGATAAGCATTTGGGTAAAAACATAAAGAAAGTAACTAGGCCAATTATATGAGCTTTAGTCTTTGGGTTGAAATGTTTAGGCTCCCATAGCAAGTATATACCAAATGGTATGACACTATAAGTGATTATGCCATGCTCGATCTCCATACCTTGAGTGAAAGTATGGTATCCCTTACATAACACAATATGGGTTACACAGGCATCCTAGCTCACGCACACAATGAAATCTAAATGATGCAATGGACAATACCATAATAAGAAAGAATAAAATTATATAAAGACCAACAAAATCATCTTCCCTTATCCCCAGTGGAGTAGTCACTGCGAGTGAAAATTTTTGCTCCCACACCTATGTGGAATGGTTCTTAAGACTTCGACACTGTTAGGCTTAGGGCCTTAGATAACACAGGCTTAAACTCAAAGAAAATGGAGTTGCTACCCGGACGGGCTAGGAAAAAGAAAGGGATGGATGATTCGATTCCTAAGGAATCCCCAACCCCTTATTATGTTAGAAAAGTTGCGTACACATAGGAAGGTGAGAAATAGCCTAGCACCCCTATAACGCCCAGTTCATTGGAATCGGCCTATTTTTCAGGTCTAAATATTATTAAATTCTTAAGCATTATAGTACATCCATACTACATGTGATTCATTTATTGTATTAAAGCAAAGAAGGTCCAAACAAATAAAAATGGGCATCCATACAAGATTGAAACATGCCCTTACAATAATGTCCATTGTAAAAAAAATAAATAAAAATAGGACACCCATCATTTGGTGGAAACATGTCCTTTATATTAATCCAAATAAATTAAATTACATTGAAATTAACTAATGAGGTACCCAAAAAGTGGAAACATACCTCTTACATCCTTAAAATTAAAATAATCAATATTAAAACAATTAACCAAATAAATTAAACCATTTAAACATTCACAATAATTAAAAGCAAATTACCCATTATAAACCAAATAAAATATATCATCCATTATAAGTATATAATGAATTAAATAATCGAATCTAGGTTTTAATATCACATTGAACAATAGATATACAAAACTATGGTTTTAGTATATGAATTAGGGTTTCTTAAAGTTTAGAATGCTAAATTAGGGTTTTAGGGTTTTGGAAAACATGATTAGGGTTTATAAATGAAAATTAGGTTTTTTAAGGGAAAATTAAGATTTTTTTGAAAAAATCAAAGTTTTATAGATTGTAAAGAAAAATTAGGGTTTTTAGGTTTTATGAACATGCAAAATGGGTTTTGGATGATCTAATTAAAGTTTTGGCTTTTTAAAACATGTGACTAGGGGTTTTGGGTATTTAAATTAGATGTTTAAATTAAATCCTAAGCTACTAGGCATTTGAAATAAATGAATTATTGATTAACTAAGCTACTGGATGAAATAATGTTGAATAAATTAAGCTACAGTGACTTTGAAACCAATGAAAACAAGCTACTGGACATGAATATTAAACAATGTTTAAAACCATGATCAAAGTAGCTTCTGTTAAATTTCAAAGGATGAAAACATACTTTCATTTGTTGGCTCCATCGAATTGAAAGAGATCCGCTTACTGTCTAAGATCTGCTTAAGTTTTGCGCTAGAGGTTAAGTGCAATTGAGGGCAACTTTGATTCCTGCCTCCTGGTTGTTGTGTGTGTTTTAATTATTGCTTCATTTCTGTGTTGGTTCCCCTAATTTCTATGCTTTTTAATCTATCTATTTATAGGCCAAGACCCTCTTATTAAAACCCTAACCATCCATTTATCCGAAAGTCAATCTAATTAGAAAGCTTAATTTGTCTGAAACCATAAGTAAAACCAATTTTAAAAGACCCATAGTGAATTAGGAATGCCTAATTCACCATGGACATTAGTCCATGACAAATTGAAAGTCTCAATTTGCCATGGACCAGTATTCATGGCGAATCGGGGATCCAATTCGCCATGGATCCAAGGTGGTGTGCCTTTTCGGGCTTAAATAGACTTGTTCTGGCTTTGATTAGTTAGACCAAATTTAATTCAAAAATTTAAAAATGAGTTGGAGTTGATTTGTTTCTTTAATAATTAAATCGGACTAGGTTAGGATTTTTTTTAAAAAAAAATTAAACCAACTTAATTTAGGCCTTTAAAAACTAGATAGACTTAATTCAAAGCTATAAACTAGGTTTAAGCTTTTAAAATTGGACCAACTTTAGCTTGGCCTTATTTAATTGGGATCGGACTAGCTTAGGGCCAAAATTAAGGGTCTACAGTCATAAGAAGAACCTAACTTAATGGAAATAAAACCTGAGGTAAATGTGATTTCCTAACATCAACCTTAATATTATCATTAACAACCATATCCATTCTGACATCACCACCATCCTTATCATCTGCAACATTTTTTTTGTCAATAACATCTTTAGAAACATTCACATCTGAAACCATATAAGAACCTTTATCCTGCTCATTTCTACCACCACATTAACCAACATCATTTGAAACCATCTCTGTGTCAACACCAACACTACTAATGTCTGTAGCATTATCTGTTTCAACATCAATAGAGATCTTCACATTATAAAAAACATCATTACTTCCAACACCCATAACATTATCTATAACATTTATACATTTAACTCCCTCAGTAGGTCCAACATTTCTCTCCTTAATTTGAAAACAGAAAAATTAAAACTAAATAAAGAAAGAATTACAAATATTTTAAAAAATATTAATAATAAAAAACCTCAAAAATATCTTCACAATTCTCAGTTTCTATTGCATCATCTGTATTATTAACTTTATAATCTCTGAAATCAACCTAATAACAAAAACAAAATTATGAAATTATATAGAAATAAAAAACAAAATTCAAACAACAAAGTATAAACATAAAAATACCAAGCACAAACTATTAACATTCAAAATTTTGACAAAATGGTTTGAGCAATAGATAAACACAGTGATTAGAGACCCGTTGAGTCTTTTAGTTTGTTTTATTTTCTTGTCAAAATTCATAGAATGGTAAGACAAAGTTAATGGAGTGAAAACTAACTCAATGGTAATGAACACAATTGGAAGAACTAAAGATGGTCTGAAACATTAAAGAACGGCTAAAAGCATGAATGGGGAAGCACACTGGTTGGACCTATGGCATTAGTTCTAACCGATGCATGGAGGTTCTCAATTTTGGTGCATGGAAGATTCCAGGACCACCGTATGGTAGTTCCCTCCTGCTATGTGGAGTTTTTTTTTTTTTTGATAAAATAAGCAGCATAACATTTTTTTGGATTTTGAAAATTCTTTCCTTCTTTGTTTTGATTATGCCCTATTTGTTTCCTCAAAACACAGCCTAAACTAATTAGGAAGCTTTTTGAAGGTAACCCTAAGCCTATAAACACATCTTAAACTAAAATTTGAGGGGATTGGAATCCAAGTTCAAAGATTCTAACTTTAAGTAACTAGATATCTCCATTTGTTATTAAAAGCAACAAAAGCCTCTATTTTCTAGTAACTATTCTAGCACCAAAACCTTTCCCAATCTATTGATATTAGACAATTAAGGAAGGAGTGGTTTTTGATAGAGTTTTTCCTCATCAAAATTAGCTTGAAGTTGGAAAGATTAACCAAGAATAAGGAGTGAAGTTTTCAATTCTAAATAAGAAAACACAACTAGATTAAAAGAACATAAGCTAGATGTGGTAGCCCTAAGTGTTTAATTCTATAAATCATCTTCATGAGATATTGATAAGTTTGATTGAGTAATCTTTGATTTGTTAGTTGCAATTAGCCATGATGTTTTTATAAAATGATAAGATAACCTAAGTAGCATGACTGATTGATGATTATTGTGAGCGGGGATTTTCGCCCCCACTCCCGGTGGAATGGTTCTTGCGACTTCGGCACTGTTTAGGCTCGGGGCCTTAAAGAACACGGACCTAAGTCCGGAGAAAATGGGGTCGCCACCCGGACGGGCCGGGAAAAAGGAAAGGGGTGGATGACTCGATTCCTAAGGAATCCCCAACCCCCTAATGGGTTCGGAAAGTTGGGTACGTGTGGGGAAGGTGAGAAATGGCCCAGCACCCCCACAACGCCCGGTTCATTGGAATCGGCCTCCTTTACAGGTCTTAATATTATAAAATTCTTAAGTATAATAACATTATCCATATTACACACAATAATTAAAAGAAAGCATCAATATATTAAAATCAAAGCAATGTCCAAACAAAACAAAACAAATAAATGGACACCCATCCAAGGATGGAAACATGTCCTTACATCACATGCCTAGGTAGGACACCCACCACAAGGTAGAAACATGCTCTTTACATAAGTTCTAAAATAGAAAAGAAAATTAAATTACATGATGTTTAACTAATGAGGTACCCACCAAGTGGAAAACATACCTCTTACAACTTTTGGAAGTCTAAATTGATTGATAAAAGTAAATAATCATCTATAATAAATAAATCATTCATTAAAAGTATTAACCAAAATATAAAACAAACATCCATCCATGATAAATTAAATAAATCAAGATTAAAATTAAATAAATTAAAGCATAAGAAATAAATCAAGGTATAAATAAATATGGAATTGAATAAAACAAATAAAAGTTCAAGTATAGCTACTATTTCTATTTAGGGTTATTTATCTCATGTGTTAAGGCTTTGGAAATTCTAAAGTTTAAGCTACTATGACTTTTTAGGTAATTAAAATAGATTAGGTTTTATGTTTTTTAAAGGTTAGCAAGTCACTTTGATTAAACCAATTAAGATTTGAATGATGAAATAATAAAACTTGAGTTTTGGACACTTTTGAAATATTTTTAATTCATGTTTTTAAAATAGTAAATTGAGCTACTGTAGCTTTTTTGAGTTTTTTATGTTTTTATGTTTTTTTATGTTTTAAAGGGTTTAAAGTTTAGAAAAAGTTAGGGTTTAAGGTTTTAAAGGGTTAGGGTTTATTATTTTAGGTTTAAAAGTTGATTTTTGGATTTTAGGCTTTCAATTTGGGGTTCTCGGCCAAAGTATTTAAATTAGAATTTTAAATAGCAATTTGATATTTTATGAGATTTTATGAATTTAAACACATGGATTGAAGTTTTTATAAGTAGAAAAGATGTTTTTTAAGGTTTTTTGAATGAAAAAGAACCTAATTTTAAATTTTAATAGAAACATAATTTTATTTTGGTTTTGTTGAAAAACATGATCAATTTGAGTTTTAAGGTTTTTTAAGAAGAAAAAATAACAATTTTAAGTCTTTCTAGAAAAGAAAGTCACGTTTTTAATGTTCTAATCTTGGAAAAATTAAGTTAAAGCTCTAAGATTTTGATTTAAAAAACTTAAATTTTGTGGATTTTGCTATTGTAAAACATAAATCAAAAGAATTAAAACATACCTTCTTTTGTTGATTCTCCAAAAAATAACTCTTCTTGGATGAACTAGCTTCAAAGACAAGCTTTGATTCTCCTTTTTCTCCTTTTGCCGTGCTACTGCTGCTATTAATATCAATTGAATTGAGTTTTTCCTTTTCCTTCCTTTATTTGGTTTCAAATCCTAAAGTCACTATGTATTTTTTTCCTCCTTTCATTAGGTTTAATTAGTCCTTATTTATAGTGGTTTTTAGGTTGTATATTCCTAATTAATTAAGGTAATTAATATTAATAAAAAAAGAAATTAAAACCTAATCGGATTAGGATTCTAAAAAATTGCATCAAAAATTTGCGCTGGCAAAAATTCTGGCGACTGGCCCGTGGGAGTGCCAACCGTCAGGAATTTCCTGCGGGAGGTTATTTCGGCCGCAGGAAATTCCTGCGGGCGAAATAACTCGCCCGCAGGCCTGCGGGCGAAATAACTCGCCCGCAGGCCTGCGGGCGAGTTGCTGCTGGCCCGACGGGCCCGCGCGATCACTTTTCCCTACCGATTTTTTTTCCGACTCCGATTTTTATTTTTATTTTTATTTTTATTTTTATATTTATATTTATATTTCATTTTTTATTAATAAAAATTAAATACTAAGGTAAAAATTATTTAATAAAAATTATTTTGGACCAATTAAACAACAAAAATCATTTTGGACTAAATAAAGCATATTGGATCGGATTGGGTCAAAAATTAAGGGTCTACAGTTTGCCCCCTGCTTGAATGATATGAAACCTTAGTGAAAGAGAGCGAAAAGTAGCAAAACTTAATTTTTGATGTGGCGACTTGTTTTGAGTTCTGGACTCACGGAAGTTCTAGGTTCTGGACATAAGGGAAATTTGGGTTCTGGACCCGGATTCGAGTTCTGGATTCGAGGATAATTCTAGGTTCTGGACCTAAGGAAAATTTGGGTTCTGGACCCGGATTCGAGTTCTGAACTCGAGGATACTTCTAGGTTCTGGACCTAAGGAAAATTTGGGTTCTGGACTCGGTTCGAGTTCTGGCCTCGAGGATAATTCTAGGTTCTAGACCTAAGAAAAATTTGGGTTATGGACCCGGATTTGAGTTCTCGACTCGAGGATACTTCTAGGTTCTGGACCTAAGGAAAATTTGGGTTCTGGACCCGGTTCGAGTTCTAGACTCGAGGATAATTCTAGGTTCTAGACCTGAGGACAATTTGGGTTCTGAACCCGGTTCGAGTTCTAGACTCGAGGATAATTCTAGGTTCTAGACCTAAGGAAAATTTGGGTTCTGGACCTGGTTCAAGTTCTGGACTCGAGGATAATTCTAGGTTCTTTACCTAAGGAAAATTGGGGTTCTGGACCCGATTCGAGTTCTGGACTAGAGGATAATTCTAGGTTCTGGACCTAAGGAAAATTTGGGTTTTGGACCTGGTATTGGGTGCTTAGACCCGTGATTGAGTTTGACTGACCTTTTATCATTTGAGAAATCTGACTGCTCCGGCTGTTTTATGCATTGTGATTCTTCACCATCAAAATGGATCTTCATCCTTTGAGATCAGGTCTTCACCCTTAAGAATGGATCTTCATCCTTTGAGATTGGATCTTCACCCTTGAAAATGGATCTTCATCCTTTGAGATCGGGTCTTCACCCTTGAAAATGGATCTTCATCCTTTGAGATCAGGTCTTCACCTTTGAAAATGGATCTTCATCCTTTGAGAACGGGTCTTCACCCTGGCTTCGACTCTTTTAGCTGGATTGGTCTTTTGTCTTTTGCACCTTCATTCTTTTGAGAGTTCTATTGTTCCATTCTTTTGTTCTTTCTTTTTGTAAAGATTTAGTTATTTTTAATTGGACCTTATATCCTCTCCTTGCCCCCCCTACGTGGCAAAATATTTGTAAGTGAGTTTAAACATATTTGGTATATAAACTCAAAAAATTGAAAAGGAGAAACTTTGCCCCCTGTGTAGGCTCAAACCCATGATTTTTTCCATGCAAGCTTTGATTGATGTTTTTGCCGTCTTGTTCTTCGCATAAGCACGCATTTCTTCTCTTTGCAAGATTACTGGAGGTTTCTCAAGCAATGGGCTTTCTATGCCCCCCTGATTTGATATCTTCTTTTGATTGCTTGCTATTCATTTTGACAAGGAATAGACAACACAAGACAAGAAAGTGTGATGTGACATGCTCATGTATGCATGATATGCATGAATAATACTTACAGTCGTTGCATCGACTCACAGACCGAGGTGATCAGTAGAAGTGTTCTCATTGGTTCCATTTTGATGCTTGTTCAAGTCTTGCATTGGAATGATCGAAAGCTTTGCATTTGTGGCTTTTATCTTCAAGATGATGAAAACATGAGTGGTAGAGACCCCTAATTGTAGAGTCAGGGATGCATCCATTTAGAATTATGTTTCAGCATGTCAATTGGTAGCTTGCCAATAATCATTTCCTTTGCCCAATATGTCCTTTGGAGGTTCAACATACTTCCCTTAACTTGAAGGCTTTGTATGACAAAACATTTTTTTTATATTTTGAATTTTAATTTTGAAATCAAATGTTGGCTTTGCCAAATCAATGTCAATATACCTCAGGACTTGATTTTCCAAACTAACATATCTATAACATGACAACCCTAGTTACCGTACTTAAACTCAGGAATCATTTCTATTTAAGCAAGAACTGTTGCACTTCAGATAGGCACATACACATTACTTGGCCAAAGGTCTCATTGAGTTTAAATACTATCTATCTCATATGCATGTTTATCCAAACTATCTCCACTAATAGACTCTACCTACCAAGAGAGATCAACAAGTCTTTGATAGGCTTAAAATGGGGTCTATGAGGGAAACAGGCTTAAGTGAAGGCCATTTTGAGATTGGAGCTGGTGTGACACAATGGACAAACCTTCACACTACAAATTTCTTTTTGGAATTTTAGGCAGCTTGGAGGCAACCTTGCTAGACTCCAAATTTCTTCTATCTTCTTAGCATTAATTTGGATCTTACTAGGACAATTTTTGCCCTTGCAAAAAGTTTGGTTCCCAAATTCATTTCTTTTCTTCTTCTCCCTTTTCTTTATTTCTCTTACTCTTCCCTTTTCTTTCTCTTTTTGTCCTTCTTTCTTGTTGGACTACAGAACTTTCAAGAACTGCGTGGTCTTCCTCCTTTTCTCCAATTTTAATTGAATCTTTGGTTGGGTTGGACCAACTCAAAAAAAGTCTTTATGAACCAAATAGAAGCCTTTTGCTGCTTTAGGTAAAAGAGAACTCAGTTGGCTTTTTAAACCATTTTGGGTTTTTTTTTACTCTTTTTTCTTTTTCCTTTCTTTTTCTATTGATTTTTTTTCTTGTTTTTCTTTTTTTCTCTCCTTTTTTGTTTTTGGTTCTAGCTCAAACAGAGTTGTCTTATTTGTACCAACTTGGGCTTCCAATAATGGATGAGTGGAGTAATGTAAATCTTCTTTAATAGGGATAAATCATTTGTTACTCTGATATTGTCTTGATATATTGGAGATATTAGGAGAACTTCAACTACCCTTATGGTCTTGAGAACTTCAACTATCCACATGATCTTGATTAATCATTGCTTTCTTTGATCTTCTCGCCTCTTCATTTTAGTGATCATAAGACTTGTCAAAAGTATCACAATAGCTCAGGGTAGGTTATTGAGGTTTGTATGCCAATGAAAAGAAAGCTAAAATTTTATGAAGGCTCAAAGAGACAACTAGGGATTGATATTTAATAGGGTGGATACTAGTTGTTGGCTTATCAAACAATGCCTAGATCATTTCTCCCTTAAATAAGCAGAGTTCAATTTCGCCTCAAAGCATGTTCTAAGACTGACTAAGACCTAGACAAAGATAATTATTCAGGAGCCCTCTCTAAGTAAGCATACACAACTCAATGCTATAGAGTAATTCCCTCATCTAGTAAAGTCATTCGAGTCATGATGCCTAGACACATTAATTTATAAACATCAAGCTAAATTCCTCATTGGTTGAGCACCAAAATGAACAAAGACCAACAAAATTTTGATGAAAGTAATTTATTCAAACAACTTTAAATTTGAAAAACACGATTGTTCCAATTTAAATATTAAAGAAAGTAAAATTGAAAAGCAACATTCAAGCTAAGGAAAGTTTGTTGAGTTTAAGCTTCTTTTTCTTTCATATATTCAATATCCCCATCTTGAAAGGATGATAAAACAAAATCTTCTTCCAATCCTTTTCCCACCATGAAGGTTGCCGGTCAAGGTACTCTATTGAACCATGGTAATGGATTGTCTTTGGTGTTGGGCTTATCCGGCTCGGGTAGCTTACCACTGTCAATCAAATCTTGGATCTCATGCCTTAATCGGGTACACCTATCAGTCTCATGTCCTTGAGTCTGATGAAATTGACAAAAAGCCTTAGTATCAAATTTTAGGGGTAATGGACTAGGTAAAGGTCGAGGAGCCAATGGTTGTAACAACCCTTTCTTTTGTAGCTTATCGAAGACCCAAGACAAAGGCTTCCCCAGATATGAAAACTGCCTTCTATTTGCTTGACCGGTTACATTAACATCAACTTCTTTTTGTGTGCTTTGATTGCCCGACTGGTAGTTCCCTTTCTCATTCTTTTTCATTGAAAAGCGATTCTTCTCCCTTTCCCATTCTTCAATTTGTAGACCAGCTTGGAGAAGATCTTTGAAATCACGTATGAGTGTATGAGACATCCTCTCACGAAGATCAGGTAACACCCCTCTCACAATCATCCTTATTTGATCGGATTCATCGGGCCTCTTCTTGAGTAAAGCAGCTTTGTTTCTCCATCTCTTGACATAGTCTACAAAATTCTTATTCGGCCTTTGCCTAATGGATTCCACTTTTATCAAGGTAACTTCCAACTCAACATTATATCCATATTGTTGGATGAAGGCTTTGTAAAGTAGATCCAACTCTTTTGTGTTTCATCATCTAAGGTATTGAACCAATTTTGGACAACAGGGTCCAATGAGAGCATAAAGTACCTTAGGGTTTGAGCCTTAGTAGCTCAAGGAGATTGCATGGCAGTGATATATTGCTTCACGTGGAGATGAGGATTTCCGGTGCCATTGTACTTAGCAAAGGAAGGCATCTTGAACTTATAAGGGACCTCATCATCTTGTTCAAATAACTTGTCAACTTCGGACATCTCTTCGATTTTCCGCTTCTTTTCAAATTTCTTTTCTAAATCAGCAATCATCTTTTCAACATCAAATGTCTCGGTCTTTTCAATAGTTGCTTTCTCGACAGCCTTCGGTTCTTTCTTCTTTTCTTGAACCTCTTCGTAGTATTGAGCCCAATCATCATTATCATCAAAAGCCACTTCATTAATTTTAGTCTTCCCTTTGTCCTTTGGTTTCTTAGTGCTAGCAGATGCCTCGGCATGATTCTCTAAGATTGCAGTCAATTGGTTCTTCATGGTCTCAGCTAGGGCCTCTTTGATTTCTTCCATCTTGGTATTGAGGAATTTGTTCGGGCTCCATTGTCTTTGGTGACCAAGTGATTGAGTCGTTGCTAGATACTTCATCTCCGGTGTAGGTCGAATTGTTGTAAGCTTTTGAACTTTCGTAATCCAGGGCTGTGAGCCAGAGAGGACCAATGATATGAGATGCAAATGTATGCATGTATGCACAAACAACAAATAAGGATAAATAGGACGTTCCTTCCAACCTTATAACATCCACACACGAATAGCGAGTCTCTTTTCCTAGGTATATGGTTAACAAAATACCAACATGGGGTATCTTGCTTTCGAATAATTCCCTCGGACGATTCAACCAATAGTTATATTTTTGAAAATGGAAATCAATTCATGATAGTTCCCATTAATTAGGTTTTAATCCATTCAACCAACTTTTGGATTAAAACGAAATTAAGAGGTTTATTATAAATAGATTTCTTACTTGAAAAAGTAACTAATGATTCATGCCAAAAAAAAGCCCGTGGTTAATTTGTTCTTAGTGTAAACTAGGCCCACAATTGATTTTTGGTATTTCATAATTGACCTAAATATTTTTGCAAGCTCTTTGTAAAAAATGGTTGGGTGAAAATAGTTTTGTTTCTAAACCCATTGTAAAAGATTTTAGAAAAATGGATTTTGGGCTTAGTATTTGGGCCATGAGCAAAAGAATTTTTGATTTATTTTTAGAAAAGTCTTATGTCCAAAGACCATCTTAAAAAGTTTTGAAAATAGTTTTGGTCTTTTTAATTTTAAAGAAAAAAATTATTTTGAGCTTGCAAATGTACTTGGGTCATATTAGAAAAAGAACAAACCAAATAAGCCATGATTTAAACCAAGATAAATTATCCATAATCAAACAACATGCATTTGGGGTAAAACCTAAGGAAAGTAACTAGGCCAATTACATGAGCTGTAGTCGTTGGGTAAAAAGGTTTAGGTTCCCATAGCAAGTATATACCAAAAGGTACAAGGCTATGAGTGGTTATGCCATGCTCGATCTCCATACCTTGAGTGAAAGTATGGTATCCCTTACATAACCTAACACGGGTAACACGGGCATCCTAACTCACGCACACAATGCAATCTAAGATGATGCAATGGATAATATCATTATAAGAAAGAATAGAATAATATAAAGACCAATGGAATCAACTTCTCTTATCCCCAGTGGAGTCGCCACTGTGAGCGGGGATTTTTGCCCCCGCTCCCGGTGGAATGGTTCTTGCGACTTCGGCACTATTTCGGCTCGGGGCCTTAGAGAACACGGACCTAAGTCCGAAGAAAATGGAGTCGCCACCCGGACGGGCCGGGAAAAAAGAAAGGGGTGGATGAATCGATTCCTAAGGAATCCCCAACCCCCTAATGGGTTCGAAAAGTTGGGTACGTGTGGGGAAGGTGAGAAATGGCCCAACACCCCCACAACGCCCGGTTCATTGGAACCGGCCTCCTTTATAGGTCTTAATATTATAAAATTCTTAAGTATAATAACATTATCCATATTACACACAATAATTAAAAGAAAGCATCAATATATTAAAATTAAAGCAATGTCCAAACAAAACAAAATAAATAAATGGACACCCATCCAAGGATGGAAACATGTCCTTACATCACATGCCTAGGTAGGACACCCACCACAAGGTAGAAACATGCCCTTTACATAAGTTCTAAAATAGAAAAGAAAATTAAATTACATGATGTTTAACTAATGAGGTACCCACCAAGTGGAAAACATACCTCTTACAACTTTTGGAAGTCTAAATTGATTGATAAAAGTAAATAATCATCTATAATAAATAAATCATTCATTAAAAGTATTAACCAAAATATAAAACAAACATCCATCCATGATAAATTAAATAAATCAAGTATTAAAATTAAATAAATTAAAGCATAAGAAATAAATCAAGGTATAAATAAATATGGAATTGAATAAAACAAATAAAAGTTCAAGTATAGCTACTATTTCTATTTAGGGTTATTTATCTCATGTGTTAAGGCTTTGAAAATTCTAAAGTTTAAGCTACTATGACTTTTTAGGTAATTAAAATAGATTAGGTTTTATGTTTTTTAAAGGTTAGCAAGTCACTTTGATTAAACCAATTAAGATTTGAATGATGAAATAATAAAACTTGAGTTTTGGACACTTTTGAAATATTTTTAATTCATGTTTTTAAAATAGTAAATTGAGCTACTGTAGCTTTTTTGAGTTTTTTATGTTTTTATGTTTTTTATGTTTTAAAGGGTTTAAAGTTTAGAAAAAGTTAGGGTTTAAGGTTTTAAAGGGTTAGGGTTCATTATTTTAGGTTTAAAAGTTGATTTTTGGATTTTAGGCTTTCAATTTGGGGTTCTCGGCCAAAGTATTTAAATTAGAATTTTAAATAGCAATTTGATATTTTATGAGATTTTATGAATTTAAACACATGGATTGAAGTTTTTATAAGTAGAAAAGATGTTTTTTAAGGTTTTTTTAATGAAAAATAACCTAATTTTAAATTTTAATAGAAACAGAATTTTATTTTGGTTTTGTTGAAAAACATGTTCAATTTGAGTTTTAAGGTTTTTTAAGAAGAAAAAATAACAATTTTAAGTCTTTCTAGAAAAGAAAGTCACGTTTTTAATGTTCTAATCTTGGAAAAATTAAGTTAAAGCTGTAAGATTTTGATTTAAAAAACTTAAATTTTGTGGATTTTGCTATTGTAAAACATAAATCAAAAGAATTAAAACATACCTTCTTTTGTTGACTCTCTAAAAAATAACTCTTCTTGGATGAACTAGCTCCAAAGACAAGCTTTGATTCTCCTTTTTCTCCTTTTTCTGTGCTACTGCTGCTATTAATATCAATTGAATTGAGTTTTTCTTTTTCCTTCCTTGATTTGGTTTCAAATCCTAAAGTCACTATGTATTTTTTTTCCTCCTTTCATTAGGTTTAATTAGTCCTTATTTATAGTGGTTTTTAGGTTGTATATTCCTAATTAATTAAGGTAATTAATATTAATAAAAAAAATTAAAACCTAATCGGATTAGGATTCTAAAAAATTGCATCAAAAATTTTGCGCTGGCAAAAATTCTGGCGACGGGCCCGTGGGAGTGCCAGCCGGGCCCGTGGGCGTGCCAGCCCGCAGGAATTTCCTGCGGGAGGTTATTTCGCCCTCAAGAAATTCCTGCGGGCGAAATAACTCGCCCAAAGGAATTGCTGCTGCCCCGACGGGCCCGCGCGACCACTTTTCGCTGCCAATTTTTTTTCCTACTCCGATTTTTATTTTTATTTTTATTTTTATTTTTATTTTTATTTTTATTTTTTATTTTCATTTTTTATTAATAAAAATTAAATACTAAGGTAAAAATTATTTAATAAAAATTATTTTGGACCAATTAAACAACAAAAATCATTTTGGACTAAATAAAGCATATTGGATCGGATTGGGTCAAAAATTAAGGGTCTACAATTATGCTTTTGAATATGTTATTTTTGCATCTTTAAATATAAAATAAATTAATATAATTAGATAATGAATTTGATTCTTTATGATATTTGTTAGCCAAATAATATCAATTTTGATCTTTAGCACTCAAATTGAATGATACATATAACATGTCTTTTAAGTTACTTGATGTAGGAATAAGTTGCTCAAATATAGTCATAACAGGGGAAAAAAAGTATGGTCATGCTAGGCAAAAGGGCAACCACCCTTGAAGCTTTGAAGAACAAATTGAGTCACAGTAGGGTTCGCGGTTAAAGTCTCGACCTTAGGAGCGACTGTGATAGCACCAATCACGAATGTCCATGAATTGGGATGATCACACCTTAAGTAACAAAAAATCCATCATTCATAGTAGGGAATACAGTGATAGGCACGATCTAAGGAGTGATCTCTCTATACCTTGTTGCGACCATCCCTTCCCAAAGGTAACCATCCATACTTTTTAAGAGATAATCACAAGGATTGGTATTAGTTTTTGCGGTCTTGGGTGAATCCAGAAGTTCGATAAGAGACACCCAATCGGACCGCTAGTTCAGTACTAGCGCGACCGTACCTTTCATATTTTGGCAAAAAATTACTTTGTCAAATGAAGTAGTGCCATGTGGAATGATCATTGTAAATCAAATTTTATATTCAAAAAGGGCGACCATCCCATTACCTTGGGCAATCATCCCAATAACCATGGGATGGGCAAGATTCCACCAGTAGAGCACTCACATTTGACCATTGGATGAATTTTCAAATGGAGCAACCGTCTCTGTGCAAGGGACGATCGCCTAACATGCTAGAGCGACCTCTCTCTAAGAAAACTTCTTATTATAACAAAGACTAGCCTACTAAAATACATCACATGACTTATAACGGCTAGTTGGACCGAATTGACTATAAATCCCCCAATAAAAATCTTATTCAAGGGTAATTTTTTGATTGTAAATGCCTAAGAAATATACTTTCATTTTCATTTTTACAATTAACATTTGACTTGTTAGAGTGTTGGGTGTGAGCATTAAACACCATCAAAAGTTTGAGTGTGTGCTCGGAAATATTTAGGTTGTGAGAGTGCCTAGGAAAATGCTTATAAGGGTTATGAGGATTTATCTCAAACAATTATACAGTTTGGTGTGATCATGTGAAAACACTAAGTTATAGTTAAGCTTGTAAAAGCTCAAGTCTAGTGGAACCTTAACAAGTTGTTAAGGAAGTGGATGTAGGATTGAGGTAATCCAAACCACTCTTGCCTTGATTTTATTTTGATTTTTAATTTACCATTAATTTTTCAAATCAACCAATTCACCCCCTCTTGGTTGCTATCTGTAGACCCTTAATTTTGTCACGGATTAGGATTAAGAAGCTTACCTTGTTCCATTATAATTTTAAAGAACCTAAACCTAATTTTAAATCTTAAGTATTAGATGGTCTAATTCATAAAAGCCCAAATCAAATGGTATAATTGGTTCAATATGAAAGTAATTAAAGATTGGGGTTCGGTTTGAGTCAGGGCTGCCAAAATCGATATAAGGGAGACCTCATATCAATTTGGGCAGCCAAAATTGATATGACGGAGACCTCATATCGATTTTAACACTCAAAATTGATATGAGGCTCCCTCATATCAATTTATGCAGCCAAAATTGATATGAGGGAGGCCTCATATCTATTTGAGCTTCCCAAATCGATATAAGGCTGCCTCATATCGATTTGGACAGCCCAAATCAATACAAGGTACACTCCATGTCGATTTTGGAATTTAATCCTAGTCCTAAACATAATTGTACCGGCCATTAGACTTCCTAATTAACTTATGGGAGTCGAATTAGGATTAGGGTCAAGGTAAGTTTTCTTATAAATACGTGATTAACACAAATAGAGAGGAGGCAACTTGGATTAACAGATTGGCAGTAAAAGAGAGAGAGCAATATCTTAATAAGGGATAGCAACTGATAATTGGCAAGGAGGCAGTAGCCGATATAATCAATAAACATACAGAATTTAAACCAATAGCAATCAAAGAGACAGTAACCATAGTCTCAAGTTTGCCTCATTCCCACCAAAGAAAAGATCCATCTAGGTTGTAGCAACAATTGGATTCATCGTTCTAATTTGGAGGAACCAACTAAACAAAGGTTTGATTCCTATGTTTAATTAATTTAAATTTACAGTAGCTATTTTGTCACAGTTTTATCCAACAAGCTATTTTAATCTTTCAATAATTAATTTGGCTTTCTATCTTTGTTTCACCTAAAAATACTTAAGTAGTTGTTATAGTCAATATTAAGACCACACTTAAACTTTGATCACCATAAGCCCTAAACTCTAATTTCAAAATCATAATCTACAAAACCAAGGTTTCAAACCTTAAAACCCAGATTTTAAAACACTAACCCTAATACCCAATCCAAAAACCCTATAACTCTAATGTTATTTTCTAAAGTCCTAAAGCCCTAGTATGATTCCAAATATCCATAAAATCACAGTTTTTCATCTAAACCCTAAAATTATTTTTTTAAAAATTCTAAACCCTAATTTTGTTTAAGAAACCCTATTTCAAGATGTAAACCTCAATTTATATTTTTATTGCTTTATTTAAAATTTTAGATTTAATTGTGCAGTTTATTATATGTTCTGATGATTGATTTATTTAATTTCAATGCTTGATTTATTTAATTTATCATGAATAAATATTTTTTCAATTATTATATATTTATTAAAATTGTAAGAGGTATGTTTCCATGATTGGATACCTCATTAATTAATTTTCCTGTAATTTAAATTATTTTAATATTTTGGGATTAATGTAAAGGACATGTTTCCACCTTTTGGTGGGTTTCCTATTTAGTTTTAGGCATTGGACAACTTAAGAGCACATTTCCATCCTCATGTGGGTGTTCATTTATTTATTTTGTTTGAACATTGCTTTGATTTTATTATAATGATGCTTTATTTTAATTGTTGCATGTAGTATGGATAATATCATTATATTTAAGAATTTTATAATATTAAGGCCTGAAAAGGAGGTCGTTTCCAATGAACTGGGTGTTGTGGGGGTGCTGGGCCATTTCTTACCTTCCCCACACGTACCCAGCTTTCCAAACCCATTAAGGGTTGGGTATTCCATAGGAATCAAGTCATGCACCCCTTTCTTTTTTTCGAACCGTCCGACCGGCGACTCCATTTTCTCCAGGTTTAGGCACGTGTTCTCTAAGGCCCTAAGCCTAACAGTGCCAAAATCGCAAGAACCATTCCACGTGAGAGTGGGGGTAAAAATCCCCGCTAACAATGGAGACTCCACTAGGGATAAGAAAAGTTGATTCCATTGGTCTTTATATTATTCTATTCTTTCTTATTATGATATTATCCATTGCATCATTTAGATTGCATTGTGTGAGTGAGTTAGGACGCCCGTGTTACCCGTGTTGTATTATGTAAGGGATACCATACTTTTACTCAAGGTATGAAGATCGAGCATGGCATAACCAAACATAGCCTTGTACCTTTTTAGTATATACTTGCTATAGGAACCAAAGCTTTTCAACCCAAAGACTAAAGCTTATATAATTGGCCTAGTTACTTTCCTTAGATTTTACCCTAAATGCTTGTTGTTTGACTGTGATTGATATATCTTGGTTTGAACCATGGCTTATGTAACACCCCTATACCCCGTATACGTACACAGCATGCTTATACGATCGTAATATACGTATACTGAATATAGAAATGCCACGTTATAATTAACAAATGACACATCCCTTTTTAACTACATAACCAAATTTAAATCATTTAAATTAAATGATAAAAGATAAAAGATAAAATATTCATTTAAAAGCAGCAAAAATATATCAAATATTTTCAAATACAAATACATTAAGATCCAAATTTACAAGACACTAAATATATACATGATTGGCAGCTCTTCTCTGATCTTTAAGTCCAAACTCAACTCTTCAGTGTCTAGACTCACTTGGTCTCGAAGAACTCTCGGGTTCAACCCTGTTACCTGCGCGATGAACCACAATCGCGCTGAGCTAACAGCTCAGTAGTGCAACTAATACAACCATGATGCTTTAATGCGATGCACGTGTCACCATTATACATTTCATAAACCATACATAATCATATCACATTTCGTAATTATATATTAGATCTTATTATTCAATTGTTTCTTCATTCATAAATCACATATTACAATTAAGACAGACACGGGCCCAAAACTCACTAATATGTTATTCAAAGTTTAGAGTTACTGCTTTGGTCCATATTGACACCTTGTGTCTAGCCCCGTAGGCAATATATATATCCATGGATAATCAACTAGATTTGAGTTTACGACCCGGTCATTTCACTCAATCTAGTTTCAATAATATGTTTTTGAGGTTTACGACCTGGTCATTTCACCCCAAAAACATCACATTTCACATTTATCAACTGGATTCGGCTTACGACCCGATCATTTCACCTATCCAGTTATTCATAGGCATGCCGCCAAACTCAGAACTCTGAAAATTGAATAAACATATTAGACATACAATTATTTCATTTATCTCTTTATCAATCTCTTTCTCAATTCACTTTACATTTCATTTCCATACTCATAGCCAACACTCATGGCCTCATATCTTTCACATTTCATCATCATATAAACAAACATATTTCAATCATCTCATTAATCAATTCATTATTCACATGGATATTGTCAATGACATTAACACATATTTTACATGCTCATCACAACATTCACATATAACTAATTATGCCACAATATCATATGAATGTATGCAATAATGTGGTTTGAACTTACTTCAAAAGAAACTCACACAACTCTAAACACTTACACTTACAAGAATCTTTCACCACTTGAATTAGGGTAATTCACCTTCTTCACAACCTATTCCAAAAGAATGAGGAAACTCTCATGAGATCATAAGGTTAAGAATCAACTAGGGCAAACTCTAAACTTGACACGCTCACACACACGGGCGTGTTCCTGACCGTGCCCTAACTCCACAATCACAGAAGCATTGACACGCTCAGAACCACGGGCGTGTCACTGGGCGTGTAATACATTATGTGTCTCAGAAATATCGACACGTCCAACATCATGAGCGTGCTCATGGCCGTGTAAATTCTTAAAACTCACAGTAGCTATGACACGCTCTATAACACGGGCGTGTTACAGGTTGTGTCAAACCCCCATCAACACAGTGGCTATGACACATTCAATAACACGAGCGTGTTACTGACCGTGTCAATCCTACTGCCACACAGAACCATCGACACGCCTAAGGACCTGGACGTGCTCCTGGGCGTGTCAGGCCAAAAACCCAGATTCCGGCCAAGACAACACCACAACCAACAAATCACTTCTATCCATCAACATCCACTTCAAACAACCTTAACAAAACATACCCAAAAACCATCTCAAACTTACAACAACACCAAAACAAGCCAAAACACACCTCAAACACAAATCACAAACTTCATCAAAACTCTAAACACAACCACAACTCAATCTATACAAATCAACTTACTCTTTTCTTCAATCCAACCCCAAAATCCAAAACCACTTAAACCAAAAACTTATAAACACAACACAATCAAACCAAACACATACTCATCACAACTTCAACTCACAAACCCAAACATAACTTCAAAAACAACACAAGAAATCAAGAGAGAACTTACCAAAGATGAAGAACTCTTAAACCTTCAACTTGATCTCTTGAAAACTCTCTTCAATCTTGATCTTGTAAGGTCAAATCTCTATCTTGCTCTCTTGTTTCTTTGTTAGCCGGCCAAAACAAAAGCAAAGGAAGAGGAAGAAAATGAATCACGGCAAGGAAGGAAGAAAGAAGAAAGAAGAAAGAGAAACCCAAAGTCAACTACTCTTTTCCTTAAAATCCTCTCAACCAAGCAATTAAAAATATTAAACAATTCAAATAAACCTCCTCCATTCATTAATTTTCTTATTAATTAATTATTAATTCAAACACAAACAAATATCTTCTTCCACTATCTCCATTTGACTTTCCATAGACTTATGTATATGTTGTATATATCACAATATATATAACATATGCACTCTACTCTTACATCATATCTCCTTCCAATTAAACACAAATACACTTAATCCAAATAAAACAACAATTATATACCAAACTTCTAGGGTATATTTGGGGATATTACAATTCTCCCCCTCTAAAAAAGAATTTCGTCCTCGAAATTACCTAATATTAAGTTTGAAACAACTGAGGATATTGATCTTGCATCGCTTGATCATTCTCCCAAGTTGACTCTTCTCTACCGTGATTCTTCCAAAGAATCTTCACAATTGGCACTTTCTTATGTCTCAACTCTTTCATCCCATATGCCAAAATAGCAACTGGTTCTTCTTCAAATGTCAGATCCGGACTCACCTTAATAGATTCAACTGATAACACATGAGATGGATCCGATCTGTATCTCCTCAACATAGAAACATGGAAGACATTATGGATTCTATCCAAATCAGGTGGCAAAGCAAGCCGGTAAGCAACTAGCCAAATTTTCTCTAAAACTTCATATGGTCCAATGAAACGCGGACTCAGCTTCCCTCTTCGACCAAATCTCAGAATTTTTTTTCCAAGGAGATACTTTCAAAAATACTTTATCTCCCACATTATACTCAATGTCTCTCCTTTTCAAATCTGAATAAGACTTCTGTCGGTCTGAAGCTGCTTTCAACCTATCTCGAATCACTTTCACTTTCTCCTCAGTTTCTTTAACCAAATCAGGACCAATTAACTTGCCTTCTCCAAGTTCATTCCAACATAGAGGCGTTCTACACCGTCTCCCATACAATGCTTCAAATGGTGCCATTCCAATGCTGGACTGATGACTGTTGTTGTAGGCAAATTCCACAAGTGGTAAGAATCTGTCCCAACTTCCCGAGAAATCAATGATACAGCTTCTCAACATATCTTCGATAATCTGTATCACTCTCTCTGACTGCCCATCTGTCTGCGGATGAAAAGCAGTACTAAAGTGTAATCGAGAACCCAGAGCACCATGTAAACTCTTCCAAAATCTTGAAGTAAATCGGGGATCTCGATCAGACACTAAAGAAATTGGGACACCATGCAACTTCACAATCTCCTGGATATACAGCTCAGCCAACCTCTCAAGAGAATAATCCGTCCGAACCGGAAGAAAATGAGCTGTCTTTGTCAACCTATCAACAATTACCCAAATAGCATCATGTTTCCTTTGAGTCAATGGCAAACCAGACACAAAATCCATTGTAACTCTTTCCCATTTCCATTCAGGCACTGATAATGGTTGAAGTAACCCTGTTGGAACTTGATGCTCAGCTTTTACCCTCTGACATGTGAGACATTTGGACACAAACTCCGCTATGTTTTTCTTCATACCTGACCACCAGTAATGCTGTCTTAAATCATGATACATCTTCGTATTGCCGGGATGCATAGCAAAAACTGACTGGTGTGCTTCTTCCAAAATAATCCTTCTTAAATTAGCATCATCAGGTACACACAATCTGTTCTTAAACCAAAGGCTCCCATCACTTTTTACCAGAAAATCTCGACTCTCTCCATTCTGGCAATTTGAAACAATCTTCTGAACTTTCTCATCAACCAACTAAGCCTCTTTAATCTGATCCAACAATACCGGCCTCAACTGCAATTGTGCGAACAATGCACCATCATCACAAGGTACAAAACTAGCATGCAACGCTCTCAACTCAACAAGCAACGAGAGCGAATACACGGTCAAACCTGCTAAAGACTTCCGACTCAAGGCATCAGCAACAACATTTGCCTTACCAGGATGATAATCAATCAAACAATCATAGTCTTTAATCAACTCCAACCAACGTCTCTGCCGAAGATTAAGCTCTCTCTGAACCCCCAAATATTTCAAACTTTTATGATCGGTATAGATAAAACACTTTTCTCCATACAAATAGTGTCGCCAAATCTTCAATGCAAACACAATGGCTGCTAACTCTAAATCATGGGTCGGATAATTAAGCTCATGCGGTTTCAACTGTCGAGAAGCATAAGCTATCACTTTACCTTCTTGCATCAAGACACAACCCAAACCACTATGTGAAGCATCACTGAAAATCACATATGGTTTATCTTCCACAGGCAAAGTAAGAACAGGTGCTTGAGTCAACATCTCTCTCAACTGTTCAAAGCTCGCCTGACACTGATCTGTCCACACAAATCTAACTCCCTTGCGAAGTAATCTGGTAAGTGGAGTAGCTATCAAAGAAAATCCTTTCACAAAGCGTCGATAATAGCCTGTCAAACCCAGAAAACTTCTAACTTCAGTCACAGACTTTGGTGGACTCCAATTCATAACAGCTTCAACTTTACTCGGATCAACTCTAATGCCATCTGCTGAAACTATATGACCGAGAAAAGTCACATGATCAAGCCAAAACTCACACTTCGACAGCTTAGCAAACAAATGCTTCTCTCTCAAAATTTGTAACACAATCCGCAGATGCTTGTCATGCTCCTCTTCATTGCGTGAATACACCAAAATATCGTCGATAAAAACCACTACAAACTGATCCAGATAGGGTCTAAACACCCTATTCATCAAATCCATGAAAGCTACAGGTGCATTCGTCAACCCAAAAGGCATAACTAGAAACTCATAATGTCCATACCTTATACGAAAGGCTGTCTTAGGAACATCTTCATCTCTTACTCTCAACTGATGGTACCCTGATCTCAAATCAATCTTGGAAAACACTGCTGCTCCCTTCAATTGATCAAAGAGATCATCAATTCTAGGCAAAAGGATATTTATTCTTGATAGTCACCTTGTTCAATTGCCTATAATCGATGCATAATCTCATAGTACCATCCTTCTTTTTCACAAACAACACAGGAGCTCCCCACGGTGAAACACTAGGGCGAACAAACCCTTTATCTAACAACTCCTGCAACTGCACCTTCAACTCTCTCAATTCAACAGGTGCCATTCTATAAGGAGTAATAGAGATAGGAGTGGTACCAGGCAACAATTCAATACCAAACTCCACCTCTCTCTCAGGAGGCAACCCTGGCAACTCCTCTGGAAACACATCTGGAAAATCTGTAACTGTGGGTATACTGTCAAGTCGAGAACCCACTACTCTAGTATCCACAACATGAGCAAGATAAGAATCACACCCCTTTTTAATCAACCTCCTAGCTAAAACAGCTGAAATAAACAAGGATGCAAGCTGTCTCTGCTCACCAGATACCATCACAATTCTACCATCACCGGTTCTCAAAGTAACACATTTCTTTTGACAGTCTACCACAGCTCCATGTTTAGACAACCAGTCCATACCCAAAATCAAATCATATTCTTTAAATGGCATTTCAATCAGATCACCCAAGAACTCCTCACCCTGAACCAATACTGCACTATCTCGGTGCACCTTACTAACAATCACACTATGCCCTAAAGGATTTGTCACCAATACATCAAATCCTAGGGATTCAGCATGCAATTCAGACACAGGCAAAACAGATGCACTAATATATGAATGAGTAGATCCTGGGTCAATCAAAGCAAGTACTGAAATACCAAATAAAGAGAAAGTACCAGCTATAACTGCTGAAGCATCTGGCTGCCTCTGCATCACATACATCCTCTGAGAAGATCCAGCCTCCTCTGGTCTATTCTCCCTGGATGTAGAACCTCCTCTAGGACTGAACCCAGATCTACCCGCTTTGCTGAAACTTTTGCCCCCTCGACCTCCCCTCATACTAGGTCGAGAAACTGCAGAATCTATCGACCTCTGCTCCTGCAACTCAGGACACTCTCTAACAAAATGATCAGGCGATCCGCATCTATAGCATCCAGCTGATCCTCTGATTCTCCAACAAACACCCCAATGGGTCTTACCACAATACTCACATACCGGAGGAGTAGATCTCTGAATCACTGGGGTCGGAGCACTCGCCACTGAAACTGTAGGTCTTGATCTCTGCCTCTGAAACTGAACTGACCTACCAGCTGGCCTCTGACTCCTACTAATCCTGGGAACAAAACTTCCCCTGCCTCTCTTCACAGATGAAGACCCTGCCTCAAACTGGGGTCTCCTAACCCTGGTCTCTTCCTCTGTAGCAGCTGCTGCAATACCCTGAGCTCTCTCCACACTCCTAGCTGCTGCAACAAGCTGGGAAAAATCATGATATCTAGAACCAGCCACATGACACATAAGAGAGGGCCTCAATCCTTCCTCAAATCTCCGGCATCTATCAATCTCATCAGATATGATACCCCCAGCATAATGGCTCAACCGGATGAACTCTAACTCATATTCTGTCACCGTCCGGTGGTCTTGCCTCAAACTCAGAAATTCCATCTTTTTCACATCTTTATACTCCCTCGGAGTATACTTCAATTCAAACTCTCTGAGAAAATCAGCATAGGACAAGGTAGGTGGATCATCCATAGCATGAGGCACTGTCTTCCACCAATAGTATGCATCTTTCTGTAACAATGATCTTGCATAATCAAACTTTTCTTCTGGAGTGGCTTGTAACTGAACAAATATTCTCTGTACTTTATCTAGCCACTGCTCAGCTACAGCTGGATCAATAGTACCCAAGAAATCCTCTGCTCCAAACTTCCTTAATTTATCATACTGTCTCACCGGTACTAAAGGCTGTGGGGGTTGTGGCGGTGGCTGTTGTACTGGGGCTTGCCTCATCAATTCTACCATATGCCTAAGCCAAACTGGTGGAACCTCATCACCAACTGGCCTCCCCGACACAGAAGCAGGTGCCTCACCAACTCCAACACTAACCACTCTAGCTCCCTCTCTAACCTCATCTGGAGCTACACTCTCTGCACTACCCTCAACTGACTGACGCAAGTGAGAATCCATCACAACCTATATCTGCAAACACAGCAGAATTCATCTTATTAAAGATCAGAGACTGCCAATACCAAGCATGTATGTTATTTCAAAAATCATTTTTAGACTCAAAATATTCTTTTTCTTACATTTTACCTAGGTTGAGAATCTCAAACCTAGGCTCTGATACCAAAACAATTGTAACACCCCTATACCCCGTATACGTACACAGCATGCTTATACGATCGTAATATACGTATACTGAATATAGAAATGCCACGTTATAATTAACAAATGACACATCCCTTTTTAACTACATAACCAAATTTAAATCATTTAAATTAAATGATAAAAGATAAAAGATAAAATATTCATTTAAAAGCAGCGGAAATATATCAAATATTTTCAAATACAAATACATTAAGATCCAAATTTACAAGACATGAAATATATACATGATTGGCAGCTCTTCTCTAATCTTTAAGTCCAAACTCAACTCTTCAGTGTCTAGACTCACTTGGTCTCGAAGAACTCTCGGGTTCAACCCTGTTACCTGCGCGATGAACCACAATCGCGCTGAGCTAACAGCTCAGTAGTGCAACTAATACAACCATGATACTTTAATGCAATGCACGTGTCACCATTATACATTTCATAAACCATACATAATCATATCACATTTCATAATTATATATTAGATCTTATTATTCAATTGTTTCTTCATTCATAAATCACATATTACAATTAAGACAGACACGGGCCCAAAACTCACTAATATGTTATTCAAAGTTTAGAGTTGCTGCTTTGGTCCTGTAACACCCCTTCCCGACCTACATGTGTAAGCTGAGTAGAGGCGCCACACTAACCTAATGTTGCTACCAATTTTACTTAGTCAAATTTTAGTTCCGATTTTTTTTTCAAAAATTTTGCCATAGTTTCGCCTAAAAATTGAGTCCCAAGTGTCGACAAAACCGGTTTTTTTCTTATTTTTAAAAACATTTTACACAAACCAATGCAAACAAAATCATTCTCAGTACACTCCCAATAAATCCCCCTTGTAACCTCAACTACAACCTGCAAAAAGAATTTACACTTCTAATGCAACATAACATAAAGGTTTTGTGACAATCCCTATATTTAAATATTACACAGCGGAAGTTATAAAATATTTACATACTAAACATTTCTTTACAAAATATAAAGAAATATACATGATTGGCAAGTCTACTCTGATCTTTAAGCTCCCAAAATGGATTCTTCAAGGTCTACTCTCACTTGGTCTTGATGAACTCTCGGGTTCAACTCTATCAACTCTATTACCTGCGCGATTAAACACTATCGCGCTAAGCCAAGAGCTTAGTAAGATAAAACATGCTAATGGTATGCTTTAATGTAATGCAATGCCACATATGTTATTGATAAGATCAACATCATAAATATAAAGTTAATCACATAATTATGCATTTCACAAATCATAGTCATATGAGTATACCCCATTTCAACATCTTTCCACATTCAACATTACTCAATCATACTCAATAACCAACATCTCATTTCATTAACTCATAACATTACTTAGGACATTCATATAACCTTGACACCTATGGGCCCAACAAGTATTTAATACGATATTCAGAGTTCAGAGTTACTGATTTGGTTCATAGTCACAATAATCACGCCCGTAGGCAATGTATATACATGTATCTCTATCCATGGATAGTGTAACAGACCCAGTCTCTTGGACCATCACTCAACACATATGAGGAGATCCTCAACCCGGCAAGACTGTTACAAATCATATATCTTATATTCACAATTCTCATAGTGTAACAGACCCAGTCTCTTGGACCATCAACTCAACACATATGAGGAGATCCTCAACCCGGCAAGACTGTTACCTTTCATCATTTCTTAGGCATGCCACCCAAATCCAGAACTCTGAAACTGAATAACATATTAAACAAACAATTCATTTATTATATAGTTACCATTTCCATTCTCAAATTCTCATCACATTTAGGCAAACATGCCTTCTTTCTTTCAATATCATAATCATAGCCAATCACAATGGCATTGTCTCATATCATGTCTTATTTGAATTATTATTTCAATTTCAATGTATATTATTCATGAAACACATAACCATTCACAATGCATAACATAACATTGTTCAATCTCAACAATGCAATTAGGGCAAAGAACAATTGATATGATTCATATGAATAATACATTCTGGTTTTAGACTCCATTTTATCCTTATTTTGAAAAATTTTATAAAATAATCTACTTGATTAAAAATTCTAAAATTTTTACAGAATTTAGTTTTGTATCTTAAAATCATTCCTTTAAAATTTCAGATCAAACTGAACACAAAATCTTGGTCAAATAGTTCACCTAACCAGACTGCCCCAATTGCCCTGCATCCTGGCAGCAGTTCTGAACTTTGTGAATTCCATAAATCAAATTCAATCAACGTGGTTCTAAATTATTTTTCTCAAATAATAGACTCACTAAGCAACAACATATCCAAAATTCAATTGGATATGATTTTTCTACATTTTATTAAAAATCCCGAAATATAGCTGTCTCAGTTAAGGTACCTGCTGGAACAGTTCTACTAAAAATAATCTTTCTAAACTCATAACCATTCCAAAATCGAATCAACATATTTTTCAGTCATTCTAGACTCATAGAGGCACAACATATCAAACATTCACTTCAAGAACATTTTTCTATAATTAATTAAAAATCATACCAGTTACAGCCTTTATTAATTGTAAAACAGAAAAAGAATTCACTAAACACACTCTTACTCTTCCATCACCAACACCAACCTAGCTTCTTATCTTTAATTCCATTTCAACACTTGAGAATAAATCATAAACACATCTCATCATCAAATCATCAAACCCTAATTAACTTCCCATACCACTTCAAAAGTAGGAAAGAAATCAAAGGAAAGATCTTACCTTAGTTAAAACTTCTTGAATCAACACTTAAACACTTAATCTTCCTTCAATTTGAGCTCAACACATCAAGATCCTCTCTTCACCACTTGCTTTCCTTTCTCTATGGAGGAGCCGGCCACACACATGAAGAAGAAGAAGAAATTATGAATAAACCAAAGTCAACTCTTCTTTAAATCTCCACCAAGAGTTCCAATTCAAGCAATTACTTAATTACCCTTAATCATTTAATTTAACTTTTGTCTCATGTATGCCCATGATAGTAATTACACATATCACATAAAAATATCTCTCTCTTCCTTTGACTCTTCCTTTGACCCATTTATATGTTATATATATCCTCATATACACAATATATACCATTCTCTCTAAACCCTAATTCTTTCCCAATACACATATACACAAGCATTCTCCTCCCAATTTCTTTTCTTATCCCATCATATACATTCAATCCAATTTATAACAATAACAACCACAACAATATGCAAAACTTCTAGGGCATAAATGAGGATATTACAATTCTCCCCCTCTAAAAAGAAAATTTCGTCCTCGAAATTACCTGATATTAAAGCTGAAACAATTGCGGATATTGCTCTTGCATGGATTGTTCACTTTCCCAAGTTGCTTCTTCTTTTCCATGATTCTTCCACAAAATCTTCACAAGTGGCACTTTCTTGTTTCTCAACTCTTTCACATCACGTGCCAAAATAGCAACTGGTTCCTCTTCAAATGTCAAATCAGGATTTACTTCAATTGACTCAATCGGCAACACATGAGATGGATCCGACCTATACCTCCTCAACATAGAAACATGAAATATGTTATGAATACGATCCAACTCAAGTGGCAGAGCAAGTCGATACGCCACTGGCCCAACTCTTTCTAACACTTCATACGGCCCAATGAAACGAGGACTCAATTTTCCTTTTCGACCGAACCTCAAAATCTTCTTCCAAGGAGACACTTTCAGAAATACCTTATCTCCAACATCAAACTCTATATCTCTCCTTTTCAGATCTGCATAAGATTTCTGTCGGTCTGAAGCTGCTTTTAACCTGTCTCGAATCAACTTTACTTTTTCTTCAGTTTCTTGAATCAAATCAGGACCAATCAACTTATTATCTCCAAGCTCATTCCAACAAAGAGGTGTCCTACACTGTCTGCCATACAATGCTTCAAACGGTGCCATACCAATGCTGGATTGGTGACTGTTGTTGTATGCAAACTCCACAAGAGGTAAAAATCTATCCCAACTTCCAGTGAAATCAATGACACAGCTTCTCAACATGTCCTCAATAATCTGTATCACCCTCTCTGACTGTCCATCCTGAAATGCAGTCGAGAACCCAAAGCACTATGCAAACTCTTCCAAAATCTTGAAGTAAACCTGGGATCTCGATCAGATACTAAAGAAGTTGGAACACCATGCAACTTCACAATCTCATGGATATACAGCTCAGCCAACTTCTCCAAAGAGTAATCCATCCGCACCGGAAGGAAATGAGCTGTCTTAGTCAATCTATCCACAATCACCCATATGGCATCATGTTTCCTTTGTGTCAATGGCAACCCAGACACAAAGTCCATTGTCACTCTTTCCCACTTCCATTCTGGCACTGACAACGGTTGAAGCAACCCGGTGGGAACTTGATGCTCTGCTTTAACCTTCTGACAAGTGAGACATTTTGATACAAACTCAGCAATGTCTCTCTTTAACCCAATCCACCAATAATGCTGTCTCAAATCATGATACATCTTGGTATTGCCTGGATGCATAGCAAACATCGACTGATGAGCTTCTTCCAAAATAATCTTCTTCAAATCAGCATCATCGGGTACACATAATCTGTTTTTAAACCATAGGCTCCCATCACTCTTCACAACAAAATCTCTACTCTTTCCACTCTGACAATCTGAAATAATCTTCTGAATCTTCATATCATTCATCTGAGCCTCTTTAATCTGATCTAACAAAACTGGCTTCAATTGCAACTGTGCCAACAATGCACCATCATCACAAGGTACAAAACTGGCATGCAATGCTCTCAACTCAACAAGCAACGAGAGCGAGTAAACTATTAAACCAGCTAAAGACTTCCGACTTAAGGCATCAGCAACAACATTTGCTTTACCTGGATGATAGTCAATCAAGCAGTCGTAGTCTTTAATCAATTCTAACCATCTCCTCTGACGAAGATTGAGTTCTTTCTGGACACCCAAATACTTCAAACTCTTGTGATCAGTGTAGATGAAACATTTCTCCCCAAACAGATAGTGGCGCCAAATCTTTAATGCAAACACAATGGCAGCCAATTCCAAATCATGGGTCGGATAGTTAAGCTCATGCGGTTTCAACTGCCTAGATGCATAAGCTATAACTTTACCTTCCTGCATCAATACACACCCCAAACCTCTATGTGAAGCATCACTGTAGATCACATATGGTTTGCCTTCCACAGGTAAAGTAAGAACAGGCGCTTGAGTCAACATATCTCTCAACTGCTCAAAGCTAGCCTGACACTGATCCGTCCACAAAAACCTCACTCCCTTACGAAGCAATCTGGTGAGTGGAGTAGCTATTAAAGAAAACCCTTTCACAAACCGTCGGTAATAGCCTGCCAAACCTAGAAAACTTCTAATCTCTGTCACAGACTTAGGTGGACTCCAATTCAGAATAGCTTCAACTTTACTTGGATCAACTCTAATGCCTTCTGCTGAAACAATATGTCCGAGAAAAGCTACTTGATCCAACCAGAACTCACACTTCGACAATTTAGCAAACAACTGCTTCTCTCTCAAAATCTGCAACACAATCCGCAGATGCATATCATGTTCCTCTTCATTCCTCGAATACACCAGAATGTCATCAATGAAGACCACTACAAACTGATCCAAATAGGACCTAAACACCCTATTCATCAAATCCATAAAAGCTGCAGGTGCATTCGTTAGACCAAAAGGCATAACTAGAAATTCATAATGCCCATACCTGGTCCGAAAGTCGGTCTTCGGAACATCCTCAGCTCTGACTCTCAGCTGATGGTACCCAGATCTCAAATCAATTTTAGAAAATACAGCTGCACCCTTCAATTGATCAAAAAGGTCATCAATTCTAGGCAAAGGATATTTATTTTTAATAGTCACCTTGTTCAATTGCCTATAATCGATACACAACCTCATAGTACCATCTTTCTTTTTCACAAATAGCACAGGAGCTCCCCAAGGAGAAACACTAGGGCGAATAAATCCTTTGTCCAATAACTCCTGTAATTGCACTTTCAACTCCCTTAATTCTGCTGGTGCCATTCTGTAAGGAGTAATCGAGATAGGAGTGGTACCAGGCAACAATTCGATACCGAACTCCACCTCTCTCTCAGGAGGCAATCCTGGCAACTCCTCTGGAAAAACATCAGGGAACTCTGCAACTGTGGCAATACTATCAATAGGAGAACCCTTCACTCTAGTATCCACCACATGAGCAAGATAGGCTTCACACCCCTTCCTAATCAATCTTCTAGCTGCAACAGCTGAAACAAATAAGGAGGCTAGCTGTTCCTGCTCATTAGATACTATCACATCTCTACCATCAACAGTTCTCAAAGAAACAATTTTCTTTTTACAATCAACTACAGCTCCATGTCTAGCTAACCAATCCATGCCTAGGATCACATCATATTCCTTAAATGGCATCTCAATCAAATCTCCAAGGAACTCCTCACCCTGCACCCTCACTGCACAATCCCGGTGCACTTTACTAACCATCACACTATGCCCTAACGGATTTGTCACCAACACATCAAATCCTAGGGACTCAGCATGCACATCAAACACAGGCAAAACGGATGCACTAATATATGAATGTGTGGAACCCGGATCAATCAAAGCAAGTACTGAAATATCAAATAAAGAAAAAGTACCAGCTATGACTGCCGATGCATCTGGCTGCCTCTGCATAACATACATCCTCTGGGAAGATCCAACCTCCTCTGGTCTACCCTCCCTGGATGTAGCACCTCCTCTAGAACTGAACCCAGGTCTACCTCCTCGGCTGGCACCTCTGCCTCCTCGGCCTCCCCTCGCACTAGGTCGAGAAGCTGCTGTATCAACTGACATCTGTTCCTGTCTCTCAGGACAGTCTCTCACAAAGTGATCAGGTGATCCACACCTGAAGCATACCCCTGATCTACTATACCTCCAACAAACGCCCCCATGTCTTCCACCACACTGGTTACACACAGGTAAGGTGGATCTCTGAACTCCAGGAGTAGGAGCACTCGCTACTGAAGCTGCAGGTCTAAATCTCTGTCTCTGTAACTACACTGACCTACCCACTGGTCTCTGGCTCCTACCACCCCGAGGAACAAAACTCCATTTTCCTCTCTTTGCAGAAGAAGACCCTGCCTCAAACTGGGGCCTCCTAACTCTAGTCTCTTCCTCTGAAGCAGCTGCAATAACTTGAGCTCTCTTCACACTGCGAGCTGCTGCCACAAGCTGAGAAAAATCATTATATCTTGAACCAGCCACATGACATATAAGAGAAGGCCTTAACCCCTCTTCAAATCTCCTGCATCTATCTATCTCATCAGCAATGATACCCCCAGCATACTGACTCAGTCGAATAAACTCAACTTCATACTCAGTAACAGTCTTGCTGTCTTGCTTCAAGCTCAAGAACTCCATCTTCTTCATGTCTTTATACTCCCTAGGAGTATACTTCAACTCAAATTCCCTCAGAAAATTAGCATATGACAAAGTTGGTGGATCATCCATAGAATGGGGCACTGTCCTCCACCAATCGTAGGCATCCTTCTGCAGCAAAGATCTTGCATAGTCAAACTTTTCCTCAGGGGTGGCTTGCAACTGAACAAATATTCTCTGAACTTTGTCTAACCATTGCTCAGCCACAACTGGATCAGTAGTACCTATAAAATCCTCTGCTCCAAACTTCCTTAGTTTATCATATTGCCTCACTGCTACCAAAGGCTGTGGGGGTGGTGGTGGTGGCTGTGGTTGCACTGATGCTGGCCTCAAAGCCTCTATCACATGCCTAACCCAAGCTGGTGGAACCTCCTCCCCAGCTGATCTCCCTGACACCGAAGCAGGTGCCTCCTCAACACTAACAACCCTAGCTCCATCACTACAAAAATATTCGGCATTTGCGACGGAAATCTGCGACGGACATGTTTCCGTCGCAAATTTGCTACGATTCTGCGACGGATTTGTGACGGAAGGACAAGTCAGTGGAATTTTGAGAATTTGGTCGCAAATCCGTTGCAAATCCGTCGCAGATCTGCGACGAAAATAATTTCGTCGCAAATAATCGTCGCAAAAGTTGGCGCGGAAACTTGGCGCGAGAGAGAAAACACTAAAAAACCAATTTGCAACGGAGATCTGCTACCGTCTATTGCCGTCGCAAATTTCACTATAAAAATATTCGGAATTTTGCGACGGAAATCTGCGACGGACATGTTTTCGTCGCAAATTTGCTACGGATCTGCGACGGATTTGCGACGGAAGGAGGAATTTTGAGAATTTGGTCGGAAATTCGTTGCAAATCCGTCGCAGATCTGCCACGAAAATAATTCCGTCGCAAATAATCGTCGCAAAAGTTGGCGCGGAAACTTGGCGCGAGAGAGAAAACACTAAAAAACCAATTTGCAACGGAGATCTGCTACCGTCTATTGCCGTCGCAAATTTCACTATAAAAATATTCGAAATTTTGCGACGAAAATCTGCGACGGACATGTTTTCGTCGCAAATTTGCTACGGATCTGCGACGGATTTGCGACGGAAGGAGGAATTTTGAGAATTTGGTCGCAAATTCGTTGCAAATCCGTCGCAAATCTGCGACGAAAATAATTCCGTCACAAATAATCGTCGCAAAAAAATATTTATATAATATTAAATTCAATCTACTTTTAATAACAACAAATATTTATGATAACAATATTTATGAATATTTATGATTTAATAATTTACTAATATTAAATTTTAAATTAGTACTTAATATTTATGCCTTTTTAGTGTTAATTACTAATATTAAATTTTAAATTAGTACTTAATAATTATTAAATAGTAAGTATTATTTATTATACAATAATTTATACTTTATATATTATAATAACGATATAACTCTGAAAAAGGAAATTAAATACATATATAATAAGTATATATAATTAAACATGATTAATATTGTCAATATCGCATATTCAAATGTTCAAAGTGAAAAGGAAAAGCTCTGTTCAAGAAAAAAAGTGAAAAGGAAAAGAAATTGTTGATGCTATGAGCCTATGATATTATTTAGTCCAGTTCGTTCAAAATAATAAAAAAGTGAAAAGGAAAAGAAATTGAAAACCCTAATCCCTCACTCTTATCTCATCAGTTGCCTTGCGCCGTTCAAAATCTTAATCTTCTCATCTCTCCTTTACACAGCACACATCCTCATTCTTTCTCCATTTCCTCTCCTCACTCTCACACCGGCTGAGCTTGGAAAGCCAAGTGCATTGCAACCTGACAAGGGAAAGGTTGCCATATTTGTTGATTGCAGTCCAGTTGCGGATCCAACATTTGAGGTTGTGTTCTTTTCTCTTTTGCTTTCTAACATCTCCACCCTCTTAGTTGATGCGTGCTTGAAATTTTCTTTCCTTATTCAAACCAAATACTAAAAATAAAATAAAAAAAATAATAAAAAGCAGCCAAATCCCACGTCGGGTGGTTGGGGGCCATTTTACCAACAACAACAAAACAGAAACACTGTCTTCCTATAAAACCCAAAGCTCTTTCATCTTCATAAGATCTCACAGCTCTCTGCTACTTCCAAACAACTCTCTCTCTCTCTCGCACTCAAAACTCTGTTTTTTCAATCAAAAATGGCGTTTGAAGGAGTTCTATTAGGCATGGGCAATCCTCTTCTCGACATTTCAGCTGTTGTGGATGAAGATTTCTTGAATAAGTCAGTTTTTTTTTTAATTTTTTTTACATTTCTTTTATTGATTATGTTCCTGCTTTGTTTGTTTGGTTGCCTAGAAAATTGATTTCTTATTCTGGATCTGTATTTATATGATACTAGTATTTGTTTTATGTTTATTAGTTTCCTTTATTGCTTGACAAAATGTGAAAATATGATAGATCCGAGTTTATATATCACATCTGTTGCTTACTAGTGTTTGAAAATGAGATAATTGAGCTGAATTGAATATAGAGGAATACAGACCTTGAATATTCTGTATTTATAGAAAATTAGATTCGAATTCAAGTTATTGTTAGTTCAAATGATTGATTGTTAATAATAGATTTGTTTTAAGTTCTGGAAAAGAAAGAAAGATTATTCATATATTTAATTCTCTTAACAGATATGAAATCAAGCCAAACAATGCTATTCTTGCTGAAGACAAGCACTTGCCAATGTAAGTTCGTTTCTTTTATCCTTTTTTTTCTGGTTTGTTAAGTTATTGTTGATTTTTGCTTTGAATTGTTGTCAATATAAAAATGTGATATCGGAACTGAATAATTTCATTACTATGATCTTGGTGCTCTGGTTTAGCTCAATTTTGAATTTTTGCTGGGAATTTGAAATATTTATTGATTCTTAACTGTTTCATCTTGTTTAAACTTTGAAGGTATGAAGAAATGGCCAACAATCCCAATGTAGAATATATTGCTGGAGGTAAAATTAGAATTTCATTGATTTGGAAGTTTATTACTGTCATTTTTTTGAAGATATTTCTCATCCTGTTAAGAATATATTGTGGTAAAGAGTCTTATATTGATTAAATACAAACATGTTTAGTGATTAATAAGGTTGGTTCTTCCAAATCTATATTAAAACTCAATATGGTAGTTATTGAATAACACGATCTGTTGACGTCTGTAAACTAATGAGAGTATTGCCTTTTCTTTTTTTACTTGTAGGTGCTACTCAAAATTCAATCAGAGTTGCTCAGGTTTGCTTCTGTAATTAGAATTTTCTTATATACATAAATGTATTGGATAAGTGTATGAATCGAATTAGAAAATTTACCAGCAAAATTATGTTATGGCATTAACTTCCAAGACCAAACTCAATATTAATCCATGTGCTATAATAATTAACTTTAGAAAAAGCTGCTAACATTCAAAGACTAAAATTGACCTCTGTTGAAAACTTTAAAATCAGAAACAAAAGCTTGAAAAGAAACAAAATTAGTGCAGAATTTAAAGAATTTGGCCCACTTTCCATTAACGGCATACCAACAACAAAATCAGATAGGCTAAAAACGTGGCAACAAAGAGCACAGTTTCAAGACAGATATTTATCAAGTATTTATATCATCAGCCACGATAAAATGCTTAAGCTTTTGTTCACTACTTCCAACATACTTCATTCATGGCTAGTTTGAGCTTTATCATTGGCATTGTTGGTTAGTTCTTGTTTCTGTTTTTCTGATTTCTTCCGATTTGAGTTTTTATTTATTTATTTATTTAGATTTGTTTATAATACCCATTTGCTAATTTAATGATTTTCAGGTAATATAATTTCTATACTTGTTTTTGCTTCTCCTATGTAAGTATCGAATTCTCCTCTGTTCTCCCCTGTTTTTTTCCCCTTCTTGAAACAGAGAAACAATACTAGCTTGATTAATATCAATGGTTATTGATTTTTAATTTACAGAAAGTCCATTGCGATAGTGGCGAAGAAGAAATCAATAGAAAATTATGAAGGAGTTCCATATATAACAACATTATTAAGTACAAGTTTATAGACTTTCTGTGGACTTTTAAACCCAGATGGTTTACTTGTGGTGACTGTGAATGGGACTGGTGCCGTATTTCAATTCATTTACGTCACTCTGTTTCTGATATATGCTCCAAAGAACAAGAAGGCGAAATTTTAGTTAGAATTGCTTTCAGTTTTAGTTAATTAGTAGTATTCTAATCAACTTTATAATTATCTTTTTATAGTAATTAATCAAAACCCTTCTGTTAATTTCAGATTAAGACGGCAAAATTAGTGGCTCTGCTAGACGTGGGTTTTCTTGGATTAGTGATAGCAGTAACTCTTCTAGCCATCCATGGCAATCTACGTTACTTTTGTTGGAATTTTATGTGCTGCATTAACCATAGGCATGTATGCAGCACCATTGGCGGCCATGGTAATTTAATTCATTACAAATTTACAATTCTTAAGATTTTCATAATTGAATATATGCAAATAAGAGCATATTTTCTTGGAAAATATATTGAAATCGATTCTCCTTCTCATACCGATACTCAATATAATGCCATTTTTTTCTTTTAAATTTTTTATTTGCCAAAAAAATTTATGGAATTGAGTTTGTAAATATTAACATAGTTTTGATGTTAATGTGTAATAGAGAATAGTGATAAAGACAAAGAGTGTGGAGTACATGCCTTTCTTACTCTCATTTTTCCTCTTTGAAGGTATGAAGAAATGGCCAACAATCCCAATGTAGAATATATTGCTGGAGGTAAAATTAGAATTTCATTGATTTGGAAGTTTATTACTGTCATTTTTTTGAAGATATTTCTCATCCTGTTAAGAATATATTGTGGTAAAGAGTCTTATATTGATTAAATACAAACATGTTTAGTGATTAATAAGGTTGGTTCTTCCAAATCTATATTAAAACTCAATATGGTAGTTATTGAATAACACGATCTGTTGACGTCTGTAAACTAATGAGAGTATTGCCTTTTCTTTTTTTACTTGTAGGTGCTACTCAAAATTCAATCAGAGTTGCTCAGGTTTGCTTCTGTTTTCATGTTGCCCTGGATAAATATTTTTTATTTATGCTTCTACTAAATGTAGCACATTCTGTTTCTTCATCTCTGGTATTTTGTCTCCGTTGCAGTGGATGCTCCAAATTCCTGGTGCAACAAGTTACATGGGTTGCATTGGGAAGGATAAGTTTGGAGAAGAGATGAAGAAAAGCTGCAGGCAATCTGGTGTTAATGTAAATTACTCTGCGTCTTTTGTTTCCATCTTTAGGTTGTCTTTCTTGTCTAGGATTTAATTAGATTGCAATTTTAGGTTCATTATTATGAGGATGAGACTGCTGCAACAGGGACATGTGCTGTTTGTGTTGTTGGTGGTGAGAGGTTAGTTTTACCTTGTTAAGCTCATTTTGCAATTTGCATTTGAAAATTTCATGCATATGATCTGTTGACCATTTTTTCTTGCTCCCAATTATCATTACATGTTAATATGTCATTTTCAAGGAACTAGGAGCTATATCTACTTCATACTATACCTATTGTTCTTCTTATTATAACAATTAAGAACTTATTTATTAATTTGCTTTCTAACCTTGAACCTCAAAGCCAAATTAAGGAGGAAGAGAAATTGATAGACATTGATGCGACCAAAGATAATGGAATTCAAAAGGTAGAGGTTAATATACTAATTCACTTAAAACTTTGCCACTTTTAAAGCTTTTTAGTTGATGGAGAGAATTTTTTATGTGTCTATTTGATAATTTTTATGTGTTACGCCTAGCTCGCGATGAGAGAAATGCACACTTAGGAAATGAAAAATATTTTAAAATTAAGAAATATAAAACCATAGTTTATTGCTATTATAGCATATGTAAAAAACTACATATTCTTGCAGGTTAGGAGTGCTAAAACTAGGTGATTGCTTCTGCATGAGCATAATAATACATATTAAAACTGTAAATTACTATTGCTGCAATAACGTTTCTAAAAGTATAGCTCTTTCTTCTTGAATGTAATTAATCAATACCTTACAATAACAGCAACAATATGACTGCTTGTCCCTAAATTCCAAAACCAATAAAAATTCCGAAGTAGTGATAATAATAGTTTTCTGAAAGTTACAACTATTTGTTTCTGTTTATTTCAGTTTCACTGAAGAAATATTGATATTGCCACTTTTCAATATTTTCTCCATGCCCTGATTTTAGAGTCTCAATTAGTTGATCTGATTTTTTACTGCCTTGGACTAGTATGTTTTATTACCTCTGTTAGCCTATGGAATCTCCGTTGTATCATATTAGGAGTAAATGTTCAATTAACTAAATCTAATTGAATTTAAATATTGAAGTTCAGTTTTTTTAATTGTTAATAAATATAATTTGTACATTAGCAAATTATTTTTTTCGTAAATGTTAATTATAGTTTTTATGTGTTGATTACTTGTATCATTAACAAAATGATCAATAAATTAACAAAATATGGCTTCTTGCGGTTCAAATTAAAGTTGCAAGTTGTTCAATTAATTGCATTTCTATTCACCTTGTATTGCCCACCAGTTGAAAATGACAACCTATTGTTTGTATTGTTGAATTTGCTTCTGCCAATTCAGTATTAGTGGTTTCGTGGTTACTCTTTTCCTTTGTTTTGTTCGAGCTTATGCTCAGTTAAAATAAAAGTGGAAATAGTAATTTAATTTTTTTAATTGAGCTAATCATGTATGGAATGCATGGAAGTTGAGCTAATCATGTAAAAGAGGCAGACAAGTCATTGCTTTGCTCCAAGGTAATTTTAGTTAATTTATGTAAATTAGCTCAACTTTCTTATTCTTTTTATAAAAAATCATCATTTAAATAATCAAATATTGTTAGAATACCTATTGATTATCACTAATTATTATCAGCTTGTGTATATACAAAATTCCTGAGTAGCTACACGAGTTGAATGAAAAAGCCTACACACCACGGTTAGTATTACTTTGTTAACGTGTATCATATTATTCTTTTCATTTACTCTTTTTAATATTATTTGCAGGTTAATAATGGTGATGCAAGTCATGATTCAGTGGAAAATGATAATTGAAGATCTATATTGTTATTTTCAAGATAGATTATTTATAGTAGTGTTCTTAACACTTGTATAGTTAAATTGTAAAATATTTTATTCTATTGAAGATTAATAAAAGAATTATTTTTATCAATGTAATTAGTGTTTTTTTAGATTGTGTTTAAATGTTCCAAATGTATTTATAAAGTTCTCATAAAATTAATTAATAATATAAATAGTTCCAATAAAAATCAATATTAAATTACTACGGATTTGCTACGAATCTGCGACGGATATTTGAAATCTATGACGGAATCTGCGACAGATACTGCGACGACAATCTGCGACGGAATCTGTGACGGCAATCTGCGACGGCAATCTGCGACGGAATCTGTGACGAATTTGCGACGGAAATCTGTGACGGAATCTGCGACGGAATCTGCGACGGAAATCTGCGACGAAATCTGCGACGGCCTGTCGCAAATTGAAAATTGCGACGCCTTTTTTATTAACGGATCGTATCCGTCGCAGATCGGTCGCAGATCGGTCGCAAGACTTGATTTGCGACGGATCTGCGACGGATCTGCGACGGATTCTGTCCGTCGCAGATAGCGTGTTTTTTTGTAGTGCATCATCAGGGGCAATACTCTCGGCACTACCCTCAACCGACTGTCGTGAGTGAGAATCCATCACAACCTAAGTCTGCAAACACAACATACTACATCTTATTAAAGATCAGAGGTTGCCAATCCCAAACATATATGTTATTCAAAAACCACTTTTTTTTTTTAAATCAAAATAGTCTTTTTTATCACATTTTACCTAGGTTGAGAATCTCAAACCTAGGCTCTGATACCAAAACAATTGTAACACCCCTTCCCGACCTACATGTGTAAGCTGAGTAGAGGCGCCACACTAACCTAATGTTGCTACCAATTTTACTTAGTCAAATTTTAGTTCCGATTTTTTTTTCAAAAATTTTGCCATAGTTTCGCCTAAAAATTGAGTCCCAAGTGTCGACAAAACCGGTTTTTTTCTTATTTTTAAAAACATTTTACACAAACCAATGCAAACAAAATCATTCTCAGTACACTCCCAATAAATCCCCCTTGTAACCTCAACTACAACCTGCAAAAAGAATTTACACTTCTAGTGCAACATAACATAAAGGTTTTGTGACAATCCCTATATTTAAATATTACACAGCGGAAGTTATAAAATATTTACATATTTACATACTAAACATTTCTTTACAAAATATAAAGAAATATACATGATTGGCAAGTCTACTCTGATCTTTAAGCTCCCAAAATGGATTCTTCAAGGTCTACTCTCACTTGGTCTTGATGAACTCTCGGGTTCAACTCTATCAACTCTATTACCTGCGCGATTAAACACTATCGCGCTAAGCCAAGAGCTTAGTAAGATAAAACATGCTAATGGTATGCTTTAATGTAATGCAATGCCACATATGTTATTGATAAGATCAACATCATAAATATAAAGTTAATCACATAATTATGCATTTCACAAATCATAGTCATATGAGTATACCCCATTTCAACATCTTTCCACATTCAACATTACTCAATCATACTCAATAACCAACATCTCATTTCATTAACTCATAACATTACTTAGGACATTCATATAACCTTGACACCTATGGGCCCAACAAGTATTTAATACGATATTCAGAGTTCAGAGTTACTGATTTGGTTCATAGTCACAATAATCACGCCCGTAGGCAATGTATATACATGTATCTCTATCCATGGATAGTGTAACAGACCCAGTCTCTTGGACCATCACTCAACACATATGAGGAGATCCTCAACCCGGCAAGACTGTTACAAATCATATATCTTATATTCACAATTCTCATAGTGTAACAGACCCAGTCTCTTGGACCATCAACTCAACACATATGAGGAGATCCTCAACCCGGCAAGACTGTTACCTTTCATCATTTCTTAGGCATGCCACCCAAATCCAGAACTCTGAAACTGAATAACATATTAAACAAACAATTCATTTATTATATAGTTACCATTTCCATTCTCAAATTCTCATCACATTTAGGCAAACATGCCTTCTTTCTTTCAATATCATAATCATAGCCAATCACAATGGCATTGTCTCATATCATGTCTTATTTGAATTATTATTTCAATTTCAATGTATATTATTCATTAAACACATAACCATTCACAATGCATAACATAACATTGTTCAATCTCAACAATGCAATTAGGGCAAAGAACAATTGATATGATTCATATGAATAATACATTCTGGTTTTAGACTCCATTTTATCCTTATTTTGAAAAATTTTATAAAATAATCTACTTGATTAAAAATTCTAAAATTTTTACAGAATTTAGTTTTGTATCTTAAAATCATTCCTTTAAAATTTCAGATCAAACTGAACACAAAATCTTGGTCAAATAGTTCACCTAACCAGACTGCCCCAATTGCCCTGCATCCTGGCAGCAGTTCTGAACTTTGTGAATTCCATAAATCAAATTCAATCAACGTGGTTCTAAATTATTTTTCTCAAATACTAGACTCACTAAGCAACAACATATCCAAAATTCAATTGGATATGATTTTTCTACATTTTATTAAAAATCCCGAAATATAGCTGTCTCAGTTAAGGTACCTGCTGGAACAGTTCTACTAAAAATAATCTTTCTAAACTCATAACCATTCCAAAATCGAATCAACATATTTTTCAGTCATTCTAGACTCATAGAGGCACAACATATCAAACATTCACTTCAAGAACATTTTTCTATAATTAATTAAAAATCATACCAGTTACAGCCTTTATTAATTGTAAAACAGAAAAAGAATTCACTAAACACACTCTTACTCTTCCATCACCAACACCAACCTAGCTTCTTATCTTTAATTCCATTTCAACACTTGAGAATAAATCATAAACACATCTCATCATCAAATCATCAAACCCTAATTAACTTCCCATACCACTTCAAAAGTAGGAAAGAAATCAAAGGAAAGATCTTACCTTAGTTAAAACTTCTTGAATCAACACTTAAACACTTAATCTTCCTTCAATTTGAGCTCAACACATCAAGATCCTCTCTTCACCACTTGCTTTCCTTTCTCTATGGAGGAGCCGGCCACACACATGAAGAAGAAGAAGAAATTATGAATAAACCAAAGTCAACTCTTCTTTAAATCTCCACCAAGAGTTCCAATTCAAGCAATTACTTAATTACCCTTAATCATTTAATTTAACTTTTGTCTCATGTATGCCCATGATAGTAATTACACATATCACATAAAAATATCTCTCTCTTCCTTTGACTCTTCCTTTGACCCATTTATATGTTATATATATCCTCATATACACAATATATACCATTCTCTCTAAACCCTAATTCTTTCCCAATACACATATACACAAGCATTCTCCTCCCAATTTCTTTTCTTATCCCATCATATACATTCAATCCAATTTATAACAATAACAACCACAACAATATGCAAAACTTCTAGGGCATAAATGAGGATATTACAGGTCCATATTGACACCTTGTGTCTAGCCCCGTAGGCAATATATATATCCATGGATAATCAACTAGATTTGAGTTTACGACCCGGTCATTTCACTCAATCTAGTTTCAATAATATGTTTTTGAGGTTTACGACCCGGTCATTTCACCCCAAAAACATCACATTTCACATTTATCAACTGGATTCGGCTTACGACCCGGTCATTTCACCTATCCAGTTATTCATAGGCATGCCGCCAAACTCAGAACTCTGAAAATTGAATAAACATATTAGACATACAATTATTTCATTTATCTCTTTATCAATCTCTTTCTCAATTCACTTTACATTTCAATTCACTTTACATTTCATTTCCATACTCATAGCCAACACTCATGGCCTCATATCTTTCACATTTCATCATCATATAGACAAACATATTTCAATCATCTCATTAATCAATTCATTATTCACATGGATATTGTCAATGACATTAACACATATTTTACATGCTCATCACAACATTCACATATAACTAATTATGCCACAATATCATATGAATGTATGCAATAATGTGGTTTGAACTTACTTCAAAAGAAACTCACACAACTCTAAACACTTACACTTACAAGAATCTTTCACCACTTGAATTAGGGTAATTCACCTTTTTCACAACCTATTCCAAAAGAATGAGGAAACTCTCATGAGATCATAAGGTTAAGAATCAACTAGGGCAAACTCTAAACTTGACACGCTCACACACACGGGCGTGTTCCTGACCGTGCCCTAACTCCACAATCACAGAAGCATTGACACGCTCAGAACCACGGGCGTGTCACTGGGCGTGTAATACATTCTGTGTCTCAGAAATATCGACACGTCCAACATCATGAGCGTGCTCATGGCCGTGTAAATTCTTAAAACTCACAGTAGCTATGACACGCTCTATAACACGGGCGTGTTACAGGTCGTGTCAAACCCCCATCAACACAGTGGCTATGACACGTTCAATAACACGAGCGTGTTACTGACCGTGTCAATCCTACTGCCACACAGAACCATCGACACGCCTAAGGACCTGGACGTGCTCCTGGGCATGTTAGGCCAAAAACCCAGATTCCGGCCAAGACAACACCACAACCAACAAATCACTTCTATCCATCAACATCCACTTCAAACAACCTTAACAAAACATACCCAAAAACCATCTCAAACTTACAACAACACCAAAACAAGCCAAAACACACCTCAAACACAAATCACAAACTTCATCAAAACTCTAAACACAACCACAACTCAATCTATACAAATCAACTTACTCTTTTCTTCAATCCAACCCCAAAATCCAAAACCACTTAAACCAAAAACTTATAAACACAACACAATCAAACCAAACACATACTCATCACAACTTCAACTCACAAACCCAAACATAACTTCAAAAACAACACAAGAAATCAAGAGAGAACTTACCAAAGATGAAGAACTCTTAAACCTTCAACTTGATCTCTTGAAAACTCTCTTCAATCTTGATCTTGTAAGGTCAAATCTCTATCTTGCTCTCTTGTTTCTTTGTTAGCCGGCCAAAACAAAAGCAAAGGAAGAGGAAGAAAATGAATCACGGCAAGGAAGGAAGAAAGAAGAAAGAAGAAAGAGAAACCCAAAGTCAACTACTCTTTTCCTTAAAATCCTCTCAACCAAGCAATTAAAAATATTAAACAATTCAAATAAACCTCCTCCATTCATTAATTTTCTTATTAATTAATTATTAATTCAAACACAAACAAATATCTTCTTCCACTATCTCCATTTGACTTTCCATAGACTTATGTATTTGTTGTATATATCACAATATATATAACATATGCACTCTACTCTTACATCATATCTCTTTCCAATTAAACACAAATACACTTAATCCAAATAAAACAACAATTATATACCAAACTTCTAGGGTATATTTTGGGATATTACAGCTTATGTGGTTTGTTCTTTTTCTAATATGACCTACCTATATTGTAAGCTCAAAATAATTCTTTTCCTTTAAGATCCAAAAGACCAAAACTATTTTTAAAATTTTTAAGAAGGTCTTTGGACGTTGAAACTTTTCAAGATGGGTCAAAAATCTTTTTAAATCTTATGGCCCAAACAAACAAAATTATCTTTCACTTCATCCAAAAATACAACCTTTTCTTAAAAAGAGCTTACAAATATTTAGGTCAATTACAAAATATCAAAAATCAACTGTGAGCCTAGTTTATACTAAGAATTTTTAATCATTGGCTTATGTAGACCCTTAATTTTTGACTTAGTTCGGTCCGTTATTTTTTATATATAGTCTAAAATAATTTTTGTGATATTTTAATTAAATAATATTTATTTTAGTATTTATTTTTTATAAGTTTTAATAAAATAAAAATAAAAATAAATAATAATAATAATAAATAAATAAAACAAAATAAAAATAAAAATAAAATCGGCGACGAAAAAATTAGCGACGAAAAAATTCGTTGTCGAAAGTAATTGGCCAAGGCCAATTTCGCCCGTAGGAACTTTCTGCGGGCGAAATGGCCAAGGCCGCCAGCGCGCCAATCCTCATAGCCCGTCGAAAATTTCGCCAACGAGATTTTTCCAACGCAATTTTTTTCGAAACCAAATTCTATTTGGTTTCGGTTTTTTTCCTAATTAATTATAGTTTCCTTAAATAATTGAAATTAATCTTCTAAATTTCCTATAAATAACACTAAAAAACACAGAAACAGGGATCAGACTCTGGAGGGAGATTAACAAGAGGAACTTTAGGAAAAAAACTTGGGAGAGAACTTTGGACTGGGATCGAATTTTAGGACTTCAGATTAGAGAGGAGCAACAAGCATGCAATCAACAATTCATCAAAGGTAGCCACACTACCTTTGTCTTTGTTCATCCAGAAAGCAACTTTTGGTGGAACCAACGAACGAAGGTTTGAATCTCTATTTTCTTTTTTTATAGTAGCTTCAATCACTGAAAATTAACAAATTATTTCTTATGTTTCTTCTAAACCTTAAAACCCTAAAACATTTTTTCCAAATACCTTAAAAGTTTCTTTTGTTTCCAAAAATCTTAAATCATCCTTCTGTTTCCAAAAAACTTCAAAAACCCTAAATTGTTTCATTAATTCCCAAAACCCTAATCTCTATTCCAAAAAGTCAGTAGCCTTATTTTTTTTTAAGCATCAAAAGCTTTTACCCTAATTAATCATTCTTTCCAAAATCACACAGTAAGCATTATTCTTTTAAAAATAACACTAGTTTCTTCCAATTTCAAAACCCTATTTTCTAAATCTTAAACTCTAAAATCCTAATTTTTAACACCGAAACCTACAATCCTAAAAGCCAGTTTTCAAAATCTTCGGGGTCCGGGCGCCGACCCTGCAAGGGGCACTGCCCCCTTGACCCACGCTCGCTAACCGGCTAGAGGGACCGTCGTGTGGGCTCGGGTCAATATTTATCTACGTATTATAAATCTTTATGTTTAACTTCCTTTATTATGATTATTCAAAATACAGTAGCTTTATTCAAAATACAAACCTAAACCCTAATTTATTCAAACCATAAATTCAAATTCTGTTTTCAAATCAACACAGTAGCATTTTATAATTTTATTCACTAGGATATTTTAATCTTTTATATAACTCCCTTAAAGACTTTCTATATTTGTTCCATCCAAAAATACTTAAGTTGTTATTATAGTCAATACTAAAAGCATACTTACCTTTGATCACGGCAAAAAAAATCAAGGTTTCAAACCATAAAACCCTAATTTCATAATTTTACCCCTCAAATCCTAATTTGATCAATCAAAGAAACTTACTAATTTCTTAAATTTATAAAACCCTAATCCATTTCAATTCTCTTAAAACTTACAGTAGCCTAAACAAATAACAATAATAATATCTTAAGATTCCAAAACTCTAAATATTAATTAAAGAACATTAAATAGAAACAATAAACCTCAATTTGTATCTTTACTTGCTTTATTTTTACATTTGATTATGTAGTCTATTATATGCTTTGATGGTTGATTTATTTAATTTCAATGCTTGATTTATTTAATTTATCATGGATGGATGTTTTCTTTATTGTTATTATTTGCTTGTTTTAGTATTAAAAGTGTAAGAGGTATGTTTCCACTTTGTGGGTACCTCATTAGTTAAATATCATGTAATTTAAATTACTTTTATATTTTAGACCAATGTAAAGGACATGTTTCTACTTTTTGGTGGGTGTCCTATTAGTTTAGACACGGGTGATGTAAGGACATGTTTCCATCCTCGGATGTGTGTCCATTTATCTGTTTTGCTTGGACATTGCTTTGATTTTAATATAATGATGCTTTATTTTAATTGTTGCATGTAATAAGGATAATATTATTATACTTAAGAATTTTATAATATTAAGACCTGCAAAGGAGGCTGGTTCCAATGAACCGGGCGTTGTGGGGGTGCTGGGCCATTTCTCACCTTCCCACATGTACCCAACTTTTTGAACCCATTAGGGGGTTGGGGATTCCTTAGAAATCAAGTCATCCACCACTTTCTTTTTCCCGGCCCGTCCGGGTGCCGACTCCATTTTCTCCGGGCTTAGGCCTGTGTTCTCTAAGGCCTCGAGCCTAAACAGTGCCGAAGTCGCAAGAACCATTCCACCAGGAGTGGAGGCAAAAATTCCTGTTCACAGCTTGTTTTTGGCATGAATCATTAGTTACTTTTTCAAGTGAGAAATCTATTTATAATAAACCTCTTAATTTAGTTTTAATCCAATATAGCATAAAAGTTGCTTTAGTTGATTGGATGGATTAAAACCTAATTAACAGGAATTATCATGAATAAATTTCCATGTTTGAAAATATAACTATTGGTTGAAATGTCCGAGGAAATTATTCAAAAATAAGATACCCCTTGTTGGTATTTTGTTAACCATATATCTAGGAAAAAAGACTCACCATCCGTGTGTGGAAGATATAAGGTTGGAAGGAACGTCCTAATTATCTTTGTTTGTTTATTGTTTGTGCATATATGCATACATGCATACACGTATTGCATAACATATCAATAATCCTTTTTGGCTCACAGACCTGGAGTACAGTAGTTCAAGAGCATACGACAACCCTACCTACACCAGTGATGTAGAATCCGGCAGTGACTCAATTACCTTCTCATCAAGAGCAATGGTGTAATACCCTTATACCCCATATACGTACACTACATACACCCAAGTATGTAATATATGTATACCGAATATAAGAATGTCACAATCCATTTTAAAAAACCAATTGTGAGCAGGGATTTTTGCCCCTACTCCCGGTGGAATGGTTCTTACGACTTCGACGATGTTTAGGCTCGGGGCCTTAGAGAACACGGACCTAAGTCCGGAGAAAATGGAGTAGCCACCCGGATGAGCCGGGAAAAAGAAAGGGGTGGATGACTCGATTCCTAAAGAATCCCCAACCCCCTAATGGGTTCAAAAAGTTGGGTACGTGTGGGGAAGGTGAGAAATAGCCTAGCACCCCCACAACGCCCGGTTCATTGGAACCGGCCTCCTTTGCAGGTCTTAATATTATAAAATTCTTAAATATAATAATATTATCCATATTATATGCAACAATTAAAATAAAGCATCATTATATTAAAATCAAAGCAATGTCCAAACAAAGTAAATAAATGGACACCCATCCGAGGATGGAAACATGTTCTTTCATTGTTCATGTCTAAACTAAATAGGACACCCACTGAAAGGTGGAAACATGCCCTTTACATTGGTCCAAAATATAAAAGAAATTTAAATTACATAGAAATTAATTAATGAGTTACCCACAAAGTGGAAACATACCTCTTACAATTTTAATACTAAAACAAACAAATAATAATCATGATAATAAAGAAAATATCCATCCATGATGAATTAAATAAATCGAACTAAGTAAATCAGGCATTGAAATAAAATAAATCAACCATCAAAACATATAATAAACTATATAATCAAATCTAAAATTAAATAAAGTAATAAATATATAAATTTAGGGTTTTAAAGAATTTAGGGTTTTTAGAATTTAGGGTTTTGAATTGATGTTTCATCATTTAGGGTTTAGGGTTCTTTTTGAGGTTGCTGGGATTATGAAATTTAGGGTTTAAGAAATTAAGTCATTGGAATTAGGGTTTGGTTCTAGGTTTGGGAATTAAGCAACTGGAGTTAGGGTTTTAGGTTTTCTGGAATTGAAGAATTCTGACGTTTTAGAATTTGATCAGGGCTTTGGTGTTTTGAATTTTGAAAATAGATTTTATAAATTTAGGGTTAGAATTTAGAAAATCTTTTAGAGTTTTGGAAAATTAAGAAAATAATTAGAGTTTTGGGAATTAATAAAACGATATAGAGTTTTTAAAATTGGAAAGCAGATTAGGGCTTTGGGAATTAATAAAATGATTTAAGGTTTTGGAAAATTGGAAAGCATATTGGGGTTTTTAGCAACTGGGCAATTAGATTAGGTTTTTGATAATGTTTTGTGATTATATGAACAGTAACTCAAATCATGTTATTTAAATCAAGTAATCAAGACAACGAGGTTTAAGTTAACTACTGGACCTAAACAACTTCTTAATCTTCAAACTTCTAATGATATTTACAGAAGGGAATGTATATACTGGATAGTTGATAAGAGTGTTTTTATACTAGTTTTTAGTATGATTTTAATGTGATTTTAGTTAATGTTTCATTTGATTTTTGTTTTAATTTTGTTTTAAGTGTTTGTTTTAGGTTAAAGAGGAAAAAGTCCCTTGGATGATCAAAACAATCAAGAAAGAGCATGAATCAAGCAAGACATGGCCAAGCCAAAGCAAGCTTGGCCGTGTCCCTCAAAATTTCTTCAAGGTAAGAGATGACATGGCCAGGTGACATGCCCAAGTCACTGGCTGTGTCTCACCCAAAGAACAAAAACCAAAGAACCAAGCAAAGAAGGAAAAATGAAGAACATAAGCTGACACTGGCAGGTGACACGCCCAAGCCAGTGGCCGTGTCACATGACACGGCCACAAGCTTGGCCGTGTCACATGCCTAACCAAAGAACAAAAGAAGAAAAGAAACAAGCAGAAGGTGACACGGCCAAGCCAGTGGCCGTGTCACATGACACGGCCACAATCTTGGCCGTGTCACTCCTTGAGAACAAAAGAAAAGAAAGAAAGAAAGAAGAGGCAGTGATGGACACGGCCAAGTGGCTTGGCCGTGTCCCAAAGGAAAATGAGAGACACGGCCAAGCCACTCAATGCTTAGCCGTGTCACCTATAAAAACTTTGATTCTTTTGCACGGATTGACGAACAAGTGGGAGACAAACCAATTGCTTTTGTCAAAAGAAAGAAAAAAGAAAGGAAAAACCTGCCTAATTGATGGGAAGAAAGATTAAACAAAGAGAATATGGGAGACAATGGAGAGTGGTGTGAGTTGGAAGCATGAGCTTGAGCTTTGGAGGGAAATAAAAAGAGAAGAAGAGGAAGAAGGAAAGTAGGCTTCTGCAGAGGGCTGGAGGTTTGTGCAGAAAACAGAGAAGAGAGGCAAAGAAGAGAGGTTTGAGAGGAGGATGCTGTGCATACACGTTTTAGGCATGGAGGGAGTGACACTTTCCTTGAATCTTCATCTTCATCCTCCATTTCCATCCTCTCCAACATCTGCATCTTCCATTGGCAGCTCCTGAAGATTCAAGAAGCTACATTGAAAGGGGTTTTTCTATTTTCTCCTTTTATGTATTTTAATGTTATTGTTGTTGTTGTTGTTGTTGTTGTATTAAGTGTATTGAACATGAACTAAATCATTCTCTATCTAGATATTGAAGAGCCCTAGCTTATTTGTATGATTGAATGATTTTAATTGATTGAGTTGTTTTATTCTTATGATGCTTAATGATTATTGCCAATTGATGATAGCATGCTTATTGATTGGTTGCCATTTTCATATTATTGACTTGAGAAAGCTTGATATAAATTGATTACTCATAAGGGTTGAGGATTGATTAGGGTGCTAGAGATAGACCTACAAGATCCTTTGGTTTATAGTTCCTTGCTCTTAATGCAAAATCTATTTAATTGTGTTTTGAGAAGAGATTCTGGCACTTAGTGATTAGGGATTAATTCACTCGAGAGAGGTTTTAGTCTAAGTTAGAGGAATGCCAACTCAACTCTATCATGTAATGTAATTGTGGCTAGGAGGATTCAATATCTAGATAGTATCATTATCACCAAACCTTTTTACACAACACACAATTTATCTTTGCTTTCATTTATTTAATTTAATTGTCTTTAATTATAAAACATCACAAAAACATTAATTTGCTAAACAACAATTAAGATTTGCACTAGTGCTTGTCCTTATCCTCAATGGAACGATAACTCACTCACTACTTTATTACTTGGGCGACCCGTACACTTGTGGTATTGCTATAGCACTAGGCGCGACGCGCACCAAGTTTTTGGCGCCGCTGCCGGGGACAATGGTTTCAATACTAGTAATATAATTAAGACTGTTGATTTAATATTTTTTTTAAGATTGTTTGTTTATTTTCTGTAAATTGTTTGTGTGTTTTTCTTTGAATTGTTTGTTTGTTTTCTGTAAATTTGTTTTTTTTTTTGTTGTGTTTTAATTTGTTTGTTTGTTTGTTTTTCTTTAAATTGCTTAGTGCCTTTTGTAAAGATGTAGTTTTCAAGACTTGGGGGAGTTTATGATAGGGACTGTAATTATAACATGGTAAGTGCAGCATGTGGTAATGCAGGACATAGTGCCAATGCATGTTCATTTGGTTTCGAACGATACCAAGATTGGCACGAGGAAGAATATGACTACCAAAATTTCCAGCAATACCAAAATTTCCAGCAGATGAGTGGTAATAGCCCATATTCCAATTCTTACAATCCAAGCTGGGAAAGCCACCAAAATTTTTCTTGGGAAAACTAGCAGTACATTCCACCTCAACAATTTTTTCAGCCTTACCAGAGAGGTCCTTACGTTCAAGAAGAATTTTCAAACCAAGACCACCTTAAGGAATCCACATTGGAGGATAAGTTAAATGCTTATATTCAAAAACACACAATGAATCAAGATTACCTTGAGGAACCCACTTTGGAGGAAATATTGAATGCATTCATTCAAAATAGCCCATGAAATGTAGATCAACCTAGGAAACTTACTTTGGAGGAGAGAGTGAATGCCTTCATTCAAGATACCGAGAAATTTCAATGCGATCAATACATAGTGGAAGATAAGTTGAGGTCTGAATTTTTGCAAGAAACACAGAAGAGGTTGGACGCTCTAACTGGGCAGCTGGCACATCAACTCCAAGCACACCAAAAGGAAGAATTTCCTAGCCAATTGGAGCAAATTGAGGTAATAAAAAATTTGAGACATGAACAGTTAATATATAACAATTTTTGTGATTTCTTTGATGCAGAGACTAATCAGGAAGACAATGGCGAGGAGATACAATCCAACATGGAGGAGCCAAGCCAATCAACGGAGGAGGAAAATTTGGAGGCATCAACCTCACCCAAGTTGCATGAAACCTCTGATCCTTATAGGCCATCAAGTCCATTTCCAGGTAACCTGAAGGATGAGAAGCAAGGTATGCAACTTTCTAACATCTATGACATGCACTTCCAAGGAGATATTGAAAATAAGTTTGAGATGGGTATGCCCTTAGAAGAAGATCATGAAATGCCCAATTTAGAATTTGAGGAGTGTAAGTTAATTTTAGATGCTGAGGTTGTTGAGAGGGGACTTGACATTGTTAAAATAGATGAAAAAGTGATTCAACCAACCTTGGTTGAATTTCAAGAGTCCCGAAAAGTCATCCCTTCTACTTTTGGTGGTAAGGAAGAGCAGAAATCTGATATGCCCATGTTGCACAAAGACAAAACTTATTACCAAGTTCCTATAGTACTGGAGGATCACCCCGAGGCAACCTTCACATGTCCCTTTGGGATAATTTCTCTTCAAGGGACAATTTCTCCTCAAGGAATAATATATAGGGGTTGTCATACATTGGGCACACTTCAATATTGCATGTTGTTCATACTCTCAGTCATGGGCTGCAATTGTATTATGGGGGAAGAAGCCCTACATATCACATGTGGGAGTGGTGGAAATCAGGTTTCATCTAAACTCTCTTTTAGTTTATGCATGCTCACATTGAGGATAATGTGAAATTTTAAGTGTGGGGTGCATATTATGTTTTGTGTTTTTAATTTATTTTTGTGTTAGTTTAGTTAATGTCTTTCATATTTTCTTTGAATAAATGAATTTTGGAAAGTTCAATTGTTATAAATATTATTGATTGATGACCTTTGAATTTCTGAAGCATGAATTTGAGAATTGAGTAGAATTGATGCTTATTGTCAATTTTGTTGGTTTTTCTTTGCATCACCATCAACCTAGTGAGAAATTGAGCCATCAACTTATTATTCTTTTTGTGGAAAAACATCTTTGATTGATGACTTGCTAGAACTTGCTTTGACATGCATTTTAAGATTACATAAAAATTTCAATTTGGCATCAAGATGATTAAGGCAATTAGGCGAACCCACTTTGGCTTAAAAAGACCAATGCTAATTTTATCCTTAGTTAGCCAATTTTGAGCCTATTTCATTTCTCCTTTTCTTTATTTTTTGTAACACTACCAGCCTTGAACCTTGCTATTTTAACTCTTACCATTTCATTAGGTCAAGAGCATTTTAAGAGTGTTTATGACCATGTGTTGTGTTGAACTAAGTGTGGGGTTAAATTTAGTAGGTTTAAGATTGCAAAGCAAAATATATAAAAATAATCAAATAAAAAAGAAGAAAAATAATAAAAATAATTGTTGTTCTTGAAAAAAAGGTTGGAATATGTTACAAGATATAATAAGTGAGTTCCCTTGAAAAGTCCTTTAATGTCAAGGGGTAGATAAGAGGAAGGTGGTTAGGGATCGTTGGGTTATACATATGATCGGCTACTTCATTCTTGCAGTGCTCTACCTTTTCCCCATTACAACCCAATAAAAGACCTTTTGATTGATGCTTGATTGTAATTAAGTGGTGGAGATTTGATAGATAAGCAAGCCTATAGCAATAATCTTTCATTGATTGTTATGAGTGTAAACACCTCCTTGATCAAACACTTTCTAAGAGTTGGTAAGGGAGTGACAATGTAGGTTCACTACAAAAAAACAGAAATCTGCGACGCAATCTGCGACACCATTAACGACGAAATCAACGACCAAAATACGATAGCGACAATATCAGCGACGAACAGCGAGAAAAATTGAGCGGACGGTAATGTCCTGGTCGCTAAAAAATCAACGACAAATCAACGACCAATTGTGCATGTCGTTGATTAGTGACAAATCAGCGAGAAAACAGAGACAAATTCAACGACATTTTCATTTTTGGCGGAAATTATTTATTCCCGCTGAAAGTCGTCGCTGATTTAGCTTTAGTCGTTGAATTCATCGCTATTTGGGTCGTTAATTTAGTCACTGAATTTGTCGCTAATTTGCTCGCTAAATTTTGTCGCTGATGTGTCGCAGAATATGTCGCAATATTTTCTCATTGTTTCAGTCGTTGATTTGTCGCAGAATTCAATATTTTTTTTGTCACATTTGGTCGCTGATTTTGTCGCAATTTTGTAATTGTTTGGCTATTTTTTCCAGTATTCCAATTTTTTTTTTGTCTACACATTTTCAAGAACCTGTTGAATTTCAAATATAATAACCAAACCTGTTTATAAAATAGTCATTCATTACAATAATAATCAAATAACACAACATTCATAATTAAGTTATTAGTGGCAACAAGTATACATAAACAATTCGAATGTAAAGTTTACCCCTTAAGAAAGTATATTGAACACATAAGGTCTTAATAATCAGTCACTCCAAACACAAACAAAGAGAACACCAACTATAATAATCCAACACTCCAAACACAAACAAAGAGAACAAAGATAGGATAAAAATATTTGGTATTTCTCCTGCCAAAGATATATGCAAATCAAATTACATTTTTAACTATTTAATCTAAAATAGGATAAACTAACTCGGAGCGCTTATCAATGAAGACTTTATTTTTATCGGTTTTGCTTGTGTGACCAAATAAGAAAACCTCTCCAAGCAAAACTTCATGTCCCAATTCTTTACTCTGTCAAGTAATTCCTAAAGTAAGAAATATATTCTTTCAGTTGTGTAAGCCTTTCAAATATAAAAGCAGACTATAATTTGGGCGTATAGTATCACAACTGATGACCTGATTGCCCGTCAATGCCTCCTAGATGAGGAGCATCAAAATGCATTTACATGGAAATTTGGATAAATCATTTTAGAACTTTTCTCATAACATAACCAAAACTCTGCATTTGCACAATTCATGAGGATTCTACCTGCATAACAGTTATAGCATTTGGCTTCACCCGTTACTATAAAGGGGAATCAAAGAAATTCTATATTAAAGGTACTCTGCATCCAGGTACATTGAATTCACCCTCGAGACATCATCTGCTGGATCCAAATTTGTAGTAGAAGTAGATACTAGCCTCTTCTGTTCTGCTGCATTGTCATCCTTCAATGTTGTAGCCTCATTTTTGTTGTGGATTTCCAGATCTCTGCTTTCAGAGTCAAATTTCATAGGCTCATCTTTGTTCAATACATTTCTTCCTTGATTCTTGGGACTGTTATGATTGTCAGGATCATGAGGTTCAGATTTTGAGAGCTCCACAGCTGCTCTTGCAGCTGCTGCAGCATAGGCAGCTGATTCAAAAGCTGCTTGCGCTGCATCAACTACATCCTTATACTTTTTCCTTGCCTTTGCTGAATCAAAGAACCCATCTTTTTCCATATCTTGATGCAAATTTTGCAAATCATCAACCACCTTAGAGCTACCTGAATTAGTTGATGACTCTGGCTCAGGCTGGTCCTGTTTCTCGCTCACCTCCAGTTTTTCCTGCATTTATCAAACATTTAGTGCATATTATAATAAAATGTTGTGTTTAGTGTTCATGACTAAACCTGCATACCTCTGTTATAATAGAAGTTTCCTCAAGTTGCAGAACAATATTATTCTCTGAGGCAATTTCCTTGAGAACTTTCATTCTAGTATCCAATTCCGGCTGCCTAGTTGTTAGCTTCTGTATCATCTTTAGGAACACAAAACAAATATGTTACGATTAAACTGTCATTGGGCCTAAATAAATTAAATAATGTAATTTATGTCATGATTCGAATATAATTTGTATATCTATGTTTACAGGGATGACAATATTGAATACAAAGTGCAAATTCATAAATCATGACTATGAAGCAAAAAAAATAGTAATTTACAAACTTGTAAATGAAAGAGCAAATGCCTATATTTGTATTAAATGATTATACAAATACCTTGGGATTCACTCCACAATTATTTCTCAATTCAATAGCACGGGCAGCAAATTCTTTCCCATACCAAGAAGTGAGGACAGTACGGATTTCTTGAAGCTCAGGAAAGTCTCCACATCTGGTAGATGCATACAACAAATTTGATGTTGCTTCTTGCAATTCAGTAGGACAAACTCTGCAGCAGCAAAAAAGAATAATAAAAAAAACAAAACTTATATGTATTCCAAAATCAGAATTTGAAAATCAGAAAATGAAAAACAAACCTGTCCTGTTCGATTAAATGAAGCCTTTCAATCAAGAGATTACAATATCCTTCAATCATAACATACACATCCAACATATTTTGCTCCTTAATCAAATGCTCAACACGTAGAAGAGCTCGTTCATGGTGAGATTGTTGAAGAAGCTGAAGAACATCAGAATGAGCATGATTGCACCTTACTTGGCGTTGGTTTTTGAATACTGAAAGACGAGAAGTGGCAAGATTTATAGCTGATCTAAATTTTGATGCCTTGAAAGCTCTTCTTCCAAGAATTGCGTCTAGTTTTTTCCCCATTTTAATCTTTTTTTTCTCTGATTTTTTTTAATAAATGAAATATTAATAATAAATAAACAATTAAATAGAGAGAAAGAAAGAAGAGGGAACTGAGAATTGGAAGAGAACAAAGAAACAAACAAGTAAAAGTCTTGCTTGCGCCTTTATCTGATGACGAGAGGGAAAAGGCGTGTTTTTGGCTTTTCTTAGTGGGTAAGAATTTTTCGATAATAATAATATATTATTATTATTATTATTATTTAAGATTTAAATTTAAGATGTGAAACGGGTTTCTACGAATCGGAAAATTTCAAAAGGCGAGGCCTTTTCTAAATTCATATTCATGAGTTGGAGATCGCGAAGAGAAAAGCCAAAAAGATGGTGTGATCATCTGAAAAAAGAGAAAGAGCAACGATAAAAGAAACTCTGACAACTTATTCCATGAACAATTGTCTCCAGATTTGATGCAGCCTATTCCATGAACAATTTCTAAGAGGCATTTTATCGAACAACTTGAGCGCATTGCTCAATCTGCCACAAAGTTTGTTTGCTAAAATTTCCTTCACTCTCTCTCTTGCCAAACAATACATAAATAATGAGTCCCTAACATCCTAAAAATCCCAACAAATGCGACAACGACCAAGAAAGAGAGCAGTAGAGTTCAACGAAGCTTTTTTATTTGCTCTTCTCTCATCTTCTTATGAAAAATAAACTAATTCAAAACAGAAGAGAGCAACAGATTCCACCAGCAAGATGAGCTCTAGTACAAATGCAAAAAAAGAAATATGCTAACCTCTAATTCAAGTATATATAAGCCAAAGCAATTAAATAAAAGATAAAGTTATAAATGATATCAATGGTAGCAAAAGAAAGCATATAAAAACTAATTATTTGCACAGTAAAAATCACAAGCTACTGATTTGATAAATAGAAATATTTGGGTTTGAATTTTTTTTTTCCTTTTGCTTAATAATTTAATTATTTGCTTGGAAAAAAAATTTTCTTACCTTCTTCTCTTATCTCAAATCTCATCGAAGCTCTTGGAAACAAACATTCATCGAATCGCACATCGTATTGCAAGAAGAGAACGAGTGAGAAGAGATTCGGAGAGTAAGGATCTAGTAGAGCAACAGAGGAAAGTAGAGAGAAGCTTACGAGACGACAACATTTTGGTGTAGAGATTTGATAAGAGAACATGAGAAATAAAGAGGTAGAGAGACATTAGAAATCAAAGTGTTCTCTGTTCTATGAGAAACAAAAACAAAAGAGCTCGTTTTTAGCTGGAGTTTTGGACCCGATTGTGAACAAAAAAATTTTAACTTTTTTTAAAATATTTTATATTTTTAATATTTTTAATATACTAAAAATATATTTAATATATACTTTTAAAAATTAAATATATATTTAATATATTAAATGTTTATTCAAAATATACTTCTAAAAGGAGTATTTTTAAAATTAAAAATTAAAAAGAGTATTTTTGAAATTGAAAAAGAAAAATATATATTTTTAAAAATATTTTTATTTTTTAGAATAATTTTAAAGAAACTCCTTTTTTAATATTATGTATTTTTTATGTATTTTTAATATATTAAATATATATCTAATATATATTTTTAAAAAATGAATATATTTTTAATATATCAAATATATATTTAAAATATACTTGAAGTATTTTTAAAATTAAAAATTAAATAAAGGATATTTTTTAAATTAAAAAGAAAAATGAATATTTTTAAAAATATTTTTATTTTTTTAGAAGATTTTGAAGAAATCTCGTTCGATATATGGGCTTTAAGACCGAGGCGAGTCAGTATCTTTTCTAAACTTTTTTTATTTTACTTGAATTTTGCATTATATTTGCACAGAAAATCTCTCTCTAAGGTAAAACTGTTGCAAGTGCCTTTCAGTTTTGTAATACTTATACATTATATTATATTATGTGCTAAATAAATTAGCGACTAATCTGCGACTAACTATTTTTCTCGCAAATCAGCGAGCCATTTAGCGACCAATTAGCGACCAATTACTTTAAAATAGAAAATAAAATTAATTTCTCGCTGATTGGTGGCTATATTCTCGCAAATTAGCGACTAATCTGCGACTAACTATTTTTCTCGCAAATCAGCGAGCCATTTAGCGACCAATTAGCGACCAATTACTTTAAAATAGAAAATAAAATTAATTTCTCGCTGATTGGTTGCTATATTCTCGCAAATTAGCGGCTAATCTACGACTAACTATTTTTCTCGCAAATCAGCGAGCCATTTAGCGACCAATTAGCGACCAATTACTTTAAAATAGAAAATAAAATTAATTTCTCGCTGATTGGTTGCTATATTCTCACAAATTAGCGACTAATATGCGACTAACTATTTTTCTCGCAAATCAGCGAGCCATTTATCGACCAATTAGCGACCAATTACTTTAAAATAGAAAATAAAATTAATTTCTTGCTGATTGGTCGCTATATTCTCGCAAATTAGCGACTAATATGCGACTAACTATTTTTCTCGCAAATCAGCGAGCCATTTAGCGACTAATTACTTTAAAATAGAAAATAAAATTAATTTCTCGCTGATTGGTCTCTATATTCTCGCAAATTAGCGACTAATTTGCGACTAACTATTTTTTCTCGCAAATCAGCGAGCCATTTAGCGACCAATTACTTTAAAATAGAAAATAAAATTAATTTCTCGCTAATTTATTGTAAATTAGTCGTAACTTCGTCGCTCATTGTTGGCGCCAAAATCTGGCGCAAAATTCAGCGACACATTCAGCGAGAAACGACCTTTTATCGCTATTCAGCGACATATTCTATGACCATTTTTTTTTGTCGTTAATCAGCGACACATTTAGCGACCCATTCAGCGACGGAATGTTGGAAAGACACTTATCTTAATTCTTTGTCGTAAAGTTGTCGTTGATAAAGTCGCTAATCAGCGACGAAATAAGAGTTGTCGCAGAATGCGTCGCTGATTGCGCTTTTTTTTGTAGTGGTTATGCATGGAAAGCCACTTAATTGCATTGGTATTGATTTTGTTAGATTTGATATTGATTGCGGATTTAGGGATAGGAAAGTCTTGATGCATTTTTATAACTCTTGAACTTGACAAAATTTTTGTGTTTAGTTTGTTTTGATTTTAGCCTTGCTTGGGGACAAGCAATGATTTAAGTGTGGGGTATTTGACAAGAGTGTTTTTATAATAGTTTTTAGTATGATTTTAATGTGTTTTTAGTTAATGTTTCATTTGATTTTTGTTTAAAGTTTTTTTAAAGTGTTTGTTTTAGTTTAAAGTGGAAAAATTCCCTTGGATGATCAAAACAATCAAGAAAGAGCATGAATCAAGCAAGACATGGCCAAGCCAAAGCAAGCTTGGCCATGTCCCTCAAAATTTCTTTAAGGCAGTAGATGACATGGCCAGGTGACACGCCCAAGTCACTGGCCGTGTCTCACCCAAAGAACAGAAACCAAAGAACCAAGCAAAGAAGGAAAAATGAAGAACAAAAGCTGACACTGGCAGGTGACATGCCCAAGCCAGTGGCCGTGTCACATGACACGGCCACAAGCTTAGCTGTGTCCCATGCCTAACCAAAGAACAAAAGAAGAAAATAAACAAGCAGAAGGTGACACACCCAAGTGACACGGCCAAGCCAGTGGCCGTGTCACATGACACGGCTACAAGCTTGGCCGTGTCACTCCTTGAGAACAAAAGAAAAGAAAGAAAGAAAAAAGAGGCAGTGATGGACACGGCCAAGTGGCTTGGCCGTGTCCCAAAGGAAAATGAGAGACACGGCCAAGCGACTCAAAGCTTGGCCGTGTCACCTATAAAAACTTTGATTCTTTTGCATAGATGGAGGAACAAGTGGGAGACAAACCAATTGCTTTTGTCAAAAGAAAGAAAAAAGAAAGGAAAAAAAATGCCTAATTGATGGAAAGAAAGATTAAACAAAGAGAATATGGGAGACAATGGAGAGTGGTGTGAGTTGGAAGCATGAGCTTGAGCTTTGGAGGGAAATAAAAAGAGAAGAAGAGGAAGAAGGAAAGTAGGCTTTTGCAGAGGGCTGGAGGTTTGTGCAGAAAACAGAGAACAGAGGCAGAGAAGAGAGGTTTGAGAGGAGGAGGTTGTGCATACACATTTTGGGCAAGGAGGGAGTGACACTTTGCTTGACTCTTCATCTTCATCCTCCATTTCCATCCTCTCTAACATCTATATCTTCCATTGGCAGCTCCTGAAGATTCAAGAAGCTACATTGAAAGGGGTTTTTCTATTTTCTCCTTTTATGTATTTTAATGTTATTGTTGTTGTTGTTGTATTAAGTGTATTGAACATGAATTAAATCATTCTCTATCTAGATATTGAAGAACCCTAGCTTATTTGTATGATTGAATGATTTTAATTGATTGAGTTGTTTTATTCTTATGATGCTTAATGATTATTGCCAATTGATGATAGCATGCTTATTGATTGGTTGCCATTTTCATATTATTGACTTGAGAAAGCTTGATATGAATTGATTACTCAAAAGGGTTGAGGATTGATTGGGGTGCTAGAGATAGACCTACAAGATCCTTTGGTTTATAGTTCCTTGCTCTTAATGCAAGATCTATTTAATTGTGTTTTGAGAGGAGATTCCGGCACTCTACTTAGTGATTAGGGATTAATTCACTCGCGAGAGGTTTTAGTCTAACTTAGAGGAATGCCAACTCAACTCTATCATGTAATGTAATTGTGGCTAGGAGGATTCAATATCTAGATAGTATCATTATCATCAAACCTTTTTACACAACACACAATTTATCTTTGCTTTCATTTATTTAATTTAATTGTCTTTAATTATAAAACATCACAAAAACATTAATTTGCTAAACAACAGTTAAGATTTGCACTAGTGCTTGTCCTTGTCCTCAGTGGAACGATAACTCACTCACTACTTTATTACTTGGGTGGCCCGTGCACTTGCGGTATTGCTATAGCACTAGGCGTGACGCGCACCAATAGTCAAATAAGTTGTAACTCAAAGATGAAACTACTGTGAATTCAAATAAATTAAAGAATTAAATCAAACCTCCGTTCGTTGGTTACTCCACAATTGACTTCTGGATGAACAATTAACAAAGGCAATGTTGCTGCCTTTGCTGGGTTGATGATTGATGAATGTTTGCTAGGTTGATGATTGATGAATGCTTGCTGCTAATCTTTTCTGTTTGATGACGTCTCTCTTTAATGTTCCTCCTCGGGTTTCTTCTCTAGGGTTTTTATTTTTTTTTCGTCCCCCTTCTTTGTTCTTGTTTTAATGTGGTATTTATAGGAAAATAAAGAGTCTTAATCCTATTTTATAAGGAAATACCAATTGTTTAGGAAAAATTAGAAAACTGGGTAAAACAAGGTTTGGTCAAAAAATCGGGAGCGCTCGGGCTGTTGGGCCCGTGGGTTGCGCTGGCAAAAATTGCGTTGGCCAAAACGGGCGCAGCGGGCCAATTCATGGAAGAACTAACTGCGGCGAATTGGGCAGTGCCCAATTCTCCCCATATGCCATATGCGGCAAATTTGGGATTGCCCAATTCGCCGCAGATAATTTCTGCGGCAAAATGGGCTGCCGCGCTACCACACAACGCTCGCCGATACGTTCGATTTTTTATTTTTTTCATTTTTATTTTTTTATATTTTTTATTTTTATTAAAAATAACTATTAAATATTATTAGTAATTAAAATATTATTAAAATAAATAAAATACTACAAAAATTATTTTGGACTATTGGATTTGAATGGGTTAAAAATTAAGGGTCTGCAGTTTGCCCCCTGCTTGAACGATCTGAGACTATGAAAAAAGAGAGTGAAAAGCAATATGATTTTTGACTGATTTTTGATGAGGATGGGTACTTGGATTTGATTTGGGTACTTGGACCCGAGACTGAACTTGATTTGGGTACTTGGACCCGAGATTGAATTTGATTTGGGTACTTGGACCCGAGACTGAATTTGATTTGGGTACTTGGACCCGAGATTGGATACTTGGACCCAAGATTGAATTTGATTTGGGTAATTAGACCCGAGATTGGGTACTTGGACCAGAGATTGAATTTGATTTGGGTACTTGGACCCGATATTGAATTTGATTTGGGTACTTGGACCAGAGATTAGATACTTGGATCCGAGATTGAAATTGATTTGGGTACTTGGACCCGAGACTGAATTTGATTTGGGTACTTGGACCCGAGATTGGGTACTTGGATCTGAGATTGAATTTGATATAGGTACTTGGACCTGAGATTGAATTTAATTTGGGTACTTGGACCTGAGATTGAGTACTTGGACCCGAGACTGAATTTGATTTGGGTACTTGGACTAGAGATTGGGTACTTGGCCCGGAGATTGAATTTGATTTGGGTACTTGGACCCGAGATTGAATTTTATTTGGTTTGGGTACTTGGATCCGAGATTGTATACTTGGACACGAGATTGAATTTGATTTGGGTACTTAGACCCGAGATTGGGTACTTGAACCTGAGATTGAATTTGATTTGGGTACTTGGACCCGAGATTGGGTACTTGGCCCTAAGATTGAATTTGATTTGGGTGCTTGGACCCAAGGTTGAATTTGATTTGATTTGGGTACCTGGACCCGAGATTGGGTACTTGGACCCAAGATTGAATTTGATTTGGGTACTTTGACCCGAGATTGGGTACTTGGACCCGAGATTGAGACTAACCTCTTATCAGTTGAGGATTTTGGCTTAACTGGTTGTTCCATTCTTTTGTTCTTTCTTTCTGCAAAAATTCAGCTATTTTTATTTGGCTCTCATATCTTCTCCTTGCCCCTTGTGTGGCGAAATATAAATAAGTGAGATTGAAAATGTTGTATATAAACTCAAAAAATTGAAAAGGAGAAACTTTGCCCCCTGTGTAGGCTCAAACCAAAGATTTTTTCCATGCAAGCTTTTATTGATGTTTTTGTTGTCTAGTTCTTCGCACAAGCACGCATTTCTTCTTTTTGCAAAATTATGTAATTTAAATTGCTTTTATATTTTAGACCAATCTAAAGGACATGTTTCAACCTTTTTGTTGGTGTCCTATTAGTTTACACACAAGTGATGTAAGGACATGTTTCCATCCTTGGATGGGTGTCCATTTATCTGTTTTGCTTGGACATTGCTTTGATTTTATTTTAATTGTTGCATGTAATATGGATAATATTGTTATACTTAAGAATTTTATAATATTAAGACCTATAAAGGAGGCCGGTTTCAACTAACCGGGCGTTGTAGGGGTGCTAGGCCATTTCTCACCTTCCCCACATGTACCCAACTTTCCAAACCCATTAGGGGGTTGGGAATTCCTTAGGAATCGAGTCATACACCCCTTTCTTTTTCCCTGCCCGTCCTGGTGGCGACTCCATTTTCTTCGGGCTTAGGCCCGTGTTCTCTAAGGCCCCGAGCCTAAACAGTGTTGAAGTCGCAAGAACCATTCCACTAGGAGTGGGGGCGAAAATCCCCACTCACAGTGACGACTCCACTAGGGATAAGAGAAGTTGATTCCGTTGGTCTTTATATTATTCTATTCTTTCTTATAATGATATTATCCATTGCATCATATTAGATTGAATCGTGTGTGTGATTAAGGACGCCCGTGTTACCCGTGTTGTGTTATGTAAGGGATACCATACTTTCACTCAAGGTATGGAGATCGAGCATGGCATGACCACTCATAGCCTCGCACCATTTGGTATATACTTGCTATGGGAACCTAAGCCTTTTAACCCAAAGACTAAAGCTCATGTAATTGGCCTAGTTACTTTCCTTAGGTTCTACCCCAAATGCTTGTTGTTTGACTATGGTTAATTTATCTTGGTTTAAATCATGACTTATTTGGTTTGCTCTTTTTCTAATATGGCCTAAGTACATTGTAAGCTCAAAATAAATTTTTCTTTAAAATCCAAAATACCAAAACTATTGTTAAAGCATTTCAAAATGGTCTTTGGATATAAGAATTTTCTAAAAATAAATAAAAAATTCTTTTGCTCATAACCCAAATACTAAGCCCAAAATCCATTTATTCTAAAATCTTTTTATAATGGGCTTAGAAATAAATTATTTTCATCCAACCTTTTCTTACAAAGAGCTTGCAAATTATTTAGGTCAATTACGAAATACCAAAAATCAATTGTGAGTCTAGTTTATACAAAGAAATAATTAATCATGGGCTTGTTTTTGGCATGAATCATTAGTTACTTTTTTAAGTGAGAAATCTATTTATAATAAACCTCTTAATTTAGTTTTAATCTAATATAGCATAAAAGCTACTATAGTTGGCTAAATGGATTAAAACCTAATTAATGGGAATTAATATGAACTGATTTCCATTTTCAAAAATATAACTATTGGTTGAAACATCCGAGGGAAATATTCGAAAATAAGGTACCCCATGTATGTATTTTGTTAACCATGTACCTAGGAAAAGAGACTAGCCATTCGTGTGTGGATTTTATAAGGTTAGAAGGAACGTCCTAATTATCTTTCTTCGTTGATTGTTTGTGCATACATACTTCCATTATCATTGATCCTTTCTGGCTCATAGACCTGAAGTACAGCAATTCAAGAGCGTACAACGATATCACCTATAGCATTGATTTTTTATTCAAGCGCTTCATTGGAAGGATGGATGCAAACCAGCTAAGGGATATAATCGATGAAGTTGTCAAAGCTAGGATGGCCAAGCTACAAGATCAATTGGTTGAAATTATGAAGACCCAGTTGGTTGAAATTCTAGAGCTTATCAACATTGCTAAGGCAGCATACATGGAGAACATGTCTACTGATAGAGATCGAATGAAAAATGAGAGATCAATCCCTATTCTACAAGGCCAACCAAACCATGTGCTATCTAAGTGGAGCAATAAGAGCGGCTATCACCCTAATGGGAAAAGTCAAAGGGAAGAGGAGGTGTTGAGAAAAATGCAACAACTGAGCCAACAAAGAAGCGTAAATTTTCATACTTAAGGGAGCCTTTGTCAAAGATGTTAGAAAATCTAATGAAAATGGATTTGCTACAACCATTGGCACCTCAACCTCTACATAAGCCTCTACCACCAAATTTGGATGCCAAGGTTTTCTGTCAATTCCATCAAATGCAAGGGCATGTGTAATATCCCAAAGTATACCCTAAAAGTTTTGGTATTATTGTTGTATTTGGATTTAATGTATATGTTTAAGTGGGAAGATTAAAGATGAGAAGAGAGATGTGTATATGTTGTATATATAGAGATATATACAACATATACAAGTAAAATTATTAAATGGTCAAAAGAAGAAATAATTGATTTTTAATTAATTAAAAGGAAATTGAATTAAGTGAGAGGAAGAAGATGTTTTAAATTATTTTAATATTAAAATTGCTTGGTGGAGGTTTAAGTAGAGAAGAGTGTTTGACTTTGCTTCTCATTTTTCTTCTTCTCTTCTTCTTTTCCTTCTTGGCCGTGTATCATTAAAGCAAGAGAGCAAGAGAGAGATTTGATGTTCCAAGCTCAAAATTGAAGGAGATTACAAGTGATTAAGTTGGAAATTTGAGAAGTTTCATCAACTTTGGTAAGTTTTCACTTGATTTCCTTGTTTTATTTTAAGTTTTGTTTGAGTTTGGTGTTGGATTATTAAGAGCATGAATATGTTTGATTGTGGTGTGTTTGAGTGTGTTGGGTTTAATTGATTGTGGTTTTGGAATTGAATTGAAGAAAAGGAATTAGGTTTGGTGTTGGAAGAGTAAGAATTGTGAATTGGTAATTGATGTATGTTGTGAGTTTGAGCAATTATTATCTTAGATTTTCTATGTGTTTGTGTTTATTGAAGTTGGAAGCCTAGAATACATGAGTTTGGTCCGAAACATAAGCATTTTGGATGCCACGACCGTGGGGGTGTTAAGCAGATTGGACAGATTCGTTTTCTAACCCACGCCCGTGGGGGTTTGTGAGACCACGACCGTGGGGTTGTGAGGCCACGACTGTGGGTCCTAGATAGTTGTGTTGGCTTATAATTTGTGATCTATGGGTCTAGTATGAGACTAATAAGTGTGTATTATTCCTTTTGAATTAGGTTGTGAAGAGGTTGAGTTGCCCTAATCCTTGTAGTGGAGAATTATTGGAAGAAGAAGTGTATAGATTGGTGTGAGTTGTTCTTGAGGTATGTACAAACTTACATGGTTGCATACATTTACATGATTTTGAGACTTAACACATTTGGTTGTAAATGTGTTAAGTAATTTACTATATTGTTAATACAATTTGAATAATGTCATGATTTGTATAATGTGAAAGATATAATGATCATTCAAATGTATGTGCAATGCAATTGGATATGATGAATACTTTAATGATGAATTGCTTTAATATGAATTGAGATATAATGAGATGTGATGCCATTGTGGATGGCTATAATGATTCAAATGAAATAAGTGGGGCATGTTTGCCTAGATGATGATGAATTTAAAATATATGTCCAATGAAATTGGTTATGTATACTCTATTGATGAGATGTGAAGCCATTATTGTTGGCTATAATGATGCAAATGAGATAATTGAGGCATGGTTGCCTAAATGATGATGAGAAAATGAGAATGAAATTGGTAATGAAATAATGAATGAATTGTGTGTCTAATGTGTTATTCCATTTTCAGAGTTTTGTTGTTGGTGGCATGCCTAATAGTAACAATCTCTTGAAACTAGGTTGGGCTTGATCCTTCAAGTCAAGTTGGGTTGAAGTTTAGCATGCTTAACTCCCCTTGAAGCTTGATTAGGTCTAGTCCTTGAAGCCTAGTTGAGATGTTACAACCCTTGAAGCTAGGTTGAGTTTGGTTCTTGAAGCCAAGTTGGGTTGATACTTAGCATGCTTTGTTCCCCTTGAAGCTTGGTTGAGCCTAATCCTTGAAGCCTAGTTGGGATAATGATAATGATAAATGTGATAATTGAATCGAAACATTAACTCTGAAAGTGGAATGGCATATTAGTGTCTTTTGGGCCATGCTTGTCTTTGTTTCAATGTGATTCATGAATGGTGAAACAATTGAATAAAATAATGGAATGTATTGTTATGAAAAATATTAATATATCATTTATGAATATTGTCTTTATTGTTGAAATGTGTGACATTGACATTGCATTGAAGCATTTTGTTATTGTGGTTTGTACCACTAAGCCATTGGCTTAGCGCGATTGTGGTTCATCGCGCAGGTGACAGGGTAGAGCCAGAGAGTTCATCTAGACCGAGTCGAGTCTAAATTTTGAAGTGTTGATTATGAGCTTAAAGATCAAAGAGTGACTGCCAAACATGTATAAACTTTATGTTTTGTAAAACATTGATTTTGATGTTTAAGTATTTGTAAATACCTTTACATTTTCCACTGCGTATTGAATGAACGTTTTACTTATTGTGTTTTATGATATAACTTAAATGTTTTAAGTTTGCTCATATTATTGTATAAAAGAAGGAATGGTTTGCTTAGTAAACCGTAGCATTCCTATATTCAGTATACTTATATTACAGATATAGTGGTATGTAGTGTGCGTATACGGGGTATAGGGGTGTTACAGCATGAGACAGATAAATGTGTTTGATTAAGGCACGAAATCCAAGATTTGATTGACAGTGGAAAACTGTCTGAGCCTGATATGCCCAACACTAAGAATAATTCTCAACCTAAATTTGGAAGGGCACCATCGCTTACAACCTTCATGAAGAGTTTTATCTTGTCACCTTGTCATGATATGGATAGAGAAGCTACTAAAGATGATATGCTACTAAGCAAGCTTGGACTAACTGTGGATGATGAAGCAATGATCCTTGATGATGAAAAAAATCTATAGACCCTTAATTTTTGACCCAGGCTAGTCCAATATATTTTATTTAGTCCAAAATAATTTTTTTGTTATCTTAATTAAATAATATTTATTTTAGTATTTATTTTTTATAATTATAGTAATAAAAAATAATATAAATAAATAAATAAATAAAAATAAAAATAAAAATCAGCGACGGAAAAATCGGCGATGAAAAATTTGTCGCCAAAAGCGAAATGGCCAAGGCCATTTTGCCGCAGGAAATTCCTAAAGCGAAATGGCCTGGCAGCCTGCCAGTGCACCCAACTCTCGCAATTCCTCGCTGCCCGTCGCAAATTTTGCCAGCAAAATTTTTCCAATGAAATTTTTTTCGAAACCAAATTCTATTTGGTTTCGGTTTTCTTTTCCTAATTAATTATAGTTTCCTTAAACAATTGGAATTAATCTTCTAAATTTCCTATAAATAACACTAAAAAAACACAGAAAAGGAGAAAAACTTTTGAAAAAAAAAAATGATCGGATTCTAGAGGAGAGAACTTTGGACTTGGATCAAATGATGAAACTTCATATTTGAGAGGAATAAGCAAGCAAGCAATCAAGCCATCAAAGGCAGCAATCTTGCCTTTGTCCTTGTTCATCGAGAGAGCAATTTTTGGTGGAACCAATGAACGGAGGTTTGAATCTCTAGTTTTTTTCTTTATTTCTTTACTGAAATTGAAAATTACTTTTTTTGTTTCTTCTAAACCTTAGAACCCTAATTTATTTCTTCTAAATCTTACAACCCTAATTCATTTCTTTTGTTTTCCAAAAATCTTAAATCGTTCCTTCTGTTTCTTCTAAAACTTAAGAACCCTAATTCTGTTTCTTCTAAAACTTAAGAACCCTAATTTATTTCTTCTAAAACTTAAGAACCCTAATTTATTTCTTCTAAGCCTTAAAACCCTAAATTGATCCTTCTATTTCCAAAAACCCTAAAAAATACTTTTCTGTTTCCAAAAACCTTAAATCGCTTTACCTATTTCCAAAAATTTATAAACTCTAAATTGTTTTCTCAAATCCTAAAACCAAACATATTTTCTGAAACACCAAAAATCCTAAATCTCTCAAAACCAAAACAGTAAACCCTAAAATTTCCTAAACCCTAATTCATTGAATTTAAAACCCCAAACTAGTTAATTTAAAAACTAAAGCCATAATCTAATAAAACCAAAACAACAATCCAGTTAACATGAATTATAAACCTAATGTCTTAAAATGTCAAAACACTAATTTCATGATTTTACCCCTCAAACCCTAAATATTAATTAAAGAACTTTAAATGGAAACAGTAAACCTCAATTTGTATCATTACTTGCTTTATTTTTAGATTTGATTTTGTAGTTTATTATATGCTTTGGTGGTTGATTTATTTAATTTCAATGCTTGATTTATTTAATTTATCATGGATGGATGTTTTCTTTATTGTTATTAATTGCTTATTTTAGTATTAAAAGTGTAAGAGGTATATTTCCACTTTGTGGGTACCTCATTAGTTAAATATCATGTAATTTAAATTGCTTTTATATTTTAGACCAATGTAAAGGACATGTTTCTACCTTATGGTGGGTGTCCTATTTAGCTTAGACATGGGTGATGTAAGGGCATGTTTCCATCTTCAGATGGGTGTCCATTTATTTGCTTTGCTTGGACATTGTTTTGATATTTAATATAACGATGCTTTATTTCAATTGTTGTGTGTAATATGGATAATATTGTTATATTTAAAAATTTTATAATATTAAGACCTGTAAAGGAGGTCGGTTCCAATGAACCGGGCGTTGTGGGGGTGCTGGGCCATTTCTTACCTTCCCCACACGTACCCAACTTTCCAAACCCATTAGGGGGTTAGGGATTCCTTAGGAATTGAGTCATCCACCCCTTTCTTTTTCCCGGCCCGTCCGGGTGAGGACTCCATTTTCTCCAGACTTAGGTCCGTGTTCTCAAAGACCTCGAGCCTAAACAGTGCAGAAGTGGTAAGAACAATTCCACTGGGAGTGGGGGCAAAAATCCCCGCTCACAGTGGCGACTCCACTGGGGATAAGAGAAGTTGATTCCATTGGTCTTTATATTATTCTATTCTTTCTTATAATGATATTATCCATTGCATCATATTAGATTACATCGTATGCGTGAGTTAGGATGCCCGTGTTACCCGTGTTGTGTTATGTAAGGGATACCATACTTTCACTCAAGGAATGGAGATCGAGCATGGCATAACCACTCATATCCTCATACCATTTAGTATATACTTGCTATGGGAACCTAAGTTTTTTTACCCAAAGACTAAAGCTCATGTAATTGGCCTAGTTACTTTTCTTAGGTTTATACCCCAAATGCATGTTGTTTGACTATGGTTAATTCATCTTGGCTTAAATCATGGCTTATTTGGTTTGTTCTTTTTCTAATATGACCTAAGTACATTGTAAGCTCAAAATAAAATTTTCTTTAAAGTCCAAAAGACCAGAGCTATTTTCAAAACTTTTCAAGATGATCTTTGGACATAAGACTTTTCCAAAAGCAAATCAAAAATTCTTTTTCTCATGACCCAAAATACTAAGCCCAAAATCCATTTATTCTAAAATCTTTTTACAATGGGCTTAGAAATAAAATTATTTTCATCCAACCCTTTCTTACAAAGAGCTTGCAAAAATATTTAGATCAATTACGAAATACCAAAAATCAATTGATAGCCTAGTTTATACTAAGAGTTATTAATCATGGGCTTGTTTTTGGCATGAATCATTAGTTACTTTTTCAAGTGAGAAATCTATTTATTATAATCCCCTTAATTTAGTTTTATTCCAATATAGCATAAAAGCTACCTTAGTTGGTTGAATGGATTAAAACCTAATTAATGGGAATTATCATAAATTGATTTCCATTTTTGAAAATATAACTATTGGTTGGAACGTCCGAGGGAAATATTCGAAAATAAGATACCCCATGTTGGTATTTTGTTAACCATATACCTAGGAAAGAGATTCTCCATTCGTGTGTAGATGTTATAAGGTTGAAGGAATGTCCTAATTGTCCTTGTTTGTTGATTGTTTGTGCATACATGCATGCATGCATACATTTGCATCTCATATCATTGATCCTTTCTAGCTCACAGCACTAGATTATGATAGTTCAAAAGCTTACGACAATCCAACATAAGTCGGAAGCGAAGAATCAAGCAATAACTCAATCACTTGCTCACCAAAAGCAATGGAGCCCAAACAAATTCAAAGAATGGTGGATGAAGCCCTAAATGCCAAGATGGAAGAAATAAAAGAGGCCCTAGCTGAGACCATGAAGAACCAATTGACTGCAATTTAGGAAATCATACCGAAGCATCTGCTAGCTCTAAGAAGCCAAAGGACAAAGGAAAATCAAAGTTGGTGAAGTGGTTTTTTGTAATATCCTCATGTATGCCTTAGAAGTTTTGATTATGTTGTTGTTGTAAGTTGAATTGAATGTATATGTTATGTGAAGAGAAAAGAAATGGGAAGAGAAGGTTTATGTATATGTGTTTTGGGAAAGAAAAGAGGGTTTAGAGAGAGGTGTATATGTTGATTATATGGTAATATATATAACATATAAGTTGGTCAAAAGGGAGAGTCAATGCAAGAAGATATTTCCATTTATGATATGTGAAATTACTATAAAGGACATGTGAGTTAAAAGAGAGCTAAAGTAAATGGTTAAGGGCATTGAGGTAATTCTCTTTTGGAAATCTCTTGGTGGAGATTAAAAGAAGGAAAGAAAGGTTGACTTGTTATTTTCTTTTCTTTGCTTGAAGTGGTGGCCGGCTATCCAAAGAGAAGAGAGAGCAATTGAAGTGTTTTGGATTCTAACATCAAGATTGAAGGGAGAATCAAGGAATTTAGTTGAAGATTTGTGGAATTCAACAACTTTGGTAAGTTCTTTTCCTTGATTTCTTCTATTCTTGTGAAGTGGTGATTTAAGTGAATTAGGGTTTGTTGATTTGATGATTAAATGTGTTTGTGATGTGTTTATAAGTTTTAAAATGGATTGTAAGTTATAAGATTGAATTGGTATTGGTTTGGTTTTGAATATGGTAAGTTAAGTGGAATTTGGTTGTAGGGTTTTGAGATGGTTTGTGTTTAAAATGTAATGTTAATGTGTTGTTTAAGTGATTAATGTAATGAATATTTAAGATATGTGTTAACAACATTGACTAGAACCAATTGAATGAGATTATTGTTGTGCAAAAAGTGTGAAAATGCAAGTGAAAGAGCTTTGGCCAAGTTAGGGGTTGTGTTCTTGAGTGACACGGCCAAAAGCAAGATGAGACACGGCCAAGACTTATTATTTTTGAGAAACATAGCCAAGTCTAGAGAATTTTGGCCGTGTTGGATAGGTTTTGGGGTGACACGGTCACTGGCTTGGCCGTGTCCCTTGAATGTGTTTGCTACTGCCTGAGTTGTGTTGAGAGACAAGGCCGTGTCCTTGCTCGTGTCTGCCTCGGGAAGTTTGGTCTTGAGAGACACGGCCACAAGCTTGGCCGTGTCCCTTGGGTGTGTTTGCTACTGTGATGGTTTTTGGTTCTTCATGCATTGTTTGATTCTTCAAAAGTCTTTTGTTCCTAAACATTTTATATACACTCTAAATACTTTGTAATCAAAGAATGACCTAAACAAATGTATGTGGATGATTCTAAACCTATGAACAATGATCTTTGAATTAGGTTTTGAAGAGATTGTGTTGCATCAACCTGAATGTTGAGAATTCTTGGAAGAGAAAATGTATAGATGGATGGGAATAGTTCTTGAGGTAAGTACAAACTTACATAGATGTAATCTTTTATATGATTTTGAGATTTAACACCCTTGGTATAAATGTGTTAAGTAGATTATTATATTGTTAATTCAATGTTACTAATATTGTCATTTGTATAGTGTGAAAGCTATAATGATCATCCAAAAGAAAGGTATCTTTTAATAATGAATGGTGTTAATGTGTCTTGAGAAATGATGAAATGTGATGTTATCATGATTGATAATGATGATCAAAATGAAATAAATGGACATATGGATTATATGACAATGAATTGAAGATACATGTGCAAAGAAATGGATTATGTATGCTTGAATGATATGATTAAAGCATGCCTATATGGTATGATTGATTAATGATATGTTTGTTTAGTAATGTAATTGATGTTGCATATATCAATGATGAAACATGAAATGTGATTTGAGATATAATGTGATATGAAGCCATTGTTCTTGGCAATGATAACTCAAATGTGATATGAAGCCATTGTGATTGGCTATGATAATTCAATTGAGATATGTAAGGCATGTTTGCCTAAATGATGATGAGAATTGAAAATGATATTGATGATGAAATAAACAATGAATTGTGTATCTAATATGTTATTCATTTTCAGAGTTTTGTTGTTGGTGGCATGCCTAATGGTAACAATCTCTTGAAGTTAGGTTGGGCTTGATCCTTGAAGCCAAGTTGGGTTGAAGTTTAACATGTTTTACTCCCCTTGAAGCTTGGTTGGGTCTAGTCCTTGAAGCCTAATTGAGATGTTACAACCCTTGAAGCTAGGTTGGATTAGTTCTTGAAGCCAAGTTGGGTTGATACTTAGCATGCTTTGTTCTCCTTGAAACTTGGTTGAACTTAATCCTTGAAGCCTAGTTGGGATATTTATGAATGTGATAATTAAACCAAAGCATTAACTCTGAAAGTCGAATAACATATTAGTGTCTTTTGGGCCCGAGTCTGTCTTTGTTGTCAATGTGATATACAAGTGTTGAAAAAGATGAGTAATGAGATCTATGGTTGACTTCATTGGAAGTGTGATTCATGATTTGTATGATATGTAATGGGTGTATTGAAATATTGATTGTAAGTATTAATGATGAATCATGATTGGTGAATTGTGAATAAAGTAATGTTATGAAATATGATATGTAATGTGTGTATTGATATATTGAATGTGGATACTATTAATGAATTGTGATTGGTGATAATGATTGTCTTCATTGGAAATGTGATTCATGATTGGTATTATGTATAATGTGTGTATTGAATAATTGATTGTGAGTATTAGTGACGGGTTGGAATTGGTGATAATGGTATGTATATATGTACATAATATATGAAATTAGTCGAGATATATGAAAGGTGCAAATTAAAAAGAGAAAAACATGATAAGAACTAATGGTATATGGAATGAAAATGGTATTATTATATGTTAGAATTTCTATAACGTATGTTTATATTTTATATTGTACTACTAAGCTCTCGGGCTTAGCGCGGTTGTGTAATCGCGCAGGTGGATATGCAGTTGATCTGGAAGTCCAGCTGTTATGCCACGAGAAGAGTAAGAGTTTGCCGAGACCAACTATAGGGTAATGCATACATGTATAATTTTTAATTATGATGTATTTCTGATTATAGAATATTTATATGTATAAATGAAGATTTGATAAAAATAATGATTTTGTAAATGTTATTTAAATTAACGTATTATGGTTTTGAACTCTGTTACAGATTTTTAAAAGATAACGTAAAGTGACATCCTTATACTTTGTATACTTACTGTATGTATACTAGGTATATGTATAGTACTTATATAGGGTATCGGGGTGTTACATTTTTGATGATGAAAAGGTGATCATTGATGATGATGATGATTGGGCTCAATACTACCAAGATCCTCAAGACAAGAAGCAAGAACCAAAGATTGTTGAAAGATCAGCTATGGAGAAAACCGAGGCTTCTGATGTTGAAAAGATGATTGCGGACTTAGAAAAGAAATTTGAGAAGAAGCTGAAGACCGAAGAAATTTCCGAAGTTGACAAATTATTTGAGCTAGAGGAAGAAGTTCCGTACAAGTTCAAGATGCCATCTTTTGCGAAGTTTGATGGAACCGAAAATCCTCATCTCCATGTGAAGCAGTATATCACTGCTATGCAGTCAGCCCAAGCTACTAAGGCTCAAATTCTAAGGTACTTTATGCTCTCATTGGACCCTATTGTCCAAAATTGGTTCAATACCTTAGATGATGGAACACAAAAGAGTTGGGATTTGCTATACAAGGCCTTCATCCAACAATATGGATACAATGTCGAGATGGAAGTTACCTTAATGGAAGTTGAGTCCATTAGACAAAGGCCGCTTTGCTCAAGAAAAGGCCCGATGAATATGATCAAATACGGATGATTATGAGAGGGGTGTTGCCTAGTCTTCGTGAAAGGATGTCTCATACACTCATCCATGATTTAAAAATCTTCTTCAAGCTAGTCTGCAAATTGAAAAATGAGAAAGAGAGAAGAACCCTTTTTCAACAAGAAGGAATGAGAAAGGAAACTATCAGTCTGGTAGCCAAAGCATGCAAAAGGCGGTCGGTGTAAACGCTGCTAGCCAAGGAACAAGGAGGCAGTTTTTGGAATTGGGGAAACTGATGTCTTGGGTTCTCAATAAGCTACAAAGGAAGGGATTGTTACAACCCTTAAATCCTCGTCCGTTGCCTAACCCTCTCCCACCTAATTTTGACACTAAAGCATTTTGTCAGTTTTATCAAATGCAAGGCCATGACACGGATAGATGTGTGAGATTGAGACATGAGATCCAAAATCTAATATATAGTGGGAAGCTGCCCGAGACCAACAAGCCAAACACCAAAGACAACCCATTGCCAAAGTTTAATAGAGTACCACCACCGGCAACCTTCATGATTGGAGGAGGTTTGCATGAAGATTTTATCAAGTCTTCTTTTCAAGATGTGGTTGGAGAAGCAACCAAAGAAGAAGAGATATTTGGCAAAATTAAACAAGCTATGGTAGGTAAAGAAGTAGCAATTTGTGTTGTCAATAGATTTTGGGATTCAAGCGATAGTGAGGATGATCTTGTATCCAAGAAGGAGGAGTGGACTTGGTCCGAGCCCGAAGAAGATGAAGTAATGAACTCTAGATCCGGTAAGCCTTATGCAAGGCCACCACCTAAGGAGGTAGAAATTAGTAAGGGAAAGGAAGTTGAAGTAGGAAATAAAGAAGAGGAAGATGATGTCGTGCTCAAGAAAATTAAGAAGAACCCAAGAAAGTGTTAGCATTTGGGACTTATTGGCTACTTCTAAAAAGCACCGAGAAACTATGGCCAAGGCCTTATCTAGCATGCCAATTTCTACCTCCATAACATCGGAGGAGCTGATCAACTTCATAAAAATTGGAGGAGTAATGAAATGTGAAGATGTTCAAGAAAAAAGTGAAGTTAATATGGGAGCAGTTTCTTTCTCAGATGCAGATTTACCGAAGGAGGGGAGAGATCACATCCGCCCTCTCTTTATCAAAATAGAAATCAAAGGGAAAAAGACTCCATGTGTAATGGTCAACGATGGCTCTGCCATAAATGTTTGTCCACTTAAAATATTGCCAAAGTTAGCCATGTCAACAAGGGATCTAAACCCGACCGAGGTAACCATTTGGGCTTATGATAATACTAAGAGACACGCCGAAGGGACTTTCAAAGCCGCTGTTAAAGTTGGTCTAATTGAATCTATTATTGAATTTGTTGTTTTGGACATACCTCTTACATTTGCCTTACTCTTGGGACGACCATGGTTTCATCCTCTTGGTGGAGTTCCTTCAACCCTTCATCAAAAGATTAAGTTCCCTAATGGAGATGAAACAGTGGTCATCGAGGCCGAAGATAATGAGATTGTTAACGGTCTAATGATTGAGAGGCCTCTCAATGGTTTCCATGTAGCTGTAATTTCTGATAATGAAGTAATGGACTCCAAAGTCTTGAATATAATGAAAAGCATGAACTACCTCCCCGGAGCTGGTCTTGGAAAGGGAAAGGCCGGTTTGACAAAATTGCCAGATTTTAAAACTCAAACTTCCAAGAAGGGGTTGGGATATGATGAAGCCAACAATGCCCAGCCAAAGAAGAATGAGAAGATGAGCTTCCCACCACTCGAAGAGATCTTTGTCAAACCTCCAGACATGGGACCACTATAAGGAAAGCCCGAGCCAATCATGTTCATGGGAAAATTGATCCCGGGTTTTGAAATTTTTGAAGATGTACCTGAGCTAGTGGAGCAAGTGAAGAAAGAGCTCACCTTGCCAACCAACAAAGAATCCAATCCGGAAGAGAAGAAAGCCAAGAAGACTCCGAAAGAGATTGTTGCCCTGGTTGAAGAGAAGTTTGAAGACATTCTGCCTTATGATTCTGAGAACAATGATTTTGATTTTGATTTTAATTTGTCTGCTTTGTATGAGGATGATGATGTTTTCTTTTCCAAAATGAATGCAATAAAGTTTGATTTTGCTTACTTGTGTGATGTTTCTCCTGATGGTTGCATACATTCAAATAACAGTTACATGAGCATCTTTAATATTAATTATGTTAACACACAATCATTAAATTTGGGAACAACTGAAAATTCTAAAAACATTAGCATAGCATCCGACCTTACTCCTGATGAGAGAGAGAGATTTGAAAAAATATTCAAAAATATGAAGAAGTATTTGCTTAGTCTTATGAGGATATGTCTGGTATAGATCGAGATATAGCCGAACATCTTATTCCTACTTACACTCACATGAAACCTGTCAAACAAAAGCTTAAGAGATTAAGACCTGAGTGGGATGAATTGGTTAAAGAAGAGGTCACTAAACAAATACAAGTGAAGTTCCTTGAAGTGATAGAATATCTAGATTGGCTAGCCAACATAGTACCCGTACCAAAGAAAGATGGAAGAATAAGGGTCTGTGTGGACTATATAGATTTAAACAAGGCTTCCCCTAAAGACGATTTTCCTTTACCCCATATAGATATCCTCATTTATAGTGCAGCCTCTAGCGTGCTACACTCGTTTGTAGATGGATTTTCCAGATATAACCAAGTGTTAATGGCCCAAGAGGATAAAGCCAAAACTGCTTTCATTACTACGTGGGGTATATTTTGTTATAGGGTAATGCCGTTCGGCTTAAAGAATGCTGGAGCAACCTACCAAAGGATGGCCACCACACTATTTCATGACATGATACACAAAGAAGTTGAAGTATATATTGATGATATGATGGTGAAATTAGACACAAGGGAACAACACTTCCAAAACTTAGAATTATTCTTCGATAGAGCATTGAAATATAAGCTAAGATTAAACCCGAAGAAGTGTGTGTTCGGGGTTACCTCAGGTAAATTATTGGGACATGTGATTGGTCCGAATGGACTTGAGATTGATCCTGACAAAGTTAAAGTGATCAGGGATATGCCAGCCCCAAAGACGAAGAGAGAAGTCTGGGGATTCATTGTTAAATTACAATACATTAGCAGATTTATAGCAAAGCTCACAACAATCTGTGAGCCTATCTTCAGATTGCTTAAAAAGAATCAGCCGATCATATGGAATGAAAAATGTCAAAAGGCCTTTGAGTGAATAAAAGAGTATTTGCTGAATCCACCTATTTTAAAACCACCTAAACCCGGCATACCTCTGTTACTATACTTAGCAGTAGAAGAAGAGTTAATAGGAGCCATGCTAGCCCAAGCAGATGAGTCAGGGATTGAGCATGCAGTCTACTATTTGCGTAGAAATCTCCTACCTTATGAAATTAAGTATAGAATCATTGAAAAGACCTGTATAGTTGTGGTTTGGTCTTCTAAGAAGTTGCGACATTACTTTCAATCTTATAGTGTGCAAGCAGTTTCTAGGTTGGACCCAATGAAATACTTAAGGGAGACACCCTCTTTGATTGGAAAATTTGGTCGATGATTAATAATATTAGAAGAATTTGAGATTGAGTATGTAACCAGAAAAATAATCAAAGGTAGAGAAGTGGCAGAATTCTTGGCCCAACAACCATTACCAGATAGTGAAGAGGTAATCTTGGAATTTTCGGATGAACATTTAGATGCAATTGAAGTACAAGGGTGGAAAATGTATTTTGATGGAGCAGCAAACATGAAAGGAGCAGATTTGGGAGTCATACTAGAATCACCCGAAGGGGAACTTATCCCTTTAGCCAAAAAGTTGAAATTTAGGGCAATCAATAATATGGTGGAATACGAAGCTTGTATCTTTGGTTTGGAAACCCTAATGATTATGAAGGTGGATAAGGTGGAAGTTTTTGGCGATTCATTGCTAGTAGTATCCCAAGTAAATGGAGAGTGGGAGTTGAAAGAAGAAAAATTAAAACCATACCACCATTACTTGACCATGATGAAGAAGAACTTTAAAGAGTGTAGATTTATACACCTATCGAGAGAAGAAAATTAGATGGCTGATGCCCTAGCCACATTGGCTTTGTTATGGAAAAATCCTGTCAGTTTATTCCTTAAGCCTCTAATTTTGACCAGTTCGTCAACTCCTTGTTATGAATATGAGACAATTATGAAAATTGATACAGACCATGATGTGTGGTATGATACTATAAGGCAATTTTTGGAGGAAAGGGAATACCCGCCGGGGGCAACAAAGAAAGAAAGAAGAGCCATAAGGCGGTGGTCTCTACAATACATCACTTTCCATGGAGAGTTATATCGAAGATGGCCTGATGGGGTGCATTTGAGATGTTTAAGGAAGCCTGAAGTGGAGCATATCATGTCAGAAATACATGCTGGAAGTTGCGGTCCGTATATGAGTGGTTTGGCCCTAGTTAAGAAGATTATTCGACAAGGTTATTACTGGTTGACCATGGAGAGAGATTGTATTGAGTTCGTAAAGAAGTTCCAACAATGTCAGATGTATGGAAACTTAAATCACATGCCTCCTGAAGAACTGCATTCTATGTCTTCACCCTGGCCATTTGCCACTTGGGGTATCGACATTATAGGAGAGATACATCTGACAGCCTCAAACGGTCACCGTTTCATTGTGGTAGCAGTAGATTATTTTTCAAAATGGGTCGAAGCTGAATCCTTCAACAAACTGGGTGCAAGTCAAATGGCTAGATTTATTGAAAAAAACCTCATCTGCAGATACGGTGTCCCGCACAGTGTGATTTCAGACAATGGGGTACAGTTTCAAGGAGCAGTTAAGGATTTATTCTCGAAGTACTGAATCCATCATCACCGGTCCTCTCCTTATAGACCAAAGGCTAATGGTGCAGTAGAAGCAACAAACAAGATAATTAAGCAAATTCTGTCCAAGATGACCAAGACTTACAGGGATTGGTCAGAGATGCTTCCCTTTGCTTTGTGCGGATATAGAAGGGTTCACTACCTTCACATTTCACTACAATCTTTTCTTTTTACATTATCATTTCCTTTCTTTCCATTTGCAATCAATTAGTATTAAGTAACTCTTTAACACTTCTATATATATAATCTATACCTTGGCTTTAATCACCAAATAATATTAAAATCATGTATTTCTTAAATACACAATATGTAAATCTCACATTCTTACTTTCATTACTCAATCCATTTGTATATACCTCTTTAGTTTCTTTAACTTGCACTTCACATTATATACAATCATTAATGATTTATCAATCATCATGCTGTTTCTTTTTCACTTTACTTCAGAAATTATCTTATTTCATCATGAAGATGTTAAATAAACTAATCACTTGTAATTGTCTTTTATCTTTTCTCTACCTTTTTACTTCTTTCACATATCCAATTACATTTATTCATTCTTTCCTCACGTTCTCTTCACATTTCAGTTTCATCATTTAATGGATTGATTTCATTTCAATCTTATAAGCATTCTTTTATCACTTATAACTATTTTCAAGATGTAGTCATTAATTCACTACTAATTCCACCGATAAACTCTACTCTGTGAAAGTATGCACATTACTAAAATTTTTTAGAACAGAAGTATGCATAGCCAAATATATAACCATGGGAATGGTCTTGCACGTCTCTACTGAAATTGCCTTTCACAATTTTAAGGGCACAAATATATGCATGTCCATATAAATGATCATGCACCTCAATATTGGAATTTCTTCTCAAAGTTTGAAGAATAGACATTTACACAACCATATATGCATGACTATACACATAATCATGCATATCTCTGCTCGAATTTCTTTTCTTGATTTAATCAATAAGTTATCATTTATTCAACTCATACAAATTGAGGAAACAAGATCCTCAAAGCACAATCATATTCAAATCTCAATTTCCATAACCCTTTCAATCTTATTTTCTTTCACAACTGGATATTAACTTTTAAATGATTCAATGATAGATTTAATCATTGTTCTAGTTAAATGCACATTTACATATTACACAGAGAACTTTACTATCATAAAAGTAAAGTTTTATACTCTTATTTTTTTCACAATTATTTATTACATCATATCTTTTACAAGTAATGGTGTTTTATAAATTCACAACTCTCTTTTCATAATAACACTCAATATTATTCAAGCACTAGTCACTCTTTACCAATACTCTTCCATTACTTTTCATTTCAATCTTTTGTTTTGATAATGTTTTAGAAGGCAATGAAGACACTAGAAATCTTTAAATAAATTTTAGGACTTTTATCCAATATACTCACTTATACAATAGTTTCGATGCATTCACGTGCTTTCATTTAACTATCACTTCAATCCTTAACGTTGAATCATTATAAAAACAATTACTTTTGACACTTTAACACTCCATTATCCATATTTCGCATTCAAAGTACAGCTCGAATTCATTTCGAGCTATAAGGGTATTTTCATAATTTCTTACCTCCTCGAAGTCTTTTTCCACTATACGGATATTATCCATACTCAGATTTAATATTACTCTTATTAAGGCTTATATAACCTTATCACTATCAGTTCCAAATGCTCTCATATCATAATCACTCCACTTTGACACTCATATATTCACTCACTTAATGTAGAACATCAATACTTAATGTTGTACAACATAACAATTCTCATTCTCGTAAAACAATTTCATGCTCAAAATTTATCTCTCTATCATAATTCATTCCTCTGATTCCAATAAATTATTGCACTTCTACTGTGTTACTTTGACATATCTCTTTCACTATTCATATATTGTTTTCATTTCACATCATTCTTTATCACAAATAGATCTAATGCACTCCAAACAATACACTACGAATTTTCAATCAATTCTTAATAAACATTATAGTACCATAAACATATGGAATATCAATTGTGTCACAACACATATCCACTTATTCACTTCACATAACTTAGACAATTACATTTCACTTTTCCACTATCTCCATGTGCCAGAAACGCCTAAACCATGCTCTGATACCATTAAATGTAACATCCTCTGACAATTCTTATATAAAAACTATTAGAGAATGTTATTCAATACACTGTTCACGCTCCAATCAATTCTTAGCAAAACTCTCATCATAAATAAAAATTTTCAAATAATAATACAATCTGCATATCACAACACTTAAAGTCCAACATTTAGACCAATTTTCAATATCTCCAATATCGATCAGATAAACTTTATAAGTTCATCAAGTCAAATAAATAAACAATACATTTCTTTCAATATACTCATTCACTAGAATCTCAAACTTCATTCTCTAAATACATAAATCTTATTATGTTTACATATTTATACAATCTCTCAAATTGCCAAATTGGAGTATCTATATACCTTTTATAACTTACGAATACAATAAACACAAGATCTTCATCTATTCTTATCTTGCTCCAATGTCCTGATACTTGCGTGTCAGAAAACAATTCTAACACGCTAAGCAAAGCTTAGTGGTGCTTGTATATACATATTTTATCACTTAATATTAAAGAAATATATTTATGAAAATATAGTAATAACACTGAGTTTTAAGAAGTATTTCAATATATGAATTAATTTTAGTAACAAATCAACATACGATGCTGATCACACAAAATAATAGCTATCTTTGTATAAAAGTTATCATATAATACAATACTTTCGGTATTGTAAATTGTCTCTTTAAGAATCATTTTATTCAAGACTTGTTTTCTCATTTGATATCATTGTTCACAATACACTTATTTTATTTTTCACTAAATCTTTCTTTTCAAGTTCAAGTTCACATATACGATCATTTTAGTCAAGCTATACTTTTCATCACTTAATTTCAGTACTATCCTTTAGAGCACTTTGTATCTCACATAGACACTTTCATTCATTTGAAATACTTTAGAGCACTTTGTATCTCACATAGACACTTTCATTCATTTGATTAATTCAATACATTGAATATATCATTTCCATTACGTTCATTAGAACTTTCACGTGTAAGCAGTTATATATATATTACAATCCCTTTTTCACTGGAACACAATACTTCAATTTCATGTAATTGACTTATCTATGATTTTACATTTCTTTCATTAGTCACAACTATCATGTTCACATATATTTTCATTAATTATGCCAAAACATACTAAACTTAGATCATAGGTTTGGATAACATGTTAGTGTAGCAATCTCAAGAATTTATAATGGCAATTATGCCCACTTTCACTGATAACTCAATGTGTCCACTAAAGGCACGAGGTGCCCACTATCATTGTGGCTATCCATCCTTTGGGTAGCCATTTAATCCAAAGCTAGATATAAATTTAGTATGATTTGGGCAATTCATTAATTTTTGATGAACACTACATTGTTTATTTCATTTCATTGGTACTATACTCTTATCAACATTTGGTAGGATATATATGTGTGTCACTTGTCTAAAGTTTATCTCTCGTTTTCAAACATTTAACACATTAACACAAAAGTATGGACTATACACATATTAGTCTCATGTCATTGATTAACACTTGTTTATATAAACACTCACTTATTTATATAAGCACTTGTTTATATTTCACTTGGCGATATCATTTCATTAGTACATTACTCTTAACAACATTTAGTATGATATATATATATTTGTCACTTATCTCAAGTTTCTCACTCTTTTTCATGCATTTAACACATAAACATGAAGTCTCAATACAATTATTCACATATTAGTCTCATACGAGGCCCGTAGATCACAAATTACAAGCCAAAAACACTGTTTAGTTAACCCACGGCCGTGGCATCTCAACCTCACGCTTGTGGGATCCAAAATGAAGCTATAAAATAAGTTTGAAGACCCCACGGTCGTGGCCTTCTGTTTAGATCATTTTTGTACTTGTTTTTAGTATGATTTTATGTGTGTTTTAGTTAATGCTTTGATTGATTTTGTTTTAAGTTTGTTTAAATTGTTTGTTTTAGGTTTAAGTGCAAAAACTCCCTTAGATGATCAAAAAAATCAAGAAAAATGAAGAAAGAGCATGAATCAAGCAAGACATGGCCAAGCCAAAGTAAGCTTGGCCATGTCCCTCAAAAGAATTCCAAAACAGTAGCTGACACACCCAAGAGACACGGCCAAGCCACTGGCCGTGTCTCACCCAAGGAAAAGAAACCAAGAAAGAAATAAAAGAGAGGCAGTGCTTGACACATCACAGACATGGCCATGTCTGTGAGTGTGTCTGATCGACATGGCCATGTCACTTAAAGCTTGGCCATGTCTTAATGTCTTGGCCGTGTTTCATCCTAAAATAGAGGTCTTGACCATGTTTCATCCTAAAATGCTTGACACACTCACATGACATGGCCATGTCTGTGAGTGTGTCTGATCGACATGGCCATGTCTCATTGTCTTGGGCATGTCCCTCAAAGAAATAGAAGGCAGAAGGCGACACTGGCAAGCGACATGGCCAAGCCACTGGCCATGTCACATGACATGACCAGGAGCTTGGCCGTGTCACCAATTGAGAACAAAGAAAAGAAAGAAGGCAGAAGGCGACACTGGCAAGCGACATGGCCAAGCCACTGGCCATGTCACATGACATGGCCATGTCACTTGAAGCTTGGCCGTGTCACTTCATGAAACCAAAGAAAAGAACAAAAAGAAAGAAGGCAGAAGGCGACACTGGCAAGCGACATGGCCAAGCCACTGGCCATGTCACATGACATGGCCATGTCGCTTGAAGCTTGGCCGTGTCTCACAAAAACAAAACACACAGAATGGAACACGGCCAAGTGACACGGCCGTGTCCCATGAAAAATCAAGAGACACGGCCAAGCCACTCTTGGCTTGGTCGTGTCAGCTCAAGGAAGAGACCAAGAGACACGGCCAAGACACTCTTGGCTTGGCCGTGTCCCAACTGAAAAGTCAAAATTCTTTCAATAAAGTGGGGAACAAGTGGGAGACAAAGACTTATTGCTTGCCAAAAGAAATATTAAACAAATAAAAAGTGGGGGACAAAGGGAAATGGGATGAGTTGGAAGGTATGGGTGTGTATTTTGAATGAATTAAAAGGAGAGGAAGAGGAAAATGGGGGGAGTTCTTAGCTTCTTGGAGCAATTTCTGCAAAAAAAAACATGGGAGAGGGAGAGAGTGACACTCTCCCTTGTCCCTTCACCTCCAAACCTCCATTTCCATCCTCTCCACCTTCTCCATCTTCCATTGATAGGATCTTTGAGGTTCTTTGGGATAAATTGGGTTACAAGTTCTCAAAGGTTGAAGAAGCTTCATTGAAGGGAGTGGTGACTTGAGAAAGCTCCATTCCATCTTCCAAAGGCATATCCATTAAAGGTTGGTGAGTTGAGAAAGCTCCATCCAAAGGTTTGGCGACTTGAGAAAGCTCCATTCCACATTGCAAAGGGAAATCAACCATTGAAGAGGGCTTGAGTTCTTCATGAAATACATCAAGTGGAGCTAGGAGGAAGACTAGCAATCCTACTCTTGGCATCTTCACAAGGGTTCTATTCTCTCTTTTAATTCATTCCTTATTGTTGTTGTTGTATTAATAGAATTGATATTGCAATGGACAATTTGTATTTGTGTTATATTGAGTTGAATGAATGTTGTAAATTGATGATGTTGAGCTAAATACCCATGTTTAGGGTTTATAGTATATTTGGTTGAATGTCTTGATTTGATATTTAAATTGATGTTCCTTGTTGATTGGTTGATTGTATTGTATTAAATGCTAGGTTGATAGATTAGCTACCTATTGATCTTTGAATATTGGATGATGGACCGAGAGGTGAAATCCGATGTCGGAACTATATAATCGACCACCCTAAGAATGAATTAGAAATATAAGTTCTAGGGTTTATTAATTTGGTAATGTTAAAGAATTGGTCATTGTTAATTCATGAATGTGAGAACTAATGGATTGGTAATTGACTAATTAATCTTAAGAAACAAATTAATTTACAAGGTTATGTTAATGGACAATTGAGAATTGAGCTTTGATTGAATGGACCTATAACCCTATGCACCTTCCCAAGAATCGATTTGATCTTACACACCCATCACACACTTCAACCCTACGAACGATAATTTTAGGTTTAAATTATTCTTGCACCATCCCAACACAACAAACTTCCGCATTTAAATAAATTGTCAATCAAGCTATTACGAACCACACCTTCTTGGGGAAACGACCTTGGGGCGATCACCTTTGCTACAGCTACCTCGAATACTTGCGAGTGACGCTTTGTAGTAGTACTTAATTCAAGCGCAACAAGTTTTTGGCGCCGCTGCCGGGGAGGGTTGTTGTAGTAGTGATAGTTTGACTTTTCTTTTCAATTTAATATTTTGTTTGTTTTCTTTTAAATTGTTTGTTTGTTTTGTTTAAATTTTTGTTGTTTGTTTTCTTTGAGTTTCGAAGTGCCTTGTGTAAAGATGCAGTTTTCAAGGCACAGAGGAGTTTATGATAGGAACGATGATTCTGAAATGGCATGGCAATTAGCAGAATTGATGAATCAACTTAAGGTGCTAAATGCAAGAGGAAGAGCACCAACGCCACGCCAAGAGATATGTGCAGCATGTGGCAATGTAGGCCACAGTGCTAATATGTGCTCATTCGGTTTCTCACGATACCAAGAATGGCAAGAGGAAGAAGATGACTTGGGCCGTTTCCAGCAAATGGGTAGAAATGACCAATATTTCAATCCTTATAATCCCAGCTGGGGAAGCCAACCAAATTTTTCTTGGGAAAAACAACAGCAAATTCCACCTCAAAATTTTTTTCAACATTACCAAAGAAATCCTTACTCTCAAGAACAATATTCAAATCAAGAGTACCTTAAGCCACCCACATTAGAAGATAGTTTGAATGCCTTCATTCAAACTAGCACACGAAATCAAAAATAAACTTAAGGAACCCACTTTGGAAGATAGTTTGAATGCCTTCATTCAAATTAGCTCACAAAACCATGATCAATTCGAGAAATCCACAGTGGAAGATGATTTGAATGCTTACCTTTAAATTAGCACAGAAATTCAGGAATGAAGAAATGAGAGGTTTGATTCTTTGGAGGAATCATTGAAGAGGGTGGAAATGCAAATTGGGCAACTAGCACATCAACTCCAAGCACACCAAGAGGAGAAATTTCCTAGCCAATTGGAGCAAATAGAGGTAATCACAAATTTTAAAAATGAACAAGTGTTAAATAATAAATTTTGTGATTCTTTGGATTCAGGCACTAATCAAGAAGACAATGGCGAGGAAATACAATCCAACATTGAGGAGTTAAGCCAATCAACCGAGGAAGAGAATTTGGAGACATCAACCTCACCAGAGTTGCATGAATCTCCCAATCCTGATAGGCCACCAAATCCATTTCCATGTAGCTTGAAGGATGAGGAGCAAGGTAAGCAACTTTCTGACATCTATAATGTGCACTCCCAAAGAGATAGTGAAAATAAGAATGGGATGACTATGACCATAGAAGAAGAGCATGAAATGCCCCATTTAGAAATTGAGGAGTGTAAGCTTATTTTAGATGCTGAGGTTGTTGAGATGGGACTTGACATTGTTAAGGTGGATGACGAAGTGATTCAACCAAAATTGGTTGAACTTGAAGAGTCCCCAAAAATCATCTCTTCTACTCTTAGTGGTAAGGAAGAGCAGAAATCTGATATGCCCATGTTGTACAGTGAAAAAGATTATTACCGCGTTCCTATAGTACTAGAAGATCACACCGAGGCGACCTTTACATGTCCCTTTGAGACATGTTCTCTACAAGGATTATTATTAAGGGGTTGCCATACGTCGGGTGTATTTCAAAGTTGCATGGTGTTCATCCTCTCATTCATGGGCTCCAATTGCATTATGGGTGGAAGGAGCCCCACACATCGTATATGGGAACGATGGAAATCAGGTTTTATCTAAACTCCCTGTAGTATGCATGCTCACATTGAGGACAATGTGAATCTTTAAGTGTGGGGTGCATTTTGTGTTTTATGTTTTTACTTTTAATTGTATTTTGTGTATTTTGTGTTTTTACTTTTAACTTGTTTTTGTTTAAGTTTTAGTTTATTTTTTTATTTTTTTTCTTTGAATAAATGAATTTTGGAAAGTTCAATTGTTATAAAATTGTTGATAGATGACCTTTGAATTTTTGAAGCATGAATTGGAGAATTGAGTAGAATTGATGCTTATTGTCAATTTTGTTGGTTTTTCCCTTGCATTGCCATTAACCTAGTGAGGAATTGAGCCATCAACTTATCATTATTGTTGTGGGTGAACATCTTTGATTGATGAGTTGCTAGAACTTGCTTTGACATACATTTTAAGATTACATAAAAATTTCAATTTGGCATCAAGATGATTAAGGCAATTAGGTGAACCCACTTTGGCTTAAAAAGACCAACCCTATTTTTAACCTTAGTTAGCCAATTTTGAGCCTATTTCATTTCCCTTTTCGTTCTTTTTCACAACACCATTAGCTTGAACCTTGTCGTTTAACTCTTATCCTTTCATTAGGTCAAGAGCATGTTAAGAGCGTTTATGACCGAGTGTTGTGCTGAATTAAGTGTGGGGTTAAGTTTAGTAGGTTTAAGATTGCAAAGAAAAATAATAAAAATAAAAAAAAATGAGAAAAAGAGAAAAATAATAATAAAAAAAAGAGAAAAATAAATATATATATATATAATAATAAGAATAATTGTTATTCTTGTTTAAAAGGTTGGAATGTATCATTGCAAAATGTAATAAGTGAGTTCCCTTAAAAAGCTCTTTAATGTCAATGGGAATATGAGAGGAAGGTGTTTTGGGATTGTTAGTTATACATAGATCGGTTACTTCATTCTTGAAGTGCTCTTGAACTTAATGATTAAGCTCACATTTCCTAAATATCATGCCTTTACCTTAGCCCCATTACAACCCAATAAAGACCTTTTGATTGATGCTTGATTGTTATTTTATAGTGGAGATTTGATTGATAAGCAAGCCTATGGTAATAATCTTTCATTGATTGTTATGAGTGTAAACACCACCATGATCAAACACTTGTAAGAGTTGGTGAGGGAGTGACAACATTGGTTATGCATGGAAAACCACTTAATTGCATGAGTGTCTATTTTGTTTGATTCAATATTGATTGCGGATTTAGGGATAGGGAAGTCTTGATGCATCTTTATAACTCTTGAACTTAACAAAATTCATCTTGTTTAGTGTGTTTGATTTTAGCCTTGCTTGGGGACAAGCAAGGAGTTAAGTGTGGGGTAGTTGTTTAGATCATTTTTGTACTTGTTTTTAGTATGATTTTATGTGTGTTTTAGTTAATGCTTTGATTGATTTTGTTTTAAGTTTGTTTAAATTGTTTGTTTTAGGTTTAAGTGCAAAAACTCCCTTGGATGATCAAAACAATCAAGAAAAATGAAGAAAGAGCATGAATCAAGCAAGACATGGCCAAGCCAAAGTAAGCTTGGCCATGTCCCTCAAAAGAATTCCAAAACAGTAGCTGACACACCCAAGAGACACGGCAAGGCCACTGGCCGTGTCTCACCCAAGGAAAAGAAACCAAGAAAGAAATAAAAGAGAGGCAGTGCTTGACACACTCACAGACATGGCCATGCATGTCTGTGAGTGTGTCTGATCGACATGGCCATGTCACTTAATGTCTTGGCCGTGTTTCATCCTAAAATAGAGGTCTTGACCATGTTTCATCCTAAAATGCTTGACACACTCACATGACATGGCCATGTTTGTGAGTGTGTCTGATCGACATGGCCATGTCTCATTGTCTTGGGCGTGTCCCTCAAAGAAATAGAAGGCAGAAGGCGACACTGGCAAGCGACATGGCCAAGCCACTGGCCATGTCACATGACATGGCCAGGAGCTTGGCCGTGTCACCAATTGAGAACAAAGAAAAGAAAGAAGGCAGAAGGCGACACTGGCACGCGACATGGCCAAGCCACTGGCCATGTCACATGACATGGCCATGTCACTTGAAGCTTGGCCGTGTCACTTCATGAAACCAAAGAAAAGAACAAAAAGAAAGAAGGCAGAAGGCGACACTGGCAAGCGACATGGCCAAGCCACTGGCCATGTCACATGACATGGCCATGTCGCTTGAAGCTTGGCCGTGTCTCACAAAAACAAAACACACAGAATGGAACACGGCCAAGTGACACGGCCGTGTCCCATGAAAAATCAAGAGACACGGCCAAGCCACTCTTGGCTTGGCTGTGTCACCTCAAGGAAGAGACCAAGAGACACGGCCAAGACACTCTTGGCTTGGCCGTGTCCCAACTGAAAAGTCAAAATTCTTTCAATAAAGTGGGGAACAAGTGGGAGACAAAGACTTATTGCTTGCCAAAAGAAATATTAAACAAATAAAAAGTGGGGGACAAAGGGAAATGGGAGGAGTTGGAAGGTATGGGTGTGTATTTTGAATGAATTAAAAGGAGAGGAAGAGGAAAATGGGGGGAGTTCTTAGCTTCTTGGAGCAATTTCTGCAAAAAAAAACGTGGGAGAGGGAGAGAGTGACACTCTCCCTTGTCCCTTCACCTCCAAACCTCCATTTCCATCCTCTCCACCTTATCCATCTTCCATTGATAGGATCTTTGAGGTTCTTTGGGATAAATTGGGTTACAAGTTCTCAAAGGTTGAAGAAGCTTCATTGAAGGGAGTGGTGACTTGAGAAAGCTCCATTCCATCTTCCAAAGGCATATCCATTAAAGGTTAGTGAGTTGAGAAAGCTCCATCCAAAGGTTTGGCGACTTGAGAAAGCTCCATTCCACATTGCAAAGGGAAATCAACCATTGAAGAGGGCTTGAGTTCTTCATGAAATACATCAAGTGGAGCTAGGAGGAAGACTAGCAATCCTACTCTTGGCATCTTCACAAGGGGTTTTTCTATTCTCTCTTTTAATTCATTTCTTATTGTTGTTGTTGTATTAATAGAATTGATATTGCAATGGACAATTTGTATTTGTGTTATATTGAGTTGAATGAATGTTGTAAATTGATGATGTTGAGCTAAATACCCATGTTTAGGGTTTATAGTATATTTGGTTGAATGTCTTGATTTGATATTTAAATTGATGTTCCTTGTTGATTGGTTGATTGTATTGTATTAAATGCTAGGTTGATAGATTAGCTACCTATTGATCTTTGAATATTGGATGATGGACCGAGAGGTGAAATCCGATGTCGGAACTATATAATCGACCACCCTAAGAATGAATTAGAAATATAAGTTCTAGGGTTTATTAATTTGGTAATGTTAAAGAATTGGTCATTGTTAATTCATGAATGTGAGAACTAATGGATTGGTAATTGACTAATTAATCTTAAGAAACAAATTAATTTACAAGGTTATGTTAATGGACAATTGAGAATTGAGCTTTGATTGAATGGACCTATAACCCTATGCACCTTCCCAAGAATCGATTTGATCTTACACACCCATCACACACTTCAACCCTACGAACGATAATTTTAGGTTTAAATTATTCTTGCACCATCCCAACACAACAAACTTCCGCATTTAAATAAATTGTCAATCAAGCTATTACGAATCACACCTTCTTGCTGAAACGACCTTGGGGCGATCACCTTTGCTACAACTACCTCGTATACTTGCGAGTGATGCTTTGTAGTAGTACTTAATTCAAGCGCAACAAGTTTTTGGCGCCGCTGCTGGGGAGGGTTGTTGTAGTAGTGATAGTTTGACTTTTCTTTTCAATTTAATATTTTGTTTGTTTTCTTTTAAATTGTTTGTTTGTTTTGTTTAAATTTTTGTTGTTTGTTTTCTTTTAGTTTCGAAGTGCCTTGTGTAAAATGCAGTTTTCAAGGCACAGAGGAGTTTATGATAGGAACGATGATTCTGAAATGGCATGGCAATTAGCAGAATTGATGAATCAACTTAAGGTGCTAAATACAAGAGGAAGAGCACCAATGCCACGCCAAGAGATATGTGCAGCATGTGGCAATGTAGGCCACAGTGCTAATATGTGCTCATTCGGTTTCTCACGATACCAAGAATGGCAAGAGGAAGAAGATGACTTGGGCCGTTTCCAGCAAATGGGTAGAAATGACCAATATTTCAATCCTTATAATCCCAGCTGGGGAAGCCAACCAAATTTTTCTTGGGAAAAACAACAGCAAATTCCACCTCAAAATTTTTTTCAACATTACCAAAGAAATCCTTACTCTCAAGAACAATATTCAAATCAAGAGTACCTTAAGCCACCCACATTAGAAGATAGTTTGAATGCCTTCATTCAAACTAGCACACGAAATCAAAATAAACTTAAGGAACCCACTTTGGAAGATAGTTTGAATGCCTTCATTCAAATTAGCTCACAAAATCATGATCAATTTGAGAAATCCACAGTGGAAGATGATTTGAATGCTTACCTTTAAATTAGCACAGAAATTCAGGAAGGAAGAAATGAGAGGTTTGATTCTTTGAAGGAATCATTGAAGAGGGTGGAAATGCAAATTGGGCAACTGGCACATCAACTCCAAGCACACCAAGAGGAGAAATTTCCTAGCCAATTGGAGCAAATAGAGGTAATCACAAATTTTAAAAATGAACAAGTGTTAAATAATAAATTTTGTGATTCTTTAGATTCAGGCACTAATCAAGAAGACAATGGCGAGGAAATACAATCCAACATTGAGGAGTTGAGCCAATCAACCGAGGAAGAGAATTTGGAGACATCAACCTCACCAGAGTTGCATGAATCTCCCAATCCTGATAGGCCACCAAATCCATTTCCATGTAGCTTGAAGGATGAGGAGCAAGGTAAGCAACTTTCTGACATCTATAATGTGCACTCCCAAAGAGATAGTGAAAATAAGAATGGGATGATTATGACCATAGAAGAAGAGCATGAAATGCCCCATTTAGAAATTGAGGAGTGTAAGCTTATTTTAGATGCTGAGGTTGTTGAGATGGGACTTGACATTGTTAAGGTGGATGACGAAGTGATTCAACCAAAATTGGTTGAACTTGAAGAGTCCCCAAAAATCATCTCTTCTACTCTTAGTGGTAAGGAAGAGCAGAAATCTGATATGCCCATGTTGCACAGTGAAAAAGATTATTACCGCGTTCCTATAGTACTAGAAGATCACACCGAGGCGACCTTTACATATCCCTTTGAGACATGTTCTCTACAAGGATTATTATTAAGGGGTTGCCATACGTCGGGTGTATTTCAAAGTTGCATGGTGTTCATCCTCTCATTCATGGGCTCCAATTGCATTATGGGTGGAAGGAGCCCCACACATCGTATATGGGAACGATGGAAATCAGGTTTTATCTAAACTCCCTGTAGTATGCATGCTCACATTGAGGACAATGTGAATCTTTAAGTGTGGGGTGCATTTTGTGTTTTATGTTTTTACTTTTAATTGTATTTTGTGTATTTTGTGTTTTTACTTTTAACTTGTTTTTGTTTAAGTTTTAGTTTATTTTTTTTATTTTTTTTCTTTGAATAAATGAATTTTGGAAAGTTCAATTGTTATAAAATTGTTGATAGATGACCTTTGAATTTTTGAAGCATGAATTGGAGAATTGAGTAGAATTGATGCTTATTGTCAATTTTGTTGGGTTTTCCCTTGCATTGCCATTAACCTAGTGAGGAATTGAGCCATCAACTTATCATTATTGTTGTGGGTGAACATCTTTGATTGATGAGTTGCTAGAACTTGCTTTGACATACATTTTAAGATTACATAAAAATTTCAATTTGGCATCAAGATGATTAAGGCAATTAGGTGAACCCACTTTGGCTTAAAAAGACCAACCCTATTTTTAACCTTAGTTAGCCAATTTTGAGCCTATTTCATTTCCCTTTTCGTTCTTTTTCACAACACCATTAGCTTGAACCTTGTCGTTTAACTCTTATCCTTTCATTAGGTCAAGAGCATGTTAAGAGCGTTTATGACCGAGTGTTGTGCTGAATTAAGTGTGGGGTTAAGTTTAGTAGGTTTAAGATTGCAAAGAAAAATAATAAAAATAAAAAAAATGAGAAAAAGAGAAAAATAATAATAAAAAAAAGAGAAAAATAAATAAATATATATATATAATAATAAGAATAATTGTTATTCTTGTTTAAAAGGTTGGAATGTATCATTGTAAAATGTAATAAGTGAGTTCCCTTAAAAAGCTCTTTAATGTCAATGGGAATATGAGAGGAAGGTGTTTTGGGATTGTTAGTTATACATAGATTGGTTACTTCATTCTTGAAGTGCTCTTGAACTTAATGATTAAGCTCACATTTCCTAAATATCATGCCTTTACCTTAGCCCCATTACAACCCAATAAAGACCTTTTGATTGATGCTTGATTGTTATTTTATAGTGGAGATTTGATTGATAAGCAAGCCTATGGTAATAATTTTTCATTGATTGTTATGAGAATAAACACCACCATGATCAAACACTTGTAAGAGTTGGTGAGGGAGTGACAACATTGGTTATGCATGGAAAACCACTTAATTGCATGAGTGTCGATTTTGTTTTATTCAATATTGATTGCGGATTTAGGGATAGGGAAGTCTTGATGCATCTTTATAACTCTTGAACTTAACAAAATTCATCTTGTTTAGTGTGTTTGATTTTAGCCTTGCTTGGGGACAAGCAAGGAATTAAGTGTGGGGTAGTTGTTTAGATCATTTTTGTACTTGTTTTTAGTATGATTTTATGTGTGTTTTAGTTAATGCTTTGATTGATTTTGTTTTAAGTTTGTTTAAATTGTTTGTTTTAGGTTTAAGTGCAAAAGCTCCATTGGATGATCAAAACAATCAAGAAAAATGAAGAAAGAGCATGAATCAAGCAAGACATGGCCAAGCCAAAGTAAGCTTAGCCATGTCCCTCAAAAGAATTCCAAAACAGTAGCTGACACACCCAAGAGACACGGCCAAGCCACTGGCCGTGTCTCACCCAAGGAAAAGAAACCAAAAAAGAAATAAAAGAGAGGCAGTGCTTGACACACTCACAGACATGGCCATGTCTGTGAGTGTGTCTGATTGACATGGCCATGTCACTTGAAGCTTGGCCATGTCTCAATGTCTTGGCCGTGTTTCATCCTAAAATAGAGGTCTGACCATGTTTCATCCTAAAATGCTTGACACACTCACATGACATGGCCATGTCTGTGAGTGTGTCTGATCGACATGGCCATGTCTCATTGTCTTGGGCGTGTCCCTCAAAGAAATAGAAGGCAGAAGTCGACACTGGCAAGCGACATGGCCAAGCCACTGGCCATGTCACATGACATGGCCAGGAGCTTGGCCGTGTCACCAATTGAGAACAAAGAAAAGAAAGAAGGCAGAAGGCGACACTGGCAAGCGACATGGCCAAGCCACTGGCCATGTCACATGACATGGCCATGTCACTTGAAGCTTGGCCGTGTCACTTCATGAAACCAAAGAAAAGAACAAAAAGAAAGAAGGCAGAAGGCGACACTGGCAAGCGACATGGCCAAGCCACTGGCCATGTCACATGACATGGCCATGTCGCTTGAAGCTTGGCCGAGTCTCACAAAAACAAAACACACAAAATGGAACACGGCCAAGTGACACGGCCGTGTCCCATGAAAAATCAAGAGACACGGCCAAGCCACTCTTGGCTTGGCCGTGTCACCTCAAGGAAGAGACCAAGAGACACGGCCAAGACACTCTTGGCTTGGCCGTGTCCCAACTGAAAAGTCAAAATTCTTTCAATAAAGTGGGGAACAAGTGGGAGACAAAGACTTATTGCTTGCCAAAAGAAATATTAAACAAATAAAAAGTGGGGGACAAAGGGAAATGGGATGAGTTGGAAGGTATGGGTGTGTATTTTGAATGAATTAAAAGGAGAGGAAGAGGAAAATGGGGGGAGTTCTTAGCTTCTTGGAGCAATTTCTGCAAAAAAAAACGTGGGAGAGGGAGAGAGTGACACTCTCCCTTGTCCCTTCACCTCCAAACCTCCATTTCCATCCTCTCCACCTTCTCCATCTTCCATTGATAGGATCTTTGAGGTTCTTTGGGATAAATTGGGTTACAAGTTCTCAAAGGTTGAAGAAGCTTCATTGAAGGGAGTGGTGACTTGAGAAAGCTCCATTCCATCTTCCAAAGGCATATCCATTAAAGGTTGGTGAGTTGAGAAAACTCCATCCAAAGGTTTGGCGACTTGAGAAAGCTCCATTCCACATTGCAAAGGGAAATCAACCATTGAAGAGGGCTTGAGTTCTTCATCAAATACATCAAGTGGAGCTAGGAGGAAGACTAGCAATCCTACTCTTGGCATCTTCACAAGGGGTTTTTCTATTCTCTCTTTTAATTCATTTCTTATTGTTGTTGTTGTATTAATAGAATTGATATTGCAATGGACAATTTGTATTTGTGTTATATTGAGTTGAATGAATGTTGTAAATTGATGATGTTGAGCTAAATACCCATGTTTAGGGTTTATAGTATATTTGGTTGAATGTCTTGATTTGATATTTAAATTGATGTTCCTTGTTGATTGGTTGATTGTATTGTATTAAATGCTAGGTTGATAGATTAGCTACCTATTGATCTTTGAATATTGGATGATGGACCGAGAGGTGAAATCCGATGTTGGAACTATATAATCGACCACCCTAAGAATGAATTAGAAATATAAGTTCTAGGGTTTATTAATTTGGTAATGTTAAAGAATTGGTCATTGTTAATTCATGAATGTGAGAACTAATGGATTGGTAATTGACTAATTAATCTTAAGAAACAAATTAATTTACAAGGTTATGTTAATGGACAATTGAGAATTGAGCTTTGATTGAATGGACCTATAACGCTAGGCACCTTCCCAAGAATCGATTTGATCTTGCACACCCATCACACACTTCAACCCTACGAACGATAATTTTAGGTTTAAATTATTCTTGCACCATCCCAACACAACAAACTTCCGCATTTAAATAAATTGTCAATCAAGCTATTACGAACCACACCTTCTTGGGGAAACGACCTTGGGGCGATCACCTTTGCTACAGCTACCTCGTATACTTGCGAGTGACGCTTTGTAGTAGTACTTAATTCGAGCGCAACACCTTCAAGGGCCACGGTCGTGGCATCTCAAACTCTTCTATTCTCTCAAATTTTTTTGAAGAAACAACATCACTTTCAATCCCACGGTCGTGGCACTCAAGGGCCACGGTCGTGTCATTGATTTCGGGACTGTTTTCGGAGTAAAATCATGTATTCTGCACTTTTAACTTCATTAAACACAAACATATTGAAGATCTAAGATAATAATTGATCAAACTCAATATTTTGACATAAAAAGTGTTCATATCAAATACCTTCACTTGATTAAACTTTTAACCATTTTATATGGATAAAAACATAATCAAATCCTTCACTACTCATCAATATATCTTTATACATAACTTAATCAATCAATTAAATCATTTAAACTTGTAAAAATTCATATTTTTATAAAGTATAAATCAAAAGCACATACCTTGTTGATAATCACCACTTTTCCAACTTAATCTTAAGTTTTGATTCAACTCATGGAAAGAAGGAAGAAGAAAGAAGTGAAGATGATGATGATGATGATGGTGTGGAGAGAAGAAGAAATCAGAAACTTCTCCACACTCAGACACATACGCACATATATATATATATATTTAATCTAGTGAGGGTAGGCTCATAATAACTATGGTGCACCCTCATTCTTAACCGTTGATTTTAAATTGAGTTTTAATCTCGTAAAACAGTAAAAATACTCTTTTCAGTAAAGTTTTGAGCTACACAATGTACTATTCTTTACGTGTAGCATTTATCCATCACACTTTTGTCACTATACACTATGCATTTTTCAATATTTGTTAAAATATCCCTGATTAAAATCTTGACCATTACAAGTTTTATGTCCACAGACCCTCTTGAAAAGTTTTAAAAATAGTTTCGGTCTTTTGGACTTTAAAGAAAAATTTATTTTGAGGTTACAATATACATAGGTCATATTAGAATAAGAAACAAACCAAATAAACCATGATTTCAACCAAGATAAATTAACCACAGTCAAACAACATACATTTGGGGTAAAACCTAAGGAAAGTAACTAGGCCAATTACATGAGCTTTAGTCTTTGGGTCAAAAAGCTTAGGTTCCCATAGAAAGTATATACCAAAAGCTACAAGGCTATGAGTGGTTATGTCATGCACAATCTCCATACCTTGAGTGAAAGTATGGTATCCCTTACATAACACAACACGGGTAACACGGGCATCCTAACTCATGCACACGATGCAATCTAAATGATGCAATGGATAATATCATTATAAGAAAGAATAGAATAATATAAAGACCAACGGAATCAACTTCTCTCATCCCCAGTGGAGTCACCACTATGAGCGGTGATTTTCGCCCCCACTCCCAGTGGAATGGTTCTTGCGACTTTGGCACTGTTTAGGCTCGGGGCCTTAGAGAACACGGACCTAAGCCCGGAGAAAATGGAGTCCCCACTCGAATGAGCGGGGAAAAAGAAAGGGGTGGATGACTCGATTCCTAAAGAATCCCGAACCCCCTAATGTGTTTGAAAAGTTGGGTACGTGTGGGGAAGGTGAGAAATGGCCCAGCACCCCCACAACACCCAGTTTTTTGGAACCGGACTCCTTTACAGGTCTTAATATTATAAAATTCTTAAATATAATAATATTTTCCATATTACATGCAACAATTAAAATAAAGCATCATTATATTAAAATCAAAGCAATGTCCAAACAAAGCAAATAAATGGACACCCATCCGAGGATGAAAACATGTCCTTACATTGTTCATGTGTAAACTAAATAGGACACCCACCGAAAGGTGGAAACATGCCCTTTACATTGGTCCAAAATATAAAAGCAATTTAAATTACATAGAAATTAATTAATGAGGTACCCACAAAGTGGAAACATACCTCTTACTATTTTAATACTAAAACAAACAAATAATAATCATGATAATAAAAAAAATATCCATCCATGATAAATTAAATAAATCGACCATCAAAACATATAATAAACTATATAATAAACTATAGTAAATTAGGCATTGAAATTAGGTAAATCAACCATCAAAACATATAATAAACTATATAATCAAATCTAAAATTAAATAAAGCAATAAATATATAAATTTAGGGCTTTAAAGAATTTAGGGTTTTTAGAATTTAGGGTTTTGAATTGAGGTTTCATCATTTAGGGTTTAGGGTTCTTTTTGAGGTTGCTAGGATTATGAAATTTAGGGTTTAAGAAATTAAGTCATTGGAATTATGTTTGGGTCTACGTTTGGGAATTAAGCAACTGGAGTTAGGGTTTTAGGTTTTCTGGAATTAAAGAATTCTGACATTTTAGAATTTAAGGTTGGAATTTAGAAAATCTTTTAGAGTTTTGGAAAATTAAGAAAACAATTAGGGTTTTGGGAATTAATAAAATGATATAGAGTTTTTGAAATTGGAAAGCAGATTAGGGTTTTGGGAATTAATAAAACAATTTTAGGTTTTGGAAAATTGGAAAGCATATTGGGGTTTTTAGTAACTGGGCAATTAGATTAGGGTTTTGATAATGTTTTGTGATTATATGAACATTAAACTCAAATCATGTTGTTTAAATCAAGTAATCAAGACTACGAGGTTTAAGTTAACTACTGGACCTAAACAACTTCTTAATCTTCAAACTTCTAATGATATTTATGGAAGGGAATGTATATACTGGATAGTCAAATAGCAAAGATACATCCATTTCAAATTATGATTCAGTATGTCAATTGGTAGCTTCTTCATAACCTTGCCAGTAATCATTTCCTTTGCCCATTGTGTCCTTTGAGTTTTGATGATGCAACAAACTTCTCTTAACTTGAAGGCTTCGTGTGATAAAAACATTTTTTATTTTTTTAATTTTGATTTTGAAATCAAATGTTGGCTTTGCCAAATCAATGTCAATGTACCTCAGGGCTTGATTTTTCCAAATTAATATATCTATAACATGACAACCCTAGTTACCATACTAAACTCGGGAATTATTTCTATTTAAGAAAGAATTGTTGCACTTCAGATAGGCACATACACATTACTTGGCCAAAGATCTCTTTTGAGTTTAAATTTTGTCTATCTCATATGCATGCTTATCAAAACTATCTCCACTAATAAACTCTACCTATCAAGAAAGATCAACAAGTCTTTGATGGGCTTAAAATGGGGTCTATAAGGGACACGAGTTAAATGAAAGCCATTTTGAGATTGGACCATTGTGACGCTAAGGGCAAATCTTCACACTGCAAATTTCTTGTTGGATCTTTAGACAGTTGGGAGCAATCTTGCTAGACTCCAAATTCCTTCTATCTTCTTGGCATTAATCTGGATCTTGATTGGAACAATCTTTGTTTCTTTACATAAAGTTTGGTACCCAAATTCATTTTTTTTTCTTCTTCTCCCTTTTCTTTTCTTTTTATTTTTATTACTCCTCCTTTTCTTTGAGCATTTTATCATTTTGTCCTTCTTCCTTGTAGGACTGTTAAGTATAGAACTTTCAAAAATTGGATGAATTTTTCTCCTTCAAAACTTTGGTTGAGTTAGAACAATTCAAGTCAAATTGTCCTTATAGACTAAATGGAAGCCTTTGGTTGTCTTAGGTAAAAGAGAACTTGGTTGGTTTTTTGAACCGTTTTAGGTTTTATATTTTTTCTTTTTTATCTTTTTTTCCTTTTTTCTTTTTTATGTTGTCCTTCTTCCTTATAGGACTGTCAAGTACAGAACTTTCAAGAACTGGATGGTCTGTCTCCTTTTTCTCTGATTTTGATCGAATATTTGGTTGGGTTGGAGCAATTCAAGTCAAACTGTCCTTACAAACCAAATAGAAGCCTTTTGCTACTTTAGTTAAAAGAGAACTCAGTTGACTTTCTGAATCGCCTTTTTGGGTTTTATTTTTCTTCTTTTTCTCTCTCTCTGTTTTCCTTTTTTTTGTCCTTTTTTCTTTTCTTCTTTTTTCTTTTTTTTCTTCTTCTTTTCTTTTCTTTTTCTTTTTCTTTTTTTTTGGTTCTAGCTCTAAAAGAGTTGTCTTGTTTGTACCAACTTGGGTTTCTAATAATGGATGAGTGGAGTGACATAAATCTCCTTTAATAGGGATAAATCATTTGTTACTCTGATGTTATCTTGATAGATTGGAGATATTAGGTGAACTTCAACTACCCTTATGGTCTTGAAAATATCAACTATCCTTATGGCTTTGGCTATGCATTCCATTCTTTGATCTTCTTGCCTCTTCACCTTAGTGATCATAAGACTTGTCAAAAGTATCACAACAGCTCAGGGTAGGTTGTTAGGGTTATATGCCAATGAGAAGAAAGCTAAAATTTTATGAAGGCTCAAAGGGACGACTAGGGATTAATATTTAATTGGGTGGATACTAGTTGTTGGCTAACCAAACAATGCCTAGATCATCTCTTCCTTAAATAAGTAGAGTTCAATTTGTTTTGAAAGTTTGTCAAAGCATGTTCTAAGACTGACTAGGACCTAGACAAAGGTCATTATGCAGAAGCCCTCTTTAAGAAAGCATACACAACTCAATGCTATAGAGCAATTCCCTTATCTAGTAAAGTCATTCTAGATGCCTAGATATGCTAATTTATAAACATCAAGCTAGATTCCTCATTGGTTGACCACCAAAATGAACAAAGATAACAAAAATTTTGATGAAAGTAATTTATTTCAAGCGACTTTAAATTTGAAAAACACAATAGTTCCAAAATATTAAAGAAAGTAAAATTGAAAAGCAACATTCAAGCTAAGGAAAGTCCATTGAGTTTAAGCTTCTTTTCCTTTCACATCTTCAATATTTCCATCTTGAAAGGATGATAAAACAAAATCTTTTTCCAATCCTTTTCCCACCATGAAGGTTGCCTATGGAGGTACTCTTCCAAACTTAGGCAAAGGATTGTTCTTGGTATTGGGCTTGTCTGGCTCTGGTAGCTTACCACTATCGATTAGATCTTGGATCTCATGCTTCAATCGGGTAAATCTATCAGTCTCATGTGCTTGAGTTAGATGAAATTGACAAAAAGCCTTAGTATCAAATTTTGGGGGTAAAGGATTTGTGAAAGGTCGAGGGGCCAATGGTTGTAATAATCCTTTCTTTTATAGCTTGTTGAAGAACCAAGACAAAGATTTGCTTGACCAGTTGTATTAACATCAACTTCTTTTTGCGTGCTTTGATTACTAGGCTGATAATTCCCTTTCTCATTTCTTTTTATTGAAAAGTGATTCTTCTCTCTTTCCCATTCTTCAATTTGCAGACCAGCTTGGAGGAGATCTTTGAAATCACCGATGAGTGTATGAGACATCCTTTCACGAAGACTAGGCAAAACCCCTCTCACAATCATCCTTATTTGATCAGATTCATTGAGCCTTTCCTTGAGCAAAGCGGCCTTATTTCTCTATCTTTTCACATAGTCTACAAAATTTTCATTTGGCCTTTGTCTAATGGACTCGACTTCCATTAAGGTAACTTCCATTTCAACATTGTATCAATATTGTTGGATGAAGGCTTTGTATAGAAGATCCCAACTCTTTTGTGTTCCTTCTTCCAAAGTATTGAACCAATTTTGGACAACAGGATCCAATGAGAGCATAAAGTACCATAGAGTTTGAGCCTTAGTAGCTCGGGCCGACTGCATAGCAGTGATATACTGCTTCACATGGAGGTGAGGATTTTTTATTCCATCAAACTTCACAAAAGATGGCATCTTGAACTTGTACAAAACCTCTTCATCTAGCTCAAATAATTTGTCAAATTTGGACATTTCTTCGGTTTTCAGTTTCTTCTAAAATTTCTTTTCTAAATCAGCAATCATCTTTTCAACATCAGAAGCTTCAGTTTTTTCAATAGTTGCCTTCTTAACAACCTTCAGCTCCTTTTTGTCTTGAGGATCTTGGTAGTATTGAGCCCAATCGTCATCATCATCAATGATCACCTTTTCATCATCAAAAACCACTTCACCAACTTTAGTCTTCCCTTTGTCCTTTGGCTTCTTAGTGCTAGCAGATGCTTCAGCATGATTTCCTAAAATTGCATCCAATTGGTTCTTCATGGTCTCAAATAGGGCCTCTTTTATTTTTTCCATCTTGGCATTGAGGGTTTCATCCACCATTCTTTGAATTTGTTCGGGCTCCATTGTTTTTGGTGAGCAAGTGATTGAGTCGTTGCTAGATTCTTCGCTTCCGACGTAGGTCGGATTGTCGTAAGCTTTTGAACTGTCGTAATCTAGGGCTTTGAGCCAGAAAGGATCAACGATATGAGATGCAAATGTATGCATCTATGCACAAACAATCAATAAAGAAAGATAATTAGGACGTTCCTTCCAACCTTATAACATCCACACACGAATGGCGAGTCTCTTTTCCTAGGTATATGGTTAACAAAATACTAACATGGGGTATCTTATTTTCGAACATTTCCCTAGGACGTTTCAACCAATAGTTATATTTTCAAAAATGGAAATCAATTTATGATAATTCCCATTAATTAGGTTTTAATCCATTTATCCATCTAAAGTAGCTTTTATGCTATATTGGATTAAAACTAAATTAAGAGGTTTATTATAAATAGATTTCTCACTTGAAAAAGTAACTAATGATTCATGCCAAAAACAAGCCCATGGTTAATTACTCTTAGTATAAACTAGGCTCACAATTGATTTTTGGTATTTCGTAATTGACCTAAATATTTTGCAAGCTCTTTGTAAGAAAAGGATGGATGAAAATAATTTTCTTTCTAAGCCCCTTGTAAAAAGATTTTAGAAAAAATAGATTTTGGGCTTAGAATTTAGGTCATGTCCAAAGACCATTTTAAAAAGTTTTGAAAATAGCTTTGGTCATTTGGACTTTTAAAGAAAAATTTATTTTGAGCTCATAATGTATTTATGTCGTATTAGAAAAAGAACAAACCAAATAAGCCATGATTTAAGCCAAGATAAATTAACCATAGTCAAACAACATGCATTTGGGGTAAAATCCTAAGGAAAGTAACTAGGCCAATTACATGAGCTTTAGTCTTTGAGTTAAAAGGCTTAGGTTCCTATATCAAGTATATACCAAATGGTACAAGGCTATGAGTGGTTATGCCATGCTCGATCTTCATACCGTGAGTGAAAGTATGGTATCCCTTATATAACACAACACGGGTAACACGGGCGTCCTAACTCATGCACACGATGCAATATAATATGATGCAATCAATAATATCATGATAAGAAAGAATAGAATAATATAAAGACCAACGGAATCAACTTCTCTTATCCCCAATGGAGTCGCCACTGTGAGCGGGGATTTTTGCCCCCACTCCCGGTAGAATGGTTTTTGCGACTTCAGCACTGTTTAGGCTCGGGGCCTTAGAAAACACGGACCTAAGTCCGGAGAAAATGGAGTCGCCACCCGGACGGGCCGGGAAAAAGAAAGGGGTGGATGACTCAATTCCTAAGAAATCCCCAACCCTCTAATGGGTTTGAAAAGTTGGGTACATGTGGGGAAGGTGAGAAATGGCCCAGCACCCCCACAACGCCCGGTTCATTGGAGACGACCTCCTTTGCAGGTCTTAATATTATAAAATTCTTAAGTATAACAATATTATCCATATTACATGCAACAATTGAATTAAAGCATCATTTTATTAAAATCAAAGCAATGTCCAAGCAAAGATAATAAATGGACACCCATCCGAGGATGGAAACATGTCCTTACATCGTTCATGTCTAAACTAAATAGGACACCCACCGAAAGGTAGAAACATGTCCTTTACATTGGTTAAAAATATAAAAGCAATTTAAATTACATAATACTTAACTAATAAGGTACCCACAAAGTGGAAACGTGCCTCTTACAATTTTAATACTAAAACAAACAAATAATAATTATAATAATAAAGAAAATAATCATCCATGGTAAATTAAATAAATCAAGCATTGAAATTAAATAAATCAACCATCAAAATATATAATAAACTACATAATCAAATCTAAAATTAAATAAAGTAATAAATATATAAATTTAGGGTTTTGGAACTTAGGGTTTTAGAAACTAAAGTTTTATAATTAGGGTTTTTAGGGTTTTTAAAACTAGGGTTTTGGAATTAAGAGTTTGGAATTAGGGTTTTGAAATTACGGTTTTTAGGGTTTTTGAAACTAAGGTTTTTGGAATTCAAAGTTTGGAATTAGGGTTTTGGATAGTTAGGGTTTGGAATTGGGGTTTAACTTACTGCCTTAACAATATAATTTTGGGTTTGGAGAGATAAATTAAGGTTTTGGAAAAATAATCAATACTTTGGAGTTTAATAATGAAATGGTTTAAGCTTTTGGATAAAAATAGTTTGAGGATTTGAGTTTTAATAAAATAACCTACCGTTCTTGAAGTTAAAGTAAACAAAATAGATTCTAACAATTAATTTAAATTCTTGATGGCTACTAGATAATTTTATGTTTTTTATGAAACATGCAAGTGGGATTACGAATATCAACTGATCCATGTGTTAATTAAAGCAAACGATTAAATATATTGAAAGAAAAATCAATTTACTGCATGTTTAAAGTTCAAGGTACTGCATGTTTCAAAGATAAAGTTACTGCATGCATGTTTTTATTAATAAAAGCAAACGAAGCTACTGTGATCATGAGTAATTTATGATTATAGATCAAACCTCCATTCGTTGGTTCCTCCAAATTGATTTCTGGATGAACAATGTGAAGATAGTATGGATTCTGCCTTCTTCTTTGGTTGTTTTGATTTTTCTGTTTGTGGTTTCCTTCGTTCTCCAAAAAGTTGCTGCTATTATTCTCTCTTTGTTGCCGTCTCTTCTTTTTTATGGTTTTAAACTCTCTTAATATTCATTGCCAACCCTCTTTCATGTTCCTTCCCTTTGTTAATGTTTTCTCCCTTTTCTAAATTCTAAAATTTTAATATTTATAGTCGAACCTCACTAAGAATCCTTAACCTAATATTAATCAGTCCCTAAAACGAATTCTAGTTGAATTAGGAAAGGTATTGAACCCATGTCGACCTAGTTGCCCTAGGTCGACATGAGACCAACCTCATGTCGACCTTGGGCTGCCCAGGTCGACATGAGCCATGCTCATGTCGACCTAGCTTGCCAAGGTCGACATGAAGCATGCTCATGTCGACCTAGCTTGCCTAGGTCGACATGAGTCCAACCTCATGTCGATCTGGGCTGCCAGATCGACATAAGGCATGCTCATGTCTCCCCGGCCGACCTCACTCAAATTATTCTAGCCTTTTTTAACTTATGGACCGAAAAGTTTTAATTTGGGCCAATTCCACTTGATTTTAGCTTTTTACAATTGAATTTATACCTCTTTAATCTGAACAGACTCCTTTAAAAGTTATAAACTAGGTTTAAATATTTAAAGTCGAATCAAATTTATTTTGGCATCCTTTAATTAGGACCATATCAAATTGGGTCAAAATTAAGGGTGTACACTCATTAATTAATCTTTGTGCAATTTAATTTATTTTTATATTTTGGAATTAATGTAAAGGATATGTTTCCACCTTTCGGTGGGTGTCCTATTTAGTTTTAGACATAAACGATGTAAGGACATGTTTTCATCCTCGAATGGATGTCCATTTATTTGTTTTGTTTGGACATTGTTGTGATTTTAATAAAGTATTTATTTATTTTTATGATCGCATGTAGTATGGATAATATCGTTATATTTAAGAATTTTATAATATTAAGGCCTACAAAGGAGGCCAGTTCCAATAAAACGGGAGTTGTAGGGGTTGTGGGCTATTTCTCACCTTCCACACACATAACCAAATTTCTGAATCGTTTAGGGGGTTAGGAATTCCTTAGAAATTGAGTCATCCACCCCTTTCTTTTTTCCCAGCCCGTCCGGGTGGCGACTCCATTTTCTCTAGGCTTAGGCTCGTGTTCTCTGAGGCCCTAAGTCTAAAAAGTGCCGAAGTCGCAAGAACCATTCCACCGGGAGTTGGGGCAAAAATTCCTGATCATAGTGGCGACTCCACTAGGGATAAGAGAAGTTGATTTCATTGGTCTTTATATTATTCTATTCTTTCTTATCATGATATTATCCATTGCATCATTTAGATTGCATCGTGTGCGTGAGTTAGGACGCTCGTGTTACCCGTGTTGTGTTATGTAAGGGATACCATACTTTCACTTAAGGTATGGAGATCGAGCATGGCATAACTACTCATAGCCTTGTACCATTTGGTATATACTTGCTATGGGAACCTAAGCCTTTTAACCTAAAAACTAAAACTCATGTAATTGGCCTAGTTCCTTTCCTTAGGTTTTTACCCCAAAAGCTTATTGTTTGACTATGGTTAATTTATATTGGTTTAAATCATAGCTTATTTGGTTTGTTCTTTTTCTAATATGACCTACTTACATTGTGAGCACAAATAAATTTTTTCCTCTAAATTCAAAAGACCAAAATGATTTTCAAAACTTTTTAAGATGGTCTTTGGATATAAAACTTTTCTAAAAATGAATCAAAAATTCTTTTCTCATTACTCAAAAACAAAGTCAAAAATCCATTTTTTTTATCTAAAATATTTTTATAAAACCATGTTTGCAATCCAACCTTTAAAAAGGCTTAAGAATATTTAGGTCAATTATGGAAATACAAAAAATTAATTGTGAGCCTAGTTTATACTAAGAATTATTAACCATGGGCTTATTTTTGACATGTTCATTAGTTACTTTTTCAATTGAGAAATCTATTTATAATAAATCTCTTAATTTAATTTTAATCCAATATAGCATAAAAGTTAGTTTAGTTGGTTGAATGGATTAAAACCTAATTAATGGGAATTATCATGAATTGATTTCCATTTTTAAAATATAACTATTGGTTGAAACATCCGAGAGAATTTTTCAAAAATAAGATACCCCATGTTGGTACTTTGTTAACCATATACCTAGGAAAAGAGACTCGCCATCCGTGTGTGGAAGTTATAAGGTTAGAAGGGACGTTCTACTTATCTTTGTCTATTGTTTTTGCATACATGCATACATACATTTGCATCTCATATCATTGATCCTCTCTGGCTAACAGCCCTGGATTACAACAGTTCAAAAGCCTACGACAACCCCACTTACGCCGGTGATGAAGAATGCAGCAGCGACTCAATCACTTTCTCAACAAAAGGCAATAGAGCTGAACAAATACAAAGAATGGTGGATGATGCCCTTAATGATAAAATGGAAGAACTGAAGGGGCCCCTAGTTGAGATCATGAAGAGTCAAATGACTATAATGTTTGGGAACACCACTGAAGCATCCGCAAGCACTAAGAAAGATAAGGGGAAGGATAAAGTTGGTGAAGTAGATTTTGATGATGACAAGGTGGTCATTGATGATGATGACGAATGGGCTCAATACTTTCAAGATCCTCAAGATAAAAAGGAGCCAAAGGTTGTTGAGAAGACAAATATTGAAAAGACTGAGACTTCTAATGTTGAGAAGATGATTGCTGATTTAGAAAAGAAATTTGAAAAGAAACTAAAATTCAAAGAGATGTCCGAGATCGACAAACTATTTGAACAAGATGAGGAGGTCCCTTATAAGTTCAAGATGCCTTCCTTCGCTAGGTACAATGGTACTGGAAACCCTCATCTCCATGTGAAGCAGTACATCACTGCCATGCAATCTGCCAGAGCTACTAAAGCTCAAACTCTGAGGTATTTCATGCTCTCATTGGACCTTGTTGTCCAAAATTGGTTCAACACCTTAGAGAAAACTACTCAAAAAGATTGGGACATATTGTACAAGGCTTTCATTCAGCAATATGGGTATAATGTTGAGCTGGAAGTAACCTTGATGGAGGTGAAAACCATTAGGCAAAGACCAAATGAGAATTTTGTGGACTATGTGAAAAGATGGAGAAATAAGGCTGCACTTCTCTAAAGGGGGCCTAATGAGTCAGACCAAATCAAGATGATAGTTAGAAGCATCCTGCCTAATCTCCATGAGAGGCTGTCTCACGCCCTTATAAGGAATTTTAGAGATCTTCTTCAAGCGGGATTGCAAATAGAGGAATGGGAAAGAGAGAAGAACCATTTTTCTACAAAATGAAATTATCAGCCTAGCAATCAAAGTACACAAAAGGAAGCTGATGTTAATGCCACTAGTCAAGGAGGAATGAGGCAGATTTCAAAATTAGGGAAGCCGCTGTCTTGGGTTCTCAATATGCTACAAAAGAAGGGATTGTTACAACCCTTGACTCCTCATCCTTTGCCTAATCCTCTTCCACTTAACTTTGATACTAAGGCATTTTGCCAATTCCATCAAAGTCCTGGACATGAAACGGACAATTGTATGAAGTTGAGGCATGAGATCCATAATTTACTTGATAATGGAAAGTTTCTTGAGCCAGATAAGCCTAATACCAAGAGTAATCCTTTACCTAAATTTGGAAGAGTACCTCCGCCAACAACCTTCATGGTAGGAGGTGGAGTGGAGGAAGATTCTATCTTTCAAGGTTGGAATGTCGAAGATGTGGATTAAGGAGAAATTTTATTCAACGAACCTCCCTTAACTTGGAGTGTTGCTCTTTTTATTTTACTTTCTTTAGAACTTATTTGGAACAATTATGTTTTTAAAATTATGTTTATTTGAATAAATTACTTTCATCAAAATTTTTGTTGGTCTTTTTTCATTTTGGTGCTCAACCAATGAGGAATCTAGCTTGATATTCATAAATTAATGTATCTAGGCATCATGATTTGAATGACTTTACTAGATGAGGGAATTACTCTATAGTATTGAGTTGTGTATGCTTGCTTAAAGAAGGCTCTTGTATAATGACCTTTGTCTAGGTCCTAGTCAGTCTTAGAATATGCTTTGATGGACTTTTGAGGTGCAATTGAACTTTGCTTATTTAAGAGAGAAATGATCTAGGCATTATTTGGTTAGCCAACAACTAGTATCCACCCTATTAAATATCAATCCCTAGTTGTCCCTTTGAGCCTTCATAAATTTTTAGTTTTCTTTTTATTGGCTTACAAACCCCAACAACCTACCCTGAGCTGTTGTTACACTTTTGACAAGTCTTACGATCAATAAGGTGAAGAGGTAAGAAGATCAAATAAAGGAATGAATAATTAAGACCATAAGGATAGTTGAAGTTCTCCAGACCATAAGGGTATTTGAAGTTCACCTGAATTAGACCAAATATCACAGATAAAGTTAGGATTGAAGCAAATTAATACCACTCCACTCATCCATTAGCTGAAATAGAAGTTGGTACAAATAAGAAAACTCTTTTGGAGCTAGGACCAAACAAAAAATAAAAATAAAAGAAAAATAAAAGAAAGGAAAAGAGAAAAAAAAAACAAAACAAAAAAAACAAAAAAAAAGAGAAAAAGAAGAAAGAAGAAAGAAAAAGAAAAAAGAAAAAAGAAAATAAAACCCAAAATTGTTCAGAAAGCCAACTGAGTTTTCTTTTATCTAAGGCAGCAAAAGGCTTCCATTTGGTTTATATGGACAGTTTGACTAGAATTGGCCCAACCCAACCAAAGATATGATCAAAATCAAAGAAAAAGGAGAAAAACCATCTAGTTTTTGAAGTCCTGTACTTAACGATCCTATAGAGAAGGTCAAAATGATAAAATGCTCAAAAAAAGGGAAGAGTAAGAAAAAGAAAGAGACAGAAAAGGGAAAAGAAGAAAAGAAATGAATATGGGTACCAAACTTTTTGCAAAGACAAAGACTATCCCAATCGAGATTCAGATTAGTGTCAAAAAAGAAAAAAGAATGTTCAAAGCTCTATCTTTTCATGTTTCCAACTGTCTAAATAGGAAAATTGTGGTGTGAAGGTTTGTCAACAGTGTCACATCAGCTCCAATCTCAAAATGGCCTTCATTTAACCATGTCCCTTATAGATCCCATTTCAAGCATATTAAAGACATGTTGATCTCTCCTGGTAGGTCAAGTCTATTAGTGAAGATAGTTTGAATAAGCATGCATATTAGATAGACAATATTTAAACTCAATGAGACCTTTGGCCAAGTAATGTGTATGTGCCTATCTGAAGTGCAACAATTCTTGCTTAAATAGAAATGATTCCCGAGTTTAGTACGGTAGCTTGGGTTGTTATATTATAGATATGTTAAATTTGAAAATTGAGTCTTGAGGTAAATTGGCATTGATTTGGCAAAGACAACATTTAATTTCAAAATCAAAATTTTAAAAAAATATAAAGCTTTCAAGTTAAGGGAAGTATGTCGAATCACCGAACCTCAAAGAACACATTGGAAAAAGGAAATGATTATTGGCAAGGTCATGAAGAAGCTACCAACTGACATGCTGAAACATAGTTTGAAATGGATGTATTCCTGACTCTGCAGCTTGGGGTCTCCACTACTCATGTTCCCAATATCTTGAAGAGAAAAGCCATAAATGCAAAGCTTTTTGTCATTCTAATGCAAGATAAGAATGAGCATCTGAAAGGAACCAATGAGAACACTTCTGCTGATCACCCCGGTCTGTGAGTTGATGGAACCACTGTAAGTATTACTCATGCATACATGAGCATATCACATGGCATTTTTGTTTTGTGTTATCTGTTCTTTGTCAAAGTAAATAACAGATGCTCTATCAAGCAAACATGAAGCGAATATGGAATCAGGGGGAATGGAAGGCCCATTGCTTGAGGAAGCTCCAATCATTTTGCAAAAAAAAGAAATGTGTGCTTGTGCGAAGAACTAGACAATAAAAACATCAATCAAAGCTTGCATGAAAAAAATCTTTGGTTTGAGCCTACACAGGGGGCAAAGTTTCTCCTTTTCAATTTTTTGAGTTTATATGTGTACAAAACATTTTCAAACTAACTTTTAAATATTTTGCCACGCAGGGGGCAAGGTGACGATATGAGGGCCAACTAAAAAATAAATGATTTTTTTTTGCAAAAGGAAGAACAAAAGAATGGAACAACCAGTTATGCTAGAATTCTCAACTAATAAAATATTAGTCAAATCAAATTCAATCTTGGGTCCAAGTGCCCATATCCAATTCAATCTCGGGTCCAAGTAACCAATTAAGTCTTAGGTCCAAGTATCCAATCATAGGTCTAAGTACCTAATCACGGGTCCAAGTACCCAATATACCTAATTCAGTCACGTCCAAGTACCCAATCTCGAGCCCAAGTACCCAAAATCAACCCAATCTCGGGTCTAAGTACCCAAACTCAACCCAATCTCGGGTCCAAGTACCCAGCCTCAACCCAATCTCCGGTCCAAGTACCCAAACCCAATTCAGTCATAGGTCTAAAACCCAATCTCGAGTCTGAGTACCCAATCTCAGGTCCAAGTATCCAGTCTTGAGTCCAAGTACTAAATTTAGTCATGGGTCTAAGTACCAAATCCAATCACGGGTCCAAGTACCCAAATTAGATTCAATCTTGCGTCCAAGTATCCAATCTCGGGTCCAAATACCCAATCTCGGGTCTAAGTACATAATCTTAGGTCCAAATACCCAATTTCGAGTCTAAGTACCCATATCCAATTTAGTCACGGGTCTAAGTACCCAATCTCGGGTCTAAGTACCCAGTCTCAGGTCCAAGTACCCAATTCAGTCACGGGTCCAAGTACCCAATCCAATCACGGGTCCAAGTACCCAATCTCGAGTCTAACTATCCAATCTAGGGTCTAAGTACCCAAATTCAATTCAATCACAGGTCCAAGTACCCAATATCGGGTCCACGTACCCAAACTCAACCCAGTCTCGGGTCCAAGTACCCAAATCAAATCCATGTACCCATCCTAGTCCAAAATCTGCTCAAAGTCATGTTGCTTTTCACTCTCTTGTACTGAAAGTCTCAGATCATTCAAGCAGGGGGCAAACTGTAGACCCTTAATTTTTGTCCCAATCTAATCCGATATTTTTAAACAATCCAAACTTATTTTTGTGGTATTTTAATATTTATTATTTATTTTAATAATATTTATTACTTATAATATTTATTTTTAATATTGAAAATAAAAAATAAAAAATAAAAAAGATAAAAAAATCAGCGACGGTAGAATCGGTCATGAATTGGCCACGGGCCAATTTGCCCGCAAGCAAAACGTGCTCAGCCGGCACCCAGCCCGGGCCAGCGCAATTTTTTCTGAAACCCTATTTTACTTGGTTTTTTATTTTATTTCCTAAATATTTTTTATTTATTTAATCAATTAGTATTAGGTTTTTATTTTTTCTTATAAATACCACATTAAAAGACACAAAGAAGGGGAATTTTGATTTCGGCCAAGTGGAAAATTTTGGGATGGCACAATTATTGGTGACTTTGGGACTTTTTATTTCTTCAGAATTTTTAGCAATTAATTCAGAGATTGAATGAATAGAAGCATCAAACAAATAAGAAGCAAGCCACAAATCATCAAACACCATCAAACAAGTTAGTAGCAAACTCTCACTATCTTGATTTCCTTCCAACTAAGAAGAACAAATTTGGTGCAAGTTGTTAGACAAATGATCTTAATTTTGATCCTTGACAACTCAAATGGATGATCTATTTAACTTGTGTTTGAAGAATCTTGTTGCAGGATTAGGTTGCTTCAAATAAAGGTGAACAGAACATTTATAGCGGTCGCACCTCACCTAAAGACGACCGCTCCATGCAATTACAGGATGAAACCTTATCACAGTAGGTTTCGCGGTCAGAAGATTCGACTTGAGTCGCGACCACTCCTACAGAATCGCGACCGTCCAAATATGTGAACGACCGCTACTCAAGGAACTTAAATCATTACAATCATAGTAAGGTTCACGGTGACAAGAACGGTGAATGACTCGACCTCGCTTACCACTTTAGCGACCGCCCATTCAGAGTCGCGACCGCCCTACCATTCAAGAAGAAATTGCTTAAAGAGACAGTAGTGTTCGCGTCCTCAGGTGCGTCCAGAAGTTCGACGCGAGAATATGAGTTCGACCGCGAAATTCTACCAAGGGCGACCGCGAGATTCAAATTATGGCGGACATCTCTTTTTCTCTGTCAGAGAATGACACGTGACATGACCGTTGTAAACCCACTTCAATATTCAAAAAGGGTGACCGCACCTTTGCTTGGCACGACCGTCCCGACAAACACAGCATGGGCAAGATTCCAGCTGCAGAGCACTAAAATATGACCGTTGAAGCTTTTTCAAAAGCAGCGACCGTCCCTTGTTAAAAGGACGACCGCATGAAGCATGAGCGCGACCATCCTTGTATGAAGGGCGACCACGAAGTGCTTCAAACATTTTAAGTAAAGAAGGTCTAAACTGCCAAGACTTTATTCTCAATATCAATAACGGCTAGTAAGACCACATTGGCTATAAATACAATGTTTCTATGAGAAAACAAAAAAAGAGGATACAAGAGAAAAGATTTTCATAGCCAAGCAACAAATTTTCTTTTACTTAAACTTGCATTTGAATTGTAATGAATGTTAGGTGTTAGCATTAAAAACACCATTGTATAAGTTTGAGTGTGAGCTTGGGAAACACTTGGGTTGTGAGAGTAAGCCTTGTAAAACTCTTGTTAGGTTGTGAGAGTAAGCCTTGTAAAACTCTTTTTTGGGTTGTAAGTGTGAGCCTAAGAAAAACAATTGTGAAGTTAGGTGTGAACTTGTGAAAACACCAAAGTTGGAAGTGAGCTTGTAAAAACTTCAAAGATTAGTGGAACCTTAACAAGTTGTTAAGGAAGTGGATGTAGGATTGAAGTAAATCCGAACCACTATAAATCTTGTGTGTTCTTTCTTTCTTCCATTACTCAACCAACTCTCTATTCTGCATTTCTTGTTTGTTGAGTTTTTTAAATTGTCATTACTTCTTGAGGAAACCAATTCACCCCCCCCCCCCCCCCTCTTGGTTGCCATCTTAGGACAACAATTGGTATCAGAACCCTGAGATTTCTTAAACTTAATTGTGAAATCTGATCCACTATGGCAACCTCTTCTTCATCAAGCTCTCATGGAAATCTCAACTCTGTTCTTAGACCCTATTTTGATGGAACGGATTACTCATATTGAAAACACAAAATGTACTTGTTTCTATATAGTGAAGGGATTGAACTATGGGATTTTGTAGAAAGTGAATGGAAATCTCCCACTTATGAAGTTGATGGTACTCAAGTTCCACTTCCCAAAGCTCAATGGTCAACTAGCAATATCAGAGATCGATTCAAGAACAATAGAGCTGCTTCCATCTTGATGAATTCCATTTCAAGAGAAGAAGGTGGAAGAGTTCAACATTTAACTTGTGCACATTGCATTTGGAAAACACTTGAAAACTATCATGAAGGTACAACTCAAGTGAGATTCACCAAAAAACAAATGCATGTCCATGAGTATGAGCTATTCAAGATGAAACCAAATGAAAATGTCACCGACATGACCAATCGCTTGCTTGCTATTGTTAATGAACTAAAGAAGTATGGCAAGGTATATGATCAAGGTGATGTAAATAGTAAAATCTTGAGAGCCCTAAGAGCTAGAAAGAACTTTGAATCCAAAGTATCATCCATAGAAGAAGCTCATGATCTCAACACATTAAGAACTGATGAGCTAGTTGGAAAGTTACTCACATTTGAGCTACATAGTGAGAAAGAAGAAGATCAAGGTGAGAAAGAAAAGAGAAAACTAATTGCACTCAAAGCAATAAAAGAAGTTGAGAGCTCAAGCAATGAAGGTACTGATGATGAAGATGAAATGGCAATGTTCTCAAAAAGAATTAATGAATGGAAAAGGAAGAAAAGATTACAAGCAAACAAAGGCACACCTCCAAAATTCTCCTTCAAAGATAAAGAAAAGAAAAATGAGGTAAAATGTTATGAATGTGGAAAAACTGGTCACATTAAATCAGATTGCTTCAAATTAAAGAACAAAAAAAAATGGGATAAAGAAAAGAAAAAGTCTCTCAAAGCCACATGGGATGACTCTTCCTTAAGTGAAGAAGAAGAAGAAGAAGGAATTGCAAATCTTTGTCTCATGGCTATAGAAGATGACTCCAATGAGGTATGCCTAAAATCTACTATCAATGAAAGCACATGGCTTGTGGATAGTGGATGCTCAAGGCATATGACTGGAAATGCAAAGCTCTTTACTAGTATTACCTACAAACATGGAGGTAATGTAACTTTTGGAAACAATGCTAAAGGTAAAATTCTTGGTGTTGGCTCCATTGGTTCTATCAGTAAGGATTTAATTGAAGATGTATGGCTTGTTGATGGTTTGAAACATAACTTGCTAAGTGTTAGTCAACTTTGTGATAAAGCATACTTTGTCAATTTTGATTCCAAGGAATGCAAAATAACAAATTCAAATGATGTTATCATATTTAAGGGCACTAGAACAAACAACACTTATAATGTCAGCATACATTCAAATCATACATGTTTAATGTCCACTAATAATGATGCATGGTTATGGCATAGAAGACTAGGACATGCTGGTATGGATCAATTGAAATATATTTGCAATGAGAACTTAGTTGATGGCTTACCTAAGATAAAATATGATAAAGATAGGATTTGTGAACCTTGTCAACATGGTAAGCAACATAAAAGCTCATTTAAAACAAAGAGTGTTATAAGCACCTCTAGACCTTTAGAGCTCATTCATTTAGATTTGTTTGGACCAAATAGAGTTACAAGCTTAGGAGGCAAATAATATGCATTTGTTCTTGTTGATGACTACTCTAGATTCACATGGGTTAATTTATTAGCTCAAAAGAATGAAGCCTTTAATTACTTCAAAACTTTTGCAAAAAAGAGTTCAAAATGAAAAAGGATATGTGATCACATCTATTAGAAGTGATCATGGCAAAGAATTTGAAAATGAAAACTTTGAAGGCTTTTGCAATGAACTTGGCATTTCACATAATTTTTCTGCTCCTAGAACTCCACAGCAAAATGGTGTAGTTGAAAGGAAAAATAGAACTTTAATCGAAATGGCTAGGACAATGCTCAATGAATATGATTTGCCATCTTATTTTTGGGCGGAAGCCGTTAATTCAGCTTGTTACATTGCAAATCGTGTTTACATAAGGCATTTAACTAATAAAACTTCTTATGAGCTATGGAATGGAAGAATACCCAGAATTGGATATTTTAGAGTATTTGGATGCAAATGCTTCATATTGAATACCAAGGATAATCTTGAAAAATTCTCATCCAAATCAGATGAAGGCATATTCCTAGGATATTCATCATATAGCAAAGCATATAGGGTATTTAACATGAAAACTCTAATTATAGAAGAATCAATGCATGTTGTATTTGATGAGTCATCTAAACTTGATCAAAATAAAGGTATTACTTTCAATGAACCTGCAGGTACTCTTGAACCTCTTGAATCTATTGATGCTCCAAAGATCAATCAACTTGAAGAAAAGACTCAAGATCTGCCTAAGGATTGGCAATACAAGAAAGATCATCCAAATGAACTCATCATTGGAGAAACATCTAAGGGAGTAACTACTAGATCTAAAATTAATCATGTTGATGTTAATTTTGCTTTTGTTTCTCAAATTGAACCAAAAACTGTTGAGGAAGCTTTAAATGATGAAAATTGGATAACTGCAATGCAAGATGAACTTAATCAATTTGAAAGAAATAATGTTTGGCAACTTACTCCTAGACCTATAGATCATTCTATAATAGGATGCAAATGGGTTTATAGGAATAAGCTTGATGAAAATGGTCACATTATTAGAAATAAAGCAAGATTGGTAGCCAAAGGTTATAATCAAGAATTCACATCCCAAAAGGAAACCATTAAATCTTGATGAGTCATTTACCTTGAATGTCCTAGAATTCACATCCCAAAAGGAAACCATGGCATGAAGAAAAGAATAGTCTAATTTAACATTTTGAAAACACTTCAAAGTATTAATTTGAGACCAAGATATTTGCTCTCAATGATAGCTTTCATATTTTTAAATAACCTTTAATTTTCTTCAAATTGAGTTCTGTCATCATTGAAATTAAAGAAAAATTAAAAATTGATGAAAGGAATTTTTGATACTGAAATGGAATTACGTGGAGAATTTCTTAATTTTTTTGGGAATTATAACATTGGAAGCTGCTTTATATAGGGATTACTTTGTTCACCGAGTTTAATAAGGAAAGAGCAATAATTCAGGCCGAAACACGTAAGGAAAGATAATTTCAATTGCCGCATTATGTTTGGATTTGCAAGTCACAGGTGCTTTATGGTTTTGAATTTGTGAGCGGGGATTTTCGCCCCCACTCTCGATGGAATGAATTTTTGGACTTCGGTACTGTTTAGGCTCAGGGCTTTAGAGAACACGGGCCTAAGCCTTAAGAAAATGGAGTTGCCACCCGGACAGGTCGGGAAAAAAGAAAGGGATAGATGACTTAATTCCTAAGGAATCCCCAACCCCTTAATGAGTTCGGAAAGTTAGGTATGTGTGGGGAAGGTGAGAAATGGCCCAACACCCCCACAACGCCCGTTTCATTGGAACAGGACTCCTTTTCAGGTCTTAATATTATAAAATTCTTAAATATAATAATATTATCCATACTACATGCAACAATTAAAATAAAGCATCATTATATTAAAATCAAAGCAATGTCCAAACAAAGAAAATAAATGGACACCCCGTCCGAGGATGGAAACATGTCCTTACATTGTCCATGGCTAAAACTAAATAGGACACCCACCGAAAGGTGAAAACATGTCTTTTTCATTGGTCCAAAATATAAAAGCAATTTAAATTATATGAAAATTAATTAATGAGGTACCCAATAATGGAAACATACCTCTTACAATTTTAATACTAAGACAAACTACTAATAATCATAATAATAATGAAAATATCCATCCATGATAAATTAAATAAATCAAAATATATAATAAACTACATAATCAAATCTAAATTTAATAAAGCAAATAAAGATACAAATTTAGGTTTATGTTTCAATTTAGGGTTCTTTAATTAACATTTAAGATTTTGGGATTTTGGAATTATTATTATTATTTAGGCTACTATGAGAATTTTTCAAAAAATGGAATGGATTAGAGTTTTATAAATTTACGAAAGTAGTAAGGTTTTTGGTTAATCAAATTAGGGTTTAGGGCTAACATCATGAAATTAGGGTTTTGGAACCTTAAGACATTGTAATATCCCAAACTATACCCTAAAATTTTGGAATGTTTATTGTTGAAATGGAATTATATTTATGATTAAGTGGTAAGAGAGGAAAAGAGAAGTGTGTATTAATGCTTAAGAGGAGTGTGTATATGTTTTATATATATAGAGATATATACAACATATACAAGTCAACATATTACTATAAGGTCAAATGAGATATTTTGCTTATTTTAAAATGGAAATTAAATAAGTGGAAGATGATTATTGTAATAATATATTATATTAAATTGCTTAGTGGAGATTTTTTGGAGAATTGAGTGGTTATTAAAGGTTGACTTTGTTCTTCTTTCCTATCATCTCCTTCTTTCTTCTTGTGCTTAGCCAACCACCACCATTAACAAGAAGGAAAGGGATTTTTGTTGCTCTCTAACTCAAGATTTGAAGGTGTTTCAAGAGATCAAGTTGGAGTTTGAAGGGTTTTCATCACTTTTGGCAAGTTTCCAACTTGATTCTTTGGTTTTCTTTTGAGTTTGTGAATTGAGTTTGGTGAATGGTTGTTGTTGATATGTGTATGTTTAATTGTGGTGTGTTTGAGAGTGTTTGGTCTTATTGGCTTTGATTTTGGGGTTAGTTTGGAGGAAAGATTAAGTTTGGTGAAAAGAAAGCAAGAGTTGTGGTTTGTGTATTGGTTGAGTTGTGATTTGTGATTGATGTATATATGGAGTTGTTTTGGTGTTATGCAAGTTTCGTATGGTTTATTGATGGTTTTGGGTAAGATTGTTTGGAGTGGAAAAAGGCTAGAGTATGATATTTGTTGGATGTGGTGTTGTTGGTGTCGAAATCAGGATTTTTGGCCTGACACGCCCATGAGCACAGCCAAGTCTTTGGGCGTGTCAATGGTTCTATTTTCTTGATGGGTGACACGACCAGTGACACGCCCATGTCACTGAGTGTGTCACAGCTTCTGTGTTGTAGTAGCATTGACACGGCCAGTGACACGCCCATGTCACTAAGCGTGTCATAGCTACTGTGTTGAGGGAGGATTGACATGGCCAGTGACACGCCATGTCACTAAGCATGTCATAGCTATTGTGTTGAGGGAGGATTGTCACGGCCAATGACACGCCCATGTCACTGAGCGTGTCAAAGCTTCTGTTTTGGGGGTTTAGGGCACGATCAGGGACACGCCCGTGTTGTTGAGCGTGTCATGTGTAGAGGTTTCCTTAGTTAGTTCTTATCCTTATTTTCTTATGTGTATCTCTAAGTGAGTGTGTATAATTACAATTGGATTAGGTTTTGAAGAGATTTGAGTTGCCCTAATCCAAGTGTTGAAGAATCTTGGAAGAGGAGTTTGAAATTGGTGTGAGTTGCTTTTAGAGGTAAGTACAAACCTTACATGGTTGCATACATGTATATTTCTTTAGGACTTAACACATTTGGTTGTAAATGTGTTAAGTAATCTATTACATTATTGATACAATTGATTAATGCTATGATTTGCATAATGTGAAAGATAAAATGATCATTCAAAATGCATGTATAATGCAATTGGTTATGTATACCCTAATGATGAGATGTGAAGCCATTGTTGTTGGATATAATGATGCAAATGAAATAATTGGGGCATGGTTGCCTAGATGATTATGAGAAAATGAGCATGGAATTGATAATGAAATAATAAAAGAATTGTGTGCCTAATATGTTATTCAATTTTCAGAGTTTTATTATTGGTGGCATGCCTAAAAGTAACAATCCCTTGAAGCTGGGTTGGGCTTGGTCCTTGAAGCAAAGTTGGGTTGATGCTTAGCTCCCCTTGAAGCTTGGTTGGGCCTAGTCCTTGAAGCCTAGTTGGGATGTTACATATGAGATTTTCTCATTGTGATAATGATTAGCCTACAGGCTTGATAAATGTGATTATTGGACCAAAATAGTAACTCTGGAATTTGAATGGCATATTAGTTTCTTTTGGGCCCATGCTTGTCTTTGCTTAAATGTGAATCATGAATGATAAAACAATTGAATAATATAATGTAATATAATGTTATGAAATATGATATCCTTGTGTATTGTTTATAATGTTTGAAAGTTTGACATTGGCATTACATTTGAAACATATTGTCATCATGGTTTATACCACTAAGTCGTAGGCTTAGCGTGATTATGGTTCATCGTGCATGTGACAGGGTAGATCCGGTTGAACCAAAGAGTTCGGCTAGACCGAGTTGAGTCTAGGCTTGTGATCCTTGTGAAGTATTGATTATTGGACTTCAAGATCAGAAACGAACTGCCAAGCATGTATAAACTCTATATTTTTGTAAATATTATTTTTGTTGTATATATATGTATATTCCGCTGCTTAATAAACAAAATATTTTGGATAAACTTTTGGGATAATGAAGATATATGTATGTGTATTTTAACAAGAAATGTTTTATCTACAACTAATTATAATAATGATTTAATGTTAAAGTTATAATGATTGGTTTGCTTCAAATAGTCTGTGACATCCTTGTATCCGGTATACATATATTACATATTGAGAGTATATGTGGTGTACGTATATGGGGTATAGGGGTGTTACAGACATTAGGGTTTTGGGCTTAACATCATGAAATAAGATTTCTGTGAGCGGGGATTTTTGCCCCAGTCCCGGTGGAATGCTTCTTGCAACTTCGGCACTGTTTAGGCTCGGGGCCTTAGAGAACACGGACCTAAGTCCGGAGAAAATGGAGTCGCCACCCGGATGGGCCGGGAAAAAGAAAGGGGTGGATGACTCGATTCCTAAGGAATCCCCAACCTCCTAATGGGTTCGGAAAGTTGGGTATGTGTGGGGAAGGTGAGAAATGGCCCAGCACCCCCACAATGCCCGGTTCATTGGAACCGGCCTCCTTTACAGGTCTTAATATTATAAAATTCTTAAATATAATAACATTATCCATACTACACACAATAAAAGAAAGCATCATTATATCAAAGCAATGTCCAAACAAAATAAAATAAATAAATGGACACCCATCCAAGGATGGAAACATGTGCTTACATAACATGCCTAGATAGGACACCCACCAAAAGGTAAAAACATGTCCTTTACAAAGGTTCTAAAATAGAAAAGAAATTAAATTACATGATGTTTAACTAATGAGGTACCCACCAAGTGGAAACATACCCCTTACAACTTTTGGAAGTCTAAATTGATTGATAAAAGTAAATAATCATCCATAATAAATAAATCATTCATTAAAGCTATTAACCAAAATATAAAACAAACATCCATCCATGATAAATTAAATAAATCAAGCATTAAAATTAAATAAATTAAAGCATAAGAAATAAATCAAAGCATAAATAAATATGGAATTGAATAAAACAAATAAAAGTTCAAGTGTAGCTATTGTGACTTTTTATGGAATTAAAATAAATTAGGGTTTTATGTTTTAAAGGATTGGTGAGACTCTTTGATTAACAAAATTAAGGTTTGAATGGTAAAATCATGAAATTAGTGTTTTAGATACCTTAAAATACTTTAATTTGTGATTTTTGGTTATTGAATTTCTAAGCTACTATGTAAAATTTGGATTTTTATGTTTTATGTTTTTTTAATGTTTTAAATGGATTAGGGTTCATAAAAATTAGGGTTTAAGGTTTTAAAAGGGTTAGGGTTCATTATTTTAGGTTTAAAAGTTGATTTTTGGATTTTAGGCTTTCAATTTGGGGTTCTCGGCCAAAGTATTTAAATTAGAGTTTTAAATAGCAATTTGATATTTTATGAGATTTTATGAATTTAAACACATGGATTGAAGTTTTTATAAGTAGAAAATATGTTTTTTAAGTTTTTTTGAATGAAAAAGAACCTAATTTAAAATTTTAATAGAATCAGAATTTTATTTTGGTTTTGTTGAAAAATATGTTCAATTAAAGTTTAAAGATTTTTAAGAAGAAAAAATAACAATTTTGAGTCCTTTTAGAAGAGAAAGTCACGTTTTTAATGTTCTAATATTGGAAAAATTAAGTTAAAGCTCTAAGATTTTGATTTTAAAAAACTTAAATTTTATATATTTGACTATTGTAAAACATAAATCAAAAGAATTAAAACATACCTTCTTTTGTTGATTCTTCAAAAAATAACTCTTCTTGGATGAACTAGCTCCAAAGACAAGCTTTGATTGCCTCCTCCTCTATTTCTGTTTCTGTCGTGCTACTGTTGCTATTAATATCCTGAATTGAGTTTTTCCTTTTCCTTCCTTGATTTGGTTTCAAATCCTAAAGTCTTTGTGTATTTTCTTTCCCCCTTCCATTAGGTTTAATTAGTCCTTATTTATAGTGGTTTTTAGGTTGTTTATTCCTAATTAATTAAGGTAAGTAATAATAATAAAAAAAAGAAATTAAAACCTAATTGGATTAGAATTCTAAAAATTGCATCAGAAAAATTTGCGCTGGCAAAAATTCTGGCGACGGGCACGTGGGCGCGCCAGCGTGCCAGCCCGCAGGAATTTCCTGCGGGAGGTTATTTCGCTCGCAGAAAATTCCTGCGGGTGAAATAACTCGCCCTCAAGAAATTCCTGCGGGCGAGTTGCTGATGGCCCGACGGGCTAGCGCAACCACTTTTCGCTGCCGATTCTTTTTCCGACTTCAATTTTTATTTTTATTTTTATTTTTATATTTATATTTTTTATTTTCATTTTCATTTTTTATTAATAAAAATTAAATACTAAGGTAAAAATTATTTAATAAAAATTATTTAGGACCAATTAAACAACAAAAATCATTTTGGACTAAATAAAGCATATTAGATCAGATTGGGTCAAAAATTAAGGGTCTATAGTTTGCCCCCTGCATGAATGATCTGAAACCTTAGTGAAAGAGAGTGAAAAGCAAAAAGACTTAATTTTTGAGATGGCGAATTAAATTTGTTTTGGGTACTTGGACCCGAGATTGATTTGATTTTACTAACCTTTTAGTTGGGAAGCCTGACTGCTCTAGCTGTTTTATGCATTGTGATTCTTCACCCTCAGAATGGATCTTCATCCTTGGAGATTGGGTCTTTACCCTTGAAAATGGATCTTCATCCCTTGAGATCAGGTCTTCACCCTTGCAAATGGATCTTCATCCTTTGATATCGGGTCTTCACCTTTGAAAATGGATCTTCATCCTTTGAAATCAGGTCTTCACCCTTGAAAATGGATCTTCATCCCTTGCAAATGGATCTTCATCCTTTGAGATCGGGTCTTCACCCTTGAAAATGGATCTTCATCCTTTGAGATCGGGTCTTCACCCTTGCAAATGGATCTTCATCCTTTGAGATCGGGTCTTCACCCTTGAAAATGGATCTTCATCCTTTGAGATCGGGTCTTCGCCCTTGAAAATGGATCTTCATCCTTTGAGATCGGGTCTTCACCCTTGAAAAGTGGATCTTCATCCTTTGAGATCGGGTCTTCACCCTTGAAAATGGATCTTCATCCTTTGAGATCGGCTCTTCACCCTTGAAAATGGATCTTCATCCTTTTGAGAGTTCTAATTGTTCCATTCTTTTGTTCTTCCTTTTTGCAAAGATTTAGCTATTTTTAATTGGACCTTATATCCTCTCCTTGCCCCCCTACGTGGCAAAATATTTGTAAGTGAGTTTAAAAATATTTGGCATATAAACCCAAAAATTGAAAAGGAGAAACTTTGCCCCCTGTGTAGGCTCAAACCAAAGATTTTTTTTCCATGCAAGCTTTGATTGATATTTTTGCCGTCTTGTTCTTCGCATAAGCACGCATTTCTTCTCTTTGCAAGATGACTGGAGCTTTCTCAAGCAATGAGCTTTCTATACCCCCCTGATTTGATATCTTCTTTTGATTACTTGCTGTTCATTTTGACAAGGAATAGACAACACAAGACAAGAAAGTGTGATGTGACATTCTCATGTATGCATGATATGTATGAATAATACTCATAGAACGAGGCGATCAGCATAAGTGTTCTCATTGGTTCCCTTTTGACGCTTGTTCAAGTCTTGTATTGGAATGATCGAAAGCTTTGCATTTGTGGCTTTTATCTTCAAGATGATGAAAACATGAGTGGTGGAGACCCCAAGCAACAGAGTTAGGGATACATCCATATCAAACTATATTTCAGCATGTCGGTTGGTAGTTTCTTCATAACTTTGCCAATAATCATTTCCTTTGCCCAATGTGTCCTTTGGAGGTTCAACATACTTCCCTTAACTTGAAGGCTTTGTATGACAAAACATTTTTTATTTGATTTTTTGAATTTTAATTTTGAAATCAAATGTTGGCTTTGCCAAATTAATGTCAATGCACCTCAGGACTTGATTTTCCAAACTAACATATCTATAACATGACAACCCTAGTTACCGTACTTAAACTCAGGAATCATTTCTATTTAAGCAAGAACTGTTGCACTTCAGATAGGCACATACACATTACTTGGCCAAAGGTCTCATTGAGTTTAAATACTGTCTATCTCATATGCATGCTTATCCAAACTATCTCCACTAATAGACTCTACCTACCAAGAGAGATCAACAGGTATTTGATAGGCTTAAAATGGGGTCTATGAGGGAAACAGGCTTAAGTGAAGGTCATTTTGAGATTGGAGCTGGTGTGACACAATGGACAAACCTTCACACTACAAATTTCTTGTTGGAATTTTAGGCAGCTTGGTGGCAACCTTGCTAGACTCCAAATTTCTTCTATCTTCTTAGTATTAAACTGGATATTGACTAGGACAGTTTTTTTTTCCCTTGCATAAAGTTTAAGACCCAAATTTGTTTCTTTTCTTCCTCTCCCTTTTCTTTCTTTTTATTTTTCTTACTCTTCCCTTTCTTTGTCTTTTTGTCCTTCTTTCTTGTTGGACCACAAAACTTTCAAGAACTGTGTGGTCTTCCTCCTTTTCTCCAATTTTAATTGAATCTTTGGTTGGGTTGGACCAACTCAAAAAAGGTCTTTATGAACCAAATAGAAGCCTTTTGCTGCTTTAGGTAAAAGATAACTCAGTTGGCTTTATGAACCGCCTTTTTAGGTTTTATCTTTTTTTTTTCTTCTTCTTCCTTTTTTTTCTATTCTTTTTTCTTTCTTTTCTTTTTCTATTCTCTCTCTTTTTTTTCTCTCTTTTTTTTTCCCTTTTTTTGGTTCTAGCTCAAACATAGTTGTCTTGTTTGTACCAACTTGGGCTTCCAATAATGGATGAGTGGAGTAACATAAATCTTCTTTAATAGGGATAAATCATTTGTTACTCTAATGTTGATGTTGTCTTGATATATTGGAGACATGAAGGGAACTTCAACTACCCTTAAGGTTTTGAGAACATCAACTATCCTTATGGTCTTGAAAACTTCAACTATCTTTATAGTCTTGAGAACTTTAATTATGTTCATGATCTTGACTAATCATTGCCTTTTTTGATCTTATTGCCTCTTTATCTTAGTGATCATAAGACTTGCCAAAAGTATCACAACAGCTCAAGGTAGGTTATTGAGGTTATATGCCAATGAAAAGAAAGCTAAAATTTTATGAAGGCTTAAAGGGACAACTAGGGATTGATATTTAATAGGGTGGATACTAGTTATTGGCTAATCAAACAATGCCTAGATCATCTCTCCCTTAAATAAGCAGAGTTCAATTTCGCCTCAAAAGTTTGTCAAAGCATGTTCTAAGACTGACTAAGACCTAGACAAAGGTAATTATGCAGGAGCCCTCTCTAAGTAAGCATACACAACTCAATGCTATAGAGCAATTCCCTCATCTAGTAAAGTCATTCGAGTCATGATGCCTCGACACATTAATTTATAAACATCAAGCTAAATTCCTCATTGGTTGAGCATCAAAATGAACAAAGACCAATAAAAATTTATGATGAAAGTAATTTATTCAAACAAATTTAAACATGATAGTTCCAAAACATTAAAGAAAGCAAAATTGAAAAGCAACATTCAAGCTAAGGAAAGTTTGTTGAATTGGAGTCAAAGACACTCCATTTATTTAGACATCTCAAGGGCATGGATTTTTTCCATCATCAAGGATCATTGCTTCATCATCCATAGTTAGTCCAAGCTTGCTTAGTAGCATATCATCTTTAGCAGCTTCTCTATCCATATCATGACAAGGTGACAAGATAAAACTCTTCATGAAGGTTGTAAGTGATGATGCCCTTCCAATTTTAGGCTGAGGATTATTATTAGTGTTGGGCTTATCAGGTTCAAGCAACTTTCCACTGTGAATTAAATCTTGGATCTCATGCCTTAATCGGGTACACCTATCAGTCTCATGTCCTTGAGTCTAATGAAATTGACAAAAAGCCTTAGTATCAAAATTTGGCGGTAGAGGCTTATATAGAGGCTGAGGTGCCAATGGTTGTAGCAAATCCATTTTCATTAGATTTTCTAGCATCTTTGACAAAGGCTCCCTTAAGTTTGAAAATTTATGCTTCTTTGTAGGCTCAGTTGTTGCATTTTCCTCAACACCTCCTTTTTCTCTTTGACATTGCACACTAGGGTGATAGCCTCTCTTATTGCTCCACTTAGATAGCACATGGTTCGGTTGGTCTTGTAGAATAGGGATTGATCTCTCATTTTTCATGCTCCTTGTTAATGCTGCCTTTTCCTTCTTTCTTATGTCAATGGGAGATGCCTCATTAGCATTGTTGATGATTTCTAGAATTTGAATCAACTGGGTCTTCATAATTCTAACCAATTGATCTTGTAGCTCAGCCATCCTAGCTTTGACAACTTCATCGATTATATCCCTTAGCTGGTTTGCATCCATCCTTCGAATGAAGCACTTGAATAAAAAATCAATGTTGTAGGTGATATCGTTGTATGCTCTTGAATTGCTGTACCTCAGGTCTATGAGCCAGAAAGGATCAATGATATGAGATGCAAATGTATGCATGTACATATGTATGCACAAACAATAAATAAACAAGGACAAATTAGGACGTTCCTTCCAACCTTATAACATCCACACACGAATGGGGAGTCTCTTTTCCTAGGTATATGGTTAACAAAATACCAACATGGGGTACCTTGCTTTCGAATAATTCCCTTGGACGTTTCAACCAATAGTTATATCCTTGAAAATGGAAATCAATCCATGATAATTCCCATTAAATAGGTTTTAATCCATTCAACCAACTATAGTAGCTTTTATGCTATGTTGGATTAAAACGAAATTAAGAGGCTTATTATAAATAGATTTCTCACTTGAAAAAGTAACTAATGATTCATGCCAAAAACAAGCCCATGGTTAATTTGTTCTTAGTGTAAACTAGGCCCACAATTGATTTTTGGTATTTCATAATTGACCTAAATATTTTTGCAAGTTCTTTGTAAAAAATGGTTGGGTGATAATAGTTTTGTTTCTAAGCCCATTGTAAAAGATTTTAGAAAAATGGATTTTGGGCTTAGTATTTAGGCCTTGAGCCAAAAGAATTTTTGATTTATTTTTAGAAAAGTCTTATGTCCAAAGACCATCTTAAAAAGTTTTTAAAATAGTTTTGGTCTTTTGGATTTTAAAGAAAAATTTTATTTTGAGCTTGCAAATGTACTTGGGTCATATTAGAAAAAGAACAAACCAAATAAGTCATGATTTAAACCAAGATAAATTATCCATAGTCAAACAACATGCATTTGGGGTAAAACCTAAGAAAAGTAACTAGGCGAATTACATGAGCTTTAGTCTTTGGGTAGAAAAGCTTAGGTTCCCATAGCAAGTATATACCAAATGGTACAAGGCTATGAGTGGTTATGCCATGCTCGATCTCCATACCTTGAGTGAAAGTATGGTATCCCTTACATAACATAACACGGGTAACACGGGCGTCCTAACTCACGTACACAATGCAATCTAAGATGATGCAATGGATAATATCATTATAAGTAAGAATAGAATGATATAAAGACCAACGTAATCAACTTCTCTTATCCCCAGTGGAGTCGCCACTGTGAGCGGGGATTTTTGCCCCCACTCCCGGTGGAATGGTTCTTGCGACTTCGGCACTGTTTAGGCTCGGGGTCTTAAAGAACACGGACCTAAGTCCGGAGAAAATGGAGTTGCCACCCGAACGGGTCGGGAAAAAGAAAGGGGTGGATGACTCGATTCCTAAGAAATCCCCAACCTCCTAATGGGTTCTGAAAGTTGGGTACGTGTGGGGAAGGTGAGAAATGGCCCAGCACCCCCACAACGCCCGGTTCATTGGAACCGGCCTCCTTTACAGGTCTTAATATTATAAAATTCTTAAATATAATAACATTATCCATACTACACACAATAAAAGAAAGCATCATTATATCAAAGCAATGTCCAAACAAAATAAAATAAATAAATGGACACCCATCCAAGGATGGAAACATGTGCTTACATAACATGCCTAGATAGGACACCCACCAAAAGGTAAAAACATGTCCTTTACAAAGGTTCTAAAATAGAAAAGAAATTAAATTACATGATGTTTAACTAATGAGGTACCCACCAAGTGGAAACATACCCCTTACAACTTTTGGAAGTCTAAATTGATTGATAAAAGTAAATAATCATCCATAATAAATAAATCATTCATTAAAGCTATTAACCAAAATATAAAACAAACATCCATCCATGATAAATTAAATAAATCAAGCATTAAAATTAAATAAATTAAAGCATAAGAAATAAATCAAAGCATAAATAAATATGGAATTGAATAAAACAAATAAAAGTTCAAGTGTAGCTATTGTGACTTTTTATGGAATTTAAATAAATTAGGGTTTTATGTTTTAAAGGATTGGTGAGACTCTTTGATTAACAAAATTAAGGTTTGAATGGTGAAATCATGAAATTAGGGTTTTAGATAACTTAAAATACTTTAATTTGTGATTTTTGGTTATTGAATTTCTAAGCTACTATGTAAAATTTGGAATTTTATGTTTTATGTTTTTTTAATGTTTTAAATGGATTAGGGTTCATAAAAATTAGGGTTTAAGGTTTTAAAAGGGTTAAGGTTCATTATTTTAGGTTTAAAAGTTGATTTTTGGATTTTAGGCTTTCAATTTGGGGTTCTCGGCCAAAGTATTTAAATTAGAGTTTTAAATAGCAATTTGATATTTTATGAGATTTTATGAATTTAAACACATGGATTGAAGTTTTTATAAGTAGAAAAGATGTTTTTTCAGGTTTTTTGAATGAAAAAGAACCTAATTTAAAATTTTAATAGAAACAGAATTTTATTTTGGTTTTGTTGAAAAATATGTTCAATTAAAGTTTAAAGTTTTTTAAGAAGAAAAAATAACAATTTTGAGTCCTTTCAGAAGAGAAAGTCACGTTTTTTAATTTAAAAAACTTAAATTTTATAGATTTGACTATTGTAAAACATAAATCAAAAGAATTAAAACATACCTTCTTCTGTTCATTCTCCAAAAAATAACTCTTCTTTGATGAACTAGCTCCAAAGACAAGCTTTGATTGCCTCCTCCTCTTTTTCTGTTTCTGTCGTGCTACTGCTGCTATTAATATCCTGAATTGAGTTTTTCCTTTTCCTTCCTTGATTTGGTTTCAAATCCTAAAGTCTTTGTGTATTTTCTTTCCCCCTTCCATTAGGTTTAATTTGTAACACCCCTATATCCTGTATACGTACCAAGCATGCTTATACGATCGTAATATACGTATACTGAATATAGAAAATGCCACAGTTTTAAAAAAAATACACAACATATTTCTTTGTAAATAAATGAAACCAATCTCAAACGTTTAAAAGAAATCGAAAGGACATCATATATAAAAACGTTTATTAATCCGCAGCGGGAGTTGTTACAAATATTTACAAATGCAAATACTTATAAATCAAAGTTTACAAAACATAGAATATATACATGATTGGCAGCCCTTCTCTGATCTTTAAGTTCCAAAAATAAATTCTTCAATACCTAATCTCACTTGGTCTCGAGGAGCTCTCAGGTTCAACTCTATCACCTGCGCAATCAAACACTATCGCGCTAAGCCAACGGTTTAGTAGTACAAAGTATACTAACATTACGCTTTAATGCAATGTAGTGACACACATTTTATGAGTAAAGACAATATCATAGTTGAAAAGCTCATATCACACCTTTATATTTCATAAACCATACACATATAAAAGTATCACATTTCAAAGTTCTTCCATAGATCTCATTATTCACTTACTTTACCATTAATGACTCACATTTAAACAAAGACAAGCATGGGACACTAACATGCCATTCAATTTTCAGAGTTAATATTTTGGTTCAATTATCACATTCACCATTATCATAATCCCAACTAGGCTTCAAGGATTAGGTTCAACCAAGCTTCAAGGGGAACAAAGCATGCTAAGTATCAACCCAACTTGGCTTCAAGAACCAACCCAACCTAGCTTCAAGGGTTGTAACATCTCAATTAGGCTTCAAGGACTAGACCCAACCAAGCTTCATGGGGAGTAAAAAATGTTAAACTTCAACCCAACTTGGCTTCAAGGATTAAGCCCAACCTAACTTCAAGAGATTGTTACCATTAGGCATGCCACCAATCAACAAAACTCTGAAAATGAATAACATATTAGACACACAATTCATTTATTATTTCATTATAAATTTCATTTTCAATTCTCATTATCATCTAGGCAAACATGCCCACATATCTCAATTGAATCATCATAACCAATCACAATGGCTTTATTATTCATAATATCTCAATCTATATTATAGCAATTCATTTTTCAAATACACCTTCATTTGCATCATCATATCCTTCACAATATGCATATAGCATCATTGACATAAACATAACAAAGCACATTATTCATATAAGTTAACAATGTAATAATGCAACATTTGTACTTACCTCAACAACAATTCACACAACTCTAAACACTTTCTTGTTCCAAGATTCTTTCACTTCTTAGATCAATGACAAATCACTTTCTTCAAGACCTAATCCAAAAATAATAACATACACTTGCTTAGGGATATACAAGAGATAATCAAATTAAGAGTTAACTAGGGTAAACCCTAAACATGACACGCTCACCCACACGGGCGTGTCCCTGACCGTGCCCTAACTCCACAACACAGAAGCCTTTACACGCTCAGAACCACGGGCGTGTCACTGGGCATATAATACATTCTGCCTCTCAGAAATAACAACACGTCCAACAATCGTGAGCGTGCTCATGGCCGTGTCAATTCTCCAATCTCACAGTAGCTATGACACGCTCAGTAACACGGGCGTGTTAATAGTCGTGTCAATCCTACTTCCTCCAACACAATTGACACGCCTAAGAATCTGGACGTGCTCATGGGCGTGTCAGGCCAAAAACACAGATTCCGGCCAAAACCACACAACACCCAACAAAACACTTCTTTTCACCAACATCCACTTCAAACAAACTTCACAAAACATACCCAAAAACCATCTTAAACTCACAAAAACACCAAAACAACTCCACACCTACAACAAACACAAATCACAAATCACAAATCACAACACAAACCCTAAACACAAATATAACACCATCTCTTCCAACCAACTTACTCTTTTCTTCAATCTATCCTTAAAATCCATCATCAAACAACCAAACACTCTAAAACATCTCTCAATCAAACAACACACCCTTAAATAATCCATCAAACTTACACACAACTTCAAATAAGCAAAGAAATCAAAAGAGGACTTACCAAAGTAATGAAACTTCTTGAATCACCAACTTGATCACTTAGATCTTCCTTCAACTTGAGCTTAGAACATCAAGATCCTCTCTTGCTCTCTTGCTCTCTCTTGTCTTTGGATGAGCCGGCCACACAAAGGGGAAAGAAGAAAAAAAAAAAACACCAAGAAACAAAGTCAAACTTCTCTTTAAATCTCCACCAAGTATTTCAACATGAGCAATTACCTAAACACCCTTTTACCATTTGTTTTAACTTCCTTTAATACACTTGCCCTTTTTAGTAATTTCACAAATCACAAATTAAAATATCTTCTTCCCTTGACCACCCATTTGACTTAATTATATGTTATATATATTGACATATATACAACATATACATTCCCTCTAAATAATCTTTTCCTTTCCAAAAACACATATACATTTGATTCAAATCAAACAACAATTATATCACAACTTCTAAGGCACACTTAGGTATATTACAATTCTCCCCTTCTAAAAAGAAATTTCGTCTTCGAAATTACCTGTCATTAAGTCTGAAACAACTGAGGATACTGATCTCGCATTGTTTGTTCGCTCTCCCAAGTTGCCTCTTCTCTCCTATGATTCTTCCATAAAACCTTCACTAATGGCACTCTCTTATTTCTTAATTCTTTTACTTCATGTGCCAAAATAACAACTGGTTCTTCTTCAAATGTTAGATCCGGACTCACCTCAATGGATTCAACTGGCAAAATATGAGATGGATCCGATCTATACCTTCTCAACATAGAAACATGGAAGACATTATGGATCTTATCCAACTCAGGTGGCAAAGCAAGCCGATAAGCAACTGGTCCAATTCTTTCCAAAACTTCATATGGTCCAATAAAGCGAGGACTCAGCTTCCCTTTCCGACCAAATCTCAAAATCTTTTTCCAAGGAGACACTTTCAAAAATACTTTATCTCCAACATCAAATTCTATGTCTCTCCTCTTCAAATCTGCATAAGACTTTTGTCGGTCTGAAGCTGCTTTCAACCTATCTCGAATCAACTTCACTTTCTCTTCAGTTTCTTTAACCAAATCAGGACCAATTAACTTACCTTCTCCAAGTTCATTCCAACATAGAGGTGTCCTACACCGTCTACCATACAATGCTTCAAATGGTGCCATACCAATGCTGGATTGATGACTGTTATTGTAAGCAAATTCCACAAGTGGTAAGAATCTATCCCAACTTCCAGAGAAATCAATGACACAGCTTCTCAACATATCCTCGATAATTTGTATCACTCTCTCTGACTGCCCGTCTGTTTGCGGATGGAAAGCAGTACTAAAGTGCAGTCGAGAACCCAAAGCACCCTGTAAACTCTTCCAAAACCTTGAAGTAAATCGGGGATCTCGATCAGACACTAAAGAAATTGGGACACCATGCAACTTCACAATCTCATGGATATACAGTTTAGCTAACCTCTCCAAAGAGTAATCCATCCAAACTGGAAGAAAATGAGCTGTCTTAGTCAACCTATCAATAATCACCCAAATAGCATCATGTTTCCTTTGTGTCAATGGCAAACCAGACACAAAATCCATTGTCACTCTTTCCCACTTCCATTCAGGCACTGACAAAGGTTGAAGCAACCCGGTTGGAACTTGATGCTCCGCTTTTACTCTCTGACAGGTGAGACATTTGGATACAAACTCCGCTATGTCTCTCTTCATACCAGACCACCAGTAACACTGTTTTAAATCATGATACATCTTTGTATTGCCCGGATGCATAGCAAATACTGACTGATGTGATTCTTCTAAAATAATCCTCCTCAAATTAGCATCATCCGGTACACACAATTTGTTCTTAAACCAAAGACTCCCATCGCTTCTCGCAATAAAATCTCGACTCTTTCCATTCTGGCAATCTGAAACAATCTTTTGAATCTTCTCATCAGCTAATTGAACCTCTTTAATCTGATCTAACAATAATGGTTTCTATTGCAACTGTGCCAATAATGAACCATCATCACAAGATACAAAACTAGCATGCAACGCTCTCAATTCAACAAGCAACGAGAGCGAATAAACAGTCAAACCTGCTAAAGACTTCCGACTCAAGGCATCAGCAACAACATTTGCCTTACCAGGATGATAATCAATCAAACAGTCGTAGTCTTTAATCAACTCCAACCACCTCCTCTGTCGAAGATTCAGCTCTCTTTGGACACCCAAATATTTTAAACTTTTATGATCTGTATAGATAAAACACTTCTCCCCAAACAAATAATGTTGCCAAATCTTCAATGCAAACACAATGGCTGCCAACTCTAAATCATGGGTCGGATAATTGAGCTCATGCGGTTTCAACTGTCGAGAAGCATAAGCTATAACTTTACCTTCTTGCATTAGCACACAACCCAAACCACTATGTGAAGCATCACTGTAAATCACATATGGTTTACCTTCCACAGGTAAAGTAAGAACAGGCGCCTGAGTCAACATTTCTTTCAACTGTTCAAAGCTAGCCTGACAATGATCTGTCCACACAAATCTAACTCCCTTTCAAAGTAATCTGGTAAGTGGAGTAGCTATCAAAGAAAATCCTTTCACAAAGCGTCGGTAATAGCCTACCAAACCCATAAAACTTCTAACTTCAGTCACAAACTTTGGTGAACTCCAATTTAAAATAGCTTCAACTTTACTCGGATCAACTCTAATACCCTCTGCTGAAACTATATAACCGAGAAAAGTTACTTGGTCAAGCCAAAACTCACACTTCGACAGTTTAGCAACCAATTGCTTCTCTCTCAAAATTTGCAGCACAATCCACAGATGCTTGTCATGTTCCTCCTTATTACGCGAATACACCAGAATATAATCGATAAAAACTACCACAAACTGATCCAGATAGGGCCTAAACACACTATTCATCAAGTCCATAAAAGCTGCAGGTGCATTTGTCAAACCAAAAGGCATAACTAGAAACTCATAATGCCCATATCTTGTACGGAAGGCGGTCTTAGGAACATCTTCAGCTCTGACCCTCAACTAATGGTACCCGAACCTCAGATCAATCTTGGAAAATACTGCTGCACCCTTCAATTGATCAAAGAGATCATCAATTCTAGGCAAAGGATATTTATTTTTAATAGTCACCTTGTTCAATTGCCTATAATTGATACACAATCTCATAGTACCATCTTTCTTCTTCACAAACAAAATAGGAGCTCCCCACGGTGAAACACTAGGGTGAACAAACCCTTTATCTAACAACTCTTGCAACTGCACCTTCAACTCTCTTAGTTCAGCAGGTGCCATTCTATATGGAGTAATAGAGATAGGAGTGGTACCAGGCAATAATTCAATACCAAACTCCACCTCTCTCTCAGGAAGCAACCCTGGCAACTCCTCTGGAAACACATCTGGGAACTCTGCAACTGTGGGTATACTATCAATTTGAGAACCCCTTACTCTAGTATCCACCACATGAGCAAGATAAGCATCACACCCTTTTCTAATCAACCTCCTGGCTGCAACAGTTGAAACAAACAAAGATGCTAGCTGTCATTGCTCACTAGATACTATCACCTCTCTACCATCACCAGTTCTCAAAGTAACAAATTTCTTTTTACAGTCTACCACAGCTCCATGTCTAGATAACCAATCCATGCCTAGGATCACATCATATTCCTTAAAAGGCATTTCAATTAAATCTCCAAGAAACTCCTCACCTTGCACTTCCACTGCACTATCTCGGTGCACCTTGCTAACAATCACACTATGCCCTAAAGGATTTGTCACCAATACATCAAATCCTAGGGATTCAGCATGCAATTCAGACACAGGCAAAACATATGCACTAATATATGAATGTGTGGATCCAGGATCAATCAAAGCAAGTACTGAAATACCAAATAAAGAGAAAGTACTAGCTATGACTGCTGAAGCATCTGGTTGCCTCTGCATCACATAAATCCTCTGAGAAGATCTAGCCTCCTCTGGTCTACTCTCCCTGGATGTAGAACCTCCTCTAGGACTGAACCCAGATCTACCTCCTCTGCTGAAACTTCTACCTCCTCGACCTCCCCTCACACTAGGTCAAGAAGCTGCAGAATCTACCGACATCTGCTCCTGCCTCTCAGGGCACTCTCTAACAAAATGATCAGGCGATCCACATCTGAAACATACCCCTGCCACACCAGTCCTCCAACAAGTACCACCATGTGGCCTACCACAATGAATACATATGGGTAGAGTGGATCTCTGAATCACTGGGGTCGGAGCACTCGCCACTGAAATTGTAGGTCTAGATCTCTGCCTCTGAAACTGTACTGACCTACCAGCTGGCCTCTGACTCCTACTAACCCAAGGAACAAAACTTCCTTTGCCTCTTTTCACTGATGAAGACCCTACTTCAAATTGAGGTCTTCTAACCCTGATCTCTTCCTCAGAAGCAACTGCTGCAATGCCCTGAGCTTGCTCCACACTCCGAGCTGCTGCAACAAGCTGGGAAAAATCATGATATCTAGATCCAGCCACAAGACACATTATAGAGGGCCTCAATCCCTCCTCAAATCTCCTACACCTATCAATCTCATCAGATATAATACCCCCAGCATAATGGCTCAACCGGATGAACTCTAACTCATATTTCGTTACAGTCCGGTTGTCTTGCTTCAAACTCAAAAACTCCATCTTCTTCACATCTTTATACTCTCTCGGAGTATACTTCAATTCAAACTCCCTTAGAAAATCAGCATAGGACAGTGTAGGTGGATCATCCATAGCATGGGGTACTGTCTTCCACCAATCATATGCGTCCTTCTGCAACAATGATCTTGCATAATCAAATTTTTCTTCTGGAGTGGCTTGCAATTGAATGAATATTCTCTGTACTTTATCTAGCCACTGCTCAGCTGCAGCTGGATCAATAGTACCCAAAAAATCTTCCGCTCCATACTTCCTTAATTTATCGTAATGTCTCACTGATACCAAAGGCTGTGGGGGTGGTGGCGGTGGTTGCACTGGTACTTGCCTCAATATCTCTACCACCTGCCTAAGCCAAACTGGCGGAACCTCCTCACCAGCGGGTCTCCCTGATACAGAAGCAGGTACCTCTCCATCACTATCCACTCTAGCTCCACCTCTAACCTCATCAGGAGCTATACTCTCAGCACTACCCTCGACTGACTGACGTGAGTGAGAATCCATCACAACCTATATCTGCAAACACAACAGAATACATCTCATTAAAGATCAGAGACTGCCAATACCAAACTTGTATACTATTCAAAAACCCATTTTTTTAAAATCAAAATATTCTTTTTCTTACATTTTACCTAGGTTGAGAATCTCAATCCTAGGCTCTGATACCAAAATAAATGTAACACCCCTATATCTTGTATACGTACCAAGCATGCTTATACGATCGTAATATACGTATACTGAATATAGAAAATGCCACAGTTTTAAAAAAATACACAACATATTTCTTTGTAAATAAATGAAACCAATCTCAAACGTTTAAAAGAAATCCAAAGGACATCATATATAAAAACGTTTATTAATCCGCAGCGGAAGTTGTTACAAATATTTACAAATGCAAATACTTATAAATCAAAGTTTACAAAACATAGAATATATACATGATTGGCAGCCCTTCTCTGATCTTTAAGTTCCAAAAATAAATTCTTCAATGCCTAGTCTCACTTGGTCTCGAGGAGCTCTCAGGTTCAACTCTATCACCTGCGCGATCAAACACTATCGCGCTAAGCCAACGGCTTAGTAGTACAAAGTATACTAACATTACGCTTTAATGCAATGTAGTGACACACATTTTATGAGTAAAGACAATATCATAGTTGAAAAGCTCATATCACACCTTTATATTTCATAAACCATACACATATAAAAGTATCACATTTCAAAGTTCTTCCATAGATCTCATTATTCACTTACTTTACCATTAATGACTCACATTTAAACAAAGACAAGCATGGGCCCAAAAGACACTAACATGCCATTCAATTTTCAGAGTTAATGTTTTGGTTCAATTATCACATTCACCATTATCATAATCCCAACTAGGCTTCAAAGATTAGGTTCAACCAAGCTTCAAGGGGAACAAAGTATGCTAAGTATCAACCCAACTTGGCTTCAAGAACCAACCCAACCTAGCTTCAAGGGTTGTAACATCTCAATTAGGCTTCAAGGACTAGACCCAACCAAGCTTCAAGGGGAGTAAAACATGTTAAACTTCAACCCAACTTGGCTTCAAGGATTAAGCCCAACCTAACTTCAAGAGATTGTTACCATTAGGCATGCCACCAATCAACAAAACTCTGAAAATGAATAACATATTAGACACACAATTCATTTATTATTTCATTATAAATTTCATTTTCAATTCTCATTATCATCTAGGCAAACATGCCCACATATCTCAATTGAATCACCACAGCCAATCACAATGGCTTTATTATTCATAATATCTCAATCTATATTATAGCAATTCATTTTTCAAATACACCTTCATTTGCATCATCATATCCTTCACAATATGCATATAGCATCATTGACATAAACATAACAAAGCACATTATTCATATAAGTTAACAATGTAATAATGCAACATTTGTACTTACCTCAATAACAATTCACACAACTCTAAACACTTTCTTGTTCCAAGATTCTTTCACTTCTTAGATCAATGACAAATCACTTTCTTCAAGACCTAATCCAAAAATAATAACATACACTTGCTTAGGGATATACAAGAGATAATCAAATTAAGAGTTAACTAGGGTAAACCCTAAACATGACACGCTCACCCACACGGGCGTGTCCCTGACCGTGCCCTAACTCCACAACACAGAAGCCTTTACACGCTCAGAACCACGGGCGTATCACTGAGCGTATAATACATTCTGCCTCTCAGAAATAACAACACATCCAACAATCGTGAGCGTGCTCATGGCCGTGTCAATTCTCCAATCTCACAGTAGCTATGACACGCTCAATAACACGGGCGTGTTAATGGTCGTGTCAATCCTATTGCCTCTAACACAATTGACACGCCTAAGAATCTGGACGTGCTCATGGGTGTGTCAGGCCAAAAACACAGATTCCGGCCAAAACCACACAACACCCAACAAAACACTTCTTTTCACCAACATCCACTTCAAACAAACTTCACAAAACATACCCAAAAACCATCTTAAACTCACAAAAACACCAAAACAACTCCACACCTACAACAAACACAAATCACAAATCACAACACAAACCCTAAACACAAATATAACACCATCTCTTCCAACCAACTTACTCTTTTCTTCAATCTATCCTTAAAATCCATCATCAAACAACCAAACACTCTAAAACATCTCTCAATCAAACAACACACCCTTAAATAATCTATCAAACTTACACACAACTTCAAATAAGCAAAGAAATCAAAAGAGGACTTACCAAAGTAATGAAACTTCTTGAATCACCAACTTGATCACTTAGATCTTCCTTTAACTTGAGCTTAGAACATCAAGATCCTCTCTTGCTCTCTTGCTCTCTCTTGTCTTTGGATGAGCCGGCCACACAAAGGGGAAAGAAGAAAAAAAAACACCAAGAAACAAAGTCAAACTTCTCTTTAAATCTCCACCAAGTATTTCAACATGAGCAATTACCTAAACACCCTTTTACCATTTGTTTTAACTTCCTTTAATACACTTGCCCTTTTTAGTAATTTCACAAATCACAAATTAAAATATCTTCTTCCCTTGACCACCCATTTGACTTAATTATATGTTATATATATTGACATATATACAACATATACATTCCCTCTAAACAATCTTTTCCTTTCCAAAAACACATATACATTTGATTCAAATCAAACAAAAATTATATCACAACTTCTAAGGCACACTTAGGGATATTACATAATTAGTCCTTATTTATAGTGGTTTTTAGGTTGTTTATTCCTAATTAATTAAGGTAAGTAATAATAATAAAAAAAATAAATTAAAACCTAATTGGATTAGAATTCTAAAAATTGCATCAGAAAAATTTGCGCTGGCAAAAATTCTGGCGACGGGCCCGTGGGCGTGCCAGCCCGCGGGAATTTCCTGCGGGAGGTTATTTCGCCCGCAGGCCTGCGGGCGAGTTGCTGCTGGCCCGACGGGCCCGCGCGACCACTTTTTGCTTCCGATTTTTTTTTCAACTCCGATTTTTATTTTTATTTTTATTTTTTTATTTTATATTTTCATTTTTTATTAATAAAAATTAAATACTAAGGTAAAAATTATTTAATAAAAATTATTTTGGACCAATTAAACAACAAAAATTATTTTGGACTAAATAAAACATATTGGATCAGATTGGGTCAAAAATTAAGGATCTACAATTTCTAAGGTTTTTAAATATGAAATATGGCTTGCAATTATTAAAGTTTACTGTATTGATTAGGGTTTGAGAAAAAAGACAATTGTTTTGAGTTATTTAAAAATATGTGATTGAGATTTTGATAATTAAGCTACTGCATGAAATCATATTTTGATAAATAAACTACTATGATCACTGTATATTTGTTTGTAAATTAAAAGTCAAAAGAATGAACTTTAAATGAAGAAAGTTTGATAGATGAAATAATAATAAGTTATCTCAATATAGATTTAAATTAATAAAGTTAGAAAGACACACCTCCGTTTGTTGGCTACACAAAAATAGTTTGAACAAAATTCTGGATGAGCTTTGATAAAGACAATGATTACACTGCCTTTGTATTTGTTGGTTGAATTGAGAACAAGACAGTGAGCTAAGCCACTGCCTTGTTTATTGCTTTTCTGCTTGATATTTCATATTCGTTGCCTTCTGTTCCGTGTTGTTGTTTTGGATTTTTTTTCTTGCTTGCTAGGGTTTGTTTTGGCCAAAAGAACTAACGAGTCCCAAGTCTGGTTAAAATTTTAATTCTAGAATTTTTCTTTCCCCTTTTTAAAAGATCAAAGTCCTATCCCCCGTTCCAGTGTGTTTCAATGTGGTTTTTATAGGAAAAAATCTAAACCAAATTCTAATTGTCCAAGGAAATAAAAACCATTTAACAAAAGAAATAAAAACCAAATAGAATTTGGTTTCAGAAAAAACTGCGCTAGAAAAAATTATTGCGGGCTATAGGCGGGCCAGCTGCGAGAGTTGCGTACTAGCTGAGGCGCGGGCCAGCCAATTCGCCGTAGGAAATTCCTACAGTGAATTGGCCTGTGCGGCGAATTGGCCAAGCCAATTCGTCGTAGGTTTTTTCTGCTGCGAATTGGCCCAAGCCAATTTTGCTAGAGACGAAATTTTTCATCACCGATTATTTATTTATTTATTTATTTAACTTTTCTAATATTACCTTTTATATTTTTATTAAAAATTATAAATAATAAATATTAAAATAAATATTATTTAATTAAAATACCATAAAAATTATTTTGGACTATTTTAAAAATATTGGATCGAACTGGGTCAAAAATTAAGGGCCTACAGAATTGTGAGAGGGATTTCTATGTTGTAATGATAATAATAAAATATATATATAAAGAGAAGTCAAAAGTTGTAGTAAAATAAAAAATAATGTTATTATTATAATCATCATTGTTGTTATTATTAATTAATAATAATACAATATTTTCTCAAAGATCACTGAGAAGGAGGAGGTGGTCCATAATCAAATAAAGCTCTGAGAAAGTCATCGCCTGTTGGAGAAGGAGGCATATCCTATCCCAAGTCTACCTAAAGAAGGAGCCCCCCGAATCTCTATCCTAGAATTTAGGCCTATAGCAATAATCGTCTAGAGTAGATGCAGGAATCTCATGGTCTACAGCTTGGGGTCCCTTAGAAGATGAAGCCCTAGGATCCCTCATTCCCTGAAACAGAAAGTCTCAAAAGTTTTTCTCCGACTGATGATACAATCTTCCGAGATGGGCGATCTGTTGGCGGCTAGTAGCTAACTCTTCCTGTAGTTTCTTATTTTGCTCTTCAAGCATTCGTTGTGAGCCAGAAAAGGAAAGGGTAAGAACATACATGATCATGCATACATATAGCATAAATCATCATGAAACAGGAAGACCTACCAGGTAAATCATATTAAAGCCTTGAGGATGAGATGGTACTTTCGGTTGATGAGAAGGAGCAAGTGGAGGAACAATAGAGGAAGGTCTGGCCTCATGATCAAATGAGCCGGTAGCCTATAATAATCATAAAGACAGTCGAAATAAGTTGAAAAAGAAGCAATTGCAATGATAGATTGACGCAAATTTACCTGAGAGGTTGCAGGTTTGGAATAAGAGATAGATTCTGTCTCCTCTTCTTCATCACCAGTTTCCTCATCATTTTCTTCTTCCTCCTTGGGAAATACTCGAACACCAACAGGAGACACATCAAAGTTCAAAATTTATAATCAAATGAATTGTGTGTATGATGCGCCTGGTACACGAAGATACTCTTCAACATCATAGCCATTTTGAGCTAACTGCCATGAATTTCTCGACATTGATATAATATTCAAAGTATACATTGGGCAGTTCATCGGGACCCTTCACTACTTAGGACCAAGAAACCAATCATACACCCTTTCTCCAAGAAACCAGCCACTAGATGTAGGCCCAGTAATGATTTGGCGGGATTGTTGGTAAGGTAGTGCAGCATTCATAAGAGGAGTCCAACTCGCCCGCTCTTCAACTTTCCACCAAGCCAAGTTGACCTGCAGGAGGACAAAAGGTAAGTAAACTTTTTAGATTAACTATAAAGCATACTAATACTAATTTACCTGGTTCTAGGTGAGGCAATTCAAGTGATAATGCCGGGTGTACACATGGTGAGAGCCAAAAACTGCTTTGCTGTCGGATAACCAAAAACCTAACCTTGGATATCCGACTATCGCTCGAAAAATATCGAGCACCCTCACGAGATTATGCTCATAAGCTCATATTTGTAATAATAATGAAAATCAAATTTATGCAAATATATGAGTTGAATTAGCATTAGCAGGAGTGTAGACCCTTAATTTTTGACCCAGACTGGTCTAATATTTTTTATACAATCTAAAATAATTTTTGTGGTATTTTAATTAAATAATATTTATTTTTAGTATTTATTATTTATAATTTTTAATAAAAATAAAAATGCTAAAGTTAATAAAATAAAAAAAATATAATAATAAATAATAATAATAATAAATAAAAATCGGCTACAGAAAAATCGGCGACGAATAGGTTGAATTGGCCAGGCCAATTCGCCCGCAGGAATTTCCAATTGGCTAGCTGCCCAGCACCCGCCCACAGCAGCTCGCTAGCTTGCAGTTTTTGCCAGTAATTTTTTTTCCAGCGCATTTTTCCAACGCAGTTTTTTTCGAAATCAAATTCTATTTGGTTTTGGTTTCTTTTCCTAATTGGTTTTAATTTCCTTAAATAATTAGAAGTAGGTTTATGATTTTTCCTATACATACCACATTAAAACACAGAATTAAGGGACTTTGATTGGATAGGAAATGTTAGTTTTTGCTGGATTAAAAAAGAGATAGAAAAACCCTAACACAAGAGACATTAGCAACAAGAAGCAATCAACAATCCATTCAAAGGCAGCAACACTGCCTTTGTCATTGTTCATCCAGAAATCAATTTTGGTGGAACCAACGAACAGAGGTTTGATTATAAATCTTTGTTTTGATTATATTTACAATGTTATGGTCATATTTTCTTTTAAGTTCATCTATCATTGATTTTTGTTTCAGTAACCTAAATCATTAAACTTGGTAATACGTTCATCCAGTAACCTAAATCAGTGATCAAGACTTCAAAACCCTAAAACTATTCTTCTCTATTTAGAAACCTTAAAACCCTAAAGTATTTCTCTCCCATTTCTAAAAACCCTAAATTGTTTCTTCTGTTTCCAAAAACCCTAAAACCCTAAACTACTCTTCTGTTTTCAAAAACCTTAAAACCCTAAAACTATTCTTCTGCTTCCAAATGCTTTAAAACACTAAACTATTTTCCTCGAACTATTTTTGTCTAAACCATAACTTTTTGTCCAAAATTTTCAAATGTTTTCTTAAATCTTCAAACCCTAATCTTCTTTACATTTTCTAAAAATCATAATTATTTTTCTAAAACTCTAAACTGTTTTCTTAAATCCTAAAATCAAATATGCTTTCCAAAATACCAAAAACACTAATTCTCTCAAAACCAAATATAGTAAAGTTTTCCTAAACCCTAAATTCTTAAAGCATCAAAATTTTATGACAAATTCAACAACACCCTAAACCCTAATCCAGTGAACTTAAAAATCCAATCTAGTAAATATAAATATTAAAACTCAATCCAATAAACATGAATTATAAAGCCTAATGTCTTAAGATTCCAAAACCCTAATTTCATGATGTTACCCCTAAACCCTAATTTGATAAACCAAAAAGCCTTACTACTTTCTTAAATGTATAAAACCCTAATTCATTTCAATTTTTCAAAATCTTTACAGTAGCTTAAATAATAACAACAATAATTCTAAAATCCCAAAACCCTAAATGTTAATTAAAGAACTCTAAATTGAAACAGTAAACCCTAATTTATATCTTTACTTGCTTTATTTAATTTTAGATTTGATTATGTAGTTTATTATATGTTTTGATGGTTGATTTATTTAATTTCAATGCTTGATTTATTTAATTTATTATGGATGAATATTTTCTTTATTGTTATGATTAATATTTGTTTGTTTTAGTATTCAAATTGTAAGAGGTATGTTTCCACTTTGTAGGTACCTCATTAGTTAAGTACTATGTAATTTAAATTGCTTTTATATTTTGGACCAATGTAAAGGACATGCTTCCACCTTTTGGTGGATGTCCTATTTAGTTTAGATATGGATGATGTAAGGATATGTTTTCGTCTTCGGATGGGTGTCCATTTATTTGCTTTGTTTGGACATTGCTTTCATTTTAATATAATGATATTTGATTTCAATTGTTGCATGTAGTATGGATAATATTGTCATATTTAAGAATTTTATAATATTAAGACCTGCAAAGGAGGCCGGTTCCAATGAACCGGGCATTGTGGCTGTGCTAGGTCATTTCTCACCTTCCCCACACGTACCCAACTTTCCGAACCCATTAGGGGGTTAGGGATTCCTTAAGAATCAAGTCATCCATCCCTTTCTTTTTCCCGGCCCATCCAAGTGGTGACTCCATTTTCTCCAGACCTAGGTCCGTGTTCTCTAAGGCCCAGTGCCTAAACAGTGCCGAAGTCGCAAGAACCATTTCACCAGGAGTGGGGGGCAAAAATTCCCCGCTCACAGTGGTGACTCCACTGGGGATAAGAGAAGTTGATTCCGTTGGTCTTTTTATTATTCTATTCTTTCTTATCATGATATTATCCATTGCATCAAATTAGATTGCATCGTGTGTGTGAGTTAGGATGCCCGTGTTACCCGTGTTGTGTTATGTAAGGGATACCATACTTTCACTCAAGGTATGGAGATCGAGCATGGCATAACCACTCATAGCCTTGTACCATTTGGTATATACTTCCTATGGGAACCTAAGCTTTTTAACCCAAAGACTAAAGCTCATGTAAATGGCCTAGTTAATTTCCTTAGGTTTTTACCCCAAATGCTTGTTGTTTGATAATGGTTGATTTATCTTGGCTTATTGGGTTTGTTCTTTTTTTAATATAACCAAATAACATTGTGAGATCAAATAAATTTTTCTTTAAAGTCCAAAAAACCAAAGCTATTTTTAAAACTTTTCAAGGCGGTCTTTCGACATAAAACTTTTCTAAAAACAAATCAAAATTTCTTTTTCTCAAGACTCAAATACAAAGCCCAAAATCCATTTTTTCTAAAATCTTTTTACAATGGGCTTAGAAACAAAATTATTTTCATCCAACTTTTTCTTACAAAGAGCTTGTAAATTATTTAGGTCAATTATGAAATACCAAAAATTAATTGTTAGCCTAGTTTATACTAAGAATAATTAATCATGGGCTTGTTTTTGGCATGAACCACTAGTTACTTTTTGAAGTGAGAAATCTTTTTATAATAAACCTCTTAATTTAGTTTTAATCCAATATAGCATAAAAGCTACTTTAGTTGGTTGAATGGATTAAAACCTAATTAATGGGAATTATCATGGACTGATTTCCATTTTTGAAAATATAACTATTGGTTGAAATGTTCGAGGGAACATTTCGAAAACAAAATATCCCATGTTGGTATTTTTGTTAACCATATTACCTAGGAAAAGAGAATCGCCATTCATGTGCTGATGTTATAAGCTTGGAAGGAATGTCCTACTTATCTTTGTCTATTATTTGTGCATACATGCATACATTTTCATCTCATATCATTGATCCTCTCTGGCTCACAGCCCTGGATTATGACAGTTCAAAAGCTTATGACAATCCGACCTATGCAGGAGACGAAGAATTTAGCAATGACTCAATCTCTTTTTCACCAAAAGCAATGGAGCCCGAACAAATTCAAAGAATGGTGGATGATTCCCTCATTGCCAAGATGGAAGAAATAAATAGGCTCTAGCTGAGACCATGAAGAACCAATTGGCTGTGATTTTAGGAAATCATGCCGAAGCATCCGCTAGCACTAAGAAGCCAAAGGACAAAGGGAAGGCTAAAGTTGGTGAAGTGGTTTTTGATGATGAAATGGTGATCATTGATGATGTTGATGATTGGGATCAATATTTCCAAGATCCTCAAGACAAGAAGAAAGAACCGAAGATTGTTGAAAGATCAGCTATGGAGAAAATCGAGACTTCTGATGTTGAGAAGATGATTGCTGATCTACAAAAGAAATTTGAGAAGAAGTTGAAAACTGAAGAGAAGTCTGAGATCAACAAACTATTTGAACAAGATGAGGAGGTCACTTATAAGTTCAAGATGCCTTCCTTCACAAGGTACAATGGTACTGGAAATCCTCATCTCCATGTGAAGCAGTACATCACTGCTATGCAGTCTGCCCGAGCTACTAAAGTTCAAACTCTGAGGTATTTCATGCTCTCATTGGACCTGTTGTCCAAAATTGGTTCAACACCGTAGAGGAAAGTACTCAAAAAGATTGGGACATGTTGTACAAGGCTTTCATTCAGCAATATGGGTACAATGTTGAGCTGGAAGTTACCTTAATGGAAGTTGAGTCCATTAGACAAAGGCCAAATGAGAATTTTGTGGGTTATGTGAAAAGGTGAAGAAATAAGGCTGCTTGGCTCAAGAAGAGGCCCGATGAATCTGATCAAATAAGGATGATTGTGAGAGGGGTGTTGCCAAGTCTTCGTGAAAGGATGTCTCATACACTCATTCAAGATTTCAAAGATCTTCTCCAAGCTGGTCTACAAATTGAAGAGTGGGAAAGGGAGAAGAACTGTTTTTCTGCAAAAAAAAAAAATATCAGCCTAACAATCAAAGTACACAAAAGGAAGTTGATGTCAATACAACTAGTCAAGCAAATTGAAGGCAATTTTTAGATCTGGGGAAGACTTTGTCTTGGGTCTTCAATAAGCTACAAAAGAAGGGACTATTACAACCATTAGCCCCTCGATCTTTGCCTAATCCTTTACCCCCAAAATTTGATACTAAGGCTTTTTGTCAATTTCATCGGACTCAAGGACATGAGATTGATAAATGTACCCGATTGAAGCATGAGATCCAAGATCTAATCGATAGTGGTAAGCTACTTGAGCCGGACAAGCCCAATACCAAGAACAATCCTTTGCCTAAGTTTGGAAGAGTACCTCCACCGGCAACCATCATGGTGGGAAAGGGATTGGAAGAAAATTTTGTCTTATCCTCTTTTCAAGATGGAAATATTGAAGATGTGAAAGGAAAAGAAGCTTAACTCAACAGACTTTCCTTAGCTTGAATGTTGCTTTTCAATTTTACTTTCTTTAATATTCAATTGGAACAATCGTGTTTTTAAATTTAAATTTGTTTGAATAAATTACTTTTCATAAAAAATTTTGTTGGTTTTTATTCATTTTGGTGCTCAACCAATGAGGAATCTAGCTTGATGATTCATGAATTAATATATTTATGCATCATGACTTGAATGACTTTATTAGGTGAGGGAATTGCTCTATAGCATTGAGTTGTGTATGCTTACTTAGAGAGGGCTCCTGCATAATTACCTTTGTCTAGGTCCTAGTCAGTCTTAGATCTGATGCTAAGGATAAAGATCCAAGCTCCAACGATTAAGATCCATTTTGAGGGTGAAGAACCACAATGCGTTAAAGAATAGAACAGCCAGAGCAGTCGGACTTCTCAATTGATAAAAGGTTAGTCAAACTCAGTCATGGGTACAAGTACCCAATCTCTGGTCCATGTACCCAAATCCAATCCAATCTCGGGTCCCAGTACCCAAATTCAACCTAATCTCGGGTCTAAGTACCCAATCTCGGGTCCAAGTACCCAAATCAAATTCAATCTTGGGTCCAAGTACCCAATCTTTGTCTAAGTACCCAAATTAAATTCAATCTTAGGTCCAAGCATCTAATCTTTGGTCCAAGTACCCAAATCAAATTCAATCTCGGGTCTAAGTACCCAAATCAAATCAATCTCGAGTTCAAGTACCCAAATCAAATCAATCTCGGGTCCAAGTACCCAAATCAAATTCAATATCGGGTCCAAGTATCCAAATCAAATTCAGTCTCAGGTCCAAGTATCCAATCTCGAGTCCAAGTACCTAAATCAAAGTCAATCTTGGGTCCAAGTTATAACATCCTAAAATTATTAAAAAATTTCTAATTTTTGGAAAATTTGATAAAATAAATTTTAATTTAAAAGGATAAATTAAATTAATGATTTTAAATGAAAATGAAGGGATTTTAAATGAAAAAGTGGAATATATATGTGATATATATGCAAAATATACATAACATATAAAAGTCAACACTTTTAAAAGAAAAGGGTATTTTGGTAATTAAATCTTATAAATTCAAAATTAATAAAATAATTCAAAAATAAAATATTTTTTAATGGAAGAGGGAAATTAGGACTTTTAATTTATTAAAAAAATAATTAAATAATTAAATATTAAATTATTTTAATATATATATATGTGGTTTAAAAAAAAGATGAAAGGAAAAGAAATATTAAAGTCTTCTTCTTCTTCTTCCTCTTTCCTTTGGCCGAAATTCCATGGGAGCTAGACCAAGGATTCTACTTCTTCCATACTCCATAAATTGAAGAAATTAACAAGTTGCAAGTGGATTTTTGGTGATCTCCACTAAAATTAGTAAGTTTCCATCTCTTTTCTTTGAATTCCTTGGAAATTTGGATTATGTGAGTTTTGAGATATTGATGTAGTATGTTATAATTGTTGGAATTGGTGTGTATGATGTTATTTTCAGTAGTTAACAATGATTCTAAGGTTAGATTGAAGAGATGATGGAGTTTGGTTAAAGAATGGTGAAGAGAGAGAATGGAGCCAAATAAACAAATCCTGCTGGAGGGCCCGCGAGGTACTGTGGCGGCCTGCCAGGTTGAGGGCTGGGACTTCGGTCCACCTACTAGAGAAAAGGCCCAATAGACCAGCTGTCGTAAGACCATGCAGGTGGGGTCATTACAGTTAAAAAGGCACCTTTTTAACTGTAATGACCCCACTAGCATAGTCTTAAGACAGCTGGCCTATTGGGCCTTTTCTCCCGTAGGTGGACCATAGTCCCAGCCCTCAACCCAGCAGGCCGCCACAGTACTCGTTCACCTCACGGTTCCCGAGTAGGAATTTGTTTATTTGGCCTCAAATGAGGTCGCCTCCCTCATTCGAACCCATGAAATGGTACTCGTTCATCTCATGGTTTCCTCTTAACATGGTTTCCTCTTAAGGGAGGAGGTCATGGGTTTGAATGAGGGAGGCGACCTCATTTGAGGCCAAATAAACAAATTCATGCTCGGGAATCTTGAGGTGAACGAGCACTGTGGCGGCCTGCTGGGTTGAGGGCTGGGACTACGGTCCAGCTACGGGAGAAAAGGCCAAATAGACCAGCTGTCGTAAGATTGTGCTAGTGGGGTCGTTATAGGGCGAGGTCCACAGGCCAGTTTATTGCAGGAATTTCCTGCGGTGAATTGGCCCAAGGCAATTCATCTTCGGCAACGAAAATTTTTCATCGCCGATTTTTATTTATTTATTTTTATCTTTTTTTTACTGTTACCTTTTTTTATTTTTATTAAAAATGAATATTATAAGTAATAAATATTAAAATAAATATTATTTAAGTAAAATACCACAAAAATTATTTTGGACTGTTGTAAAAAATATTGTACTGGACTGGGTCAAAAATTAAGTGTCTACAGAAGCTAAGTAGCCCAAGACAGAATGGGTAGTAAGTAGATATACACATCTGGCCTTGATAGAAGGAAGCAGGTTGGAGGCACTATATCTATAATATCCCTAAATTTTGAAAATATTAATTGTTGAAATTTAATTAAAGGATTTAGAAGTGTATATATTTGATTAAGTGAAAAAGAAAGGGAAAAGGAAGGAGATGTGTATATGTTATATATATGTAGATATATACATTATATACAAGTCAACATGTTTAGTTGGTCAAATGAAATTTTAAATTATTAAGATATTAATATGTTATGATAGTGGAAGATGATATTATAATATAATATTATTAATGCTTAGTGGAGATTAAAAGAAGATATTTGTGTGGTTAAATAGAGAAGTGGTTGGTTTGAGTGGAGAATGACTATCTTCATCTTCTTCTTTCTTCTCCAAGAGGTTCGGCCACCATCTTTATCCAACGGAAAAGAGATTTTGCTTTTTGCTAACTCAAGCAATTGAAGGATTACAAGTGATCAAGTTGGAATTTTAAGGATTTTTCTTCATATTTGGTAAGTTTCCAACTTGTTTCTTTGATTTCTTTTGAAAGTTGTATGTGAGTTTATTGGATGTTTGGTGTAGTTATGTTTATGGTTGATTTTGGGTATGTTTGAAGTTCTTGTGTCTAAATAACTTTGAATTTGGGGTTGGATTGAAGAAAAGGTTAAATTTGGTGAAGAGAATAAGAGTTTTGAGTTGTATAACTTTTGGGTTGAGAAATCTTGGTTATGATTGTGTATTTTTGCTTGTATTTGAGTTGTGTTGATGTTTATACAAGTATGATATGGTATATTGATGGATTTGGTTGAGTTTGTGTGCAATTGATAAGGTTATTGGAAGATGATAGTTGGATGTGGCATTTTTGTGTCGATATTAGGTTTTTGGCCTGACATGCCCAGTGGAATGGCCATGTCTTTGGGCTTGTCGATGGTTCTATTTTTCAGTGTTGGTGACACGAACAGTGACATGCCCATGTCACTGAGCATGTCATAGCTACTGTATTGTGGTAGAATTGGCATGTGCAGTGACACGCCCATGTCATTGAGCGTGTCATATCTACTGTGTTGTTGTAGTATTGACACGTGAAGTAACACGCCCATATCACTGAGTGTGTCATAGCTACTGTGTTGTTGGAGAATTGACACGTGAAGTTACACGCCCATGTCACTGAGCGTGTCAAAGCTTCTTTGTTGAGCGTGTCAAGTGTAGAGTTTGCCCTAGATAGTGCTTTTCCTTATTTCATGTGTGTATTGCTAAGTGGTATTTATAATCACCTTTGGGTTAGGCTTTAAAGAGAATTGAGTTATCAATCCAAGTGTTGAAGGATATTTTGGAAGAGGGATTGAAGTGGTGTTGTTGCTTTTAGAGGTAAGTACAAACTTTGAATGATTGCATACATTTACATGACATTGGGACTTAACACATTTGGTTGAAAAAAAATGTGTTAAATTACTTAATATATTATTGATGAATGAGAAATATGTTATGATATGCATATTGTGGATTATGTTGATGTATCAAAGTAATGTATTGTATTTGAAAAGAAATGTGAAATAATGTGATGAGATATGTGAAAACATAATGTAATAAATTGATATTGATATAAAGGAGAAGAATGAGAAAAGTGAGAAAAAGATGATATAATAAGGCAATGTGCCTAGTTTGATCATGAGAAAATGAGAATGGATTTGAGAATGCAATTATGAAAAGATTTGATAATGAGAAATATGAATAAATTGTGTGCCTAGTATGTTATTCAATTTTCAGAGTTCTGGGTTTGGCGGCATGCCTATGAATTGCCTACGGGCTAGATGCTGGGTTGGTGAAAACACAGGGTCTTAAGCTAGGCCCAGCTAATAAATATAATATTTTTGGGGTGAAAACACCGGGTCGTAAGCCTCAAAAACAAATCCTTGAAGTTAGACTGAGTGAAAAGACCGGGTCGTAAGCTCAGATCTAGTTGGATTATCCATGGATATATTGCCTATGGGGCTAGACACAAGGTGTCATTATGAACCAAAGCAGTAGCTCTGAAATTTGAATAGCATATTAGATCTTTTTTGGGCCCATGCTTGTCTTTACTCTAATGTGAATTATGAATTGAGATACAATTGAGTAATATAATGATATATAATGATATTAGTTGTGATATTCATATGTGTGTGCATTGACATTGCATTTGAACTATATTGTTATCAAAGTTTGTACCACTAAGCTTTTGGCTTAGCGCGATTGTGTTTCATCGCGTAGGTGACAAGGTAGATCAAGTTGTGCCGAAGAGCTCGTCTAGACCGGGTTGAGTCTAGGCTTGAGACTTTGAGATCATAGTTGTTAGTGGAACATCAAGATCAGAGACAAACTGCCAGCATGTATATATTTCATTTTTTTGTACATATCTATTGCATATTGACTTTGATATATATAAATATGTATATTTCACTTCCGCAATAAAAAATATTTTGGATAAATCTTTGGTAATCAAGTATATATATATATGGGTTTTTAACAAGTATTGTTTCATTTACTATTTATATGATATCAATTGAATGTTTTAAGATCATATAGGTTTTATAATTGAAGATTTGTTTTGTTTTAAAATGGTTGTGACATTCTTCTATCCTCTATACGTTTATTACATATAGTGGGTATATATAGCGTATGTATATTGGGTATAAGGGTGTTACAGTATCATCATCAGCTGTATCAAAGAAAGATAGCGCGGGCCTACAATAGAAGGGTTAAGGTTAATGTAGACCCTTAATTTTGGCTCAGCCTAAATTCAATTTAGAAAATCGGACCAAGTTTGGCTCTAATTACAAAATCTAGGTTAAACCAAGTTTAAATTTTTATTAGGTTCGATTCATTTAAAATTGAGCCAATGTAATATGAATGGGTTTGGTTCTTACTGCCACTTTGATATGAGTTTTTGCCTCATATCAAATTTATGGTTGCCAATTCGATATGGGCTTGCCTCATATCGAATTGGTAAGAAACCAATTCGATATAAAAGCTCATGTCGAATTGGTGGCCACTAATTCGACATGGGTGGTTCCATGTTGAATTAGTGGCTACCAATTTGACATGGACCAAGCCCAGGCTCTACCAGCTTGCATTGATTTCCTAATAACACTAAAATTGAAATGCTGGCAAAATATCCGAGTATCGTAAGGACTATTGCTTAAATTAACCCTAAATAAGCATTATAAATAGAAAGCAATAATGATAAACAACTATGGGTGTCAAAATAGGTCATGACATGCGAACATGACATGCAAAACACGTAAAATTAGCAGGTTAGTATTGACCTTAAACTGGTTAGTATCATAAACGGGTCGACACATTTATGACACGACCTTAAACGGGTTAACACGCAAATACGCTGTAACCCTTTTAACTAAAACAATGTAGTTTTTATAACTCAAAATAAAAAATAAATGTTATATATTTATTATATTATTATAATTTTATTATTATAAGATGTATTATTATTTATTTATAAATATTTTATTTAATTTTTAGTTATTCTTATTAAAATTTATTAATTTATCTAATTACTAAATTATTTTATTAATTTAATTATTAATTAATTTAAATTTAATTTTTTATGAATTTTATAAATTATTTTTTCTAAATAAATGTTAAAAATTAAATAATTTTTATAATTTAAATAATGAACATTATATTTTTTATCTCGTTAATATTTTTTTGTATTAAGTTCTAATACTAAAATATAATACATACCAATTATTTATTTCATATTAATTGAGTTATATATTTTATTTTGTTGAATTTTAAGAAATTTTTAATACATTTATATTTTAAAATTAATTTAATCATAATTTTATTTTATGAATAATTGTTTAATTGATTATTTAGGAATATAAAATTACTGTGTCGTGTCACCTGTGCCACCCGTTTAATTTTTGTGTCGTGTCGTGTCGACACGATTAATAAATGGATTGTGTTCGTGTTGACCTTAATCGTGTCACCAAAGTAGGTCAACCCTACACGAACATGATCCGCCAGCCCATTTTGACACCCCTATAAACAGCGATAGAGGAAGGATTATCCAAAAACCCTAACAAAAAGGAAATGAAACAGTAGTAACAATTAAGCAAAAAAACTCAACACCCAGTAATTGCCTTGGCAATTATTTCACTCAGCCAATACTACAAATTGACATGGGTGGGCCCGAAGTTTGGTTTAAAATTCAACTTTGGTGGAGTATTCAAAAGTAAGTTAACTTTTCTAAATCAATTTATTTATCCAGTTGTTGCAATAACCTTTTAAAGTATCATCAAAATAGCTTGTTTACCGAAATTTTGTTTCGTCTAGTAGCTTAATGACCAAAGCCCTAGTTACATGTTTTATAAAACCAAAACCTAAATTGTTTGTTTCGTCTAGTAGCTTTCTTATTTTATGTTTATTTGTTTCAATTTCACAATAGCTTAAGATTTAATTTAAACCTCTAAATTAATTACCAAAACCCCAAATTAGATAGCCTAAAATTATTTTTTCATGTCCATAAAATATAAAAACCCTAATTTTGTTTTAGAATCCATAAGACCTTGATTTTTACCTAAAAGAACCCTAATTTTCCATCCAAAACCCTAATTTCATCCAAAAACCCTAATTTTTCATTCAAAACCCTAATTTCATAAAAAAAAACCCTAATTTCATACAAAAAATCTAATTTTCCATCAAAAACCCAAATTTCATCCAAAAATACTAATTTAATACGTAAAGCCTAATTTTGTGCATTTAATGATTTAGTTAAGAATAAAACTTAGAACTATTTATTTGGTTTATTGTTATGTGCTTGTGATGAATGGTTTATTGTTATTTTGCGTATGATAAATGTTTGAATAATTGAATAACATTAAGTTAATTATTTAATTCCAAGAATGTAAGAGGTATGTTTCTACTTTGTGAGTACCTCCTTTGATAGTTCAAATGTAATTTAATTTATCTTAAGTTTTGAGATAAATGTAAGAGACATATTTTCACCTGTGGTAGGTGTCCCATTTTATTTATTCTGTTTTATTTTTTTTAAGACATTGGTGTGAGCGAGGATTTTTGCCTCCACTCCCGGTGGAATGGTTCTTGTGACTTCGGCACTGTTTAGGCTTGGGGCCTTAGAGAACACGGACCTAAGTCCAGAGAAAATGGAGTAGCCACCTAGATGGGCCGGGAAAAAGAAAAGAGTGGATAACTCGATTCCTAAGGAATCCGCAACCCCTTAATGGGTTCGAAAAGTTGGGTACGTGTGGGGAAGGCAAAATAAACATCCATCCATGATAAATTAAATAAATCAAGCATTGAAATTAAATAAATCAACCATCAAAAAATATAATAAACTATATAATCAAATCTAAAATTAAATAAAGCAATAAATATGTAAATTTAGGGTTTTAAAGAATTATCAATTGAATTTAGGGTTTCGAAATTTAGGGTTTTAGAAACTAAAGTTTTATAATTAAGATTTTGAAATTAGGATTTTTAGGGTTTTTGAAACTAGGGTTTTGGAATTAGGGTTTTGGAATTAGGGTTTTTAAAATTAAGGCTTTTAAAACTAAGGTTTTGGAATTAGGGTTTTGGAATTAGGGTTTTTAAAACTAGGGTTTTAGAATTAGGGTTTTAGATAGTTAGGGTTTTTAAAACTAGGGTTTTGGAATTAGGGTTTTGGATAATTAGGGTTTTTTGAATTAGCTTTCTGCCTAAAAAAAACACAATTTTGGATTTGGAAAAATAAATTAAGGTTTTAGAAAAATAATCAATATTTTGGAGTTTAATAATGAAATGATTTAGGCTTTTGGATAAAAATAGTTTGAGGTTTTGAGTTTTAATGAAATAACATACGGTTTTGAGTTTGAATGATTGATTATTGATGAATGTTTGCTGCTAATCTTTTCTGTTTGTTGCCGTCTCTTTGCTATCTTGTTAATGTTTCTTGTCGTCCCCTCTTAATGTTCCCTTGTTAATGTTTTCTCTCCCTTTATGAATTCTAAAACATTGTTACTTATAGCCGAACCTCACTCAGAATCCTTAATCTAATATAAAACAGTCCCTAAAACAAATTCTAGTTGAATTAGAAAACATATTGAACCCATGTCGACCTAGTTGCCCTAGGTCAACATAAGACCAACCTCATGTCGACCTTGGGTTGCCCAAGTCGACATGAGGCATGCTCATGTCGATCTTGGGCTACCAAGGTCGACATGAGGCATGTTCATGTTGACCTAGCCTCCCAAGGTTGACATGAAGCATGCTCATGTCGACCTAGCTTGCCCAAGTCGACATGAGGCATGCTCATGTCGATCATGGGCTGCCAAGGTCGACATGAAGCATGCTAATGTCTCCAGGCCAGCCTCAATTAAATTATTCTGACCTTTTTTAACTTATGAACGAAAAATTTTAATTTGGGCCAATTCCACTTGGTTTTAGGGTTTTACAATCAAATATATGCCTCTTTAATCTGAACCGACTCCTTTTAAAAATTATAAACTAGGTTTAAATATTTAAAGTCAGATCAAATTTATTTTGGCATCCTTTAATTTGGACCATATCAAATTGGGGTAAAAATTAAAGGTCTACAGTTTGCCCCCTACTTGAACGATCTGAGACTATAGCAAAAGAGAGTGAAAAGCAATAAGACTTAATTTTGAGATGCTTGAGGTTTTGTTTTGGGTTTGATTTGATCCTAAGAATGAACTTGAATTTGGGTACTTGGACCCGAGATTAATTTGATTTGGGTACTTGGACCCAAGATTGGATTGAATTTGGATACTTGGACCCGAAATTGATTTTATTTGGGTACTTAGACCTGAGATTGGGTACTTAGACCCAAGATTGGATTGAATTTGATTTGGGTACTTGGACCCGAGAATGGGTGCTTGGACCTGAGATTGGGCACTTAGACCCGGGCATGAATTGATTTGGGTACTTGGACCTGAGATTGGATACTTAGACCCGAGCTTGAATTGATTTGGGTACTTGGACCCGAGATTGAATTTGATTTGGGTACTTGGACACAAGATTGGATTGAATTTGGGTACTTGGACCCAGGATTGGGTACTTGGACTCAAGATTGATTTGATTTGGGTACTTAGACCCGAGATTGGGTACTTGGACCCGAGATTGGGTACTTAAACCTGAGATTGGATTGAATTTGATTTGGGTACTTGGACCCGAGAATGGGTACTTGGAACCAAGATTAGATTGAATTTGGGTACTTGGACCCGAGATTGGGTACTTAGACCCGAGATTGATTGACCTTTTATCGGTTATGGATTCTGGCTTAACTTGTTATTCCATTCTTTTGTTCTTCCTTTCGTAAAAATTCAGCTATTTTTAGTTGGCCCTCATATCTTCTCCTTGCCCCCAGCGTGGCAATATACAAGTGAGTTTGAAAGTATTTGGTATATAAACTCAAAAAATTGAAAAGGAGAAACTTTGCCCCCTGTGTAGGCTCAAACGAAAGATTTTTTCCATGCAAGCTTTGATGATGTTTTGCAATGTAGTTCTTCGCACAAGCACATATTTCTTCTCTTTGAAAAATGACTGGAGCTTCCACAAACGAGTAGGCTTTCCATGCCCCCTTGATTCAATATCTTCTTTTGATTCTTTATGTCGTAGGGTGTTTGATATTCATTTTGACAAGGAATAGACAATACAAGATAAGAAAGTGTGATGTGATATGCTCATGTATGCATGATATGCATGAATAATACTTACAGCCGTTCCATCAACTCATAGACCGAGGTGATCAGCAGAAGTATTCTCATTGACTCCTTTTCGACGCTCGTTCAAGTCTTGCATTGAGATGATAGAAAGCTTTGCATTTGTGGCTTTTATCTTCTAAATGTTGAAAACACGAGTAATGGAGGCCCTAAGCAGCAAGTCAGGGATTCATCTATTTCAAACTATGTTTCAGTATGTTGGTTGATAGCTTCTTCATGACCTTGCCAATAATCACTTCCTTTGCCCAATGTGTCCTTTGGAGGTTCAACATACTTCCCTTAACTTGAAGGCTTTATATGACAAAACTTTTTTTTTAATTTTTTTTTTGAAATCAAATGTTGGCTTTGTCAATATACCTTAGGACTTGATTTTCCAAATTAACATATCTATAACATGACAACCCTAGTTACCGTACTAAACTTGGGAATCATTTTTATTTAAGCAAGAATTGTTGCACTTCAGATAGGCACATACACATTACTTGGCCAAAGGTCTCATTGAGTTTAAATATTGTCTATCTCATATGCATGCTTATCCAAACTACATCCACTAATAGAGTCTACCTACTAAGAGAGATCAACAGGTCTTTGATAGGCTTGAAATGGGGTCTATAAGGGACACGGGTTTAAATGAAGGCCATTTTGAGATTGGAACTGATGTGACACAGTGGACAATCCTTCACGCTATAAATTTCTTATTGGAACTTTAGATAGTTGGAAGCAATCTTTCTAGTCCCCAAATTCCTTCTATCTTCTTGGAATTTAATCCGGATCTTGATTAGGACATTTTTTTTTTGTCCTTGCAAAAAGTTTGGTTCCCAAATTCATTTCTTTTCTTCTTCTCCCTTTATTTCTCTTACTCTTCCTTTTCTTACTCCTCCCTTTCTTTGAACATTTTATCATTTTGTCCTTCTTTCTTGTAGGACTGTCAAGTACAGAACTTTCAAGAACTGGATAGTTTTCCTCCTTTTTTCCTCCAATTTTGATTGAATCTTTGGTTGGGTTGGACCAATTCGAGTCAAACTGTCCTTATAAACCAAATGGAAGCCTTTTGCTGCTTTAGGTAAAAGAGAACTCAGTTTGCTTTCTGAACCGCCTTTTTAGGTTTTATCTTTCTTTTATCTTTTCTTTTCTTTCTTTTTTTTTCTTTCTTTCTTTTTGTTTTTTTTTGTTCTAGCTATAAAAGATTTGTCTTGTCTGTACTAACTTGGGCTTCCAATAATGTATGAGTGGAGTGAAATAAATCTTCTTTAATAGGGATAAATCATTTGTTACTCTGATGTTGTTTTAATATATTGGAGATATTAGGAGAACTTCAACTACCCTTATGGTCTTGAAAACATCAACTATCCTTATGGTCTTGAAAACATCAACTACTCTTATGGTCTTGAGAGCTTCAACTATCTTCATGATCTTGACTAATCATTGCTTTCTTTGATCTTCTTGCCTCTTCATCTTAGTAATCATAAGACTTGTCAAAAGTATCACAACAGCTCAGGGTAGGTTATTGAGGATATATGCCAATGAAAAGCAAGCTAAAACTTTATGAAGGCTTAAAGGGACAACTAGGGATTGATATCTAATTGGGTGGATACTAGATGTTGGCTCATCAAACAATGCCTAGATCATCTCTCTCTTAAATAAGTAGAGTTCAATTTCGCCTCAAAAGTTTGTCAAAGCATGTTCTAAGACTGATTAGGACCTAGACAAATGTAATTATGCAAGAGCCCTCTCTAAGTAAGCATACACAACTCAATGCTATAGAGCAATTCCCTTACCTAGTAAAGTCATTCAAGTCATGACGCATAAATATATTAATTCATGACTATCAAGCTAGATTCCTCATCGGTTGATCACCAAAATGAATAAAGACCAACAAAATTTTTTGATGAAAGTAATTTATTCAAACAAATTTAAATTTGAAAAACACGATAGTTCCAATTAAATATTAAAGAAAGTAAAATTGCAAAGCAACATTCAAGCTAAGGAAAGTTCGTTGAGTTTAAGCTTCTTTTCCCTTCACATCTTCAATATTTCCATCTTGAAAGGATGATAAAACAAAATCTTCTTCCAATCCTTTTCCCACCATGAAGGTTTCCGGTGGAGGTACTCTTCCAAACTTAGGCAAAGGATTGTCTTTTGTGCTGGTCTTATCAGGCTCAGGCAGCTTACCACTGTCAATTAAATTTTGGATCTCATGTTTTAATCACAAGCATTTATCTGTCTCATGTTCTTGTGTTTGATGAAACTCACAAAAGGCTTTAGTATTAAATTTTAGGGGTAAAAGATTCGGCAAAGGTCGAAAGGCCAATGGCTGTAATAGTCCCTTCTTTTATAGATTGTTGAAGACCCAAGACAAAGGCTTCCCCAGATCTGAAAGTTGCCATCTATTTGCTTGAACAGTTGTATTGACATCAACTTCTTTTGCGTTCTTTGATTTCCAGACTGGTAATTCCCTTTCTCATTCCTTCTTATTGAAAAGCAATTTTTCTCCCTTTCCCATTCTTCAATTTGTAGACCAGCTTGGAGAAGATCTTTGAAATCACGGATGAATGTATGAGACATCCTCTCACGAAGACTAGGCAGCACCCCTCTCACGATCATCCTTATTTGATCAGATTCATCGGGCCTTTTCTTGAGCAAAGCGGCCTTGTTTCTCCATCTCTTCACATAATCCACAAAATTCTCATTTGACCTTTGCCTAATGGACTCCACTTCCATTAAGGTAACTTCCATCTCGATATTATATCCATATTGTTGGATGAAGGCTTTGTAAAGCAGATCCCAACTCTTTTGTGTTCCATCATCTAAGGTATTGAACCAATTTTGGACAACAGGATCCAATGAGAGCATGAAGTACCTTAGAGTTTGGGCCTTAGTAGCTCGGGCAGACTGCATGGCAGTGATATACTGCTTCACATGGAGATGAGGATTTCTGGTTCCATCAAACTTTGCAAAAGATGGCATCTTGAACTTGTACGGGACTTCTTCATCTAACTCAAATAATTTGTCAACTCCAGACATTTCCTCGGTTTTTAGTTTCTTTTCAAATTTATTTTCTAAATCAGCAATCATCTTTTCAACATCAGATGTCTCGGTCTTTTCAATATTTGCCTTCTCAACAACCTTTGGCTCCTTTTTATCTTGAGGATCTTGGTAGTATTGAGCCCCATCATCATCATCATCAATGATCACCTTTTCATTATCAAAAACCACTTCACCAACTTTGGTCTTCCCTTTGTCCTTTGGCTTCTTAGTGCTACCAGATGCCTCGGCATGATTTTCTAAGATTGCAGTCATTTGGTTCTTCATGGTCTCAGCTAGGGCCTCTTTTATTTCTTCCATTTTGGCATTGAGGGCTTCATCCACCATTCTTTGAATTTGTTCGGGATCCATTATTTTGGGTGAGCAAGTGATTGAGTCATTGCTATATACTTCATCTCCGGCGTAGGTCGGATTGTCGTAACATTTTGAACTTTCGTAATCCAGGGCTGTGAGCAAGAAAAGATCAATGATATGAGATGCAAATGTATGCATGTATGCACAAACAATCAACAAAGAAAGATAATTAGGACGTTCCTTCCAACCTTATAACATCCACACACAAATGGCAAGTCTCTTTTCCTAGGTAATATGGTTAACAAAATACCAACATGGGGTATCTTGTTTTCAAATAATTCCCTCAGACGTTTTAACCAATAGTTATATTTTCAAAAATGAAAATCAGTTCACAATAATTCCTATTAATTAGGTTTTAATCCATTCAACCAACTATAGTAGCTTCTATGCTATATTGGATTAAAACTAAATTAAGAGGTTTGTTATAAACAGATTTCTCATTTGAAGAAGTAACTAATGATTCATGCCAAAAACAAGCCCATGATTAATTATTTCTTAGTATAAACTAGGCTCACAATTGATTTTTGGTATTTCTTAATTGACCTAAATAATTTGCAAGCTCTTTGTAAGAAAATGTTTGGATGAAAATAATTTTGCTTCTAAGCCCATTGTAAAAGATTTTAGAAAAATGGCTTTTGGGCTTAGTATTTGGGCCATGGGCCAAAGAATTTTTGATTTGTTTTTAAAAAAGTCTTATGTCCAAAGACCATCTTGAAAAAATTTTGAAAATAGCTTTGGTCTTTTAGATTTTAAAGAAAAATTTATTTTGAGCTTACAATATACTTAGGTCATATTAGAAAAAGAACAAACCAAATAAGCCATGATTTAAACCAAGATAAATCAACCATAGGCAAACAACATGCATTCGGGGTAAAACCTAAGGAAAGTAACTAGGCCAATTACATGAGCTTTAGTCTTTTGATTAAAAGGCTTAGGTTCCCATAGCAAGTATATACCAAATGGTATGAGGCTATGAGTGGTTATGCCATGCTCGATCTCCATACCTTGAGTGAAAGTATGGTATCCCTTACATAACATAACACGGGTAACATGAGCGTCCTAACTCACGCACACGATGCAAACTAATATGATGCAATGGATAATATCATTATAAGAAAGAATAGAATAATATAAAGACCAACGGAATCAATTTCTCTTATCCCCAGTGGAGTCGCCACTGTGAGCGAGGATTTTTGCCTCCACTCCCGGTGGAATGGTTCTTGCGACTTCGGCACTGTTTAGGCTTGGAGCCTTAGAAAACACGGACCTAAGTCCGGAGAAAATGGAGACGCCACCCGGACGGGTCGGGAAAATGAAAGGGGTGGATAACTCGATTCCTAAGGAATTCGCAACCCCTTAATGGGTTTGAAAAGTTGGGTACGTGTGGGGAAGGTGAGAAATGGCCCAGCACCCCCACAACGCCCGATTCATTAGAACCGGCCTCCTTTACAGATCTTGATATTATAAAATTCTTAAATATAACAACATTATCCATATTATACACAATAATTAAAAAAGCATCAATATATTAAAATCAAAGCAAGGTCCAAGCAAAACAAATAAATGGACACCCACCCGAAGATGGAAACATGTCCTTACATCCCATGCCTAAATAGGACACCCACCGAAAGGTAGAAACATGTCCTTTACATAAGTTCAAAATCAGAAAAGCAATTTAAATTACATGATATTTAACTAATGAGGTACCCACCAAGTGGAAACATACCTCTTACAACATTTAGAAATCTAAATAAATTGATAAAATAAATAACCATTCACCATAAATAAATCATTCATCAAAGCTATTAATCAAAATATAAAATAAACATTCATCCATGATAAATTATATAAATCAAGCATTGAAAATAAATAAATCAACCATCAAAAAATATAATAAACTATATAATCAAATCTAAAATTAAATAAAGCAATAAGTATGTAAATTTGGGGTTTTAAAGAATTATCAATTGAATTTAGGGTTTTAGAAACTAATGTTTTATAATTAAGGTTTTGAAATTAGGATTTTTAGGGTTTTTGAAATAAGGGTTTTGGAATTAGGGTTTTGGAATTAGGGTTTTTAAAATTAGGGCTTTTAAAACTAAGGTTTTGGAATTAGGGTTTTTGGAATTAGGGTTTTTAGGGTTTTGGATAGTTAGGGTTTTTAAAACTAGGGTTTTGGAATTAGTGTTTTCGATAATTAGGGTTTTTGGAATTAACTTACTGCCTAAAAAAACACAATTTTAGATTTGGAAAAATAAATTAAGGTTTTGGAAAAATAATCAATATTTTGGAGTTTAATAATGAAATGGTTTAGGCTTTTGGATAAAAATAGTTTGAGGTTTTGAGTTTTAATGAAATAACATACGGTTCTTGAAGTTAAAGTAAACAAGATAGATTTTAACAGTTAATTGTTGACTACTAGACAGTTTTATGTTTTATGAAATATGCTAGTGGGATTATGAATACCAATTGATCAATGTGATAATTAAAGCAAACGATTAAAGTTATTAAAACAAAAACAAAAAAAAACAATTTATTGCATGTTCAAAGATCAAGCTACTGTGTGTTCAAAGTTACTGCATGCATGCATGTTCCTATTAATCAAAGAAATGAAACTACTGTAAACATAAATAATTCATGATTAAAGATCAAACCTCCACACGTTGGTTACTCCACAATTAACTTCTCGATGAACAATTAACAAAGACAGCATTACTGTCTTTGAATGATTGATTATTGATGAATGTTTGCTGCTAATCTTTTCTGTTTGTTGCCGTCTCTTTGCTATCTTTTTAATGTTCCTTGCCATCCCCTCTTAATGTTCCCTTGTTAATGTTTTCTCTCCCTTTATGAATTTTAAAACATTGTTACATATAGCTGAACCTCACTCAGAATCCTTAATCTAATATAAAACAATCCCTAAAACAAATTCTAGTTGAATTAGGAAACATATTGAGCCCATGTCGACCTAGTTTCCCTAGGTCGACATGAGACCAACCTCATGTTGACCTTGGGCTGCCCAAGTCGACATGCGGCATGCTCATGTCAATTTTGGGTTGCCAAGGTCGACATGAGGCATGTTCATGTCGACCTAGCCTCCCAAGGTCGACTTGAAGCATGCTCATGTCGACCTAGCTTGCCCAAGTCGACATGAGGCACGCTCATGTCGATCTTGGGCTGCCAAGGTCGACATGAAGCATGCTAATGTCTCCAGGCCAGCCTCAATTAAATTATTTTGACCTTTTTTAACTTATGAACCGAAAAATTTTAATTTGGGTCAATTCCACTTGGTTTTAGGGTTTTACAATAAAATATATGCCTCTTTAATCTGAACTGACTCCTTTTAAAAATTATGAACTAGGTTTAAATATTTAAAGTTGGATCAAATTTATTTTGGCATCCTTTAATTAAGACCATATCAAATTGGGGTAAAAATTAAGGATCTACAATTGGACATTGTAAAGGCATGTTTTTATCCTTAGATGGGTGCCTATTTTGTTTATTTTATTTTAATAAGATGATGGATACTTATTTCTTTCAAATTATATGTAATATGGATGATGACATAATATTTAAGAATTTAATAATATTTAAACCTAATGAGGAGGCCGGTTCTAATGATTCGGCCGTTATGGGAGTGTTGGGTCAGTCTCACATTTCCCATACGTACCTAACTTTTCGAACCCATTAGGGAGTTAGGGATTTCTTAGGAATCAAGTCATCTACCAAATTCTTTTTCTCGGCCCGTTTGTGTGGTGACTCCATTTTCTCTGGATTTAGGCTCGTGTTCTATAAGGCCTTGAGCCTAACAGTACTGAAGTCGCAAGAAACATTCCACAAGTGAGTGAGGGCAAAATCCCCACCAATAGTGGTGACTCCACTTGGATAAGAGAAGTTGATTATGTTAGTCTCCATACTATTTTATTCTTTCTTATTATGATGTTATCCATTGCAACATTTATATTGTATTATGTGCGTGAGTTAGGATGCCTCGTGTGACCTGTGTTGTGTTATGTAAGGTATACCATACTTCACTCAAGGTATAGAGATCGAGCATGGCATAACTACTCATAGGCTCGTACCTTTAGGTATATACTTGCTATGGGAGCCTAAGATTTTTAACCCAAAGACTAAAGCTTATGTAATTGGCCTAGTTACTTTCCTTAGGCTTTTACCCAAATGCTTGTCGATTAATTGTGATTGATATATCTTTGTTTGAACCATGGCTTATTTGGTTTCTTCTTTTTCTAATATGGAATAATTATATTGTCAGCTCAAAATAATTTTTATTCCTTTAAGCCCAAAATGTAGCACCCCTTCCCGACCTACTTGCGTAAGCTGAGTAGAGGCGCCACACTATCCTAATATTGCTACCACTTTTACTTAGTCAAATTTTTGTTCCGATTTTTACAGAAATTTTGCCATAGTTTCGCCTAAAAATTCAATCCCAAGTGTCGACAAAACTGGTTTTTTTTTCTGATTTTTGAAAACATTTTTACACAAACCAATGCAAACAAAATCATTCTCAATACACTTCCAATAAATCCCCCTTATAACCTCAACTACAACCTGCAAAAAGGATTTACACTTCTAGTACAAAATAAAGTAAAGGTTTATTATGAAATACAGTAGATAAAATATTTGTTCACTATGCAACGGAAAGTAACAATATTTACAAATTCATATACATCAAAACTCAAGTTTTACAACACATAAAAATTATACATGTTTGGCAGTCAGTCTTCGATCTTAAAGCCCACTATTCACTCTTCAAAATCTAGGCTCGACTCGGCCTAGAGGAACTCTCTGGTTCTTCCCTGTCACCTGCGCAAAGAATCACATTCGCGCTAAGGCAACGGCTTAGTGGTACAAACTACAGTGCTATGATGCTTTAATGCCATGCTAATGTCACACAATCAAGATTCAAGATCAATTCAAGAGAATATTATATTTCACAATCTTACATTATTTAATAATTAATCAAAACATTCATGATTCACATTGAAAACAAAGACAAGCATGGGCCCACAAGACACTAATATGTTATTCAAAGTTCAGAGTTACTGCTTCTATAATCACAATCATTAAGCCCGTAGGCGATATATATATATCTCTATCCATGGATAGGGTAACAGACCCAGTCTCTTGGACCTCAACTCGGCTAAACTCGAGGAAATCCTCAACCCGGCAAGACTGTTACCTGTAACAGACCCAGTCTCTTGGACCTCAACCCGGATAAACCAAGGAGATCCTCAACCCGGCAAGGCTGTTACTATAATTCACATTTCACATTTATCAACTGGAATCGGCTTACGACCCGGTCTTTTCACCTATCCAGTACTTTATAGGCATGCCACCAAACCCAGAACTCTGAAGGTTGAATAACAAATTAAACACAAAATTCTTTTCATTTATATCTTTATACATTTTTTTCTCAATTCATTTCATTCTCATAAGCAAATTAGGCAACCATGCCTCAATCATCTCATTTGCATCATCACATCTTGCACATTTCACATTTCGTTATATTTCAAATCACATTAATCAATTCATTATTCAAATGGATATAATCAATGGCATTAACACATATTTTACATGCTCATCACAATATTCACATTATACCAAACATAACATTATTAATATACATCTACAATGCATTAGATTCCTTATCACATTTATAATCAAATATGTCTCAAGTCTCAATATCATATGAATGTATGCAATAATGTAGTTTGTACTTACCTTAAAACCAACTCACACCAATCTATACACTTACTCTTCCAAGAATCCTCAACACTTAGGTTAGGGGAATTCAACCTCTTCACAACCTAATCCAAAAGGAATATTAGCAAAATGACCATATGAATAGTAAATTCTGGTTTTAGACTCCACTTTATCCTTATTTTGAAAAATTATATAAAATAATCTACTTTACTAAAAACTCTAAAATTTTTACAGAACTAAATTTTACATCTTAAAATCATTCCTTTAAAATTTCAGATCAAACTGAACACAAAATCTTGGTCAAATAGTTTACCCAACCAGACTGCTCCAATTGCCCTGCATCCTGGCAGCAGTTCTGAACTTTGTGAATTCCATGAATTAAATTCAATCAACGTGGTTAAAAATTATTTTTCTCAAATACTAGACTCACTAAGAAACAACATATCAAAAATTCAATTGGATATTATTTTTCTACATTTTATTAAAAATCCCGAAAGATAGCTGTCTCAGTTAAGGTACCTGCTGGAACAGGTCTAATAAAAATAATCTTTCCAAAGTCATAACCATTCCAAAATAGAATCAACATATTTTTCAATCATTCTAGACTCATAGTGGCACAACGTATAAAAAATTCAATTCAAGAACATTTTTCTATATTTAATTAAAAATCATAAAAGTCACAGCCTTTACTAATTGTAAAACAGAAAAAATTTCACTAAACACAACTCTTACTCTTCCATCACCAACACCAACCTAACTTCTTATCTTTAATTCCATTTCCATCACATACAAACACACCACAAGCAATCCTAACCATATCATCAACAACACTTCATCAAACTCAAAAATAACTTCAAAAACAACAAGAGCAATCAAGAGAGAACTTACCAAAATAATGAAATTTCTTGAAATTCCAACTTGTTTATTTGAAATCTCCTTTGAATTTGATCTTAGAAAATCAAACTCTATCTTACTCTCTTAACTTTGGAGTACCCGGCCAAGAAAAGAAAAAGAAGAAAAATGAAAAGGAAATTAAAGACAAAGTCAAAGTTCTCATCTCTTTAAACCTCCACCAAGCAATCTAAAAAGAAAAATACTAAAATACCCTCTTCTATATATCTTAACTCCCTTTTACTTATTTGTCCTTTTTAGTAATTTCATAAATAACCAAAATAAATATCTTCTTCCTTTGACCATCCATTTGACTTGTATATATGTTATATATATATCCATATATACAACATATACACTCCTTTTTAAATTATTTTCTCTTTCCAATAACATATACATTTTAATTCAAATAAAACAACAATTATACTAAAACTTCTAGGGCACATTTTGGGATATTACACAAAAGACCAAAATAATTTTAAAAAGTTTCAAGATGGTCTTTGGACATAAAACTTTTCTAAAATGGGTTAAAAATTCTTTTCTAACTCATGACCCAAATATAAAGCCCAAAATTCATTTTTAAACAAGCCTTTTTACAATGGGCTTTGAAACAAATTTATTTTTATTCAAATTACAACTTTTCTTAACCTTTTTTTGGCTTATAACTAGCTAGGTCAATTATGGAATATTAAAAATCAAGTATGGGCCTAATTTATGCTAGGAATTATTAATCATGGGCTTATTTGTGGCATGAATCATTAACTGCCTTTCAAAATGGGAAATATATTTATGAAAAGCTATTTAATTTGGTTTTAATCCAAAATATAACATAAAAGCTATTTTCAGTTGATCCAATGGATTAAAGATCAATTAATGAGAATTATCATGGACTGACTTTTAAGTTTGATAATGCAACTATTGGTTAAACCGTCTGAGTGAATTATTTTAGAAATAAAATATCCCATGTTGATGTTTTTTGGACATATGCTTAGAAAACGATACTCGCCATTCATGTGTGGAAGATATAAGGTTGGAAGGAACGTCCTAATTATCTTTCTTTGTATGTTATTTGTGCATCCATGCATACATGCATACATGCTTTGCATTACATGGCATTGATCCTTTTTGGCTAATAGACCTAGAATACAACAGTTCAATAGATTACGACAATCAAACCTATGCTAGTGACGTAGAATCCAGCAACCACTCAATCATCTTTTGACCAAAACAATGGAACCAGAACATATTCAGAAGATGGTAGATGATGCAATCAACTTCAAGATGGAAGAACTAAGGGGGTCCTAGCTATGACCATGAACCCAAAGGACAAAGGAAAGGCTAAAGTTGGTGAAGTGGCCTTTGATGATGACAAAGTGATGATTGATGATGATGATTGGGCTCAGTATTTCCATGATTAACAAAATAAAAAGAAAAAAAGCAAAGATTGTGGAGAAGACAACTGTGGAAAAGACTAAAATATTGGATGTGGAGAAAATGATTGCTAATTTTGAAAAGAAGTTTGAAAAGAAGTTGAAGGGTGGTGAAATGTCAACAGTAGACAAGTTGTTTGAACAATATAAGGAAGTCCCTTATAAGTTATAGATGCCTTCTTTCGCAATATACAATGGCACAAGAAATCCTCACTTACATGTTAAGCAGTACATCACTGCCATGCAGTCTACTAGAGCTACTAAAGCTCAAACTCTAAGATATTTTATGCTCTTATTGGATTCTGTTGTGCAAAAATAGTTCAATACCTTAGAGGAAAGCACTCAAAAGAACTGGGATTTATTGTACTAAGCCTTCATCTAGCAGTATGGGTATAATAAAGAATTGGAAGTTACTCTGATGGAGGTAGAGTCAATCAAGCAGAATTAGAATGAGAACTTTGTTGACTATATGAAGAGGTAGAGAAACAAGGTTGCACTGCTTAAGAAGAGGCTAGATGAATCCTACCGGATTAGGATGATAGTGAGAGGTGTCTTGCCAAATCTTCATGAGAGAATCTCCCATATCCTTATCATGGATTTCAAAGATCTTCTCCATGATGGCTTACAGATAGAAGCATGGGAATGAGAGAAGAGCCATTTTTCTAGAAGAAAGAATGAGAGAGAAAATTATCAGTCTGGTAGTCATGGTGCACAAAAGTTAGTGGATGTTAATGCAACAACTAATCAAGCAAATAGATGATAGTTTTTAGAGTTGGGGAAATCTTTGTTTTGGGTTTTCAACAAGTTACAGAAAAAAGTCTATCACAGCTATTGGCTCCCCGACCTTTATCGAATCATCTGCCATCAAGCTTTATTGCTAATGCCTTCTGTCAATTCCATCAGGTGTAAGGGCATGAGATAGATAGATACGTTTACTTAAGACATGAGATCCAAGATTTGATGGACAGTGGCAAGCTGCCTAAGCCTGATAATGTAATATCCCAATGTATGCCCTAGAAGTTTGGATATAATTGTTGTTGTTTGAATTAAGTGTATATGTTATGTTGAAAAAAAAAAAAGAAATTGAAAGAGAATGTATATGTGTTGTTTGAATGGGAAGTATTATGTATAAGGAAATGTATATGTTGTTTATATGGTGATATATATAATATATATATGTTGGTCAAAATGGAGAGTCAAGGGATGAAGATATTTATTTGGTTATTGGTGAAATGACTAAAAAGGGCAAGTGTTTTAAAAAGAAACAAAACAATTTGTAGAAGGGTGTTTTGGTAATTGCTTTAATTGAAACACTTGGTGGAGATTAAAAGAAGAGTTGACTTTGTTTTTTGTGTTTCATTTCTTCTTTCTTCTTTGTGTGGCCGGCTTCTCCATAGACAAAGGAAAGCAAGGGACAAAGAGAAGATCTTGATGTGTTAAGTTCAAAGTAAAGGAAGATTCAAGTGATCAAGTTATTGATTCAAGAAGTTTTGTTACTTTGGTAAGTCCTCTTTTGATTTCTTTGTTTATTTGAAGTTTTGATTGAGTTGGATAGATGATTTAAGAGTGTGTTGGTTGATTTGATGTGTTTAAGGGTGTTTGATTGTCTTGATCATGGATTTTAAGAATGAATTGAAGAAAGAAGTAAGTTGGTTGGAAAAGATGGTATTGTTTGTGTGGTTAGGGTTTGAGATGATTTTGTGTTTTGTGTTTGATATGTGTTTTGGTTTGTTTTGGGGTTGTTGCAAGTTTGAGATAGGTTGTTGGGTATGTTTTGTGAAGATTGGTTGAAGTGAATGTTAGTGGATAGAAGTGTGTTGTTGAGTGTTTGGTTGGTTTGGCCGGATTTTGAGTTTTTGGTCGGACACGCCCATGAGCACGTCCAGATTTTTAGGCGTGTCAATTGTGTTGGAGGCACTAGGTTTGACACGACCAGTAACACGCCCGTGTTATTGAGCGTGTCATAGCTACTGTGAGAATGGAGAATTTACACGGTCAGGAGCACGTTCAGGTTGTTGGACGTGTTGATGTATTTTTGTGAGGCAGTATGTATTGCACGCCCAGTGACACGCCCGTGGTGTTGAGCGTGTAAAGGCTTCTGTGTTGTGGAGTTAAGACACGGTCATGGACACGCCCGTGTGGGTGAACGTGTCAAGTTTAGGGTTTGCCCTAGTTCACTCTTAAATTGTTTATTTCTTGTGTATCCCTAAGTAAGTATATGTTATTATTTTTGGATTAGGGTTTGAAGAGAGGGATTGATCATTGATCTAAGTGAAAGGATCTTGGACAAGGAAGTGTTAAGAGTTGTATAAATTGTTATTGAGGTAAGTACAAACATGTCATTGTTGCATATATTCATTGGATGATATGGTTGACTCATATGAATAATGTTCTTTGTTATGTTTATTTCCATGATGCCATATGCATAATGTAAATTGAGATAATTGAGGCATGTATGTCTATGTGATAATGTTTAATTTATTTGGCTATGTATACTTGAAAAATAAAATATGATAATGTGAAGTGAAACATGATGAGATATGAGGCCATTGTAATTGGCTAATATGATTTTAATGAGATATGAAGCCATTGTATTTGGCTATGATGATGAGAATTGAGAATGGAAATGATAATGAAATAATAAATGAGCTGTGTGGCTAATGTGTTATTCCATTTTCAGAGTTTGTTGTTGGTGGCATGCCTAATATGAGTAACAATCTCTTGAAGTTAGGTTGGACTTGGTCCTTGAAGCCTAATTGAGATGTTACCACCCTTGAAGCTAGGTTGGATTGGTTCTTGAAGCCAAGTTGGGTTGAAGCTTAGCATGCTTTGCTCCCCTTGAAGCTTGGTTGAACCTAATCCTTGAAGCCTAGTTGGGTTTATGATAATGATGAATGTGAAAACAAAACCAAAGCATTAACTCTGAAAATTGAATAGCATATTAGTGTGTTTTGGGCCCATGTGTGTCTTTGTTTAAATGTGATTTATTAAGATGAATTGATTGAATAATGAGATATAGAAGAACTTGTGAAATGTGATATGCTTATATGATCATGAATGGTGTAATGCAAAGGTATGATGTTGTCTCTATTATTAAGATGTGTGACATTGCATTGCATTTAAAGCATGAGAATAGCATGTTTTGTATTACTAAGCCGTTGGCTTAGCGCGATAGTGTTAATCGCGCAGGTGATCAGGTTGAACCTGAGAGCTCTTCGAGACCGAGTGAGAGTAGACATTGAAGAGATTACTTTGGAACTTAAAGATCAGAGAAGAACTGCCAATCATGTATAACTTATTTATATTTTGTAAACTATTGTTTATAATGTAAATATGAATTTAAATGCTTTTATATATGTAACAAATCTTTAAATTCCGCTGCGTATTAAGTAAATATGTTTATATCTATTTTGTTTTTATATTACAAGTTAATTACTTATTTTCTATAAATGTGTAATGATAAAGATTATGTTGTCTTTATAAATAATTTGAATGTTAAAGAAAATCGTAGCGTCCCCATGTTCAGTGCATGGATATTACATTATGGTAATTGTAATGTACATGTACCGGATGTGGGGGTGTTACAGATAAGCCCAACACAAAAAGCAATTCATTGCCTACATTTGAAAGAGTGCCACTGCCAACAACCTTTATGATAGAAGGAAGATTGATGGAAAGCTCTGTCTTGCCATCTTTTCTAGATATAGATGGAGAAACTATTAAGAAAGGGGTTGCTAGTTTTGGCCCTTGTCCCTGACATGTCCATGTAGATGAAGTATTTTTCTACTCCTACTGTGAGCGGGGATTTTCACCCCCACTCCCACATGGAATGGTTCTTGCGACTTCGGCACTGTTAGGCTTGAGGCCTTAGAGAACACGAGCCTAAACCCAAAGAAAATGGAGTCACCACCCGGACGGGCTGAGAAAAAGAAAATGGTGGATGACTCGATTCCTAAGGAATCCCCAACCCCCTATTGGGTTCGAAAAGTTGGGTACATGTGGGGAAGGTAAGAATGACCCAGCACCCCCACAATGCCCGGTTCATTGGAACTGGCCTCCTTTTCAGGTCTTAATATTATAAAATTCTTAAATATAATGACATTATCTATACTACATGTGATCATAAAAATAAATAAATACTTTATTAAAAATCATAGCAATGTTCAAACAAAATAAATGGACACCCATCCAAGGATGGAAACATGCCCTTACATTATCCAATGTCTAAAACTAAATAGGAAACCCACTAAAAGGTGGAAACATATCCTTTACATTAATTCCAGAATATGAAAATAATTTAAATTACATGAAGTTTAATTAATAAGGTACCCACAAGGTGGAAACATACCTCTTACATAATGAAAAAGATAAGGCAAATCTCTAAAAGACATTCAATCATTCATTATGAAAGTAAACCATTCATTATAAGCCAAATAAAGATCAAGATATGAAGATGTAAACTAAATACATAAAGCAGAATTCAAATAACAATTAAAGACTAAAAATACAAGTTAGGGTTTTATGAGTCATGGTTTAAGAAACTAGGGTTTGTGGTTTGAAATTAGGGTTTGAACCTAAATTTGGAAATTGAACTTACTGGAATTAGGGTTTTAGGTTTTTAGGGCCTTGGTTTTGGAATAAAAAATTATAGTTTAAGGATTTTAAGGCTCCTTGACTAGGGCTTGGGAAAAATTAGGTTTTAAGTCTACTAAGTTGTGTTTTGGGTAGAATAATTTGAAAATAGGGTTTTTGGATAACAAGCTTTAAAAGAGATTAGGGTTTTAATTTGTTATTTTAGAAAAACAGTGATTTAGGGGAATAAATTAAGGTTTTGGAAAAACAATTAGGGTTTTGGATTTAATGAAACAGTGTAAGGTTTTGGATAAAAATAGTTTAGAGCTTTGAGTTTTAACAAAAGAATTTAGGGTTTTTGAAGTTAGCTAGCCACTGAAACATTAGGGTTTAAGGATTTTAAGGAATTAGATGAGGGTTTAAGGATTTAATGAATAAGGGTTTTGGTTCATAAAATATATAAATCAGATTTAAAAATTTTATGCTACTAAAAAATTAATAGCAAAACACTTTAACAAAACATTAAAAGAAAGCAAATTATGGCTACTGTGAATATAAAAAATTATTAGTGAAGATCAAACCTCTGTTGTTAGTTCCACCACAATTTTACCATTGGAATTCTGGGGATCCAGACAACACAACCTATTGCCTTGTGGATGGGAGTGTTATTTTTTCCTTGGCTGCTTCGGGTTGCTTCAAAATTAAAAGTCCAATCTTTTAGTACTTTTTGTCATCCCCCTATTCTATGTTTTTAATGCTAGTATTTATTGAATGTTTAAAGTAAAACCTAATATCTTGAGGAAGTTCAAGCTGTTTAGGAAATCAATTGACCGTTCCAAGTGAAAATTGAATTTTAGTAAAATTTGGGCCAATGCGATGGCACGGGCTGCTAGGATGCAAGCAACGGGCAAGTAATGAGGCTGGGACATGAACAACTAGGCAAGTGCTTGCGAGGCACTGCCCAATTCATCATAGCATTCAGCTACAATGAATTGGCCCAGGCCAATTTGCCGCAGGTGGCGCCTACGGTGAATTACTGCCATGTGTCGCTCATCGATTGGTCAATCTAATTTTTATTTTTTATTATATATATATATATTTTAAAAAATAAATAAAATGAATAATAAATGATAAAATAAATATTAAATAAAATAAATAATAAATACCACAAATTATTTCAGTCTTATTTTTAAAATTTTGGACTGAACTTGGTCAAAAATTAAGGGTCTACAGATCGCCCCCTCATTGAATGATTTGAGACTTCTAGTAGAAGAGAGTAAAAAGCAACATGACTTTTAGCAGATAAGGATGAGGATGGGTTCTCGACCCAAGATTTGGGTACTTGGACCTGAGATTAGGTACTGGACTCAAAAATGTTTTGGGTTTGGGTCTTGGATCCGAAAATGGGTACTTGGACCCGAGACAGAATTGATTTAGGTACTTGGACCCTAGCCTGGATACTTAGACCTAAGATTGAATTTGATTTGAGTTCTGAACCTGGTGTGAGTTCTGGACTAAAAAATAATTTGGGTTCTGGACTTGGAGGTGAGTCCTGGACTAAAAAATAATTTGGACTATGGACTGGGTGGTGAGTTCGGGACTCAAAAATGATGGTGAGTTCTGGACTCAAAAATAATTTAAGTTCTAGACCCGGAATGAGTTCTTGGCTCAAAAATGATTTGGGTTCTGGACCCATTGGTGAGCTCTGGAATCAAAAAATGATTTGGGTTCTAGACCCGTTGGTGAGTTCTGGACTCAAAAATAATTTGGGTTCTGGACCCGTTGGTGAGTTTTGGACTCAAAAATGATTTGGGTTCTAGTCTCAAGAATAATTTAGGTTCTAGAGCCGAGATGAATTTTGGACTAAAAAATGATTTGGGTTCTGGACTAGAAATGAGTTTTGGACTCAAAAAATTACTTGGGTTCTGGACCATGTGGCTGCAAAAGATAATTTGTAGTTAATAGGGTATTAAAAAAATCTGCAAAACTGCAAAAAATTTAGCTATTTTTTACCATACCTAATCTTCTTGCCCCGTGTAATTTTTTACAGAAAATATTTTTAGACACGCAAATAATTGAATAATTGAATAGAATGATTGGAATTTACTATTTAGATATTGTTTGGTACTATTTGCTCACTATTCATCAATAGTGTTTTTTTCCTTTTTTTAGTTTATGAAATTACTATTCCTTTTTGTCTTTTTGTCTTACCATTTTCCTATAAAAAGGCTATCCTTTTCCTTCATTTCACTCACTTTTTATTTTAATAAGTTATATATAGATTGGAGAGAGTTTAGCTATCAAATGGAAGGAAGGCATGCTTCAAGATCCGGACCTCGATCTAATGCTGAGTTGCTAAAATTTATTCAACAAAATGAACAAGGAACTGTCAATCCACTAGCTGGAATGCAACTTCATTGTAGTTCTAGTCTAATGACTGAGGTAGCACTACAACTTTAGCAGCATAAATATTTATCATTTTATGATTTTATGATTTTTATTTTTTATTTTTTTTATTATTATTTGTTATTATTATAATTTGGTATATTAGAGAATGAATAGTAGAAAATGCTAAAAATAATAAAATAAAATACAATAATGAGTAATTCAGACTTGGAAATAGTTAAAATTGTGAGATGATATACTTATCTTGTATTGGCTTACCTTGTTCGATTTTAGCGTGATCGTTGCATTGTCTAGGGCGGAGAGTGTGTCTATAAAGCCCGGTAATGGTATGACGTAGTGCCTTATCAAGTAAAATGGATCATCCAAGAGTGCATTTTGAAAGCTTTGTTCTGCAATTACCATTTCAGGAATGTCCAATAGACCGTAGTGTAGTTCAAGCATTATCAGAGAAGTGGATGGACATGACCCATACTTTCCACCTACCTGTGGGAGAAATGACTATGGGCCCAGTCAATTTTTTGGCCATAACAGGTATCCAATACCATGGCCTTCCGGTTCTTCTTACCAACGTTATCCTGGCACACAAAGAGATTCAATAGTTAATTGGTATGGAACCTTCACTCAAAGAGCCCTTTAAGATAAAAATTGAGTCAATTTGGAGTTATTGGATGAGCTATGATGGACGAGTTCATAGAGAAATAGCCAAACAATATGCTAGGGGATTTTTGCTGTATTTGCTTGGATCGACCATTTTATACAGCACCAAATCCGCCACCATTTGTCCGTGTTGAGGGCCCTTACTGAAATGGACATGGTACCACTTGATGGCCAGGGTGAAGCTGGCCTTGCCTTTCTCTATCATGGCCTAGACAATATTTGTAGGAATAAGAAGTCTTTCATTGGCATCATGGTAATTGTCGAGGTACTATCTCTTACCATTGCTAATTCAACTCATATATTTGTATAAATTTGATTTTCCTTGTTATTATAGGTATGGGCTTATGAGCACCTGATATTTTTCGAGAGATAGTCAGATATCCAAGGTTAGGTTTTTGGTTGCCCGACTGCACAATAGTTTTTGGCTCTCATCATGGGCACACCCAGCGTTATCACTTGAGTTGCCTCACCTAGAACTAGGTAAATTAGTATTAGAATGCTTTATAGTTTATCTAAAAAGTCTACTTACCTTTTATCATCCTGCAAGCCAACTTGGCTTGGTGGAAAGTTGAAGATTAGGCGAGTTGGACTCCTCTTACGAATGCTGCACTGCCTTACCAGCACTCCTGCCGAATCATTGCTGGGCCTGTATCTAGTGGTTCGTTTCTTAGAGAAAGGGTGTATGATTAGTTTCTTGGTCCTGAGCAGTGGAGGGTCCCGATGAACTACCCAATGTATACTTTGAATATTAAATCAATGTCGAAAAATTCATGGCGGTTAGCTCCAAATGGCTATGATGTTGAAGAGTATCTTTGTGTATCGAGCACATCATACACACAATTCATTCGATCACGGCTTTTGAAATTTGATGTGTCTCCTGTTGGCATTCGAGGACTTCTCGAGGAGGAAGAAGAAAATGATGAGGAAACCAGTGATGAAGAAGAGGAGAGAGAATCTATCTCTTATTCCAAGGCTGGAACCTCTCAAATAAATTTGCATCAATCTATTAGTGCAATTGCTTCTTTTTCAACTTATTTCGACTGTCTTAATGATTATTGCAGGCTATTGACTCATTCGATCATGAGGTCAGACCTTCCTCTATTTTTCCTCCACTTGCTCTTTCAAATCAACCGAAAGTACCATCTCATCCTCAAGGCTCTGATATGAGTTACCTGGTAGGTCTTCCTGTTTCATGATGATTTATGCTATATGTATGCATGATCATGTATGTTCTTACCCTTTCCTTTTCTGGCTCACATCAAATGCTTGAAGAGCAAAACAAGAAACTACAGGAAGAGTTAGTTGATAGCCGTCAATAGATCGCCCAGCTCGAAAGATTGTATCATCAGTCAGAGCAAAATTTCTGAGACTTTCGGTTTCAAGGAATGAGGGATCCTAGGACTTCATCTTCTAGGGGACCCCAAGCTGTAGACCATGAGATTCCTACTATAGGCCTAAATTCCAAGGTAGAGATTTGGGTGCTCCTCCTTTAGGTGGACTTGGGACAGGTGATATGCTTCCTCCTCCAACAGGCGACGACTTTCTCATAGCTTTGTTTGATTATGGACCTCCTCCTCCTTCTTAGTTATCTTTGAGAAAAAATTGTATTATTATTAATTAACAATAATAACAATGATGATTATAATAATAACAATATTTTTTTATTTTACTACAACTTTTGACTCTTTTTTTTTATATTTCTTTTTTTATATCATCACTATAGTATAGAAATCCCTCTCACAATTCAAAACCATAAAGCACATGTGATTTGCAAATCCAAATGTAACGTGGAAATTGAAATTATCTTTCCTTGTGCATTTTAGCCTGAATTATTACTTTTTCCTTGTTAAACTCGATGAACAAAGTAATCCCTATATAAAGCAGCTTTCAATGTGTGAGCGGGGATTTTTGCCCCCACTGTCGGTGGAATGATTCTTGTGACTTCAGCACTGTTTAGGCTTGCGGCCTTAGAGAAAATGGACCTAAGTCCGAAGAAAATGGAGTCGCCACCCGGACTGGTCGGGAAAAAGAAAGGGGGGGGGGATGACTTGATTCCTAAGGAATCCCCAACCCGCTAATGGGTTCAGAAAGTTGGGTACATGTGGGGAAGGTGAGAAATGGCCCAGCACCCCCACAATGCCCGGTTCATTGGAACCGGCCTCCTTTGCAGGTCTTAATATTATAAAATTCTTAAGTATAACAATATTATCCATATTACACACAACAATTGAAATAAAGCATCATTATATTAAAATCAAAGCAATGTCCAAGCGAAGCAAATAAATGGACACCCATCCGAGGATGGAAACATGTCCTTACATTGTTCATGTCTAAACTAATAGGACACCCACCAAAAGGTAGAAACATGTCCTTTACATTGGTCCAAAATATAAAAGCAATTAAAATTACATAGAAATTAATTAATGAGATACCCACAATGTGGAAACATACCTCTTACAACATTTGGAAATCAAAATAAATCAATAAAAGTAAATAACCATTCATCATAAATAAATCATTCATCAAAGATATTAAACATCAATCAAAATATATAATAAACATTCATCCATGATAAATTAAATAAATCAAGCATTGAAATAATATAAATCAACCATCAAAGCATATAATAAACTACAAAATCAAATCTAAAAATAAAGATACAAATTAGGGTTTACTATTTCTTTAAAGTTCTTTAATTAACATTTAGGGTTTTGGGATTTTAGTATTATTATTGTTATTTGTTTAGCCTACTGTAAAGGTTTTGAAAAATTGGAATGGATTAGGGTTTTATGAATCAAATTAGGGTTTAATGGTAACATTATGAAATTAGGGTTTTGGAATCTTAACATATTAGGTTTATAGCTCTTGGTTACTTGATTGTTGTTTTAGGTTTATTGTATTGAGTTTTGAGGGAATTAGGGTTTAGGAAAACTTAGGGTTTACTTATTTTGGTTTTTTTTGAGAAAGTTAGAGTTTTTGGTATTTTAGAAAACATATTTGGTTTTAGGATTGAAGAAAATAGTTTAGAGCTTTATAAAATAATTATGATTTTTAGAAACTGTAAAGTAGGATAGGGTTTGGAGATTTAAGAAAACATTTAGAAATTTTGGAAAAAGTTAGAGGAAAAGAGTTTAGGTTTTTTAAAAGTTTTTGGAAATAGGAAAAATGATTTAAGGTTTTTGGAAACAAAAGAAATGAATTAGGGTTTTGAAGGTTTTTAGAAACAGAAGAAATAAATTAGGGTTCTTAAGGTTTTTGGAAACAGAAGAAATAAATTAGATTATTGAAACGAAGATCAAGCTACTACATATTTAAAGATCAAAGTTTTTGTGTATATTTTTATGAATCAAAGAAACAAAGCTACTGTGATCATAAGTAATTTATGATGAAGGATCAAACCTGCGTAGTTGGTTCCATCAAAAAGGTGCTTTCTGGATGAACAAAGACAAAGACAAGGTTGCTGCTTTTGATGAATTGTTGATTGCTTGGTTATTGCTAGGGTTTTTTGTAATCCAAGTTTCGATCACCTAATTAAAGCCCCACTATCTGATCTCCAAGTTCTAGTCCCAAGTCCTCCCCTAAAGTCCTTTTAAAGTGTTATTTATAGGAAAATTTATAAGCTTCATTCTAATTGTTTAAGGAAACTAAAATTAATTAGGAAAAGAAAACCTAAACCAAATAGAATTTGGTTTCGAAAAAAATTGCATTGGAAAAATTTTGCTGGCGAAAACTGCAAGTGCTGGCAAAAACTGCTAGGATTGGTGCGAAATTGCAAGAGCTGGGCACGCTGGTTGGGCGGCCAGCCAATTTTGCCGCAGGAATTTCCTGCGGTGAATTGGCCTTGGCCAATTGGACCTTCGGCGATGAAATTTTTTCGTCGCTGATTTTTTTGTCGCCGATTTTTATTTTTTATTTACTTCACCATTTTTATTTTTATTAAAATTTATAAATAATAAATAATTAAAATAAATATTATTTAATTAAAATATCATAAAAAATTATTTTGGACTATATAAAAAAATATCGGACCGGCTTGGGTCAAAAATTAAGGGTCTACAGTTTGCCCCCTGCTTGAATGATCTTAGACTTCAGTAAAAGAGAATGAAAAGCAATAAGACTTAATTTTTCTTAGATGGTTGAGGATTTGGGTTTTGGACCTGGTTCAAGTTCTGGACTCAAGGTTAATTTTAGGTTCTGGACCTAAGGGTAATTTTGGGTTTTGGACCCGAGCTAAGTTCTGGACTTAAAAGAGATTTTAGGTTCTGGAGCTAAGGATAATTTGGGTTCTGGACCTGAGCTAAGTTCTGGACTTAAAAGAGATTTTAGGTTTTGGATCTAAGGATAATTTGGGTTCTGGACTCGAGCTAAGTTCTGGACTTAAAAGAGATTTTAGGTTCTGGACCTAAGGATAATTTGGGTTCTGGACCCGAGCTAATAGAGATGTAATTATCTACAAAAAATAATTATAGTGAGTAGCATATAAATTTTTTTTGCAAAAAAATTTAGCTAATTTTATTCACAAATCTTCTCCTTGCTCCCTGTGTGTAAAAATATTTTAAAAGTGCAAAAATATTTATATACACGTAAGTATTTGAATGATTAAATTGAATAATTGAGTTTTCTATTTTTTTACTGTGTAGTCACTGTTCATGCACTATATACTATTTATAAATAGTAACCTACTATTTATAAATGCTATCCTACTATTGTCAATAGTAACATACTATTTATAAACAGTATCCTGCTATTATAAATAGTAACCTACTATTTGTAAATAGTAATTTACTATTTATCAATAGTGAAATTTACTTTTTGAATTTTGTTTTTTCCTTTGCCGTTCCTCTATATAAATGAATGATTTCTTCATTTCATTCACAGCGAAATTGTTCATTCCATTCATAGCTATAATTCTTTCAAATTTAGCAAACAATTTTGAAAAAATGCATTATTCAAGATCAGGAACTCATTCTGATGTTGAGTTATTGGAGTTTATTCGGTATCATGAAGATGGAAATATAGATCTACTAGCCGGGATGCCGCTTCATCGTAGTTCAAATCAAAAGAGCAAGGTAATTATTTTTCTTTTTCTTTTCTTTTCTTTATTTCTTTCATTTTTGTTTTTTTTTTGTTTGTTTTTCTTATTTATACATTTCTTTTTTATTTGTTTGTTTTCTTTTCTTTATATTTTCTATTTTCTAAAAATTATAGGAAAAATATATTAGTAAAAACTTACCTGGTGTTAACTTACCTGGCTCGGTGTTATCATGATCGTTGCGTTATTCGGGGAGGAGGGAGTATCTACAAAGCCCAACAATGGAATGATGTAGCACCTTCTCAGGTAAGGCAGATTATCCGAGATTGCGGCTTTGAGAGCTTTATCTTACAATTACCATCCGAGGAGTATCTGATAGACCGGAGCATATTCCAGGCGCTTGCAAAACGATGGTTGGAAACAACTCATACTTTTCACTTGCCCATTAGAGAGATGACAATCGGTCCGGTCGATTTTGCTGCTATAACCAGCATTCTGTATGATGGTGTTCTGGTTCCTCTTACCAATGATATTTTGACACTTGAAGAAATTCAACAATTAATTGGTATGGAACCATCATATAAAGGGCCTTTTAAGATAAAAATCGATCCAATTCGTAGTTATTGGATGACCTACAAAGGACGGGTTCACAGAGACACAGCCCAACAGAATGCTCGAGGATTTTTGTTATATTTGCTCGGGTCAACCATTTTAGGCAGCACTGAATCCGCCATCCATTTGTCAGTGTTGAGGGCCCTTTCTTATTTTAGGATGGTACCACTTTATGGCTGGGGTGAAGATGGCCTTGCCTGTCTTTACCATGGTCTTGATAAAATTTGTCGAAATAAGAAGTCTTTTGTTGGTTTTATGGCAAGTGTCGAGGTACTCTTCTTCCACCAATGTCAATTCCATTCTTATTCTTGCATGAATTTGATTTTTATTATTGTTGCAGGCATGAGCATATGAGCACAACCTTGTGAGGGTGCCTGGTATTTCACGAGAGAGAGTCGGGTATCCGAGATTAAATTTCTTGTTGTCAGATTGCGTAGAAGTTCCCGGCTCTCACCACGTGCATGCCCAACGCTTTGAGTTGAGCCGCTTAACCTGGGACTGGGTAAAATAGCATTATTATGCTTTAAAATTTATATGAAAGTTTACTTACCTTATGTCATTTTGCAGGTGAATTTGGCCTGGTGGAACCTATAAGAGCGGACAAACTGGACTTCCTCCATGAATGTTGCACTGTCTTTCCAACATACTCGCCGAGTCATCACTGGCCCTATCTCTAATGGCTAGTTTCTCGGAGAGAGAGTATATGAGTGGTTTCTTGGTCCCGAGCAGTGGAGGATTCTGATGCATTGCCCGAAATATACTTTGAATATCACATCAATGCCGGAGAATGCATGGTGGTTGGCCCGACATGGTTATGATGTTGAAACATTTCTCTATCTACCGAGTGCATCTTATACCTATTTTATTAAAATAGGGCTCTTGAACTTTGATGTATCTCCTGTTGGTGTATGGGAAATTCCTGAAGAAAATGAGGATAGAGATGAAGAGGAAGGAGAATTCGTTCCACATCTTGGGGCTAGCACTTCTCATGTAAACTTTTACCATTTTTCATTGTAATTGCTTCTTTCTTAACTTATTTTGATTCTTTAATGATTGTTGTAGGCTGCTGGCTCATTTTATCATGAGGTTAGACCTTCTTTTACTACCCCTTTGTTTGCACATTCTAGTCTTCTAGATATGCCATCTCATCCACAGGGTATTGATATGAATTACCTGGTAAGTTTTTTTGTTCCATGGTAATTTATGCTATATGTATGCATGATTATGTATGTTCTTACTCTTTTCCTTTCTAACACACAGTGGATGCTTAAAGAACAAAATAAAAAACTTCAAGAAGAGTTGGCCCCTAGTCGTCAGCAGGTTTCCCATTTTGAAAATTTGTACCGTCAATCAGAGCAAAATTTCTAAGACTTCCGATTTCAGGGGATGAGGGATCCTGGTGCTTCTTCATCTAGAGGCCTCCAAGCTGATGACCATGAGATCCTTTCATCTACTTTTGATGAGGACCGTGACAGATTGAAACTCCAAGGTAATAGAGATTCTGGTGCTCCTACTTCAGGTGGACTTGGGACGGGTGGTATGCCTCTCCACCAACAGGCGATGATTTTTTCAGAGCTTTATTTGATGATCTACCACCTCCTTCTTAGTGATATATAAATATTGTATCAATTGTGGAAATGTATAATAAGTATAAAAATACTAATGAAAATATATAATTTTTATCATTTCCTTGCCCAATTTGTCCTTCGAGGTTCAACATGTTAGTGTATATGCCCTAGGCCATTGATTTGGACCTTAATGTTATTCATTTTGTTATTAATAAAGAAGTTTTTATTATCATTGTTATGTTTGCATGTTATATATAATAATGATTATATCCCTGGTTTATTATTGTTATGGAGATAATAATAAATATAACTAGTGTAATATTGATTTGATAATCATAAGATGATTATAGGTATGAAGATACAAATCAATATTATGGATACATGTTAGAGAACAGTGTATTGGATAGACCCACATAGATATCACTTCATGGTTTAATGTCATAAGTGTATCTCATAATAGTTTTCATTTAATCCTTTGACTTGAGATTGTCATAGTTTCCAACATAAGGAATATTATGTTTTGACATGATCAAACGTTATCTGTAACTAGATAATTATAAAGGTTATGCTTGAACATGGTATAAATTATGTAGAGGAAAATGAACAATCAAGATGGAATTTGTCCCTCTCTATGAGAGAGATATCTTCTGGGCCCCTCGATAAGTGTAACTGAGAAATGCATGGCCGTGCTCAAATAAGTTGATATAAGATCAATCTTATTTGTTTATCAGTTAACTTGGAGATCGAGTAATCATAAGTTTTGACAATATAAGTATGACATTTACTATGACTTATGTTCAAACTAGATATCGTGTGACAAAGGGATTAATGCATGTACTATTTCAGGTTTTCATTTATAATGATTCTCATGATTAATTGGGTACTCATAATGTCTTGCTAGAGACCAATTATGATTTGTGCATTTCAATAGAGATTGAAATACACTACCAGTTAATATGAGCCTATCGGGTCACACACATAGAACGTAGGTTGTACTTAAACAATAATAATTATATTTTTATTATTGTTGTTAGTATTATTATTATTATTAGATATTAATAATAATATTGTTATAATAATTATTATTAGATAATAATTATTAAAAACGTGGGTCCATATAGGATATGGACAGTTAGGGTTTTGACAAGGAAAGGTCTTTTAAAACGGTTTTAAAAGGACTAGAGGCCTTGATGATATTTTTATATATATTTCGTTTGAAAGAAAATGGAAGAAGAGGAAAAACCTAAAACCCTAGTTTCGTTTTTGCAAAAAAAAAGTTCAGCCACTGCCGTTGGTGAGCTAGCACTCAGAACGGCGTACGTTTGTGTGGACTTCGTTAGAGGGTGTTTGTCTTCAGAAGGCAGCATCTGTTAATCATTTTGAAGCTACGCAAAAAGGTTAGTTTCGAATCTCTTTTATCGAACTGAATGGATCACATGGATCCTGTGAGTAAATCGAAAGAAATTTTTGTTTTCCGCTGCGGCAAGGGTTGCAGATTCTTCTCGATTTACTAACACAACAGACTCCCCTTAACTTGAAGGCTTTGTATGACAAAAACATTTTTGAATTTTTGAATTTTGAATTTTGATTTTGAAATCAAATGTTGGCTTTGTCAATTTACCTTAGGACTTGATTTTCCAAATTAACATATCTATAACACGACAACCCTAGTTACCATACTAAACTCGAGAATCATTTCTATTTAAGCCAGAATTGTTGCACTTCAGATAGGCACATACACATTACTTGGCCAAAGGTCTCATTTGAATTTGAATATTGTCTATCTCATATGCATGCTTATCCAAACTATCTTCACTAATAGACTCTACCTACCAAGAGAGATCAACAGTTCTTTGATAGGCTTGAAATGGGGTCTAAAAAAGACATGGGTTAAATGAAAGGCCATTTTGAGATAGGAGCCGATGTGACACAATGGACAAACCCTCACACTTCTTATTTGAACTTTAGGTAGCTTGGAGACAATCCTGCTAGACTCCAAATTCCTTCTATCTTTTTGGCATTAATCTGGATCTTGATTGGGACAGTCTTTGCCCTTACAAAAAGTTTGGTACCCATATTCATTTCTCTTCTTCTTCTCCCTTTTCTTCTTTTTATTTTTCTTACTCATCCCTTTCTTTGAGCATTTTATCATTCTGTCCTTCTTCCTTGCATGACTGTCAAGTACAAAATTTTCAAGAACTAGATGGCCTTTCCCTTTTCTCTGATTTTGATTGAATCTTTGGTTGGGTTGGACCAATTCAAGTCAAACTGTCCTTATAAACCAAATGGAAGCCTTTTTGCTGCTTTAGGTAAAAGAGAACTTAGTTGGCTTTCTGAACCACCTTTTTAGGTTTTATTTTTCTTCTTTCTTTTTTTTTCTTGTTGTTCTCTTTTTTTTTCTTTTTTCTTTTCTTTTATTTTGTCCTTTTTTCTTTTCTTTTTCTTCTTATTTTTTCTTCTCTCTTTTTTGTTTTTTATTTGTTTGGTTCTAGCTCTAAAAGAGTTGTCTTGTTTGTACTAACTTGGGCTTCCAATAATGGACGAGTGGAGTGACATAAATCTTCTTTAACAGGGATAAATCATTTGTTACTCTGATGTTGTCTTGATATATTGGAGATATTAAGAAAACTTCAACTACCCTTATGGTCTTGAGAACTTTAACTACCCTTATGGTCTTGAGAACTTCAACTGTCTTCATGGTCTTGACTATTCATTTCTTTCTTTGATCTTCTTGCCTCTCTACCTTAGTGATCATAAGACTTGTCAAAAGTATCACAACAATTTAGGGTAGGTTGTTGGGGTTTGCAAGCCAATGAAAATAAAGCTAAAATTTTATGAAGGCTTAAAGGGACAACTAGGGATTGATATTTAATTGGGTGGGTACTAGTTGTTGGCTAACCAAACAATGCCTAGATCATCTCTCCCTTAAAATAAGTAGAGTTCAATTTTGCCTCGAAAGTTTGTCAAAGCATGTTCTAAGACTGACTAGGACCTAGACAAAGGTAATTATGCAGGAGCCCTCTCTACGTAAGCATACACAACTCAATGCTATAGAGTAATTCCCTCACCAAGTAAAGTCATTCAAGTCATGATGCATAAATATATTAATTCATGAATTATCAAGCTAGATTCCTCATTGGTTGAGCACCAAAATGAACAAAGACCAACAAAAATTTTGATGAAAGTAATTTATTCAAATAAATTTAAATTTGAAAAACACGATTGTTCCAATTAAATATTAAAGAATGCAAAATAAAATTGAAAAGCAACATCCAAGCTAAGGAAAGTTTATTGAGTTAAGCTCTTTCTCCTTTCACCTCTTCAACATTCCCATCTTGAAAGGAGGATAAGATAAAATCTTCTTCCAATCCTTTTCCCACCATGATGGTTGCCGGTGGAGGTATTCTCCCAAACTTAGGCAAAGGATTATTCTTGGTATTGGGCTTGTCGGGCTCGGGTAGCTTTCCACTATCAATCAAATTTTGGATCTCATGCCTCAACCTCACACATCTATCCGTGTCGTGCCCTTGCATTTGATGAAATTGACAAAATGCCTTAGTGTCAAAATTAGGTGGGAGAGCGTTAGGAAAAGGACGAGGATTTAAGGGTTGTAACAATCCCTTCTTTTGTAGCTTATTGAGAACCCAAGATAGCGGTTTCCCCAATTCTGAAAGCTGCCTTCTTGTTCCTTGGTTGGTAGCATTAACACCAACTTCTTTTTGCATGCTTTGGCTACCAGATTGATAGTTTCCTTTCTCATTCCTTCTTATTGAAAATTGATTCTTCTCCCTTTCCCATTCTTCAATTTGCAGACTAGCTTGGAGGAGATCTTTGAAATCCCAGATGAGTGTATGAGAGCATGAAATATCTCAGAGTTTGAGCCTTAGTAGCTCGGGCAGACTGCATAGCAGTGATATATTGCTTCACATGGAGGTGAGGATTTCCGGTTTCATCAAACTTCGCAAAAGATGGCATCTTGAACTTGTACGGAATTTCATAATCTAACTCAAATAATTTGTCAACTTCGGACATTTCTTTGGTTTTCAGTTTCTTTTCAAATCTCTTTTCTAAATCAGCAATCATCCTCTCAACATCAAAAGCTTCAATTTTCTCCATAGCTGATCTTTCAACAATCTTTGGTTCTTTCTTCTTATCTTGAGGATCTTGGAAATACTGAGCCCAATCATCATCATCATCAATGATCACCTTTTCATCATCAAAAACCACTTCACCAACTTTAGTCTTCCCTTTGTCCTTTGGCTTCTTAGCGCTAGCAGATGCTTCGGCATGATTTCCTAAAATTGCAGCCAATTGGTTCTTCATGGTCTCAGCTAGGGCCTCTTTTATTTCTTCCATCTTGGCATTGAGGGCATCATCCACCATTCTTTGAATTTGTTCAGGCTCCATTGCTTTTGGTAACCAAGTGATTGAGTTGCTACTAGATTCTTCATCTCCGATGTAGGTCGGATTGTCGTAAGCTTTTGAACTGTGGTAATCCATGGCTGTGAGCCAGAAGGGATCAATTATATGAGATGTAAATGTATGCATGTATGCACAAACAATAAACAAACAAGGATAAATAGGACGTTCCTTCCAACCTTATAACTTCCACACACGAATGGCGAGTCTCTTTTCCTAGGTATATGGTTAAAAAAATACCAACATGGGGTATCTTGTTTTCGAATATTTCTCTCGGACGTTTTAACCAATAGTTATATTTTTTAAAATGGAAATCAGTTCATAATAATTCCCATTAATTAGGTTTTAATCCATTCAACCAACTATAGTAGCTTTTATGCTATATTGGATTTAAACTAAATTAAGAGGTTTATTATAGATAGATTTCTCATAAGAAAAAGTAACTAATGATTCATGCCAAAAACAAGCCCATGGTTAATTTATTCTTAGTATAAACTAGGCTCACAATTGATTTTTGGTATTTCATGATTGACCTAAATATTTGTAAGCTCTAAAAAGGTTGTGAAAATAATTTTGCTTATAAGCCCATTGTAAAAAGATTTTAGAAAAGACATATTTTGGGCTTTGTATTTGGGTTATGAGCAAAAGAATATTTAACTTATTTTGGAAAAGTTTTATATCCAAAGACCATTTTCAAAAATTTTGCAAATTTATTTTGAGCTCTCAATGTATTTAGGTCATATTAGAAAAAGGACAAACCAAACAAGCCATGATTTAAGCTAAGATAAATTAACCATAGTCAAACAACATGCATTTGGGGTAAAATTCTAATGAAAGTAACTAGGCCAATTACATGAGCTTTAGTCTTTAGGTTAGAAGGCTTAGGTTCCCATAGCAAGTATATACCAAATGGTACGAGGCTATGAGTGGTTATGCCATGCTCGATCTCCATACCTTGAGTGAAAGTATGGTATCCCTTACATAACACAACACGGGTAACACGGGCGTCCTAACTCACGCACACGATACAATCTAAATGATGCAATGGATAATATCATGATAATAAAGAATAGAATAATATAAAGACAAACGAAATCAACTTCTCTTATCCCCAGTGGAGTCGCCACTGTGAGCGGGGATTTTTGCCCCCACTCCCGATGGAATGGTTCTTGCGACTTAGAAACTGTTTAGGCTCGGGGCCTTAGAGAACACGGACCTAAGTCCGGAGAAAATAGAGTTGCCACCCGGATCGGCTGGGAAAAAGAAAGGGGTGGATGACTTGATTCCTAAGGAATCCCCAATCCCCTAATGGGTTTGAAAAGTTGGGTATGTGTGGGGAAGGTGAGAAATGGGCCAGCACCCCCACAACGCCCGGTTCATTGGAACCGGCCTCCTTTGCAGATCTTAATATTATAAATTTCTTAAGTATAATAATATTATCCATATTACACACAACAATTAAAATAAAGCATCATTATATTAAAATCAAAGCAATGTCCAAGCGAAGCAAATAAATGGACACCCATTCGAGGATGGAAACAAGTCCTTGCTTCGTTCATGTCTAAACTAATAGGACACCCACCAAAAGGTAGAAACATGTCCTTTACATTGGTCCAAAATATAAAAGCAATTAAAATTACATAGAAATTAATTAATGAGGTACCCACAAAGTGGAAACATACCTCTTACAATATTTGAAAATCAAAATAAATCAATAAAAGTAAATAACCATTCATCATAAATAAATCATTCATCAAAGATATTAAACATCAATTAAAATATATAATAAACATTCATCCATGATAAATTAAATAAATCAAGCAATGAAATTAAAAAAAATCAACCATCAAAGCATATAATAAACTACATAATCAAATCTAAAAATAAAGATACAAATTAGGGTTTACTGTTTCTATTTAAAGTTCTTTAATTAAAATTTAGGGTTTTGGCATTTTAGTATTATTATTGTTATTTGTTTAGCCTACTATAAAGGTTTTGAAAAATTGGAATGAATTAGGGTTTCATGAATCAAATTAGGGTTTAAGGGTAACATTATGAAATTAGGGTTTTGGAATCTTAAGATATTAGGTTTATAGCTCTTGGTTACTGGATTGTTGTTTTAGGTTTACTGTATTGAGTTTTGAGGAAATTAGGGTTTAGGAAAACTTGGGTTTTACTTAATTTAATTTTTTGAGAAAGTTAGGGTCTTTGGTATTTTAGAAAACTTATTTGGTTTTAGGATTGAAGAAAATAGTTTAGAGCTTTATAAAATAATTATGATTTTTAGAAACTGTAAAGTAGGTTAGGGTTTAGAGATTTAAGAAAACATTTGGAAATTTTGGAAAAAAGTTAGAGGAAAATAGTTTAGGGTTTTTAAAAGTTTTTGGAAATAGGAAAAACGATTTAAGGTTTTTGGAAATAAAAGAAACGAATTAGGGTTTTAAAGGTTTTTGGAAATTGAAGAAATAAATTAGGGTTCTTAAGGTTTTTGGAAACAGAAGAAATAAATTAGATTATTGAAATGAAGATCAAGCTACTACATATTTAAAGATCAAAGTTTTGTGTGTATATTTTTATGAATCAAAGAAATAAAGCTACTGTGATCATAAGTAATTTATGATGAAGGATCAAACTTGCATAGTTGGTTCCTCCAAAAAGGTTGCTTTCTGGATGAACAAAGACAAAGACAGGGTTGCTTCCTTTGATGAATTGTTGATTGCTTGGTTATTGCTAGGGTTTTCTGTAATCCAAGTTTCGATCACCTAATCAAAGCCCCACTATCCGAACTCCAGGTTCCAGTCCCAAGTCCTCCTCTAAAGTCCTTTTAAAGTGTTATTTATAGGAAAATCTATAAGCTTCATTCTAATTGTTCAAGGAAACTAAAATTAATTAGGAAAAGAAAACTGAAACCAAATAGAATTTGGTTTCGAAAAAAATTACGTTGGAAAAATTTAGCTAGCAAAAACTGCAAGCGCTGGCCAAAACTGCGAGGATTGGTGCAAAACTGCGAGAGCTGGGAGCGCTGGCTGGGCAGCCAGCCAATTTTGCCGTAGGAACAATTGGCCAAGGCCAATTCATCCGAAAGAATTTCCTGCAGAATAAATATTATTTAATTAAAATACCATAAAAATTATTTTGGACTATATAAAAATAAAAAAATATCAGGCTGGACTGGGTCAAAAATTAAGGGTCTACACAATGTTATAATTCCCAACAAAAATCAAGAAATTCTCCATGCAATTTTGTTTCAGTATCAGAAATTGCTTTAATCAATTTTAAATTTTTCTTTAATTTCTCAATTTGAAGAAAATTAAAGGTTTATTTAAAAATATGAAAGCTATTCATTGGGAGAAAATATCTTGGTCTCAAATTAATACTTTGAAGTGCTTTCAAAATATTAAATTAGACTATTCTTTTCTTCATTCCATGGTTTCCTTTTGGGATATGAATTATAGGACATTCAAGGTAAATGACTTTGAGATATGTCACATGATGGAAGAATTTGAGGCCATCCTTGGATATCCAAGCAATCAACTAATGGCATTGCCCATATTGATTTCCAAAACTCAATAAAAGATGCAAATGTTGTTTCAAATTTCGAAGCCTGAAGTCTTGCAATTGACTATAGGTGAGAAAATTCTACTTGGTTCCTTGATTGACTTTTGTATTTCTCATTTGGCTCCCACCAAGGCATGGGGACAATTCTTGTTTGTTTCTCCTGATGGGGACATCGATCCATGAATATTGGATATAGTGGACCAAATGGAAGGAGTTTGTCTTTGATACCTGTGATCTTGTCCGAGACCTTAGTAGGATTGGATTAATTCAAATTGGAATAATTGAGGAGATTGGCCGAAAGTCCCTTGCTGCTACAGGTAATTACCCTAAAACTGTACCCTGAAACTGTAGGAGAGGATCGGTGATGATATCACACTGTGAGGGACCCCATACCTGCAGATGAGATTCTTTTCAATAAATCTAGCCATTTTCCTTGCCCCCAGCTTGTTGAAAGATTTGGCCTTGACCCATTTTGAAAATAATCCACTGCTACCATAATAAAGCAGTGACCGTTTGAAGCCGTCGGATGTATCTCTCCTATAATGTAAATTCCCCAAGTTGCAAAGGGCCAGGGTAAAGACATAGAATGCAGTTCTTCAGGAGGCATGTGATTCAAATTACCATGTATCTGACATTGCTAGCACTTCTTCACAAACTCAATGCAATCTCTCTCCATGGTTAACCAGTAGTAACCTTGTCGAATTATCTTCTTAACTAGGGCTAAACCACTCATGTGTGGACCATAACTTCCTACGTGTATTTTTGACATGATATGCTCAACTTTAGGCCTCCTTAAGCATCTCAAGTGCACCCCATCAGGCCATTTTTTATACAACTCTCCATGAAAGGTGATGTATTGTAAGGATCATTGCCTTATGGCTATTCTTTCTTTCTTTGTTGCCCCCAATGGGTATTCCTTATCCACCAAAAATCATCTTATAATGTCATACCATGCATCATGATCCGTATTAGTTTCCATGATTATTTCATATTCATAGCAAGGAGTTGATGAACTAGTTAAAATCAGAGGCTTCAGGAATAAGTTGATAAGATTTTCCCATACCGAAGCCAATGTGGCTAGGGCATCAGCCATCTGGTCTTCTTCTCTTGGTAGGTGTATAAACCTGCACTCCTTAAAATTCTTCTTCATCAAGGTTAAGTAATGGTGGTATGGTTTTAGCTTCTCTTCTTTTACCTCCCACTCTTCATTTACTTAGGATACTACTAGCAACGAATCGCCAAAGGCTTGCAACTTATCCACCATCATAATCATCAGGGTTTTCCAAACTAAAAATACATGCTTCATATTCTACCATATTATTGGTTGCCTTGAACTTCAACTTCTTAGCTAAAGGGATAAGCTCTCCTTTGGGTGATTCTAGTATGACTCCCAAACCCGCTCCTTTCCTATTCACTGCTCCATTGAAATACATCTTCCATCTTTGTACTTCTATGGCCTCTAAATGTTCATCAGAAACTTCAAGACTACCTCTTTGCTATCCGATAAAGGTTACTGGGCCAGGAATTCTGCCACTGCTCTACCATTGATTATTTTCCTGGTTACATACTCAATTTCAAATTCTTCTAAAATTATCAACCATTGACCATATTTCCCCATCAAAGAGGGTGTCTCCCTTAAGTACTTCACTGGATCCAACCTGGAAATTGCTTGCACACTATAAGATTGAAAGTAATGCCGCAACTTCTTAGAAGACCAAACCACAGCTGTACAAGTCTTTTCAATGATACTATACTTAATCTCATAAGGTAGGAGCTTTCTACTCAAATAATAGATTGCATGCTCAGCCCCCAACTCAACTGCTTGGGCTAGCAAGGCTCCTATTGACTCTTCTTCTTCTTCTAAGTATAGTAATAAAGGTTTACCGGGCTTAGGTGGTTTCAAGATAGGTGGATTTAATAGGTACTCCTTTATACGTTCAAAGGCCTTATGACATTCTTCATTCCACTTGACTGGTTGATTCTTTTTAAGGAATTTAAAGATAGGTTCACAGATTGTGGTGAGTTTTGCTATGAACCTGCTATTGTACTATAACCTGCCAATAAATTCCCAAACTTCTCTCTCCTTCTTAGGGGCTGGCATATCCCTAATTGCCTTAACCTTGTCAGGGTCAATCTCAATGTCATTTGGGCCAATCATATGTCCCAACAACTTGCCTGAGGTAACCCCAAACATGCACTTCGTCGGGTTTAACCTTATCTTATACTTCATTGCTCTCTTGAAGAATAATTCTAAGTTTTGGAAGTGTTGTTCCCTTGTATCCGACTTCACCATCATATCATCAACATACACTTTGACTTCTTTATGCATCATATCATGAAACAATGTGGTGGTCATCCTTTGATAGGATGCTCTAGCATTTTTCAACCCAAAATGGCATCACCCTATAACAAAATATACCCCACGTAGTAAAGAAGGCAGTATTGGCTTTATCCTCTTGGGCCATTAACACTTGGTTGTATCTAAAAAATCCATCTACAAACGAGTGTAGCACGCTAGAGGCTGCACTATTAGTAAGGACATCCATATGGGGTAAAGGAAAATCATCTTTAGGTGAAGCTTTATTCAAGTATCTATAGTCTACACAGACCCTAATTCTTTCATCTTTCTTTGGCACGGGTACTATATTGGCTAGCCAATCTGAATAATATCTCACTTCAAGGAATTTTACTTGTATTTGTTTAGTAATCTCTTCTTTAATCAATTCAGCTCATTCAAGTGTTAACCGTCTAAGTTTTTGTTTGGCAGGTTTCATATGAGTGTAAGTAGAAATCAGATGTTCAACTATGTCTCGATCTATTCCAGGCATATCCTTATAAGATCAAGCAAAAACCTCTTCATATTTTTTAAATATTTTTTCAAATCCCTCTCTTTCATCAGGAGTAAGGTCGGATGCTATGCTAATGTTTTTAGGATTATCTATTATTCCCAAATTTAATGATTTTGTGTCAATAAAGTTAATATTAAAAATGCTTATGTAACCACTATTTGAAAGTATGTAGCCATTAAGAAAAACATCACACAAGTAACCAAAATCATACTTTATTACATTTATTTTGGAAAAGAAAACAACATCATCCTCATACAAAACAGACAAATTAAAATCAAAATCAAAATCATTGTTCTCAAAATCATAAAGCAGAGCATCTTTGAACTTTTTCTCAACCAATGCAGCAATCTCCTTTGGAGTCTTCTCGGCTTTCAGGACAACTTCCTTATTTCCTTCTGGATTGGGCTCCTTGTCAGTTGGCAGGATGAGCTCTTTCTTCATTTGTTCCACTAGCTCGACAATATCAGCAAAAATTTCAAAGCGTGAAATTAACTTTCCCATGAACATGATTATCTCGGGCGTTGCTTGGAGTGGTCCCATGTTTGGAGCTTTGACAAAGATCTCTTCAGGTGGTGGGAAGCTCATCTTCTCATTCTTCTTTGGCGGAACATCTTTGCTAGCTTCTTCATACCCTAACCCTTTCTTGGAAGTTTGAGTCTTGAAATCTGGAAGCTTTTTCATACCTACCTTGCCCTTTCCAAGACCAGCACCAGGAAGGTAGCTCATGTTTTTTTATCATGTTCAAGATCTTGGAGTCCATTACTTCATCATCAGAAATTGTAACTACTTGGAAACCATTGAGAGGCCTCTCAATCATTATAGCATTGACTACCTCATTGTCTTTGGCCTGGATGACCACCGTCTCATCTCCGTTAGGGAACTTGATCTTTTGATGAAGGTGGAAGGAACTCCACTAAGAGGATGAAACCAGGGTCATCCTAATAGAAATGTAAAAATAACAGGTATGTCCAAAACCATAAATTATACTATAGACTCAATTGGACCAACCTTCATAATAGCTTTGAAAGTCCCTTTGGCATGCCTTTTAATATTGTCATAAGCCCTAATGGTCACTTTAGTTGGGCTGAGGTCTCTTGTTGACATAGCTAGCTTTGGCAAGATTTTAAGTGGGCAGACATTTATGGTGGACCCATCATCAACCGTCACACATGGAGTCCTTTTTCCTTTGACTTCTACTTTGATAAAGAGAGGATGGATGTGATCTCTCCCCTCTTCTGGCAAATTCACATTCGAGAAAGATACCATTCCCACAACAACTTCGTTCTTCTTTTAAATATCTTCACACTTCATCACTCCTTCAACTTTCACGAAGTTAACCAACTTCTCCAGTGTTATAGAGGTGGAAATTGACATGCTAGCCAAGGCCTTGGCCATAGTTTCACGGTGCTTCTTAGAAGTGGCCAATATGTCCCAAATGCTAACACTTGCTTGGGTTCTCTTCAACTGCTTAAGCACAGTGTCATCTTCCTCTTCTTTGTTCCCAACTTCAACTTCCTTTCCTTTATTAGCTTCTACTTTCTTGGGTGGTGGCCTTGCATAAGGCTTACCAGATCTAGTATTCATCACTTCAACTTCCTCAGGCTCAAACCAAGTCCATTCTTCCTTCGTAGGTTCAAGATCCTCATCACTATCACTTAAATCCCAAAACTCATTCACAAAACAGATTGTTACTTCTTTACCAACCATAGCTGGTCCAATTTTGCTAAACACAACTTCTTCTTTGGTTGCTTCTCCATCTACATCTTGGAAAGAAGACATAACAAAACTTTCATACAAACCTCCTCTAATCATGAAGGTTGTCGCCGGAGGTACTCTATTGAATCTTGGTAATGGGTTATCTTTGGTGTTTATCTTGTTAGGCTAGGGCAATTTCCCATTATCAATAAAATTTTGAATTTCATATCTCAATCTCAAACATTTATCTGTGTCATGTCCTTAAATTTGATGAAACTGGCAAAATGCCTTAGTGTCAAAATTAGGTAGAAGAGGGTTAGGCAAAGGACGAGTATTGAAGGGTTGCAACAATCCCTTCTTTTATAGCTTATTGAGGACCAAAGACAGAAGCATCCCCAATTCTGAAAACTGCCTTTTTCCTCTTTGGCCAGTAGCATTAACATCAACCGACTTTTGTGTACCTTGGTTACCAGACTGGTAGTTTCTCTTCTCGTTTCTTCTTGTTGAAAAGCGGTTCTTCTCTCTTTCCCACTCTTCAATTTGTAGAACAGCTTGCAAAAGGTCCTTGAAATCTCGAATGAGTGTATGCGACATCCTTTCGCGAAGGTTAAACAACACCCCCTCACAATCATTCTAATTTGATCTGATTCATCGGGCTTCCTTTTGAGCAATGCGGCCTTATTCCTCCACCTCTTCACATAGTCCATGAAGTTCTCATTCGGCCTTTGTCTAATGGACTCCACCTCCATTAAAGTAACTTTCAATTCAGCATTGTATCCATATTATTGGATGAAGGCCTTGTATAGTAGATCCCCGCTCTTTTGAGTGCCATCATCTAAGGTATTGAACCAATTTTGGATAACAAGATCCAATGAGAGCATGAAGTAGCTTAGAGTTTGAGCCTTAGTAGCTCGAGCAAACTGTATAGCAGTGATATATTACTTCACAAGGAGGTGAGGATTTCCAATTCCATCAAACTTTACAAAGGATGGCATCTTGAACTTGTACGGAACCTCTTCATCTAGCTCAAACAACTTATCGACATCAGACATTTCTTCAGTTTTTAGTTTCTTTTCAAACTTCTTTTCTAGGTCAGTGATCAACTTCTCAACATCTAAAGTTTTAGTCTTTTCCACGGCTGATCTTTCAACAACCTTTGGCTCCTTCTTCTTGTCTTGAGGATCTTGAAAGTATTGAGCCCAATCGTCATCATCATCAATGACTACCTTGTCATCATCAAAAGCTACTTCACCAACTTTAGCCTTTCCCAAGTCTTTCTTGGTGCTTACGGATGCTTCAACAGTGTTCCCAAATATTGTAGCCATTTGACTCTTCATGATCTCAACTAGGGCCCCCTTTAATTCTTCCATTTTGAATTCAATGGCATCATCCAACATCTTTTGAATATATTTTGGTTCCATTATTTTTGGTGAGAAGCTAATTAAGTTGCTGCTAAATTCTTCATCATCGGCGTAGGTCAGATTGTCCTAGGCTTTTGAACTGTTGTAATCCAGGGCTGTGCGCCAGAGAGGATCAATGATATGAGATGCAAATGTATGTATGCATGTATGCATAAACAATAAACAAACAAGGATAAACGGGAAATTCCTTTGAACCTTATAACATCCACACACGAATGACGATTCTCTTTTCCTAGGTATATGGTTAACAAAATACCAACATGGGGTATCTTATTTTTGAATAATTGTCTCAAAAGTTTCAACCAATAGTTATATTTTCAAACATGGAAATCAGTTCATGATAATTCCCATTAATTAGGTTTTAATCCATCCAATTAATTGCATTAAAACTAAATTAAGAGGTTTATTATAAATAGATTTCTCATTTGAAAAAGTAACTAGTGATTCATGCCACAAATAAGCCCATGATCAATAATTCTTAGTATAAACTAGGCTCACAATTGATTTTTGGTATTTCCATAATTGACCTAAATATTCGTAAGCTCTTTCAAAAGGTTGTGAAAATAATTTTATTTTTAAGCCCATTATAAAAAAGTTTTTAGAAAAAATGGATTTTGGGCTTTGTATTTGGGCCATGAGAAAAGAAAAGTTTTGACTTATTTTGAAAAAGTTTTATGTCCAAAGACCATTTTGAAAACTTTGAAAATAGTTTTGGACTTTTGGATTTATAAGAAAAATTTTGTTTGAGTTCACAATGTAATTAGGTCATTTAGAAAAACAACAAACTAAATAAGTCATGATTTAAACCAAGATAAATTAACCATAGTCAAACAACAAACATTTGAGGTAAAACCTAAGAAAAGTAACTAGGCCAATTAAACGAGCTTTAGTCTTTGGGTTGAAAGGCTTAGGTTCCCATAGCAAGTATATACCAAAAGGTACAAGGCTATGAGTGGTTATGCCAAGCTCAATCTCCTTACCTTGAATGAAAGTATGGTATCCCTTACATAACACGACACGGGTTACATGGACATCCTAACTCACGCACACGATGCAGTCTAATATGATGCAATGGATAATATCATGATAAGAAAAAATAGAATAATATAAAGACCAATGGATTCAACTTCTCTTATCCCCAATGGAGTCGCCAATATGTGCGGGGATTTTCGCCCCCACTCCCACGTGGAATGGTTCTTATGACTTTAGCACTGTTAGGCTTAGGGCCTTAGAGAACATGGGCCTAAACCATGAGAAAATAGAGTCACCACTCGGACGGGCTAGAAAAAAGAAAGGGGTGGATGACTCGATTCCTAAGGAATTCCCAACCCCATTAGGTTTGGAATGTTGGGTAAGTGTGGGAAAGGTCAGAATGACCAAGCACCCTCACAACGCCCGGTTCATTGGAACTGGCCTCCTTTTCAGGTCTTAATATTATAAAATTCTTAAATATAATGACATTATCCATACTACATACGATCATAAAAATAAATAAATACTTTATTAAAAATTATAGCAATGTTCAAACAAAATAAATGGACACCCATCCAAGGATGGAAACATGCCCTTACATTGTCCAAAGTCTAAAACTAAATAGGACACCCACCCAAAGGTGGAAACGTATCCTTTACATTAATTCCTGAATATGAAAATAGTTTAAATTACATGAAGTGTAATTAATGAGGTACCCATAAGGTGGAAACATACCTCTTACATAATAAAAAAGATAAGGTAAATCAATAAAAGACATTCAATCATTCATTATGAAAGTAAACCATTCTTTATAAGCCAAATAGAGATCAATATATGAAGATGTAAACTAAATACATAAAGCAAAATTCAAATAACAATTAAAGACTAAATAAACAAGTTAGGGTTTTATGAGTCATGGTTTATGAAACTATGGTTTGTGGTTTGAAATTAGGATTTGGACCTAAATTTGGAAATTGAACTTACTGGAATTAGGGTTTTAAGTTTTTGGTGTCTTGGTTTTGGAAAAAAAAATTACAGTTTATGGATTTTAAGGCTCCTTGACTAGGGCTTGGAAAAAATTAGGTTTTAAGTCTACTAAGTTACAGTTTTGGTCTTTTGGGTAGAATAATTTGAAAATAGGGTTTTTGGATAACAAGCCTTAAAAGAGATTAGGGTTTTAATTTGTTATTTTAGAAAAACAGTGATTTAGGGGAATAAATTAAGGTTTTGGGAAAATAATTAGGGTTTTGGGATTTAATGAAACAGTGTAAGGTTTTGGACAAAAATAGTTTAGAGCTTTGAGTTTTAACAAAAAGAATTTAGGGTTTTTAAGGTTAGCTAGCCACTGAAACATTAGGGTTTAAGGATTTTAAGGAATTAGATGAGGGTTTAAGGATTTAATGAATTAGGGTTTTGGTTCATAAATTATATAAATCAGATTTAACAATTTTATGCTACTAAAAAATTAATATCAAAACACTTTAACAAAACATTAAAAGAAAGTATGTTATGGCTACTATGAATATAAAAAATTATTAGTGAAGATTAAATATCCATTGTTGGTTCCACCACAATTACACCGTTGGAATTTTGGGGAAACCTTGATCAATACAACATAACCTGTTGCCTTGTGGATGGCGGTGTTATTTTTTCCTTGGATGCTTCAGGTTGCTTCAAAATTAAAAGTCTAATCTTTTAGTAATTTTTGTCGTCCCCCTATTTTGTGTTTTTAATGCTAGTATTTATAGAATTTTTAAAGTAAAACCTAATATCTTGAGGAAGTTCAAGCTGTTTAGGAAATTAACTGACCTTTCCAAGTGACAATCGGATTTTAGCAAAATTTGGACAAACGCGCTAGCACGGGCTACTGGGACGAGAGGAACGGTTGAGCAACGAAGCTGGGATGCAAATAATTAGGCCAGCACCTACGAGGCACTGCCCAATTCGTCGTAGCATTCAACTGTGGCGAATTGGCCTAGGCCAATTTGCCAAAGCTGGTGTCGCTCACTGATTGGTTCATCTGATTTGTTATTTTTTATTATATATATATTAAAAAAATAAAAAAATGAATAATAAAAAAATAAAATATTAAATAAAATAAAATAAATAATATATACCACAAAAATTATTTCAGACTTATTTTTAAAATTTTGGACTGGACTTGGCCAAAAATTAAGGGTGTACACCTACTTAACAAACTTCCCTTAACTTGTTTGGTTTTTGTTTCATTTTTTTCTTTAATGTTTTCTAGAATAATTATGTTTTTAAAATTAAGATTGTTTAAATAAATTACTTTCATTAAAATTTTATTGGTCTTTGTTCATTTTGGTACTGTGAGCGGTGATTTTTGCCCCCACTCCCGGTGGAATGGTTCTTGCGACTTCGGCACTGTTTAGGCTCGGGGCCTTAGAGAACACAGGCCTAAGCCCAGAGAAAATGGTGTCGCCACCCGGACGGGTCGAAAAAAAAAAGTGGTGGATGACTCGATTCCTAAGGAATCCCCAACCCCTTAATGGGTTCGGAAAGTTGGGTACATGTGCGGAAGGTGAGAAATGGCCCACACCCCCACAATACCCGGTTCATTGGAACTGGCCTCCTTTGCAGGTCTTAATATTATAAAATTCTTAAATATAATAATATTATCCATACTATATGCAACAAATAAAATAAAGCATCATTATATTAAAATTAAAGCAATGTCCAAACAAAGCAAATTAATGGACACCCATCCGAAGATGGAAATATGTCCTTACATCATCCATGTCTAAACTAATAGGACACCCACCAAAAGGTAGAAACATGTCTTTTACATTGGTCTAAAATATAAAAGCAATTTAAATTACATGATATTTAACTAATGAGGTACCCACAAAGTGGAAATATACCTCTTACAATTTTAATACTAAAACAAATAAAGAAAACATCCATCCATGATAAATTAAATAAATCAAGTATTGAAATTAAATAAATCAACCATCAAAGCATATAATAAACTACATAATCAAATCTAAAATTAAATAAAGCAAGTAAAGATACAAATTAGGGTTTACTGTTTCTATTTAAAGTTCTTTAATTAACATTTAGGGTTTTGGGATTTTAGTATTATTATTGTTATTTGTACTATAAAGGTTTTGTAAAATTGGAATGGATTAGGGTTTTATGAATTTAAGAAAGTAGTAAGGTTTTTTGGTTAATCAAATTAGGGTTTTAAGAGTAATGTCAAGAAATTAGGGTTTTGAAATCTTAAAACATTTGGTTTATAATTCATGTTTACTGGATTGTTATTTTAGTTTTATTAGATTATGGCTTTAGGGTTTAGATTAACTAGTTTGGGGTTTTAAGTTCACTGAATTGGGGTTTAGGAAAACTTAGGGCTTACTGTTTTGGTTTTTTAAGAAAGTTAGGGTTTTTGGTATTTTAGAAAACATATTTGGTTTTAGGATTTAAGAAAATAGTTTAGAGTTTTATAAAATAATTATGATTTTTAGAAAACGTAAAAAGAACTAGGGTTTGGAGATTTAAGAAAACATTTGGAGATTTTGGACAAAAAGTTATGGTGTAGATGAAAATAGTTCAAGGAAAATAATTTATGGTTTTAAAACTTTTGAAAACAGAAGAGAAACAATTTTAGGGTTTCAAGGTTTAGAAGAAACATTTTAGGGTTTTTTTAAGGTTTTGGAAACAGAAGAAACAATTTAGGGTTTTAAGGTTTAGAAGAAACGTTTTAGGGTTTTTTAAGGTTTTGATCAATTTGTATGATGAAACAATTAATTCAATTTGAATAATGAAGCTTCTGTAAATAAATAAATAAAGAAAATAGAGATTCAAACCTCCGTTCGTTGGTTCCACCAAAAAATTACTTTCTGGATGAACAAAGACAAAGGCAAGGTTGTTGCCTTTGATGAACATTCATAGCTATAATCCTTTCAAGTTTAGCATACAGTTTTGAAAAAAATGCATGCTTCAAGATTAGGAACTCATTCTAATGCTGAGTTATTGGAGTTTATTCGGCATTATGAAGATGGAAATATAGGTCTACTAGCCGGGATGCCGCTTCATCATAGTTCAAATCAAAAGAGCAAGGTAATTATTTTTTTTTGTGTGTTTTTTCATTTTTTTCTTTTTCATTTTTTTCTTTTTCTTTTTAATATATTTATTTATTATTTTTTTCTTTTTCTTTTTTTGTGTTTTTATTTTTTCATTTTTTTTATTTTTATTTTTATTTGTTTGTTTTTTTCTTTTTATTTTCTATTTTTTAGAAATTTAGGAAAAATATATTAATTTAAGAATTTAAGTAGATAGAATAATGATATACTTAGCTGGTGTTAACTTATCTGGCTCCGTGTTAGCGTGATCATTGCGTAATTCGGGGTGAAGGGTGTATCTACAAAGCCCGATAATGGTATGGTGTAGCGCCTTCTCGGGTAAGGCAAATTATCCGAGATTGCGGCTTTGAGAGCTTCATTTTACAATTACTATCCGAGGAGTATCCGATAGACCAAAGTGTAGTCCAAGTGCTTGCAGAATGATGGTTAGACACAACTCATACTTTTCACTTGCCCATTGGAAAGATGACAATTGGTTCGGTCGACTTTGCTGCTATAACCGGCATTCGGTATGATGGTCTTCTGGTTCCTTTTGCCAATGATATTCTAACATTTGAAGAAATTCAACAATTAATTGGTATGGAACCATCATATAAAGGGCCTTTTAAGATATAAATCGAGCCAATTTGTAATTATTGAATGAATTATGAAGGAAGGATCCATAGAGACACAGCCTAACAGTATGCTCAAGGATTTTGTTATATTTGCTCGGGTCGACCATTTTAGGCAGCACCGAATCCGCCATTCATTTGTCAGTGTTGAGGGCCCTTTCTTATATGAGGATGGTACCACTTTATGGCTAAGGTGAAGTTGGCCTTGTCTGTCTTTACCATGGCCTTGACAAAATTTGTCGAAATAAGAAGTCTTTTGTTGGCTTTATGGCGATTTTCGAGGTACTCTTCTTCCACCAATGTCAATTCCATTCTTATTTTTGCATGAATTTGATTTTTATTATTGTTGTAGGCATGGGCATATGAGCACAATCTTGTGAGGGTGCCTAGTATTCCCCGAGAGAGAGTTGGGTATCCGTATTATGCATATCCATATTATAAATAGCTTTGATACATCAACATAATTCATATTATGCATATCGTAACATATTTCTCATTCATCAATAATATATTAAATAAATTAACACATTTTTCCAACCAAATGTGTTAAGTCCCAATGTCATGTAAATGTATGCAATCATTCAAAGTTTGTACTTGCCTCTAAAAGCAACAACACCACTTCAACCTCCTCTTCCAAGATATCCCTCAATCCTTGGATTGGGTAACTCAGTTCTCTTCAAAGCCTAAACCAAAGGTTATTATAAATACTCACTTAGTGATACACATAAGAAAATAAGAATAAGAACTATCTAGGGCAAACTCTACACTTGACACGCTCAACAACACGGGTGTGTCCATGGTCATGCCCTAAACCAACAACACAGAAGCTTTGACACGCTCAGTGACATGGGCTTGTCTATGCACGTGTCAATTTTCCAACAAAATAGTAGCTATGACACGCTCAGTGACATGGGCGTGTCACTGGGTGTGTCAATACTACTACAACAGAAGCTGTGACATGCTCAGTGATGTAGGCGTGTCACTAGACGTGTCAATCCTCCAATAATACAGTAGCTGTGACATGCTCAGTGACATGGGCGTGTCACTGGACGTGTCACCAGCCCTGAAAATAGAACCATTGACACATCTGTTGACCCTTAATTTTTGACCCAGTCTGGTCCAATATATTTTATTTAGTCCCAAATAATTTTTGTGTTGTCCAAAATATTTTAATTGGTTCAAAATAATTTTTGTTATCTTAATTAAATAATTTTTGCTTTATTATCTAATTTTTATTAATAAAAAATAAAAATAAACAAATAAAATTCAAAAAATAAAAAAAAATCAGAGAGGGAAAAATCGGAGACGAAAAAAATCGTCGTCGAAAATTCTAGCGCGGGCTTGGCGGTGGGCAATTTTGCCCGCAGGATTTTCCTGCTGGCAAAACGGCCCCTCAGGCCGATTCCCCACCCCCTGTTGCAGCCAATTGCGGAAAATTTTTTTGCCAGTGTAATTTTTTCGCAGTAGTTTTTTTTGCCAGCGAAATTTTCAGACGCAAATTTTTCGAAACCTAATACAATTAGGTTTCGGTTTCCTTTTCTTATTAAATATTGTATGCCATGAGTAACTAGGAAAAACCATAAAAAAACTTCTATTAATAACAACACAAAAAGGAAGGAAAGCAGTGAAATAAAATCTGACTTTTTGAGAGACGAAGAAGAAAAAAAATAAACCATCAAAGGCAGCAACTGCCTTTGTTGTTATTCATCCAAGAAGAATTATTTATTGGAGGAACTATCAAAAGGAGGTATGTATTAAATTCTTTGGTTATTTTTTCACAGTAGCTAAAACTAGGAATTTGTGTTTTTCAAAATTAAAAACCTTAGAACTTTAATTTAGTTTTTCTAAAGTTAAAAACCTTATTTCGTTGGTTGATTTTCCAAAAGGCTTAAAATTGTTATTTTTACTTCTTTAAAATCTTAAAACCCTAATTGAACATATTTTTCAACAAAACCAAAATTTGATTCTGTTTCTTTCAAAATTTTAAACTTGGTTTTGTTTCTTTCAACAAACCTTAACAAATATCTTTTCTATTTTTATAAACTTTAAATCATTTGTTTAAATTCATAAAACTTCATAAATTATCAAATTGATTTCCAAATTCTAAAATCCAATTCATCACACGAAACCCTAATTTTAAATCCTAAAACCCTAATTCAACTCCAAGACCTAAAATAGTGAACACTAACCCTTTTAAAACCTTAAACCCTAATTTTTTTATAAACTCTAATCCTTAAAACCTTAAAAATCATATAAACACAAATATTTTAATTTTATACAGTAAGCTTGAAACCATCATTTAAAACCACAAATCAAAAGTATTTTAAAGTATCCAAAACCCTTGTTTCATGATTTCACCATTCAAACCTTAATTTGTTTAATCAAAGTGTCTTACCAACCTTTTAAAAACATAAAATCCTTAATTTATTTTAATTCTTTAAAAAGTCACAGTAGCTTAAACTCATGAAAATCCAAAACCCTAAACATATGAAATAAAGGGTCCTAAATGGAAACAGTAGCTATAACTTAGATTTTTATTTGACTTATTCAATTTCATATTTAATTATGCTTTGATTTATTTCATATGCTTTAATTTATTTAAGTTTAATACTTGATTTATTTAATTTATCATAAATGGATGTTTACTTTCTATTGATATTTAATATATTTGATGAATGATTTATTTATGATGAATGATTATTTACTTTTATCAATTTGTTTAGATTTTTAAATGTTGTAAGAGGTATGTTTACACATGGTGGGTACCTCATTAGTTAAATATAATGTAATTTAAATTGCTTTTCTATTTTAGAACCAATGTAAAGGGCATATTTCTACCTTTCGGTGGGTGTCCCTATTTAGGCATGTGATGTAAGGACATGTTTCCATCTTCAGATGGGTGCCCATTTATTTGTTTTGCTTGGACTTTGCTTTGATTTTAATATATTGATGCTTTCTTTTATTTATTGTGTGTAATATGGATAATGTTGTTATATTTAAGAATTTTATAATATTAAGACCTGTAAAGGAGGCCAGTTCCAATGAACCGGAAGTTGTGGGGGTGCTGGGCCATTTCTCACCTTCCCCACACGTACCCAACTTTCCAAACCCATTAGGGAGTTGGGGATTCCTTAGAAATTGAGTCATCCACCCCTTTCTTTTTCTCGGTCAGTCCGGGTGGTTACTCCATTTTCTCCAGACTTAGGTTAGTGTTCTCTAAGGTACCGAGCCTAAATAGTGCCGAAGTCGAAAGAACCATTCCACCGGGAGTGGGGGCAAAAATCCCCGCTCACAATGCCTAAAGGTCTGGCCTTGCTACTAGGCTTGTCAGGCCAAAAACCTGAAATTGACACCAAAAACGCCACATCCAACTATCATCTTTCTTTACCATTTTCAACTCCAAACAAACTCAACCAAAATAATCATAATACCACCATAAACTTGCATAAACATCAAAACAACTCAATTACAAGCATCAAACACAATCACAACCATATTTCACAACTCAAAAATTACACAATCCACAACTCTTGTTTTCTTCCCCAAACTTAACCCATTTCTTCAATCCAACCCCAAATATCAAAGTTATCTAGACCCAAGAACTTCAAACATACCCAAAATCAACCATAAACACAACCACATCAACAATCCAACAAACTCATAAACACACTCTCAAAGGAAATCAAAGAAACAAGTTGGAACTTACCAAAAATGAAGAAAAATCCTTAAAATTCCAACTTGATCACTTGAAATCCTTCAATTGCTTGAGTTAGGAAGAAGTAAAACCTCTTTTCCTTTGGATGAAGATGGTGGCCGGCTCTCTTGGAGAAGAAAGAAGAAGATGAAGATAAAAAAGGTCAACAATACTCGCTAAACACTTCTCTTTTAACCAAACACAATTCCTTAATTCACTCTCCACCAAGCAATAAATTAATATTATAATATTAATCCCAATTATGCTCTTCCACTAACCATAATTAATTCTATTTAATAAAAAAATATCTCTTGACCATGTTAAGATATTGACTTGTATATAATGTATATATCTACATATATTCAACATATACACATCTCCTTCCTTTTTCCATTTCACTTAATTAAATATATACTTAAAATCATTTAATTTATTTCAACATTTAATATTTCCAAAAATTTTGGGGTATTATATGGGATATTACAATTCGAAAAGTTCTTGAATAAATTTTTGATCCCAAAAGTCCCAATCTCATCCCCTTTTTCTATGTGTTTTAATGTGGTATTTCTAAGTAATTAAAATAGAAAACCTAGTATGTTAAGAAAATTAAAAATTATTTTGGAAATAAAATCAAAAACCAAGTAAAATAAGGTTTTGGCGAGAACTGTGCATAGGCCCAAGCGAAATTGGCGCTCGGCGAGTTGGGAGTGAGCTACAGGCTAGACGCAGGCAAAACTATGCGTGGGGCATAATTTCGTCGCAGGTTTTGCTTGCGAAAAATTGGTCCACAACCAATTCACCGCAGGCAAAACCTATAGTGAATTGGCCTAAGCCAATTCGTCGCCAGCGACTTTCATCGCCAATTTTTATTTTTTATTTATATATATATAAATAATAAATAAAAAGTAAAATAAATATTAAAATAAGTAATAAATAATAAGTATTTATAAATAAATGATAAATAAAATAAATAATAAATATTAAGTAAAATAAATAATAAATATTAAAATAAATAATTTATACCATAAAAATTATTTCAGACTGTTTTAAAATCTTTAGACTGCACTGGAACAAAATTAAGGGTCTATAGTTTGCCCCATGCTTGAACGATCTGAGTCTACAGCAAAAGAGAGTGAAAAGTAATGTGATTTTTGACTGGGTTTAGAGCCAGAATGGACTCTGTACCCAAGGCTGGGTTGAGTTTTAAACTCAAGAATAATTTGGGTTCTAGACCCAAGATAAGTTCTGGACTAAAAAATAATTTGGAGTTCTGGACCCGAGGTAAGTTCTGGACTAAAAAAAAATAATTTGGGTTCTGGATCCGGAGTAAGTTCTGGACTTAAAAATAGTTTGAGTTATGGACTTAAAAATAATTTGGGTTCTGGACCCGAGGTAAGTTATGGACTTAAAAAATAATTTGGGCTCTAGACCCAAGGTAAGTTCTGGACTTAAAAAATAATTTGAGTTCTGAAACCAAGGTAAGTTCTAGACTTAAAAAATAATTTGGGGTTCTGGACCCGAAGCGAGTTTTGGATTTAAAAATAATTTTGATTCTGGACCTGAGGTAAGTTTTGGACTTAAAAAATAATTTGGGTTCTGGATCCGGAGTAAGTTATGGATTTAAAAATAATTTGTGGTTCTGGACCCAAGGTAAGTTCTGGACTTAAAAAATAATTTGGGGTTCTGGACCCGAGATAAGTTCTAGACTTAAAAAATAATTTGGGTTCTGAACCCGTGGTAAGTAATGGACTTAAAAAATAATTTGCGTTCTGGACTCGAGGTAAGCTCTGGACTTAAAAATTAATTTGAGTTCTGGATCCGAGGTAAGTTCTGGACATAAAAAATTATTTGGGGTTCTGGACCCGAAGTGAGTTTTGGACTTAAAAATAATTTGGATTCTAGACCTGAAGTGAGTTCTGAACATAAAAAATAATTTGGGTTCTGGACCCGAGGTGAGTTTTGGACTCAAAAATAATTTGGATACTTAGACCTGAGATTGGGTTGGGTACTTGGACCCGAGACTGAATTGGATTTGGGTACTTAGACCCGAGACTGGATTGGATACTTGGACCCATGATTTGGTTCTTAGACCCGAGAATTAATTGGATTTGGGTACTTGGACCCAAGACTAAATTGGATTTGGAACTCGAGACTGAATTAAATTTGGTTACTTGGACTCGAGACTGGGTTGGATTTGGGTACTTGGACCCGAGACAGGATTGGGTACATGGACTTGAGACTGGATTGGATTTGGGTATTTGGACCTGAGACTGGATTGGGTACTTGGAACCGAGACTGAATCCAATTTACCTTTTATCAGTTGAGAATTCTGGCTGCTCCAGCTGTTTCATTCTTTAATGGATTGTGGTTCTTCACCCTCAAATTGGATCTTCATCCTTGGACCTTGGATCTTCATCCTTGGCGTCGGGTCTTCACCCTTTGAAATTGGATCTTCATCCTTGACATTGGATCTTCAACCTTCAAAGTGGATCTTCATCTTTGTCATCAGGTATTCACCTTTTAAATTGTATCTTTATCCTTTGGACATCGCGTCTTCACCCTTTGAAACAGATCTTCATCCTTTAAGCTGGATCTTCATCCTTGGAATTGGGTCTTCACTTTGAAATGGATCTTCATCCTTTAGACTTCGGGTCTTCACCCTTCAAAGTGGATCTTCATCCTCGACATCAAGTCTTCACCTTTAAAAATGGATCTTCATCCTTGGAAATTGGGTTTTCACCATTGAAATTGGATCTTCATCCTTTAAGATGGATCTTCATCCCTTAGACTTTGGTTCTTCACCCTTCAAAGTGAATCTTCATTCTCGGCATCAGGTCTTCACCCTTGATAATGGGTCTTCATCCTAGGAAATTGGGTCGTCACCCATGAAATTGGATCTTCATCCTTTAAGCTGGATCTTCATCCTTGGAATTGGGTCTTCACCCTTTAAACTGGATCTTTATCATTTGGATATTTGTCCTATATTGGCTTCAGCTCTTCTAGCTGGACTGATCATTTGAGTTTTGCATCTTCATTCCTTCGATAGTTTTAGTGTTCCATTCTTTTGCACTTTTCCAAAAAATTAAGCCATTTTTTAGCTGGAAATTTTGCAAAAAATTCAACTCTTTTTTAGTTGGCCTTCATATCTTCTCCTTGCCCCCTGAGTGGCAAAATATTTGAAAGTGAGTTTGAAAATTCTTTGTACATGCATAAACTCAAAAATTGAAAGGGAGAAACTTTGCCCCCCGTGTAGGCTCAAACCAAAGATTTTTTTTTCATGCAGGCTTTGATTGATGTTTTTGTTGTCTAGTTCTTCGTACAAGCATTCATTTCTTATTTTTGCAAAATGACTGGAGCTTCTTCAAGCAATGGGCCTTCCATGCCACCTGATTTCATGTCCGCTTCATGTTTGCTTCATAGAGTATTATTGTTTACTTTGACAAATGATAAGTAACACAAGATAACAAAATGCAATGTGATATGCTCGTGTATGCATGATATGCATGGATTATACTTACAATGGTTCCATTGACTCATAGACTGAGGTGATTAGTTGAAGTGTTCTCATACATTTCTTCTAGATGCTCATTCAAGTCTTGCATTGGAATGACAAAAGGCTTCATATTTATGGCTTTTATATTCAAGTTGTTGAAAACATGAGTAGTGAGACCCAAATAGTGGAGTCAGGGACACATCCATTTCAAACTATGATTCAGCATGTCAGTTGGTAGCTTCTTCATAGTCTTGCCAATAATCATTTACTTTTCCCAATGTGTCCTTTGAGTTCGACGGTTCAACAAACTTCTTTTAACTTGAAGGTTTTGTATGAAATTTTTTTTTGAATTTTGATTTTGAAATCAAATGTTGGCTTTACCAAATCAATGTAAATGTACCTCAGGACATGATTTCCCAAATTAACATATCTATAACATGACAACCCTAGTTACCATACTAAACTTGGGAATCATTTCTATTTGAACAAGAACTATTGCACTTCAGATAGGCACATACACATTACTTAGCCAAAGGTCTCATTGAGTTTAAATGTCTATCTCATATCCATGCTTATTCAAACAATCTCCACTAATTGACTCTACCTATCAAGAGAGATCAACAGGTCTTTAATAAGCTTGAAATGGGGTTTATAAGGGACATGGGTTAAGCAGAGGCCAGCTAAGATTGGAGTTGATGTGATACTATGGATGAGCCTTCACACTAAAAGCTTCTTGTTGGAACTTTAGGTACTTGGGAGCATGAAAAGATAAAGCTTTGAACATTCTTTTTGACATCAATCTGGATCTTGATTAGGACAGTCTTTGTCTTTGCAAAAAGTTTGATATTCACATTTCATCATTTCATTTTTTTCCTCTGTAGGATTGTCAAGTATAGGACTTTCAAAAACTAGATGGACTTTCTCATTTTTCTCAGATTTTGATTGAATATTTGGTTGTGTTGGACCAATTCAAGTCAAACTGTCCTTATAAACCAAATGAAAGCCTTTTGCTGCTTTAGGTAAAAGAGAACTTGGTTGGCTTTTTGAATCGTTTTGGCTTTTATTTTCTTTTTTTATTTTTTCTCTTTCTCTTTCTTCTTTCTTCTTTTTTTCCTCCTTTTCTTGTGTTTTTTGTTTTTTTTTCTCTTCTTTTTTTTTGGTCCTAGCTCTAAAAGAGTTATCTTATTTGTACCAACTTGTATTTCTGATAATAGATGAGTGGAGTGGTATTAATCTGCTTCAGTCCTCACTTTATCTATGATATTTGGTCTAATTCAGGTGAAATTCAACTACCCTTATGGTCTTGAGAACTTCAACTATCCTCATAGTCTTGACTATTCATTCCTTTCTTTGATCTTCTTGCCTCTTCATCTTAGAGATCATAAGACTTGTCAAAAGTGTAACAACAGCTCAGGGTAGGTTGTTGGTCTTATAAGTCAATGAAAAGAAAGCTAAAACTCTATGGAAGCAACCAGGGATTGATATTTAAAAGGGTGGATACAAGTTGTTGGCTTATCAAACAATGCCTAGATCATTTCTCTCTTAAATAAGCAGAGTTCAATTTCACCTCATAAATTTGTCAAAGCATGTTCTAAGACTGACTAGGACCTAGACAAAGGTAATTATGAAGGAGCGCTCTCTAAGTAAGCATACAGAACTCAATGCTATAGAACAATTCCCTCACCTAGTAAAGTCATTCAAATCATTATGCCTAGATACATTAATTATGAATATCAAGCTAGATTCATCATCGGTTGAGCACCAAAATGAACAAAGACCAACAAAAATTTTGATGAAAGTAATTTATTCAAATAATCTTAACTTAAAAAAACATAATTGTTCTAATTAAATATTAAAGAAAGAAAAATAAATAGAGCAACACTCCAAGCTAAGGGAAGTTTGTTGAATAAAATATCTCTTTATTCCACATCTTTAATACTCCCATTTTGAAAGGAGGATACGACAAAATCTTCCTCCAATCCTCTTCCTACCATGAAGGTTGCTAGTGGTGGCACTCTGTTTAACCTAGGCAAAGGATTGTCCTTTGTATTGGGCTTATTGGGCTCGGGTAGCTTACCACTATCAATCAAATTCTGGATCTCATGCCTCAACATCACACATCTATCCGTGTCGTGCCCTTGCATTTGATGAAATTGACAAAATGCCTTAGTGTCAAAATTAGGTGGGAGAGGGTTAGGCAAAGGACGAGGATTTAAGGGTTGTAACAATCGCTTCTTTTATAGCTTATTGAGGACCCAAGACAGTGACTTCCCCAGATCTGAAAACTATCTTCTATTTGCTTGACCAGTTGTATTAACATCAACTTTCTTTTGCATGCTTTGATTACCCTACTGGTAATTCCCTTTCTCATTCCTTCTTGCTGAAAAGCAGTTCTTCTCCCTTTCCCACTATTCAATTTGTAGACTAGCTTGGAGAAGATCTTTGAAATCTCAGATGAGTGTATGAGACCTCTTTTCATGAAGACTAGACAACACCCCTCTCACAATCATCCTAATCTGATTTGACTCATCAGGCCTTTTCTTGAGCAAAGCAACCTTATTTCTCCATCTCTTTACATAATCAACAAAGTTCTCATTTGGCCTTTGCCTAATAGTCTCCACCTCCATCAAGGTAACTTCCAGCTCAATATTGTACCCATACTATTGAATGAAGGCTTTGTACAACATGTTCCAATCTTTTTGGGTACTTTCTTTCAAGGTATTAAACTAATTTTGCACAACAGGATCCAATGAGAGCATAAAATACCTCAGTGTTTGAGCTTTAGTAGCTCTGGCAGATTACATGATACTGATGTACTGCTTCACATGGAGATGAGGGTTTTCAGTACCATTATACCTAGCGAAGGAAGGCATCTTGAACTTATAAGGGACCTCCTCATCTTTTTCAAACAGTTTGTCAATCTCGGACATCTCCTCAGTTTTCATCTTCTTCTCAAATTTCTTCTCCAAATCAGAAATTAGTTTCTCAACATCAAAAGTTTTAGTCTTTTCCACAGTTGCTCTTTCCACAACTGTGAGTGGGGATTTTCGCCCCCACTCTTGGTGGAATGGTTCTTGCTACTTTGGCACTATTTAGGCTTACGGCCTTGGAGAACACAGGCCTAAACCTGGAGAAAATGGAGTCACCACCCGGACGGGCTGGGAAAAAGAAAGGGGTGGATGACTCGATTCCTAAGGAATCTCAAACCCCTAATGGGTTCGAAAAGTTGGGTACATGTGGGGAAGGTGAGAAATGGCCCAGCACCCCCACAATGCCCGGTTCATTAGAACCGGCCTCCTTTGCAGGTCTTAATATTATAAAATTCTTAAATATAACAATATTATCCATACTACATACAATAATTAAAATAAAGCTTCATTATATTAAAATCAAAGCAATGTCTAAACAAAACAAATAAATGGACACCCATCCGAGAATGGAAACATGTCCTTATATCGTTCAAGGTCTAAAACTAAATAGGACACCCACCAAAAGGTGAAAACGTATCCTTTACATTAATTCCAAAATATAAGAACAATTTAAATTACATGAAAATTAATTAATGAGGTATCCAATAATGGAAACATACCTCTTACAATGTTTTGAAACCAAAGAAAATCAATAAAAGTAAATAACCATTCATCATAAATAAATTATTCATCTAATTTAAATAAAACAGTAAGTATATAACTTTAGGGTTTAAGTAAATAAAATTGAAGCTTATGAAAATAAAATAAAATCTTTAGATATTTGAAAAGAACAAGCTACTGTGATGATTTGGAAAATAGAATTAATTAAGATTTATGATTTGAATAAATTAGGGTTTAGGTTTGTATTTTGAATAAAGCTACTGTATTTTGAATAATCATAATAAAGGAAGTTAAACATAAAGACTTATAATACACAAATAAATATTAAACCCTTCGACGAGCCCATTCGGCAATCCTACTAGTCGATTAGTGAGCGGGGATCAAAGGGGCAGCATCCTTTGCTGGGTCGAGAGCCGCGCCCAAAAGATTTTGAAAATTGTATTTTAGGGTTGTAGGTTTTGGTGTTGAAAATTAACATTTTAGGGTTTAAGATTTAGAAAATAGGGTTTTGAAATTGGAAGAAACAAGCTACTGTAAATCTTAGAAAAATAGATTTGGTTAGGGTTTTAAGATATGTAACACCCCGATACCCTATATAAGTACTATACATATACCTAGTATACATTCAGTAAGTATATAAAGTATGAGGATGTCACTTTTCATTACCTTTTTTTTTTAAATCTGTAACAGAGTTCAAACCATAATACGTTACTTTAAATAACATTTACAAAATCATTATCATTATCAAAACTTCATTTATACATATAAATACTCTCTCGTCAGAAATACATCATAATTAAAAGTTATACATGTATGCATCACCCTCTAGTTGGTCTCGATAAACTCTTACTCTTCTCGTGGCATAACAGCTGCACGATTACACAATCCGCGCTAAGCCCGAGAGCTTAGTAGTACAAATATGAAATATAAACATACATTATAGAAATTCTATCATATAATGATATATCAATTCAATGAACCATTAGTTATTATCATGTTTTTCCTTTTTAATTGCACCTTTCATATATCTCGGCTAATTTCATATATTATGTACATATATACATAAACATTATCACCGACCACAATCCATCCCTAGTATTCATAATCAATATATCATTACACACATTACATATCATACCAATCATGAATCACATTTCCAATGAAGTCAACCATAGATCTCATTACTCATTTCTTTCAACACTTGTATATCACATTGACAACAAAGACAGACTCGGGCCCAAAAGACACTAATATGCTATTCAATTTTCAGAGTTAATGCTTTGGTTTTGTTATCACATTTATCATTATCATAGACCCAACTAGGCTTGAAGGATTTAGATTCAACCAAGCATCAAGGGGAACATAGCATGCTAAGTCTCAACCCAACTTGGCTTCAAGAACCAATCCAACCTAGCTTAAAGGGTTGTAACATCTCAATTAGGCTTCAAGGATTTGACCCAACCAAGCTTCAAGGGGAGTAAAACATGTTAAACTTCTACCCAACTTGGCTTCAAGGATCAAGCCCAACCTAACTTCAAGAGATTGTTACTATCATTAGGCATGCCACCAACAACAAACTCTGAAAATGGAATAACACATTAGTCACACAATTCATTTATTATTTCATTATCCATTTCATTCTCAATTGAATCATCATCTAGGCAAACATGCCTCATTTATCACAATTGAATCATCATAGCCAATCACAATGGCTTCACATCACATTATATCTCAAATCACCTTTCATATTTCATCATTGATATATGCAACATCAATTACATTAACTAAACACACATATCATTATTCAATCATACCATCTAGGCATGCTTCAATCATATCATTCACATCATTATAACATAGAACATTAGTTTCACACCTCTTTATGTCTCAATTCACATTATACACTTCATCATTCAAGCATACATAATCCATTTCATTGCACATGTATCTTAAATTCATTGTCATATAAACCATATGTCTATTTATTTCATTTTGATCATCATTATCAATTATGATAACATCACATTTCATCATTTCTCAAGACACATTAACACCATTCATTATTAAACATTTATCATAACAAATTGCATTGCACATACCTTTTTGGATGATCCTCGTCTCTTTCACACTCAAGAACTACTCCCATCAAGCTATACATAATCAATTACCTCATCATATCCTTCACATTTTACATATTGCATCATTGATGTAACATTACGAAGTACATTATTCATATAACACATTACCTGTAATACCCTCTTACTCTATATAGGTACTATACATATACCTAGTATACATACAATACGTATATAGAGTGTAAGAATGTCACTTCTAGTTTTAATTTAAAAATCTTATCCAAGTTCAAACAATACTATCTTTAGATTTTAATAACATTTAGTAAATAATTATACATATTAATATATGATTGTGAATAATATAACAAAATTAAACTTTACATGTATGCATCACCTTCTAGTTGGTCTCAGAACACTCTTACCCTTCTCGTGGCATAACTGCTTGATTTCCCGATCAACCGCATAATCACCTGCGCGATCACACAACCGCGCTAAGCCCGAGAGCTTAGTAATACAAATAAATCATATACACATATAATAGAGAAAATCATATTTTCATTTTAACTTATTGTCATTATTTTCTTACCATGTTTTTCCCTTTTTGGTTATACTTTTCATATATATATATATACTTCTACTAATGTTTTACCAATATACATATTCATACATTTTATTTCAGTAATTCACAATCCAATGACTTATCAAATTCTTTATGAAACAATATCCACTATTTCCACATTCATATACATCATATATCATCATATACAATTTACACATCATAAACTCATCATTTCACATAGCTTCTCAAGCTATACTCATCTTCAATAATTCACTTATGTATTGTATGCATCTCATTCCATAGTTATCACTATATATCACACAACATTAATTTCCTTCCATAGTTCACATTAAAACAAGGACAAACATATATCTCATTATTCATTTTCATTATTCAGGAATCACATATATATATATATATATACAAACACACACATGGGCCCAAGAACACTAATATGCCATTCCACTTTCAGAGTTAATGTTTTGGTTTAATTATCACATTTATCATTATCCCAACTAGGCTTCAAGGATTAAGGTTCAACCAAGCTTCAAGGGGAACAAAGCATGCTAAGTATCAACCCAACTTGGCTTCAAGAACCAATCCAACCTAGCTTCAAGGGTGGTAACATCTCAATTAGGCTTCAAGGTTTTGACCCAACCAAGCTTCAAGGGGAGTAAAACATGTTAAACTTCAACCCAACTTGGCTTCAAGGATCAAACCAACCTAACTTCAAGAGATTGTTACTATTAGGCATGCCACCAACAACAAAACTCTGAAAATGAATAACATATTAGACACACAATTCATTTATGAGTTCATTATCAATTGAAATCATCATAGCCAATCACAATGGCTTCTCATATCATTTAGATCATCATAGCCAATCACAATGGCTTCTCATATCATTTAAATCATCATAGCCAATCACAATGGCTTCTCATATCATTTAAATCATCATATCTCAATTCATATCATAGCTTTTCATCTTTCAAATACACAATCATTTATCTCAAATACTACACATTTCATATAACATCATTATCAATCACAATTACATCACATCTTATTTGGTCTCAATTCACATTAGAATACTTCATTATTTGCATATTCATAATCAAACACATTTAACATTCATCAAGAATGATCATCATTGATATACACATATATAATTTACCTTATTCTTAGATTTGGAATCCTCAACATACCTTTGTTTCATATATATTTGAAATATAGATTCAACAAAACCCTTGGAGGATCCAACAATACAAGAATAATCAAGAATAAGAATCATTAACTAACCAATTTGAGGGACACGACCAGCATCATTTGAGGGACACGGCAAAGCTTGTGGCCGTGTCTCTCAACCCTAATTGGCAGTAGTGAACACGGCCAGGCGACACGGCCGTGTCACTCAACACAAATTCAGACAGTAGCAAACACGGGCAATGGACACGGCCAAGCCATTGGCCGTGTCTCTCCACACAAAAATCCAATAGCAGACACGGGCAAGGGACACGGCCGTGTCTCTCCACAAAAATCTAACAGTAAGAAACACGGGCAGAGGACACGGCTGAGACTGTGACCGTGTCTCTCCCAAAACCAAACCAACACATATAATTTTCCTTGACTTGGCCGTGTCTCTCCTTGCTTTTGGCCGTGTCACTCACAAAATTCAACCCAAACCTAACCAAACCTCTTCTTTTCTCATTAATTCACAACACAATACCAATACACACCAACCATGCACTAAATTCATTAACACAAGTACTAATAAATGTGTTTTAAGTTTGAATATCATATCAAACATTAATTAAGGTAGTTTGTTCTTACCTTAAGAATCACTCACAAATCTACACACTTTACCTTCCAAGAACTCTTCACCACTTAGCAATCCACTATCTTCACAACTTGAATATGTTGCCAAATCTTCATCTCTATCTTCAATTCTCTTAGAATCCTTAAGAACTTTGATGTGAAAAGCAACAAAATCACATCTCTCTCTCTTTCTCTCTCTCTCTCTCTCTCTCTCTCTCTCTCGTCCAAGCAGCAAGAAGAAGACGAAGAAGAAGGAGCAGAAGATGAAAGAAGTTTCTACTCCTTTCCTTCGTTCTTATCATATATATATATATATAATAATAATAATAATAATAATAATAACAATAACAATAACAATAATAATAATAATAATAATAAAAATAACACTTTAAATTTCCACCACATAATCTTTCTTTGACTTTCTTCTTCTCTTTTCTTTTTGTCCTTATTATTATTATTATTAATTAATTACACAAATATATATATATATATACCATTCACTTATCCTACACCATTTTATATCCCATGTATATGTCTTATATATATTATCTTTATATTTCCCCTTTATACATATACATTAAATCCAAATACAACAACAATAACTCCAAAACTCTTAGGGTCTATTCCAGGATATTACAATTCTCTCCCCCTTAAATAATTTCGTCCTCGAAATTATCTAACACAATAACAACCCATTCCTAACATAATACCATCTTAATTTTATCAAATTACATAACTTTTACTCTCCCCCTTAGAGTCAATCATCTTCTCTAAATTCCATAACTTATCATGCTATAAGATTATATATCTTATTACTTCCTCAACAAAGTAATTAAGATAGTTTCTCACATTCCCAATGAAATTACCTTTAGACAAAAATCAGATCATCTTTTGGTCTATACATTCCATTCATTTATTACATTCAAGATATTTATCACTTCATCTCTTTATAGATAATCTCTTAACTTTAACCTTAGAAATTATTGAATTATATTATACCATTGCTTATCTTGTCATTACAATCACTTTTGAAAATTGCCACTTATTAAACCTTAATTGATAATAATCTTTTCATTTTGCTTACACTTCAATCCTTCGCTATCAAAATTTTCACTTAACATTAATATTAATACAACCTCTGTAAACTTATTTAATAGATAATCAACCTTTTTCCCTTTATATCACTATTTGCAATTGATATAATTCAATTCATCAATGTCCATACATCCATCAAAATATTACATCATCCACATTATCATGTAAATTTTTATACTATTAGTACAACTATACATATTAAATCTTGATAATGATTCACAATCTTAATGCAACTTAAATCATTTGGTTCATCTATCACAAAATATCCACACTTCAATTCAAACCAACAAGTAACTTATTTAAACTTATCCTTAGATTTCACATTATATATATATATATATCCTCATTCCACTCAATCAAAAATTATATCCAATTCCTGATCTTTTCAGATCCATATTCAATCACATTATCATAATAACAAAGCACTTCAGATTGCTCTTCAATATATATATATTTTGTTTTCTATTATCTTATTATCATTTCCACCAATTCTTATGATAATCTCATATCATGTTGATTATGTATAATTCATTCACTTAAACTTTAAACTCATTCACTTTATACCATACACATTTTTAGCATAACCTTCAATCATCTTTTTATAATTTCTCTCTTTATAATATCTTCTCACATATCACCCCATTGCTATCTTAACAATAAATGTTATCCATACTTAACACATTTTCGAAATTCTCTTCTGTTTCCTTACGTTTCATAATTATAACCAAATTTCTAACATAAAATCATAAAATATCACTTTACCACATCATAATTATCAATCTCATCAGAACTATACGAGAATCATGTTATCTCAATCCCGAATCAGAAAATAACAAAATTAATCAACCACAATATACTAAACAAACCATAGGATTATAAAAGATTAAGGGTCATGTGTAAAACTTATAAATCCATATGGTTCCTTTATTATTCTGCTTCCAACCTTTCCAATTACCATACTAAATTGAATCTCAAGAATTAACACATTCCAACTCCGTTATCACCCAATTTGCACTAGATTATATAATCATCACTAGCTTAATTCATGTTTCAACAATATTATCATCTTCTTGTATGAACACATATTCTATCATATAAACATTACATAATTTCTCTTCTGTCACATAATTTCTAATCCATTTACAATCTCTTACAATATACAAATACATAAACTTTTCCATAAGTGGATACTTTGGAACTCTAAATATCATATGATCATCAAATTAGTGATCACCATAACAATTTCATTATCCACTATTACACAAGTCTATTCTTACCCTCAATTCCATCATAAAAGTCATCTAATTTGTTCAAGTCATAACCTAATCTTTATTAGGTTCACCAATACATACAATATCATTCTCCATATGACTAATCCAATATTTGTACCACATATACATTCATAATGTGATTCATATTTCTTACATATCATAATTTCATTCATATAGAAAAACTTAACTCATACATCCTATACATGTGTATACTTAATTATATGCTCTTATTTTACTTCTTTTTTTATACATTCCATACAAATCTAATGTTTATCACTTTCCTCTGAACATTATCATTCTCATTTCTTCAATATGATGTAGAGTATTTATTATTACAACAAATATATAAATATTCTAACCATAATAACATTCACATACATTTTAGTCACAATCCTAATGTGACATCTCCTTCACTATTATCTTTAAAATATTTAATATACCTTCATATCCATTTTTACCTTTTCTACTCAAATCACTTAAAATAACTCATTTTTACTTGCTTACTTACTTTCTTTAATCTTCAAATAAATTCTCATATTATTAATCACACTATTCAATTTATAATATTGTCATGTGCAATATTATTCACTTCACATAGCTTATGTATTGAATATACATTAAACTATTAGTATCCAAATAATCTTTATCAAATTCCACTAAAACTTTAACCTTTCAACTTACTACTCCACTTAAACTTCAGTTTACCAAACTCATCTTTTATTAATATCAACTTTTAAATATTATATATATATATATATATCACAAAGCAACATCAAACATATAATTCTCACAAATCTTAAGCTCATTTCAAAAATCCAAATATCACATATTATCACTGTTACCATGAGCTTTCACAATATGCAAACATCTCACATTTCCAACATTGAAATCACAATGTTTACATAAAGAAAGATAGTACAAACTATACCCATATCATCTCTTTTTCTTTTAAACACAACCTTAGCTTTACATACCCCAAACTTTAAATAATCACACTTTATCTATTTTACTCAATTCATTCAATATTCTACCATACTCTCTTCCTTTAAATAACATATCCTTCCATAATAACAATCTCACCATATTTCCTCTTTCTAACAAACTAAACATAAATTTTGTCATAAAAAGATTCAAATCATAGAGGAAAAAGTACATACTCTAATCTTGATTTTATTTTCAACTCATTTCCAACTTTATTCTCTTTTTCATTTCTTTATTTTCCAATCTCTTTTCAATAATCAATACTTCAGAATTTACTTTCCTTAAGTAAACTCCCATTCCTGAATTTATCAATTAATCTTGTACAAATGATCATATCATTTCTTTTTCAAATTATTACTTCCATTTAAAATTTTATTCACACACTATCATTCATCTCAAGTCATTCAAATACATCACAAATCACATAATGCCACGTTCGAGACCAACCTAGATGTGAATGCATATGCATGTATTACAAATTTCATTTCAAAACTTTTCTTTTCACTTCTCTTTAAGCTTTTCAAAACTTTCTCTTTTTTTTTTAATTCTACTTAGGCCGAGAATCTCGAACCTAAGCTCTGATACCAAAATAATTGTAATACCCTCATACTCTATATAGGTACTATACATATACCTAGTATACATACAATACGTATATAGAGTGTAAGAATGTCACTTCTAGTTTTAATTTAAAAATCTTATCCAAGTTCAAACAATACTATCTTTAGATTTTAATAACATTTAGTAAATAATTATACATATTAATATATGATTGTGAATAATATAACAAAATTAAACTTTACATGTATGCATCACCTTCTAGTTGGTCTCAGAACACTCTTACCCTTCTCGTGGCATAACTGCTTGATTTCCCGATCAACCGCATAATCACCTGCGCAATCACACAACCGCGCTAAGCCCGAAAGCTTAGTAATACAAATAAATCATATACACATATAATAGAGAAAATCATATTTTCATTTTAACTTATTATGTCATTATTTTCTTACCATGTTTTTCCCTTTTTGGTTATACTTTTCATATATATATATATACTTCTACTAATGTTTTACCAATATACATATTCATACATTTTATTTCAGTAATTCACAATCCAATGACTTATCAAATTCTTTATGAAACAATATCCACTATTTCCACATTCATATACATTTCACACATCATATATCATCATATACAATTTACACATCATAAACTCATCATTTCACATAGCTTCTCAAGCTATACTCATCTTCAATAATTCACTTATGTATTGTATGCATCTCATTCCATAGTTATCACTATATATCACACAACATTAATTTCCTTCCATAGTTCACATTAAAACAAGGACAAACATATATCTCATTATTCATTTTCATTATTCAGGAATCACATATATATATATATATATACAAACACACACATGGGCCCAAGAACACTAATATGCCATTCCACTTTCAGAGTTAATGTTTTGGTTTAATTATCACATTTATCATTATCCCAACTAGGCTTCAAGGATTAAGGTTCAACCAAGCTTCAAGGGGAACAAAGCATGCTAAGTATCAACCCAACTTGGCTTCAAGAACCAATCCAACCTAGCTTCAAGGGTGGTAACATCTCAATTAGGCTTCAAGGTTTTGACCCAACCAAGCTTCAAGGGGAGTAAAACATGTTAAACTTCAACCCAACTTGGCTTCAAGGATCAAACCAACCTAACTTCAAGAGATTGTTACTATTAGGCATGCCACCAACAACAAAACTCTGAAAATGAATAACATATTAGACACACAATTCATTTATGAGTTCATTATCAATTGAAATCATCATAGCCAATCACAATGGCTTCTCATATCATTTAGATCATCATAGCCAATCACAATGGCTTCTCATATCATTTAAATCATCATATCTCAATTCATATCATAGCTTTTCATCTTTCAAATACACAATCATTTATCTCAAATACTACACATTTCATATAACATCATTATCAATCACAATTACATCACATCTTATTTGGTCTCAATTCACATTAGAATACTTCATTATTTACATATTCATAATCAAACACATTTAACATTCATCAAGAATGATCATCATTGATATACACATATATAATTTACCTTATTCTTAGATTTGGAATCCTCAACATACCTTTGTTTCATATATATTTGAAATATAGATTCAACAAAACCCTTGGAGGATCCAACAATACAAGAATAATCAAGAATAAGAATCATTAACTAACCAATTTGAGGGACACGGTCAGGCTTGTGGCCGTGTCTCTCAACCCTAATTGGCAGTAGTGAACACGGCCAGGCGACACGGCCGTGTCACTCAACACAAATTCAGACAGTAGCAAACACGGGCAATGGACACGGCCAAGCCATTGGCCGTGTCTCTCCACACAAAAATCCAATAGCAGACACGGGCAAGGGACACGGCCGTGTCTCTCCACAAAAATCTAACAGTAAGAAACACGGGCAGAGGACACGGCTGAGACTGTGACCGTGTCTCTCCCAAAACCAAACCAACACATATAATTTTCCTTGACTTGGCCGTGTCTCTCCTTGCTTTTGGCCGTGTCACTCACAAAATTCAACCCAAACCTAACCAAACCTCTTCTTTTCTCATTAATTCACAACACAATACCAATACACACCAACCATGCACTAAATTCATTAACACAAGTACTAATAAATGTGTTTTAAGTTTAAATATCATATCAAACATTAATTAAGGTAGTTTGTTCTTACCTTAAGAATCACTCACAAATCTACACACTTTACCTTCCAAGAACTCTTCACCACTTAGCAATCCACTATCTTCACAACTTGAATATGTTGCCAAATCTTCATCTCTATCTTCAATTCTCTTAGAATCCTTAAGAACTTTGATGTGAAAAGCAACAAAATCACATCTCTCTCTTTCTCTCTCTCTCTCTCTCTCGTCCAAGCAGCAAGAAGAAGACGAAGAAGAAGGAGCAGAAGATGAAAGAAGTTTCTACTCCTTTCCTTCGTTCTTATCATATAATAATAATAATAATAATAATAATAATAACAATAACAATAACAATAATAATAATAATAATAATAATAATAAAAATAACACTTTAAATTTCCACCACATAATCTTTCTTTGACTTTCTTCTTCTCTTTTCTTTTTGTCCTTATTATTATTATTATTAATTAATTACACAAATATATATATATATATACCATTCACTTATCCTACACCATTTTATATCCCATGTATATGTCTTATATATATTATCTTTATATTTCCCCTATATACATATACATTAAATCCAAATACAACAACAATAACTCCAAAACTCTTAGGGTCTATTCCAGGATATTACATTACCATTCACAAGATTCACAATGCATAAAACATAGCATTGTTCATATAGTATCATATGCATCATCATTGTCATCAAATGAATGTTCAATCTCAACAATGCAAGAAGAACAAAGGAACAATCACAGTAGCCAACACACTCAAGGGACACGGCCAAGCTTGTGGCCGTGTCTCTCAACCAAAAGCCTCTCAACCAAAAGCAACAGAAGCCAACATGGGCAAGGGACACGGCCGTGTCCTCTCCAAAAATCACCCAACACGGCCACATTTTCTTGGACTTGGCCGTGTCTCCAAAATTGTATAGGTTGGCCGTGTCTCTGTCTTGGTTTTGGCCGTGTCTCTTATGAACAAAACCCTAACCATAGCCAACACTCTTTTGATTGAAATTAAAGACATTATGCACAACATAAACTCATTCAAATGGATGTAATCAAAGTCTTTAACACTTATGTTGCATGTTTAACACAATATTTACATTAACCATACATCAACAATCCATTTAATCATCTACCATTCCAAAACCCTAAAACCAAACATCACTCTTAACTTATCATCTTCAAACAAAGACCAACATCAATTTAACCTTTTTAACTTATAATCAATCTCAACACATATAAACTCATCTCAACCACACCTATTCATAATCTCAACACATCACAACCCACCTCAAACATAACTTCAAAAATAACAAAGATAAACAAGAGAGCACTTACCTCAATTGAAGAAATTTCACAAATCTCCAACTTAATCCTTTGATTCTTCCTTCAATTTGATGTTAGAAATCAAAACACCTCACTTGCTCTCTCTTTCCCTTTGGTAGCCGGCCACACCAAGCAAAGAAGAGAAAATGAAGACAAGTCAAACTTCTCTTCTTCTTTAAATCTCCACCAAACAATCCTAACAAAGCAATTACCAAATTGCCCTCATCCATTTAACTTAACTCTTGTCACTTATATGCCCATTTAAGTAATTTCACATATCACAAATAAATATCCTCTTCCATTAACCATCCCTTTTGACCAACATATATGTTATATATATTACCATATACCCAACATATACATTATCTCAAAATACATTTTTCCTTTCCAATAACACATAAACATTTAATTCAAATCAAACAACAATTACATCAATACTTCTAGGGCACATTTTGGGATATTACAAGAAAACATATTATTATTTTATGGTTTTAGAAAAGAATAATTAGGGTTTTATATTTCAAAAGTTCGTTTTTCGGGTATTAAGGTTTTTAGGGTTTTGAAAAAAATACTTTTTAGGGTTTTAAATAGACTTTAGATGGTAAACAGGATAATTGATCAAAAAAACATCATCTATTGTATGTTTAAAATTTTGATCAATTTGAATGATGAAGCTACTATGAACATAAATAAGTCCACAGAAAATCAAACCTCTGTTGTTGGTTCCACCACAATTTGAATTCTGGTTGAACAATACCAAAGACAGTGTGGGCTTGTAGACTCTTAATTTTTTACCCAATCCAGTCTGATATTTTTTATAACAGTCCAAAATAATTCTTGTAGTATTTATTTTATTTATTAGTTATAATATTTATCTTTATAATATTTAATAGTTATTTTTAATAATAAAAATATAAAAATAAAAATCGGACGGATCGGCGAGAGACGTGCAGCCGCGCAGCAAGAAAATTGGTCACAGGCCCGGACATGCGGCGAATTGGCAAGCAGCCAATTTGCCTAGACCAGCGTCCAAATCATTGCTTGCCAATTCACCGCACATGCCAGCAAGCAGCCCCAGTTCATCTAGCCAGATCCTAGCAGCAATTTTTGCCAATGCAGCCGACAAGCCCAGCAGCCTGCGCGCACTACCGATTTTTTGACCAAACCTTATTTTATCTAGTTTTGTAATTTTTCCTAAACAGTTGGTATTTCTTTATTAAAATATGATTAGTTCTTTTGTTTTCCTATAAATACTAGCATTAAACACACGAATTGGGGAGGCAATTTTTTTAAAGAAACTAGGGACTAGGAGAACGGCAACTAAAGAAAAGGGAGATAGAAAACCTTAGCAATGGACTTTTGGAACTTTTGGCTGACTTTGAAAATAGAGAGCAACGAATCTAAAAAATCAAGCAGAAAAACAATCAACAAGGTTGTAGCTTAGCTCACTGTCTTATTCTCAATTCAACCAACGAATACAAAGGCAGTGTAATCACTGTCTTTGCTAAAGCTCATCCAGAATTCCGTTCAAACAATTTTGGTGGAGCCAACAAATGACGGTATGCTTTAAATTAAATAAATACTATATGTTTTGATTATTTTAAATATTGAATGAGCCCGTTCTTCATTTAGTTAAAGTTACAGTATACAAATTCTTCTAAAAATCAGTTCATATGTTATTTTATGTGAATTACAGATTATTATTTCTATAAGTCATATCAATTATAACCCGTAGACTTGTTTAACATAGATTGTTTATTTGTTTTATCTTATGCCTATTTTATCGATACATCACTCAGAATCATATTAGGGTTTTCATATAAAATTTCACAGTAGCATCTACTCTCTTAAAACATATTCATAGTTCACATAACTTGTGAACTTTGATAAGTTTTTCATAAACACTAAACCCTAATTCATCTAAAACCTTAAGCTACAAACATTATTTTTTATAAATACCAATCTTTAAAATTATTCTTTCTAAAAAACCCTAATTTCAGGATGTTAATCCCAAAACCCTAATTTCGATTAAAAGAACCCTAATTTCATGATGTTAATCCCAAAACCCTAATTTTGATTAAAAATAATTTAGGATGTAAACCCTAAATTTATATATTTATTACTTTATTTAATTTTAAATTAGATTATGTAGTTTATTATATGTTTTGATGATTGATTTATTTAATTTCTTTATTAAAATATGATTAGTTCTTTTGTTTTTCCTATAAATACTAGCATTAAACACACGGATTGGGGAGGCAATTTTTTTAAAGAAACTAGGGACTAGGAGAACGGCAACTAAAGAAAAGGGAGATAGAAAACCTTAGCAATGAACTTTTGGAACTTTTGGATGACTTTGAAAATAGAGAGCAACGAATCTAAAATATCAAGCAGAAAAACAATCAACAAGGCAGTAGCTTAGCTCACTATCGTATTCTCAATTCAACCAACGAATACAAAGGCAGTGTAATCACTGTCTTTGCTAAAGCTCATCCAGAATTTCGTTCAAACAATTTTGGTGGAGCCAACAAATGACAGTATGCTTTAAATTAAATAAATACTATTTGTTTTGATTATTTTAAATATTGAATGAGCCCGTTATTCATTTAGTTAAAGTTACAGTATACAAATTCTTCTAAAAATCAATTCATATGTTAGTTTATGTGAATTACAGATTATTATTTCTATAAGTCATATCAATTATAACCCGTAGACTTGTTTAACATAGATTGTTTATTTGTTTTATCTTATGCCTATTTTATCAATACATCACTCAGAATCATATTAGGGTTTTCATATAAAATTTCACAGTAGCATCTACTCTCTTAAAACATATTCATAGTTCACATAACTTATGAACTTTGATAAGTTTTTCATAAACACTAAACCCTAATTCGTCTAAAACCTTAAGCTACAAACATTATTTTTTATAAATACCAATCTTTAAAATTATTCTTTCTAAAAAACCCTAATTTCAGGATGTTAATCCCATAACCCTAATTTCGATTAAAAGAACCCTAATTTCATGATGTTAATCCCAAAACCCTAATTTTGATTAAAAATAATTTAAGATGTAAACCTTAAATTTATACATTTATTACTTTATTTAATTTTAAATTAGATTATGTAGTTTATTATATGTTTTGATGATTGATTTATTTAATTTCAATATTTGATTTATTTATTATGAATGAATGTTACTTTTATTGATTTGTTTTGATTTCAAAACTTTGGAAGAGGTATGTTTCCATATGTTGGGTACCTCATGTATTAAGCATCATGTAATTTAAATTGCTTTTGTATTTTGGACCAATATAAAGTACATGTTTCCACCTTTCGGTGGGTGTCCCATTTAGTTTTAGACATGGACTATGTAAGGACATGTTTCCATCCTCGGATGGGTGTCCATTTATTTGTTTTGTTTGGATATTGCTTTGATTTTAATATAATGATGCTTTATTTTAATTGTTGCATGTAGTATGGATAATATTGTTATATTTAAGAATTTTATAATATTAAGACCTACAAAGGAGGCTGGTTCTAATAAACCGAGCGTTGTGGGGGTTCTAGGCCATTTCTCACCTTCTCCACATGTACCTAACTTTTTGAATCCATTAGAGGGTTGGGGATTCCTTAGGAATCGAGTCAGCCACCCCTTTCTTTTTTTCGGCCTGTCCGGGTGGAGACTTCATTTTTTTCAGGCTTAGGCTCGTGTTCTCTAAGGCCCCGAGCCTAAATAGTGCCAAAGTCGCAAGAACCATTCTACCGGGAGTGGGGGCGAAAATCCCAGCTCACAGTGGCGACTCCACTAGGGATAAGAGAAGTTAATTCCGTTAGTCTTTTTATTATTCTATTCTTTCTTATCATGATATTATCCATTGTTAGTTAGTTAGAATGCCTGTGTTACCCGTGTTGTGTTATGTAAGGGATACCATACTTTCACTCAAGGTATGGAGATCAAGCATTGCATAACCACTCATAGCCTTGTACTTTTTGGTATATACTTGCTATGGGAACCTAAGCCTTTTAACCCAAAGACTAAAGCTCATGTAATTGGCCTAGTTATTTTCCTTAGGTTTTTACCCCAAATGCTTGTTGTTTGACTATTGCTAATTTATCTTGGTTTAAATCATGGCTTATTTGGTTTGTTCTTTTTCTAATATGACCTAAGTACATTGTAAGCTCAAAATAAATTTTTCTTTAAAGTCCAAAAGACCAAAGCTATTTTCATAACTTTTTAAAATGATCTTTGGATATAAAACTTTTCCAAAAACTAGTTCTTTTCTCATGACTCAAATACAAAGCCCAAAATCTATTTTTTAAAAAAATCTTTTTACAGTGGGCTTAGAAACAAAACTATTTTCATCCGACCTTTAAAAGAGCTTATAAATATTTAGGTCAATTATGAAATACCAAAAATCAATTGCGAGCCTAGTTTATACTATGAATTATTAACCATGGGCGTATTTTTGGCATGAATCATTAGCCACTTTTTCAAGTGAGAAATCTATTTGTAATAAACCTCTTAATTTAATTTTAATCCAATATAGCATAAAAGTTGCTTCAGTTGATTGGATGCCTAATTAATGGGAATTATCATGAATTGATTTCCATTTTTGAAAATATAACTATTGGTTAAAACGTCTGTGGGAATTATTTAAAAACAAGATACCCCATGTTGGTATTTTGTTAACCATATTACCTAGGAAAAGAGACTCACCATTCATGTGTGGATGTTATAAGGTGGGAAGGAACATCCTATATATCCTTGTATTTTTATTGTTTGTGTATACATGCATACATGCATCACATCACATATCATTAATTCTTTCTGGCTCACAACCCTGGATTATGATAGTTCAAAAGCTTACGACAACCCGACCTACGCTGGAGATGAAGAATCTAACAACGACTCAATCACTTTTTCACCAAAAGCAATAGAGCCCGAACAAATTCAAAGAACGGTGGATGACGCCCTCAATGCCAAGATGGAAGAAATAAAAGAGGCCCTGGCTGAAATCATGAAGAATCAAATGGCTATAATTTTAGGAAAGAATACCGAAGCATCTACTAGCACCAAGAAGCCTAAGGACAAAGGGGAGGCTAAGGTTGGTGAAGTGGCTTTTGATGATGACAAGGTAGTCATTGATGACGATGATGACTGGACTCAATACTTTCAAGATTCTTAAGATAAAAAGAAGGAGCCAGAGGTTGTTGAGAAGACAACTTTTGAAAAGACTAAAAATTCTGATGTTGAGAAGATGATTGTTGACCTAGAAAAGAAATTTGAGAAGAAATTGAAAACCAAAGAGATGTCTGAGATCGACAAACTATTTGAACAAGATGAGGAGGTCTCTTATAAGTTCAAGATGCCTTCTTTCGCTAAATACAATGGTACTGGAAACCCTCATCTCAATGTGAAGCAGTACATCACTGCTGTGTAGTTTGCCAGAGCTACTAAGGCTCAAACTCTAAGGTATTTCATGCTTTCATTGGACACTGTTGTCCAGAATTGGTTCAACACCTTAGAGGATAGTACTCAAAAGAGCTGAGATTTGTTATACAAGGCTTTCATTCAGTAATATGGGTACAATGTTGAGCTGGAAGTAACCTTGATGGAGGTGAAAACCATTATGCAAAGACCAAATGAGAATTTTGTAGACTATGTGAAGAGATGGAGAAATAAGGCTGCTTTGATCAAGAAGAGGCCTGATGAGTCAGATCAGATTAGGATGATTGTGAGAGGGTTATTGCCTAGTCTTTGTGAAAAGATGTCTCATACACTCATCCGAGATTTCAAAGATCTTCTCCAAGCTGGTGTACAAATTGAAGAGTGGGAAAGGGAGAAGAACCGCTTTTCGGCAAGAAGGAATGAGAAAAGGAACTACCAGTTGGGTACTCAAAGCATGCAAAAAGAAGTTGATGTTAATGCAACTGGTCAAGGAAATAAAAGACAATTCTCAGAGTTGGGAAAACCTCTATCTTGGGTTTTCCACAAGCTACAAAAGAAAGGATTGTCACAACCGTTGGCTCCTCGACCGCTACATAATCCTCTGCCACCAAACTTCAATGCCAAGGCCTTCTGTCAATTTCATCAAATGCAAGGGCATGAGATGAATAAATGTGCTCATCTAAGACATGAGATCTAAGATTTGATTGACAGTGGTAAGCTACCTGAGCCAGATAAGTCCAATACCAAAAGCAATCCTCTACCTAAGTTCAACAAAGTGCTACCACCAGTAACTTTCATGGTAGGAGGTGGATTGGAGGAAGATCTTGTCTTATCCTCCTTTCAAGATGGGAATATTGAAGATGTGAAAGGAGAAGAAGCTTAACTCAATAAACTTCCCTTGGCTTGTTTGTTTTTTTGTTTTATTTTCTTTATTTAGTGTTTTACGGAAAAATTATATTATTTAAATTTAAAGTTGCTTGAATAAATTACTTTCATCAAAATTTTGTTGGTCTTTGTTCATTTTGGTGCTTAACCAATAAGGAATCTAGCTTGATAATTCATGGATTAATATATTTATGCATCATGATTCGAATGACTTTACTAGATGAGGGAATTGCTCTATAGCATTGAGTTGTGTATGCTTACTTAGAGAGGGCTTCTGCATAATTATCTTTGTCTAGGTCCTAGTCAGTCTTAGAACATACTTTGACAAACTTTGAAGGCGAAATTGCAACTCTGCTTATTTAAGAGAGAAATGATCTAGGCATTGTTTGATGAGCCAATAACTAGTATCCACCCTATTAAATATCAATCCCTAGTTGTCCCTTTGAGCCTTCATGAAATTTTAGCTTTCTTTTCATTGGCTTACAAACCCCGATAACCTACCCTGAGCTGTTGTGATACTTTTGACAAGTCTTATGATCACTAAGATGAAGAGGCAAGAAGATCAAAGAAAATAATGATTAGTCAAGATCATGAGGATAGTTGAAGTTCTCAAGACCACAAAGATGGTTGAAGTCCTCAAGACCATAAGGGTAGTTGATGTTTTTAAGACCATAAGGGTAGTTGAAGTTTTTCTAATATCTCCAATATATCAAGACAAGATCAGAGTAACAAATGATTTATCCCTGTTAAAGAACATTTATGTTACTCCACTCATCAATTATTGGAAGCCCAAGTTAGTACAAACAAGACAACTCTTTTAGATCTAGAACCAAACAAAACAAAAAAAATAAACAAAACCAAAAAAAAAAAGAGAAGAAAAGAAAACAAGAGAAATGAGAGCAAAGAAAAAAGGAAGAAGAAAAGAAAAAAGAGAAAGAAAAGAGAAAAGAAAAAAGAAAAGAAAACCCAAAATGGTTCAAAAAGTCAACTGAGTTCTCTTTGACCTAAAGCAGCAAAAGGCTTCCATTTGGTTCATAAAGACATTTTTACTTGAATTGGTCCAACCCAACCAACGATTCAATTAAAATCAAAGAAAAGGAGAAAGACCATTCAGTTCTTGAAAGTTCTGTACTTGACAGCCCTACAAGGAAGAAGGTCAAAGTGATAAAGAAAAAGAAAGAAAAGGGAGAAGAAGAAAAGAAATGAATTTGGGAACCAAACTTTTTGCAAGGGCAAAAGATGTCCTAATCAAGATCCAAATTAATGCCAAGAAGATAGAAGGAATTTGGAGTCTAGCAAGATTGCCTCCAAGCTGCCTAAAATTCAAACAAGAAATTTGTAGTGTGAGAGTTTGTCCCTTGTGTCACACCAGCTCCAATCTCAAAATGGCCTTCACTTTAACCCATGTCCCTCATAGACCCCATTTCAAGCCTATTAAAGACATGTTGATCTCTCTTGGTAGGTAGAGTCTATTAGTGGAGATAGTTTGGATGAGCATGCATATGAGATAGACAATATTTAAACTTAATGAGACCTTTGGCCAAGTAATGTATATGTGCCTATCTGAAGTGCAACAATTCTTACTTAAATAGAAATGATTCCCGAGTTTAGTACGGTAACTAGGGTTGTCATGTTATAGATATGTTAATTTGGAAAAATCAAGTCCTAAGGTACATTGACATTAATTTGGCAAAGCCAACATTTGATTTCAAAATCAAAATTCAAAAAAAATAATAAAATAATAATAATAATAATGTTTTTTCATACAAAGCCTTCAAGCTAAGGGGTGTATATTGAACTGTCAAACCTCCAAAGGACACATTGGGCAAAGGAAATTATTATTGACAAAGTTATGAAGAAACTACCAACCGACATGCTAAAATATAGTTTGAAATGGATGCATCCCTGACTCTGCTGCTTAGGGTCTCCACCACTCATGTTTTCAATATCTTGAAGATAAAAGCCACAAATGCAAAAGCTTTTGATCATTCTAATGCAAGACTTGAACAAGCATCAAAACGGAACCAAAAAGAACACTTCTGTTGATCACCTCGGTCTGTGAGTCGATGGAACAACTGTAAGTATTATTCATGCATATCATGCATACATGAGCATATCACATCACACTTTCTTGTCTTGTATTATCTATTCTTTATCAAAGTGAACAACAAACACTCTGTGAAGTAAGGAATCAAAAGAAGATGTCAAATCAGGGGGGACATGGAAAGCCTATTTGCTTGTGGAAGTTCTAGTCATTTTGCAAAAGAAGAAATATGTGCTTGTGCTAAGAACTAGACAACAACAACATGAATCAGAGTCTGTATAGAAAAATCATGGGTTTGAGCCTACACAGGGGGCAAAGTTTCTCCTTTTCAATTTTTTGAGTTTATATATAAAACATTTTCAAACTCACTTGCAAATATCTCACCAAGCAGGGGGAAAAGGAGAGGATATGAAGGCTAGCTAAAAAGGGCTGAATTTTTTGCAAAAGTGCAAAGGAAGAACAAAAAATAATGGAATTAAAAAAAAAGAAAATTAGAATTCTCAAAAGAATAAAGATGCAAAAGACAAAAGATCAATCCAGCTAAAAGAGTTGAAGCCAGGGTAAAGACCCGACCTCCAATTGATTAAGATCCATGTTTCAAGGGTGAAGACCCGATCTCAAAGGACGAAGATCCATTTTCAAGGGTGAAGACCTAATCTCAAAGGATGAAGATCCATTTCCAAGGGTGAAAACCCGATCTCAAAGGATGAAGATCCATATTTTCAAGGGTGAAGACCTAATCTCAAAGGATGAAGATCCATTTACAAAGGGTGAAGACCCGATCTCCAAGGATGAAGATCCATTTGCAAGGGTGAAGACCTGATCTCAAAGGATGAAGATCCATTTGCAAGGGTGAAGACCCGATCTCAAAGGATGAAGATCCATGTTTCAAGGGTAAAGACCCGATGTCAAAGATGAAGATCCATTTTCAAGGATGAAGAACCGATCTCGAAGGATGAAGATCCATTTTGAGGGTGAAAAACCACAATGCATAGAATAACTGGAGCAGTCATACTTCTCAAATGATAAAAGGTCAGTCAAACTCAGTCTCGGGTCCAAGCACCCAAATTCAATATCGGGTCCAGAACCAAAAATACCCTTAGGTCCAAAACCTGGAATCTTTTCTAAGTCCAGAACTTAGCTCGGGTCTAGAACCCAAATTTTGATTAGGTCCAGAACCTAGAATCTTTTCTAAGTCCATAACTTAGCTTGGGTCCAGAACCCAAATTCAATCCAAGCTTGGGTCCAAGTACCCAATCTCGGGTCCAAGTACCCAATTTCGGGTCCAATTACCCAAATCCAATTCAATCTCGGGTCCAAGCACCCAAATTCAATTCAATCTTGGGTCCAAGTACCCAATTTCAATTCAACATCGGGTCCAAGCACCCAAATTCAATTCAGTCTTGGGTCCAAGTACCCATTCTCAGCTCCAAGGGCCCATTCTTGGGTCCAAGTACCCAAATCAAATAAATTTTGGGTCCAAGTGCCCAAATCAAATCAATCTCGGGTCAAATCACCCAATCTCGGGTCCAAGTACACAAATCAATTCAAGCTCGGGTCCAAGCACCCATTCTCAGGTCCAAGTACCCAATCTTGGATTCAAGTACCCAATCATGGGTCCAAGTACCCAATCTCTGGCCCAAGTACCCAAATCAAATCCAATCTTGGCTCCAAGTGCCCAATCTCGGGTCCAAATACCTAATCTCGGGTCTAAGTACCCAAATCAAATCAATTTCGGGTCCAAGTACCCAAATCAAATCAATTTCGGGTCCAAGTACCCAAATTCAATCAATCTCAGGTCCAAGTACCCAAATCAAATCAATTTTGGGTCCAAGTACCCAAATCAAATCTAATCTCGGGTCCAAGTACCCAAATCAAATTCAATCTGGGTCCAAGTGCCTAATCGCGGGTCCAAGTACCCAAATTCATTCCAATCTCGGGTCCAAGTCCAATCTCGGGTCTAAGTACCCAAATAAAATTCAAGCTCGGGTCCAAGTACTCAATCTCTGGTACAAGCACCCAAATCAAGTCCAGAACTCGAACTGGGTCCAGAACCCAAAACAAATTCAAATAATCATCTCATCAAAAATTAAGTCTTATTGCTTTTCACTCTCTTTCACTAAAGTTTCAGATCATTCAAGCAGGAGGCAAACTGTAGACCCTTAATTTTTTACCCGGTCCGGTCCAATATATTTTAATTAGTCCAAAATAATTTTTGTGCTGTCATATTTTAGTTAGTCCAAAATAATTTTTATAGTATCTTAATTAATTTTAATATTTATTTTAATAAAAAATGGTAAAATGAATAAAAATTCAAAAATAATAAAAAATAAAAAAATAACCAAAAAACATCGGCGACGAAAAAATCGTTGCCTACAGTCAGCGCGGGCCAGTGGGCATTTCGCCTGCAGGAAACTCATGCGGGCGAAATGGCCCAGGCCATTTCGCTCTCAGAATTTTTCTGTGGGTGGAATGGCCTACGTGCCCGTTCCGCGTGCACTGCCGCAGCCAGCTGCGGCAGCTTTTTTGCCAGCTCAGTTTTTCTGTAGCAGTTTTTTTTTCGCCAGCGAAATTTTTCCGATGCAAATTTTCCGAAACCTAATGCAATTAGGTTTCAGTTTCCTTTTCTTATTGAATATTGTATGCCATGAATAATTAGAATTATCCATAGAATTCTTCTATAAATATGGACTAAACCATATAAACACAAATATTTAATTTTACACAGTAAGCTTGAAACCATAATTCAATGAATAGCCATAAACCACAAATAAAAAATGTTTTAAAGTGTCCAAACCCTAGTTTCATGATTTCACCATTTAAATATTAATTTAGTTAATCAAAGAGCTTTATCAACCTTTTAAAATATAAAACCTTAACCAATTTTAATTTCTTAAAAAACTCACAGTAGCCATAATTTAGACTTTTCTTTGTTTTATTCAATTCTATATTTGATTATGCTTTGATTTATTTTATATGCCTTGATTTATTTAAGTTCAATGCTTGGTTTATTTAATTTATCATGGGTGGATGTTTACTTTCTATTGATATTTAATATCTTTGATGAATGATTTATTTATTATGAATGGTTATTTACTTTTATCAATTTATTTAGATTTCCAAATGTTGTAAGAGGTATGCTTCCACTTGGTGGGTACCTCATTAGTTGAATATCATGTAATTTAAATTGCTTTTCTATTTTAGAACTAAGGTAAAGGGCATGTTTCTACCTTTCGGTAGGTGTCCTATTTAGGCATGTGATGTAAGGACATGTTTCCATCTTCGGATGGGTGTCAATTTATTTATTTTGCATGGACATTGCTTTGATTTTAATATAATGATGCTTTCTTTCAATTATTGTGTGTAATATGGATAATATTATTATATTTAAGAATTTTATAATATTAAGACCTGTAAAGGAGGCCGGTTCCAATGAACCGGGCATTGTGGGGGTGCGGGGCCATTTCTCACATTCCCCACACGTACCCAACTTTCTGAACCCATTAGGGGGTTGGGGATTCCTTAGGAATCGAATCATCCACCCCTTTCTTTTTCCCGGCCCATCCGGGTGGCGACTCCATTTTCTCTGAACTTAGGTCTGTGTTCTCTAAGGCCCCGAGCCTAAATAGTGTCGAAGTCACAAGAACCATTCCACCGGGAGTGGGGGAAAAAATCCCCGCTCACAACAGTCCTACAGGAAAGAAGGAAAATGATAAAATACTCAAAGAAAGGGAAGAGTAAGAAAAATAAAGAGAAAGAAAAGGGAAAAGGAGAAAAGAAAGGAATTTGGGTATCAACCTTTATAAGGGAAAAGACTATCTCAACCAAGATCCATATTAACGTCAAGAAGAAAGAAGAATGTTCAAAGCTCTATCTTTTCATGCTCCCAACTGTCTAAAGGTCCAACAAGCAGTTTGTAGAGTGAAGGTTTGTCCATTGTGTCACATCAGCTCTAATCTCAAAATGACTTTCACTTAAACCTATGTCCCTTATAGACCCCATTTCAAGCCTATTAAAGACCTGTTGATCTCTCTTGGTAGGTAGAGTCTATTAGTGGAGATAGTTTGAATAAGCATGCATATGAGATAGACAATATTCAAACTCAATAAGACCTTTGACTAAGTAATGTGTATGTGCTTATCTGAAGTGCAACAATTCTTATTTAAATGGAAATGATTACCGAGTTTAGTATTGTAATAAGGATTTTCATATTATAGATATGTTATTTTGGAAAATCAAGTTCTAAGGTAAATTGACATTAATTTGGCAAAGCCAACATTTGATTTCAAATTCAAAATCAAAATTGAAATTAAAATAAATAAAAAAAAAATTAAAGCCTTCAAGTTAAGGGAAGTATGTCGAATCATCAAAACTCGAAGGACACATTAGGCAAAGTAAATGATTGTTGGTGAGGTTATAAAGAATCTAGCAATTGACATACTGAATCATAATTTGAAATGGATGCATCTCTGCTGCTTGGGGTCTCTGTTATTCATGTTTTCAATATCTTTAAGATAAAAGTCATAAATGTGAAGAATCCTGTCATTCCAAAGCAAGACCTAAATGGACATCTGAAAGGAGTTAATGAGAATATTTTAGTTGATAACCTCAGTCTGTGAGTCGACGGAACTACTGTAAGTGTTATCCATGCATATCATGCATACATGAGCATATCACACTCCATTTTTCTTTATAAAAAAATAAACAGTAATATTCTATGAAGCAACCATAAAGCGGATATGGAATTAGGGGGTATGGAAAGCCCATTGCTTGAGGAAGCTCTAGTCATTTTGCAAAAGAAGAAGTTCATGCTTGTGTGAAGAGCTAGACATGACAAACATCAGCCAAAGCCCGCATAGAAAAATCATGGGTTTTAGCCTACACAGGGGGCAAAGTTTCTCCATTTTAATTTTTTGAGTTTATGCGTATACAAAATATTTCCAAACTCACTTTCAATATTTTAGTCCAGAACCCAAATCACTTTTTGAGACTGAAACTCACCACCGGGTCTAGAACCCAAATCACTTTTGAGTCCTGAACTCATCTCTGGTCGAGCACCCAAAATCCAATTTCGGGTCAAGCACCCAAAATCTAGTTTTGGGTTGAGAACGCAAACTAAAAATTCAATTTTGGGTCGAGCACCCAAAATCTAGTTTTGAGTCAAGAACCCAAACCCAAAATCCAATGTTGGGTCGAAAACCCAAACCAAAAATCAAATTTTGGGTCGAGTATCCAAAATCCAGTTTCGGGTCAAACACCCAAACCCAAAATCCAATGTCGGGTTGAGAACTCAAACTAAAAATCCAATTTCGGGTCAAGCACCCAAAATCCAATTTTGGGTCAAGAACCCAAACCCAAAATCCTATGTCGGGTCAAGAACCCAAACTAAAAATCCAATTTAGGATAGAGCATCCAAATCCAGTTTAAGATCGAGTATCCAAATCCAGTTTAAGATCGAGAATCCAAATCCAGTTTAGGATCGAGTATCTAGATCCAGTTTAGGATCAAGCATCCAAATCCAGTTTAGGATCGAGCATCCAAATCCAGTTTAGGATCGATTATCCAAATACAATTTTGGGTCGAGTATCCAAATCCAGTTTTGGGTCGAGAACCTAAATTCAGTCTTGGGTCGAGCACCTAAAATTCAGTCTCGGATCCAAGTACCCAAATTGAATCCAAGTACCCATCCTCGTCCAAAATCTGTTCAAAGACATGTTGCTTTTCTCTTTCTTCTACTGAAAGTCTCAGATCATTCATGCAGGGGGCAAACTGTAGACCCTTAATTTTTGACCCAATCCAGTCCGATATTTTTTATAACAGTCCAAAATAATTCTTGTGGTATTTATTTTATTTATTATTTACAATATTTATCTTTATAATATTTAATAGTTATTTTTAATAATAAAAATAAAAAATATATATAAAAAATAAAAAATCAGACGGATCGGCGAGAGACCCGCGGCAAGGAAATTCACCTCAGGCCTGGACCTACGACGAAATCATTGCTTGCCAATTTGTCACACACACCAGCAAGCAGCCCCAGTTAACCCAGCCTGATCCTCGTAGCAATTTTTACCAGTGCAGCCCATAGGCCCAGCAGCCCACGCGCGCTGTCGATTTTTTTACCAAACCTTGTTTTAACCGATTTTGTAATTTTTTCTAAACAGTTGGTATTTCCTTATTAAAATAGGATTAGTTCTTTTTGTTTTCCTATAAATACTAGCATTAAACACACGGATTGGGGAGGTATTTTTTTTAAAGAAAATAGGGACTAGGAGAACGACAACAATAGAAAAGGGAGACAAAAAAACCCCAGCAACAGACTTTTTAAACTTTTGGCTAACTTTGAAAATAGAGAGCAACGAATTTGAAATATCAAGCATAAAAACAATCAACAAGGTAGTAGCTTAGCTCACTGTCTTATTCTCAATTCAACCAACAAATACAAAGGCAGTGTAATCATTGTCTTTGCTAAAGCTCATCCAGAATTCCGTTCAAACAATTTTGGTGGAGCCAACAAACAACAATATGCTATAAATTAAATAAATAATATATGTTTTGATTATTTTAAATATTGAATGAGCCCGTTCTTCATTTAGTTAAAGTTACAGCATACAAATTATTTTAAAAATCAATTCATATGTTAGTTTATGTGAATTATAGATTATTATTTCTATAAGTCATATCAATTATAACCCATAGACTTGTTTAACACATATTGTTTATTTGTTTTATCTTATGCCTATTTTATCAATACATCACTCATAATCACATTAGGGTTTTCATATAAAACTTCACAGTAGCATTTACTCTCTTTAAACATATTCATAGTTCACATAACTTATGAACTTTGATAAGTTTTTCATGAACACTAAACCCTAATTCATCTAAAACCTTAAGCTACAAACATTATTTTTTTATAAATACCAAACTTTAAATTTATTCTTTCTAAAAAAACTCTAATTTCAGGATGTTAATCCCAAAACCCTAATTTTGATTAAAAGAACCCTAATTTCATGATATTAATCCCAAAACCCTAATTTTGATTAAAAAAACCCTAATTTAAGATTTAAACCCTAAATTTATACATTTATAACTTTATTTAATTTTAAATTAGATTATGCAGTTTATTATATGTTTTGATGGTTTATTTATTTAATTTCAATATTTGATTTATTTATCATGAATGAATGTTTACTTTTATTGATTTGTTTTGATTTCAAAACTTTGTAAGAGGTATGTTTCCATATGTTGGGTACCTCATGTATTAAGCATCATGTAATTTAAATTGCTTTTATATTTTGGACCAATGTAAAGGACACATTTCCACCTTTCGGTGGGTGTCCCATTTAGTTTTAAACATGGACTATGTAAGGACATGTTTCCATCATCGGATGGGTGTCCATTTATTTCTTTTATTTGGATATTGCTTTGATTTTAATATAAGGATATTGTATTTTAATTGCTGCATGCAGTATGGATAATATTTTTATATTTAAGAATTTTATAATATTAAGACCTGCAAAGGAGGCCGGTTCCAATGAATCGGGTATTGTGGGGTGCTGGGCCATTTCTCACCTTCCACACACATACCTAACTTTTCGAACCCATTAGGGGGTTGAGGATTCCTTAGGAATCGAGTCTTCCACCCCTTTCTTTTTCCTGACCTATCCGGATGGCGACTCCAATTTCTCCGGCTTAGGCCCGTGTTCTCTAAGGCCCCTAGCCTAAATAGTACCAAAGTCGCAAGAATCATTCCACTGGGAGTGGGGGCGGGGCTGCCTTTGATGGGTTGTATATTATTTGCTACCTCTTAATCCTTCAAGCTTGAGATTATGAATTAATTGCCAAAAGAATTTCAATAGTTCGAGTCCAAAAGTCCTCAAAATTCCCCTCCTTTTTTTCAAAGATCAAAGTCCCTTTTCTGTGTGTTTTAACGTGGTATTTATAGAAAAAAAAATAAAAACCTCATACTAATTGGCTAAGGAAATAAAAATCTTTTAGGAAAAAAAATTAAAAACCAAGTAGAATAGAGTTTTGGAAAAATCATGAGCTGGCGAAGAAATTATGCGGGCGCTGGGCATGGGCCATAGGCCAGTTCGCCGCAGGCTTTTCCTACAGTGAATTGGCCAAAGCCAATTAGTTGCCAGCGATGAAAAATTTTCATCGCTGATTCTCCCGTCGTCAATTTTTTATTTATTTATTTATTATCTTTTTTATTATTACTTTTTATTTTATTAAAAATAAATATTATAAGTAATAAATATTATTTAATTAAAATACCATAAAAATTATTTTGGACTATTTAAAAATATCGGACTGGACTGGGTCAAAAATTAAGGGTCTACAGTTTGCCCCCTACTTGAGCGATCTGAGACTACAACAAAAGAGAGCGAAAAGCAATGTGATTTTTAGAGCCATACTGGACTCCATACACAAGGTTGGTTTGAGCTCTGGACTCAAAAATAATTTGGGTTCTGGACCCAAGGTGAATTTAGGATTTAGGTTCTGGACCCGAGATAAGTTATGAACTTAAGAATAATTTGAGTTCTGGACCCGAGATGAATTTAGGATTTGGCTTTTCGACCCAAGGTGTATTTAGGATTTGGATTCTAGACCCGAGGTAGGTTCTGGACTTAAAAATAATTTGGATTCTGGACCCGATGTAAGTTCTAGAATTAATTTGGGTTCTGGACCCGAGGTAAGTTTTGGACTTAAAATAATTTAGGTTCTGGACTCGAGGTAAGTTTTGGGTTTTAGGTTCTGGACCCGAGCTAGAGTAATTTGGGTTCTGGACCCGAGGTAAGTTTTGGACTTAAAAATAATTTAAGTTCTGGACTTAATTTGGATTTTGGACCCGAGGTAAGTTCTAGACTTAATTTGGGTTCTGGACCCAAGACTAACCTTTTATCAGTTGAGAATTCTGGCTTAACTGTTTATTCCATTCTTTAATGGATTATGGGTCTTTACCCACCAAAAATGGATCTTTATCCATTGGAGATTGGGTCTTTATCCTTAACACATGAATCTTCATCCATTGAAAAATTGGGTCTTTACCCTTGAAATATGGATCTTTATCCATTGGAGATAGGGTCTTTACCCTTGAAACATGGGTCTTTATCCATTGGAGATCGGATCTTTAACCTTGAAACATGGATCTTTGTCCATTGGAGATCGGGTCTTTACCCTTAAAACATGGATCTTATCCATCGGAGATCGGGTCTTTACCCTTGAATCATGGATCTTTATCCATTGGAGATTGGGTCTTTACCCTTGAATCATGAATCTTTATCCATTGGAGATCGGGTCTTTACCCTTGTAACATGGATCTTTATCCATTGGAGATCGGGTCTTTACCCACCAAAAATGGATCTTTATCCATTAGAGATCGGGTCTTTACCCTGGCTTCAACTCTTTTAGCTGGATAGATCTTTTGTTTTTTGCATCTTCATTTTTTCGAGAGTTCTAATTTTCTTCTTTTTCCATTCTTTTTTGTTCTTCCTTTGCACTTTTGTAAAAAATTCAGCCCCTTTTTTTTTAGCTAGCCTTCATATCTTCTCATTGCTCCCTGCATGGTAAAATATTGAAAGTGAGTTTCAAAATATTTTGTATATACATAAACTCAAAAAATATTGAAAGGAGAAACTTTGCCCCCTATGTAGTCTCAAACCCATGATTTTTTCTATGCGGCTTTGGTTGATGTTTGTATATTGTCTAGCTCATCGAATCAAGCATGCATTTGTTCTTTCTTTTGCAAAATTTATGGAGCTTCATCACACAATGGGCTTTCCATGCTCCCTGATTCCATATCCACTTTATGATTGCTTCATTGAATATTACTGTTTATTTTTTACAAAGAAAAATGGAGTGTGACATGCTCATGTATGCATGATATGCATGAATAATACTTACGATGGTTCCATTCACTCACAGACTGAGGTGCTCAGCTGATGTGTTCTCATTGACTCCTTCTAGATGCTCGTTCAGGTCTCACAGAAGGCTTTGCTTTTATGGCTTTTATCTAAAAAATGTTGAAAACATGAGTGGTGAGGCCCAAGTAGCATAGTCAGGGATTCATCCATTTTGGACTATGAATCAGCATGTCAATTGGTAGCTTCTTCACAACCTTGCAAATAATTCTTTACTTTGCCCAGTGTGTCCTTTGAGGTTCGACTATTCAACATATTTTTCTTAACTTAACGGTTTTTATAACAAGAAAATAGTTCTTTTTTTAAAAATCAAATGCTGACTTTGTCAAATCAATGTCATTGTACCTCAGGACTCGATTTTCTAAATTAACATATCTATAATATGACAACCCTAGTTACCGTACTAAACTCAGGAATCATTTCTATTTAGGCAAGAACTATTACACTTCAGATAGATGCATACACATTACTTGGTCAAAGGTCTCATTTGAGATTGAATATTGTCTATCTCATATGCATGCTTATCCAAACTATCTCCACTAATATACTCCATCTACCAAGAGAGATCAATAGGTCTTTAATAGGCTTGAAATGGGGTCTATAAGGACACGGGTTAAATGAAGGCCTTTTGTAAGTTGGAGCCATTGTGACACTATGTCCAAACCCTCACACCATGATTTTTTGTTGGAGCCATAGGCAGATTGAAACATGAAAAGACAGAGCTTTGAACATTCTTCTTTCTTTTTGGCATTAACCTGAATCTTGATTAGGATAATATTTGCCTTTGCAAAAAGTTTGGTACCCATATTCATTTCTTTTTTTTTTCTTTATCTTTCTTTTTCTTACTCCTTCTTTCCTTTGAGCATTTTATCATTTTGTCCTTCTTTCCTATAGGACTATCAAGTAAAGGACTTTCGAGAACTGGATGACCTTTCTTCCGTCTCTCTAATTTTGATTGAATCTTTGTTCGAGTTGGACCAATTCAAGTTAAACTGCCCTTATGGATGTCTTTTGTTGCTTTAGGTAAAAGAGAACTTGGTTGGCTTTTTTAAATCATTTTGGATTTTATTTTATTTTCTTTTCCATTTTTTTCTTTTCTTTTTTTTTTGTTTTTCTTTTCTTTCTTTTTTTTTGTTTTTCTTTTTTTTTGGTTCTAGCTCTAAAAGAATTGTCTTGTTTGTACCAACTTGGGCTTCTAATAATGGATGAGTGGAGTGACATAAATGTTCTTTAACAGTGATAAATCATTTGTTACTCTGATGTCGTCTTGATAGATTAGAGATATTAGGTGAACTTTAACTACCTTTATGGTCTTGATAACATCAACTATCCTTATAGTTTTGGCTATGCATTCCTTTTTTTGATCTTCTTGCCTCTTCAGCTTAGTGATAATAAGACTTGTCAAAAGCAACACAACTGCTCAGGGTAGGTTGTTGGGTTTGTAAGCCAATGAAAAGAAAGCTAAAATTTTATGAAGGCTCAAAGGGACAACTAGGGATTGATATTTAATAGGGTGGATACTAGTTGTTGGCTCGTCAAACAATGCCCAGATCATCTCTCCCTTAATTAAACAGAGTTCAATCTCACCTTGAAAGTTTGTCAAAGCATGTTCTAAGATTGACTAGGACCTAGACAAAGGTAATTATGCAGGAGCCCTCTCTAAGTAAGCATATACAACTCAATGCTATAGAGCAATTCCCTCACCTAGTAAAGTCATTCGAATCATGATGCCTAGATACACTAATTTATAAATATCAAGCTGAATTCATCATCGGTTGAGCACCAAAATGAATAAAGACCATGAAAAATTTGATGAAAATAATTTATTCAAACAATCTTAATTTTAAAAAACCATAATTGTTCCAAATAAATATTAAAGAAAGCAAAATAAATAGAGCAACACTCCAAGCTAATGGAAGTTTGTTGAATAACATTTCTCCTCATTCCACATCTTCAATATTCTCATCTTGAAAAGAAGATAAAATAAAATATTCTTCCAATCCTTTTCCTACCATGAAGGTTGCTGGTGGTGGCACTCTATTGAACCTTGGTGTAGACCCTTAATTTTTGACCCAGTCCAGTTCGATATTTTTTTTAAAAATAGTCCAAAATAATTTTTGTGATATTTTAATTAAAAAATCTTTATTTTAATATTCATTACTTATAATATTTATTTTTAATAAAAATAAAAAAGGATAACAAAAAAATAGAAAATAATAAATAAATAAAAATCGGAGATGGAAGATTCGGCGATGAAAAATTTTTATCGTCGAAAATGAATTGGCTTGGGCCAACTCGCCGCAGGAATTTCCTGTGGCAAATTGGGCACAAGCCAATTCGCCACAGGAAATTCCTGCAGTGAAATGGCCTTGGGCCAATTTGCCACAGGAAATTCCTGCGGTGAATTAGCTGGCCCGCGCTCCAGTTCGCACGCAACTCTCGCAGCTGGCCCGCCCGTAGCCTGCAGCAGTTTTTGCCAGCGCAGTTTTTTTTCGAAACAAAATTTTACTTGGTTTTGATTTCTTTTCCTAAATGGTTTTGATGTCCTTAGACAATTAGAAGTTGGTTTTTTATTTTTCCTATAAATACCACATTAAAACACAAAATTAAGGAGCGGAAAATTTTTACTTGACCTTGGACTTTTGGATTTCTTCGGCCATCCTCAAGCTTGAAAGATCAAGAGGCAGTAAACAATAACAATCTATCAAAGGCAGCCTGCACTGTCTTTATTATTGTTCAACCAGAATTCAAAGATTGTGGTGGAACCAACAACGAAGGTTTGAATCTTTATTTTCTTTGTTTATTTTTACAGTAGCTTCATCAAGTTGGATTAATTGTTTCATCATACAATTTGATCAATTATTCTACAAACCATCCAAACTTTATTTGAAACCCCAAAAACTATTTTTCAAAACCCTAATGCCTTAATAACCAAAAAACATATTTTTGAAATCTAAAACCCTAATTACACTTTTCTAAAACCATAAAATAATAGAATGTTTTCTTAAAACCCTAACCTAATCTCTATTTCAAACATCCAGTAGCCTTATTTTTTTCAAGTATCAAAAGCTTTAACCCTAATTAATTCTTCTTTCCAAAATCACACAATAAGCATTATTCTTTAAAAATAACATTAGTTTCTTCCAATTCCGAAACCCTATTTTCTAAATCTTAAACCAAAAAATCCTAATTTTCAACACCAAAACCTACAACCCTAAAAGCCAGTTTCCAAGACCCCACCCTAAAAGCCAGTTTCCAAAATTTTCTAGGGCGCTACCCCTTAACCCTCGCTCGCTAACCGAATAGCGGGACTGCCGTATGGCCTCGTCGAAGGGGTCAATATTTATTTGTATATTATAATTCTTTATGTTTAAGTTCCTTTATTAGGATTATTCAAAATATAGTAGCTTTATTCAAAATACAAACCTAAACCCTAATTTATTCAAACCATAAATCTTAACTAATTCAATTTATCAAAATCTTCACAGTAGCCTCTTCTTTCAAAAATAAATATGATAGTGTTAGTTTTCATAGAAACCCTAACCCTAATTTTAAGCCGTGAGCCCTAAACCCTAATATCTTAAGGATCCAAAACCCTAAATTCATGAAGTTAGCCCTAAACCCTAATTTGATTAACCAAAAACCTTACTACTTTCTTAAAATTATAAAACCCTAATCAATTCTATTTTTCCAAAAACCCTCATAGTAGCCTAAATAATAATAATAATAATTCCCAAAATCCTAAATGTTAATTAAAAAACCCAAAATTGAGACATAAACCTAAAATTGTATCTTTATTTGCTTTATTTAATTTTAGATTTGATTACGTAGTTTATTATATGTTTTGATTTATTTAATTTCAATGCTTGATTTATTTAATTTATCATGGATGGATATTTTCTTTATTATTATGATTATTATTTGTTTATTTTGATATTAAAATTGTAAGAGATATGTTTCTATTTTGTAGATACCTCATTAGTTAAATTTTATGTAATTTAAATTGCTTTTATATTTTGGACCAATGTAAAGGACATGTTTTCACCTTTCGGTGGGTGTCCTATTTAGTTTTAGACATGGCCGATCTAAGGGCATATTTCCATCCTTGGATGGGTGTCCATTTTTTTCTTTGTTTGGACATTGATTTTAATATAATGATGCTTTATTTTAATTGTTGCATGTAATATGGATAATATTATTATATTTTATAATTTTATAATATTAAGACCTGCAAAGGAGGCCGGTTCCAATGAACCGGGCGTTGTGGGGGTGTTGGGCCATTTCTCATCTTCCCCACACATACCCAACTTTTCAAACCCATTAGGGGGTTGGGGATTCCTTAGGATTTGAGTCATCCACCCCTTTATTTTTCCCGGCCCATCAGGGTGGCGACTCTATTTTCTCCGGGCTTAGGCTCGTATTCTCTAAGGCCCCAAGCCTAAACAATGCCGAAGTTGCAAGAACCATTCCACCGGGAGTGGGGGCAAAAATCCCCACTCACAGTGACGACTCCACTGGGGATAAGAAAAGTTTGTTCTGTTGGTCTTTATATTATTCTATTCTTTCTTACTATGATATTATCCATTGCATCATTTAGATTGCATCGTGTGCGTGAGTTAGGACGCCCGTGTTACCCGTGTTGTGTTATGTGAGGGATATCATACTTTCACCCAAGGTATGGAGATCGAGCATGGCATAACCACTCATATCCTTGTACCTTTTGGTATATACTTGCTATGGAAACCTAAGCCTTTCAACCCAAAGACTAAAGCTCATGTAATTGGCCTAGTTACTTTCCTTAGGTCTTTACCCCAAATGCATGTTTTTTAACTATGTATAATTTATCTTGGTTTAAATCATGGCTTATTTGGTTTGTTCTTTTTCTAATATGACCTAAGTACATTGTAAGCTCAAAATAAATTTTTTCTTTAAAGTCCAAAAGACCAAAGCAATTTTAAAAATTTTTCAAGATGGTCTTTGGTTATAAAACTTTTCAAAAATTCTTTTCTTATGACCCAAATACAAAGCCCAAAATCCATTTTTTTTTAAATCTTTTTTACAATGGGCTTAGAAACAAAATTATTTTCATTCAACCTTTTCTTACAAACAGCTTACAAATTATTTAGGTCAATTATGAAAATACCAAAAATCAATTGTGAGCCTAGTTTATACTAAGAATTATTGATCATGGGCTTATTTTTGGCATAATTCATTAGTTACTTTTTCAAGTGAGAAATCTATTTATAATAAAAACTCTTAATTTAGTTTTAATCCAAAATAGCATAAAAGCTGCTATAGTTGGTTGAATGGATTAAAAACTAATTAATGGGAATTATCATGAACTGATTTCCATTTTTGAAAATATAACTATTGGTTGAAACGTCCGAGGGAATTATTCAAAAATAAGATATCCCATGTTGGTATTTTATTAACCATATACCTAGGAAAAGAGACTCGCCATCCGTGTGTGGAAGTTATAAGATTGGAAGGAACATCCTAATTATCTTTCTTTGTTTATTGTTTGTGCATACACGCATACATACATTATACATGCATCACATGACATATCATTAATCCCTTCTGGCTCACAGCCCAGGATTATGATAGTTCAAAAGATTAAAATAATACAACCTATGCCGGAGACGAAGAATCTAGCAACGACTCAACACTTGCTCACCAAAAGCAATGGAGCCCGAAAAATTCAAAGAATGGTGGATGGCACCTTCAATGCCAAGATGGAAGAAATAAAAGAGGCCCTGGCTGAGACCATGAAGAATCAATTAGCTACAATTTTAGGGAACAATGTCGAAGCATCTGCTAGTACCAAGAAGCCAAAGAACAAAGGGAAAGCTAAGGTTGGTGAAGTGGCTTTTGATGATGACAAGGTAGTCATTGATGATGATGACGACTAGGCTCAATACTTCCAAGATCCTCAAGATAAAAAGAAGGATCCAAAGATTGTTGACAAGACAACTTTTGAAGGGACTAAAAATTCTAATGTTGAGAAGATGATTGCTGATTTAGAAAAGAAATTTGAGAAGAAGTTGAAAACCGAAGTGATGTCCGAGATTGACAAACTATTTGAATAAGATGAGGAGGTCCCTTATAAGTTCAAGATGCTTCCTTTGCTAGATACAATGGTACAGAAAACCCTCATCTCCATGTGAAGCAGTATATCACTGCTATGCAGTTTGCCCGAGCTACTAAAGCTCAAACTCTAAGGTACTTCATGCTCTCATTAGACCCTATTATCTAAAATTGGTTCAATACCTTAGATGATGGCACACAAAAGAATTGAGATCTGCTATACAAGGCCTTCATCCAATAATATGGGTACAATGCCGAGATGGAAGTAACCTTAATGGAAGTTGAGTCCATTAGACAAAGGCCAAATGAGAATTTTGTGGACTATGTGAAAAGATGGAGAAATAAGTCTGCTTTGCTCGAGAAGAGGCCTGATGAATCTAATCAAATAAGGATGATTGTCAGAGCGGTATTGCCTAGTCTTTGTGAAAGGATGTCTCACACACTCATCCGGGATTTCAAAGATCTTTTGCAAGCTGGCTTGCAAATTGAAGAGTGGGAAAGGGAGAATTGGAAAGACGGAATGAGAAAGGTAATTATCAACCTAGCAATAAAAGCATGCAAAAAGAAGTTGATGATAACGCGACTAGCCAAGGAGAAATGAGGCAGTTTTCAGAATTGGGAAAACCTCTATCTTTGGTTTTCAACAAGCTACAGAAGAAGGGGTTGTTACAACCATTGGCTCCTCGACCACTACATAATCCTCTGCCACCAAACTTCAATGCCGAGGCCTTCTGTCAATTTCATCAAATTCAAGGGCATGAAATGGATAAATGTGCTCGTCTAAGGCATGAGATCCAAGATTTGATTGACAGTGGTAAGCTACCCGAGCCGAATAAGCCCAATACCAAAAGCAATCCTCTACATAAGTTGAAGAGAGTGCCACCGCCAGCAACTTTCATGGTAGGAGGAGGATTGGAGGAAGATCTTGTCTTATCCTCCTTTCAAGATGGGAATAATGAAGATGTGAAAGGAGAAGAAGCTTAACTCAACAAACATCCCTTGGCTTGTTTGTTTTTCTTGTTTTATTTTCTTTATTTGGTGTTTTATGGAACAATCATGTTTTTCAAATTTAAAGTTGTTTGAATAAATTACTTTCATCAAAATTTTTGTTGGTCTTTGTTCATTTTGGTGCTCAACCAATGATGAATCTAGCTTGATGTTCATAAATTAATGTATCTTGGCATCATGATTTGAATGACTTTACTAGATGAGGGAATTCTTCTATAGCATTGAGTTGTGTATGCTTACTTAGAGAGGGCTCCTGCATAATTACCTTTGTCTAGGTCCTAGTCAGTCTTAGAACATGCTTTGACAAACTTTCAAGATGAAATTGAACTCTGCTTTTTTAAGAGAGAGATGATCTAGGCATTGTTTGACGAGCCAACAACTAGTATCCACCCTATTAAATATCAATCCCTAGTATTCCCTTTGAGCCTTCATAAAATTTTAGCTTTCTTTCCATTGGCTTACAAACCCCAACAACCTACCCTGAGCTGTTGTTACACTTTTGACAAGTCTTATGATTATTAAGATGAAGAGGCAAGAAGATCAAAAAATGAATGAATAGTCAAGATCATAAGGATAGTTGATGTTCTCAAGACCATAAGGGTAGTTGAAGTTCACCTAGTATCTCCAATCTATCAAGACAACATCAGAGTAACAAATTATTTATCCCTATTAAAGAAGATTTATGTCACTCCACTCATCCATTATTGGAAACCCAAGTTGGTACAAACAAGACAACTCTTTTAGAGCTAGAACCAAAATAAAAGAAAAAAAAGAAAAGAAAAGAAAAAAGAGAAAAAAAAAGAAAAGAAAAAAAGGTCAAAAGAAAAAAGGAAAAAGAAAAGAAAAGAAAAAAAAAAAGAAAAGAAAAATAAAGCCCAAAAAGGCAGTTCATAAAGCCAACTGAGTTCTCTTTTATCTAAAGTAGCAAAAGGTTTCCATTTGGTTTATAAGGACAGTTTGACTTGAATTGGTCAAACCCAACCAAAGATTTGATCAAAATTAGAGAAAAAGGAGAAAGACCATCTAGTTTTTGAAAGTCCTATACTTAACAATCCTATAGATAAAGACAAAATGATAAAATGCTCAAAGGAAGAGAAGAGTAAGAAAAATAAAGAGAAAGAAAAGGGAAGAGTAAGAAAAAGAAAGTGAAAGAAAAAGGGAAAAGAAAAATGATGATGGGTACCAAACCTTTTGTAAAGCCAAAGATTGTCAAAATCAAGATCCAGATTAATGTCACGAAGATAGAAGGAATTTGGAGTCTAGCAAGATTGCTCCCAACTGTCTAAAGTTCCAACAAGCAATTTGTAGAGTGAAGATTTGTCCATTGTGTCACATCACCTCCAATCTCAAAATGGCTTTCATTTAACCCATGTCCCTTATAGACCCCATTTCAAGCCTATCAAAGACCTGTTGATCTCTCTTGGTAGGTAGAGTTTATTAGTGGAGATAGTTTGGATAAGCATGCATATGAGATAGATAATATTTAAACTCAATGAGACCTTTGGCCAAGTAATGTGTATGTGCCTATCTGAAGTGCAACAGTTCTTACTTAAATAGAAATAATTTCCAAGTTTAGTATGGTAACTTGGGTTGTCATGTTATAGATATGTTAATTTGGAAAAATCAAGTCCTGAGGTACATTGACATTGATTTGGCAAAGCCAACATTTGATTTCAAAATCAAAATTCAAAAAATAAAAAAAATTTTGTCATATAAAGCCTTCAAGTTAAGAGAAGTTTCTTTAATAGTTGAACCTCGAAGGACACATTGGGCAAATAAAATGATTACTGGCAAGGTTTTGAAGCTACCAATTGACATACTGAATCATAATTTGAAATGGACGCATCCCTAACTCTGCTGCTTGGGGTCTCCTAGCTCCACTTTTCTCTACTCTGGCAGTCGCTGCAAGTCCCTATGCCTTTTCTACACTCCTGGAATCTACAACCAACTGAGAAAAATCCTGATACTAAGAGCCTGCCACTAAACACATGATAGAGAGTCTCAACCCCTCCTCAAATCTTTGGCATCTGCCAATCTCATATGATATAATCCCTCCAGCATACAGGCTCAGCCAGATGAACTCAATCTCATACTCTGTCACTTTCCTCGTGTCCTGCCTCAAACTCAGAAACTCCATCTTTTTAGTATCCTTATACTCTCTAGGAGTATACTTATTCTTGAATTCCCTCAAGAAATTGGCATATGTCAGAACTGGTGGATCAACCATCCCATGGGAAACCGCCTTCCACCACTCATACACATCCCCCTGCAGAAGAGATCTAGCATAATAAAATTTCTCCTCCTTACTAGCGTATAACTGTATGGACACTCTCTGGACCCTATCTAACCATTGCTCTGCTACAGCCGAGTCTGTAGTGTCAATAAAATATGTTGCTCCAAACTTCCTCAACTTATCATACTTCTGAGTCGGCAAGTGTTGTTGTGGCTGCGGTTGGGGTGGCAGCTGTAGCTGCTGAACTAGAGCCTATCGCAACAACTCCACCATATGTCGTACACAGCCTAGCGAAACCTCTTCAGCTGCTGCAGATGCCTCTCCAAAAATCTTAGCACTAGCCAAAACTCTACCTTCATCAGGAGCTACACTCTCTGCACTACCCTCAGCAGACTAGTACATCCTAGATGCCATAACTACCTATATCTGCAAATACAACAAAAATTGCCACATCAGGGATCAGATATAATGTCAGTATCAATGCATGTATTACAATTTAAAACCATATTTAAAATCCCCATTTTCTCTTTCTAACAACCTACCTTGGTAGAGAACCTCAAACCTAGGCTTTGATACCAAAATAAATATAATACCCTTATACCCTATATACCTATAATACATAAACCTGACATTTGTAAAATACGCATTTAAAGTATAAGAATGCCACAACCCGATTTAATAAAAATTTTCACATTTCTAAATTAAAATCCCTAACACTTTAAAATGTAAATTTAAATAGTAAATAAAATAATCTTTATTAATTATAGGTTCCAAAATAAGCATTTTATATAAAAATCTCTGGAAAAAATTCACCAGAGTTTTGTCTGTAATTTGAACATCCCAAATATTCAATAAAACTCAACCTCCATAAAAATGCACTCCCAATAAATCAAATCAACATTTTCACCAACACTTCTCAATTTCTCCATATTTTCTCAAAACATTAATACATATACATATAAATATCAAACACATATATATATACGTTCCCACATTGTAAAATTTATCCAAAAAGTCTTTACAATTTATAATATATACCCCAAAACATAAACATAATATACATAATAACTAAATGTACTATAACAAAAAATATGTTCATGATGGCAAATGGCTCTAATCTTGATATAGCAAAATCCCCTAAATCAACCTCAAGTCTAGGCCCGACCAGGTTTAGAAGAACTCTCCGAATCTACCGGATCACCCCTGTTACATGCGTAATGAATTACAATGGTGCTAAGATAAAAGCCTAGTGGTACAAACTTTGATAATATAAAACTTTAATATAATACCAATGCATAATGTTTTTGCATGTTATGTCACAATGTGGCATACGATTTCACTTTTAAGACATAATATTTCATCTTTCATAATTCACATAAACACATACATAAGCATGGGCCCAAATATACTAATATATTATTCAAATCCCAGAGTTACTGTTTTGGTCTATAGTGATATCAAGTGTCTAGCCAGAAGGTAAGTGAAGCCTAGCGTCTAGCCCCGAAGGCAAATCATATATCAATGATGCTTAGCATCTAGCCCCAAAGGCAAATAATGAGGATAACCTCATAGGCATGCTGCCAAACATAGAACTCAAAAAATTGAATAACATACTAGGCACAAAAATAATACATGCTTTCCATAATCAATTTTTCTTATCACATTACCTCAATTTCTCATTTTTTTTTCTCATCACATTGCCTTATTTTCTCATTTTAATTCATCATATCTTATCCTTTCATCACAATGTATGTCATTTCAAATTAAAATCACATTATCCAAATATTTTTGGGTCATTATCACATAATGCACATAAATCACATTTCATTTCTTTTAGCCATTAATAATGGCTTTTCATAATACACATAATGCATACATAACGATCCACATATTATAGCACAATGTTCATGAATGTTCATGTTGCCAAGTAGCTTAACACATTTTCTAACCAAAATGTGTTAGGAAAAATTTAATGCAAATATATCTAATTTATCAAAAGTTTGTACTTACCTCAATTAGCACTTAAGCCCAAATAAAAAGTCACCCTCCAACCTTCACTTCCAACTTGCCCTTCAACACTAATGTTGGGTAATTCACTTCTTTCTAATGTTTATTCAAAATGTGAACAAATACCATCATTTAAAATTACATTTTAAGGCATTACAAGCATACAACCCTAATTAAATCTCACTCCAACAAATAACAAAAAATTATGTCTAACCTTACTTTAACATTGAAATTCTATGTTAATCCATTTAAATTTATGTTTTAAGTTTATTTATATCTTTAATAACATATTATAACATATTTTAATCATAAACACATACTCTTCATGTAACACCTTCATACTCTATATAAGTACTATACATATACCTAGTATACATACAATACGTATATAGAGTGAAAGAATGTCACAAATAGTTTTAATTTAAAAATCCTTATCCAAATTCAAACAATACTACCTTTAGATTTTTAATAACATTTAGTAAACCATTATACATATGAATATATTATTGTGAATAATATGACATAATTAAACTACACATGTATGCATCACCTTCTAGTTGGTCTCAGAACACTCTTACCCTTCTCGTGGCATAACCGCTTGACTTCCAGATCAACCGCATAATTACCTGCGCGATCACACAACCGCGCTAAGCCCGAGAGCTTAGTAATATAAATAATTCATATAAACATACAATAGAGAAAATCATATTTTCATGTCAACTTGTTATGTCATTATTTTATTATCATGTTTTCCTATTTTGATTATGCTTTTCATACATACTACTACTATTGCTTTATTTGTATACATATTTATACATTTCATTTCAACAATTTACAACTCAATGACTTATCAAAACTTTAAATGAAGCAATATTCACCATTTCCATATCCATATACAATTAACACATCATATAATATTTTCATGAACTCATCATTTAACATAGCTTCTCAAACTATATTCATCTTCAATAATTTACTTATGTATTATATACATTTCATTCCATGATTATCCTCATATTTCTCATACCATTATAATTCATTCCATAGTTATCACTATATACCACATAACATTTATATTTCCTTCCATAGTTCACATTAAAACAAAAGACAAACATATATCTCATTATCATTTATTCCATGATTCAAGACTTATATATATATATATACAATCACAAGCATGGGCCCAAAAACATTAATATGCCATTCCACTTTCAGAGTTAATGTTTTGGTTTAATTATCACATTTATTATTATCCCAACTAGGCTTCAAGGATTAAGGTTCAACCAAGCTTCAAGGGGAACAAAGCAAGCTAAGTATCAACCCAACTTGGCTTCAAGAACCAATCCAACCTAGCTTCAAGGGTTGTAACATCTCAATTAGGCTTCAAGGTCTTGACCCAACCAAGCTTCAAGGGGAGTAAAACATGTTAAACTTCAACCCAACTTGGCTTCAAGGAATCAAACCAACCTAACTTCAAGAGATTGTTACTATTAGGCATGCCACCAACAACAAAACTCTGAAAATGAATAACATATTAGACACACAATTCATTTATGATTTCATTATCAATTTCATTTTCAATTGAATCATCATAACCAATCACAATGGCTTCATATATCATTTAGATCATCATAGCCAATCACAATGGCTTCATATTTCATTTAGATCATCATAGCCAATCATAATGGCTTCACATTTCATTTATTTCAATTCATATCATAGCATTTCATCTTTCAAATATACAATCATTTATCTCATATATTACACATTTCATATATCATCATTACTAATCACAAAGACATCACATTTCATTTAGTCTCCATTCATATTAGAATACTTCATTACTTAAATATTCATAATCAAGCACATTAAACATTCATCAAGAATGATCATCATTGATAAACACATATATAATTTACCTTATTCGTAGATTTGGAATCCTCAACATACATTTGTTTCACATATATTTGAAGTGCAGATATAATAATACCTTTAGAGGATCCAACAAGACAAGTATAATCAAGAATAAGAATCATTAACTTACAAATTTGAGGGACACGGCCAACATCATTTGAGGGACACGGCCAAGCTTGTGGCCGTGTCTCTCAACCACAATTGGCAGTAGTGAACACGGGCATGCGACACGGCCGTGTCTCTCAACACAAATTCAGACAGTAGGTAACACGGGCAAGGGACACGGCCGTGTCTCTCCCCAAAAATCAATTCAACACATCCAATTTTCCTTGACTTGGCCGTGTCTCTCCTTATTTTTGACCGTGTCACTCATGAATTTAAACCCCAAACATTTACAAATATCCTTTAGTTGCACTCAAACACTCCATACACATCATAACATCATTTCAATGAATTTGATCAACATCACTAACACTTATTTTACATACACAACCATATTTACATTACCAAAACACATCAACAACACATTTGATTCCTTAACACATTTACAAATGAATATGTGTTAAGTTTCAACATCATGTAAATATATGAATTTAGATAGTTTACTCACCTTAAGAACCATTCTCAAATCTATTCACTTTACCTTCCAAGAGCTCTTCACCACTTAAACTAGAGCAATCCATTTCCTTCACAACCTAATTCAAATCAAATAATAAGATACTTGAATTCCAATACAAATATTCAATTATCAAACTCATATATTTTATATTTTCAACTTCCTTAAACACAAACATACATCACTCCTATATCAATTACTCAAATCCCCAATTCATTAACACTAAACCCTTACTCAATAATCTCAACAATTCATCATCATCCTCACAAATAACCACATCAAATTCAAACTCAAACCATAGAAATCAATGCAAAGGAATGAATATTTACTTGGTTATTTGCCAAATCTTGAATAAAAATCTTCAATTCTCTCAAAATCACCATCTCTCTCTCTCTCTCTCTCTCTCTCTCTCTCGAGCACGAAGAAGAAGCAGCAGAAGAAGAAGAAAGAAAGTTCTTACTTCTTCCGTTCTTATCTCTTATATATATATATATAATAATAATAATAATAATAACAATAATAATAATAATAATAATAATAATAATAATAACAATAGTAACAATACTAATACTTTAAATCTCCACCACATATTCTTTCTTTGACTTTCTTCTTCTCTTTTCTTTTTCTCCTTATTATTATTATTAATTAATTATACAAATATATATACAATTCACTTTCCCTACACCATATTATATCCCATGTATATATGATGTATATGTATATGTCTTATATATATAATCTTTATATTTCCCATATATACATATACATTAAATTCGAATACAACAATAACTCCAAAACTCTTAGGGTCTATTCCGGGATATTACAATTCTCTCCCCCTTAAATAATTTCATCCTCGAAATTATCCAGTATAATAACAACCCATTTGTAACAACTCACTATCTTAATTTTATCAAATCACATAACTTTTACTCTCCCCCTTTAAGTCAATCATAACTCATCATAATTAATCTATTTTTATCTTATAACTTTCTCAACAGAGCCACCCAGATAGCTCATTACAGTCCCAATGAATTTTCTTTTATACAATAATAAACTCCTCTTATAGTCTATATATATTCCGTTCATCTATTACATTCAAGATATACATATCACTTCATCTCTTTATAAATAATCTCTTAACTTTAACCTTGGAAATTATTGAATTATATCATACTATTGCTTATCTTGTCATTACAATCACTTTTGAAATTAGCCACTTATCAAACCTTGATTGGTAACAATCTCTTCATTTTGCTTACACTTAAATCCTTTACTATTATGTTTTTCACTTAACATTAATATTGATACAACCTCTGTAAACTTATTTAATAGATAATCAACCTTTTTCCCCTTTTCATCACTATTTACAACTGATATGACTTTATTTATTCATATCCATTTACATTATAAAATTTTACATCATATACATTATCATGTAAACTTTTACACTCTTAGTACAACTATACATATTAAATCTTAATAATGATTCACAATCTTAACGCAACTTAGATCATTTGATTTATCTATCACAAAATATTCACACTTCAATCCCATTCAATTTAAACCAACAAGTAACTTATTCGAATTTATCATTAGATTTCACATTATATATATCCTCATTCCATTCAACCAAACTTATATCCAATTTCTGATCTCTTCAGATCCATATTTAATCAAATTATCCTTTCTACCAATTCTTATGATAATCTCATATCATATTGATTATGTATAATTCATTCACTTAAACTTTAAGCCTATTCACTTTATACCATACACATATTTAGCATAACTTTCAATTACCTTTTTGTAATTTCTCTCTTTTTAATATCTTTTCACATATCACACCATTGCTATCTTAACAATAAATGTTATCCATACTTAACACATTTTCATAATTCTCTTCTTTTACCTTACGTTTCAGAATTATAACCAGATTTCTAATATAAAATAATAAAATGCCACTTTACCACATGATAATTATCAATCTCATCAGAATGATACTATAATCATGTTATCTCAATCCCAACTCAGAAAATAACAAAATTAATCAACCACAATATACTAAACAAACCATAGGTTTATAAAAGATTAAGGGTCATGTTTGAAACTTATAAATCCATATGGTTTCTATATTATTCTTTTTCCAACCTTTCCAATTACCATACTAAATTGGATCTCACGAATTTTGTATTCATTCCTAAACTTTGACTACCTCAAGAGTTAACACATTCCAACTCCGTTATCACCCAATTTGCACTAGATTATTTAATCATCACTAGTTTAATTTATGTTTCAACAATATTATTATTATCTTCTTTTATAAACACATATTCCATCATGTAAACATTACATAATTTCTCTTTTGTCACTTCATTTCTAATCCCTTTACAATTTCTTACAATATACAAATACATAAAATTTCTTCATATGTGGATACTTTGGAACTCTAAATATCATATGATCATCAAATTTAGTGATCACCATAACAATTTCATTGCCCAATATTACATAAGTCTATTCTTACTCTCAATTCCATCATAAAATTCATCTAATTTGTTCAAGTCATATCCTAATCTTTATTAGGTTCACTAATACATACAATATCATTCTCCATATCACTAATTCAATAATTGTACCACATATACATTCATAGATCACATTCATAATGTGATGCATATTTCTTACATATCATAATTTCATTCATATTGAAAAACTCAACTCATATATACTATACATGTATACACTTAATTATATGTTCTTATTTTATTTCCTTCTTCATACATTCCATACAAATCTAATGTTTATCACTTTCCTTTGAACACTTTCATTCTCATTTCTTCAATATAATATAGAGTATTTATCATCACAACAAATATAAATATTCTAACCATAATAACATTTCACATACATCTTAGTCACAATCCTAATGTGACATCTCTTTCACTTATGTCTTTAAAAGCATTTACTATATCTTCATATCCATTTTAATCCTTTTTACTCAAATAACTTAAAATAACTCATTTTCACTTACTTACTCACTTTCTTTTGATTTCAAAATAAATTCTCATACTATTAATCACATTACTCAATTCATAATATTTTTATGTGCAAATTGAATATACATTAAACCATCAATATTCAAATAATCTTTATCACATTCCACTAAACCTTTAACTTTCAATTTACTACTTCACTTAAATTTCAGTTTACCAAACTCATCTTTTATTAATATCAACTTTATTCTCTTTTTTTTTCATTTCTTTATTTTACAATCACTTTTCAATAAACAATATTTCAAAATTTACTTTCCTTAAGTAAACTCCCACTCCTGAATTTACCAATTAATCTTGTACAAATTTTCATATCACTTCTTTTTCCCAATTATTACTTTCATATAAAATTTTATTCACACACTATCATCCATCTCATGTAATTCAAATACATCACAAATCACATAATGCCACGTTCGAGACCAACCTAGATGTGAATGCATATGCATGTATTACAAATTTCATTTCAAAACTTTTCTTTTTACTTCTCTTTAAGCTTTTCAACACTTTCTCTTTTTAATTCTACTTAGGCCGAGAATCTCGAACCTAAGCTCTGATACCAAAATAATTGTAACACCCTCATACTCTATATAAGTACTATACATATACCTAGTATACATACAATACGTATATAGAGTGAAAGAATGTCACAAATAGTTTTAATTTAAAAATCCTTATCCAAATTCAAACAATACTACCTTTAGATTTTTAATAACATTTAGTAAACCATTATACATATGAATATATTATTGTGAATAATATGACATAATTAAACTACACATGTATGCATCACCTTCTAGTTGGTCTCAAAACACTCTTACCCTTCTCGTGGCATAACCGCTTGACTTCCAGATCAACCGCATAATTACCTGCGCGATCACACAACCGCGCTAAGCCCGAGAGCTTAGTAATATAAATAATTCATATAAACATACAATAGAGAAAATCATATTTTCATGTCAACTTGTTATGTCATTATTTTATTATCATGTTTTCCTATTTTGATTATGCTTTTCATACATACTACTACTATTGCTTTATTTGTATACATATTTATACATTTCATTTCAACAATTTACAACTCAATGACTTATCAAAACTTTAAATGAAGCAATATTCACCATTTCCATATCCATATACAATTAACACATCATATAATATTTTCATAAACTCATCATTTAACATAGCTTCTCAAACTATATTCATCTTCAATAATTTACTTATGTATTATATACATTTCATTCCATGATTATCCTCATATTTCTCATACCATTATAATTCATTCCATAGTTATCACTATATACCACATAACATTTATATTTCCTTCCATAGTTCACATTAAAACAAAAGACAAACATATATCTCATTATCATTTATTCCATGATTCAAGAATTATATATATATATATACAATCACAAGCATGGGCCCAAAAACATTAATATGCCATTCCACTTTCAGAGTTAATGTTTTGGTTTAATTATCACATTTATTATTATCCCAACTAGGCTTCAAGGATTAAGGTTCAACCAAGCTTCAAGGGGAACAAAGCAAGCTAAGTATCAACCCAACTTGGCTTCAAGAACCAATCCAACCTAGCTTCAAGGGTTGTAACATCTCAATTAGGCTTCAAGGTCTTGACCCAACCAAGCTTCAAGGGGAGTAAAACATGTTAAACTTCAACCCAACTTGGCTTCAAGGAATCAAACCAACCTAACTTCAAGAGATTGTTACTATTAGGCATGCCACCAACAACAAAACTCTGAAAATGAATAACATATTAGACACACAATTCATTTATGATTTCATTATCAATTTTATTTTCAATTGAATCATCATAACCAATCACAATGGCTTCATATATCATTTAGATCATCATAGCCAATCACAATGGCTTCATATTTCATTTAGATCATCATAGCCAATCATAATGGCTTCACATTTCATTTATTTCAATTCATATCATAGCATTTCATCTTTCAAATATACAATCATTTATCTCATATATTACACATTTCATATATCATCATTACCAATCACAAAGACATCACATTTCATTTAGTCTCCATTCATATTAGAATACTTCATTACTTAAATATTCATAATCAAGCACATTAAACATTCATCAAGAATGATCATCATTGATAAACACATATATAATTTACCTTATTCTTAGATTTGGAATCCTCAACATACATTTGTTTCACATATATTTGAAGTGCAGATATAATAATACCTTTAGAGGATCCAACAAGACAAGTATAATCAAGAATAAGAATCATTAACTAACAAATTTGAGGGACACGGCCAACATCATTTGAGGGACACGGCCAAGCTTGTGGCCGTGTCTCTCAACCACAATTGGCAGTAGTGAACACGGGCATGCGACACGGCCGTGTCTCTCAACACAAATTCAGACAGTAGGTAACACGGGCAAGGGACACGGCCGTGTCTCTCCCCAAAAATCAATTCAACACATCCAATTTTCCTTGACTTGGCCGTGTCTCTCCTTATTTTTGACCGTGTCACTCATGAATTTAAACCCCAAACATTTACAAATATCCTTTAGTTGCACTCAAACACTCCATACACATCATAACATCATTTCAATGAATTTGATCAACATCACTAACACTTATTTTACATACACAACCATATTTACATTACCAAAACACATCAACAACACATTTGATTCCTTAACACATTTACAAATGAATATGTGTTAAGTTTCAACATCATGTAAATATATGAATTTAGATAGTTTACTCACCTTAAGAACCATTCTCAAATCTATTCACTTTACCTTCCAAGAGCTCTTCACCACTTAAACTAGAGCAATCCATTTCCTTCACAACCTAATTCAAATCAAATAATAAGATACTTGAATTCCAATACAAATATTCAATTATCAAACTCATATATTTTATATTTTCAACTTCCTTAAACACAAACATACATCACTCCTATATCAATTACTCAAATCCCCAATTCATTAACACTAAACCCTTACTCAATAATCTCAACAATTCATCATCATCCTCACAAATAACCACATCAAATTCAAACTCAAACCATAGAAATCAATGCAAAGGAATGAATACTTACTTGGTTATTTGCCAAATCTTGAATAAAAATCTTCAATTCTCTCAAAATCACCATCTCTCTCTCTCTCTCTCTCTCTCTCTCTCTCTCGAGCACGAAGAAGAAGCAGCAGAAGAAGAAGAAAGAAAGTTCTTGCTTCTTCCGTTCTTATCTCTTATATATATAATAATAATAATAATAATAATAATAATAATAATAACAATAACAATAATAATAATAATAATAATAACAATAGTAACAATACTAATACTTTAAATCTCCACCACATATTCTTTCTTTGACTTTCTTCTTCTCTTTTCTTTTTCTCCTTATTATTATTATTAATTAATTATACAAATATATATACAATTCACTTTCCCTACACCATATTATATCCGATGTATATATGATGTATATGTATATGTCTTATATATATAATCTTTATATTTCCCATATATACATATACATTAAATTCGAATACAACAATAACTCCAAAACTCTTAGGGTCTATTCCGGGATATTACACTTCACTAAAACCCTAAAATGCCATAACCTTCATCAATTAAGGTTCTTCAATCCAACTCATTCCAATTATTAATCCAAGCTTATTTCCATCAGTTATAACATTGAATAACCTGATTTAGATATTAGAATCAAACAACCAATCATACTTTGAAAATTCTCTTCCAAAATCCTAAATTCAATACTGCCTTACCCAATCTCTAACCAGACTTGGTTAAATCTATTATTTGACTTTAAAATACTTGTTTATGAATCAAAACAACACATTTGGAATCTATTTGCACAATTAAAATACATGATTTCAAAAGTCCAAATTGTACATAACCCTAAATTATGTTCTTCCTCCAAACCCCACTCAAACATAATCCTTTCTTGAATGCAACTTAAGAATCATTAATAACTAATCAAAATAGCTTCATACATACCCATTCAAGCCATTAAATCATGCTACCATAAAAAACCAAATTCAACATATTCACAATTTCATGGAATTCCAAAGAATAAGATGGAAAAATTACTATTTCAAGAGGAAATCACCAAAACTTCACTTGAATCCTTGAAAATTCTTTCAATTGATGAAGCTTGGAAGAAGAAAAAACCTCACTTGCTCTCACATGGAGGTTCAGCCTCCTAAAGTAGAAGAAGAAGATTTTTTTAACTTTTAATTTTCTCTTTCTTCCCACTTAAAAGATGACCATATATATATATATATTATTTTATTATATTTTTAATTATTTATTTATTTAATTATTTATTTATTTAAAAAAACTATAATTTACATCTTCCATCCAAAAATAATTTATTTTAAAATTATTTAAATAATTTTAATTTTACAAAGTATATTTACAATTTTGTCACTTGACTTTTGACTTTCTTTTTTAAAATGGTGACTTCTGTATATGTTGTATATATTTAATATATATTTCACATATACACTTTACTTTTTCACTTAAAATCCTTCCATTTTCCTTTTAAATTATTTATTTAATGTATTTAATTTAATTTTAATTTATTTTATTTAATTTTTAAAAATTTTAGATGTTACATCATCTGCCCAGTTTCCCCCCAAGGAAGAGGCATCCAGATACCAGTTATCCTAAAAATTAGTCCTACCATAGTTAATGCCTGAGAGGGAAGGAGCCACATCATGGTCATCAGTCTAGGGCTTCCTTGATAAAGACGCATCAGCATCCCTATACACCAGAAATCTAAAGTTTCGAGAGTTCCATTCAAGGTAATCAACACACCAACGACTAGAGGGCAACTCCTCCTGCAGCTTTTGGTTCTGTTCTTCAAGCATCCGCTGTGACCCAAGAAAGGAAAAAGGTTAGGTTCATACATTTTCATGCATACATTCAACAAATATCAATATGACACAGGGATTACAAACTAGATAGTTCATATCGAAACCTTGAGGCCCGAAATGTAACATCCAAATATTTTGAACATTAAATAAAATAAATTGAAATTAAATTGGATAAATTAAATAAATGATTTAAAGTAATAATAATATAGCTAGTGGAAGATGATAGAGTATTTTAAATATTTAATAAATATTAAAATAAAATATTTTTTAGTGGAAGATGATAATTGGTATTTTAAAAATAATTAATTAAAATATTAAAATATTATATATATATATATGTGTGTGTGTGTGTGTGTGTGTGTTGGAATTTGAAAGAGTAAGAAAAGTCAAAATTTTTAAACAAAAACCCATCTTTTCTCTTCCCCTTCTTTCTTACCCGAGAATCTCCATGGCTATATGGGAATGAATTTTTCTTCATCAAATTACTCACTTTGGCAAGAATTTTCAAGAATTAATTGAAGTTTTAGTGGATTTCTAATAAGGTAGTAAGTTTCCTTTCTTAATTTTTAATTTTCCATAAAACTATGAATATGTTTGATTTGTGATTTTGATATAGTATGTTATAATTGCTTAATTGGATATGAAAGAAGTTGTTTTGAGTAGCTATTAATAATTTTAAGGTTAGAATGAATAAATGGTTAAGTTTGAGAGAAATTTGGTGAAGAGAGAGAATTTAGGGTTATGGAACTTTTGGATTTGTGAATTCATGGGTTTTAATTGTGCAATTTAGTTTCAAATGTGTTGTTTTAATGCATAAACATTGATTTTAAAGTCAAATGATGGATTTGGTTAAGTTTGGATAGAGTTTGGAAATGGTAGTGTTGATGTAGGGTTTTGAAAAAGGGATTTTCAAAGAATGTAATACTAAATGATTATTTAGGATCACATTTGGTATAGGCATTGAGAGGAAGTAGTTTGGCCTACCTAAGTGTTGAAGGGTAACTTGGAAGAGGAGGTTGGAGTTGATTTTGAGCTTACTTTTGGAAGCTTTTAGAGGTAAGTACAAATTTTGGATAAATTAGATATGTTTGCATTACATTGGGCTTAACACATTTTGATTAGAAAATGTGTTAACCTACTTGATACATTGAACATTCATAAAAATGTGCTATGACATGTGTAATGTTATTGATGCATTAAATGCATTATGAAAAGCCATTGTTAATGGCTAAATTGAATAAAATGTGAAATATATACTTTATATGAAAATGACCCAAAGTGTTTAGGTAATGTGAATTATTATGTATGCATTAAAGGCATTGTGAAAAGCCATTGTTAATGGCTAAATTGCATAAAATGTGAATTATGTGAAAAGAGCCCAAAGTGTTTGGGTAATGTGATTTTAATGTGGTATGTAATACATTGTAATGGTATATTGAGATATGATGAAATGAAATGAATTGATATTAATATGAACGAGAAAAATGAGAAAATGAGGCAATGTGCCTAATTGATAATGAGAAATGAGGTAATGTGCCTAGTTGATTGTGGAAAGTGAGAAAGAAATTAATGATGGAAAATATGAAATAATTGTATGCCTAGTATGTTATTCAATTTCTAGAGTTCTGTATTTGGCGGTGTTTTATTAGTTTTTGTCATAGAATTGTAACTTATTTATTATGATGATTATTGTTTTCTTCATGCATTTTGGTAATTTTAATATGTTTATTTAGTGATTTCATCAATTTTGGTAGTTTTAATTTATCCCAGTGTTTATGTCATTTTTGTACTAGTTTTTAGTGTGATGTTTATGTGTTTTTGGTTAATGTTTCATTTGATTCTTGTTTAAAGTTTGTTTTAGGTTAATATGCAAAAAACTCCCTTGGAAGATCAAAACAAAGAAAGAAGAGCATGAAGCAGCAAGACATGGCCATGCCAAATTAAGCTTGGCCGTGTCACCTCAAGGAAATTTTTGGCAGATCATGACACGGGCAGGAGACACGGCCAACCCACTGGCCGTGTCTCACCTAAAGGGCAAAACCAAGGGAACACAGAAAGAAAGGAAAATTTAGCAAAAGCTGACACTGGCAGGTGACACGGCCAAGCCACTAGCCGTGTCACATGACACGGCCACAAGCTTGACCGTGTCCCATATTTAGCCAAGAAAGAAGAGCAAAGAAAGAAGAGAATTAATAGGTGACACTGGCAGGTGACACGGCCAAGCCACTAGCCGTGTCAAATGACATGGCCAGGAGCTTGGCCGTGTCACTCTTATCTCCATAGAAGCAAAGAAGAGCAAGGAGACACAGAAGCTGACACACCCAGGTGACACGGTCACAAGCTTGGTCGTGTCATTCCATGGGGCTAAGGAAAGAAAGGAAATGCGGATTTTGAGCGAGGGTTTTGTATAAATAAAAGATTAGGGCAAGAGAAAGAAGTTACACACTTCCAGCCGTCCAACACAAACTTTTCAGCTATTCTTCACTTTTCTTTTGAATTTTGATTTCACTTTCATACAAATACTCTAGATTAAATTTGTTTTAGCCATTGCATTATTCTTTTAGCAAAAATTTGAGCAAGAGATTCTTCAGAAGCCAAAGGAAGTTTGTAATTTGGTTTTGTTCTCAAACTCTATCTCTTAAGTTTCATTAGAATTGTATTTATGAATTCACTAATGTCTAAATTAATTTCTTTGAATTTTAATGAGAGGAATTTGTTTGATAGCATCATTATGAACTAATTTTGATCTAGTCTAGGGTTTGTATGGATCTACTATGATTGTATGAAATGGTTATTGCTCTTAACTGAATTATTTCTTTTATCCTTAATTGAATGGATTAATGTTAATATATAATTAATTGGCCACCAATTATGTTTTGAGGTATTTAGATGAAGGATTGAGAAATGAAGTCTAATGCTGAAACAATTCAATTAGGGACTTAGGTGAATAAGAAATATAAACCTAAGAAAAAGATCATTTCAATTTTAACAAGATTATTTGAAAGAGGTTTGAATGCGAGAGCTTATTTCCTTGAATTGATTAATTAAGTTGCTTGAAATCTGATTTTTGAAATTAAATCAGTTGAGAGGAATAGCCGTTCATACATATAAGTTAGTAGAGAAGTGCAAACCCTAGACTTTTCTATTAAGTGAATCAATATATCTATTCAGTTTACTTTCATTATTTTAAATTCAACTCGTTCTGTTTTCATAAGTTGTTTAGCAATTTAATTTTATTGATAATTTGTTATTTACTATTTGATAAATAATTAGCTTATCTAGCTTCCTTGTGAGACGACCTTGAGGTGTTCACCAAAATACTACAGTAGCCTCGTATACTTGCGAGTGTAGTTCTAGTAGTGTTTATTAGAGCATAACAAGTTTTTGGTGCCGCTGCCGGGGATGCTAATTGGCGTAATTGTTTATTAGGCATATATATTTTAAATTATTTTTCATTGTTTACATTTTTATTTTTCTTTTGCTTTTAATAATTCCTTTTTTTTCAGAAATTTTGTTTATGCAAGGCAGGAGATTACTCGGAGGAGAGCTTTACCCAATTATTTTAGAAATTCAGAGAGTGAAAAGGAGCAAAGAAGAGTTTGAATTGTATATCAGGTTTGATACAAAGGAGGAAATTTCTGATTTTGAGTCAGATACTGCACAATCTACCAATATGGGAATCCAAAGGCAAAGAACTATGAGGGATTTTGCTAGACCTGTCATTGGGACTTCCACCTCTTGTATAAGATTGACAGATGCAGCAAGAAATTATGAGTTGAAGAATATCCATTACAATATGCTGCCATCTTTCTATGGAGTTTCGAATGAAGATCCTTTGAATTTTATCCGGGATTTCTACTCCACCCCAACACATTTCCATTGGGAGGACTAATAGAAGACCAGTTGAGGATGAGGTATTTTCCGTATACATTAAAGGATAGGGCAAAGAGCTGGCTTATGATGTTGCCTGAAAATTCTTTAACAACTTGGGAGCAAGTTTATAACAAATTTATGGGCAAATTTTACTCACATCAGAAGACAACTGAATTAAGAGGAAAAATAGCTACATTTGCTCAATTTGAAGGAGAGCCATTTCATGAGGCTTGGGACAGGTTTAAGATGTTTTTAATCCAATGTCCACAACATCACTACCCACTTCAACTGCTGAATCAGTTTTTCTACAATGGTCTAACCTAGCAATTTCAGAATACTGTTGATAATGCAGCTGGGGGAGCTATGGGAGAAAAGACAGCATATGAGACTTATGAAATCTTTGAAATGCTGGGAGCTAATTCTCAATAGAAAAGTGTAAGAGGAAGAAGTGAAGGGGTAAATCAATTGGAAGCCAACGGTGAGATGGTCAATCAGATAGCTGAATTGACAAGGCAAGTGTAGATGCTGAACATGAAGAACAATACTTCTTCATCCACTCAAGAACTATATGGAATTTGTGGAACTTTTGGGCATGGAGCAAATATATACCCCTCTGCATACGAGTCTTATGAAAATGAGGCTGAGCAAGTCAATGCTATGGGGGGATATCAACCGAGGGCCCGGAATGATCCTTTCTCAAACACTTACAATCCTGGTTGGCGAAATCATCCAAACTTTTCCTAGGCAACAAATAATTCTCAACAACCTTTCCATTTGCTCCAGAGACAAAATCAACCACTGGGGAAATCTTCAAATCAAGAGTAGCCTAAGAGAGAGAGTTTGGAGGATAGTTTACATGCTTTTATCCTAGTCAGTACTAAGAATCAAGAGATGAATAACACAAGGTTGGATTCATTAGAAGCATCTTTCAAGAAAGTGGAGACCCAAGTGGGACAACTTGCACAACAGATGCAGATTCAACAAAAAGGAAAATTTCCGAGTCAACCTGAGCAGGCACAAGCAGTGACTGTTCTTAGAAGTGCCAAGGTAATAAATAATGATGTTGGAAATAATTCTGTGAATGTAGGTGGTCAAGAGAACAAAAAGGAAGGAGAACCAGAGGACAAGGATGCTGGAGAAAAATCAATGGAGAAATCTCCTTCAGCAGATTTACACAAGGCAAGTAATCCTTATCGGCCACCTATACCATTCCTCAGCAGGTTGAAGAATGATAAACAAGATAAGCAATTTTCAGACATCTTCAACAAGCTGTCTAAGGTAAGTATTAACTTACCTTTACTTGAAGCAATAAAGAACATGCCGGCTTATGCCAAATTCTTCAAGGAATTGAACACCAAGAAAAAGAGGTATGAGCCAAATGAAAAGGTGATAGTATCAGAGGTAGCTAGTGTTGTTTAGCAACATAAACTACCTCTGAAGCTAAAGGATCCTGGTAGTTTCATAATTCAAATTACTATGGGTAATGGAAAGGGGACTGATGGCATGTGTGATTTAGGAGCCAGTGTTAATTTGATGCCTTATTCTATGTATCTCGAATTAGAACTTGGGGAACTTAAACCTACCAAAATGGTCTTGCAATTAGCTGACAGATCTCTTAGATTCCCGAAAGGAGTTATAAAAGATGTGTTAGTTAAGGTTGGTGGGCTGATAGTGCCTGTGGATTTTATAGTTCTTGACATGGAAGGAAATAACCTTAAACCATCCGCACACACTATTCTACTAGGTAGGCCTTTTATGGCTACGACCAACACCTTGATTAATGTTAAAAATGGTAAATTGTCAATGACTGTCTTGGGACAAATGGTTATTTTTAACACTTCTCCCATTCCTACAACTGCATTATATGAGGATTGTTCTTTGATTGATTGTATTGATGCAGTTATTTCAGATGTTTTCTTGCAAACAGGTTCTTCGGATAAATTGGAGCTGGCACTGACATTAGATCGTGGCTTGGATATTTTTGACTCAGAAATAGCCAGTTGCCTTGAGATATTAGAAAGTGCTAAAATAGAGGAACTTAAGGAGGACCCAGCATTGGAGCTCCCCTCCATCCAAAAGGAAGAGAATAATCCTTCACTTGAGTTAGAGCTAAAAGAGTTGCCCAAAAATATGAAATATTTGTTTTTAGGACATCGCAACACCTTACCTGTGATAATTTCTAGAAGAGATGAGGTTGGTGAGTGAATTAAAAAGATTGAAAAGAGCAATAGGATGGGGATTGAGTGATATCAAAGGTATTAGCCCTTCAATGTGCATGCATAGAATTATCTTAGAAGAGGGAGCTAAACCTGTGAGAGAGACCCAAAGGCGCCTTAACCCAAACATGAGTGAAGTGGTTAAGAAGGAAGTGCTTAAATTGCTTGATGAAGGAGTGATATACCCAATAGCCAATAGTGAGTGGGTTAGCCCAGTACATGTAATGCCTAAGAAATCAGGAATCACTGTGGTAAAAAATGAAAAGAATGAATTGGTTTCTACTAGGACCACCACTGGGTGGAGAATGTGCATCGACTATAGGAAGTTGAACAATGCCACAAAGAAATATCATTTCCCTCTTCCTTTTATTGATCAGATGCAGGATAAACTTTCTGGACACTCACATTATTGCTTTTTGGATGGACTTTCAGGCTATTATCAGGTGCCGATATCACTAGAGGATCAATCCAAGGCCACTTTTACTTGCCCTTTTGGGACTTATGCATTTCGGCGTATGCCCTTTGGCTTGTGCAATGCGCCTGCAATATTTCAAAGATGCGTGATGTCTATTTTCACGGACATGATAGATGACTTATTGAGGTATTTATGGACGATTTTTCTGTTTTTGGTGACTCTTTTGATAATTGCCTCAATAAACTTATTCTTGTGCTTGAGAGATGCATTGAATGTAACCTCACTTTGAGTTGGGAAAAGAGTCATTTCATGGTTACTCACGGCATTGTATTAGGCCATGTTGTGTCTAGTAAAGGGATTGAGGTGGATAAAGTTAAGGTAGAGTTGATTGTTAAGTTACCCCCACTTACCTCTGTTAAGGGAATAAGAAGCTTTCTAGGGCATGCAGGTTTTTACCGGAGGTTTATTAAAGATTTTTCTAAAATAAGCCAACCATTGTGTCATTTGCTTGGGAAAGATGTTCCATTTGAATTTACTGCACAATGCATGCAAGCCTTTAATTCCCTTAAGGAAAAATTGACCAGTGCACCGGTAATTGTAGCTCCTGTTTGGTCTTTACATTTTGAAATTATGTGTGATGCATCCAATCATGCAGTAGGAGCTGTCCTTGGGCAAAGGGTTGAGAAATTTTTGAGAGTGATCTATTATGCTAGCTTGACCCTAAATAGTGCACAAGTTAATTACACAACAACTAAAAAAGAAATGCTAGCTGTGGTTTTTGCCTTAGATAAGTTTAGAGCATATTTGATTGGGTCTAAAATTATTGTGCATTCAGATCATGCAGCTCTAAAATATCTCTTGACAAAACAACATGCTAAACCTCGTTTAATTATATGGGTGTTATTATTGCAAGAATTTGATTTTCAAATCAAAGATACTAAGGGAAGTGAAAATGTTGTAGCTGATCATTTATCTAGATTACCTTTCTTTGGTAAAAATCTTGCATCTGATAGCATTCATAGAAATCTAGAAGCATTTCCTGATGAGCAGTTGTTTGCGGTAATGAATTCACCTTGGTTTGCAGATATTGCTAACTATCTTGCTTGTGGTATTTTGCATTCTGACATGTCATTTCAGGAAAAGAAAAGGTTTTTGCACATGAGTAAATTCTATTTTTGGGATGAACCTTACCTATTCTGGATATGCAAAGATGAGATAGTTCGCAGGTGTGTATCTGAGGAAGAACAACTGAGTGTTCTCCAATTTTGTCATGACCTTCACTGTGGTGGTCATTTTGGAGGGAGAAAGACTGCAAAAAAAGTGATTCAAAGTGGATTTTACTGGCCTACTCTATTCAAAGATGCTCAAGAATATTGTAAGCATTGTGACCGCTGTCAAAGAGTAGGTAACATTGGAAGGAGGAATGAAATGCCCCTTCAATCTTATATTGTTGTTGAACTATTTGATGTTTGAGGAATAGACTTCATGGGTCCTTTTCCCAAGTCTTTTGGTTATGAGTACATTTTAGTTGCTGTTGATTATGTTTCAAAATGGGTGGAGGCAATCCCCACCCGAACTAATGATGCTAATGTGGTTGTTAAATTTGTGAAGGAATACATTCTTAGCAGATTTGGAACGCCAAGAGTGATAGTCAGTGATGGGGGAAGTCATTTCTGCAACAAACTTTTTGAGAAATTAATGCACAAGTCTGGTGTGAAACACAAGCTGGCGACCCCATACTATCCACAGACTTCAGGACAAGTTGAGACATCCAACAAGCAAATAAAAGGAATTCTGGAAAAAATAGTCAACTCATCAAGGAAGGATTGGGCAAGTAGATTGAATGATGCATTGTGGGCATATCGAACTGCTTTCAAGACTCCCTTGGGTATGAGTCCATAAAGATTGGTTTTCAGTAAGGCTAGTTATTTACCAATGGAGTTAGAGCACAAGGCGTATTGGTCAATTAAGACTCTGAATTTAGATTTGGACAAGGCAAAGAGAGAACGTTTTCTACAAATTTTGGAGTTAGATGAACTAAGGAACGAGGCATATGAGAGTTCAAGGATTTATAAGGACCGCACTAAAGCACTTCATGATAGAATTTTAGTATGAAAGACATTGAGCCTAGGTATGAAAGTTTTGCTTTTTAATTCTCGTCTCTGACTGTTTCTAGGAAAACTCAAGTCTCGATGGAGTGGTCCTTTCGAGATAACTCAGGTATATCCTTCCGGTGCTATAGAATTGCTTAACTCTCGAACGAATGAAACTTTTAAAGTAAATGGACAGAGAGTTAAACCATATAATGAGGGGCTCTAAGAAGTAAGGATCATCGATAGTACTTTGATCTACAATCCTTAAGTCTTGCAGTAATGTCCAGCTACACGACATTAAAGAAGAGCTAAATGGGAGGCAACCCATCGGTTTGTATTTCTTTTCATAGTTACAATTTCATATTTAGCAATTTTAATTTCATGTTTGGTTTAAATAAATGGAATGGGTGCTTTTATCAGTTTTTATTTTATTTTAATGTGTTTTAGGGTTAAGCAAGGAAGAGGATTACATTTCTTTTAGATTTGGTGACACAAAAAAAAAGAAAAAAAGAAAAAAAAAGCCAAAATGGCAGTGAAGGACACTGCCATTTGACCCGGCCAAGCTACTGGCCATGTCAAGCAAGCCCAAAACACACAGGCTCAGGCACGGTCAAAAGGCTTGGCCATGTTCTTGGCCTTGTCGCACAGACACGACCAAACCACTGGCCGTGTCCCTCCAAAAGTTTTAGACACGGCCAAGCTAAACCAACCTTGGCCGTGTCACCTTTATTTCCAAGCTTAAAAACACGATTTCAACACTTTTCTTTCATTTTAAATCCCTAGTTTCCCTTTTTCCTTTCTCTCTCTCTCGGCTCCTTCTCTCCAAAACCTCCATGATCATTTTCTAAAAGCTCCAAAATCCCACTATATTCTCCATTTTTCTACACCAAAACCAAATTAAATCCATTCAATCTTCTTCTTTTCTCATCAAAAACTAATTAAATTCGTTAAAGCTTCAATTTTCTCCAAAACTATCAATATGCCTAGAACAAAGATGGTGTCCCACCACAAGAGGAGGCAACCTCCAACTGCAGCTCCATCTTCATCTTCTTCATCTTCAAGGAGAGCGACTCTTCTAGCTAGGGGTTTCTTTCCAATGAGGTATCTAAGCGATGAATCCCTTAATGCTCTTCATATTAAGGATAATTTTTATAGCTATGTTCAAAACCTTGGGTGGCAGAAATTAGTCTCTCTTCCACCTTTGCAATTTCAAGAGCTTACTATGGAATTTTTAACCTCTCTTAAGGTTGAAATAGATGAACAGAGAATTTGCATTAGGTTAAATTTTAAATTTCTTGGGAAACCATGTGTTATTAGTATTGAGAAATTGAATGCTATCTTTGGTTTCCATCAACAAGGGGAAAATTCTATACCTAAGTGTTTTAAACAGCAATTTGCATGGGGAGCACTGGGCTCGGGAACATATGTGGCCGAATCGGCCAAGGAAACAAAATTGAGTAATCCTGCTCTAAGATATTTACATCGCTTTATGTCTTGTGGGTTCTTTGCAAGGAAGGAAAGCATAGGTGTAGTGGAAAATAGAGAACTCTTTTTCTTAGACTGTGCTTGTAATGCCATACCCGTTAGTGACGGCTATTGGTTGGCTGATGTTTTTGACAATGTGGCGAATAAAAATAAGGGTGCTATTTGTATTGGAGAATTGGTTACCACTTTAGCGACAGCCCTTCTTAAGGACTTTGGTGAATTAGAAATATAAACCTAAGAAAAAGATCATTTCAATTGTAACAAGATTATTTGAAAGAGGTTTGAATGCGAGAGCTTATTTCCTTGAATTGATTAATTAAGTTGCTTGAAATCTGATCTTTGAAATTAAATCAGTTGAGAGGAATAGCCGTTCATACATATAAGTTAGTAGAGAAGTGCAGACCCTAGACTTTTCTATTAAGTGAATCAATATATCTGTTCAGTTTACTTTCATTGTTTTAAATTCAACTCGTTCTATTTTCGTAAGTTGTTTAGCAATTTAATTTTATTGATAATTTGTTATTTATGATTTGATAAATAATTAGCTTATCTAGCTTCCTTGTGAGACGACCTTGAGGTGTTCACCAAAATACTACAGCAGCCTCGTATACTTGCGAGTGTAGTTCTAGTAGTGTTTATTAGAGCGCAACAGGCGGCATGTCTATGAGGTTATCCTCATTATTTACCTTTGGGGATAGCTTTTGAGCAATTACTTGATTTGCCTTCGGGGCTGGACGCTTGGCATCACTGTGATATGATTTGCCTTTAGGGCTAGCTTTTAAGCATTATTATGATTTGCCTACAGGGCTAGACACATGGTGTCAATTTGGACTAAAATAGTAACTCTGGGATTTGAATGCCATATTAGATCCTTTGGGCCCTTGCTTGTGTTTGTTCCTATATAAATTGTAAAATGATTAAATGATATTTTTTATGGTCAAATTAAGTACCACACTGTGAAACATCCTATGAAAGCATTTTGCATTGGCATTGTTTTACAGTTTTATTATTATCAAAGTTTGTTCCAAACCTTAGCACGATTGTAATTTATCGCGCAGGTGGTAGGGGCTATCTGGCAGAGCCGAAGAGTTCTGCTAGACCCGGTCAAGTCTAGGCTTGTGTTTATTGAGCCTGAAGTGTTTTAGGATACATCATGATCAGAGCCATATGCTCGCAAGTACATATTTGACATTATAATACATTTTGATATTGTGTATATTATGCATATGTTTTCAAGGTATATATATATATATTGTAAAATATAAACACACTTTGGACAAATTATATAATGTGGGTTTTTTATATGTATTTTGATATATATATATATATATATATGTATATGTATATGTATATAAATAAATATTTTGAGAAAATGTGGAGAAGTAGAGTAGTTGGAGTGGATATGTATGATTTGTTTTATTAGGAGTGTATTTTATGCAGGTTGGGTAATTGTTGAAAATTTGGAATGTCTAAATTACAGACATAACTCTGGCGAATGTTTCCTAGAGATTTTCATATAAAATACTATTTTGAAACCTTTAGTTAATAATAAATATTTTATTTATTACTTACATATACATTTTAAAGAATTTGATATTTTAAATTGAAAAAATGAAAATTTTTTATTTTACCGGGTTGTGACATTTTTATACTTTGTACGTGTATTTTACATATACTGAGTGTATGTATTATATGTATATAGGGTACAAGGGCATTACATTTATTTTTGTATCAGAGCCTATATTTGAAGTTTTTGGCTAGGTGGGTTTTTAGAAAAGGAAAATGGGGGTTTAAACTATGGTTTTAAATGGTAATACATGCATTAGCACTGGCATTCTATCTAATCCCTAATGTGGCAAAGTCTGGATTGCATAGATCAGAGTGGCGCAGTGGAAGCGTCATTCTGGAGATTATGGATTAAGAATTTTTGAAACTTTTATTTGAAATTAATAGTCATAGTTGATTCAATTGATGAATACATGAAATTAAGAAAAATAATTTAGGAAATGATTTAAGATGTGAAATAAAAAGTTTGAGAAATAGGCATGATAGTTACAAAAAATTCTATATGTGTGCTGCAAAGTGATATTGTCCAAATTTTTGGGCAAATCTAGAAATGTTGGATGATTTTGAACATTTAATGAAAAGTTTTTCTATATGTTATAATCCAATGTTTAAAATGTTATAAATTTTAAAGATGGGTCACTAATTAAGAAAAATAGAAGAACACAGATTGTTGGAGCAGTTCCAGCAACTCAGAATCTATGAAAATTAAGAAACATATTTAGAAACTATGGTAAACCAACCCAGAAAATCTGAAAGTTTACACACAATATCATATGTATTCCTAGAAAATATGGTTAAAATTTCATGAATTTTTATTAAGGTTCGATATCTAAAAAATGGATAACTGGGTGCTACCAGAGGAATTATTAAAGAAACAAATTCTATGGATTTGGAAGACTTAATTTTCAAATCTAGTAAATTAGCTTGGAAAAATATAAAATTTTAAATATAAGTCTATATATGTGTCAAGTGCACATGGTTAAAAGTTTACAAGCTTTTATAAAGAATTGGTGAGGAATATAAAAATTGAAAGTGAGATTGACATGAAGCTAAGGAAGTCTTGCAGCTTTGTATAAGTAAGTAATCAATTAATTTTATGAGACAAATGAATGAAGAAAATTATGAAAATTTATATGCAGACGGGTAGAAGTATGAAGAACGAATATGGAGTTTTTAACAATTTAGAACAAAGAGTTCATAATTAAAATCAAAGAGAGAAATAGTATATGATAGCGAATTGTTTATTATAGAATAGTGATGCATGATTTAGGGTTGAGTATGTAAAATTAAAGTATCTAAATGGATGATGTTAATTAGTTTAATGAAATTAATTAGTGTTGTTTAAATGTAAATGTTATGATTTTAAGATTGGGAATGTGACATGGATGAGATTTGGTGAGGTTCATGTTGTTGGTTGCATTATGTGAAATTTGAATTTTTGAAATGGGTTTCTATAATTATGAAAGTGATGTGTTTTGATGTTATATTAATATATAGATAATGTTTATAAAGTTAGATGTTGAAAATGAGATTAGTAGAATAAAGTTTGAGTAAAGTAGTAAGTTAGAAATTTAGTGTTGTAAGAGAATTTTGATGAGGATTGCTTAGATATTGATGGTTTAATGTTTAATGAGCATGTGAGTAATTTTGAATGAGAAATATTATTTATGAAAATATCATGTAACGTGTAATAGGGTTGATAGTATAAAAACTGGATATGAAATAAAGAGAAATGATTAAGAAAGTGAAAATGAGTTTCATTAGGTAATTTGATTGGTAGTGATGAAAATAATTATGAAGAGTATGGTAAATGTATGGAAAATGTGAGAGAGAAATCACATTGGAAATGTGATTAAGATTTATGTAAAGTGAGAAAAAAATGAATGAGGATAATTTATTTAATATATATAAGATGGAAAATTTGGAAAATGACTTAAATAATGTTATAAGAGTGAGAAATGATAATATTTTATGGAATGTGATAAATGTTAAATTTATATAGATTGTGTGTAAATGAGGAATTGAGTATAATTGTGTGATTGTGTATATATATGCATATGATATGTGTGGTGAGTTGCCTAATATGGACACTATTATGAAATGTAAGAAAATGTGAAAAGTAAGTCACAATATGGATGTGACTTATGGATGTGTATGTGGATAGTTTAAAAATATGAAAAATGTTTAAAATGTAAAATAATATGAATTTGTGAGGTGAAAGTGATCATGATAAGGTTGATCACCTGGAAATTGTGACAATGTGATGTAATGTGAAAGTGATCAAGTATTGAGTTGATCACTTAAAGATATGAAAAAAAATATTATTGTATATTTGTAACCCTATATAATTACTTATTTAATTTAAGAAAGAGAAATTGGTAAAAAATTATTAAATGATTATATAAAATTGGTATATGAATAAATATATATAAATGAGTTGTTGATGGTAATGTTGATGGACCATGTGTTTGGGCTAATAAAAACAAGTGGATAAGGGTAACTTGTTTTAAAACAGAGTTTATATGCATTAACTCTTCATGTAGTAAGAGTTTAAAGAGCAAATATGTGATTTTAAAATGCCACGGATGTGTGACCACTGAGACATGAGCATAGTATTGAGATAAGAATTGTTTGAGAAAGAATTGTAGTGAAGGTGATCTTTATTTGTAACCCACAGGCATAGGCTTAAGATGATACAATTGTGAAATATATTTAGTGAGATTGATAGTTTTGCTTCATGAGATACAAGCAAGATTTGTGGTTGGTACAGTTGGACTCATAACCTTATGCTAGAAATTTATTTATGACTATAGATAGTGTGAAAACAGAAGAGAATTATGAAAATATGATGAGTTATAAATGATGTGTACGGAAAGTGATGTTGTATATATGGTAACTATAAGAAATGTGAGAAAATGATAAATGAGAGGAATTATGAAATATGTGTAAGAGTTATATTGAATGTGTTTAAAAATGGTATAAATAAGTAAGTTGATGAAAAAAACGTTTAAAGTGAATGAAACTAGGGGAAATGAATATTCTTTGTGATGATGAATTTGAAGAGAGTTAAGATTTGAGAATAAATTTGACCTAATAGAGTTAGGTCATGAATTGAAATAGGATGGTAAATTTAAAATAGGCTAAAGGTTTGTTAGAATAGAATACAACTGTGATGGTCATATTATGATAGTTAGATCAATTAATCCGGAATGTAATAAGTTTACAAGTAATTATTGAAATTCAATGTATATAGTTGTATTAAAAGTATGCAAGACATGCAAGAATGGGCATATTGCAGCGTTCTGATATGTATATGCATATGAAAGGAGCTAAGTTATATTAGTTGTAAATGCTTATAAGAGAAAAATATTAGTTATAGTATAATTGGAATGAATATATATATATATATATTTCATTGAAGAATAACCTATGGGAATGAATCTTAATAAGGAAATAAGATTTTGTTGTTGTATAATAGTGATATTAAATTAATATGTAGTAATTGTATAAAGCGTAGGACCAAAGTGGAGATGTGCAAAATTATTGTGTTAAGACTTATTAATTGGAACTGGGAGTTGTTATCATTTGTAGTTTTTACAGATAACTATTCATAAATATAAGCAAGGTGATAATTATATAGAGATACAATTCTGAAAATGACTATGATGGCAGAATAGCCAGTGTTAAGATAAAAGTTATTAACCTTTAAATTTAAGGTTGTGAGAGTATATTTTAATATAATGAAGTGATAAAATATCTTGGGTGTAATAAATGTGTGGTGCATATATACTAAAGAGATGAATTAATTTTTTCTTATGATAATTCGGTTAAAGATATGATAATATATTGTGATTGTAAGATTAAATAGGGAGTATAATGATGAATTATGAAATTACGAAAAGGTAATTGAGAATAATCCTAAGGGGGAGAGCAGAAATAATGTAATTTGATAAAATAATGATTTGATGGGATGATTAATTTCATAAGAGATTTTAAGATTATGTTTTGATTTGGATGTTTTATTACAGTACTGGATAATTTTAAGGACAAAATTTTCTTTAGGGAGAGAAAATTGTAACATCTGAAATTTTTAAACATTAAATAAAAAAATTAAAATTAAATTAGATAAATTAAATAAATAATTTAAATGAAAAATGAAAGGATTTTTAGTGAAAAAGTGGAAGATATATGTAAAACATACATGAAATATACATAATATATACAAATCAATAAAAAGTTGACTCTTTTAAAAGAAAAGTCAAAGTCAAATTGTATTTTTGTAAATATACTTTGAAAATTAAAATTATTTAAATAATTAAAAAATATATTATTTTTTTATTGGAAGAGGTAATTTATGTTTTTTAAATAAATAAAAAATTAATTAATTAATTAAAATAATAATAAAATAGTTAGTGGAAGATGATGGAGTAATTTAAATATTTATTAAATATTAAAATAAAATATTTTTTTAGTGGAAGATAATAATTAGTATTTTAAAATTAATTAATTAAATAAATAATTAAAATATTAAAATATTATATATATATGGTTGGAATTTAAAAGAGTAAGAAAAGTCAAAATTTTTATACAAAAACCCATCTTTTCTCTTCTTCTTCTTTCTTACCCGAGAATTTCTATAGCTATATGGGAATGAATTTTTCTTCATCAAATTACTCACTTTGGCAAGAATTTTCAAGAATTAATTGAAGTTTTAGTGGATTTCTAATAAGTTAGTAAGTTTCCGTTCTTAATTTTTAATTTTCCATGAAAACTATGAATATGTTTGATTTAGGAGTTTGATATAGTATGTTATAATTGCTTAATTGGATATGAATGAAGTTGTTTTGAGTAGTTATTAATAATTTTAAAGTTGGATTGATAAAATGGTTAAGTTTGAGTAAAGTTTGGTGAAGAGAGAGAATTTAGGGTTATGAAACTTTAGGATTTGTAGATTCATGGGTTTTAATTGTGCAATTTAGTTCTAAATGTGTTGTTTTAATGCATAAACAATGATTTTAAAGTCAAACAATGAATTTGGTTAAGTTTGGATAGAGTTTGAAAATGGTAGTATTGATGTAGGGTTTTGGAAAAGGGATTTTCAATGTATGGTAATTTGTTTGATTTTAATGTTCGAAGCATGTTATTTAATGATATAAGTGATGGAAATAAGCTTGAATTAATAATTGGATTGAGTTGGAATGAAGAGCCTTCATTGGTGAAGGTTATGCATATTTGGATTTTGAACATAAGTATATATTTAATTAATGTAATTGGTTTAAACATGTTAAAATATATTTTTAATGATATTAATAAACTTTAAACACCAATTTATATGATTTAACATGGTTGTCCTATGTTAAAGTGAGGTTATGTTATATTTTGGGGTTTTGTCTAGAATGATGTTTAATTAAGATTTGTTACTTGAAATTCTTTAGAATGTGATATTAAATAATTATTTATGATCACATTTAGTATAGGCATTGGGAGGAAGTAGTTTGGCCAACCCAAGTGTTGAAGGGTAACTTGGAAGAGGAGGTTGGAGTTGATTTTGAACTTGCTTTTGGAAGCTTTTAGAGGTAAGTACAAACATTGGATAAATTAAATATGTTTGCATTACATTGGGCTTAACACATTTTGATTGGAAAATGTGTTAAGCTACTTGATACATTGAACATTCATAAATAATGTGCTATGACATGAGTAATGTTATGGATGCATTAAATGCATTATGAAAAGCCATTGTTAATAGTTAAATTGAATAAAATGTGAAATATGTACATTATGTGAAAATGACACAAAGTGTTTGGATAATGTGAAATATTTTCTATGCATTAAAGGCATTTTGAAAAGCCATTATTAATGGCTAAATTGCATAAAATGAGAATTATGTGAAAATAGCCCAAAGTGTTTGGGTAATGTGATTTTAATGTGGTATGTGATACATTGTTATGGTATATTGAGATATGATGAAATGAAATGAATTGATATTGATATGAATGAGAAAAATGAGAAAATAAGACAATGTGTCTAATTGATAATGAGAAATGAGGCAATGTGCCTAGTTGATTGTGAAAGTGAGAAAGAAATTGATGATGGGAAATATAAAATAATTATGTGCCTAGTATGTTATTCAATTTCCAAAGTTCTATATTTGGCGGAATGCCTATGAGGTTATCTTCATTATTTGCCTTCGGGGCTAGCTTTTGAGCAATTACTTGATTTGCCTTCGGAGGTGGACACTTGGCGTCACTATGATATGATTTGCCTTTAGAGCTAGCTTTTGAGCATTATTATGATTTGCCTTTAGGGCTAGACATATGGTGTCAATTTGGACCAAAATAGTAACTCTAGAATTTGAATGACATATTAGATCCTTTGGGCCCATGCTTGTGTTTGTTCCTATATGAATTATAAATGATTAAAGGATATGTTTTATGGTGAAATTATGTACCACATTGTGAAACATCCTATGAAAGCATTTTGCATTGGCATTGTTTTATAATTTTATTATTATCAAAGTTTGTATCGAAACTTAGTGCGATTGTAATTTATCATGCAGGTGGCAGGGGAAATCTGGTAGAGCTGGAGAGTTCTACTAGACTTGGTCAAGTCTAGGCTTGTGTTTATTGAGCCTGAAGTATTTTTGGATACATCAAGATCAGAGCCATATGCCAGCATGTACATATTTGATATTATAATACATTTTGATATTGTGTATATTATGCATATGTTTTCAGGGTATATATAAATATATATATTGTAAATTATAAAGACACTTTGGACAAATTGTATAATGTAGGTTGTTTATATGTTTTGATATATATATTTATATATATATGTATATAAATAAATTTTTTGAAAAAATGTGGAGAATTTGAGTAGTTGGGGTGGATATGTATGATTTGTTTTATTGGGAGTGTATTTTATGCAAGTTGGGTAATTAATTAAAATTTGGAATGTTCGAATTATAGACACAACTCTAGCGAATTTTTCCCTGATATTTTCTTATAAAATATTATTTTGAAACCTTTAGTTAATAATAAATATTTTATTTATTACTTACATGCACATTTTAAAGAATTTGAGATTTAAATTGGAAAATAGAAATTTTTTATTTTACCTGGTATTGATATTTTTATACTATATATCCATATTTTTCATATACTGAGTATATGTATTATATGTAAATAGGGTATAAGGGCATTACATAAAAGACGAATCTATATAGGGGATGCATACGGGACATATGGTTAAGGTGATGCTGCGCTAGATGGATCAGCTTCATCATGACTAGGACTGCTTGATTGTTCGACCGCCTGGAAAGATTCATAAAATTAGACAAGTACAGTGAGAAGCAGTCCTGAATAAGCAAAAGGATATTGTTGTCCCAAGATGGCAACCAAGAGGGGGGGTGAATTGGTTTTCTCAAGAAGTAATGACAATTTAAAAAACTCAACAAACAAGAAATGCGGAATATAGAGTTGGTTGAGTAATTGAAGAAAGAAAGAACACACAAGATTTATAGTGGTTCGGATTTACTTCAATCCTACATCCACTTCCTTAACAACTTGTTAAGGTTCCACTAATCTTTGAAGTTTTTACAAGCTCACTTCTAACTTTGGTGTTTTCACAAGTTCACACCTAACTTCACAAGTGTTTTTCTTAGGCTCACACTTACAACCCAAACAAGAGTTTTACAAGGCTCACTCTCACAACCTAACAAGAGTTTTACTAGGCTCACTCTCACAACCCAAGTGTTTCCCAAGCTTACACTCAAACTTATACAATGGTGTTTTCAATGCTAACACCTAACATTCATAACAATTCAAATACAAGTTTAAGTAAAAGAAAATTTGTTGCTTGGCTATGAAAATCTTTTCTCAATGTTGTCTCTTTTTTGTTTTCTCATAGAAACTTTGTATTTATAGCCAATGTGGTCTTACTAGCCGTTATTGATGTTGAGAATAAAGTCTTGGCAGATTAGACCTCTTTACTTAAACTGTCCGAAGCACTTCGCGGTCGCCCTTCATACAAGGATGGTCGCGCTCATGCTTCAAGCGGTCGTCCTTTTAACCAGGGACGGTCGCTACTTTTAAAAAATCTTCAACGGTCGAATTTTAGTGCTCTGCAGCTGGAATCTTGCCCATGATGTGTTTGTCGGACCGTTTCTTGCCCATGCTGTGTTTGTCGGGACGGTCGCGCATCACAAAGTGCGGTCGCCCTTTTTTGAATACTGAAGTGGGATTACAACGGTCATGTCACGTGTCATTTTCTGACAGGGCAAAAGAGATGTCCGCCATAATTTGAATCTCGCGGTCGCCCGTGGTAGCATTTCGCGGTCGAACTCATATTCTCGCGTCGAACTTCTGGACGCACCTGAGGACGCGAACACTACTGTCTCTTTGAGCAATTTCTTTTTGAATTGTTGGGCGGTCGCGACTTTGAATGGGGCGGTCGCTATAGTGGTTAGCGAGGTCGAGTCATTCACCGTTCTTGTCACCGCGAATCTTACTGTGATTGTAATGATTTAAATTCCTTGAGTAGCGGTTGTGCACATATTTGGCCGGTCGCTATTCTGTAGGAGCGGTCGCGACTGAGGTCGAACTTCTGACCGCGAAACCTACTGTGACATGGTTTCATTCTGTAATTACTTGGAGCGGTCGTATTAAGGTGAGGTGCGACCGCGATAAATGTTCTGTTCACCTTTAATTGAAATAACCTAATCCTGCAACAAGATTTCTCAAACACAAGTTAAATAGATCATCCATTTGAGTTGTCAAAGATCAAAATTAAGATTATTTGTCTAACAATCTCCCCCATTTTGACTTTGACAATTCAAATGGAATGATGAGAAAAATAATAAGTCTTAAATGCTCCCCCTTAACATATGCAACAATCATGGTTAAGAGCATTGTGATTATTAGTTTATTTTGGTGCAAATGTTATTGTTTGAATGCAAACATTTCTCCCCCATAAACATTTCTCCCTTATTGCAAATATTCAACATGTATACTTGTTTCTCCCATTATTGTTCTTATCTTTGGTTTCCTCTATTGGTTCATTCCATTGGTTCTTCTCCCCCATTGTCATAGGCAAAATGAAACAATTGTTAAGCAAAATTATTAACTAAACAATGAAAGGGAAAGTACCAAATTATATATATTAAAATTGGAGGAAAGTACAAAGCAGAAAGTGCAAAGCAGAAAACATATGAAAATGCAAACAAACTAAAGCTAAGCTATTCTGAGTCATCATCTAACTCTAACTCTTCTTCAACTAAAGGAGCTTTCCCCTTATCTTGAGGTGCAACAGAGGCAGAGCTAGTGCTAATAGACTCTTCTTCTTCAGCAACGCTTTGGGTGTGATCACTTATATCCCAATCTTCAAGATTGCATTGAGGCAAGTCCAATTTGCCTTGCATGTCATAAAGATCATGGTGCATGTGGGATATAAGGTCTATCCTTTTGTTTAAGTGCTGGAATCTCTTGGAAACACTTTTCTTGAACTTAGTGAGTTTCCTTGAGAGAGTCTTGATTGCTTGGAGGATGAGTTGTGTGGAGGATGAAGCAGTTTCTTTAGCAGCTTTTGATGAAGTTGCTTTTGGAGGTAATTCTACTGCAACTTCTACAGAATCTCCCTCTTCCTCAATTGTATACCTTGGCCTTTTCTTTTGTTTATCCATAACTCCTTTCTTGCCATAGCAGTATACATATGACCCTTCTATCTTCCTTACACAACCAGCATGCTCTAAGTAATCCATTGTGATAGCATTGGAGGCTAGAGTGAAAGGGTTCCTCAAAGTAGCTAAGTTCAAATCATTCAGAAGTTTTAAGTGTCTAGCTATTTGAGTAACTTGAGAGGATAGGAAGAAGGTACCAGTTCTTGTAACAGCATGATGATAAAATGTATCAATCAAGAACTTGGTTGTGTTCATTTTGATGTTATGGGTGAAAGCATAGAGAAAGATAAGGTCTCTCTTGGTTACTTTCTCATTCCCATCTGCTCTTTGGTGAATGGTATAGGTGATAATCCTATGGAGCATCCAGTGGGTGAGAGATTTGATGTGCTTGGCTTTAGATTCCTTTTCAAAGGAAGTTTCAATGGAAATTTCTCGCCAGAAATCAGAAAGGGTTGGGTTTGAGAAGATTTGGTCATTGTAGGAGGTTATACCTTCAGAAGGGAAGTTCCAAATTCTGCCAAAATCTTCAAGGGTTATGAATTGATACTGATCAAAGAGTTTGAACCTTACCCCGTACCAACCTAGAGCAGAGTTTGCACTCTTCTCTATCTGGAATGACATTAGAAACTCCTTACTTAGACTAGAGTAACCTACCTCTTCTGGAAAGACAAAATTTCTCCATCCAAGGACATCCAACAATCCTTCAATTTCGTCCTTGATGCCCAAAGCAGACAGCATCCCACCAAAAGGAGATTTGGTGCCTTCAACCTTCTTCTTCTTTAGCATGGCATACCTAATGTCTTCCTCAGTGGTTTGGTGATGAGGTTTGTGAATTTTCTCACCCCTTTTTGATTGTGGAGGAGATGGAGGTTCAACGACAGGTTCTCTAATGGTGATTCCTGGAACTCTCTTAGCTTGTCCCTTTATTTTGGAAGTGGTTTTTCTTTTGGGAGCCATTAGAATAGAAGAAACAGATGAGAGCAGGAAAACAGAGGTTGATTTGAGAAGCAGATGAGTTGAGAAGATTTTAGGGTTTTAGATTGTTTTCAGAAGCAAAATATCCAAGAAATTTGATGTAACTTACTTTTAAATAGATGGAGTTAAGAAAATAGCCGTTTTTGACTGTTGGATATTAAGAGTTGCAACCTGTCACACAGCCAACGGTTATAAATTTTCGAGCAGAGTGTACAGGGTGCGGTCGCGGATTGAAGATAGTGCGATCGCTACTTATGGTCTAGCGACCATTATCAAGATAAGTATGCTCGCGAGAGAAGAAAGTAACTGTAACGGTCGAAATTATTCAAATTGGTGCGGCCGCGCACAAATTTTCTCGACCGCGCACAGGGATTTTTATTGAATGAAACTGGCAGACGAAATAGCGATCGCTAAATAACACTGGAGCGACCGCGATAAACTTAAAAAATGAAAATTTCAAGGAAAGATGGAATGACATTTCTAATGTGTTAAAGAATTAACTGCATGCACATAGAAACTTCATTGGAAGATAATTAATTCAAAGTTATTCCATCAATCATTCCTAAATTGAGTTTTATGAAGTTAAGTCTATCTTCATTCAAGGGTTTTGTAAAGACATCAGCAAGTTGATTTTCTGTATCTATGAATTCTAAGGTTATATTCTGATTTTGTACATTTTCTCTTAAGAAATGATGTCTAATATCTATGTGTTTGGATCTAGAATGTTGGATAGGATTTTTAGATAAATTGATAGCACTAGTGTTGTCACATTTAATGGAAATATTGTTAAAAACCTTACCATAGTCAAGCAATTGTTGTTTCATCCATAATACTTGTGTGCAACAAAAACATGCTGCAACATATTCTGCTTCCGTTGTGGATAAAGCAACCGATGCTTGTTTCTTACTATGCCAAGAAACTAGACAATTACCAAGAAAGTGACATGCTCCTGTTGTGCTCTTCCTATCTAAGATACTACCAGCATAATCTGCATCTGAAAATCCTATAATATGAAATGATGTATTCTTAGGATACCAAAGTCCTAAATGCATTGTACCACTCAAATATTTCAAGATTCTTTTAGTGGCATTCAAGTGTGATTCTTTAGGACAGGTTTGAAATCTAGCACATAGACATACACTATACATTATATCAGGCCTAGAAGCAGTTAAGTAAAGTAGTGATCCGATGATACCTCGATATTTCTTCTCATCTACTGCTTTACCATTATCATCTTTACCTAATTTCAATGATGTGCTCATAGGAGTTTTGCTAGTTTTGCAGCCATCCATTCCAAATTTCTTGATGAGTTCTTTTGTATATTTGGATTGGTTGATGAAGATCCCATCTTTACATTGCTTGACTTGCAGTCCAAGGAAAAACTTGAGTTCACCCATCATGCTCATTTCAAATTCCCTAGTCATACAAGAAGCAAATTCTTTGCACAAGGCTTCATTAGTAGCTCCAAATATTATGTCATCCACATAAATTTGTACAATCAAAATGTTGTGCTTATTCTTTTTAACAAAAAGAGTTGTGTCTACTTTTCCTTTTGAAAAACCATTTTCAAGTAAATATGCACTAAGTTTATCATACCAAGCTCTAGGTGCTTGCTTTAATCCATATAAAGCTTTGGTAAGTTTGAAAACATGATCAGGAAATTTGTAGTTTTCAAAACCAGGAGGTTGTTCAACATAAACTTCTTCATTTATGAGTCCATTTAGAAATGCACTTTTAACATCCATTTGATAAAGCTTAAAATTCATATGACATGCAAAAGCAAGTAATATTCTAATAGCTTCCAATCTAGCTACGGGGGCAAAGGTTTCATCATAGTCAATACCTTCTTCTTGATTATAACCTTTGGCTACCAATCTTGCTTTATTTCTAATGATGTGACCATTTTCATCAAGCTTATTCCTATAAACCCATTTGCATCCTATTGTAGAATGATCTATAGGTCTAGGAGTAAGTTGCCAAACATTATTTCTTTCAAATTGATTAAGTTCATCTTGCATTGCAGTTATCCAATTTTCATCATTTAAAGCTTCCTCAACATTTTTTGGTTCAATTTGAGAAACAAAAGCAAAATTAACATCAACGTGATTAATTTAGATCTAGTAGTTACTCCCTTTGATGTTTCTCCAATGATGAGTTCCTTTGGATGATCTTTCTTGTATTGCCAATCCTTAGGTAGATCTTGAGACTCTTCTTCAAGTTGATTGATCTTTGGAACATCAATAGATTCAAGAGGTTCAAGAGTATCTGCAGGGTCATTGAAAGAAATACCTTTCTTTTGATCAAGTTTAGATGATTCATCAAATACAACATGCATTGATTCTTCTATAACTAGAGTTTTCATGTTAAATACCCTATATGCTTTGCTATATGATGAATATCCTAAGAATATGCCTTCATCTGATTTGGATGAGAATTTTCCAAGATTATCCTTGGTATTCAATATGAAGCATTTGCATCCAAATACTCTAAAATATCCAATTCTGGGTATTCTTCCATTCCATAGCTCATAAGAAGTTTTATTAGTTAAATGCCTTTTATAAACACGATTTGCAATGTAACAAGCTGTATTAACGGCTTCCGCCCAAAAATAAGATGGTAAATCATATTCGTTGAGCATTGTTCTAGCCATTTCAATTAAAGTTCTATTTTTCCTTTCAACTACACCATTTTGCTGTGGAGTTCTAGGAGCAGAAAAATTGTGTGAAATGCCAATTTCATTGCAAAAGTTTTCAAAGTTTTCATTTTCAAATTCTTTGCCATGATCACTTCTAATAGATGTGATCACATATCCTTTTTCATTTTGAACTCTTTTTGCAAAGGTTTTGAAGTAATTAAAGGCTTCATTCTTTTGAGCTAAGAAATTAACCCATGTGAATCTAGAGTAGTCATCAACAAGAACAAATGCATATAATTTGCCTCCTAAGCTTGTAACTCTATTTGGTCCAAACAAATCTAAATGAATGAGCTCTAAAGGTCTAGAGGTGCTTATAACACTCTTTGATTTAAATGAGCTTTTATGTTGCTTACCATGTTGACAAGGTTTACAAATTCTATCTTTTTCATATTTTATCTTAGGTAAGCCATCAACTAAGTTCTCATTACAAATATATTTCAATTGATCCATACCAGCATGTCCTAGTCTTCTATGCCATAACCATGCATCATCATTAGTGGACATCAAACATGTATGATTTGAATGTATGCTGACATTATAAGTGTTGTTTGTTCTAGTGCCCTTAAATATGATAACATCATTTGAATTCGTGATCTTGCATTCCTTGGAATCAAACTTGACAGAGTATGCTTTATCACAAAGTTGACTAACACTTAGCAAGTTATGTTTCAAACCATCAACAAGCCATACATCTTCAATTAAATCCTTACCAATGGAACCAATGGAGCCAACACCAAGAATTTTACCTTTAGCATTGTTTCCAAAAGTTACGTTACCTCCATGTTTATAGGTAATACTTGTAAAGAGCTTTGCATTTCCAGTCATATGCCTTGAGCATCCACTATCCACAAGCCATGTGCTTTCATTGGTAGTAGATTTTAGGCATACCTGCAAGACAATTTTGATCATCTTCTTTTAGGTACCCACATATAGTTGGGTCCTTGATGGTTAGTAGAAAGAGTGCCTTCTAAATTGAGATGAGCTTTTCTTATATAACAATTGAAATTTTTGTGACCAAATTTCATGCAATATGTGCATTGCCATGGTATCCTATGCTTCTGCATTTTTCTTTTTGCATTATACATACAACTACAAGTATGTGATTTCTTTTGTACAAGTTTAGTGAACAACAATGCATAATTATTTTTGGCTTTATTTCCTAGTGAACCATAAGAAGTTCTTTTAGATTTGGTGCAAGCATCTTTGATATGAACATCAGAAATTTTAGTTGTAGATGCTTTCACAAATGTTGGTTTGCTAGGTGCAATGTTGGTTGAGCCATTGAATCCTAATCCATATTTCAAGGAAGGTGATCTTTGATTATTAATTAATGTGTTCAATGCTTCCTTTCCTTTATGAAATCTGGAAATTGATTCTTTTAGTTCTTTTAGTTCATGCTTCAATGCCTCATTCTCTTTAATCACTTTTTCTAAGTCATGTGAGCTTTTATTTAATTCTCCTATTGTATTCAGTAAGTGTTCATTTGAGGTTTTCAATTCTAAGGTAGAGTTCTTTAAGCATATAAAATCCTTTTCTAACTTAGAGTTTTTCTCTTTATAGAGCATCATTTTAGAGAAATATTTTTCTATTTTAGAATTCATGTGCTCAATCAAGTCACTATCATCTATATCATTTATATCATCATGTGCTACAAGATCAAAAGATTGAGTACTTACCTCATTGGAGTCATCTTCAATAGCCATGAGACAAAGATTTGCAATTCCTTCCTCTTCTTCTTCTTCACTTGAGGAAGAGTCATCCCATGTGGCTTTGAGAGACTTTTTCTTTTCTTTATCCCATTTCCTTTTGTTCTTTAATTTGTAGCAATCCGACTTGATGTGACCGGTTTTTCCACATTCATAGCATTTTACCTCATTTTTCTTTTCTTTATCTTTGAAGGAGAATTTAGGAGGTGTACCTTTGTTTGCTTGTAATCTTTTCTTCCTTTTCCATTCGTTCATTCTTTTTGAGAACATTGCCATTTCATCTTCATCATCAGTACCTTCACTGCTTGAGCTCTCAATTTCTTTGATTGCTTTGAGTGCAATTGGTTTTCTCTTTTCTTTCTCACCTTGATCTTCTTCTTTTTCACTGTGCAGCTCAAAAGTGAGTAATTTACCAACTAGCTCGTCGGTTCTTAATGTGCTGAGATCATGAGCTTCTTCTATGGATGATACTTTGGATTCAAAGTTCTTTCTAGCTCTTAGTGCTCTCAAGATTTTACTGTTTACATCACCTTGATCATATACCTTGCCATACTTCTTTAGTTCATTGACAATTGCAAGTAAGCGATTGGTCATGTCGGTGACATTTTCATTTGGTTTCATCTTGAATAGCTCATACTCATGAACATGCATTTGTTTCTTGGTAAATCTTACCTGAGTTGTACCTTCATGGTAGTTTTCAAGTGTTTTCCAAATGCAATGTGCACAAGTTAAATGTTGAACTCTTCCACCTTCTTCTCTTGAAATGGAGTTCATCAAGATGGAAGCAGCTCTATTGTTCTTGAATCGATCTCTGATATTGCTAGTTGACCATTGAGCTTTGGGAAGAGGAACTTGAATACCGTCAACTTCATGAGTAGGAGATTTCCACTCATTTTCCACGAAATCCCATAGTTCAATCCCTTCACTGTCTAGAAACAAATACATTTTGTGTTTCCAGTATGAATAATCCGTTCCATCAAAGTAGGGTCTAAGAATAGAGTTAAGATTTCCATGAGAGCTTGATGAAGAAGAAGTTGCCATTGTGGATCAGATTTCACAATTAAGTTTAAGAAATCTCAGCGCTCTAATACCAATTGTTGTCCCAAGATGGCAACCAAGAGGGGGGGTGAATTGGTTTTCTCAAGAAGTAATGACAATTTAAAAAACTCAACAAACAAGAAATGCGGAATATAGAGTTGGTTGAGTAATTGAAGAAAGAAAGAACACACAAGATTTATAGTGGTTCGGATTTACTTCAATCCTACATCCACTTCCTTAACAACTTGTTAAGGTTCCACTAATCTTTGAAGTTTTTACAAGCTCACTTCTAACTTTGGTGTTTTCACAAGTTCACACCTAACTTCACAAGTGTTTTTCTTAGGCTCACACTTACAACCCAAACAAGAGTTTTACAAGGCTCACTCTCACAACCTAACAAGAGTTTTACTAGGCTCACTCTCACAACCCAAGTGTTTCCCAAGCTTACACTCAAACTTATACAATGGTGTTTTCAATGCTAACACCTAACATTCATAACAATTCAAATACAAGTTTAAGTAAAAGAAAATTTGTTGCTTGGCTATGAAAATCTTTTCTCAATGTTGTCTCTTTTTTGTTTTCTCATAGAAACTTTGTATTTATAGCCAATGTGGTCTTACTAGCCGTTATTGATGTTGAGAATAAAGTCTTGGCAGATTAGACCTCTTTACTTAAACTGTCCGAAGCACTTCGCGGTCGCCCTTCATACAAGGATGGTCGCGCTCATGCTTCAAGCGGTCGTCCTTTTAACCAGGGACGGTCGCTACTTTTAAAAAATCTTCAACGGTCGAATTTTAGTGCTCTGCAGCTGGAATCTTGCCCATGATGTGTTTGTCGGACCGTTTCTTGCCCATGCTGTGTTTGTCGGGACGGTCGCGCATCACAAAGTGCGGTCGCCCTTTTTTGAATACTGAAGTGGGATTACAACGGTCATGTCACGTGTCATTTTCTGACAGGGCAAAAGAGATGTCCGCCATAATTTGAATCTCGCGGTCGCCCGTGGTAGCATTTCGCGGTCGAACTCATATTCTCGCGTCGAACTTCTGGACGCACCTGAGGACGCGAACACTACTGTCTCTTTGAGCAATTTCTTTTTGAATTGTTGGGCGGTCGCGACTTTGAATGGGGCGGTCGCTATAGTGGTTAGCGAGGTCGAGTCATTCACCGTTCTTGTCACCGCGAATCTTACTGTGATTGTAATGATTTAAATTCCTTGAGTAGCGGTTGTGCACATATTTGGCCGGTCGCTATTCTGTAGGAGCGGTCGCGACTGAGGTCGAACTTCTGACCGCGAAACCTACTGTGACATGGTTTCATTCTGTAATTACTTGGAGCGGTCGTATTAAGGTGAGGTGCGACCGCGATAAATGTTCTGTTCACCTTTAATTGAAATAACCTAATCCTGCAACAAGATTTCTCAAACACAAGTTAAATAGATCATCCATTTGAGTTGTCAAAGATCAAAATTAAGATTATTTGTCTAACAGATATGTCTGATCAACCTGAGGGGAGATGACCATGACATCATCATCCCCATCTTCATCCCCTGTACCATCCTCCTCCTCTTGTTCTTCTTCACCTTCAGCACCTTCCTCCTCCTCACCTTCCTCATCCTCTTCTTCCTCCATACCTTCTTCTTCCTCTTCTCCTTCTTTTTCATCTCCCTGTGCCTCCATACCTTCAACACCATCAAGAGAGACTTCAAAGTGCAAAAGTTGGTCCTATATGAACTTAGCATTTGTCAACTCTAGTCGAAGCAAGAAAGCATTGACATCAAATCCGTTACGGGGCACGTCTCAAGGAGTTATTCAGTATAAACATATAGGTTAGCACAGATGCTGGAATATTAGCTGGCAGTCACCTCTAATTAGGACCAAGAAGCCAGTTATGTACCCTCTCACTATAAACCAGACCGAGGATGATCCGACGGGATTTCTATAGGGGTAATGCATTGTTCATGGCAGTGGTCCAATTCGCCCTCACATCTGCTCTCCACTTTTCTCATAAATTTTACTGATAATACTAATTCTATCTTTTTACCTGATCCTAGGTCAGACGGCTCAAATGATAATGCTGGGTGTGCATGTGATGACTGCCAGGTACCTCTATGCGACTCGATAACCAAAGGCTCAGTCTTGGGTATCCCACCTGTCTTCCAAGAGTACCAGGCACCCTCATAAGGTTATATTCATATGCTCACACCTGTCAAAGTAGGAAAAAAAAACAAGCTTGCACACTCACATTATTTGAATAATACAAAGGGAAGAACTCATACCTCGACAACGATTATGAAGCCGGTGAACGATATCTTATCCCTACAAAATTTATCAAAGCCATGATAAAGGCAGACAAGGTCAGCTTCTCCCTGACATAAAATGGCAAGAGATCAAAATCAGCTAAAGCACACAAAATAGACAGGTGAATGGCTACCTCAGTGCTGCATAGGATCATCGTGGCTAGAAGATATAATAAGAATTACATTCACCATGTATTGGTCAGGTCTGCCTCATCCAGTACTATCAAATATATTCATATTTTTATTTTTCATGCTCCTTTATATAGGGGCCTTAGACCAATCAGCTGTCAAATCTCGTCCTCAGTCAATATGTCATTAGTTAAAGGCAAGGGGATCTCATCACATCTCAAACCATAATTGCAGTAAAATCCACTGGATCGATGGTCATCTCCCCAATAGGTAAGTAAAAGTTGTGGATGGTGTCCATCCACCGCTCAGCAAGTGCCTAAATTATGCTTCTGTCAATCTAGTATCCCTTTATTGGCAGCTACAACATAAATTCCTCAAAGTCACATTCTCAAATCATCATTCGAATTGGAGGTGGCACTTGCTCATACCACTGACGGGCCTTATGAACATTCCCGCCACCATGGATCACATAGCTATCATACTTTCATAACAAAGGCAATCCAAGCCATGTAAGTATATCAGCACTGCTAATAATTTTAAAAAATAATAATAATAATGATAAATATAAAATATAGCATAAAAATTATTTTCAGCATCCCAATAATTTTGTTATTTTTACTATGTTGTTTCAATATACTCTAAAAATTTATTTTTGGCATTTTTTGGCATTGTGACTAACATTTTGTTTAAATTATTTTGTATTCATGCGTAAAGCCATTTTTTATATTATTTTGTCTATTGCTAGTATTATTTATTTTTAAATTAAAGTTTTTGCTAAGTCAGTCCTAAGAAAACCAAAAAACTAAAAAAAAAATTTGCTTTCATGCATATAGCTATTTTCTACATTAATTTGCCTATTTAACACTAGTATTGTTTGTTTTTCACAAATTTTTGCTAAGTCAATCCTAAAAATTAATTTTTATTCATATAGCAATTGTCTACATTAATTTTTCTATTTTCATGTTACGTTGTGTATTTTTCACAAATGTTTGCTAAATAAGTACTCAAAAATTAATTTTCATACATAAGTTTATTTTCTACACTAATTTGTTTATATTTACTGCTACAATAATAAAATTGCAGTAAAAAAAATACTTATGTTGTTTCTTTTGAACTTCGATGGAGGTCCATTCTCGCTATAATGGGAACCCTATCCGACCTGCTGTTTCTGAGGTAAGAGTGCAATTCAGCATCCATAAGGGGTCTAGTCCTAGATGCATATTGATTTACTACCATATTTATATATGTTGAAGGTTGAATGTTTTAAATGAACAAGAATTGCAAAGTTTTTTTTGACAGCTTGAAAATAATGAATGATTAAATGAAATGGCTATACATTGTTTCCTATTTATAGATAAAGAATTTGAGGGATAAAATGTAGTTTTTCATTTAAAAAAATGGTGAAATGAATGAAAGGATGAAAGCTAAGCATATTCACGTGCTTAGTTTTCAAGTCAGGAAAGGCATGTTAAAAGAAAACAATGCATTGTCCATCAATAATTCATGTTCAGAATCTCCTTTCAATAATTCATTCTTTTCAAAGCACACATGCGCACAGGATTTAAGCTTTATAATTCATTTTTCGACACAACACTCATGCACAGTAATTTGATATATTATGGGTATAAATTTTTGTGTCTAAAAAATATTTTATACTTATAAATATTTTTTTCATGCAAGGGGCAATAATATATAGGTACCCATATATAGTAAAAAATATTCCAATTTTTTGTAAATCGTCTACTGATTACTAAAATTAATTTTTTTGCAGATATCTTAGGTCCAAAACCCAACACAATCAGTCTCGAGTCCAAAACAAAATCGAATCCTAGGTCCAGAACCCAATCCAGTCACTGGTCCAGAACCCAATCCAATCTCAAGTCCAGAACCCAACCAACCTCAAGTCCAAAACCCAATCTAGCCCAACCAACCTCAAGTCCAAAACCCAAATCTAGTCTCGGGTCCAAAACCCAATCCAGTCTCTGGTCCAAAACCCAACCAATCATGTCTCTGGTCCAGAACCTAACTAACCTCGGGTCTAAAACCCAAATCTAGTCTTGGGTCCTGAACCAATCCAATCTCGAATCCAGAATCCAAACCAACCTCGGATTTAGAACCCAAATCAATTCTCCGAGTCCTTAACCCATCCTTATCCAAAATTAGCCCAAAGTTATGTTGCTTTTCACTCTCTAAAAGAATTCAAGATCGTTCAAGCAAGGGCAAACTGTAGACCCTTAATTTTGGTCCTAAGCTAGTCTGATCTCAGTTAAAGAAGGCCTAGTCAAGATCAGTCCATTCTTAATGGCTTAAGCCTACTTTAAAGCTTTGAATTAGATTGGTCTAGGTTTATAAGGCCTTAAATAAGTCAGTTCAACTTTTAAAGCCCTAAAATGGTCTGATCCAAATTTCAAATGGGTTTGGTTATGTTTAATTGAATATGGGTTAATACAATGTCGAATTAGCTCCGCCCAGTTTGATATGGGTGGCATCCATCCAATTCGATATGGATGGCTCCATGTCAAATTGGACTCATCCAATTTGATGTGGATACCATCCATATTTGGTCAGTCCATATTGAATTAAACAAGGTTTAATTTGATATGCATATTGGTCCATATTGAATTAAGTGAGTTTTAATTTGATATGGCCTCAGTTTCACATCGAACTTGAAACCCTTTAATTCAATATGATTCTTATTTTGGGTCTTAATCCAAGCTGTCCTTAAATTGGTAATCAGAATTAAGCTCAGATTAAGCTCAATCACATACTGGCTTTAACCTAATTTGTTCCTATAAATACAGGTTTAAAAATTAAATAGAGGGACAGTAGCAGCTACAATTATTAAAGCAACAATAACTAAAAAACAAAGACACAGAATACCATCAACCCAGCAAACAATACAAAGGTAGTAGCTACTGTCTTTATTTTACTTAACCATGATTTAACATTTGTACAAGCAGAAGGCATGGATCATATAAATATTGGTTGAGCCAACAAATGGAGATTTAATTTCTTTAACCCTTTAAATTCAGTAAGCTTTATTTATTAATGCCATCAATTTATATTTACTATATTTTAATTTAAACATGATCAGTAGCAATTTATCTCATGCAATATTTATCTCAATTAAACACCCAGTAGCCTTGTGAGCGAGGATTTTTGCCCCCACTCCCGGTGGAATGGTTCTTATGACTTTGGCACTATTTAGGCTCGGGGCCTTAGAGAACAAGGGCCAAAGCCCAGAGAAAATAGAGTCACCACCCGGACTGGCTGGGAAAAAAAAAGAGGTGGATGACTCGATTCCTAAGGAATCCCCAACCCCTCTAATGGGTTCGAAAAGTTGGGTACGTGTGGGGAAAGTGAGAAATAGCCCAGCATCTCCATAACGCCAGGTTCATTGGAACCGGCCACCTTTGCAGGTCTTAATATTATAAAATTCTTAAATATAACAATATTATCCATACTACATGCAACAATTAAAATAAAGCATCATTATATTAAAATCAAAGCAATGTCTAAACAAAACAAATAAATGGATACCCATCCGAGGATGCAAACATGTACTTACAATGTCCATGCCTAAAACTAAATAGGACACCCACCGAAAGGTGAAAATATATCGTTTACATTGGTCCAAAATATTAAAACAATTTAAATTACATAAAATTTAACTAATGAGGTACCCACAAAGTGGAAACATACCTCTTACAATTTTAATACCAAAACAAACAAATAATAATCATAATAATAAAGAAAATATCCATCCATGATAAATTAAATAAATCCATCACAGATCAAATAAGTCATCCATGAAAACATATAACAAATCCAATAAATAACTAAAACCAAAGTTTATATCATTAATGAGTTGAAAGTAGACAATGAGGACACGTTCTATAATTTTAAAAGATTGGAATTAGGGTTTAAGATTTTTTAGGTTTGGCAACTGGAATTAGGGTTTGAGGGTTTTTTCGGTTTACTGGATAGGGGTTTGAAAAACGAGGTTTTGGCATTTTGGGATAAATTAGGGTTTTCTCGGATTAGGGTTTTGTATGTTTTTGGCAGAATAATTTGAATTAGGGTTACTGGGTGACAAGCTTTAAAATAAATTAAGGTTTTGATTTATCATTTTAGAAGAAACATCGATTCTGGAAATAAATTAAGATTTTGGAAAGCAATTAGGATTTTGAGACTTTAATGGAATAATTTAGGGTTTAAAGTTTTGGAAATAGAAGAACAGTTTAAGGTTTTAAAGTTTTGGAAACAGAAGAATAATTTAGGGTTTTTGATAATTTAATCAATGACTTAGGCTCCTGGATGGTTTTAAGTTTTTAGTTTTTATAAAACATGCAAGTGGAGTTTTGAAAACCAACTGATTAATGTATTAACTAAACTAAACAATTAAAGTTATTAAAACAAAGATCAAGTTACTACATATTCTTATTAACCAAAGAAAACGAAGCTACTATGAACATATAATTTATGATTAAAGATCAAACCTGCGTAGTCGGTTCCACCAAAAAATTAATTTCTGGATGAACAATAACAAAGGCAATGTTGTTGCCTTTGATGGATTGATGATTGACGAATGCTTACTTGCTGCTAATTCCTTTTTGCCGTCTCTTGCTTTGCTGTTTAATCCTCCTAATGTTAATTGCCGACCTCTCAAGGTTTTTCTCTCCATTTCCTCTTTTTCTCTAGGGTTTTCTAGCTCCCCTTTTTTCTCATCCCTTTATTTTTCTTACTCTTCCCTTTTCTTTCTCTTTATTTTATCATTTTGTCCTTCTTCTCTGTAGGATTGTTAAGTACAAGACTTTCAAAAAACTGGGTGGTCTTTCTCCTTTTTCTCTGATTTTGATCGAACCTTTGGTTGGATTGGACCAATTCAAGTCAAACTATCCTTATAAACCAAATGAAAGCTTTTTGCTGCTTTAGGTAAAAGAGAACTCAGTTGGCTTTCTGAACCGCCTTTTTGGGTTTTATTTTTCTTCTTCTTTTTTCGCTTTTTTTTCCTTTTCTCTTTTTTTTTTGTCCTTTTTTCTTTTCTTTTTCTTTTCTCTTTTTTCTTTTCTTTTCTTTTCTTTTTTTTTGGTTCTAGCTCTAAAAGAGTTATCTTGTTTATACTAACTTGGGTTTCTAATAATGGATGAGTGGAGTGACATAAATCTTCTTTAATGGGAAAAAATCATTTGTTACTCTGATGTTGTCTTGATATATTGGAGATATTAGGAAAACTTCAACTACCCCTATGGTCTTGAAAACATCAATGTAGACCCTTAATTTTTGACCCATTCTAGTCCAATATTTTTTATATAGTCCAAAATAATTTTTGTGGTATTTTAATTAAATAATATTTATTTTATTATTTATTATTTATAATTTTTAAAAAATGGTGATGTTAATAAAATAAAAAATAATAATAAATAATAAAAAAAATCAGCGACGAAAAAATCGGCGACAAAAAAAATTTGTCGCCGAATGATCAATTAGCCAGGCCAATTCACCTGCAAGAATTTCCTGCCAAGGCCATTTCATAGCAGAAACTTCCTGCGGTGAATTGGGTGGCCGCCCAGCGCCTCTCGTAGATCCTCGCAGTTTTCGCCAGCACATTTTTCCAACGCAGTTTTTTTCGAAACCAAATTCTATTTGGTTTTGGTTTCTTTTCTTAATTAATTTTAGTTTCCTTAAAACAATTAGAAGTAGGTTTATGATTTTTCCTATAAATACCACATTTAAACTCAGAATTAAAGGGGATCAAAATTTGTTTTACTGACCTAAACTTTAGGACTTTGATTAGGGGAGGAAAATTTGTGTGATCGAAAATTGGACTTTTGAACTTGGATTGGATCGGAGTAAAAAAAAATGACAGAAAACCCTAGCAAGAGACATTAGCAACAAGCAAGCAATCAACAATTCATCAAAGGTAGCCACACTGCCTTTGTCTTTGTTCATCCAGAAGCAAATTGTAAAGGAACCAACAAACGGAGGTTTGATTATAAATCTTTGGTTTGATGTTATTTACAATGTTTCCATCGTTTATTTTTCTAAGTAATCTAAAATATTAAACTTAGTAATGTATCATACATTCTTCCAGTAGCCTTAGTCAATGATGTAAACCTTATGAACCCTAAAACTACTCTTCTGCTTCCAAAAACTTCAAAAACCCTAAATTGTTTCTTCTGTTTCCAAAAACTTTAGAACCCTAACCTAATCTCTATTTCAAAAATCCAATAGCTTTATTTTTTTTCAAGTATCAAAACCTTTAACCCTAATTAATTCTTCTTTCCAAAATCACACAGTAAGCATTATTCTTTTAAAAATAACATCAGTTTCTTCCAATTTTGAAACCCTATTTTCTAAATATTAAACCCTAAAATCTTAATTTTCAACACCAAAACCTACAACCCTAAAAGCCAGTTTTCAAAATCTTCTGGGGTGCGGGCCTTGACCCCGCAAGGAGCTCTGCCCCCTTGACCCCCGCCAGCTAACCGGCTAGCGAGACCGCCGTACGGGCTCTGGTCAATATTTATTTGTGTATTATAAATCTTTATGTTTAACTTCCTTTGTTATGATTATTCAAAATACAGTAGCTTTATTCAAAATACAAACCTAAACCCTAATTTATTCAAACCATAAATCCTAATTCTGTTTTCAAATCTTCACAGTAGCTCTTTATAATTTTATTCACTAGGATATTTTAATCTTTCAAATAACTCCATTAAAGACTTTCTATATTTGTCCCATCCAAAAATACTTGAGTAGTTATTATAGTCAATATTAAAACCATGCTTAACTTTGATCAACTTAAAACATCAAATCTTAAATCATAATCTGCAAAATCAAGGTTTCAAACCATAAAACCCTAATTCATGAAGTTTGCTTAAAATCCTAACTAAACCTACCTTTTTTAAGTCACAGTAACATTATTTTCATAAAACATCCAAAACCTTAAATCTTTTAAACATCCAGTAGCTATGCTATTGCTTTAAAATATTTCTCAAAACCCTAGTTATTGCGCATAAAACTATAGAAACCCAAATTAATGTATGGATCCCTAAAGTTAATATATTTACTGTTTTATTTACATTGGATGAATGTTTATTATATATTTTGATTGATGTTTAATATCTTTGATGAATGATTTATTTATGATGAATGGTTATTTACTTTTATCGATTTATTTTGATTTCCAAATGTTGTAAGAGGTATGTTTCCACTTTGTGGGTACCTCATTAATTAATTTCTATGTAGTTTAAATTGCTTTTATATTTTGGACCAATGTAAAGGGCATGTTTCAACCTTTCGGTGGGTGTCCTATTTAGTTTAGACATGAACGATGTAAGAACATGTTTCCATCCTCGGATGGGTGTCCATTTATTTGCTTTGTTTGGACATTGCTTTGATTTTAATATAATGATGCTTTATTTTAGTTGTTGCATGTAATATGGATAATATTGTTATATTCAAGAATTTTATAATATTAAGACCTGCAAAGGATGCCGGTTCTAATAAACCGGGAGTTGTGGGGGTGCTAGGCCATTTCTCACCTTCCCCACACGTACCCAACTTTCCCAACCCATTAGGGGGTTGGGGATTCCTTAGAAATCGAGTCATCCACCTCTTTCTTTTTCTCGGCCCGTCCGGGTGGCAACTTTATTTTCTCTGGGCTTAGGCCCGTGTTCTCTAAGGCCTCGAGCCTAAATAGTGCCAAAGTTGCAAGAACCATTCCACCGGGAGTGAGGGCAAAAATCCCTGCTCACAATCAACTATCCTTATGATCTTGACTATTTGTTCCTTTCTTTGATATTCTTGCCTCTTCACCTTAGTGATCATAAGACTTGTCAAAAGTATCACAACAGCTCAGGGTAGGTTGTTGGGGTTATACGCCAATGAAAAGAAAGCTAAAATTTTATGAAGGCTTAAAGGGACAACTAGGGATTGATATTTAATTGGGTGGATACTAGTTGTTGGATAACCAAACAATGTCTAGATCATTTCTCTCTTAAATAAGAAGAGTTCAATTTTGCCTCAAAAATTTATCAAAGCATGTGCATGTTCTAAGACTGACTAGGACCTAGACAAAGGTAATTATGCAGGAGCCCTCTCTAAGTAAGCATACACAACTCAATGCTATAGAGCAATTCCCTCACCTAGTAAAGTCATTCAAGTCATGATGCCTAGATACATTAATTTATGAACATCAATCTAGATTTATCATTTGTTGAGCACCAAAATGAATAAAGACCAACAAAATTTTTGATGAAAGTAATTTATTCAAACAAAAACAGAAAAAACATAATTGTTCCAATTAAATATTAAAGAAAGAAAAATTGAAAAACAACATTCAAGCTAAGGAAAGTTTGTTGAGTTAAGCTCCTTCTCCTTTCACATCTTCAACATTCTCATCTTGAAAAGAGGATAAAACAAAATCTTCTTCCAATCCCTTTCCTACCATGAAGGTTGCCGGTGGAGGTACTCTTTCAAATTTAGGCAAAGGATTATTCTTGGTATTGGGCTTGTCTGGCTCAGGTAGCTTACCACTGTCTATTAGATTCTGGATCTCATGCCTCAACTTCATACAATTGTCCATTTCATGTCCAGGCCTTTGATGGAATTGGCAAAATGCATTAGTATCAAATTTAGGTGGAAGAGGATTAAGCAAAGGATGAGGAGTCAAGGGTTGTAATAATCCTTTCTTTTGTAGCTTATTGAGAACCCAAGATAGCGGCTTCCCTAATTCTAAAAACTGCCTCATTCCTCCTTGACTAGTGGCATTAACATTAGCTTCCTTTTGTGTACTTTGATTACTAGGCTGATAATTTCCTTTCTCATTCCTTCTTGCCGAAAAGCGATTCTTCTCCCTTTCCCACTCTTCAATTTGTAGACCAGCTTGGAGAAGATCTTTGAAGTCCCTGATAAGGGTGTGAGACAACCTTTCATGGAGGTTAGGCAAGACGCCTCTGACTATCATCCTGATGTGGTCCGACTCATCAGGCCTCTTCTTGAGCGGTGCAGCCTTATTTCTCCATCTTTTCACATAGTCGACAAAATTCTCATTTGGTCTTTGCCTAATGGTTTCCACCTCCATCAAGGTTAATTCTAGCTCAACATTGTATCCATATTGTTGGATGAAGGCCTTTTATAGTAGACCCCAACTCTTTTGTGTGTCATCATCTAAGGTTTTAAACCAATTTTGGATAATAGGGTCCAATGAGAGCATGAAGTACCTTAGAGTTTGAGCCTTAGTAGCTCGAGTAGACTACATAGCAGTGATATATTGCTTTACATGGAGGTGAGGATTTTCAGTTCCATCAAACTTTGCAAAGGATGGCATTTTGAACTTGTACGGAACTTCTTCGTCCAGCTCAAATAATTTGTCAACTTCGGAATTTCTTCGATTTTCAGCTTCTTCTCAAATTTCTTTGCCAAATCTGCAATCATCTTCTCAACATCATAATTTTCAGTCTTTTCAATAGTTGTATTTTCAACAACCTTTGGCTCTTTCTTTTTATCTTGAGGATCTTGGAAGTATTGAGCCCAGTCGTCATATCATCAATGACTATCTTGCCATCATCAAAAGCCACTTCACCAACCTTAGCCTTCCCTTTGTCTTTTGGCTTCTTGGTGCTAGCAGATGCTTCGGTATTATTCCCTAAAATTATAGCCAATTGATTCTTCATGGTCTCGGCCAAGGCCTCCTTTATTTCTTCCATCTTAGCATTGATGGCATTGTCCACCATTCTTTGAATTTGTTCGGTCTCCATTGCTTTTGGTGAGAAAGTGATTGAGTCATTGCTGGATTCTTTGTCTCCGGCATAGGTCGGATTATCATAAGCTTTTAAACTATCGTAATCTAGGGCTGTGAGCCAGAAGGGATTAATGATATGTCATGTGATACATGTATGCATGTATGCACAAACAATAAACAAACAAGGATAAATAGGACGTTCCTTCCAACCTAATGTAATATCCTCATTTATGCCCTAGAAGTTTTGAGTATGTTGTTGTTATTGTGGTTGTTGATATATATATTGGGAAGTGAATGTTTGTGCATATATGTGTTAAATTGTAAGAGAAAAGAAATGGGAAGAGAATGTATATGTATATGTGTTTTGGAGAAGAAATTTAGGGTTTAGAGACAAATGTATATGTTGTTTATATGATGATATAATTAACATATACATTGGTCAAATGAAGAGTCAAGGTGATGGTTAAGTGGAAGAAGATATTTTTGGTTGTTAATGAAATTACTATAAAGGGCTTATATGAGACAAAGAGTTAGTTATATGGTTAAGGGTGTTTTGGTAATTTTCCTTGTAAGATGCATGGTGGAGATTAAAAGAAGAAAAGGTGTTTGACTTGTGCATTTTCTTCTTTCTTTCTTGAAGTGGCCGGATTCTCCATAGACAAAGAGAGAAAGAGAGGTGATCTTGAGGTTTGAAGCATTTTGAAGAAAGAAACAAGGGTTTTGGTTAAAGATTTGTAGATTTCTTCATTTGAGGTAAGATCTTTTCTTTAATTTCTTCAATTCTTTTGAAGTGGTGTGAGAAAGGAATTAGGGTTTGTTGGTTTGATGATGAGAAGTTGAGTTAGTGAAGGTGTTGGAAGTGATTGTGTTGAGTAAGAGTTGTGTTTAGTGAAATTGTTTCTGTTTTACAATTAGTAAAGGCTGTGATTTGTATGATTTTTAATTAATTATAGAAAAATGTTCTTGAAGTGAATTTTTGATATGTTGTGCCTCTATGAGTGTAGAATGACTGAAAAATATGTTGATTCGATTTTGGAATGGTTATGAGTTTAGAAAGATTATTTTCATTAGACCTGTTCCAGCAGGTACCTTAACTGGGACAGCTATATTTCGTGATTTTTAATAAAATGTAGAAAAATCATATCCAATCGAATTTTGGATATGTTGTTGCTTAGTGAGTCTAGTATTTGAGAAAAATAATTTGGAACCACGTTGATTGAATTTGATTTATGGAATTCACAAAGTTCAGAACTGCTGCCAGGATGCAGGGCAATTGGGGCAGTCTGGTTAGGTGAACTATTTGACCAAGATTTTGTGTTCAGTTTGATCTGAAATTTTAAAGGGATGATTTTAAGATACAAAACTAAATTCTGTAAAAATTTTAGAATTTTTAGTCAAGTAGATTATTTTATACAATTTTTCAAAATAAGGATAAAATGGAGTTTAAAACCAGAATGTACTATTTATGGTTAGGATTTTAATTCTTTGTTCTTTTTGCATTGCTTTGGTTTTCCAAAGGTAGGTTGGTCCTTAAACCTAACCCTAAACACTTTAAACACACTTGAATCAATGAATGTTATAATCAATTGTTCTTTGCCCTAATTGCATTGTTGAGATTGAACAATGTTATGTTGTGCATTGTGAATGGTAATGTGTTTCATGAGTAATGTGGTATGAAATGTTGATATTTATGAATGATGCTATGTGAGATATAATGTGATCATGGATGAGATATATATATATATACTTGAATAATGAGATGTTATATTGTGAAATGAAATGTGAAGCCATTGTTATTGGCTAAGATGATGTAATTGAAAGAAAGAAGGCATGTTTGCCTAAATGTGATGAGAATTGAGAATGGAAATGAATTGTTTGTTTAATATGTTATTCAGTTTCAGAGTTCTGGATTTGGGTGGCATGCCTAAGAAATGATGACAGGTAACAGTCTTGCCGGGTTGAGGACCTCCTCATAGGTGTTGAGTTGATGGTCCAAGAGACTGGGTCTGTTACACTATGAGATATATGATTTGTAACAGTCTTGCCGGGTTGAGGATCTCCTCATATGTGTTGAGTTGATGATCCAAGAGACTGGGTCTGTTACACTTGCCTACGGGCGTGATTATTGTGACTATGAACCAAAGCAGTAACTCTGAACTCTGAATATCGTATTAAATACTTGTTGGGCCCATAGGTGTCAGGGTTATATGAATGTCCTAAATAATGTTATGAGTTAATGAAATGAGATGTTGGTTATTGAGTATGATTGATTAATGTTGAATGTGGAAAGATGTTGAAATGTGGTATGCTCATATGACTATGATTTGTGAAATGCATAATTATGTGGTTAACTTTATATTTATGATATTGATCTTATCAATAACATATGTGGCATTGCATTACATTAAAGCATACCATTAGCATGTTTTATCTTACTAAGCCGTTGGCTTAGCGCGAATGTGATTCTTCGCGCAGGTGACAAGGAAGAACCAGAGAGTTCCTCTAGGCCGAGTCGAGCCTAGATTTTGAAGATTGAATAGTGGGCTTTAAGATCGAAGACTGACTGCCAAACATGTATAAATTTTATGTGTTGTAAAACTTGAGTTTTGATGTATATGAATTTGTAAATATTGTTACTTTCCGTTGCATAGTGAACAAAGATTTTATCTGCTGTATTTCATAATAAACCTTTACTTTATTTTGTACTAGAAGTGTAAATCCTTTTGCAGGTTGTAGTTGAGGTTATAAGGGGGATTTATTGGAAGTGTACTGAGAATGATTTTGTTTGCATTGGTTTGTGTAAAAATGTTTTCAAAAATTAGAAAAAAAAAACCAGTTTTGTCGACACTTGGGATTGAATTTTTAGGCAAAACTATGGCAAAATTTCTATAAAAATCGGAACAAAAATTTGACTAAGTAAAAGTGGTAGCAACATTAGGATAGGGTGGCGCCTCTACTCAGCTTACACACGTAGGTCGGGAAGGGGTGTTACAATTTTTGGTATCAGAGCCTAGGTTTGAGATTCTCAACCTAGATCAATTGTAAGAAAAAGAATATTTTGATTTTTAAAGTGGGTTTTTGAGTAAAATACATGTTTTGGTATGGCAGTCTTTGATCTTTAATGAGGAATATTCTGCTGTGTTTGCAGATATAGGTAGAGATGGCATCTCATTCACGACAATCTGTTGAGGGTAGTGCCGAGAGTATTGCTCCTGCTGAGGGAGCTAGGGTTGATAGTGTTGAGGAGGCACCTGCTTCGGTGTCGGGTAGACCAGCTGGGGAGGAGGTTCCGCCAGCCTGGTTTAGGCCTATGTTGGAAGCTATGAGACAAGCACCTGTGCAACCACAGCCACCGCCACCACCCCCTCAGCCTTCAGTACCAGTAAGGCACTATGATAAGCTAAGGAAATATGGAGCAGAGGATTTCTTTGGTACAGTTGATCCGGCTGTAGCAGAACAGTGGCTTGATAGAGTTCAGAGGGTATTTGTGCAGTTGCAAGCCACTTCAGAGGAGAAGTTTGACTATGCAAGATCTTTGCTACAGAAGGATGCCTACGACTGGTGGAAGACAGTGCCCCATTCTATGGATGATCCACCAACCTTGTCTTATGCGGATTTTCTGAGAGAATTTGAGTTGAAGTATACTCCTAGGGAGTATAAAGATGGGAAGAAAAGAGAGTTTCTAGATTTGAAGCAAGATCATCGGACCGTAACTGAGTATGAAGTTGAGTTTATTCGACTGAGTCAGTATGCTGGGGGTATCATTACTGATGAGATTGATAGATGTCGGCGATTTGAGGAGGGATTGAGGCCCTCGATCATGTGCTTAGTGGCTGGATCCAGATATCAGGATTTCTCACAGCTTGTGGCAGCAGCTCGAAGTGTAGAGCGAGCTCAAGTTATTGCAGCTGCTTCAGAGGAAGAGGTTAGGGTTAGAAGGCCCCAGTTCGAGGCAGGGTCTTCTTCTGCGAAGAGGGGTAGAGGAAGTTTTGTTCCTCGGAGTAGTAGGAGCCAGAGACCAGTGGGTAGGTCAGTGCAGTTCCAGAGGCAGAGATTTAGACCTGCAGCTTCAGTAGCGAGTGCTCCTACTCCTGGAGTTCAGAGATCCACCTTACCTGTGTGTAACCAGTGTGGTGGAAGACATGGGGGCGTTTGTTGGAGGCATAGTAGATCAGGGGTATGCTTCAGGTGTGGATCACCTGACCACTTTGTGAGAGACTATCCTGAGAGGCAGGATCAGATGCCAGTTGATTCTGCTGCTTCTCGAGCTAGTGTGAGGGGAGGCAGAGGAGGCAGAGGTGCCAGCCGGGGAGGTAGACCAGGATTCAGTTCTAGAAGAGGTACTACATCCAGGGAGGGTAGACCAGAGGAGGTTGGATCTTCCCAGAGGATGTATGTTATGCAGAGACAGCCAGATACATCGGCAGTCATAGCTGGTACTTTTTCTTTATTTAATACTCCAGTACTTGCTTTGATTGATCCGGGTTCCACACATTCATATATTAGTGCATCTGTTTTGCCTGTATCTGATTTGCATGCAGAGTCCCTAGGATTTGATGTGTTGGTAACAAATCCGTTAGGGCATAGTGTGGTTGTAAGTAAGGTGCATAGAGATAGTGCAGTAGTGGTGCAGGGTGAGGAGTTCCTTGGGGATTTGATTGAGATGCCATTTAAGGAATATGACGTGATCTTAGGTATGGATTGGCTATCTCGACATGAAGCTGTGGTGGATTGTAAAAAGAAAATTGTTTCTTTGAGAACGGGTGATGGTAGAGAGGTGATAGTATCTAATGAGCAGGAACAGCTAGCCTCCTTATTTGTTTCAGCTGTTGCAGCCAGGAGGTTGATTAGAAAGGGGTGTGAAGCCTATCTTGCTCATGTGGTGGATACTAGAGTGAAGGGTTCCCCTATTGATAGCATTGCCACAGTTGCTGAGTTCCCGGATGTGTTTCCAGAGGAGTTGCCAGGGTTGCCTCCTGAGAGAGAGGTGGAGTTCGGTATTGAATTGTTGCCTGGTACCACTCCTATCTCTATTACTCCTTATAGAATGGCACCAGCAGAATTGAGGGAGTTGAAAGTGCAATTACAGGAGTTGTTGGACAAAGGATTCATTCGCCCCAGTGTTTCTCCTTGGGGAGCTCCTGTGCTATTTGTGAAGAAGAAAGATGGTACTATGAGGTTGTGTATCGATTATAGGCAATTGAACAAGGTGACTATTAAAAATAAATATCCTTTGCCTAGAATCGATGATCTCTTTGATCAGTTGAAGGGAGCGTCAGTGTTCTCCAAAATTGATTTGAGATCTGGGTACCATCAGCTGAGGGTAAGAAGTGAAGATGTTCCTAAGACTGCTTTTCGGACCAGGTATGGGCATTATGAGTTTTTAGTTATGCCTTTTGGTCTAACGAATGCACCTGCAGCTTTTATGGATTTGATGAATAGGGTGTTTAGGCCCTATTTGGATCAGTTTGTAGTGGTCTTCATTGATGATATACTGGTGTATTCGCGGAATGAAGAGGAGCATGATATGCATCTGCGGATTGTGTTGCAGATTTTGAGAGAGAATCAGTTATTTGCCAAATTGTCGAAGTGTGAGTTCTGGTTGGATCAAGTTGCTTTTCTCGGACATATTGTTTCTGCAGAAGGCATCAGAGTTGATCCGAGCAAAGTTGAAGCCATTTTAAATTGGAGTCCACCCAAGTCTGTGACAGAGATTAGAAGTTTTCTGGGTTTGGCAGGCTATTACCGACGGTTTGTGAAAGGGTTTTCTTTGATAGCTACTCCACTCACCAGATTACTTCGAAAGGGAGTGAGATTTGTGTGGACAGATCAGTGTCAGGCTAGTTTTGAGCAGTTGAGAGAGTTGTTGACTCAAGCGCCTGTTCTTACTTTACCTGTTGAAGGCAAACCATATGTGATCTACAGTGATGCTTCACATAGAGGTTTGGGGTGTGTATTGATGCAGGAAGGGAAAGTTATAGCTTATGCATCTCGACAGTTGAAACCGCATGAGCTTAACTATCCGACCCATGATTTAGAATTGGCTGCCATTGTGTTTGCATTAAAGATTTGGCGCCACTATCTGTTTGGGGAGAAATGTTTCATCTACACTGATCACAAGAGTTTGAAGTATTTGGGTGTCCAGAAAGAACTCAATCTTCGTCAGAGGAGATGGTTAGAATTGATTAAAGACTACGACTGCTTGATTGACTATCATCCAGGTAAAGCAAATGTTGTTGCTGATGCCTTGAGTCGGAAGTCTTTAGCTGGTTTAACTGTTTACTCGCTCTCGTTGCTTGTTGAGTTGAGAGCATTGCATGCCAGTTTTGTACCTTGTGTTGATGGTGCATTATTGGCACAGTTGCAATTAAAGCCGATTTTGTTAGATCAGATCAAAGAAGCTCAGTTGGCCGATAAGAAGATTCAGAAGATTTTTTCAGATTGCAAGAATGGGAAGACTAGAGATTTTGTTGTGAAAGATGATGGGAGTCTCTGGTTTAAGAACCGATTGTGTGTACCCGATGATGCTGATTTGAAAAGAGTCATTTTAGAAGAAGCTCATCAGTCAATGTTTGCTATGCATCCGGGTAATACGAAGATGTATCATGATTTGAGACAGCATTATTGGTGGATTGGTTTGAAGAGAGACATTGCTGAGTTTGTATCGAAATGTCTCACTTGTCAGAAGGTTAAAGCAGAGCATCAAGTTCCAACCGGGTTGCTTCAACCATTGTCAGTGCCAGAATGGAAGTGGGAAAGAGTGACAATGGATTTTGTGTCTGGTTTGCCATTGACACAAAAGAAGCATGATGCTATATGGGTGATTGTGGATAGATTGACTAAGACAGCTCATTTCCTTCCGGTTCGAATGGATTACTCTTTGGAGAGATTGGCTGAGCTGTATATCCATGAGATTGTGAAACTGCATGGTGTTCCAACTTCTTTAGTGTCTGATCGAGATCCCAAGTTTACTTCCAGATTTTGGAAGAGTTTGCATAGTGCTTTAGGTTCTCGACTGCACTTCAGCACTGCTTTTCATCCACAGACGGATGGACAGTCAGAGAGGGTGATACAGATTATTGAGGACATGTTGAGAAGCTGTGTCATCGATTTCTCTGGAAGTTGGGATAGGTTTTTACCTCTTGTGGAGTTTGCTTACAACAACAGTCACCAATCCAGCATTGGTATGGCACCGTTTGAAGCATTGTATGGCAGACGGTGTAGGACACCTCTTTGTTGGAATGAGCTTGGAGATAATAAGTTGGTTGGTCCTGATTTGATTCAAGAAACTGAAGATAAAGTAAAGTTGATTCGAGGCAGGTTAAAAGCAGCTTCAGACCGACAGAAGTCTTATGCAGATCTAAAAAGGAGAGATATAGAGTTTGATGTTGGAGATAAGGTATTTCTGAAAGTGTCTCCTTGGAAGAAAATTTTGAGGTTCGGTCGGAAAGGAAAATTGAGTCCTCGTTTCATTGGGCCGTATGAAGTGTTAGAAAGAGTTGGGCCAGTGGCGTATCTACTTGCTTTGCCACCTGAGTTGGATCGTATTCATAATGTATTCCATGTTTCTATGTTGAGGAGATATAGGTCGGATCCATCTCATGTGTTGCCATTTGAGTCTATTGAAGTGAGCCCAGATTTGACATTTGAAGAGGAACCAGTTGCTATCTTGGCACGAGAAGTGAAAGAGTTAAGGAACAAGAGAGTGCCATTGGTGAAGATTCTTTGGAAGAATCATGCAAAAGAAGAAGCGACTTGGGAAAGTGAGCATACCATGCGAGAGCAGTATCCGCAATTGTTTCAGCTTTGATATCAGGTAATTTCGAGGACGAAATTTTCTTTTTAGAGGGGGAGAATTGTAATATCCTCATTTATGCCCTAGAAGTTTTGAGTATGTTGTTGTTATTGTGGTTGTTGATATATATATTGGGAAGTGAATGTTTGTGCATATATGTGTTAAATTGTAAGAGAAAAGAAATGGGAAGAGAATGTATATGTATATGTGTTTTGGAGAAGAAATTTAGGGTTTAGAGACAAATGTATATGTTGTTTATATGATGATATAATTAACATATACATTGGTCAAATGAAGAGTCAAGGTGATGGTTAAGTGGAAGAAGATATTTTTGGTTGTTAATGAAATTACTATAAAGGGCTTATATGAGACAAAGAGTTAGTTATATGGTTAAGGGTGTTTTGGTAATTTTCCTTGTAAGATGCATGGTGGAGATTAAAAGAAGAAAAGGTGTTTGACTTGTGCATTTTCTTCTTTCTTTCTTGAAGTGGCCGGATTCTCCATAGACAAAGAGAGAAAGAGAGGTGATCTTGAGGTTTGAAGCATTTTGAAGAAAGAAACAAGGGTTTTGGTTAAAGATTTGTAGATTTCTTCATTTGAGGTAAGATCTTTTCTTTAATTTCTTCAATTCTTTTGAAGTGGTGTGAGAAAGGAATTAGGGTTTGTTGGTTTGATGATGAGAAGTTGAGTTAGTGAAGGTGTTGGAAGTGATTGTGTTGAGTAAGAGTTGTGTTTAGTGAAATTGTTTCTGTTTTACAATTAGTAAAGGCTGTGATTTGTATGATTTTTAATTAATTATAGAAAAATGTTCTTGAAGTGAATTTTTGATATGTTGTGCCTCTATGAGTGTAGAATGACTGAAAAATATGTTGATTCGATTTTGGAATGGTTATGAGTTTAGAAAGATTATTTTCATTAGACCTGTTCCAGCAGGTACCTTAACTGGGACAGCTATATTTCGTGATTTTTAATAAAATGTAGAAAAATCATATCCAATCGAATTTTGGATATGTTGTTGCTTAGTGAGTCTAGTATTTGAGAAAAATAATTTGGAACCACGTTGATTGAATTTGATTTATGGAATTCACAAAGTTCAGAACTGCTGCCAGGATGCAGGGCAATTGGGGCAGTCTGGTTAGGTGAACTATTTGACCAAGATTTTGTGTTCAGTTTGATCTGAAATTTTAAAGGGATGATTTTAAGATACAAAACTAAATTCTGTAAAAATTTTAGAATTTTTAGTCAAGTAGATTATTTTATACAATTTTTCAAAATAAGGATAAAATGGAGTTTAAAACCAGAATGTACTATTTATGGTTAGGATTTTAATTCTTTGTTCTTTTTGCATTGCTTTGGTTTTCCAAAGGTAGGTTGGTCCTTAAACCTAACCCTAAACACTTTAAACACACTTGAATCAATGAATGTTATAATCAATTGTTCTTTGCCCTAATTGCATTGTTGAGATTGAACAATGTTATGTTGTGCATTGTGAATGGTAATGTGTTTCATGAGTAATGTGGTATGAAATGTTGATATTTATGAATGATGCTATGTGAGATATAATGTGATCATGGATGAGATATATATATATACTTGAATAATGAGATGTTATATTGTGAAATGAAATGTGAAGCCATTGTTATTGGCTAAGATGATGTAATTGAAAGAAAGAAGGCATGTTTGCCTAAATGTGATGAGAATTGAGAATGGAAATGAATTGTTTGTTTAATATGTTATTCAGTTTCAGAGTTCTGGATTTGGGTGGCATGCCTAAGAAATGATGACAGGTAACAGTCTTGCCGGGTTGAGGACCTCCTCATAGGTGTTGAGTTGATGGTCCAAGAGACTGGGTCTGTTACACTATGAGATATATGATTTGTAACAGTCTTGCCGGGTTGAGGATCTCCTCATATGTGTTGAGTTGATGATCCAAGAGACTGGGTCTGTTACACTTGCCTACGGGCGTGATTATTGTGACTATGAACCAAAGCAGTAACTCTGAACTCTGAATATCGTATTAAATACTTGTTGGGCCCATAGGTGTCAGGGTTATATGAATGTCCTAAATAATGTTATGAGTTAATGAAATGAGATGTTGGTTATTGAGTATGATTGATTAATGTTGAATGTGGAAAGATGTTGAAATGTGGTATGCTCATATGACTATGATTTGTGAAATGCATAATTATGTGGTTAACTTTATATTTATGATATTGATCTTATCAATAACATATGTGGCATTGCATTACATTAAAGCATACCATTAGCATGTTTTATCTTACTAAGCCGTTGGCTTAGCGCGAATGTGATTCTTCGCGCAGGTGACAAGGAAGAACCAGAGAGTTCCTCTAGGCCGAGTCGAGCCTAGATTTTGAAGATTGAATAGTGGGCTTTAAGATCGAAGACTGACTGCCAAACATGTATAAATTTTATGTGTTGTAAAACTTGAGTTTTGATGTATATGAATTTGTAAATATTGTTACTTTCCGTTGCATAGTGAACAAAGATTTTATCTGCTGTATTTCATAATAAACCTTTACTTTATTTTGTACTAGAAGTGTAAATCCTTTTGCAGGTTGTAGTTGAGGTTATAAGGGGGATTTATTGGAAGTGTACTGAGAATGATTTTGTTTGCATTGGTTTGTGTAAAAATGTTTTCAAAAATTAGAAAAAAAAACCAGTTTTGTCGACACTTGGGATTGAATTTTTAGGCAAAACTATGGCAAAATTTCTATAAAAATCGGAACAAAAATTTGACTAAGTAAAAGTGGTAGCAACATTAGGATAGGGTGGCGCCTCTACTCAGCTTACACACGTAGGTCGGGAAGGGGTGTTACACCTAATAACTTTCACACACGGATGGCGAGTCTCTTTTTCTAGGTATATGGTTAACAAAATACGAACATGGGGTATTTTGTTTTCGAAAAGTTCCCTCGGACGTTTCAACCAATAGCTATATTTTAAAAATGGAAATTAGTTCAAGATAATTTCCATTAATTAGGCTTTAATCCATCCAACCAACTAAAGTAGCTTTTATGCTATATTGGATTAAAAACAAGCCCATGATTAATAATTCTTAGTATAAACTAGGCTCACAATTGATTTTTGGTATTTCTATAATTGACCTAAATAATTTGTAAGCTCTTTTAAAGGTTGGATAAAAATAATTTTGTTTCTAAGCCCATTGTAAAAAGATTTTAGAAAAAATGGATTTTGGGCTTTGTATTTGAGTCATGAGAAAAGAATTTTTGATTTTTTTTTAGAAAAGTTTTACGTCCAAAGATCATTTTGAAAAGTTTTGAAAATTACTTTGGTCTTTTTGATTTTAAAGAAAAATTTATTTTGAGCTTACAATGTACTTAAGTCATTTTAGAAAAAAAAAACAAACCAAATAAGCCATGATTAAACCAAGATAAATTAACCATAGTCAAACAACATGCATTTGGGGTAAAAACCTAAGGAAAGTAACTAGGCCAATTACATGAGCTTTAGTCTTCAGGTTAAAAGGCTTAGGTTCCCATAGCAAGTATATACCAAATGGTACAAGGCTATGAGTGGTTATGCCATGCTCGATCTCCATATCTTAAGTGAAAGTATGGTATCCCTTACATAATACAACACAGGTAACACGGGCATCCTAACTCACGCACACGATTCAATCTAATATGATGTAATGGATAATATCATAATAAGAAAGAATAGAATAATAAAAAGACCAACAGAATCAACTTCTCTTATCCCTAGTGGAGTCGCCACTGTGAGCGGGGATTTTCTCCCCCACTCCCGATGGAATGGTTCTTGCGAATTCGGTATTGTTTAGGCTCAGGGCCTTAGAGAACATGGGCCTAAGCTCAGAGAAAATGGAGTCACCACCCGGACGAACCGAAAAAATGAAAGGGGTGGATGAATCTATTTCTAAGGAATTCCCAACCCCCTAATGAGTTTGGAAAGTTGGGTACGTGTGGAAAAGGTGAGAAATGGCCCAGCACCCCCACAACGCCCGGTTCATTAGAACCAGCCTCCTTTGCAGGTATTAATATTATAAAATTCTTAAATATAACAATATTATCCATACTACATGCAACAATTAAAATAAGACATCATTAAATTAAAATCAAAGTAATGTCCATACAAAACAAATAAATGGATACCCATTCGAGGATGGAAACATGTCCTTACAACGTCCATGCCTAAAACTAAATAGGACACCCACCGAAAGTTGAAAACATGTCCTTTACATTGGTCCCAAATATAAAAACAATTTAAATTACATAAAATTTAATTAATGAGGTACCCACAAAGTGGAAACATACCTGCTACAATTTTAATACCAAAACAAACAAATAATAATCATAATAATAAAGAAAATATACATCCATGATAAATTAAATAAATCCATCACTTATCAAATAAGTCATCCATGAAAACATATAACAAATCCAATAAATAACTAAAACCAAAGTTTATATCATTAATGAGTTGAAAGTAGACAATGAGGACACGGTCTATAATTTTAAAAGATGGGAATTAGGGTTTAAGATTTTTTAGGTTTGACAACTGGAATTAGGGTTTGAGGGTTTTTTAGGTTTACTGGATGGGGGTTTGAAAAATGAGGTTTTAGCATTTTGGGAATAAGTTAGGGTTTTGGGTATTTTTGGCATAATAATTTGGATTAGGGTTACTGGGTGACATGCTTTAAAATAAATTAAGGTTTTGATTTATCATTTTAGAAGAGACATCGATTCTGGAAATAAATTAAGATTTTGGAAAACAATTAGGATTTTGAGTCTTTAATGGAATAATTTAGGGTTTAAAGTTTTGGAAACAGAAGAATAGTTTAGGGTTTTAAAGTTTTGGAAACAGAAGAATAATTTAGGATTTTTAATAATTTAATTAATGACTTAGGCTACTGGATGGTTTTAAGTTTTTAGTTTTTATAAATCATGCAAGTGGAGTTTTGAAAACCAATTGATTAATGTATTAACTAAACTAACCAATTAAAGTTATTAAAAAAAAGATCAAGTTACTGCATATTCTTATTAATCAAAGAAAATGAAGCTGCTATGAACATATAATTTATGATTAAAGATCAAACCTGCGTAGTCAGTTCCACGAAAAAATTAATTTCTGGATGAACAATAACACAGGCAATGTTGCTACCTTTGATGGATTGATGATTGATGAATACTTACTTACTGCTAATTCCTTTTTGTCGTCTCTTGCTTTGCTGTTTAATCCTCTTAATGTTAATTGCCAATCTTTCAGGGTTTTTCTCTCCATTTCCTCTTTTTCTCTAGGGTTTTCTGTCTCCCCTTTTTTCTCGTCCCTTTGTTCTTGTGTTTTAATGTGGTATTTATAGGAAAAATCAACTCCTAATCCTATTTTAATTAGGAAATACTATCTATTTAGAAAAAACTTCAAAACCAGGTAAAACAAGGTTTGGTAAAAAAATTGGCAGCGCGCTGGCTGCGTTGGCAAAAATTATTGCTGGCTATGGGCACGGCGGGCTAGCTAGGAAAACCAGTTTGTCGTAGAACTAGGCAAGCCCAGCTGCGGCGAATTGGGCAAAATTGGGCACTGCCCAATTCGCCGTAGACAATTTTCTGCAGCGAAATGGGCTGCTGCCACACGTCGCTCCCCGATCCGTCCTATTTTTATTTTTTCATTTTTTTATATTTTTTATATTTTTATTAAAATTAACTATTAAATATTATAAGTAATTAAAATATCATTAAAATAATTAAAATACCACAAAAATTATTTTAGACTATCGGATTTGACAGGGTCAAAAATCAAGGGTCTACAAGCCTCAAGTTCATAAATATAAATCATAGTAATCAGACCCTAAGTATCAAACCCTAGTAGCATAATTCAAAAAATGGACCAAACACCTAAGTTGTCATATCAAAACCCTAATATGCATAATTTATATTTTCAAAACCTTAGTTCATGTCTTTAAAACCTAAAAACCATAAAACCTAATTTGATCACCAAAATCCTAAAATCATGTCTTTAATCCTAAAAACCAAAATCCTAATTTGATCATCAAAACCTAAAACCCGAATTTAGCATTCTAATTTTTAAGAAACCCTAATTCATATATTAAAGCCTTAGTTTTGCATATCTATTACTCAATGTAATATTAAAACCTATATTTGATCCTTTAATTTGTTAATGTATGCTTGTGATGGATGATTTACTTTTATTCATGATGAATAGTTGGATGTTTTAATTGGTTTATTTTGATTTTAAGAATGTAAAAGGCATGTTTCCACTTTGTGGGTGCCTCATTTGCTAAAGCTTAATGTAATTTGATTTATTTTAAGTTTTAGGATTAATGTAAAGGACATGTTTCCACCAAGTGGCAGGTGTCCTATTTTATTTTATTTTAGACATTGGACACTATTGTAAGGGCATATTTCCATCTTGTATGGGTGCCCGTTTTTATTTTGTTTCGATCTTCTTTTGATTTTTAATACAATGAACGTTTATTTATTAAAAATTGTATGTAGTATGGATGATATTTCAATAAGTTAAGAATTTAATAATATTTAGACCTGAAAAGGAGACCGGTTCCAATGAATCGAGCGCTATGAGAGTGCTAGTCATTCTCACCTTTCCCATGCATACCCAACTTTTTGAACCCAATAGGGGTTGGAGATTTCTTAAGAATCGAGTCATCCACCCCTTTCTATTTTTCCGGCCTGTTCGGGTGGTGACTCTATTTTTTTGAATTTAGGCTTGTGTTCTCTAAGGCCTAGAGCTTAATAGTGTCGAAGTCGTAAGAAACATTCCATATGGAAGTGGGGGTAAAATCCCCTCTCATAGGTGGTGGATGATTAAAAAATTGCAAAGGAGTTAAACAAGAGAAAGGAGGGTATTCTTTTAAAAATTATTGTTGCTCAAATGAAGAATATCTTATAATTGTTTTGAGGATGTTTTCCAAGAACCACAGGGATTACCACCTTCGAGGTCCCATGACCACCAAATACACTTTGAGCAATATATGAGCCTATTTTTGTTAAGTCATATAGATGTCCACACTACTAAAAGAATCAGATTGAGAAATTAGTGGTTGAATTACTGACATCAAGAGAGATTCATCCAAGCCAAAGTCCATACTCTTCATTAGTATTATTTGTCAAAAACATGATGGGTCATAGATATTATGTGTTGAGTATCGTGCCTTGAACAAAAACACCATCAAAGATAAATTTCCTATTCCAGCCATTGATGAGTTACCGGATGAGCTTTATGGAGCAAGGTTCTTTGCCAAATTGGACTTAAAATCTGGATTTCACAGATAAGAATGAGTCTAGATGCTATTGACAAGACTGCATTTAGAACACATCAAGGGCATTGTGAATTTCTTGTAATGCTGTTTGGATTAACTAATGCACCCTCAACATTTTAAGCTGTGATGAATGAGGTATTTAAAGACTATTTTCAAAAGTTTGTCTTAGTTTTATTTGATGACATTTTAATTTATAACAAGTCGTGGGAAGAGAACTTGTAGCATGTCAATATTATTTCTGATGTTTTAAGAGCAAACAAATTATTTGTGAAAAGGGAAAAATGTGGTTTTGGGATAGAACAAGTGAAGTACTTGGGGCATCTGATCTCAAAAGATGGCGTTGCAGTAGATGCTGACAAAATTCAAGGTATGTTAGAATGGCCCAAGCCAACCACTAACAAAAAGTTAAGAGGATTTTTGGGATTGACGAAGTACTATCATAAATACATCAAAGATTATGGCAAGATAGCTGGTCCATTGACTAATATGCTAAAGATGGGGTGCTTTACTTAGAGCTTAGAGGCAGAGGATTCATTTAAAAACCTCAAGTAAGTAATGACACAAGCTCCTATCTTAGCCCTTCCCAACTTTGAGCTCCCATTCATTGTTGAGTGTGATGCTTATGGTGATGGCATAGGGGTTGTAATGATGCAAGAACAATGTCCCATTGCTTATTTTAGCCAATTACTACAAGGTAAAAATCTATTTCTTTCCACTTATGAGAAAGAGATGTTATCTTTGGTTTTAGCAGTAAAAAGGTGGAGGTCATATTTATTAGGAAAAAGTTTGTGATGTGAACATATCAAAAGAGTTTAAAGCACTTGTGGGAGCAAAAGATTACAATAATAGCTTAATAGAAATGGTTAGCAAAATTGATGGGGTACAACTTCTTAATTGAATACAAGAAAGGTAAGGAAAATATTATGGTTGATGCTTTGTTATTTTAAAGCACTTATGACAATGGTGAATTGATGGCTTTTTCAAGTCCTATACCTAATTTTTTAGTGCCAGTTAAAGAAGAAGTGCAGCAGAATCCTACCTTGAAGCATCTAGTTAGTTTATGCAAACAAGGAGAGATGGTAGGCCCATGGGAGTTCAAGGAAGGTAATATTTACTTTAAAGGTTGTGCAAACCCTTGTTTTTGGCCCTAAGCTTGTTCGGTCCTAATTAAAGATGGCCTAAGTACTTATCATTCCATTCTTAATAGCTTAAATATATTTTAAGCTTTTATCTTGGTTGGTCCAATTTTTATAGAGGCCCAAATGAGTCTGGTTTAGTCCAAAATAGAGTTTTTAAACCTAAAAAAATAGTTTGGAAGTTATTTTGGTTTGATAATGGGTCATGCATATGGAATTGGGCCTGTCCAGTTTGATATGAGAATTCATATCGAACTGGGACTTCCCAGTTCAATATGGATGTGTTCATATCGAACTGGGGCATGCCCAGTTCGATATGGACCCTAGTCCATGTCAACTTAAGATATTTTAGGTTCGATATGGTCAGTTTTAACCTTAAATTCAGTTGATTTTAATTTGACATGGTAACGGTTTATATGGAATTCAAGTTATTTTAATTCAATATGCCTCAGAATACCATGCTTAATTAGGAAACTAATACTTTACGAAGTTTAACCTAATGTTTTCTGATAAATATAGGGTTTAAGGACCTGTAGAGGATAGGAACAAGTAGGAAAAAAACAGGAAGCATTAAACCTAAGCAGTTGAGAGGGCAGAGACACAGAATGCCAAACCATCAAACCAAGAAGGCAGTGGACATCTACCTTTATCTTGTTCAATCAAGATTTCACTACTGGCACAAACACAAGGCTTGATCAATGTGAAATATTGGTGGAACCAACAACGGAGGTTTGCAATCTCTTATTGAGTTTATCTTAAATTTATAATAATTCATCCATTGTTCCTTCATGGTTTTATTTCATTCCAGCACTTAGATATCCAGTAAATTATTTAAAGAAACCTACGCTCTCAAAATCTGTTTTAATGATCCAGTAAATTATCTTATCCAAGGTGTGGTATTTAACCTATTTTCAATGTAACAATAACCTTGATTTTATATCACAGTAGCAATAGCCATCGATTTTATGCAGTATTAATTTGAATTGCATATATCCAGTGATCTAAAATTTATAATTATAATCACAGTAGTTTGGTTTTCTTAAAATAAAAAAGGTATCCTTGTTTTAATAACCAAAACCCTAGTTTTGTTTGTTTAAAACCCTAAAGCCAGTTTTAAAAACCAAAACTCTAAGAAACCCTAGTTTTTTTGAAACCCTAATTTGTATAAATATAAACCCTAGTTTAGAAAAACCCTAATTCCCCAATAAAACCATATCATGTAAATTGTTTACCTTTTAGGGGCACTACCCCCGATCCCCTGCCGTATGCCATCCCTCATCAATGGGGTCAATATTTATTTGTGGATTATAATTCTTTGTGATTTACTTTAATTCCTTCTATTAAACTCTAATTTATTATTTTTGTGATGATTAAACTATATGTTACGATTATTTATTTTGATATGAATGGTTGAATGGAGTTGCAATTTTTATTTGGATTTTAAGGATTGTAAAAGGCATGTTTTCACACTATGTGGGTGTCTTATTTAGTTTGTTATTAATTTATTTTATGGACTTTGGAATTATTGTAAAGGACACATTTTCACCAATTGGTAGGTGTCCTATTTTATTTATTTATATGAACATTTGGATATTTATAAGGGCATGTTTCCATCTTGTATGGGTGCCCATCTTTTGATTGATTTATTTTAATTAATAATATGATTTATTTTATTTCATGTAGTATGGATGATATTTTAATAAGTTAAGAATTTAATAATATTTAGACCTAAAAAAAAGGTCGGCTCCAATGAACCAGGCATTATGAGAGTGCTGGGCCACTTCTCACCTTCCCATGCATATCCAATTTTTCAAACCCAATAGGGGGTTGGGGATTCCATAGGAATATCATCCACCCCTCTCTTTTTCCTAGCCTGTCTGGGTGGCAACTTTATTTTCTCTGGGTTTAGGCCGTGTTCTCTAAGGCCCTAAGCCTAACAGTGCCAAAGTCGCAAGAACCATTCCACATGGGAGTGGGGGCAAAAATCCCCACTCACAGGTTGAATCTATTTGTTACATGATTCATCATTTGTGCCTACAATTGTAGAAGAATTTCATTCAAGTACCTATGAAGGCTTTCATAAAACCTTGCAAAGGATCATATCAGTTTTTTACTTGAAGGGAATGCAAAAATCTGTCAGAGATTTCATAAGGAGCTGTGATACTTGTCAACAACATAAATGGGAGAATCTCAATCTAGCGGGCCATTTACAACCTCTTCTCATCCCTTCACAGCTTTGGTCATTGAGGTTTTGCCTCCTTCTAAGGGAAAAACTACAATTCTTGTGGTAGTAGATGGACTTTCAAAGTCTGCTCATTTTATTGCCTTATCTCATCCTTGCATTGCTTCTATAATAGCTCAATTATATGATGAGCACATATTTAAGTTATATGGGATGCCGACAAGAATTATCTATGATAGGGATGCATGGGTCCTTGCCTAAGCACCGATGGCCTAGCTTGCCAATGAGGAGGAGCCAGATCATTGCTCTTTTGGACTTGGTCCCACATGATATCATCCTATATGGTCTCCACTCAGTTCGATAAGTGCAAGTTTTAAAATCTCCTTTTATTTTGAAAAGAGGCTCTCCATTTGTTTTGAAAAGGAACGATGGCTTCTATTTTGAAAAGTTGAGATTGGAGAGTCACCACCTTAGTTTATTTGGATGGAAAAAATTAAGGAAAAAACCTATTTATTTGACTCTATAAAAATATATCATTTTATAGCCAAAAGACGCTAGTAGTGTAGGCCCTTAATTTTGACCCTAGCTAGTCTGATCTCAATTAAAGAAGGTGAAACTAAATTTGGTCTAATTTTAAAAGCATAAACCTAGTTTATAGCTTTAAAATAGATTGGTCTAGTTTTAAAAGGCTTAAAGTAAGTCAGTTTAATTTTTAAAGCCATAAACCTAGTTTGATTTATTATTTAAAGACCAAAATAGGTTTGATTCATTTTTAAAATGCAAAACAAAGCTGGACTATACCAAAAATGTTAAACCATGATGAATTGGCTTAGCCAATTCGCCATGGTGTCATGACCATGGTGAATTGGCATTAGCCAATTCACCAGGGACACCTATCCATGGCGAATTGGCAATGCCTAGTTCCCTATGGATGGCATACCATGGAAAATTGGCATTAGCCAATTCACCATGGTCCCTTAATCTAGCCTTAATTCAGTTTGTTAAGTTTCCTAATCAAGATCGGACATTGTTTGACCTTCGGATTAGAGTATTAGGTTTTTTTTAACATTCTTTGCCTATAAATAGCAACAATTAATACGGAAGGAGGGAGAATTAGCACGAATTAGCAATTAACAACCTAGCAGCCAATATTACAACACAAAACACTATCAAAACAATACAACATACCAAGGCAGTAACCACTGTCTTTGTCTTGATCGGCTAGAATTCCAAATTAGTGCAGGCAGTGGCTTGGATCAAAGTATAATTTGGTGGAGCCTCCAATGCATGTTTTATTTTCTAAACTCTTTAAATTATAACAAGTTCAGTTTATTAATATTGTGAAGTTCATGCTTACTATGGTTTCATTTATGTCCAATAATCTTTATTTGATAATGATATCAATTTATATCCACTGCATCTTCATCTCATGAAAAATTACTTGAATTATATATCCAGTAGCCAAGCCCAAATATCCAAAACTTCAGTAAATCCAAACCCTAATATCTAGCAACCCATAAATCCAAACCCTAGTTCCAAACCCTAACCTAGAATCCTAATTTCCCAAACCTTAACCTTGAAACCCAAAGTCCAAAACCCTAGTTGCTAAATTAAAAAACCCTAATCCTATTTTCTTAAACATCCAGAATCCTGTTTTTCAAAAAATCAAAACTTTAATCCCATTCTTCAAACACCTGAAATCCTAATTTATTTTCTAAATCATAAAACCCTAATTTTCTTTAAAATCCTAATCTTATTTCCTTAACTCTAAAATCAATATTTTAAACCTAATAAATCTTAAGTATTACATGTAACCCCTAATTTCAAATACTTTATGCTCTAGATTGAACCTTGGATTTTATTATTTAATTTTCTATCTTATGTTATTTTTGGATGGTTCACTTTTATATTGTTTGATGATGAATTGAGTGTTTTCTATGAATGGTTTAATTATATTTATTTACTTATTTGAATTTCAAATGTTGTAAAAGGCATGCTTCCATTTTGTGGGTGCTTTGTTTATTTTATTTGTTTATTTTATTTAATTAATATTATGGGCCCAATGTAAAGAGCATGTTTCCACTTATGGTGGGTGTCCCATTTTATTCATTTTGTTTTCTTTTTAGACAATGGACATTGTAAGGGCATGTTTCCATCCTTGGATGGGTGCCTATTTTGTTTGTTTTATTTTAATAAAGGTGATGAATATTTATTTATTTTAAATTGTGTGTAGTATAGATAATATTATAATGCTTAAGAATTTAATAATATTTAGACTTGAAAAAGAGGTCGGATCCAATAAACCAGGCATTATAGAGGTGTTGGGCCACTTCTCACTTTCCCCATGCATACCCAACTTTTGGAACTCAATAGGGGATTGGGGATTCCTTAGGAATTGAGTCATCCACCCCTTTCTTTTTTCCCTGCCCGTCCGGGTGGTGACTCCATTTTCTCTAGGTTTAGGCCCTTGTTCTCTAAGACCCTGAGGTAACAGTGCCTAAGTCGAACGAACCATTCCACATAGGAGTGGGGGCAAAAAACTCTGCTCACAGTAGTGACTCCACTAGTGATAAGAGAAGTTGATTTCATTGGTCTTTATATTATTTTATTCTTTCTTATTATCATATTATCCATTGCATCATTTAGATTGCATTGTGTGTGTGAGTTAGGATGCCCATGTAACCCGTGTTGTGTTATGTGAGGGATACCATAATTTCACTCAAGGTATGGAGATTGAGCATGGCATAACCACTCATAGCCTTGTACCCTTTAGTTCATACTTGCTATGGGAACCTAAGCTTTTCAATCCAAAGACTAAAGTTTATGTAATTGGCCTAGTTACTTTCCTTAGGTTTTTACCCAAATGATTGTTGTTTGACTATAATTGATATATCTTGGTTTGAACCATGGCCTACTTGGTTTTTTTTTTCTAATATGACCTAATTATAATATAAGCCTAAAATAATTTCTCTTTTAAGCCCAAAAGACCAAAATTATTTTCAAAACTTTTCAAGATAATCTTTGGAAATAAAACCTTTTAAAGATGGGTCAAAAATTCTTTTTCATCTTATAGCCCAAGCTCAAAGCCCAAAATATATTTTTTTCAAACAAATCTTTTTACAATGGGCTTTGATACAAAATTCAAATTTTTGTTAGTAAAACCTTTTTTCTTCAATGGACTTACAACTAGCTAGGTCAATTATGGAATATTATAATCAATTATGAACCTAATTTATACCAAGAATTGTTAATCATGGGTTTGTCTGTGTCATGAATCATTAGTTGCTTTTTCAAATGGGAAATCTATTTATGATAAACTCTTTGATTTGGTTTTAATTGATAAAATATCATAAAAGCTATTTTAGTTGATCCAATGGGTTAAGGCTTAATTAATGGAAATTATCATGAACCGATTTCTAAGTTTGAAAATACAACTGTTAGTTAAACTGTCCGAGTGAATTTTTTTGAAAATAAGATATCCCATGTTGATATTTTGTTGACCATATATCTAGAAAAAGAGGCTCACCATTCATATGTGAAAGATATAAGGTTGGAAGGAATGTCCTAATTATCTTTCTTTGCTTGTTACTTATGCATCCATGCATACATGCATTGCATTACATGGCATTGATCATTTCTGGCTCACAGACCTGGAGTACAATAGTTCAAGAGCCTAAGACAACCCGACCTACATAAGTGATTCTGATTCAAGTGCTTTTATTTGGAAGATGGATACAAAGCAGCCGAGGGATATAGTCAATGAAGTTTTTGAAGCCAAGATGGCCGAGCTACAGGATTAATTGGCTGAAATTATGAAGACACAGTTGATTGAAATTTTGGAGATCATCAACAATGAGGCATCTCCTATTGACATAATGAGGAAGGGAAAGACAACTTTGACAAGGAATTGGTCCACTGATAGAGATTAAATGAGAAATGAGGGGTCATTTCCTATTCTACAATATTAATTGAGCCATATGCCGACTAAGCATTTTAAAGACTTGTATGAGGAATGGAGGTGAAAAAAGAATGTATACAATGGAAAAGGGAGGAATAAGGGTGGTTACCATCCAGTGGACAAAGTCAAAGGGGACAAAAAGGTGTTAGGATAAATGCAACGACTAAGCCAGGAAAGAAGCACAAATTTTCATACTTGAGGGAACCTTTGTCAAAGGTGTTTCAAAACCTAATGAAGATGGATTCGCTACAGCCATTGGCACCTCGACTATTACCATTTCTTCTACTGCCTAAGCTCAACACTCAGTGTTATTGCCACTTCCATCAGACTTTAGGTCATGACACAGATCAATGTGTATGTTTGAGGCATGAAATACAAAATCTCATCGATGATGGAAAGATCCTTGCTCTTGATATGTCCAAGTAGAGAAAGCTCTTTTGACTTCAAAATCAATAAAACTCTTCTTGGCTTGTTTGGTTTTATTTTCATTTTTTAATGTTTTATGGAATAATTATATTTTTCAAATTAAGATTATTTGAATAAATTATTAAATTTATATTGGTCTTTGTTCATTTTGGTGCTCAACCAATGACTAGTCTAGCTTAATATTCATAAATTCGTATATCAATGCATCATGATCGGAATGACTTTACTAGGTGAGGGAGTTGTTCTATAGCATTGAGTTGTGTATGCTTACTTGGAGAGGGCTCTTGTATAATTTTGAGTGTCTAGGTCCTAGTCAATCTTAGAACATACTTTGATAAACTTTCAAGGCAAAATTGAACTTTGCTTATTTAAGGGAGAAATTATCTAGGCATTATTTAGTAAGCCAACAATTGGAATCCATCCAATTAAATATCAATCCCTAGTTGTCCCTTTGAGCCTTCATGAGATTTTAGCTTGCTCTTTATTGGCTTGTAAGCCTAATAACATACCATATACTATTGTGACTCCTATGACAAGTCTGATGATCACCAAGGTGAAGGGGTAAGAAGATCAAAGAAATGAATATATAATCAAGACCATAAGGATAGTTGAAGTTCACCTGATACTAGACCTAATATCAGGGCAACAAATGATTTATCCTTGTTGAAACAAACTGACTCTACTCCACTCATCTATAGTCAGAAGCATAGAATGGTGCAAATAAGATAACTTCTTAGAGCTAGGAGAAAAAAAAAAGAAAAAATGAAAAAACTACAACAAAGGAAGAAAAGGGAAACAAGGAAAGAAAACAAAAGAGAAAAGAGAAAGAAAACAAAAAGGAGGAAAAGGAAAGAAAATAAAACCCAATGAGGGCAATTCAAAAGCTAACAGAGTTCTTTTTACCTGAAGCAACAAAAGATTCCACTCAATTTATGAGAATAGATTGGTCCAACCCAGCCAAAGACTCAAATAAAACCAGACAATAGAGGAAATACTATATTTCATCCCATACGGCTCCAAATCCATAATTTTGAAAGTCTTAGATTTGATATTCCATAAAGAGAAAAAGAGCAGAATGTTGGTCCTGAGTTTCTACAAAAGAAAGAGACCAAGATTATACTAATTAAATCTAGATTTCTACCAAGAAGATAAGCTCTATCCTTTCATGAAACAAGATAACAAGATGCCCGAAAAGGTGGAAATGAAGTCTAGATTTTAATGTTTCCAACTATCTACAGTTCCAGCATAAAGTTTGTAGTGTGAAGGTTTGTTAGCATTATCACATCAGCTTTAATCAAAAAATAGCCTTCTCTTAACTCGTATCCCTTATAGACCCCATTTCAAGCTTATTAAAGACCTATTGATCTCTCTAGATAGGTAGAGTCTATTAGTGGAGATTATTTAAATAAGTATGCATATGTGATAGAAAATATTTAAACTCAATGAGACCTTTGACCAAGTAATGTGTATGTGCCTATCTAAAGTGCAATAGTTATTGCTTAAATAGAAATGAATCCTAAGTTTAGTTTGGTAACTAGGGTTTTTATGTTATAAATATGTTAATTTGGAAGATCAAATCCTGAGGCACAATGTCACTTATTTGACAAAGTCAACATTTGATTAAAAAAATTATTTTCTTGTTGTATAAATCTTCAAATTAAGGGAAGTATGTTGCACCGTTGGACCTCGAAGGACACATTGGGTAAAATAAATATTATTTGCAAGGTTATGAAGAAGTTACTAACTGGCGTGTTGAATCATAGTTTGAAATGGATGTATCTCTGCTGCTTGGGCCCCCTACCACTCATATTTTCAACATCTTGAAGATAAAAGCCATAAATGTGAAGTCTTCTGCCATTCCAATGTAAGACCTGAACGAGCATCTGGAAGGAATCCATGGGAACACTTTAGTTGATCACCTCAGTCTGTGAGTCAACAGTAATTGTAAGTATTATTCATGCATATCATACAAACATAAGCATATCACACTACATTTTTTTTCTTTCATTGTCTATGCTTCGTCCAAGTGAACAATACATACTCTATAAAATAAACATGAAGCAGATATGGAATCAGGGGGCATGGAAGGCCCATTTCTTGAGGAAGATCCAATCACTTTACAAAAATAGAGGTACATGCTTATACAAAGAACCAGACAAAATGCGAACATTAATTAAAGCTTATATGGGAACAAAATCATTGGTTTGAGCCTACACAGGGAGCAAAGTTTCTCCTTTCAATTTTTAAGTTTTTGCATGTACAAAACACTTTCAGACTCGCTTTCAATATTTTACCATATAGGGGTAAAAGAGAGGATATGAGCACTAGCTAAAAAATAGCAGAATTGTTTGCAAAAGGAAGAACAAAATAAGAAGAAAGTAAGAACCCCAAAAGAATGAAGATGCAAAAGACAAAAGATCAATCCAGTTAGAAGAGCTGAAGTCGATGCAGGACAGATGTCCAAGGATGAAGATCCATTTTGAAGGGTGAAGACCCGATGTCCAAGGATGAAGATCCATTTTAAAGAGTGAAACATGATGTCCAAGGATGAAGATCCATTTTGAAGGGTGAAGACTCACAATCCATTGAAGAATGGAACAACCAGCTAGAAGAATGCTATAACACTCAACTGACAGAAGGTCACTCAGCTAGAAGAGCTAAAATTAATTGGCTAGAAGAAAGTCAGAACTCTCAATTGATAGAAAGTCAGTTAGCTAGAAGAGCTAAAATTGATTGGCAAGAAAAAAGCCAGAACTCACAACTGATAAAAGGTCAGTCAGCTAAAAGAGCTGAAATTTATTGGCTAGAAAAAAGCTAGAACTCTCAACTGATAGAAGGTTAGTCAGATAGAAGAGCTGAAATTGATTGACTAGAAGAAGGCCAAAACTCTTAATTGATAGAAGGTCAGATAAATCCAGTATTGGGTAGAGAACCCAAATCTAGTCTCAAGTCGAGAACCCAAAATCAACCTCCAGTCGAAAATCCAAATCTAGCCTCGGGTTGAGAATCCAAATCCAGTCTTGGGTCGATAACCCAAATCTAATCTCATATCGAGAAATCAACCTCGGGTCGAGGACCAAAATTCAGTCTAGAGTCAAGAACCCAAATCTAGCCTCGGGTTGAGAACCCTCAAGTCCATAACCCATCCATATTTAAGATCAGCTCAAAGTCATGTTGCTTTTCGCTCTCTTCTACTGAAGTTTCATATCGCTCATGTAGGGGGAAAAATCATAGACCCTTAATATTGACCCTAGCTAGTTTGATCCCAATTAAAGAAAACTAAGCTAAATTTTGTCCGATTTTAAAAGCTTAAACCTAGTTTATAGCTTCAAAAGAGGTTGGTCGAGTTTTAAAAGGTCTAAAGTAAGTCGATTTAATTTCAAAGCCCTAAACCTAGTTCGATTTATTATTTAAAGACCAAAATAGATTCAATTCATTTTTAAATTGCAAAACCAAGCCGGATTGTACCAAAAATGTTAAACCATGATGAATTGGCTTAGCCAATTCACCATGGAGGGCCTTTATGGGGAATTGGCAATTCTTAATTCACCATGGATAATTCCAATTTGCCATGGTCCCTGAATCCAACATTAATTCGGTTTGTTAAGTTTTCTAATCAAGATTAGACTTTATTTGACTATTGAATTAGCATATTAGGTTTTTTTAAACCTTCTTTGCCTATAAATAGCAATAATTAATACAAAAGGAGGGGAAATTAGAATGGATTAGCAATTAAAAACCTAGCAGCCAAGATTACAACACAAAACATTGTCAAAACAATAACCACTGTCTTTGTCTTGCTCGGCCAGAATTCCAAATTAGTGCAGGCAGTGGCTTGGATCAAAGTATAATTTGGTGGAGCCTCCAACGCATGTTTGTTTTCTAAACTTTTTAAATTATAACAAGTTATGTTTATTAATATTGTGAAGTTCATACTTACTATGGTTTCATTTATGTCTAGTAATCTTTATTTGATAATGCTATCAATTTATATCCGCTGCATCTTCATTTAAACACGTTCAGAAGCCATTCATCTCATGCAAAATTTACTTGACTTATATATCCAATAGCCAAGTCCAAATATCAAAAACTTCATTAAATCCAAACCCTATTATCCAGTAACCCATAATCCAAACCCTAGTTCCAAACCCTAATCTAGAATCCTAATTTCCCAAACCTTAACCTTGAAACCCAAAGTCCAAAACCCTAGTTGAAAAATTAAAAAACCCTAATCCTATTTTCTTAAACATCCAGAATCCTATTTTTTGAAAAATCAAAACTTTAATCTCATTCTTCAAACACCCAAAACCCTAATTTATTTTTTAAATAATAAAAACTCTAATTTTCTTAAAAAACTCCTAATCTTATTTCCTTAACACTAAAATCAATATTTTAAACCTTATAAATCCTAAGTATAACATGTAACCTTGGATTTTATCATTTATTTTTCTATCTTAAGTTATTTTTGGATGGTTCACTTTATATTGTTTGATGATGAATTGAGTGTTTTCTATTAATGGTTTAATTATATTTATTTAGTTATTTGAATTTCAAAAGTTGTAAAAAGCATGTTTCCATTTTGTGGGTGCCTTGTTTATTTAATTTGTTCATTTTATTTTATTTTTATTTAGGGATCAATGTAAGGGGTATGTTTTCACTTATGGTGGGTGTCCCATTTTATCCATTTTGATTTCTTTTTAGACAATGGATATTGTAAGGGCATGTTTCCATCCTTGGATGGGTGCCTATTTTGTTTGTTTTATTTTAATAAAGATTATGGATTATTATTTACCGAGCGTTATGGGGGTGCTAGGCCACTTCTCACCTTCCCCATGTGTATCCAACTTTTCAAACCCAATAGGAGGTTGGGAATTCCTCAGGAATCGAGTCATCCACCCCTTTCTTTTTTCCTGGCTCATTCGGGCTGTGACTCTATATTCTCTGGATTTAGGCTCGTATTCTTTAAGGCCCTTAGTGTAACAGTGCCTAAGTCTCAAGAACCATTCCACTTGGGAGTGGGGGCAAAAATCTTCACTCACAAGTAGGTCACGAGCTAGGTTTCCTAAACCAATTAAAATGATTTTCCTTTGGATTGATTTTACCCTTTTCTTTGCAATGATTTGTAGAAAAATGTTATTTTATGGATTATACCATCATTAGTTGTAAATGAAAATATTCATGATGTATGAACATTTAATAAAAATGAAAGAATGATATCTATCAATGCAACGAATATCCACCAAAAAAGAGCATTACAATGCCTTTGAAAATGAGGGTACAAGGTGTAGACCCTTAATTTTTGATCCAGTCCAGTCCAAAAATTTTAAAACGGTCTAAAATAATTTTTTTGTGGTATAAATTATTTATTTTAATATTTATTATTTATTTTACTTAATATTTATTATTTATTTATAAATATTTATTATTTATTTTAATATTTATTTTACTTTTCATTTATTATTTATTTATATATATAAATAAAAAATAAAAAAAAATCAGATATGGCAGAATCGGTGACGAAAGTCGCTGGCGACGAATTGGCCATGGGCCAATTTGTCGCAGGCAAAACCTGCGATGAAACTGCACCCTGTGCACAGTTTTACCCGCGTCCAGCCCATAGCTCTCTCCCAGCTAGCCCAACGCCAATTTCGCACGGGCCTGCTGGCAGTTCTGGCTGAAACCTTATTTTACTTGATTTTTTTATTTCCAAAATAATTTTTAATTTCCTTAATGTATTAGGTTTTTTTATTTTAATTACCTATAAATACTACATTAAAATAGACAGAAAAGTGGAGGGGATTGGATTTTGGGATCGGAATTTTATTCAAGAACTATTGAATTCTTTTTGGCAATTTATTCATACTCTCGGACTTGAAGAATCTAGAGGCAGCAAACAACAAAACAATTCATAAAAGGCAGCACACACTGTCTTTGTTATTGTTCAACCAGAATTAAAATTGTGGTGGAACCAACAACGGAGGTTTGAGTTTCTATTAACTTTTTATATTTCTTGTAGCCTCATTATTCAATTCGATCAATTGTTTAAGCATACAATGGATGGATTTTTATTTAAGACGCATTGAACAATTATTCTATTTATCATCTAGTTTCTATCTAAAACCCTAAAAATTATTTTTTTAAAGACCTAATATCTTAATACCCATTAAACTAATTTTTAAAGCCTAAAACCCTAATTGCACTTTTCTAAAACCACAAAAAAATAATCTGTTTTCTCAAAATCATAATCAATTCTACTTTTCTAAAAATCACAATAGCCTATTCTTTCTAAATATCTAACTCTTAATCCTATTTTTATGATCTTCAATTTTATTTACTTAAACCCTAAACCTTAATATTATTTTCCAAAACCCTAAATCTAAAACATCCATTCACTAGATTCAAACTCTAGTTTATTTCAAACATAATCTTTTAATTGAAACATCCAGTAGCCATGTTATTTCTTTTACATTAAATATTTCTTAGTTGACTAATCCTGTAACACCCCCATACTCTATATAAGTACTATACATATACCTTGTATACATGCAGTACATATATAAAGTATAAGAATATTACTTTTCATTTCAGATTAAAAACCTTTCCTTTAGTTCCAAACAGTAATACATTTATTTAAAGAACATTTACAAACTCATACTTTTAATGATATTACATATATATAATGATCTTGTCTTTACCAAAATTCATTTATACATATGAATACATTTTTATCAAAATACAACATAATTAAATTGTACATGTATGCACCACCTTCTAGTTGGTCTCGAAATACTCTTACCCTTCTCGTGGCATAACGACTTGACTTCAGATCAACCACCTACTCACCTGCGAGATTTACACAACCGCGCTAAGCTCGAAAGCTTAGTAGTACAAATAAATATTATAAACATACATTACAGAAAATCATACTCATATATTAAATTCATGTATCATTATTTCCTTATCATGTTTTCCCCATTTCAATTACACTTTTTATATGTTTCTACTAATCTCATAATTATATACATACATACATATATCATTAACATAAACCACAATTCCATAACTTATTAGAGCATTCGTAAAATAATACTCACAATGTCCACATCCATATACATATTACATGTCATATTATACTTTCAGAATCTCATCTTTCAACATAGCTTCTCAGGCCATATTTCTTTCCAATAATTTACTTATGTATTGTAATCATAACATACTTCATAACATTACATTTCATTACTTTATTCAATGGTTTCATCATTCATAAATCACATTGAAACAAAGACAAGCATGGGCCCAAAAGACACTAATATGCCATTCAACTTTCAGAGTTAATGTTTTGGTTCAATTATCACATTTATCATTATCATTATCCCAACTAGGCTTCAAGGATTAGGTTCAACCAAGCTTCAAGGGGAACAAAGCATGCTAAGTATCAACCCAACTTGGCTTCAAGAACCAAACCCAACCTAGCTTCAAGGGTTGTAACATCTCAACTAGGCTTCAAGGACTAGACCCAACCAAGCTTCAAGGGGAGTTAAGCATGCTAAACTTCAACCCAACTTGGATTTAAGGATCAAGCCCAACCTAGCTTCAAGAGATTGTTACCATTAGGCATGCCACCAACAAAAAAACTCTGAAAATGGAATAACATATTAGACACACAATTCATTCATTATTTCATTATCAATTTCATTCTCATTTTCTTATCATCATTTAGGCATCCATGCCTCAATCATCTCATTTGCATCATTATAGCCAACAACAATGGCTTCACATCTCATCAATAGAGTATACATAACCAATTGCATTGGATATACATTTTGAATTCATCATCATCTAGGCAAACATGCCCTATTTATTTCATTTGAATCATTATAGCCAACCACAATGGCATCACATCTCATCATTTCTCAATTCACATTAAAGTAATTCATCATTAAAGTATTTATCATAACCAATTGCATTGCACATACCTTTTGAATAATCATCATATCTTTCACATTATACAAATCATAACATTAATCAAATGTATTAACAATGAAATATATATTACTTAACAAATTTACAATCAAATGTGTTAAGTCTCAAAATCATGTAAAAGAATGCATCCATGTAAGTTTGTACTTACCTCAAGAACAACTCACACCAATCTATACACTTCCTCTTCCAAGAATTCTTCACTATATGGATTAGGGCAACTCAACCTCTTCACAACCTAATCCAAAAGGAATAATACACACTTATTTACAAATACACATGAATTCCAATATAATTATTCACCTATTAGTCTCATACTAGACTCATAGATCACAAATTACAAACCAAAACCATTATCTAAGTCCCCACGGTCGTGGCCTCACAACCCCACAGCCGTGGGTTAGCAACCAAATCTGCCCACTTTTCTCTAAACCCCCACGGTCGTGTCCCTCACTTGCCACGACCATGGCACTCATTTGCCACGACCGTGGCATCCATTTTGCCTCTGTTTCAAACCAAACTCATATATTCTGTGTTTTTAACTTCAATAAACACAAACATATAGAAAATCCAAGATAATAATTGATCAAACTCATAACATACATCAATTACCAATTAATCTAACACTTATATAACTTCAACATATCATAATAATAATCATTATGTACATCATCCATATATCAATTATTCAATTTCTCAACTCATTTATATTAAACCCTTACTAAACAATTTCTACAATCCATCATCATCCTCACAAATAACCATATTATCATCTTCCAAATACCAATTCAACATATCTATATACTTCAATCTTTCATTATCATCATCTTCACACACTAACCATATCAAATATAAGCTCAATCAATAGAAATCAATACAAGGAAATGAATACTTACTTGAATTCTTTGCCAAATCTTCAATATTCACCTTCAATTCTCTTAAAACCCTTATGAATTTGATGTGCATGTATATAAAATCACATCTCTCTCTCTCTCTCTCTCTCTCTTTCCACGTTCAAGAACAAGAAGAAGAAGAAGAAGAAATAAAGAAAATCTCCTCTTCCCCTTTAAAACTTATCTTATATATATATAATAATAATAATATAATTAAACAACTCTAAAAATTCTCCACCACAAGATTTATTCTTCCTTTTGACTTTCTTTTCTTCTTTTTCTCTTATCATTATTATTATTATTATTATTATTATTATTATTATTATTATTATTAATTATATACACTTACTTTTCCTACACCAATATATACATCATGTATATGTGGTGTATATGTTGCTATATGTATATCTCTTATATATTGCTTTTATATTTCCCATATTTTTCAAATACCATATATACATATAATCCTTCATATACATTTATCTCTTATAATATTTCCTTTTAATTAACTTATCTTCTTTTGACTTCTATTTCTTTGACTTGTATATGTTATATATAAATATCTATATATACAACATATACACTCTCTCTTTACTTCTTTTCTCTTTCTATAAACATATACATTAAATCCAAATACAACAAAATTTCCGAAACTTTTAGGGTATACTTTGGGATATTACAAATCCAGTAATTACAAAATCCTAATTGTTAAACATAAAACCTATAAAATCCTAATTTTATTCAAGAAACCTTAAATGATGCATAAACCCTAAATTCATATACTTAATGCCTTATTAGATGAATGTTTATTATACATTTTTTTATTGATGTTTCATATTCTGGATGAATATTTTATTTATGATGAATGGTTGTTTATTTTTATTGATTTGCTTTGGTTTCAAAACATTGTAAGAGGTATGTTTCCATGTTTTGGGTACCTCATATTGTGAGCATCATGCAATTTAATTTATTTTAAAGTTTTTGGATTAATGTAAAAGACACATTTCCACCTTTTGGTGGGTGTCCTATTCCATTTTAGACATTGGACGATGTAAGGACACGTTTCCATCCTCGGATGGGTGTTCATTTATTTATTTTGTTTGAACATTGCTTTGATTTTAATACAATGATGCTTTTATTTTAATTGTTGCATGTAGTATGGATAATATCATTATATTTAAGAATTTTATAATATTAAGACCTACAAAGGAGGCTAGTTCCAATGAACCGGGTGTTGTGGGGGTACTGGGCCGTTTCTCACCTTCCCCATACGTACCCAACTTTTCAAACCCATTAGGAGGTTGGGGATTCCTTAGGAATCGAGTCATCCACCCCTTTCTTTTTTCTGGCTAATCCGGGTGCAACTCCATTTTATCCGAGCTTAGGCTCGTGTTCTCTAAGGCCTCGAGCCTAAATAGTATTGAAGTCATAAGAACCATTCTACCAGGAGTGGGGGCGAAAATCCCCGCTCACAGTGGCGACTCCACTTGGGTTAAGAGAAGTTAATTTCATTGGTCTTTATATTATTCTATTCTTTCTTATCATGATATTATCCATTGCATTATTTAGATTGCATCGTGTGCTTGAGGTAGGATGCCCATGTAACCCGTGTTGTGTTATGTGAGGGATACCATACTTTCACTCAAGGTATGGAGATCAAGCATGGAATAACCACTCATAGCCTTGTACCTTTTGGTATATACTTGCTATGGGAACCTAAGCTTTTTCAACCCAAAGACTAAAGCTCATGTAATTGGCCTAGTTAATTTCCTTAGATTTTTATCCCAAATGCTTGTTATTTGACTAAGGTTAATTTATCTTAGCTTAAATCATGGCTTATTTGGTTTGTTCTTCTTCTAATATGACCTAAGTATATTGTAAGCTCAAAATAAATTTCTTTAAAGTCCAAAAGACCAAAGCTATTTTTCAAAACTTTTGAAGATGGTCTTTGGACATAAAACATTTCTAAAAATAAATAAAAAATTCTTTTCTCATGACTCAAATACAAAATTAAAAATCCATTTTTTTTTCTAAAAATCTTCTTACAATGGGTTTTTCAAACAAAGCTATTTTTTCATTTTATCCAACCATTTCTTACAAAGAGCTTACAAATTATTTAGGTCAATTACGAAATACCAAAAATTAATTGTGAGCCTAGTTTATACTAAGAATTATTAATCATGGGTTTTTTTTTTGCATGAATCATTAGTTATTTTTTCATGTGAGAAATCTATTTATAATAAACCTCTTATTTTAGTTTTAATCTGATATAGCATAAAAGTTGTTTTAGTTGATTGGATGGATTAAAACCTAATCAATGGGAATTATCATAAACTGATTTTCATGTTCAAAAATATAACTATTGGTTGAAACGTCTGAGGAAAATTTTCAAAAATAAGATATCCCCATGTTGGTATTTTGTTAACCATATACCTAGGAAAAGAGACTATCCATTCGTGTATGGAAGTTATAAGGTTGGAAGGAACGTCCTAATTATCTTTGTTTGTTAGTTATTCGTGCATACATGCATATTTTTTAATCCCAGATCATTAATCCTTTCTGGCTCATAGCCCTGGATTACAACAGTTCAAAAGCCTACGATAATCCGACCTATGCCAGAGATGAAGAATCCAGCAGCAACTCAATCACTTTTTCACCAAAAGTAATGGAGCTGGAACAAATTCAAAGAATTGTGGATGACGCCCTCAATGCTAAAATGGAAGAACTAAAGTGGGCCTAGCTGAGATCATGAAGAATCAAATGACTATGATGTTTGGAAACACTGCTGAAGCATCCACAAGCAACAAGAAAGATAAGGGAAAGTGTAGACCCTTAATTTTTGACCCAATCCGATCCACTATGCTTTATTTAGTCCAAAATGATTTTTGTTGTTTAATTGGTCCAAAATAATTTTAATTAAATAATTTTTACCTTAGTATCTAATTTTTATTAATAAAAAATGAAAATAAACAAATATAAATTAAAAATAAAAATAAAAATAAAAATCGGAGTCGGGAAAAAATCGGCAGCGAAAAGTGGTTGCGCGGGCGCAGGCGAAATAACTTCCCGCAGGAAATTCCTGCGGGCGAAATTAAGTTATTTTCGCCCGCAAGGCCCGGCTGCACAGTTTTTGCCAGCGCAAAATTTTTTGACTCAATTTTTAGAATCCTAATCCAATTAGGTTTTAATTTCTTTTTTTATTAATATTAATTACCTTAATTAATTAGGAATATACAACCTAAAAACCACTGTAAATAAGGACTAATTAAACCTAATGAAGGGAGGAAAAAAAATACATAGTGACTTTAGGATTTGAAACCAAATCAAGGAAAGAAAAGGAAAAACTCAATTCAATTGATATTAACAGCAGCAGTAGCATGGCAAAAGAAAAAAAGGAGAATCAAAGCTGGTCTTTGGAGCTAGTTCATCCAAGAAGAGTTATTTTTTGGAGAATCAACAAAAGAAGGTATGTTTTAATTCTTTTGATTTATGTTTTACAATAGCAAAATCCACAAAATTTAGGATTTTTTAAATCAAAATCTTAGCTCTTTAACTTAATTTTTCCAAGATTAGAACATTAAAAACGTGAACTTGTTTTCTAGAAAGACTTAAAATTGTTATTTTTTATTCTTAAAAATCTTAAAACACTCATTGAACATATTTTTCAACAAAACCAAAATAAAATTTTGTTTCTTTTAAGATTTTAAAGTAGGCTCTTTTTCATTCAAAAAACCTTAAAAAACATCTTTTCTACTAATAAAAACTTCAATCCATGTGTTTAAATTCATAAAATCTCATAAAATATCAAATTGCTTTTTTAAAACCCTAAAAATTATACATTAGCCGAGAACCCAATTTCAAAGTCTAAAATTCAAAATTCAACTTTTAAACCTAAAATAATAAACCCTAACCCTTGAAAACCTTAAAACCTAACTTTTTCTAAACTTTAAACCCTTTAAAACATAAAAAACATAAAAACATAAAAAAAAAACTCAAAAAAAGTCACAGTAGCTAAAATCATTATTTATAATCATGAATTAAAAATATTTCAAAAGTGTCTAAAACTCAAGTTTTATTATTTCATCATTCAAATCTTAATTTGTTTAATCAAAGTGTCTTGCCAACCTTTAAAAAACATAAAACCTAATCTATTTTAATTACCTAAAAAGTCATAGTAGCTTAAACTTTAGAATTTCCAAAGCCTTAACACATGAGATAAATAACCCTAAATAGAAATAGTAGCTCTACTTGAACTTTTATTTGTTTTATTCAATTCCATATTTATTTATACCTTGATTTATTTCTTATGCTTTAATTTATTTAATTTTAATACTTGATTTATTTAATTTATCATGGATGGATGTTTATTTTATTGATATTTAAATACTTTTGATGAATGATTTATTTATGATGGATGATTATTTACTTTTATCAATCAATTTAGACTTCCAAAAGTTGTAAGAGGTATGTTTCCACTTGGTGGGTACCTCATTAGTTAAACATCATGTAATTTAATTTTCTTTTCTATTTTAGAACTTATGTAAAGGGCATGTTTCTACCTTGTGGTGGGTGTCCTATCTAGGCATGTGATGTAAGGACATGTTTCCATCCTTGGATGGGTGTCCATTTATTTGTTTTGTTTTGTTTGGATATTATTTTGATTTTAATACAATGATGCTTTCTTTTTATTGTGTGTAATATGGATAATATTGTTATTCTTAAGAATTTTATAATATTAAGAACTGTAAAGGAGGTCGGTTCCAATGAACCGGGCGTTGTGGGGGTGCTGGGCCATTTCTCACCTTCCCCACACGTACCCAACTTTCCGAACCCATTAGGGGGTTGGAGATTCCTTAGGAATCGAGTCATCCACCCCTTTCTTTTTCTCGGCCCGTCCGGGTGGCGACTCCATTTTCTCCGGACTTAGGTCCGTGTTCTTTAAGGTCCCGCGCCTAAACAGTGCCGAAGTCGCAAGAACCATTCCACTAGGAGTGGGTTGAAAATCCCCGCTCACAGTGGCGACTCCATTGGGGAAAAGAGAAGTTGATTCCGTTGGTCTTTATATTATTCTATTCTTTCTTATAATGATATTATCCATTGCATCATATTAGTTTGCATCGTGTGCGTGAGTTAGGACGCCCGTGTTACCCGTGTTATGTTATGTAAGGGATACCATACTTTCACTCAAGGTATGGAGATCGAGCATGGCATAACCACTCATAGCCTCATACCATTTGGTATATACTTGCTATGGGAACCTAAGCCTTTTTACCCAAAGACTGAAGCTCATGTAATTGGCCTAGTTACTTTCCTTGGGTTTTACCCCAAATGCATGTTGTTTGACTATGGTTAATTTATCTTGGTTTAAATCATGGCTTATTTGGTTTGTTCTTTTTCTAATATGACCCAAGAAAATTTGCAAGCTCAAAATAAATTTTTTCTTTCTTTAAAATCCAAAAGACCAAAACTATTTTCAAAACTTCTTAAGATGGTCTTTGGACATAAAATTTTTCTAAAAACAAATCAAAAATTCTTTGGCTCATGGCCCAAATACTAAGCCCAAAATCCATTTTTCTAAAATCTTTTACAATGGGCTTAGAAACAAAACTATTTTCACCCAACCATTTTTTACAAAGAGCTTGCAAAAATATTTAGGTCAATTATGAAATACCATAAATCAATTGTGGGCCTAGTTTACACTAAGAACAAATTAACCATGGGCTTGTTTTTGGCATGAATCATTAGTTACTTTTTCAAGTAAGAAATCTATTTATAATAAACCTCTTAATTTCATTTTAATCCAAAAGTTGGTTGAATGGATTAAAACCTAATTAATGGGAATTATCATGGATTGATTTCCATTTTTGAAAATATAACTATTGGTTGAAACGTTCGAGGGAATTATTCAAAAGCAAGGTACCCCATGTTGGTATTTTGTTAACCATATACCTAGGAAAAGAGACTCGCCATTCATGTGTGGATGTTATAAGGTTGGAAGGAACGTCCTAATTTGTTCTTGTTTGTTAATTGCTTGTGCATACATGCATACATGCATACATTTGCATCTCATATCATTGGTCCTCTCTGGCTCACAGCCCTAGATTACGAAAGTTCAAAAGCTTACAACAATCCGACTTACGCCGGAGACGAAGTATCTAGCAACGACTCAATCACTTGCTCACCAAAAACAATGGAGCCCGAACTAATTCAAAGAATGGTGGATGAAGCCCTCAATGCCAAGATGGAAGAAATCAAAGAGGCCCTAGCTGAGACCATGAAGAACCAATTGACTGCAATCTTAGAGAATCATGCCGAGGCTTCTGCTAGCACTAAGAAGCCAAAGGACAAAGGGAAGACTAAAGTTAGTGAAGTAGCTTTTGATGATGATAAGGTGATCATTGATGATGATGATTGGGCTCAATACTACCAAGATCTTCAAGACAAAAAAAGAGCCAAAGGTTGTTGAGAAGGCAACTATTGAAAAGACTGAGACATCTGATGTTGAAAAGATGATTGCTGATTTAGAAAAGAAATTTGAAAAGAAGCTGAAAATCGAAGAGATGTCCGAAGTTGAAAAGTTATTTGAACAAGATGATGAGGTCCCTTATAAGTTCAAGATGCCTTCCTTTGCTAAGTACAATGGCACCGAAAATCCTCATCTCCATGTGAAGCAATATATCACTGCCATGCAATCTGCTCGAGCTACTAAGGCTCAAACCCTAAGGTACTTTATGCTCTCATTGGATCCTGCTGTCCAAAATTGGTTCAATACTTAGATGATGGAACACAAAAGAGTTGGGATCTACTTTACAAAGCCTTCATCCAACAATATGGATATAATGTTGAGTTGGAAGTTACCTTGATGGAAGTGGAGTCCATTAGGCAAAGACCGAATGAGAATTTTGTAGATTATGTCAAGAGATGGAGAAACAAGGCTGCTTTGCTCAAGAAAAGGCCCGATGAATCTGATCAAATAAGGATGATCGTGAGAGGTGTCCTACCCAATATCCGCGAAAGGATGTCTCACACCCTTATAAGGGACTTCAAAGATCTTCTCCAAGCTGGTCTACAAATTGAAGAATGGGAAAGGGAGAAGAATCGCTTTTCAATGAAAAAGAATGAGAAAGGGAACTACCAGTCGGGCAATCAAAGCACACAAAAAGAAGTTGATGTTAATGTAACCGGTCAAGCAAATAGAAGGCAGTTTTCAGATCTGGGGAAGCCTTTGTATTGGGTCTTCGATAAGCTACAAAAGAAAGGGTTGTTACAACCATTGGCTCCTCGACCTTTACCTAGTCCATTACCCTTAAAATTTGATACTAAGGCTTTTTGTCAATTTCATCAGACTCAAGGACATGAGACTGATAGGTGTACCTGATTAAGGCATGAGATCCAAGATTTGATTGACAGTGGTAAGCTACCCGAGCCGGATAAGCCCAATACCAAGAATAACCCTTTGCCTAAGTTTGGAAGAGTACCTCCACCAGCAATCTTCATGGTGGGAAAAGGATTGGAAGAAGATATTGTTTTATCATCCTTTCAAGATGCGGATATTGAAGATATGAAAGAAAAAGAAGCTTAAACTCAACAAACTTTCCTTAGCTTGAATGTTGCTTTTCAATTTTACTTTCTTTAATATTTTGAACTATTGTGCTTTTCAAACTTAAAGTTGCTTTAAATAAATTACTTTCATCAAAATTTTGTTGGTCTTTATTCATTTTGGTGCTCAACCAATGAGGAATTTAGCTTGATGTTTATAAATTAATGTGTCTAGGCATCATGACTCGAATGACTTTACTAGGTGAGGGAATTACTCTATAGCATTGAGTTGTGTATGCTTACTTAGAGAGGGCTTCTGCATAATTATCCTTATCTAGGTCTTAGTCAGTCTTAGAACATGCTTTGACAAATTTTTGAGGCGAAATTGAACTCTTCTTATTTAAGGGAGAAATGATCTAGGCATTTTTTGATTAGCCAACAACTAGTATCCACCCAATTAAATATTAATCCCTAGTTGTCCCTCTGAGCCTTCATAAAATTTTAGCTTTCTTTTCATTGGCATATAACCTTAACAACCTACCTTGAACTGTTGTGATACTTTTGGCAAGTCTTATGATCACTAAGATAAAGAGGCAATGAGATAAAAAAAAGGCAATGATTAGTCAAGATCATGAAGATAATTGAAGTTCTCAAGACTATGAAGATAGTTGAAGTTTTCAAGACCATAAGGATAGTTGATGTTCTCAAAACCATAAGGGTAGTTGAAGTTCGCTTAATATCTCCAATCTATCAAGACAACATCAGAGTAACAATTGATTTATCCCTGTTAAAGAAGATTTATGTCACTCCATTCATCCATTATTGGAAGCCAAGCTAATACAAACAAGACAACTATGTTTGAGCTAGAACCAAAAAAAAAAGGAAAAAAGAAAGAAAAAAGAGAATAGAAAAAAGAAAAAAAAAGAATAGGAAAAAAAAAAGAAGATAAAACTTAAAAAGGCAGTTCAGAAAGCCAACTGAGTTCTCTTTTACCTAAAGCAGCAAAAGGCTTCCATAAGGATGGTTTTACTTGAATTGGTCTAATCCAACCAAAGATTCAATCAAAATTGGAGAAAAAGGAGAAAGACCATTCAATGCTTAAAAGCTCTATACTTGATAGTTCTACAAGAAAGAAGGACAAAATGATAAAATACTCAAAGAAAAGGAAGAGTGAGGAAAACAAAGAGAAAGAAAAGGGAAGAGTAATAAAGAAAAGGGAGAAGAAGAAAAGAAACGAATTTGGGTCTTAAACTTTTTGCAAGGGCAAAGACTGTGCCTATCAAGATCCAGATTAATGCCAAGAAGATAGAAGGAATTTGGAGTCTAGCAATATTCCCTCCAAGCTGCCTAAAATTCAAACGAGAAATTTATAGTGTGAGGGTTTGTCCATTGTGTCACACCAACTCCTATCTCAAAACGGCCTTCATTTAACCCATGTCCCTTACAGACACCATTTCAAGCCTATCAAAGACCTGTTGATCTCTCTTGGTAGGTAGAGTCTATTAGTGGAGATAGTTTGAATAATCACACATATGAGATAGACAGTATTTAAACTCAAATGAGACCTTTGGCCAAGTAATGTGTATGTGCCTATCTGAAGTGCAACAATTCTTGCTTAAATAGAAATGATTCCCGAGTTTAGTACGGTAACTAGGGTTGTCATGTTATAGATATGTTTTTTTTTTGGAAAATCAAGTCCTGAGGTGCATTGACATTAATTTGGCAAAGCCAACATTTGATTTCAAAATTAAAATTCAAAAAAAATCAAATCAAAAATATTTGTCATACAAAGCCTTCAAGTTAAGGGAAGTATATTGAACTTCCAAAGGACATATTGGACAAAGGAAATGATTATTGGCAAGGTTATAATGAAATATAAAAAGGATGTATCCCTGACTCTGCAACTTGGGATCTCCACCACTCATGTTTTCAACATCTTGAAGATAAAAGTCACAAATACAAAGCTTTCGATCATTCTAATGCAAGACTTGAACAAGCGTCAAAAGGGAACCAATGAGAACACTTATGTTGATTGCCTCATTCTGTGAGTCATGGAACCACTGTAAGTATTATTCATGCATATCATGCATACATGAGCATATCACATCGCACTTTCTTGTCTTGTGTTGTCTATTCTTTGGCAAAATGAACAGCAAACACCTTGTGAAGTAAAGAATCAAAAAAAGATATCGAATCAGGGGGCATAAAAAGCCCATTGCTTGAGAAAACTCCAGTAATTTGCAAAGAGATGAAATACATGCTTGTGTGAAGAACTAGACAACAACAATATCAATCAAAGCTTGCATGGAAAAAAATCTTTGGTTTGAGCCTACACAGGGGGCAAAGTTTCTCCTTTTCAATTTTTTGGGTTTATATACCAAATATTTTTAAACTCACTTACAAATATTTTGCCATGTAGGGGGGCAAGGAGAGGATATAAGGTCCAATTAAAAATAGCTAAATCTTTGCAAAAAGAAAGAACAAAAGAATGGAACAATAGAACTCTCAAAAGAATGAAGGTGCAAAAGACAAAAGACCAATCCAGCTAAAAGAGCTGAAGCCAGGGTGAAGACCCGTTCTCAAAGGATGAAGATCCATTTTCAAAGGTGAAGACCTGATCTCAAAGGATGAAGATCCAATTTTCAAGGGCGAAGACCCAATCTCAAAGGATGAAGATCCATTTTCAAGGGTGAAGACCCGATCTCAAAGGATGAAGATCCACTTTTCAAGGGTGAAGACCCAATCTCAAAGGATGAAGATCCATTTTCAAGGGAAAAGACCTGATCTCAAAGGATGAAGATCCATTTTCAAGGGTGAAGACCTGATCTCAAAGGATGAAGATCCATTTTTCAAGGGTGAAGATCCGATCTCAAAGGATGAAGATCCACTTTTCAAGGGTGAAGACCCGATCTCAAAGGATGAAGATCCACTTTTCAAGGGTGAAGACCCGATCTCAAAGGATGAAGATCCATTTTCAAGGGCAAAGACCCGATCTCAAAGGATGAAGATCCATTTTCAAGGGTGAAGACTCGATCTCAAAGGATGAAGATCCATTTTCAAGGGTGAAGACCCGATCTCAAAGGATGAAGATCCACTTTTCAAGGGTGAAGACCCGATCTCAAAGGATGAAGATCCATTTTCAAGGGCAAAGACCCGATCTCAAAGGATGAAGATCCATTTGCAAGGGTGAGGACCCGATCTCAAAGAATAAAGATCCATTTTTCAAGGGTGAAGACTCGATCTTCAAGGATGAAGATCCATTTGCAAGGGTGAAGACCCAATCTCCAAGGATGAAGATCCATTCTGAGGGTGAAGAATCATAATGCATAGAACATCCAGAGCAGTCAGACTTCTCAACTGATAAAAGGTTAGTCAAATTCATTCTCAGGTCCATGTACCCATTCTCGGGTCCAAGTACCCAAATCAAATCTAATCACTGTTCCAAGTACCCAAATTAAATCAAAATCAATTCAAATCTCAAGTCAAAGTACCCAGGTTAGGATCGAGTATCCCAATCAAGTTGAGGATCGAGTATCCAAATCAATTTAGGATCGAGTATCCAAATCCAGTGTAGGATCGAGTATCCAAATCCAGTTAGGATCGAGTATCCCAATCAAAATTAATATCGAGTATCCAAGTCTAGTTTAGGATTGAATATCCAAAATCGGGTCCAGAACCTAAATTTCCCTTAGGTCTAGAACCTAGAATTATCCTCGAGTCCAGAACTCAAAACTGGGTCCAGAACCCAAATTTCCCTTAGGTCCAGAACCTAGAATTATCCTCGAGTCCAGAACTCAAAACCGGGTCCATAACCCAAATTTCCCTTAGGTCCAGAACTTAAAATTATCCTCGAGTCCAGAACTCAAATCCGGGTCTAGAACCCAAATTTTCCTTAGGTCCAGAACTTAGAATCTCCCTTGAGTCCAAAACGGGGTCCAGAACCCAAATTTTCCTTAGGTCCAGAACCTAGAATTATTCTCGTGTCCAAAACTCGAATCCGGGTCTAGAACCTGAATTTTTCTTAGGTCCCGAACCTAGAAATATCCTCGACTCCAGAACTCGAATCCGGGTCCGGAACCCAAATTTTCCTTAGGTCCAGAACCTAGAATCTCCCTTGAGTCTAAAATCGGGTCCATAACCCAAATTTTCCTTAGGTCCAGAACCTAGAAATATCCTCGAGTCCATAACTCGAATCCGGGTCCGGAACCCAAATTTTTCTTAGGTCCAGAACCTAGAATCATCCTCGGGTCCAGAATCCAAAACAAGTCGCCACATCAAAAATTAAGTTCTGTTGCTTTTCACTCTCTTTCACTAAGGTTTCAGATCATTCAAGCAGGGGGCAAACTGTAGACCCTTAATTTTTTACCCAATCCGATCCAATATGCTTTATTTAGTCCAAAATGATTTTTGTTTTTTAATTGGTCCAAAATAATTTTAATTAAATAATTTTTACCTTAGTATCTAATTTTTATTAATAAAAAAATGAAAATAAACAATTAAAAATTAAAAATAAAAATAAAAATAAAAATCGGAGTCGGAAAAAAATCGGCATCAAAAAGTGGTCGCGCTGGCCCGTTGAAATTTCATGGGCCCGGCAGCACAGTTTTTGCCAGCGCAAAATGTTTTGACGCAATTTTTGGAATCCTAATCCGATTAGGTTTTAATTTCTTTTTTTATTAATATTAATTACCTTAATTAATTAGGAATATACAACCTAAAAACCACTATAAATTAGGACTAATTAAACCTAATGAAGGGAGGAAAAAAAATACATAGTGACTTTAGGATTTAAAACCAAATCAAGGAAGGAAAAGGAAAAACTCAATTCAATTGATATTAATAGCAGCAGTAGCATGGCAAAAGAAAAAAAGCAGAATCAAAGCTGGTCTTTGGAGCTAGTTCATCCAAGAAGAGTTATTTTTGAGAATCAACAAAATAAGGTATGTTTTAATTCTTTTGATTTATGTTTTACAATAGCAAAATCCATAAAATTTAAGTTTTTTTAAATCAAAATCTTAGAGCTTTAACTTAATTTTTCCAAGATTAGAACATTAAAAACGTGAACTTCTTTTCTAGAAAGACTTAAAATTGTTATTTTTTCTTCTTAAAAATCTTAAAACACTCATTGAACATATTTTCCAACAAAACCAAAATAAAATTCTGTTTCTTTTAAGATTTTAAAGTAGGCTCTTTTTCATTCAAGAAACCTTAAAAAACATCTTTTCTACTCATAAAAACTTCAATCCATGTGTTTAAATTCATAAAATCTCATAAAATATCAAATTGCTTTTTTAAAACCCTAAAAATTATACATTAGCCGAGAACCCAATTTCAAAGTCTAAAATTCAAAATTCAACTTTTAAACCTAAAATAATAAACCCTAACCCTTTAAAACCTTAAAACCTAACTTTTTCTAAACTTTAAACCCTTTAAAACATAAAAAACATAAAAACATAAAAAAAAAACTCAAAAAAAGTCACAGTAGCTAAAATAATTATTTATAATCATGAATTAAAAATATTTCAAAAGTGTCTAAAACTCAAGTTTTATTATTTCATCATTCAAATCTTAATTTGTTTAATCAAAGTGTCTTGCCAACCTTTTAAAAACATAAAACCTAATCTATTTTAATTACCTAAAAAGTCATAGTAGCTTAAACTTTAGAATTTCCAAAGCCTTAACACATGAGATAAATAACCCTAAATAGAAATAGTAGCTATACTTGAACTTTTATTTGTTTTATTCAATTCCATATTTATTTATATCTTGATTTATTTCTTATGCTTTAATTTATTTAATTTTAATACTTGATTTATTTAATTTATCATGGATGGATGTTTATTTTATTGATATTTAAATACTTTTGATGAATGATTTATTTATGATGAATGATTATTTACTTTTATCAATCAATTTAGACTTCCAAAAGTTGTAAGAGGTATGTTTCCACTTGGTGGGTACCTCATTAGTTAAACATCATGTAATTTAATTTTCTTTTCTATTTTAGAACTTATGTAAAGGGCATGTTTCTACCATGTGGTGGGTGTCCTATCTAGGCATGTGATGTAAGGACATGTTTCCATCCTTGGATGGGTGTCCATTTATTTGTTTTGTTTTGTTTGGATATTATTTTAATTTGAATACAATGATGCTTTCTTTTTATTGTGTGTAATATGGATAATATTGTTATTCTTAAGAATTTTATAATATTAAGACCTGTAAAGGAGGCCGGTTCCAATGAACCGGGCGTTGTGGGGGTGCTGGGCCATTTCTCACCTTCCCCACACGTACCCAACTTTCCGAACCCATTAGGGGGTTGGGAATTCCTTAGGAATCAAGTCATCCACCCCTTTCTTTTTCCCGGCCCGTCCGGGTGGCGACTCCATTTTCTCCGGACTTAGGTCCGTGTTCTCTAAGGCCCCGAGCCTAAACAGTGCCGAAGTCGCAAGAACCATTCCACCGGGAGTGGGGGTAAAAATCCCCGCTCACAGAAAGGCTAAAGTTGGTAAAGTGGCTTTTGATGATGACAAGGTAGTCATCGATTATGATGATGACTGGGCTCAATACTTCAAAGATCCTGAAGACAAGAAGAAGGAACCGAAGGTTGTTAAAAGATCAGTTAGAGAAAACTAAAACTTCAGATGTTGAGAAGCTAATGACTGACTTGGAAAAGAAATTCAAAAAAAGCTGAAAACTAAAGAAATGTCTGAGGCTGATAAATTGTTTTAGCTAGATGAAGAGGTTCCATACAAGTTCAAGATGCCATCCTTTGCAAAGTTTGTTGGAACCGAAAATCCTCACTTTCATGTGAAGCAGTATATCACTGCTATGCAGTCTGCCTGAGCTAGTAGGCTTAAACTCTAAGGTACTTCATGCTCTCATTGGATCCTATTATCCATAATTGGTTCAATACCTTAGATGATAACACTAAAAAAAGTTGGAATCTGCTATACAAGGCCTTAATCCAACAATATGGATACAATGCTAAATTGGAAGTTACTCTAATGGAGGTGGAGTCCATTAGACAAAGGTCGAATGAGAACTTCGTGGAATATATGAAGAGGTGGAGGAATAAGGTTGCATTGCTCAAGAGAATGCCTGATGAATTTGATCAAATTAGAATGATCGTGAGAAGAGTGTCACCTAGCCTTAACGAAAGGATGTCCCATACAGTCATTCGGGAGTTCAAGGACCTTTTGCAAGCTGGTCTATAAATTAAAGAGTGGGAAAGAGAGAAGAACAACTTTTCAGTAAGAAAAAATGAGAAAGGAAACTACCAGTCTGTAGACCCTTAATTTTTGACCCAGTTCGGTCCGTTATTTTATTTAGTCCAAAATAATTTTTGTGTTATCTTAATTAAATAATATTTTTTTAGTATTTATTTTTTATAATTTTTAAAAATTATTATAATAAAAAATAATAATAATAAACAAATAAATAAAAATAAAAATAAAAATCAGCGATGAAAAATTCATCGCCGAAAATAGTGGACGAAATGGCCGGCGGCCCGCCCCTCGCAATTTTTTAGATGCAACAGTGAATTTTTTTCGACGTAATTTTTTTTGAAACCAAATTCTATTTGGTTTCGCTTTCCTTTTCCTAATTAATGATAAATTCCTTAAACAATTGGAATTAAGCTTCCAAAATTTCCTATAAATAACACTAAAAAGACACATAAAAAGGGAGGAGAAAAACTTGGGATCAGACTTTAAAAATTTGGTAGTGAAACGATCAAACTTTTTGGAAGAGAATAAGCAAGCAAGCAATCAAGCTATCAAAGGCAGCAATCTTGCCTTTGTCCTTGCTTATCCAAGAAGCAATTTTTGGTGGAACCAACGAACGAAGGTTTGAATCTTTAATTTATTTTTATTTCTTACAGCGGCTTCATTTTTTATTTGGTTCATAAGATTATACCTTCGATCTTTGAATATGTAATAATTTGATCTTCGTTTCCAAAATGCTTAAATGATTCCCTCTATTTCTTTTAAAACTCAAGAACCCTAACTTTGTTTCTTCTAAAATTTAAAACCCTAAATTGATCCTTTTATTTCCAAAAACCCTAAAAAAAATATAATTTCTATTTCCAAAAACCTTAAATCGTCTTGCCTATTTCTAAAAACTTTATAAACTCTAAACTATTTTCCTCAATTCCAAAACCAAGACAGTAATCCCAAACTAGCAAACCATAAACCCTAATTTTTCTAAACCCTAATCCTTAAAACCTTAAAGTCTTATAAACCTAAATATTAAAACTCAACACAGTAAGCCTAAAAACAACAATCCATTAACCAAGAACTATAAACCTAATGTTTTAAAGTGTCAAAACCCTAATTTTATAATTTTACCCTTCAAACCCTAATTTGATCAATCAAAGAACCTTACTAATTTCCCAAATTATAAAACCCTAACCCATTTCAATTCTCTTAAAACGTCTAGTAGCATTATTCATTTAAAAAATAATATTAGTTACTCAAAATTCCAAAACCCTATTTTCTAAATTCTAAACCCTAAAATCTTAATTTTCAACACCAAAACCTACAATCCTAGAAGCCAATTTCTAAAATTTTCTAGGACGCTGCCCCCTTGACCCTCGCCCTCTAACCGGCTAGCGGGACTGCCGTATGGGCTCGTCGAAGGGGTCAATATTCATTTGTGAATTATGAGTCCGTGTACTTAACTTTCCTTTTCCCAAAGCCCTACTTGTTTAACATAAAACCCTAGAAACCCTATTTCATGATGTTAGTCCCAAACCCTAGTTAAATCAATTCTTCAAAATCTTCACCGTAGCCTAAACATTAAATATAATAATTTCAAAATCCCAAAACTCTGAATATTAATTAAAGAACTTCAAATAGAAACAGTAAACCCTAATTTGTATCTTTACTTATTTTTAGATTTGATTATGTAGTTTATTATATGCTTTGATGGTTGATTTATTTAAGTTCAATGCTTGATTTATTTAATTTATCATGGATGAATGTTGATTATATATTTTGATTGATGTTTAATATCTTTGATGAATGATTTATTTATGATGAATGGTTATTTACTTTTATCTATTTATTTTGATTTCCAAATGTTGTAAGAGGTATGTTTCCACTTTGTGGGTACCTCATTAATTAAGTTCTATGTAATTTAAAATTATTTTATATTTTAGACCAACGTAAAGGACATGTTTCTACCTTATGGTGGGCGTCCTATTTAGCTTAGACATGGATGATATAAGGGCATGTTTCCATCTTCGGGTGGGTGTCCATTTATTTGCTTTGCTTGGACATTGCTTTGATTTTAATATAACGATGCTTTATTTCAATTGTTGTGTGTAATATGGATAATATTGTTATATTTAAGAATTTTATAATATTAAGACTTGTAAAGGAGGCTGGTTCCAATGAACCGGGCATTGTGGGGGTGCTGGGCCATTTCTCACCTTCCTCACACGTACCTAACTTTTCAAACCCATTAGGGAGTTGGGGATTCCATTTTCTCCGGACTTAGGTCCGTGTTCTCAAGGACCTGAGCCTAAATAGTGCCGAAGTCGCAAGAACCATTCCACCTGGAGTGGGGGCAAAAATTCCCGCTCAAAGTGGCGACTCCACTGGGGATAAGAGAAGTTGATTTCATTATTCTTTATATTATTCTATTCTTTCTTATAATGATATTATCCATTGCATCATATTAGGTTGCATTGCGTACGTGAGTTAGGACGCCCGTATTACCCGCGTTGTGTTATGTAAGGGATACCATACTTTCACTCAAGGTATGGAGATCGAGCATGGCATAACCACTCAAAGCCTTATACCATTTGGTATATACTTGCTATGGGAACCTAAGCCTTTTAACCCAAAGACTAAAGCTCATGTAATTGGCCTAGTTACTTTCCTTAGGTTTTTACCTCAAATGAATGTTGTTTGACTATGGTTAATTTATCTTAGCTTAAATCATGGCTTATTTGGTTTTTTCTTTTTCTAATATGACCTAAGTGTATTGTAAGCTCAAAATAAATTTTTCTTTAAAATCTAAAAGACCAAAGCTATTTTCAAAACTTTTCAAGATGGTCTTTGGACATAAAATTTTTCCAAAACAAGTTAAAAATTCTTTTGCTCATAATCCAAATGCAAAGCCCAAAATCCATTTTTCCTAAAATCTTTTTACAATGGGCTTAGAAATAAAATTATTTTCATCCAACCTTTTCTTACAAAGAGCTTGCAAATTATTTAGGTCAATTACAAAAAACCAAAAATTAATTGTGAGCCTAGTTTATACTAAGAAATAATTAATCATGGGCTTGTTTTTAGCATGAATAATTAGTTACTTTTTCAAGTGAGAAATCTATTTATAATAAACCTTTTAATTTAGTTTTAATCCAATATAGCATAAAAGCTACTATAGTTGGTTGAATGGATTAAAACCTAATTAATGGGAATTATTATGAACTGATTTCCATTTTTGAAAATATAACTATTGGTTGAAACGTCCAAGGGAAATATTCGAAAACAAGATACCCCATGTTGGTATTTTGTTAACCATATACCTAGGAAAAGAGACTCGCCATTCGTGTGTGGAGGTTATAAGGTTGGAAGGAACGTTCTACTTATCTTTGTTGATTGTTTGTGCATACATGCATACATACATGCATTTACATCTCATATCATTGATCCTTTCTGGCTCGCAGCCTTGGATTACGATAGTTCAAAAGCTTACGACAATCTGACCTATGTAGGAAGCAAAGAATCTAGCAACAACTCAATCACTTGCTCACCAAAAGCAATGCAGCCCGAACAAATCCAAAGAATGGTGGATGAAGCCCTCAATGCCAAGATGGGAGAAATAAAAGAGGCCTTAGCTGAGACCATGAAGAACCAATTGGCTGCAATTTTAGGAAATAATGCCGAAGTGTCTGCTAGCTCCAAGAAGCCAAAGGATAAAGGGAAGACTAAAGTTGGTGAAGTGGCTTTTGATGATGATAAGGTGATCATTGATGATTATGATTGAGCTCAATACTACCAAGATCCTCAAGATAAAAAGGAGCCGAAGGTTGTTGAGAAGACAACTATTAAAAAGACCAAGACATCTGATGTTGAGAAGATGATTGCTTATTTAGAAAAGAAATTTGAGAAGAAACTGAAAACCGAAGAGGTGTCCGAGATCGACAAACTATTTGAACAAGATGAGGAAGTCCCTTATAAGTTCAAGATTCCATCCTTTGCTAGGTACAATGGTACTGGAAACCCCCATCTCCATGTGAAACAGTATATCACTGCTCTGCAGTCTGCCCAAGCTACTAAGGCTCAAACTTTGAGATATTTCATGCTCTTATTGGACCCTGTTGTCTAAAATTGGTTCAACACCTTGGAGGAAAGTACTCAAAAAGATTGGGACATGTTTGTACAAGGCTTTCATTCAGCAATATGGGTATAATGTCGAGCTCGAAGTTACCTTAATGGAAGTTGAGTCCATTAGACAAAGGCTAAATGAGAATTTTGTGGACTATGTGAAAAGATGGAGAAATAGGCTGCTTTGCTCAAGAAAAGGCCTGATGAATCTGCTCAAATAAGGATGATCGTGAGAGGCTTCCTGCCCAATCTCAGTGAAAGGATGTCTCACACCCTTATATGGGATTTCAAAGATCTTCTCCAAGCTGGTCTACAAATTGAAAAGTGGGAAAGGGAGAAGAATTGCTTTTCGGCAAGAAGGAATGAGAAAGGAAATTATCAGCCTAGCGATCAAAGTACACAAAAGGAAGCTAATGTTAATGTCGCTAGTCAAGGAGGAATGATACAGTTTTCAGAATTAGGGAAGCCGCTGTCTTGGGTTCTCAATAAGCTACAAAAGAAGGGATTGGTACAACCCTTGACTCCTCATCCTTTGCCTAATCTTCTTCCCCCTAACTTTGATACTAATACATTTTGCCAATTCCATCAAAGGCCTGGGCACGAAACGGACAATTGTATGAAGTTAAGGCATGAGATCCAGAATTTAATTGATAATGGCAAGTTGCTTGAGCCGGATAGTCCCAAACCCTAGTTAAATCAATTCTTCAAAATCTTCACCATAGCCTAAACAATAAATATAATAATTTCAAAATCCCAAAACTCTAAATATTAATTAAAGAACTTTAAATAGAAACAGTAAACCCTAATTTGTATCTTTACTTATTTTTAGATTTGATTATGTAGTTTATTATATGCTTTGATGGTTGATTTATTTAAGTTCAATGCTTGATTTATTTAATTTATCATGGATGAATGTTTATTAAATATTTTGATTGATGTCTAATATCTTTGATGAATGATTTATTTATGATGAATGGTTATTTACTTTTATCGATTTATTTTGATTTCCAAATGTTGTAAGAGGTATATTTCCACTTTGTGGGTACCTCATTAATTAAGTTCTATGTAATTTAAACTGCTTATATATTTTAGACCAATGTAAAGGACATGTTTCTACCTTATGGTGGGTGTCCTATTTAGCTTAGACATGGATGATGTAAGGGCATGTTTCCATCTTCGGGTGAGTGTCCATTTATTTGCTTTGCTTGGACATTGCTTTGATTTTAATATAACGATGCTTTATTTCAATTGTTGTGTGTAATATGGATAATATTGTTATATTTAAGAATTTTATAATATTGAGACCTATAAAGGAGGCCGGTTCCAATGAACTGGGCGTTGTGGGGGTGCTGGGCCATTTCTCACCTTCCCCACACGTACCCAACTTTCCGAACCCATTAGGGGGTTGGGGATTCCTTAGGAATCGAGTCATCCACCCCTTTCTTCTTTCCTGGCCCGTCCGGGTGGCGACTCCATTTTCTTGGGACTTAGGTCCGTGTTCTCTAAGGGCCCGAGCCTAAACAGTATCGAAGTCTCAAGAACCATTCCACCGGGAGTGGAGGCAAAAATCCCCGCTCACACAGTCTAGTAACCAAGGCATGCAAAAGGCAGTTAATGTTAATGCTACTGGCCAAGGAGGAAGAAGGCAGTTTTCAAAATTGGGGAAGCCACTGTCTTAGGTCCTTAATAAGCTACAGAAGAAGGGATTGTTACAACCCTTAAATCCTCATCCTTTGCCTAACCCTCTCCCTCCTAATTTTGACACTAAGGCATTTTGTCAATTTCATCAAATGGAAGGGCACGACAAGGATAGATGTGTGAGGTTGAGGCATGAGTTCCAGAATTTGATTGATAGTAGGAAGTTACCCGAGCCCAACAAGCCAAACACCAAAGACAATCCACTGCCAAGGTTCAATAGATTACCACCACCGATGACCTTCATGATTGGAGGAGGCTTGCATGAAAGTTTTATCATGTCTTCTTTCCAAGATGTGGATGAAGAAGCAAGCAATGAAGAAGTGGTGTTTAGCAAAATTAAACAAACTGTGGTTGGAAAAGAAGTAGCAATCTATGTTGTGAATGAGTTTTGGGATTCAAGCGATAGTGATGATGATCTTGAACCCAAGAAGGAGGAATGGACTTGGTCTGAGTGATGAACACTAGATCTGGTAAAAGGAATTTTGATACTGAAATTGAAAATTCATTGAAAATTTCCTGTATTCTGTATGGGGCCATAGCATGGAAAGAGGATTTATATAGTGTGATTAGTCATACAAAATTGACAAGGAATGGCTTGAGACCGAGACGCACAAGGATAGGAAATCAACGACGAAAAGGTTTTGAGTTGCTGTATTGCCTTTGATTTTGTGAATCAGTGCTACTGTGGAATTCTAAATTATGAGAGGAAGGACCAATGATTGTACTTTAGTAATAATAATAGCAATAAAAAATATAATAAAAAAAGAAAAAAAGTTAAAGTCAAAAGTTGCAGTAAAAGTGCAAATTATAATTATTATCATTGTTATTATTATTATTATTAATACAATATTTTCTCAATTAATACAATAATGATGGATCACTGAATAGGAGGTGGTGGATCATAATCAAACAAAGCTCTAAAAAAGTCATTGCCTGTTGGAGGAGGAGGCATATCATCTATCCCGAGTCCACCAAAAGAAGGAGCACCTGAACCTCTATTACCCTAGAATCTAGATCTGCAATGGTCCTCATCCAAAGTAGGCAAAGTAATCTCATGGTCATCAGTTTAGGGCTCCCTAGAAGATGAAGCACCAGGATCCCTCATTCCCTAGAATCGAAAGTCTCAAAAGTCTTATTCTGACTGATGGTACAATTTTTCAAACTAGGCAACCTGTTGACGACTAGCATCTAACTCTTGTTGCAGTTTCTTATTTTGTTCCTCAAGTATCCGCTGTGAGTCAGAAAGGAAAGGGTAAGAGCATACATAATCATCATGCATACATGTAGCATAAATCATCATGGAACAGGATAACCTACTAGATAACTCATATCAATGCCTTACGGATGAGATGGCATCTCCGGTTGATAAGAATGAGCAAATGGAGGAGCAGCAGAGGAAGGTCCAGCCTCATGACCAAATGAGCTAGTAACCTGCAATAATCATTAAAACAATCAAAACAAGTTAAGAAAGGAGTAATTGCAATGGAAGAATGGTAAAAGTTTACTTAAGAGGTGCTAGCCTCGAGATGAGGGACGGACCCTCTTCCCTCTCTGTGATACTCCTCTTCATCCTTATCTTCCTCGAGAATTTCTCAGATGCCAATAGGAAATACGTCAAAGTTCAAGAGCCCTACTCAAATAAACTGGGTATATAATGCACCAGGTGGGTAGAGAAAGGTTTCAACATCATAACCGTGCCGAGCTAACCACCACACATTCTCCGGCATTGATGCAGTATTTAAAGTATACTCCTAGAAATTCATCGGGATCCTCCATTGCTCAAGACCAAGGAACCACTCATACACTCTCTCCCCAAGAAACCAGCCACTAGACACAGGGCCAACAATGACTCAGCGGGTATGCTAAAAAGGCAGCGCGGTGTTCATGGAAGAAGTCCAGTTCGTCCACTCTTCCGTGTTCCACCAAGCCAAATTGATCTACAGGATGACATAAGGTATGTAACACCCTTATACCCCATATACGTGTTAGTGTATATGCCCTAGGCCATTGATTTGGACCTTAATGTTATTCATTTTGTTATTAATAAAGAAGTTTTTATTATCATTGTTATGTTTGCATGTTATATATAATAATGATTATATCACTGGTTTATTATTGTTATGGAGATAATAATAAATATAACTAGTGTAATATTGATTTGATAATCATAAGATGATTATAGGTATGAAGATACAAATCAATATTATGGATACATGTTAGAGAACAGTGTATTGGATAGACCCACATAGATATCACTTCATGGTTTAATGTCATAAGTGTATCTCATAATAGTTTTCATTTAATCCTTTGACTTGAGATTGTCATAGTTTCCAACATAAGGAATATTATGTTTTGACATGATCAAACGTTATCTGTAACTAGATAATTATAAAGGTTATGCTTGAACATGGTATAAATTATGCAGAGGAAAATGAACAATCAAGATGGAATTTGTCCCTCTCTATGAGAGAGATATCTTCTGGGCCCCTCGATAAGTGTAACTGAGAAATGCATGGCCGTGCTCAAATAAGTTGATATAAGATCAATCTTATTTGTTTATCAGTTAACTTGGAGATCGAGTAATCATAAGTTTGGACAATATAAGTATGACATTTACTATGACTTATGTTCAAACTAGATATCGTGTGACAAAGGGATTAATGCATGTACTATTTCAGGTTTTCATTTATAATGATTCTCATGATTAATTGGGTAGTCGTAATGTCTTGCTAGAGGCCAATTATGATTTGTGCATTTCAATAGAGATTGAAATACACTACCAGTTAATATGAGCCTATCGAGTCACACACATAGAACGTAGGCTGTACTTAAATAATAATAATTATATTTTTATTATTGTTGTTAGTATTATTATTATTATTAGATATTAATAATAATATTGTTATAATAATTATTATTAGATAATAATTATTAAAAACGTGGGTCCATATAGGATATGGACAGTTAGGGTTTTGACAAGGAAAGTCTTTTAAACGGTTTTAAAAGGGCTAGAGGTATGATGATCTGATCATTATTCATTTTGAAAGAAAACAGAAGAAGAGGAAAACCTAAAAACCCTAGTTTCGTTTTTGAAAAAGGTTCAGCCACTGCCGTTGGTGAGCTAGCACTCAGACTGGCGTACATTCGTGTGGACTTCGCTAGAGGGTGTTCGTCTTCAGAAGGCAGCATCTGTTAATCAATTTGAAGCTACACAAAAGGTTAGTTTCGAATCTCTTTTATCGAACTGAATGGATCACATGGATCCTGGGAATAAATCGAAAGATAATTTTTGTTTTCCGCTGCGGCAAAAAGGGTTGCAGATTCTTCTCGATTTACTAACAATACGTACACCACATATACTCTCAATATGTAATATACGTATACTGGATTCAAGGATGTCACAGTCTATTTGAAACAAACCAATCTTTCTATTTAACAATATAAGAAAACTTAAAACATTTAAGTTATATTATAGAACATAATAGATAATAGGTAGTAATAGATAAAACATTTCTTATTAAAACACATATACATACATACCACAATAGTACCCAAAAATTTATCTAAAACATTTGTTTAATAAGCAGTGAAATATACATATATATACAAAAAAAATAATATTTACAAAAATACAGAGTTTATACATGCTTGGCAGCTCATTTCTGATCTTGAAGTCCAGTAATCAACACTTCACAAGGATTACAAGCCTAAACATAACTCGGTCTAGCAGAACTCTCCGGTTCTACCCTGTTGTCTGCGCGATGAACGACAATCGCGCTAAGCCATAAGCTTAGTGGTACAACCATGATGACAACATGCTTTAGATGCAATGCCAATGTCACACTTTCAAGTATTAGAAACAGTATTCAAGAATGCCATTTTTAATAACATTAAATCTCAACATGTTATTCATTTGTTTCATCATTCATAGTTCACATTAAAGCAAAGACAAATATGGACCCAAAAGAAACTAATATATCATTCAACTTCCAGAGTTACTGTTTTGGTTCAATAATCACATTTATCAAGCCCGTAGGCAAATCATTATCACAATGAGAAACATCTCATATGTAACATCCCAACTAGGCTTTAAGGACTAGGCCTAACCAAGCTTCAAAGGGAGCTAAGCATCAACCCAACTTGGCTTCAAGGACCAAGCCTAACCCAGCTTCAAAGGATTGTTACTTTTAGGCATGCCACCAATAACAAAACTCTGAAAATGAATAACACATTCGGCACACGATTCTTTTATTATTTCATTATCAATTCCATTCTCATTTTCTCATAATCATCTAGGCAACCATTCCCCAATTATTTCATTTGCATCATTACAGCCAACAATATTGGCTTCACATCTCATCATTAGGGTATACATAACCAATTGCATTGTACATACATTTTGAATGATCATTATATCTTTCACATTATGTAAATCATAGCATTAATCAAATGTATCAACAATGTAATAGATTACTTAACACATTTACAACCAAATGTGCTAAGTCCCAAAGTCATGTAAATGTATGCAATCATGTAGGGTTTATACTTACCTCTAAGAGCAACTCACACCAATTCGAAACTCCTCTTCCAAGAATCCTTCAACACTTGGATTGGTACAACTCAATTCTCTTCAAAACCTAATCCAAAAGTAATTATACACACTCACTTAGTGATACACATAAGAAACTAAGAACAAGAACCAACTAGGGCAAACTCTACACATGACACGCTCAACAACACGGGCGTGTCCCTGATTGTGCCCTAAAACCCACAACATAGAAGCTTTGACACGCTCAGTGACATGGGCGTGTCACTGGCCGTGTCAATCCTCTCTGAACACAGTAGCTATGACACGCTCAGTGACATGGGCGTGTCACTATTCGTGTCACCCATCCAGAAAATAGAACCATTAACAAGCCCAAAAACTTGGCCGTGCTCATAGACGTGTCAGGCCAAAAATCCTGATTCCGACACCAGCAATACCACATCCAACAAACATCATACTTTACCCTTTTTCACTCCAAACAATCTTACCCAAAACCATCAATAAACCATACTAAACTTGCATAAACAACAAAACAACTCAATACATACATCAAAACACAATCATAACCATCTTCACAACTCAACCTATACACAATCCACAACTCTTGCTTTCTTTTCACCAAACTTAACCTTACCTCCAAACCACCCCAAAATCAAATCCAAAAAGACCAAATACTCTCAAACACGTCAAAATCAAACATACACACATCAACGACAACCATTCACCAAACTCAATTCACAAACTCAAAAGAAAACCAAATAATCAGGATGGAAACTTACCAAAAGTGATGAAAACCCTTCAAACTCCAATTTGATCTCTTGAAACACCTTCAAATCTTGAGTTAGAAAGTAACAAAAATCCCTTTCCTTCTTGTTAATGGTGGTGGCCGGCTAAGCACAAGAAAGAGGAGGAAGATGAAGATAAGTCAACCCAAAATCAGCTCTTCTAACCACACAAACTCTCTTTTAATATCCACCAAACAATTAAATATTATAATAATATAAATATCCTCTTCCACTTATTTTCATTTTAAATAATCAATAAATCTCATTTGACCATCTCATTAGTTGACTTGTATATGTTGTATATATCTCTATATATACAACATATACACACTTCTCTTTCCTCTTAATCCTTTATACACAATTTAAAATCATTTAATCCAATTTTAACAATAATCATTTCAAAAATTTTAGGGTATAGTTTGGGATATTACAATTCTCCCCCTCTACAAATAAATTTCGTCCTCGAAATTACCTGATCTCAAGTCTAAAACAGCTGGGGATACTGATCTCGCATCACTTGCTCACTCTCCCAAGTTACCTCTTCCTTAGCATGATTCTTTCAAAGAACCTTCACAAGTGGAATTTTCTTATTTCTCAACTCTTTCACTTCATGTGCCAAAATAGCCACTGGTTCTTCTAAAGTTAGATCCAGACTCACTTCAACAGATTCAACTGACAAAATGTGAGATGGGTTTGACATGTACCTCCGCAACATAGAGACATGAAAGACATTGTGAATTCTATCCAATTCAGGCGGCAAAGCAAGTCGATAAGCAACTTGTCCAACTCTATTTAGTACTTCATAAGGTCTAATAAAACTAGGACTCAACTTCCCTTTGTGGCCAAATCTCAAAATTTTGTTCCAAGGAGACACTTTCAGAAATACTTTATCTCCAACATTGAACTCTATATCTCTCCTCTTCAAATCCAAATAAGATTTCTATCGGTATGAAGCTGCTTTCAACCGATCCCGAATTATCTTCACTTTCTCTTCTATTTCCTTAATCAAATCGGGACCAACCAACTTACCTTCTCCAACTTCATCCCAACCTAGAGGCGTCTTGCATCTTCTACCATATAAAGCCTCATAAGGTGCCATTCCAATACTGGACTGATGACTATTGTTGTAACAAATTCCATCAATGGCAAAAATCTATCCCAACTTCCAGAGAAATCAATAACACAGCTTCTTAGCATGTCCTCTAAAATTTTTATCACTCTCTCTGACTGCCCATCTGTCTGAGGATGGAAAGTAGTGCTAAAGTGCAATCGAGAACCCAAAGCACCATGCAAACTCTTCCAAAACCTTGAAGTGAACCGGGGATCTCAATCAGATACCAAAGAAATTGGGACTCCATGCAATCTTACTATCTCACTGATATACAGCTCAGCCAACTTCTCAAGAGAATAGTCCATTCGAACTGGAAGAAAATAAGTTGTCTTCATTAACTGATCAACAATCACCCAGATGGCATCATGCTTCCTCTAAGTCAATGGCAAACCAATCACAAAATCCATCGTTACATGCTCCCATTTCCGTTCTGGCACCGATAAAGGTTGGAGCAACCCTGAAGGAACTTGGTGCTCAGCCTTCACTCTCTGACAAGTGAGACATTTAGATACAAACTTCGCTATGTCCCTCTTCATACCTGATCACCAATAATGTTGCTTTAAAACATGATACATCTTAGTACTCCCAGGATGCATAGCAAAAGCCGACTGATGTGCTTCCTCCAAAATAATCATTTTCAATCTTGCATCATTAGGAACACACAATCTATCTTTGTACCATAAACTACCATCTTACATGGAAATTTTGATTCTCACCTTTCTGGCAACCCAAAATAATCTTCTGAATTCTCTCATCTGCTAACTGAGCCTCTTTAATCTGATCCAACAACACCAGTCTCAATTGCAACTGAGCTAACAAAGCACCATCATCACATTATTCAAAACAAACATGTAACTCTCTCAATTCAAGAAGCAACAAGAGCGAATAAGCAGTCAAACCTACCAAAGACTTCCGACTCAAGTCATCAGCAACAACATTTGCCTTACCAGGATGATAATCAATCAAGCAGTCATAGTCTTTAATCAATTCCAACCACCGTCTCTGTCGAAGATTCAACTCCATCTGAACCCCCAAATATTTCAAACTCTTGTGATCTGTATAGATGAAACATTTCTCCCCATACAAGTAGTGTCGCCAAATCTTCAAAGCAAACACTATGGCTGCTAACTCCAAATCATGCGTCGGGTAATTAATCTCATGCGGCTTCAACTGCTGAGAAGCATAAGCTATGACTCTATCCTCCTGCATCAAAACACAACCTAAACCATTATGTGAAGCATCACTGTAAATCACATATGGTTTATCTTCCATAGGCAAAGTAAGAACATGAGCTTGAGTCAACATCTCCTTCAACTACTCAAAGCTAGCATGACACTGATCTGTCCACACAAATCTAACTCCTTTCCGAAGTAATCTGGTGAGTGGAGTAGCTATCAAAGAAAAACCCTTCACAAACCGTCGATAATAGCCTGCCAAACCCAGAAAACTTCTAACCTGTAACACCCCTTCCCGGCCTACGTGTGTAAGCAGAGTAGAGGCACCACACTAACCTAATGTTGCTACCAATTTTACTTATTCAAATTTTAGTTCCAGTTTTACAGAAATTTTGCCAGAGGTTCGCTTAGAAATTTAGTCCCAAGTGTCTACAAAACTGGTTTTTCTGGGTTTTGAAAACATTTTTACACAAACCAATGCGAATACAATCAGTTTCAATACACTCCCAATGAATCCACCTTATACCCTCAACTACAACCTGCAAGAAGAATTCACACTTCTAATACAAAATAAAGTAGAGGTTTACTATTATTACATACTACTAACGTATAGTATAACATAATAATTCTCAATCTTATATACACATATACATGCCACAACTAGTTAACTCATAATGGAAACTAGGAGATCTACTCTGAGCTGTTGTGGGTCTGGTCGTCGCATTCCAAGAGTTAGCTACTGTTCCGAACCTACGAGTCAAGGAAACTTAACTCGCTGAGCAATGTCGCTCAGTGGGTACTTTACCAATGAAAATATAAGTAAAACATGAAAGCATTTGAATTAAAAGGAAATAATTAAAACAAAAATCAACCATCATTAAACCCATGGAAGTTATTGTACATTCAGTGTAAATATGCTTTCAACAAATGTAAAAACCATAATTCAACTCATTTTGCATTACGTAGTTTTAAAAGAAACAAGACTTTGGCTCTACTGGTATATAAGGAACCATAGTGATAAGGCAGTGGCCCTCACCACTGTAACATAGGTTGCCCTCACCACCATTATCATATCACAGGAATGGCCCTCACCATTCTGGTTATAACCAATGGCCCTCACCATTGGCCCCCAATGGCCCTCACCATTGAGTTCAGATCATAACAATTCAATCACAATATCAAGCAGTACTGCATAAGTTAGTATAGTGCACCATACCCTTATCTACCACTCCCAACTACCCAGTAGAGCATAAAGGTTAAAACGATTCAATTTAAGTCTCAAACTTCATTTTTGAATGACTCGAGAAATTATTATAATTTCCGTTGCACTTTGCCATTTACGCCGCGCACCACATTCTTTAGTCAAACCATTACTCTTTTTCACATATTTAACATCCACCATAAATATATCAAACATTTCAAAGCATTCCTCAAAGAGTCACAAATTGACCAAATGAATAGTGTCGAGGCACGTAAAATCGGCAACACAAAATGGCATGACCAAATGAATAGTAAAATCTGGATTTTCGTCAAAATTTCAGTCCATTTCAGTCATGCATTTGACCAGGTAAATGATCTTATTTTTGGCTGAAAATTTTACAGAAAATTTATTTCATATGTTGACTAATTACACGTAAAATTTCGTTGAAAAATTCATTCATTTGCTATCTCAAACAGCTGCCACAAAAAGAGTCCAGAAATCTGCCATTTTGGAACCATTTCGGCCCAAACATATGAAATACATGGGATAGTTTATTTTTCTTTTTCAAATCAATATGAAGGCTTCTTTAATGATAAAGTGAAGATTCAAACACTTCCCTTTGACAACTTTTGCATGTTTAACTTAAATCAACTAATTAAAGTTCATCAAATCAACTTGCCAAATTTTTTCTCAAAACACTTGGTTTAAATTAAATTTAACCAACTCAATTTCCATAAGAAACCAAGAACATAACTCAAACATTTAATTTAAACTCAATCAATACATTTAAGCATCAACATCAAAAATTCCATAAACTAAAGTTTGTAAGAAAAATAAAATTTCTTTTATGGTAAAGTACCAAACCTTGTTCTTTTAATTCCCCTTTGCTTTTTCCTTCTTCTCCTTCCTTAATCTTTGTTTCCCCTTCAAGAAATTCAAGAACACAACCTTAACATAAACCTTAGCAATTTAGAACTATAAGCTACCCTCCATTTCTTTTCAAACTAAACCCTAATCTAACCTTATTAAACCTTAGAAACCTTGATTCTTCCATTTAATTAATCAATATCATCACTACTTAAAATTTTCCCAAATCTACCATAAGAACCCTAATTTCCAATCTTCCAATAGATATATAAATACTTAAAATTGATACTGAAATTGAAATCTACATGCTTTAAAACCTTAAAACTCACCTTGAACTTGAATCAAACTTGATAAAATTTGGAATTTCTTTGGTGTTTTTCCTATGGTGGCCGACGGTTTGGAGGTGAGAGATAGAGGTTTTGTTCTTCTTACTATGATATATATATAGGAGAAATGATGCTCACTTTTGGGTTGGATGAATGGTTTATGACCATTTGTCCGCACCTTTTTCTTTTCTTCTTTTTATAACTTTTAAATGGCTAATTATGATTGGCCATCAAAAGATTTTTATATTTTACTTTCCAATTAAGTCCTCCAACTTGTCCCTCTTCCCATTTGATACCCCAAATTGTTCCATGTCACCCATATGGTACCCACATGGAACCAGGCCTATTTTACGCTCTGGCGATTAATCGATCATAACTTTTAAACCGTACAGTTTCACGAGGCAAACTACATATGGTTTTGATCCTCTTGACCTCTACTTTATATTTTTAAGGTCTATTTTAGGTTTCCAAGTCATTTTGAAAAATTACCAATAAGCCCTCAACTTTTTACAAAATTCCCTTTAAGTCCTTTCTTTGCTTGGGTTTTGCCCGGACTCCGTTTCTACTGTCGATCGTTTCATATTCAACCCCACGACGTCCTCTACGCGCTCGTGTGTTTATTTCCTACTTTGGATTCATGTATAAATTTTATTTGATAATGACCAAAATGGCCCTAGTCTACATGTCTTTGTTTCTCTTTAACGAGGCATTTCCTGGAAAAACCATTACGCGTCATTGCGACCCGATTTTTCTCTTCTCTCCATTTTTGGAATCTGTTATGTGCACTATTAAGAACATCCAGTACAACTTTTGAAAATTACAGTCACCTCCCCAAAAGTTTTTGAAATTACAGTCACCTCCCTAAAACTTTGCATTTTTCTTCAATTAGGTCCCATTGATCCTATAGCCTTATCTGGGGCCGTTGTCAGGAATTATCTTCTCCTTTCCCCTTCTTTCACTGTGCACGTGACTATTATGCATAAATGCGGTGGGCGGATGTGACATAACCTCAGTCACAGACTTCAGTGGACTCCAATTCAAAATGGCCTCGACTTTACTCAGATCAACTCTTATACCATCTGCTGACACCACATGACTGAGAAAAGTTACTTGATCAAGCCAAAACTCACACTTAGATAGATTAGCATACAACTGCTTCTCTCTCAAAATCTGCAATACAATCCGCAAGTGCTTATCATGATCCTCCTTATTATGCGAATACACCAAAATATCATCAACAAAGACCACCACAAACTGATCTAGATATGGTCTAAACACCCTATTCATCAAATCCATAAAAGTTGTTGGTGCATTCGTTAATCCAAAAGGCATTACCAAAAACTCATAATGCCCATACCTTGTGCGGAAAGCTATCTTAGATATGTCTTCAGCTCTGACTCTCAACTAATAGGACCATGATCTCAAATTGATCTTAGAAAACATTGCTGCTCCCTTCAACTAATCGAAGAGATCATCTATTCTAGGCAAAGGATACTTATTCTTGATAGTCACCTTATTCAATTGCCTATAATCAATACACAGTCTTAAAGTACCATCCTTCTTCTTCACAAACAAAACAGGTGCTCCCCACGGAGACACACTAGGGCAAACAAACCCTTTATCCAACAACTTCTGCAACTGCACCTTTAACTCTCTCAACTCAGCGGGTGCCATTCGATAGGGAGTAATAGAGATGGGAGTGGTACCAGGCAACAAATCAATACCAAACTCAACCTCTCTCTAAGGAGGTATCCCTGGCAACTCCTCAGGAAAAAACATCTGAGAATTCTGCAATTGTGGGTATACTATTAAGTTGAGAACCCACTACTCTGGTAGCCATAACACGAGCAAGATAAGCATCACACTCTTTTTGAATCATCCTCCTAGCTGCAATAGCTGAAACAAACAAGGATGAAAGATGTCTCTGCTCACTAGATACCGTAACACTTCTACCATCACTGGTTCTCAAAGTAACACACTTATTCTGAAAGTCTACCACAACCCCATGCTTAGACAACCAATCCATGCCTAAGATCAAATCATACTACTTAAAAGGCATTTCAATCAAATCACTAAGAAATTCCTCATCTTGTACCACAACTGAACTATCACGATGCACCTTACTAACTGCCACACTATGCCCCGAAGGATTTGTTACCAAGACATCAAATCCTAGGGATTCTGAATGCAATTCAGATACAGGCAAGATGGATGCACTTATATATGAATGAGTAGATTCTGGATCAATAAGAGCAAGAACTTAAATGTCAAATAAAAAAAATATACCTGCAATAATGGCTGAAGCATCCGGCTGCCTCTGCATCACATACACTTGCTGAGATGATCCAGTCTCATCTGGCCTACTGCCTCTAGCTGACTAAACCCGGGTCGACCACCTCTACTGAAACCTCTGCCCCCTCGACCTCCTCTACTGACAGTGGGTCGAGAAGCTGCAGTATTAGTCTGTCTATCTTCCAGTAGCTCAGGGCAATCTTTGATGAAATGATCTAGTGACCCACATCTAAAACACACTTCTGGTCCACCCGTCTTCCATCAAGCACCCCCATGTGCCCTACCACAATGGACACATGTAGGTGGAATAGACCTATGAACCACTGGAGTTGGAGCACTAGCTACCAAAACTGTAGGTCTTGATCTCTGCCTCTGATACTGAACTGACCTACCAGACTGCCTCTGGCTCCTACTGACTCTCAGAATAAAACTTCCTCTACCTCTCTTTATAGCTGAAGGCCCCGCCTCAAACTGGGGTCTCGTACCTCTAGTCTCCTCCTTAGTAGCAGCTGCTGCAATACCCTGTGCTCTCTTAACACTTCTGGCAGTGCAACCAACTGAGAAAAGTCTTGGTACCGAGAACCAGCAACAATTCACATAATAGAGGGCCTCAATCCCTCCTCAAATCTCCTGCACCGTTCAATCTCATTTGAAATAATTCCACTGGCATAGTGACTCAACCGGATATACTCAATCTCATATTCTGTCACAGTCCAGTTATCTTGCCTCAAACTCAGAAATTCCATCTTCTTTGCATCTTTATACTCCTCAGAGTATACTTCTGCTCAAACTCCCACAGAAAATCACCATAAGACAAGGTCGGTGGATCATCCATCGCATGTGGAACCGTCTTCCACCAATCATAAGCATCTCTTTGTAGAAGGGATCTAGCATAATCAAATTTCTCCTCAGAAGTAGCCTGCAGCTGGATGAATACCCTCTGAACTCTATCCAACCACTGCTCAGCTACTGCAGGATCTGTAGTACCAAAGAAGTCCTCTGCTCCATACTTTCTCAATTTATCATACTGCCTCACTGGTACTTGTGGTTGTGGTTGAGGTGGCGGCTGCTGCACTGGAGCTTGCCTCAACAATTCTACCATATGCCGTAACCAAACCGGTGAAATCTCATCAGCAGCTGGTCTCTCTGGCACAGGAGCAGGTGCCTCTCCAGCTCTCTCAACCCTAGTTCCATCTCTACCCTCATTAAGAGCTACACTCTCAGCACTACCTTCTATGGACTGACGTGACAGAGATGCCATCACTACCTATATCTGCAAACACAGCAGAATATGCCTCATCAAAGATCAGAAACTGCACGTGCCAAACCATATTTTAAAAATCAAAATTTTCCTTTTTCTTATAATTTACCCATATTGAGAATCTCAAACCTAGGCTCTGATACCAAAACAATTGTAACACCCTTATGTCCCATATACGTACACCACATATACTCTCAATATGTAATATACGTATACTGGATACAAAGATGTCACAGTCTATTTGAAACAAACCAATCTTTCTATTTAACAATATAAGAAAACTTAAAATATTTAAGTTATATTATAGAACATAATAGATAATAGGTAGTAATAGATAAAACATTTCTTATTGAAACACATATACATACATACCACAATAGTACCCAAAAATTTATCTAAAATATTTGTTTAATAAGCAGCGGAATATACATATATATACAACAAAAACAATATTTACAAAAATACGGAGTTTATACATGCTTGGCAGCTCGTTTCTGATCTTGAAGTCCAATAATCAACACTTCACAAGGATTACAAGCCTAGACTCAACTTGGTATAGCAGAACTCTTCGGTTCTACCCTGTTTTCTGTGCGATTAACCACAATCGCGCTAAGCCATAAGCGTAGTGGTACAACCATGATGACAACATGCTTTAGATGCAATGCCAATGTCACACTTTCAAGTATTAGAAACAATGTTCCAGAATGCCATTTTTCATAACATTAAATCTCAACATGTTATTCATTTGTTTCATCATTCATAGTTCACATTAAAGCAAAGACAAACATGGGCCCAAAAGAAACTAATATATCATTCAACTTCCAGAGTTACTATTTTGGTTCAAAAATCACATTTATCAAGCCCGTAGGTGAATCATTATTGCAATGAGAAACATCTCATATGTAATATCCCAACTAGGCTTCAAGGACTAGGCTCAACCAAGCTTCAAGGAGAGCTAAGCATCAACCCAACTTGGCTTCAAGGACTAAGCCCAACCCAGCTTCAAGGGATTGTTACTTTTAGGCATGCCACCAATAACAAAACTCTAAAAATTGAATAACACATTAGGCACACAATTCTTTTATTATTTCATTATCAATTCCATTCTCATTTTCTCATAATCATCTAGGCAACAATTCCCCAATTATTTCATTTGCATCATTATAGCCAACAATAATGGCTTCACATCTCATCATTAGGGTATAGAAAACCAATTGCATTGTACATACATTTTGAATGATCATTATATCTTTCACATTATGCAAATCATAGTATTAATCAAATGTATCAACAATGCAATAGATTACTTAACACATTTACAACCAAATGTGTTAAGTCCCAAAGTCATGTGAATGGATGCAATCATGTAGGGTTTGCACTTACCTCTAAGAGCAACTCACACCAATTCCAAACTCCTCTTCCAAGAATCCTTCAACACTTGGATTGGTACAGCTCAATTCTCTTCAAAACCTAATCCCAAAGTAATTATACACACTAACTTAGTGATACACATAATAAAATAAGAATAAGAACCAACTAGGGCAAACTCTACACATGACACGCTCAACAACACGGGCGTGTCCCTGTTCGTGCCCTAAACCCACAACACAGAAGCTTGGACATGCTCAGTGACATGGGCGTGTCACTACTCGTGTCACCCATCCAGAAAATAGAACCATTGACACGCCCAAAGACTTGGCCGTGCTCATGGGCGTGTCAGGCCAAAAATCCTGATTTCGACACCACCAATACCACATCCAACAAACATCATACTTTACCCTTTTTCACTCCAAACAATCTTACCCAAAACCATCAATAAACCATACTAAATTTGTATAAACACCAAAACAACTCAATACATACATCAAAACACAATAACAACCATCTTCACAACTCAACCCATACACAATCCATAACTCTTACTTTCTTTTCACCAAACTTAACCTCACCTCCAAACCACCCTAAAATCAAAGCCAAAAAGACCAAATACTCTCAAACACATCAAAATCAAACATACACACATCAACAACAACCATTCACCAAACTTAATTCACAAACTCAAAAGAAAACTAAAGAATCAAGATGGAAACTTGCCAAAAGTGATGAAAACCCTTCAAACTCCAACTTGATCTCTTGAAACACCTTCAAATCTTGAGTTAGAAAGTAACAAAAATCCCTTTCCTTCTTGTTAATGGTGGTGGCTGGCTAAGCACAAGAAAGAGGAAGAAGATGAAGATAAGTCAACCCAAAATCAACTCTTCTAACCACACAAATTCTCTTTTAATATCCACCAAACAATTAAATATTATAATAATATAAATATCCTCTTCCATTTATTTAATTTCAATTTTAAATAATCAATAAATCTCATTTGACCATCTCATTAGTTGACTTGTATATGTTGTATATATCTCTATATATACAACATATACACACTTCTCTTTCCTCTTAATCCTTTATACACACTTTAAAATCATTTAATCCAATTTTAACAATAATCATTCCAAAAATTTTAGGGTATAGTTTGGGATATTACAAGGTAAGTAAACTTTTTACATAAATTTTAAAGTATACTAATATTATTTTACCTAGCTCCAGGTTAAGCAACTCAAGAGATAGCGCTGGGTGTGCACATGGTGAGAGCCAGGAACTTCTACACGATCTGACAACCAAAAATTCAACTTTGGATACCCGACTCTCTCTCAAAAAATGCCAGGCACCCTCACAAGATTATGCTTATATGCCCATACCTGCAATAACAATGAAAATCAAATTCATACAAGTATAAGCATGGAATTGACAATGGTGGAAGAAGAGTACCTCGACAACCACCATGAAACCAATGAAAGACTTCTTATTCCTGCAAATCTTGTCTAGTCCATGTTAGAGACAAGCAAGGCCAGCTTCACCCTAGCCGTAAAGCTGTACCATACTCATATCAGTAAGGGCCCTCAACACCGACAAATGGATGACAGATTCGGTGCTGCATAAAATGGTTGACCCAAGCAAATATAGTAAAAATGCTCAAGCATATTGTTTGACTATTTCTCTACGAACCTGTCCATCATAATTCATCCAATAACTCCGAATCGACTCAATTTTTATCTTGAAGGGCTCTTTTAATGATGATTCTATACTGATTAACTGTTGAATCTCTTCATGTGTCATAATATCATTGGTAAGACGGACTGGAAGGCCATAGTACCGGATACCAGTTATGGCTGTATAATCGACTGGGCCAATGGTCATCTCTCCTATAGGTAGGAGAAAAGTATGGATCGTGTCCATCCACCGCTCCGATAATGCTTGAACTACACTCATGTCTATCAGACACTCCTCAGATGGTAATTGCAAGATGAAGCTTTCAAAATCGCACTCTCGGACAATCTGTTTTACCCAAGAGGGTGCTACATCATACCATTGTCGGGCTTTATAGACACATCCTCCGCCTTGGACAACACAATGATCACACTAACACAGAGCCAGGTAAGTCAACATGAGGTAAGTATATCATCCTACCAATACCATTGATTCATAGCCTAAACTTGTTATTTTCTATTTTAATTAATTTATTTATTTATCAAATTCTTAATAATAGTTCACTAATTAATTTGTTTTTCCTAATCTTTTGTACTATTAATAATTAAAAATTTTAAAACTAAAAAAACTAATAATAAAATGAAAAAATAAAATGAAATAAATTAATGAATACATATTTGTGCTATTAAAATATTAAGTTGTTACCTTAGTTTTTGTACTTGAACTGCGATGAAGTTGCATCCTAGCTAGTAGACTTACAGTTCCATTTTCATACCGTCGAATAAATTCTAACATCTCAGCATTGGATCAAGGATCAGATCTCGAAGCATGCACTCTCTCCATTTACTGCTCACTCAAACTATCTGCTCTCAAGCTATCTAAGTATAACTGAAAGTATAATTGAATGAAAGTGTGAGTTATAATTGGTTATAGCCGAGGCTTATATAGAAAAAGGATGAAGGAAAAGACAAATGAAAAAAAAGGAAACAGTAATTCCCGTGATATAAAAAAAATCTCACCATTAGTGAATAGTGAGCAAATAGTGATGAGCAGTGTCTAAATAGTAAATTCAATTATGCAATTCAATTATTCAGCTATTTGCGTGTATAAAAATATTTTTCGTACTTTTAAAATATTTTTTTCACACAGGGGCCAAGAGGATATAGGTACGCTAAAAAATAGCTAAATTTTTTTGCATTCTATTGATTACAATCTTTTTTTTTGTAGATAACCAAAATATTTTTAAGTCCAGAACTTATCTTGGGTCTAGAACCCAAATTATTTTTAAGTCCAGAACTTATCTTAGGTCTAGAATTCAAATTATTTTTAAGTCTAGAACTTACCACAGGCCCAGAACCCCAAATTATTTTTAAGTCCAAAACTTACCTCAGGTCCAGAATCCCAAATTATTTTTTAAGTCCAGAACTTACCTCGGGTCCAGAACCCCAAATTTTTTTTAAGTCCAGAACTTACTCTGGGTCCAGAACACAAATTATTTTTTAAGAACTTACCTCGGGTGTAGAACCCAAATTATTTTTTCTAAGTCCAGAACTTATCTCGGGTCCAGAATCCCAAATTATTTTTAAGTCCAAAACTTACTCCAGGTCCAGAACTCAAATTATTTTTAAGTTCAGAACTTACTCCGGGTCCAGAATCCAAATTATTTTTTTTAAGCCCAAAACTTTCATCGGGTCCAGAACTCAAATTATTTTTTAAGTCCAGAACTTACCCCGGGTCCAGAACCCCAAAATTATTTTTTAAGTCCAGAACTTACCTTAGGTCCAGAACCCAAATTATTTTTGAGGCCAGAACTCAAACTAACCTTGGGTACAATGTCCAGTCTAGCTCTAAATCCAGTCAAAAATCACATTACCTTTCACTCTCTTTTGCTGTATTCTCAGATCGCTCAAGCAGGGGGGGCAAACTGTAGACCATTAATTTTTTATCCAGTCGAGTCCAAAGATTTTAAAACAGTCTGAAATAATTTTTTATGGTATAAATTATTTATTTTAATATTTATTATTTAATTTACTTAATATTTATTATTTATTTTATTTATCATTTTTTTTATAAATATTTATTATTTATTATAATATTTATTTTACTTTTCATTTATTATTTATTTATATATATAAATAAAATATAAAATATAAAAAAATCGAAGACGGCATAATCGGGGACGAAAGTCGCTGGCGGCGAATTGGCCCAAGTCTAGCCTGTGTCCAGCCCATAGCTCACTCTCGGCTTGCCCAGCGCCAATTTCATCCAGGCCCGCGTGCAATTCTCGCCGAAACCTTATTTTACTTGGTCTTTTATTTTATTTCCAAAACAATTTTTAATTTCCTTAACATAGTAGGTTTTTTATTTTAATTACCTATAAATACCACATTAAAACAGACATAAAAGGGATTTTTAGAGGGGATTGGACTTTTTGGCAATTTATTCATAACCTCGGACTTGAAGGATCAAGAGGCATCAAACAACAAAACAATCTATAAAAGGCAGCACACACTGTCATTGTTATTGTTCAACCAGAATTAAAATTGTGGTGGAACCAACAACGGAGGTTTGAGTTTCTATTAACTTTTTATATTTCCAGTAGTCTCATTATTCAATTTGATCAATTGTTTAAGCATACAATGGATGGATTTTTATTTAAAACACGTTGATTAATTATTCTATTTATCATCTAGCTTCTATCTACAACCCTAAAAATTATTTTTTCAAAACCCTAATATCATAATACCCATTAAACTAATTTTTGAAGCCTAAAACCCTAATTGCACTTTTCTAAAATCACAAAATAATAATTTGTTTTCTCAAAATCATATCAATTCTACTTTTCTAAAATTCACAGTAGCCTATTCTTTCCAAACACCTAACTCTTAATCTTATTCTTATGATCTTCAATTTTATTTACTTAAACCCTAAACCTTAATATTATTTTCCAAAACCCTAAATCTGAAACATCCATTCACTAGATTCAAACCCTACTTTATTTCAAATCTAATCTTTTAATTCAAATATCCAGTAGCCATGTTATTTTTTTACATTAAATATTTCTTAGTTGACAAATCCAGTAAATACAAAACCCTAATTGTTAAACATAAAATCTATAAAACCCTAATTTTATTCAAGAAACCCTAAATGATGCATAAACCCTAAATTCATATACTTACTGCCTTATTAGATGAATGTTTATTATAAATTTTTATTGATGTTTCATATCCTGGAAGAATATTTTATTTATGATGAATGGTCGATTACTTTTATTGATTTGCTTTCGTTTCAAAACATTGTAAGAGGTATGTTTCCATATTTTGGGTACCTTATATTGTGAGCATCATGTAATTTAATTTATTTTAAAGTTTTTGGATTAATGTAAAAGACACGTTTCAACCTTTTGGTGGGTGTCCTATTTAGTTTTAGACATTGGATGATGTAAGGACACGTTTCCATCCTCGGATGGGTGTCTATTTATTTATTTTGTTTGAACATTGCTTTGATTTTAATACAGTGATGTTTTTATTTTAATTGTTGCATATAGTATAGATAATATTGTTATATTTAAGAATTTTATAATATTAAGACTTGCAAAGGAGGCCGGTTCCAATGAACCAGGCGTTGTGAGGGTGCTGGGCCGTTTCTCACCTTTTCCACACGTACCCAACTTTTTGAACCCATTATGGGGTTGGGGATTCCTTAGGAATCAAGACATCCACCCTTTTTTTTTCGGCCAGTCCGGGTGCCGACTCCATTTTCTCCGGGCTTAGGCCCGTGTTCTCTAAGGCCCCGAGCCTAAATAGTACCGAAGTCACAAGAATCATTCCACCGGGAGTGGGGGCAAAAATCCCCACTCACACCAGGAGAGCCTCAACTCTTGCCCTTATGGGTCCTAGGTTGGGCGCAGATCTCCAAATAAAGAATTAAATAAAAGATAAATAACAATATTAATGGCAACTGTTGCAAAACTCATCAAATTTGCAACGGTTACCTAAAATCATAATGGTAGAAGAGAAAATAATAAACAGGCAATAAGAAATGAAAACAGAAGAATAATATCGGTTGGGTTGGTTTAGGTGGTTGGTTTAGGTGTAGGCTTTCCACTCAAAGTAATATTTCGAGTGTGCCTACTTATCTCGTTTGAATGAAAATCAGAGCCATAAGTAGTTTGTGACTTTAATTGCAAAGGGGTTGATTTTAATTAGGTGTTATTACCGAATTAAAATAAATGAAAATTTGGGAAATGAACTTTCCCTTGGGTAAGCATTTTTTCTTGATGAAAGGTTTGACAACTTTGCCACTTTGGAGCTCTACTTGCACAAAACAATGAACCAAAAACAAATAGATGGTTGAAAAAAAATAAGATTTTTTTGTTATGGGTAAATTTTGGCAGAGTTTCGGGGTCCAATGTCGTGTCCCAAATCTATTTAATTTTGGTTCAATTTTGTGCAAGTGGAGCTCCAAAGTGGCAAAGCCCTCCAACCTTTCTCAAGAAAAGACGTTTACCCAATGTAAAGTGTGTTTCCCAAATTCTCATTTATTTCAATTCGGTAATAACACCTAATTAAAATCAATCTTTTTAAGCCCTTTGGAATCAAAGGCATGAACTACTTACTGTTCTAATTTCCATTCAAATGGGATAAGTAGGCACACTCAAAATATCACTCCGAGTGGTGAGCCCACACTTTAATAATCAACCAGTCCTTTTACTTTTATTTTTCTTGCTATTTTTGTTTATTGCTTTGAATATTATTATCATTGTTTCTCCTATCTTGTTGTGATGTTTTGAGGCTCCATTTACAAATTTGGTGAGTTTTGCAATGGATGCTATCATGCTTTTCTTTATTCATCTTTTTCTTTAAATTAGTTAATTTGGGGATTTGTGTTCAACCTAGGATCCATAAGGGCTAGAGTTGATGCTCCCCTAAAATCATTATTTTGGGGGATTTTTGATATTTTTTTCTTGCACTACATTTATGGATGTCATTGTTATTAAATATTCATACACTATAATATCATGCCATTCATGATAATTATGGCATAATCCATAAAAATCGCATTTCTTAAATCATTCTAAATAAAGGGGAAAATCAATCCGAGAGAAAGTTTTTTTATTAACACTGGTTTAGAAAACTTAGCCTGGAACCCATCGTGATTAGTTTCGGACTAGTATCTTTTGGGTATAAAATAAGTACATTTTTTATTGAGTCAACTAATGCGTTTTTCCTTAATTTTCCTAACCAAATAAACGAAGGTGGCGACTCTCCAATTTGTACTTTTCAAAACAAAAGCCACCATCCCTTTTTTTCAAAATAAAAAGAGAGTTTTCTTTTCAAAATAAAAGGAGATTTTAAACCCGTGCTTAATAAGCTGAGTGGAGGTCGTGCGCGGTGATATCATATAGGACTAAGTCCAAAAGAGTAATGCCCTGGCTCCCTTATTGGCGGGGTGAGGCCTCACATTTGGCAACTCCACTGGGGACCCTTAAAATTTTCAAAATAAAATTTTAATGTGCTTTTTTCAAAACCTTTTATTCTTGGATTAATGTTCTCTTTTCTCATGCATAAGGGTTCCTTACCCTTTAGTTTTAGGAAGCCTCGGGTAGCAAGTAGCATCCACTCAAAAACTTTCTTTAATTTATGTTGAGGGATAGCGAAAGCACCTAACCTACGATGAATCCTCAATCATTTTGAGGTGTAACATATATGCACATACTATTGGACCCACGCCAGATTCATTATTTGTCATGTGATTAGGTATATCATTATCCTAGTGTGATGGGACCTTTGAACCAAACCACTCTTTTGCATGTAAAGGCCATAGACCTTGTCCTTAAGAGGTATTTACTATAATTTTGTGTCATCTTCAATAAAATGGTTTCCATTCATACACTCATGCATCATCCCATATATACCCAAAATGGTAAAATTTGGCCCATCCTGAGTTTCAGCCACACCGGCTATGATCATCCTGAAAGAAGGCTACATCAGTCCAGACACCTAAATAATTAGGAAGGCCCCACCGACAGAACCATTTCCTTAAAAGGAACCTACTTACACTCATCAAAACATAAGCACTACTTTTAAAGCCCCACTGATGGTGGACAAAATTCTTGTAGTAAAGATCCCATAATGATTTTTTATAAAAAGTAAATCTATAGACCATCCAGAATCCCTGGCTTCATTACCTTTTCCTTTCCTTAGATTAAACCATGCATATCCTAGCTATGAACATGACCAAAGCTCAACATCTTGAAAGAATTTCATTCAAAGCACTAACCTCACCTCCTTTCATGATACCCAAGGTACCCTTGGCTCAGACCACTAAACCTAGTAAGATGCAAGCTTTTGTTGAGGCCATCCTCAAGAAACAAGAGGAAAGTTTTAAGAACATGTCGGTCATCCAATAGACTGACTTTAACAAGACCCTAATTGAATCTTTGAGTTCACAACACGACTCAATCATGACTGAGGTATGGAACATGATGTATGGGAATTGGTACATCCTTCAATCAATCCCCACCCATGATTGACCTTGCACAACAAAAAGTTATAGTTGAAACACCAAAAGCCCCACTACCTAACCCCCTGGTGAATCCTTTTCAAAAGGGGAAACACCCTGAAACCTTTATTCTCTTAAAAAAGTTAGAAGCAATGGAGAAGCGAATTGACAAGTTCAAGCACTGTGGTGAAACCTTTGACCTTGAATCCTTAACCTTATATCCTGAGACTCAATTGCCACCCAAATTCAAGATGCCAGAGATGGAAAAGTTTGATGGCACTACATGTCCCAAAATGCACCTCAAGATGTATATGGGGGCCCTCAAACCTATAAGACTTAATGATGAGCTCCTTGCTCAACTGTTTCAGAGGTCCCTTACTGGTGCAGCTGTCAGGTGGTTCATGGATCTTGATAAAAAGAAATATTAAACTTGAGAGGATGTTTGTAATGCTTTCACTAAACAACACCATTATAATATTGAAGTGGATATCGCAAGAAGGGATTTGGAGACCACCAAATAAAAATCGGAGTCAGAAAAATCGGCGACAAAAAAATCGTCGCGCGGGCCCGTGGGCATTTCGCCCGCAGGAATTTCCTGCGGGCGAAATTACTGTGCTATTTCGCACGCAGAAATTTTCTCACTGCGAAATAGCTTACAGGCCCGCTCCGCGCACGCTGCCGCAGCCAACTGCAGCAGATTTTTTCGCCAGCACAGTTTTTCCTCATTAGTTTTTTTTCAGCAGTGCAAATTTTTCGATGCAAATTTTTCGAAATCTAATCCAATTAGGTTTTGTTTTTTTTTTTATTAATATTACTTACCTTAACTAATTAGGAATAAACAACCTCAATCCACTATAAATAAGGACCAAAGGCAATTAATTTAAAGGGGAGGAAAAAATTCAAGAGTGGCTTGGAAAATTTGAAACCAAATCAAGGAAGGAAAAGAAGAAATTCAATTCAACCTTTTTCTGGAACAGCAACACCACGATTTAAGCAATTCAAAGGCAAAAAAAGGCTTGTCTTTGGAGCTAGTTCATCCAAGAAGAATTGTTTTTGGAGAAATCATCAAAAGAAGGTATGTGTTAATTAATTTTCTTTAATTGTTTTTTTTACACAGTAGCAAATTTATGAAATCAAAATTAAAAACCTTTGAACTTTAATTTAGTTTTTCTAAAGCCAAAAAAAAAACTTATTTCATTAGTTTATCTTCCAAAAGGCTTAAAATTGTTATTTTTTCTTCTTAAAAATCTTAAAACTCTAATTGAACATATTTTTCAAAAAACTATGATGTAAATTCTGCTTCTTTTAAAATTTTAAAGTAGGTTCTATTTCATTCAAAAAGTCTTCTAAAACATCTTTTCTACTTATAAAAACTTTAATTTATTTTTTTAAATTCATAAAACTTCATGAATTATCAAATTGATTTCTAAAACCCTAAAAATTATTCACCACCCGTGACCCTACTTCCAAAATATCAAATCCAAATTCAACATCCAAAATTCAAAATAATGAACACTAACCCTTTTAAAACCTTAAACCCTAATTTTTATGAACCCTAATCCTTTTAAAACATTAAAAAATATAAAAACCTAAATTTTACACAGTAGCTTAGGAACCCAATAACCAAAAATCACAAATTAAAGTATTTTAAAGTGTCTAAAACCCTAGTTTCATGATTTCACCATTCAAATATTAATTAAGTTAATCAAAGAGTCTTACCAACCCTTTAAAACATAAAACCCTAATTTATTTTAATTCCATAAAAAGTGACAGTAGCCATAATTGGACTTTTATTTGCTTCATTCAATTCCATACTTGATTATGCTTTGATTTATTTCTTATGCTTTAATTTATTTAATTTTAATACTTGATTTATTTAATTTATCATGGATGGATGTTTATTTTCTATTTTGATTAATAGCTTTGATGAATGATTTATTTATGATGAATGATTATTTACTTTTATCAATTAATTTAGATTTCCAAACGTTGTAAGAGGTATATTTCTACTTGGTGGGTACCTCATTATTTAAACATCATGTAATTTAATTTGCTTTTCTATTTTAGAACCTATGTAAAGGGCATGTTTCTACCTTTTGGTGGGTGTCCTATTTAGGCATGTGATGTAAGGACATGTTTCTATCCTTGGATGGGTGTCCATTTATTTGCTTTATTTGGACATTGCTTTGATTTTAATATATTGATGCTTTCTTTTAATTATTGTGTGTAATATGGATAATATTGTTATATTTAAGAATTTTATAATATTAAGACCTGTAAAGGAGGCCGGTTCCAATGAACCGGGCGTTGTGGGGGTGCTGGGCCATTCCTCACCTTCCCCACACGTACCTAACTTTTCGAACCCATTAAGGGGTTGGGGATTCCTTAGGAATTGAGTCATCCACCCCTTTCTTTTTCCCAGTCCATCCGGGTGGCGACTCCATTTTTATCCGGACTTAGATCCGTGTTCTCTAAGGCCCCGAGACTAAACAGTGCCGAAGTCGTAAGAACCATTCCACCGGGAGTGGGGGCTATTTTATTAGTTTTTGTTATAGATTTGTGTCTTGTTTATTATGATTATTATTGTTTTCTTTAGGTATTTTGTTAGTTTTAATATGTTTATTTAGTGTTTTCATTAATTTTAGTAGTTTTAGTTTATCTCAGTGTTTATGTCGTTTTTGTCCTAGTTTTTAGTGTGTGTTTACATTTTGTTGGTTAATGTTCATTTAATTCTTGCTTAAAGTTTGTTTCAAGTTTTGTTTTAGGTTAAAAAGCCAAGGAACCAAATTGAAGGAAAAAAGGGACAGTAGCTGACACAGGCAGAGGACACAGCCAAGCTTGTGGCCGTGTCTCATACCAAGTTAAAGAGAAGATCAAGACACAGAGAGGAACACACTCAAGGGACACGGCCAAGTCACTGGTCGTGTCCCTCCAAAGAAGCTCAAACACGGCCAAGTTGCTTAGGCTTGTCCGTGTCTCACTTAAACCCAAAGCAAAGAAGAAGAAACATAGAAGCAAACACAAGCAAGGGACATGGCCAAGTCACTGGCCGTGTCCCTCCAAAATGGTCCAACACGGCCTAGTCAACCTCCAACACGGCCGTGTCACTCAACCAAAGAAGAAAAGAAGAAAAGCAAGTAGTAGTGAACACAAGCAAGGGACACAGCCAGGCTTGTGGCCGTGTCCCTCCATTGCACCTCCAACACGGCCAAGTTCAGTCCAACCTAGCCGTGTCTCTCATGAACCAAAGGCAACGCGGATTTTAAGCGGAGGTTTCGTATAAAAGAAAAGAAAAAAAGCTAGGGTTTTGAAGGTTGTTGGCGATTTTGAGAGTTGTTTTGAGCTGTCAAAGAGAGTTTAGGTTTTTCATATCTTGTTTTCTTTGATTTTTGATTACACTTTGGATTAAACTAGCTTAGATTAGATTGTTCTAGCCATTGATACATTCTTATTGCAAGATTTGAACAAGAGATTCTTCAGAAGCTTCAAGGAGTTTGTAATTTGGTTTTGTTCTTGAACTTTATCTCTTTATTTTCATTGGAATTGTATTTATGGATATTATCATGTCTAAATTGATTTCTTTGAATATTAATGAGATGAGTATGTTTGATAGCATTATGAACTAATTTGATCTAGTCTAGGGTTTGTATGGATTTTCTATGATTGTATGAATTGGTTATTACTCTTAACTCAATAATTTCTTTAGCCTTAATTGAATGAAATATTGTTAATATATAATTGATTGGCCACCAATTATGTGTTTTAGGTATTAGATGATGGATTGAGAGATGAAGTCTAATGCTGGAACAATTCAATTAAGGACTTAGGTGAATTAGAGATATAACCTAGGAAAATATTATTTCAATTGGAACAAGATTATTTGAGAGAGGTTTGAATGCGAGAGCTTATTTCCTTTATTCAATTAATTAAGTTGCTTGAGATTTAATCTTTGAAATTAAATTGGTTAAGAGGAATAACCGTTCATACTTATAAGTAGCAGAGAAGTGCAAACCCTAGAGCATTTTATTAAGTGAATCAAAACATTAGCTCAATTTACTTTTATTGCTTTAAACTTCAATCAATCTTCTTCATTAGTTAACAATTTAAATTTTCTTCATTACTTGTTATTTATAATCTGATAATCAGTTAGCTACTTTAGCTTCCTTGTGAGATGACCTTGGGGTGATTACCTTTGCTACAGCTACCTCGTATACTTGCGAGTGACGCTTTGTGGTAGAGTTAATTTGAGCGCAACAAGTTTTTGGCGCCGTTGCCGGGGAAGCTAATTGGCGTAATTGTTTATTAGGCAAAAAAAATACTTTAGATTATTTTTCATTGTTTACTTTTGATTTTATTTTGTCTTTTGCTTTTAATAATTTCTTTTTCTAGAAATTTTGTTTATACAAGGCAGGAGAGCTATATCCATTCATTCCAGAAATTCAGAGAGTGAAAAGGAGCAGGGAAGAGTTTGAACTGTACACAGGATTTGATACTACAGAGGAGGACACTTCTGATTTTGAGTCGGAATCTGTACAATCTGTTAAAATGGCTGAAGAAAGACAAAGGACTATGAGATATTTTGCTAGACCTATCATTGGAACTTCCACTTCTTGCATAAGACTGACAGATGCAGCAAGGAACTATGAGTTGAAGAACATTCATTACAACATGCTGTCATCATTCTATGGAGTTCCAAATGAAGATCCTTTGAACTTTATTCGGGATTTTTATTCTACCCTCAACACTTTTCCATTGGGAGGACTAACAGAAGATCAGTTGAGGATGAGATGTTTTCCATATACTTTGAAGGATAGGGCAAAGAGCTGGCTTATGATGTTGCCCGAAAACTCTTTGACAACTTGGGAGCAAGTTTATAACAAGTTCATGGGCAAGTTTTATTCACATTAAAAGACTGCTGAATTGAGAGGGAAGATTGCTACATTCTCTCAATTTGAAGGAGAACCATTTCATGAGGCTTGGGACAGATTTAAGATGCCATTGATCCAGTGTCCACATCATCACTACCCACTTCAACTTCTGAACCAGTTTTTCCATGATGGTTTAACCCAGCAATTTCAGAATACAGTTGATAATGCAGCTGGTGGAGCCATGGGAGAAAAGACAGCTGATGAAACTTATGAGATCTTTGAGATGTTGGGAGCTAATTCTCAATAAAAAAGTGTAAGGGGAAGAAATAAAGGGGTGAATCAACTGGAAGCCAATAGTGAGATGGTAAATTAGATAGCTGAGTTGACAAGGTAAGTGCAGATGCTGAACATGAAGAACAATATTTCTTCATCTACTCAAGAAGCGTGTGGAATTTGTGGAACTTTCGGGCATGGAGCAAACATTTGCCCCTCTGTATATGAATCATATGGGAATGAAGCTGAGCAAGTCAATGCCATGGGGGGATTTCAACCAAGGACCTGAAATAATCTTTATTCAAATTCATACAACCCTGGTTGGAGGAATCACCCAAATTTTTCTTGGGCAACAAATAATTCTCAGCAGCCTTTCCATTTGCTCCAGAGACAGAACCAACAACAAGGCCAATCCTCAAATCAAGGGCAGTCTAAGATAGAGAGTTTGGAGGAAAGTTTACAAGCTTTCATCCAAGTCAGTGCTAAAAATCAAGAGATGACCAACAAGAGGCTGGATTCCTTAGAAGCATCTTTTAAGAAAGTGGAGACTCAAGTAGGGAAACTTGCACAACAGATGCAGATTCAACAAAAGGGGAAATTCCCAAGTCAACCTGAGCAGGCACAATTAGTGACTGTTCTTAGAAGTGGTAAGGAAATTAACAATAATGTTGAAAATGATTCTATGAATGCAGGTGACCAAGAGAACAAGGAGGAAGGAGAACCAGAGAACAAAGGTGCTGGAGATGGATCAATGAAGAAATCCCCTTCAACAGATTTACACAAGGCAAGCAATCCATACCGGCCACCTATACCATTCCCCAGCAGGTTGAAGGATGATAAACCAGATAAGAAATTTTCTAACATCTTCAACATGCTGTCTAAGGTAAGTATTAACTTACCCTTACTGGAAGCAATAAAGAACATGCCGGCTTATGCCAAATTCTTCAAAGAACTGATCACCAAGAAAAAAAGGTATGAGCCAAATGAAAAGGTGATAGTTTCAGAGGTAGCTAGTGCTGTTCTGCAGCATAACCTACCTCCTAAACTAAAGGATCCTGGAAGCTTTATAATTCAAATTACTGTGGGGAATGGAAAGGGGACTGATGGCATGTGTGATCTAGAAGCCAGTGTAAATTTGATGCCTTATTCTGTGTATATAGAATTAGAACTAGGGGAACTTAAACCGACCAAAATGGTGTTGCAATTAGCTGATAGATCTTTTAGATTCCCGAAAGGGGTTATAGAAGATGTGTTAGTTAAGGTTGGAGGGTTGATAGTACCTGTGGATTTTATAGTTCTTGACATGGAAGGAAGTAACCCTGCACCATCAGCACATACTATTTTGCTGGGTAGGCCTTTCATGGCTACTACCAACACCTTAATAGATGTTAAAAATGGTAAGTTGTCGATGACCGTCTTAGGACAAACTGTTGAATTTTCTATTTTTAACACTTCTCCTATTCCTACAACTGCTTTATATGAGGAATGTTCTTTAATTAATTGTGTTGAAGCAGTTGTTTCAGATGATTTCTTGCATACAGATTCCTCAGATAAATTGGGGCTAACACTGACCTTAGAAGAGGGGGCTAAACCAGTGGGGGAGACCCAAAGGTGCCTTAACCCAAAGGCATATGAGAGCTCGAGGATTTACAAGGATCGCACAAAAGCACTTCATGACATATTTATTGTGCGAAAGACATTAAGTCTAGGTATGAAAGCTTTACTTTTTAATTATCGACTCCGTCTGTTTCCAGGTAAATTCAAGTCTCGATGGAGTGGTCCTTTCGAGATAACTCAGGTATGTCCTTCTAGTGCCATTGAATTGCTTAACTCTCGAACCAATAAAACTTTTAAAGTAAATAGCCAGAGAGTTAAACCATATAAAGAAGGATTTCAAGAAGTGAGGATCATTGACAGCACTTTGATCCACGATCCCTAAGTCTTGCAGTGATGTCCAGCTTTATGACATTAAAGAAGCGCTAAATGGAGGAAACCCATCGGTTTGAATTTCTTTTTCATAGTTGTAATTTTACATTCAGCAAATTTTGATTTTATGTTTGGTTTAAATAAATGGAATGGGTGCTTTGATCGGTTTTTATTTTTCTAATGTGTTTCAGGGTTGATCGGAGAAGAGGTTTACAATTTCTTTGATATTTATTGATATTTGGTGATATAAAATAAAATAAAAAAAAAGTTAAAAAGTGGCAGGAGGAGACACGGCCAAGGAGCTTGGCCGTGTCCCTTGGCAGTGTCACATGGGACACGGCCAAGCCTCATGAAAAATTTCTTTTATTTTGTTTTCTTTTAAGAAATTGCACAGTGAGTGACACGGCCAAGGAGCTTGGCCGTGTCCCTTGGCTATGTCACATGGGACACGGCCAAGCTTCACCAAATTGCTCTTTGTTTTTTTTATTTTGCACCTCTTCTTCCAGTAGCATACACGCCCATGGGACACGGCCAAGTCACTGGCTGTGTCCCTCAACCCACACAAGACACGGCCATGTTCACCACAACTTGGCCTTGTCTCTCACTTTTTCACTTTAAAAACACGATTCTTTCACCTTTTTCCTCATTCAATCCCTAGTTTTTCCTTCTGTTCACTCTCTCGATCTCTCATTTTTCCCTCTCTCGTAACCTCCATTAATTGTGCTTCCAAGCTCCAAATCCTCCATTAAACCTCAAATTTCTTCACCAAAACTAGAATTAGTTTATCAAAACTTCTTCTTTGCTCATAAAAGTTTGATTTAATCAAGTTTTGGTATTGAATTTTTCAGATTTCTCAAGATGCCAAGAACAAAGATAGTTTCACATCACAAGAAGAAGAGACCTACAACTGAAGGGGCTTCTTCATCTTCATCGGTTTCATCTTTGATGAGGGCAAATCTTTTGGCTCGGGGTTTCTTCCCGACGAGGTATGTTAATGATGAATCCCATGATGCTCTGCAAATTAGGACTAATTTTTATCGTTATGTGAAAATTCTTGGGTGGGAGAACCTAGTCTCCTTGCAACCTTTGCAGTTTCAAGAGCTGAGTTTGGAATTTTTGACATCTCTTAAGGTTGAAAGAGATGAACAAAAAATTTGCTCTAGGATGAGTTTTAGATTGCTTGGGAAATCATTTGTGATTAATATTGAACAATTGAATGCTATATATGGTTTCCATCAACATGGGGAAAGGTCGGTACCTAAAGAGTTTAAACAGCAATTTGCTTGGGGAGCATTAGGCTCGGGGACTTATGTGGCCAAATCGGCCAAAGCATCTAAATTGAGCAATCCCGCTTTGCGGTATTTGCATCGTTTTATGTCCTGCGGATTCTTTGCTAGGAAGGAGAGCCCGGGTGTGGTGGAATTGAGTGAGCTATTTTTCCTGGATTGTGCTTGTAATGCAGTGCCTGTTACTTCCGGCTATTGGTTAGCCGATGTTTTTGATAGTGTGGCCAATAAAAGGAGGGGGGCAATTTGTATTGGAGGGTTGATTACCACATTAGCAGTAGCCCTTCTTGAGGATTTTGACCCGAGTACCAGTCGTATGACTAGAATTTTGGGTAATGACTCATTGGATTTGGCCACATTAGAAAAGATGCATATGGTGGTGCACAGGAGAGGGGCTTATATGATGGCTTCAGCTGAGCCAGAAGCACCGGGGGACAGGCAGAAGAGAGCACGGGTTCAAGAGGAGTTCGATTCGGATTCTCTTGGTTTAGATGAAGATGCTCCGCTCTCAGGTGATCAAGAAATACTTAATAGGATTGAGGCATTGGAGGGCAAGGTGGATAGTAACCATGCTGCGGTCTTGCAGCAGTTGGAACAGATTAATAGCAACCTTGCCAAGATCTTGAGTCTCCACCCCTCGGCTGCATCATCTTCTCATCCGCCTTCACCTTAGATTTTGAGTTCCTTTCTTTATTGTGTTTAGCTTATTTTTGTTATTTTTCATTTTTGTTTTTAATGTTAACATTTTATAGTTTGGATATTTTATTTTATATATTGTATTTTGTTTGTTTTTGAACATTTGTGTTTGTGATGAAAAGTTAGGGTTTTACCTCACCAGGGTACGATGGAAGACAGGTTGTACTTAACTCTTTCTCTTTATTATTCTTGTTTTCCATTGAGGACAATGTAAATTCTAAAGTGTGGGGGATTCTTTTAGCTTTTTCTTTATTCTTGTTTTGTTTGTCGTGGTGTGTTTTATTGTGTTATGCATGGTATAATTGTTGAAAATTTATTGATCTTTTCTATGATTCTAGCATTATAGTTGAGACTTTAATATCAGCATAGAAATGAGTATTTGAATTCATTCAGGATCAATTTTCACATTCTGCAATTCATAACATATAAATCTTTGTGAACCCACCTTTGTGAGTTTTGAGCCTTATAGATTGAATTTTATTGTCAATTGATTTTCTTTTCTTAAGTGTGCACCTTCATGATTTTGCATCTCTAGAGTTTGCTTTTGCATGCTAATTGAACTCACATTATGATTTAATCTCAAGTTTTAGAATGATGAAGGCAAATTAGGTTAGCCCTTTAGGTTAAAAAGACCTCCCGTAATATTGAATTCCTTAGTGAGCCAAGTTGAGCCTTTGACCTTTTCTTGATTGATCAACACAATTAACAACTCAACTTTCTCTTATTATCGTCATACCTGCATTAAGGAATGGAGTTTTATGATATGACAATAGGGTGGTTTATTTCAAAGTGTGGGGTAAGCGAGAAAAAAAATAAAAAATAAAAAAATAGTATTGTTATTTGGGGTTGAAATGCATACTGTGCACATTGTATTTGACTAAGAGTCGCTTATTCTTTTCCTCTACATTTTAAGCTAGATGTTCCATGCAAGTTTATATTTTGTATATATATATTAAAAAAATATGATGATAAAAATAAAAGAAAAAGAAAAAGAGGAAATAAAAAAAAGATATATATATATAATTCATATATTTTCTAGCATTAGAGGAATGATGACTCGTGTATTTTTCTTGAAGTATGCAAATATGTGAAAGTATCAAGGGTTGGTGAGTATGCCATTTGAGGGAGTTATGAGTTTCTTAGCAAGAGTATTGTCTAAATTAGATACTTCATTTCTTGATGCTCCAGCTTAAATATCTTTTCTCACACCTTTACCTTAGCCCCATTACATCCAAATGGAAGACCTTCGGATTATTTCTTGAGAAAATCAGTGAGGGAGATTGGATAATTAATCAAGTTTATGGTAGTATGCAGTCATGAGTGGTTTGAGTTAATTAACCTTTGAAATCGAGTGAAACACTTAGAAGAGAGATAAGATTTGTATGTCTGGATTAATGAATGAGTTAAAAAATCTTGATTGAAGGAAATTGCAATTATTTATGGCTGAGTCTTAAAGATTTCATCTTATATACTGAAATTATAGTTAAGGTTGTTTGAGTTTTTAATTTATGCCATGTGAATTTGCTTGAGGACAAGCAAAGTTTTAAGTGTGGGGTAGTTGTTTTATTAGTTTTGTTATAGATTTTTGTCTTGTTTATTATGATTATTATTGTTTTCTTTAGGTATTTTGTTAGTTTTATTACGTTTATTTAGTGTTTTCATTAATTTTAGTAGTTTTAGTTTATCTCAGTGTTTATGTCGTTTTTGTCCTAATTTTCAGTGTGTGTTTACATTTTGTTGGTTAATGCTCATTTAATTCTTGTTTCAAGTTTTGTTTTAGGTTAAAAAGCCAAGGAACCAAATTGAAGGAAAAAAGGGACAGTAGCTGACACAGGCAGAGGACACGGCCAAGCTTGTGGCCGTGTCCCATACCAAGTTAAAGAGAAGATCAAGACACAGAGAGGAACACACTCAAGGGACACTGTAACACCCTGATACTCCATATAAGTACCATACATATACCTAGTATACATACAATACATATATGTAGTGTCAGAATGTCACGTAAATTTTCAGTTTATTTACCTTTAACCGAATTCATAAAATTTTACATTACTTTGAAACACATTTATAAAATCATTGCTCTTATTAAAAATGCAACATAATTAAAATCATATATGTATGCATCACCTTCTAGTTGGTCTCGAGACACCCTTACTCTTCTCGTGGCACCACAGCTAAACTTCCAAATTAACCTCATAAATACCTGCGCGATTAAACATCCGCGCTAAGCCCGAGAGCTTAGTAGTACTAAATAAAACAATAATAAAATAAACTTTGCCAAAAGAATCATACCTTAAATTTTTAGCATTTAGTTTTATTGTTTTCTTACCACGTATTCCTTTCTCAATGCATTCTTCAGAAGTTCTCACTATCTTTGCAAATTTGATATATAATTACATGGAACATTCATAACACAATTCTTGCCCTTTCTATTTCATATATATATATATATAACATACATCATTTTAACAAAACACCATTCAATGATCTATCCAAATTTTCATAATAGCAATTCTCACAAATTCCACCTTCATATACATTTTACACATCATACAACATGTTCATAAGCCCATATCTCAACAAAGTTCCTCAAACACATTCCTCTTCAATACATCAATGCACATATTACAAAATCATACTTCATAACATCATTTTATTCACAATTCATCAAGCATGAATCACATTGACAACAAAGACAGACTTGGGCCCAAACAACATACTAATATGCCATTCAATTTTCAGAGTAATGCTTTGGTTTAATTATCACATTTATCATTATCATAGACCCAACTAGGCTTCAAGGATTAGGTTCAACCAAGCTTCAAGGGGAGCAAAGCATGCTAAGCTTCAACCCAACTTGGCTTCAAGAACCAATCCAACCTAGCTTCAAGGGTGGTAACATCTCAATTAGGCTTCAAGGATTTAATCCAACCTAACTTCAAGAGATTGTTACACTTCTTAGGCATGCCACCAACAACAAACTCTGAAAATGGAATAACACATTAGTCACACAACTCATTTATCAATTTTATTCTCAATTGAATTATCATAACCAATAACAATGGTTCACATTTTATTTGGATCATCATAGCCAATCACAATGGCTTCATCACATCACATTAAAATCACCATAGCCAATAACAATGGCTCACATCTCATTTGAATCATCATAGCCAATAACAATGGCTTCATATTTCATTTGATTTCAACTAACATTTCATCTGTCATCACAATATCACATATTTTATATTTCATGCTTCATCACAACATCACATCATTCCTATAACACATTACAATTTACAAAGCATAGAACATAACATTATTCATATAGTATCATCAAATCATATTGATCAATTCATCACTCAAGTATACATGATCATTATATCTTCCACATTTCCTATACCATCATTGTTAGATACATCACACTTTACATTATTCATGGATTTATAATCTTCTATATACTTTTGGTTGGATCATTATTGTTTTAAGTGTGTTTAGGTACCAAAAGACCCTTTTAAAGATCCAACAATATAAGAAGAATATATAACAATGTAAGAAGGACAAAGAATAAAACATTACTTAACACATTTGAGGGACACGGGCAGCACACTTGAGGGACACGGCCAAGCTTGTGGCCGTGTCTCTCAACACAATTTTGGCAGTAGCGAACACGGGCATGGGACACGGCCAAGCTTGTGGCCGTGTCTCTCATCACAATTTCAAACAGACTCAGACACGGGCAGAGGACACAGCCGTGTCTCTCAACAAAAGTCAGGCAGTAGCAAACACATTCAAGGGACACGGCCAAGCTTGTGGCCGTGTCTCTCCAAAATCCATCCAACACGGCCAAGTTGCCCTAACTTGGCCGTGTCTCTCATAATTTGGCCGTGTCCTTCAAGAACTCAAAGACCAAACCATTTCCAAAATTCATACCACAACCCTTTTAATCATCATCTTTGTTCATATTTATCAATTCCATATCACTTTAACATTTATATAACTTCATTATATCACCATAACAATCAATATATATACATCACTATAATCAATTACTCAAAATACCATTTCATTCATATCAAATCCTAACTCAACAATTCATCATCATCATCACAAATACCCCAAATTATCAACACTTAAATACCAATTCAACACAATTACATACTTCAATCTTTCATTTCCATCATCTTAAACACCAACCATACCTCAATCCAAAGAAACCCAAAACAAGAAGATAAAAACATATATATACATAATCAATAAAATCAACTCAAGAGAGAAGTACTTACTTGAATAGCTTGCCAAATCTTCAATATCCATTTGCAAGCCTCTTGATAACCTTAGTCTTTGGTGTAATTAGAAGTAAAATCCCCTTTCTCTCTCTAGCTTCTCTCTCTCTCTCTCTCTCTCGTTTACTAAGAAGAAGGAGACGAAGGAGAAGAAGAAAGAACGTTCTCGTTCTTTCCTTCATCCTTATCATATATATATATAATAATAATAATAATAATAATAATAATAATAATAATAATAATAATAATAATAATGCAATTAAATCTCCTCCACACAAACTTCTTTTTGCTTTCCTCTTTATTTTCCTTTTTGTCCTTATTATCATTATTATTATTATTAACTAATCATACAAATATATATATATATATACAACTCACTTTTCCTACACCATTTTATACCTCATATATATGTTACATTTTATAATTCCCATATCTTCTCTTCACTTCTTTTCTCTTACCCTTCAATACACACATTGAATCCAAATACAACAATAATCCCAACACTTTTAGGGTATATTTTAGGATATTACAATTCTCTCCCCCTTAAATAATTTCGTCCTCGAAATTATCCAGCATACTAACAACCCATTTAGAACAAATCACCATCTTAACTTCCATATGAAGATAATCGTATCGTACATTATAATTTTATCAACTCACATAACTTCTACTCTCCCCCTTAGAAATAATCATCTTCTCTGAATTTTCACAATTCATCAATGTATAGATATATATATACCTTTATATCTTATTACTTTCTCAACAAAGCAATTAAGATAACTCATTACATTACCAATGAATTTTATCTTTGTATTAAAGTCAAATTATCACATTATCTCTTTATAGATATTCTTAACTTTAACTTCAAATATCAATATCTTAACATTGATTATTCCATTCTTACTATCACTTTCAAAATAACATTTACCAAATCTCAATGGATAACAATATTTTTAATTCCTTTAACTTACTTTTCACTTAATATAAATATTAATACCAAACTTTTAAACTTACTTAACAGATAAACAACATTTCTCTTTTCCTCATCAAACACAATTGATATAATTCAATTTATTTATATTCATTCATATGCCAAAATATTATATCATACACATTACCATTTAGATTCTACACTCCCAATACAACTGTACGTATTAAATCTCAATATTGACTTGCAACTTTAGCGAAATCTAGATCAATCGATCTATTACACACAATATACTAATATCTCAACCTTATTTGATTCAATCCAACAATTATCTTATCCACATTTATCATTGGATTTTACAATATATACATATATATAACCTAATCTCATTAGATCAAACTTATATTCAAATTCTTGTCTTTTCAGATTCATATACTCAATCAATAGAAATCATACTTATAAATATACTTTTCATTATTACTATAAGTATATCATCATCTCTCATACTCATGCAAAGTATATCAATATAATCAACAACTATAGCTTCATAAACAAACTTTCCTTCGACCAGGTCGGTAGTCCAAGTTCGGTTGCCCAACACAATGGGTCCGCTTGGTTCCACAGGAGGTAGACAAATCCGTTCCTTATCTTTTCACCATTTATTTCTCATAATCAATTAAGCATTTTACCTCATTTATAATTCATTTCCAACATCCTTGTCAATAATCATAGTTTTTCATCATATCAAAGTAGTATACACATATATCATTAACTATATTGAACATCTCATTATTCAATCATATTATCTAGACAAGCTTAAATCATATCTTTTAACCATGTTTATAGGAACATATTTATCCATCTCACCAAAACTGTACTACAATTATATTATCTCAGCTCTAACTCTGAAGATAATAAAACCAACCAATTAATCACACTAACCAACTCATATGACCATGATATATTAACAATCACACCTAGGATTTGTAAATCAATATTGTTCTTCTATTATTCGATTTCCAGCCATCACAATTATAAAGCTAGATTGTATCACAACAATTTATATATATACTTTAAACTTTTATTACACCAAGAGTTAACACCTTTTTAGTTTCATCTCAACCAGTTTACTTTTAATTATTTGATCATCATAACCTAACTCATGTTCCATAATATAATCTTTAACATTTTCTACACTCAACCTTCAATCAAATACAAATCTTGCACATATATCATTCATTACTCCATTTTCAATCCATCTCCTTTAAATTTTTTTTTTTTAAATACATTATTCTTTCCTTACAATTTCCTATTACACTTATACATAAAATATTTCCACACACAAATACTTTAAGTTCCCAAAACATCTTATGATAACCTGATTTAGTTATTATCATAACAATTTCATAGCCCCATATTACCCAAATTCATTCTCATTTTCTATTTCATCACATAATCTATTCTACGAAAATTTAATCTTTATTAAATCCACTACTATATGCAATCTCATTTCTAATACCATTAAACATACAATGGTATAAAATAATAAACATATCATATATGCATTCATAAGTCACATTCATAATGTGACTCACTTCGCACCTTTCTTATATATATTCATGTCGAAAATTCCTCTTACATATCCTTTATATATATACACATAATTATGCAATTTATTAAATTTCTCTTTTGCATATAGTTTAGACAAATTTAATATTTATCACTTTCCTTGGACTATTATCATTCTCATACTTTTAACATAACTTAAATTATTCCTTAACTTCAATAAATATATACGCTCTACTTATAATATTATTTTACAAAGATCTTAATCACATGTCCAATGTGATATCTTTCTCACATTTGTTTTTAAATACCTTTAACATATCTTTCCTACCCATTTTCTTCCTTTCCAATCAAATTACTTAAAGTAACTCATTTCCATTTACTCAATCCTTTTTTTTTTCTAATCAAATTTTCCTATTATCAATCTCATTCCCCAATTCATAATACTTTCATGTGCACTACTATTCATTTCATATATCTCATGTATTGAATACATTAAACTATCAATATCTAAATAATCTTTATCTACATTCCATTATAACCATAAGTTCTCAACTTATTAGTTTACTTAAACTTCCATTTATTCATCTCATTCTCTTAATATCAATCTTAAAACATCTTGTATATATATACTACTAAGCAACATCAAACATATATGTTTCACCATTACCAAGCTCATTCCAAAAATTTAAGTATCATATATTATCACCATTTACAAGAGCTTTTACAATATTCAAACATATCACATTTCTAACATTGAAATCACCATGTTTGCACTAAATTAACAATACAATCAACACCAATATCTCTTTATATTTAACCAACATCATCTCTTTTTCCTCTTAAGCAAACCTTAGTTTTTCATGTCCATACCTTAAATTATCATACTTAATCTATACCAATCAACTCATTCAATAATCCACTGTAATCTTTTCATTTAAACCATATATCTTTCCATATTACTCATCCAGCAATATTTCCTCTTTCTAGAAATCTAAACATAAGTTTATTAGAAAGAGGTTCAAATAATAGAGGAAAGATTACATACTTTAATCTAAATTCTTTTTTTAACTCATTTCCAACTTTATTCTTTTAGCCATTTCCTTATATGTCATACACATGTCAACAATTACACTTTTACTTATAAATTCCATATCATTTCTTTACATCACAATCACTTTTCAATTATCAACATTTTAAAATTTTACTTTCATATGAAACCTCATTTACATACTATCATTTATCTCATGTAATCCAAATACATCACAATTCACATAATGCCACGTTTGAGACCAACCTAGATGTGAATGCATATGCATATATTACCAATTGCATTTCAAAACTCTTCTTTTTGATTCTCATTTAAATTTTTCAAAAATTTTCTTTTTAATTTCACTTAGGCCGAGAATTTCAAACCTAAGCTCTGATACCAAAATAATTGTAACACCCTGATACTCCATATAAGTACCATACATATACCTAGTATACATACAATACATATATGTAGTATCAGAATGTCACGTAAATTTTCAGTTTATTTACCTTTAACCGAATTCATAAAATTTTACATTACTTTGAAACACATTTATAAAATCATTGCTCTTATTAAAAATGCAACATAATTAAAATCATATATGTATGCATCACCTTCTAGTTGGTCTCGAGACACCCTTACTCTTCTCGTGGCACCACAGCTAAACTTCCAAATTAACCTCATAAATACCTGCGTGATTAAACATCCGCGCTAAGCCCGAGAGCTTAGTAGTACTAAATAAAACAATAATAAAATAAACTTTGCCAAAAGAATCATACCTTAAATTTTTAGCATTTAGTTTTATTGTTTTCTTACCACGTATTCCTTTCTCAATGCATTCTTCAGAAGTTCTCACTATCTTTGCAAATTTGATATATAATTACATGGAACATTCATAACACAATTCTTGCCCTTTCTATTTCATATATATATATATAACATACATCATTTTAACAAAACACCATTCAATGATCTATCCAAATTTTCATAATAGCAATTCTCACAAATTCCACCTTCATATACATTTTACACATCATACAACATGTTCATAAGCCCATATCTCAACAAAGTCCCTCAAACACATTCCTCTTCAATACATCAATGCACATATTACAAAATCATACTTCATAACATCATTTTATTCACAATTCATCAAGCATGAATCACATTGACAACAAAGACAGACTTGGGCCCAAACAACATACTAATATGCCATTCAATTTTCAGAGTAATGCTTTGGTTTAATTATCACATTTATCATTATCATAGACCCAACTAGGCTTCAAGGATTAGGTTCAACCAAGCTTCAAGGGGAGCAAAGCATGCTAAGCTTCAACCCAACTTGGCTTCAAGAACCAATCCAACCTAGCTTCAAGGGTGGTAACATCTCAATTAGGCTTCAAGGATTTAATCCAACCTAACTTCAAGAGATTGTTACACTTCTTAGGCATGCCACCAACAACAAACTCTGAAAATGGAATAACACATTAGTCACACAACTCATTTATCAATTTTATTCTCAATTGAATTATCATAACCAATAACAATGGTTCACATTTTATTTGAATCATCATAGCCAATCACAATGGCTTCATCACATCACATTAAAATCACCATAGCCAATAACAATGGCTCACATCTCATTTGAATCATCATAGCCAATAACAATGGCTTCATATTTCATTTGATTTCAACTAACATTTCATCTGTCATCACAATATCACATATTTTATATTTCATGCTTCATCACAACATCACATCATTCATATAACACATTACAATTTACAAAGCATAGAACATAACATTATTCATATAGTATCATCAAATCATATTGATCAATTCATCACTCAAGTATACATGATCATTATATCTTCCACATTTCCTATACCATCATTGTTAGATACATCACACTTTACATTATTCATGGATTTATAATCTTCTATATACTTTTGGTTGGATCATTATTGTTTTAAGTGTGTTTAGGTACCAAAAGACCCTTTTAAAGATCCAACAATATAAGAAGAATATATAACAATGTAAGAAGGACAAAGAATAAAACATTACTTAACACATTTGAGGGACACGGGCAGCACACTTGAGGGACACGGCCAAGCTTGTGGCCGTGTCTCTCAACACAATTTTGGCAGTAGCGAACACGGGCATGGGACACGGCCAAGCTTGTGGCCGTGTCTCTCATCACAATTTCAAACAGACTCAGACACGGGCAGAGGACACAGCCGTGTCTCTCAACAAAAGTCAGGCAGTAGCAAACACATTCAAGGGACACGGCCAAGCTTGTGGCCGTGTCTCTCCAAAATCCATCCAACACGGCCAAGTTGCCCTAACTTGGCCGTGTCTCTCATAATTTGGCCGTGTCCTTCAAGAACTCAAAGACCAAACCATTTCCAAAATTCATACCACAACCCTTTTAATCATCATCTTTGTTCATATTTATCAATTCCATATCACTTTAACATTTATATAACTTCATTATATCACCATAACAATCAATATATATACATCACTATAATCAATTACTCAAAATACCATTTCATTCATATCAAATCCTAACTCAACAATTCATCATCATCATCACAAATACCCCAAATTATCAACACTTAAATACCAATTCAACACAATTACATACTTCAATCTTTCATTTCCATCATCTTAAACACCAACCATACCTCAATCCAAAGAAACCCAAAACAAGAAGATAAAAACATATATATACATAATCAATAAAATCAACTCAAGAGAGAAGTACTTACTTGAATAGCTTGCCAAATCTTCAATATCCATTTGCAAGCCTCTTGATAACCTTAGTCTTTGGTGTAATTAGAAGTAAAATCCCCTTTCTCTCTCTAGCTTCTCTCTCTCTCTCTCTCTCTCTCTCTCGTTTACTAAGAAGAAGGAGACGAAGGAGAAGAAGAAAGAACGTTCTCGTTCTTTCCTTCATCCTTATCATATATATATATATATAATAATAATAATAATAATAATAATAATAATAATGCAATTAAATCTCCTCCACACAAACTTCTTTTTGCTTTCCTCTTTATTTTCCTTTTTGTCCTTATTATCATTATTATTATTATTAACTAATCATACAAATATATATATATACAACTCACTTTTCCTACACCATTTTATACCTCATATATATGTTACATTTTATAATTCCCATATCTTCTCTTCACTTCTTTTCTCTTACCCTTCAATACACACATTGAATCCAAATACAACAATAATCCCAACACTTTTAGGGTATATTTTAGGATATTACAGACACGGCCAAGTCACTGGCCGTGTCCCTCCAAAGAAGCTCAAACACGGCCAAGTTGCTTAGGCTTGGCTGTGTCTCACTTAAACCCAAAGCAAAGAAGAAGAAACACAGAAGCAAACACAAGCAAGGGACACGGCCAAGCCACTGGCCGTGTCCCTCCAAAATGGTCCAACACGGCTGTGTCACACAACCAAAGAAGAAAAGAAGAAAAGCAAGCAGTAGTGAACACAAGCAAAGGACACGGTCAGGCTTGTGGCCGTGTCCCTCCATTGCACCTCCAACACGGCCAAGTTCAGTCCAACCTAGCCATGTCTCTCATGAACCAAAGGCAACGCGGATTTTAAGCGGAGGTTTCGTATAAAAGAAAAGAAAAAAAGCTAGGGTTTTGAAGGTTGTTGGCGATTTTGAGAGTTGTTTTGAGCCGTCAAAGAGAGTTTAGGTTTTTCATATCTTGTTTTCTTTGATTTTTTATTACACTTTGGATTAAACTAGCTTAGATTAGATTGTTCTAGCCATTGATACATTCTTATTGCAAGATTTGAACAAGAGATTCTTCAGAAGCTTCAAGGAGTTTGTAATTTGGTTTTGTTCTTGAACTTTATCTCTTTATTTTCATTGGAATTGTATTTATGGATATTATCATGTCTAAATTGATTTCTTTGAATATTAATGAGATGAGTATGTTTGATAGCATTATGAACTAATTTGATCTAGTCTAGGGTTTGTATGGATTTGCTATGATTGTATGTATTGGTTATTACTCTTAAATCAATAATTTCTTTAGCCTTAATTGAATGAAATATTGTTAATATATAATTGATTGGCCACCAATTATGTGTTTTAGGTATTAGATGATGGATTGAGAGATGAAGTCTAATGCTGGAACAATTCAATTAATGACTTAGGTGAATTAGAGATATAACCTAGGAAAATATTATTTCAATTGGAACAAGATTATTTGAGAGAGGTTTGAATGCGAGAGCTTATTTCCTTTATTCAATTAATTAAGTTGCTTGAGATTTAATCTTTGAAATTAAATTGGTTAAGAGGAATAACCGTTCATACTTATAAGTAGCAGAGAAGTGCAAACCCTAGAGCATTTTATTAAGTGAATCAAAACATTAGCTCAATTTACTTTTATTGCTTTAAACTTCAATCAATCTTCTTCATTAGTTAACAATTTAAATTTTCTTCATTACTTGTTATTTATAATCTGATAATCAGTTAGCTACTTTAGCTTCCTTGTGAGACGACCTTGGGGCGATCACCTTTGCTACAGCTACCTCATATACTTGCGAGTGATGCTTTGTGGTAGAGTTAATTTGAGCGCAACAGGGGCAAAAATCCCCGCTCACACACGGGCTTAAATTTGAAGAAAATGGAGTCACCACCCAGATGGGCCGGGAAAAAGAAAGAGGTGGATGACTCGATCCCTAAGGAATTTCCATCCCTCTATTGGGTTTAGAAAGTTAGGTACGCATGGGGAATGTGAGAATGACCCAGCCCCCCATAGCGCTTGGTTCATTGGAACCGGCCTCCTTTTCAAGTCTGTATATTATTAAATTCTTTAACTTATTATCACACCATCCATACTACATGCAATTATTGAAATAAATAATTATTATATTATAAATAAATAAGCAAATAAAATGAGCACCTATCCGAAGATGGAAACATACCCTTACAACGTCTTAATATCCACAAAGAAAATAAATAAAATAAGACACTCACCAAAAGGTGAAAATGTGTCCCTTATAATTGTCCTAAAGATCCTTAAAGTAAATTAAATTACACAAAATAAATAATTAAATAAATAAGGCACTCAAGAGTGGAAACATGCCTTTTATATCCTTAAAATTCAAATAATAAAAATTTCAATCCATAAACATAATCACCACACAAGAACTATAAAATTAGGGTTTAATTAAAAGGAAATAGAGATTAATCACAAATAATTATAATCAACAAATAGATATTGACCCAATTGACTAGGGAATATGTACGGAGGTCCAGCTAGCCAGTTAGTGGGCGGGGGTCAAGGGGGCAGCGCCCTTGAAAGGTAAATTATTTACAAGATATGGTTTTGATGGAGAATTAGGGTTTTGTTAATGAAATTAGGTTTAAACATAGAATTAAGGTTTTATAATATGATTAGGGTTTTTACTTAAACTAGGGTTATTTGGATGTAAATTAGGATTTTTTTTCTAAACTAAGATTTTACATGTGAATTAGGGTTTTAAAATATGGATTACAGCTTGTTACGCAAATGATGTCAGATTAGGGTTCTATAATCAATTTAAGTCTCAGATAAAATTGAAGCTAGAATTACAGTTTATCAAATCAACAAAAGTTGCACAGCATGCCAAATTCATAAAATAATATAAAGATGGTTAACTTTAATTTAAAAAAAATAAGAAAATGATGCTTGTGTTTGTAGACTCCACCAATTTTAATTCGTTATTAACCTTGGTCTAGTTGAACAATCCAAAGATAAATGATTTTCAACTATTTCATTCTTGATTACTATGTTTGATTCTACGTCTTTGGGTTTTTGAGTTTCTATTTGTTTGCTTTTTCTCTCAATTGTGTTGCTAGGTTAATTTTGGTTGCTCTCCATTTCTTTTAATTCATTCAAGGTTCTACTATTTTTGTTAATTCTTGTGGCTTCCCCTGACTGTCTTTTTAATCCTCTATTTATAGACAAAGATGGTTTAATTAAAAAATCCTAATTTATTAAGGGTCTACAGATACAGTTCAGTTCATAGAAGCAGAGACATGTAAAGAACTTGTCCCCATTGATTTTGACCCACATGGAAACCCAATGGTTGCTAACATCCTCAAACACATAAAATATTTTCCTAGAATGGGATTGGGAAAAAAATAATAGGGAATACATAGATTCCCAGATTATCCTTTCATTCAGCCACCATTTTGTTTAGGTTATATACCCACTCCATAAGATATAGAGGAGATGGAGGTAAGAGCTAAACAGAGGTCTCAATCCAAAAAGATGGCAGAAGTACTTGACTGGCCCATGAGACCATACTTTAAAACTTTAAATGGATACTTTGTGAAGGAGGGAGAAGAATCCCTTTATTACGGATTTTCTGAACCATGGTTGAATTCCATTACAAATAAGCTAACCTCAGGGTTTGAAATTTTCTTTGATGTCAGGCTTAGCCTAAAAGATATCATGTCAGCCTTGGAGATAGGGGGAGATTTTGAAGATAACATGGAGCCTGCTCTATTTCAAATAGCAGTGTTAGAAGAAAGAGCAGAATCAGTTTTCAGCCACCTTATCCAATCAGTTGCAGAAATGCCCAGCAATTGGTATTTTAAAAAGAATGGTTGTCCATCATCTGAACCTACCCTATCCATAATAGAACCAAGAGTCTAGCTAAATCAAGAGTCAATTCTCTAGCCAGATTCTTAGCTTTTGTCAAATACCAAGCCAATAGACCATTTCAAGTTCAAAATTGAGTCGGGTTCTGGGCCAGTACCCAATACCGAGTCTAAGTCTTCTAATTTAGAGTCTGAGTTTGAGTATTTTAGTTCATAGTTTGAGTCAGTTGCTTCAAGTCTAATTCCCTGGGCTCATTTGATTAAGTCTTTTTGTATGGAGAATTCTTATAACTATTTCAATATCAATAATAGCTCCTAGATTTTTACTTATTTTCCTTCACCTCCTGATGAGCATTATAGAATATTCAATGTTAACGAGATTAATAAAGATAAAGAAACAATAAATTTGGGAACAATAGAAATATAAAAGAATACATTCATTGCATCTCCGTTCATTCATAAATAGGAACTGGAAATGCTCTTTAAAGAGTTCCAAGATTGCTTTGCATAGGAGGTGAGTGATTTGACAAGGTTGGATTCCTCCATATCAGTGTACTAGATCCCGACATTCGACCACATGAAGCCAGTCAAGCAAAAGCTCTGATGACTCAAGCCTAAATGGTCCTTGAAGATCAAAGAGGAAATAACCAAGCTGTTGGACAACCTGTTTATAAAACCCATCATGTACCCTCAATGGATAGCTAACATTGTTCCAGTTCTGAAGAAGGATAGAAAAGTGCTAATGTGTATAGATTATATAGATCTCAACAAGGCATGCCCAAAGGATGATTTCCCTCTACCTCACATTGACCTTCTAGTTGATAGATTAATTGGATCTGAGATGGTTTTATTAACCGACCTCTATGCAGGGTATAATCAAATTTTGGTTCATCCTCCTGACAAAAAGAAGATAGCTTTCATTGCAGAATGGGGCACGTATTATTATAAGGTTATGCCTTTCGGTCTCAAGAACATTGGGGCAACCTACCAAAGAATGACCACTACACTTTTTCATGATATGATACACTAAGATGTGGAAGTTTATGTGGATGATATGGTCATTAAATCAAAAAGGGTTGAAACCCATGTGGAATCTCTAAGACAGTTCTTCGTTAGACTCCATCAATACCACCTGAAACTCAACCCTGCCAAATGTATATTTGGGGCAGTGTCGGGGGCTATTCTTAGGACATATGGTCAGTTCTCAGGGAATTGAAGTAGACCCTGCTAAATCTAAGGAAATTATAGAAATTCCTACTCTTATTACAGAAAAGGAAATCAGAGGATTCTTGGGATGCCTACAGTATATTATTCATTTTGTTTCTCAAATAGTTGCTGTGTATGGGACCATCTTCAAGCTACTTAAGAAAGATACTCCAACCAGATGGAATTAGAAGTGCCAAGAAGCATTCAAAAAGATCAAGCAATACTTATTGTCACCTTTGGTACTACAACCCCCAAGACCCAATGATCCTTTGCTCCTCTACCTTTTAGTAACAAAAGAAGCAATGGGGGATATGCTTGCTCAAAATGAGGAGGGATCGAGGAAGGAATTTTCCATTTATTATCTCAGTAAAAAGTTATTAGGCTACAAGCTCAAATACAATCAGATTGAAAAGTTATACCTAGCCTTATTATAGGTATGTCAAAAGTTATGCCATTACATGGCTTTTTACACCACACGAGTAATTACAGATCACAGCCCCTTAAAACTTCTTATGGAAAGGTCGATTCTGGATATTAAGATGGCTCGATGGCTCGCAGTGTTGGCCACTTTTGATCTCAAGTTTGTGGCATGCAAAGTAAATAAAGGAAATGTAATAGCTGAGCAGTTGGTTACTACTCCAATAGAAATAAAGTTGAAGAACCAAAATTTCCAGATGAGGACATCCTAGGTATCGACAAAGAAGTTTGGATTATGTATTTTGATGGTGCATCTAATCAAAAGGGTTATGGTGCATGCATTGTCTTTATTACCCCAGAAAGGGAACAAATTCCATTGGCAATTAAATTGACTTTTGAAGTCACCAATATGAGGCAGAGTATAAAGCTTGCATAATCGGGTTGGAAATGGCTCTGAAGCTAAAAGTCAAAAGTTTAGAGGTCTATAGAGATTCCACCCTTACTGTATCTCAAGCATTGGGAAAATGGAAAATAAAGGAAGAGTGTCTGGTTCCTTACCATCGACGCTTCGAAGACTTGGCACATCAATTCAAGGAGGTTTCATTCCAATACCTACCTCGAACAAGGAATCAATTTGATGATGCCCTATCTACCCTGCCTTTGATGACCCATATGAAAAAAGAAATGGTAGTTGTCCCCATTATCATTGATGTGAAAACTCAGCCACCGTATTGTGCTATAGTTTAGGAAACAAAAAAAAAAGTTATGGTTCTAGGATATCCTCAATTTCATTCAAATTGTGAACACCTTAATCAAGCCACAAAAACATATTGGAGGACCCTAAGATAATTAGTAGGCCAGTACATTTTGAACAATGATGTGCTACAAAAAAGGTCCTGAAACAACATTCACCTCAGATGTGTGGATGAAGCTGAGGTGCAATAGGTGATGGAATGGGTTCATGGAGATGAGCAAGGTCCCTGCATGAATGGAATTGCTTTAGCTCAAAAAATACCAATTTAGGTTATTATTGGCTTACCATGAGGGAGGATTACTCAAATGTTTTCAAAAGATATCATAATTGTCAAATATATGCCAAGTTTCAGAAGCAATCACCAATCCCTTATACCCTATTACATCTCTCTGGCCATTTGCAATAAGGGGAATTGATGTGATAGGGAAAATCACCCCAAAGTCTTCTAATGGACATGAATACATATTAGTGGCCATAGACTATTTCACTAAGTGGGTAGAAGTAGCTTCCTATTCCATCCTCAATGCCAAAGAGGCGCCCATTTCATTCATATTAACATCATTTATTGGTATGGAGTACCATTCGAAATAATTTCAGATAATGGTTTTAAATTTTCAGAAGAAGTGGTCCAATCAATGGAAAAGTATAAGATACAGCATCATAGGTCCTCTCCTTACAGACCTTAAACCAATGAAGCCGTGGAGGTAGTAAACAAAAGCATAAAGAATATCTTACAAAAGATGATGCAAGGTTACAAGAGTTGGCATGAACATTTGCCTTTCGCTCTTTGGGGTTATAGGACTTCAATCAGAACACCAGCCAGAGTAATTACTTATTCTTTAGTATTCAAAATGGAAGCACTCCTTTCGGTAGAAGTAGAGATTCGATTAGCCCGAACATTTTGTGAAAGTCAAATCAATAAGGTGGAACGGGCCAAGGCATTATAACAAAAGAGAATGGATGTCATATACAAAGTACAGGGTTATCAACAGAAAATAGCGAGGCATTATAACAAAAGGATCAAAGAACAAGTTTATAAGAGGGGCAACTAGTTTTAAAAGAAATCAGAATTCCAACACATGACCCTAGAGGGAAGTTCAAGCCTAATTGGGCAGGACCATACTTGTTGAAGAAGATCTTGTTAGGAGGAACACTGATACTTTCAGATTTAGATGGGATTAAGCTTTCAAGCCCATGCAACATGGACCAACTCAAGAGATATTTCATATAAACCTTCATTAACGTAGGTGTAGCAGAACTACGTGGACCTGATTCTCAAAAAAAAAGAGAGAGAGCTCGGCGAGTTGAAAACATTATAGGGCAGCTCGAGCAAAAATTAAAGTAACAAAAATAAAGAGATACGTAGGAAGCACTCCTTAGGTTTGGTCCAAATCATCTCATAGCATCTATCTCATGCAATGCATTAAAAAGAGAGAGAGAGATATAGAGAGGATAACGATAATGAAATTTTATTGTTCTATAATGCTCATAAGAGATTTCAGTTGTGAGGCATAGAATTTTCTATCCAAAATCAAAATTAGGCCAAAATCGCATGTCCTCTTAGAGCAATAAGCCCTAAAGTCTAGGTAGTCTCTTTAGTAGCTCTGCCTCTAGCTCATCAATCAAAGCCTACCGTCAAACTTTCTCCCTAGGCCAAACCATGGTAATAAACCAACCCCTATACCCATCAATAGTGTATATCAACCCAAATGGGCACAACATGAAATCCTCGGGGGCAGAAGCAGAAGTAATGACTGAAGGAGTATGAGTTATACCATTTGGTGGAACTTGAATGGCCCATCTGTCTGAAAATCTGAGTACCTGGGTAGAATGTTGACATAGAAAAGCCCAACAAGTAGACAACCCTATATACAAAGCTCATGGACATCAAAGAGCAAATTTGATAACAAGGGCAATACCACAAAACCTCGTCTGGGCCAAGCTCTAAAAACTAAGAGGTCCAGGCTCTCTCAAAGTCCTGAGGAATGAGAATCTATCTACTCCTATAAGCAAAGGGAGAGTAAGGAATTCTGGATGGAATCGCCATAATACAAAGATGATTCCTTACCCAAACTTACAAATAACCAATCAAGTTTTTTTTAAAAAAAAGTACCTGAAGGACAACATGAGTTAAAGACTAGCCCTTATGAACCATATAAATCTTGTTGAGGCTGATAATAGTCTCAGCTAGAAAAAGCATAGAAATGGAATGGGAATCCTCCATCTGCAAAATCAGTGGAACCAAGTCAAGCAAGCCCTAACCTGAGTCACCTCTAAAGAGAAATCCACTAGTCAAACAAAATGCCAAAGCCCTTGAACGTTGTCTCTACCTTACCCTATCCTCGGTGTCTTCCCAAAATTTGGCAATAAGTGTACATAGGTTCACTTTGTCATCCCTTTCCATAAGAGTAGCCTCATTCTCACTCAAGTCCAATAACAGCTGAAAAGCATAAAAATAACCAGACCGATGCTCAGGATTATATCCTAAAATAGTACTAAATTCTTCAAAAGTAGGACACATCCTGTTTTATTAGTTTTTGTTATAGATTCGTGTCTTGTTTATTATGATAATTAATGTTTTATTTAGGTATTTTGTTAGTTTTTATTGGTTTGTTTAGTGTTTTCATTAATTTTAGTAGTTTTAGTTTATTTCAGTGTTTATGTCATTTTTTATCTAGTTTTTAGTATTGTGTTTATGTTTTGTTGGTTATTGTCTATTTACTTTTTGTTTAAAGTTTGTTTTGAGTTTTGTGTTAGGTTAAAAAAGGCAAGGAAGCAAATTGAAAAAGAAAAAGGGCAGTAGCTGACACAGGCAGAGGACACGGCCAAGTCACTGGCCGTGTCCCATACCAAGTTAAAGAGGAAGAGCAAGTCCCAGTAGCAGACACAAGCAAGGGAAACAGCCAAGTCAGTGGACGTGTCCCTCCAAAGAAGCCCAACACGGCCGAGTCACCTTCACTTGGCCGTGTCTCACTTGGTTCCAAAGGAAAAGAGAAGCAAATCTTCACAGAAGCAAACACAGGCAAGGGACACGGCCAAGTCAGTGGCCGTGTCCCTCCAAAAAGGACCAACACGGCCAAGTCACTTCTGACTTGGCCATGTCACTCAACCAAAGAAGAGAAAGAAGGAAAGCAACAGAAGTGAACACATGCAAGGGACACAGCCAAGTCAGTGGCAGTGTCCCTCCAATGCACTCCAACACGGCCAAGTCACATCTGACTTGGCCGTGTCCCTCATGAACCAAACACGCAGCGGATTTTAAATAGACGATTCATATAAAAAGAAAAAGAAGCTAGGGTTTGAGCGACTATTGAGAGTTGGAGATTGTTTTCAGCCATCAGAGAGCAAAGCTAGGGTTTTGACAATTATTTTCTTTTAATTTTGATCACACTTTGTTTTATCTATCTTAGATTAGATTGTTCTAGCCATTGAGACATCCTTCTTGCAAGATTCGAACAAGAGATTCTTCTGAAGCTTCAAGGAGTTTGTAACTTGGTTTTGTTCTCGAACTTATTCTCTTTATTTTCATTGAAATTGTATTAACGAATATTATCATGTCTATTTTGATTTCTTTGAACATTAATGAGATGAATATGTTTGATTGCATTATGAACTAATTTGATTTAGTCTAGGGTTTGTATGGATCTGCTATGATTGTATGAATTGGTTATTCTCTTAGCTAATAATTTCTTTAGCCTTGATTGAATGGAATATTGTTAATATATAATTGATTGGCCACCAATTATGTGTTTAAGGTATTAGATGATGGATTGAGAGATGAAGTCTAATGCTGGAACAATTCAATTAAGGACTTAGGTGAATTAGAGATATAACCTATTAAAAAGATTGTTTCAATTATAACAAGATTAGTTGTAAGAGGTTTGAATGCGAGAGCTTATTTCCTTGACTCAATTAATTAAGTTGTTTGAGATTTAATCTTTGAAATTGAATTAGTTAAGAGGAATAACCATTCATACATACAAGTAGTAGAGAAGTGCAAACCCTAGACCCTTCTTATCAAGTGAATCAAAACATCAGTTCTAGTTTACTTTTATTTGTTTTAAACTTTAATCAATCTTCTTCATTATTTAACAATTTAAATTTCTTTAATTACTTGTTATTTAATATCTGATAATCAATTAGCCACTTTAGTTTCCTTGTGAGACGACCTGGGGGCAATCACCTTTGCTACAGCTACCTCGTATACTTGGGAGTGACGCTTTGTGGTAGAGTTAATTCGAGCACAACACATCCCTCATATCATATCCCTAAATCTAAAAAAGTGATCTACAGGGTCCCAAAATTTCAGGCAAGCCTGAATAAAATCATTGTCCAATTTCACCCCTTTCAATGTGAGGGCAGGTGCAATACCATACTAGCCAAAGTTAATTTTGTCCACTTTATCCAGATGGGTGGTCCATAAATGCAAAGAATGACTGGAAAAAAGGCTCCATAATAACACAGACTGTCAAAATTCATGGTAAAAGTCTAAAGGAATTACTAAGAGCAGAAAAAATTGACTTAGCTTTTGACATACCCATACTAGAACCAAGCAAAACCTTTCAATTTGATTGTATTTGAGCTCATGAACTAATAACCTTTTGTTGAGATAATAAATGGCAAATACCTTCCTTGATCCCTCCTCATTTTAAGCAAGCATAGCCCTCATTGCTTCTTCGGTTACTAAAAGGTAGAGGAGCAAAGGATCATCGAATCTTAAGGGCTGTAGTACTGGAGGTGACAACAAGTATTGCTTGATCTTTTCAAGTGCTTCTTAGCACTTGTCATTCCATCTGGTTGGAGTATCGTCTTTTAGTAGCTTGAAGATGGGCCCACACACATCAGCCATGTGAGAAATGAAACGACTAATATACAGTAGGCGTCCCAAGAATTCTCTGATTTCCTTTTCTATCTTGGGAATAGGCATTTCCAAAATTGCCTTAGATTTAGCAAGGTCCACTTTAATTCCCCGAGAACTGACCATATGTCCCAAAAATACCCCCGATGCTGCCCCAAATATACATTGTATGGGGTTGAGTTTCAGGTGGTATTGATGGAGTCTAATGAAGAACCATCTTAAAGCTTCCACATGGGTTTCAGCCCTTTTTGATTTAATGACCATATCATCCACATAAACTTCCACATCTTGGTGCATCATATCATGAAAAAGTGTAATGGCCATTCTTTGGTAGGTTGCCCCAGCGTTCTTGAGACCAAAAGGCATAACCCTATAACAATATGTGCCCCATTCTACAATAAAAGTTGTCTTTTCTTTGTCAAGAGGATGAACCAAGATTTGATTATACCTTGCATAGAGGTTGGTTAGTGAAAACACCTCGGATCCAGCTAATTTGTCAACTGAAAGGTCAATGTGAGGTAGAGGGAAATCATCCTTTGGGCATGCCTTGTTGAGATCTCTGTAATCTACATACATTAGCACTTTTCCATCCTTCTTCGAAACTGGCACATTGTTACCTACCCATTAAGGGTACATTATAGGTTCTATAAGAGCTTATGCTTGACTAGTTTCATGCTGTCAAATGTTGGGATCTTGTGCATTGCTATGGAGGGATCCAACCACGTTATATCACTCACTTCCCATGAAAAGCAATCTTGGAACTCTTAAAGGAGCATCCTCATTTCCTGTTTGTGAATGAACAAAGATGCAATGAATGTATTCTTTAGTATTTCTATCATTCCCAAATTTATTGTTTCTTTATCTCCATTAATCTCATTAACATTGAATATTCCATAATGCTCATTAGGAGGTGAAGGAAAATAAACAGAAATCTTGGAACTTTTATTGATAATGAAACGGTTATAAGAATTGTCCTTACAGAAAGACTTGAAATCAAATAAGCCCAGGGAATTAGACTCAGAAGTAATAGACTCAGACTCTGAACTAGAAGACTCAAACTCGGATTCTGAATTTGAAGACTCAGACTCGGTACTGGGTATTGACCTAGAACTTAACTCAATTTTGAACTTGAACTTGGCTTGTTATCTGACACAAACTGAGAATATGGCTGGAGACTTTACTCTTGATTTAGCTAGACTCTGGTTCTACTGTAGGTAGTGTAGGTTCTGATGATGGACCACCATTTTCCTTAAAATACCAATTGCTTGCCATTTCTACAACCAATCGGATCAGGTGGTTGAAATTTGATTTTGCTCCTTCTTCTAATACCGCTACTTAAAACAGAGTAGGCTCCATGTTGTCTTCAAAATCTCCCCATGTCTTCAAGGTTGGCCCGCTATCTTCTGGGCTAAGCCTAACATCAAAGAAAATCAAACGTCGAGGATAGCTCATTAGTAATGGAATTCAACCATGGTTCAGGAAATCCATAATAAAGGGATTCTCCTACCTCCTTCACAAAGTATCCATTTAAAGTTTTGAAGTAAGGTCTCATGGGCCAATCAAATGCTTCCCCCATCTTTTTGTATTGAGACCTCTGTTTGGCTCTTACCTCCATTTCCTCTACATCTTCTAGAGTTGTTGTATAACCTAAACCAAATGGTGGCTAAACCGAAGGATAATCTGGGAATCTATGCATTCCCTGTTGGTTTTTTCCCAATCATATTTTGGGAAAATATCTCATGGCTTGAGGAATGGATCAAAAACAAAGGGGAAAGTTCTTTCCCTGCCTCTAGTTATTTTCCACTTATTAACCTATAAAATCCTTTTTATTCTTCTATTTCTCTTCTTCAAAAATTAATTATATATGCATGGTCTCCAAAGCAACAAGTTAAAGTAAGCTAGGACATCTAAAACTTGAAAAAGGATTTCTTGTTCTGCAGGGCTAATTGCCACTTTGATGTTAGCAACTCCTAAAACTTCTCTTTTGGTGTTGTCATATGCTCTCATAATCTGATCAAAACGTCTCTTTTGATGTTGTCATATGCTCTCACAATCTGATAAGAAGATATTAATTTTGTCATTTCAATCTCCAAGCAACTCGCTACCTTGAGTGGGCAAACATTCAATGTTGAGCCATTATCTACTAGGACCATGGGTATTGTCTTTCCACGAGCTAAGACAGTGATATAAAGAGCATGATTGTGTCTTTCCTCACTTGGGAGATTCTTATTTGAGAAGGAAATGGCAGATGACTGGGTCATATATGCGACCAAGGCCTTAGGAGTAGTTTCAACTGGCATCTAAATTTGACTCAAAGCCTTGCAAAGAGCTTAGTATGAGGGTAACTAGATTGAAGGAAGCTCCAAATAGAAAGACTAGCTTATGTCTTTTTAAGTTGCTTCAATATCGGGTCCTCTTCTAGCTCAACAGTGGGGTTTGCCCTTACAGGCATGGCTATTTTTGGTGGAGACATTGATTGTGACAGGTCTAAAGGTGGTTGTGTAACCCTCCCACTTTTGGTCATTGCATTGATCTCATCCGCAAAATTATTCAAATCCAAAATGCAGCAAAAATCATGGATCGGTAATGTGGGATCCATTTCATCATTATAATACCCCAAACTAAGAAAGAGATAAAAAAATATATATAATTAATTTTTAAAGAACAGAAATAGAAGAATAAAAAGTATTTTATAGGTTAACAAGTGGAAAATAAAAATATAATCTTGGATTAAGCAATTAAATTTGATGCCTTTAAAATATTTTAGATTGAATATAAATTATTTTTAAGAACGAAATATTAAGATAAAATGAAATTAAAAGCTCAACATGTAAAAGAATAGAATGGCAAGAAGGAATACATTTATATAGTTGGGCTATAGGATAAAAGAATAAAATTAAAGAGAGAAAGCTGAATAAAGGAAGTAAATGACTAAAGAATAAAATAATAATAATTCGGGCAAAGGAAAGGTTAAAGCTATGACTTGAGTTAATTATCATCATTTATGATACTAGGTTGTAATTATTATCCCTAAAAGCTAGAAGAAAAGTGTCTTCATGCATGCTAATTAAATTAAGCTGGTAATTTTTCTTGTCTTCATGCATGTTAATTATATTAAAGTGGCAACTTTAGAGTTTACTAGGTAAATAAGATAATAATAATGAGGAAATAAGTGTCCAATGGGTGAGGTCTCAACAGAGAGTTAAAATGGACGTGGAGAGTTAATAAAGAGAAGAGCAAATGGGAAGCAAGTGAGAGATGCTATTTAAAGCCCACAAAATCTGATTTAAAATTTAAAAGAAGAAGAAACTTATAATAGTTTTAAAAGCTTAAGAAATGAAAATAAAATTTTCATGCAAAAACTCTCTTTTCTTCTCCATTTATGTCGAGAAATGTTTCTTTCTCCTTTTTCAAACCAAAAGCTAGGAGAATGTTGGAGAGGGAAGAAGTTTGCTTGATAGGCTGTCATAGAGGTTTAAAGAAATCAAGTTTTTGGTTCCACAAAATCATGAAAAAAAAGGTGAGTGTCCAAAACATTCAAAATACTTGAAAGATTTTTCTCTAAGATGATAAATGTCTCAAAGATAATAATTGAATAAGTAGAGATTGTTTTAAAAAAATATATATCCATGCTAATAAACTGAAGTGTGCATAATATTTGATTTGGTTTTGCATAAATAGATGATCTAATATTAGGAACGTTAAAAGATATGTTGAATAACGTGAGTTGAATCATAATATTAGATTGCATGTAAATTTTATAAATGCTTGAAGTGAACTATAAGGGTATGAAGGTTGAAAAAAAAATACATATATACAATAATAATAACAATAATAATAATAATAATTTGCATGTTATTTCATGTTTGAAATATGTCTAGAATAAGCTACTGTTGTAATACCCCGATTTTTAATGTACTTTGGAATAGTAGTTGTGAGAGAGTATGTTGGTGATATAGGTAAAGAAAATATAATAAGAGATAGATGTGTATGAAGGATGTTATATATATATACATTGTATTTGAAAAATATGGGAAATATAAATACAATATATAAGACATATACATATATCAACATATACACCACATATACATGATGTATATATTGGTGTAGAAAAAGTAAACTGTAAATAATTAATTAATAATAATAATAATGATAATAATGACAAGAGAAAAAGAAGAAAAGAAAGTCAAAGGGAAGGACAAATATTTGTGGTGGAAAATTTTTAGGTGTATATAATTATATTATTATATATATATAAGATAAGTATGAAAGGGAAGAGGAGACTTTCTCTCTTTCTTTCTTTCTTACTCTTCTTCTTCCTCTTGAACGTGGGAGAGAAAGAGAGAGAGAGAAATGTAATTTTGTTGGCATACATATCAAATTCATAAGGGCCTTAAGAGAATTGAAGGTGGATATTGAAGATTTGACAAAGAATTCAAGTATGTGCTCTTTTCCTTGAGTTGATTTCTATAGATTGAATTTATATGTGATATGGTTAGTGAGTGAAAGTGATGATTAATTGAATAATATGATGATGATGAAATATTGAAATATTTATATATGTTGAATTGGTGCTTAGATGATGAAAATATGGTTATTTGTGAGGATGATGATGAGTTGTTGAAATTGAGGAGTAAGGGTTTAGTATAAATGAGTTGGGAAATTAAGTAAATTGATACATGAATGATGAATATAATGATTATTATTATGATATGTTGAAGTTATATAAGTGTTGAATTGATAGGTGAATTATGAATATAAACTAAGATGTTGATTAAGGGTGTTGTAGTATGGATTTTGGAGTGATTGTGTTTATATGGATGAAAGTTTGAAATGCAGAACTTTTGCCTGACACGGCCATGTCATTGGGCATGTCAACAGTGCTGAGTTTAACGTTTGTGACTCGACCATTAACACAGCCATGTCATTGGATGTGTCATAGCTACTGAGAGATTAAATAATTGACACAGCCATGAACACACCCGTGTTGTTGGGCGTGTTAATGTTTCTATGAGGCAGAATGAATGACACGGGCAGTAACACACCCATGTCATTGGATGTGCTAATACTTTTGTATGAATAAGTTATTGACACGGTCATTAACACGCCCGTGTTGGTGGGCGTGTCACTTGAGAATAACTCCTTTTGATGTTTTTCATTTGTAATTCCTATTTAAATTATTTGAATATTAAGAATGCCTTAGAATGTGATACTAAATGGTTGTTTATGATCACATTTACTATAGGCATTGAGAGAAAGTAGTTCTCCCAACCTTAGTGTTGAAGGGTAACTTGGAAGAGAAGGTTAGAGGAAGTTTTAAAGCTTATTTTGGAGTTTTCCATAAGGTAAATACAAACTTTGAATGATTGCATATATTTACATGACATTGGGACTTAACACATTTAGTTGAAAAATGTGTTAAGTTACTTAAGGTATTGTTGATGAATGTGAATTATGTTATGATATGCATAATGTGTATTATGTTGAAGTACCAATGTAATGTGTTGAAAATGAAAAGAAATATGGTATAATGTGATGAGATATGTGAAAACAAAAAATGTGACGAATTGATCTTAATATAAAAGAGAAAAGTGAGAAAAAGATGATCTAATAAGGTAATATGCCTAGTTTGATAGTGAGAAAATGAGAAAAGTTTTAATAATGGAATTATGAAAGAATTTGATAATGAGAAAAATAAATAAATTGTTTGCCTAGTATGTTATTCAATTTTCAGAGTTCTGGGTTTGGCGGCATGCCTATGAATTGTTGGGCAGGTGAAAAGACCGGGTTGTAAGCCTTAAAAATAAATCCTTGAATCTAGACTGAGTGAAAAGATCGGGTCGTAAGCTCATATCTAGTTGGATTAATCCATGGATATATTGCCTACGTGGCTAGACACAAGGTGTCATTATATACCAAAGCAGTAACTCTGAAATTTGAATAGCATATTGGATCCTTTTGGACCCATGCTTGTCTTTGCTTTATTGTGAATTATGAATTATGGAATAATTAAGCAATATAATAAGATATAATGTTATGGGATATGTGATGGTGATCATGGAATGATATGATCAATACCTAAGCAAAATACTAAAAAGGAATGTGGCTTAAGAAAATATGCTAAATGATGAGAAAGGAATTGTTGAAAGACTTGAGCAGATCTAAATCTTAATAATGAAAATAAGATGGTGGAAATATATTGTGGTGTGTAATATGTATATGGATGTGGAAATTGTGTGTATTGTTTCATGAGTATTATGATAAGCCATTGAACTGTGGCTTATGTTAAATATATATATAAATTATGAAATTAGTGAAAAGATATGCATAGTGTTTTGAAAATGGAAAACATGATAAGAATATGATGATAAATGATCTTAGTATATGAGTATGATTTTTTGTAATGTATGTATATAATATTTATTTGTACTACTAAGCTTTCGAGCTTAGCACAGTTGTGTAAATCGCACAAGTGAGTAGATGGTTGATCTGGGAGTCAAACCATTATGCCACAAGAAGGGTAAGAGTATTTCGAGACCAACTAGAAGGTGGTGCATACATGTACAACTTTATTATACAGTATTTTGATAAAATGTAAATGTACATAAATGAATTTCGGAAAAGACAATGTAATATATATATTTGTAATATAATCAAAAGTATAATGGTTTTGTAAATGTTCTTTAATTTAAAAAAATATATCATTGTTATGGAATGAAGGTAAGGGTTTTAAACAGTAATGAATCGTGATATCCTTATACTTAATATACGTATTGTATATATACAGGGAATATGTATAGTACTTATATAGAGTATATGGGTGTTACAATTATTTTGGTATTAGAGCTTAGGTTTGAGATTCTCAGCCTAAGTAGATTTAAAAAAAAAGGTGAAAATTTTTGAAAAGTGAAATTTGTGATACACGCATATGCATTAACACCTAGGTTGGTCTTAAATGTGGCATTATGTGATTTGTGATGTATTTGAATTACATGAGTTGGATGATAGTGTGTGAATGAGGCTTTACATGAAAGTAAAGCTAGAGAAAGAAATGATATGGAAAAATTTGTATAAGTTTAATTGATAAATTAAAGAATTAGAGTTTACTTAAGTAAAGCAAAATTTGAAATTTTTTATTATTGAAGTGTGCTTGTGAAAAAGGTTTTAAAGAAATGAATATGAGAATAATGTTGGAAATGAGTTAAAAAAATCAAGATTTAAGTAAGTACTCTTTTCTTTAAAATTTGGATCTCTTTCTAATAAAGATTATGTTTGGATTGCTAAAGAGAGAAAATATTGTTTGATTGTTAAAATGGATAGATATGGTATTAAAATGAAGAGAGTATGGTGGAATATTGAGTGGGTTGATTGGTATAGACAAGGTGTGAAAATTTAAGGTTTGGTTATGCAAAGTTAAGGTTTTTAAAAATGGATGATGTTGGCTAAAGTAAGGAGATATAATAGTGTTGTTTTAATGCAAATATTGTGCTTTTAATGTTAGAAATGTGATATGCTTAAGTGTTGTCAAAGCTCATGTTAATGGTGGTAATATGTAAAATTTGGATTTTTGAAATGAGCTTTAATAATTGTGAAAATGATGTGTTTTGATGTTATATTATGATATATATAATGTTTTTAAAGTTAATATTAAGAAAATGAGATTAGTAGATTGAAGTTTAGGTAAAGTAGTAAGTTGAGAGTTTAGAGTTTTAATGGAATTTTAATGAGGATTACTTAGATATCGATAGTTTAATGTATATTAAGCATATGAGCTATTTTGAATGAATATTATTGCTTATGAAAGTACTATATAATGTGTAATGTGGTTGATAATATAAAAATTTATTATGAAATAAAGAGTAGTGATTAAGCAAGTGAAAATGAGTTACTTTAGGTAATTGGATTGGAAATGATGAAAATTGATATGAAGGGTATGATAAATGCAATAATAAAAAAAGTTATTGTGTGTTTGTTATCTTATACAATTACTTGTCTAGTGATATTGAGAATGATATTGCATGTATTAGTAGACCTAAGAGAGATTAGGTCTTGACCTACACAGAGCTAGGCTATGTGAGGAAATTGAGAGTGAGAATGGACTCGAGTAACACTGGACAGTGAAATTATTGTTGTAATAACTGAACTTGAAGATTGTATAATGTTTTGGGCCTAAAGTATATGCGTGTGGAAATGTTCTATGTATATGTGTATATGTCAGAGATGTTAATGATAATATTGTTGAAACATAAGTTAGGCTAATGATGATCAAGTGATCAAGAGAAAAATTGCTTTGAAACAAAGTTGAAATGTGTTAACTCTTTGTGCAGCAAATGTTTAGAGAATGAAAAGATATGCATAGTGTTTTGAAAATGGAAAACATGATAAGAATATGATGATAAATGATGTTAGTATATGAGTATGATTTTCTGTAATGTATGTATATAATATTTATTTGTACTACTAAGCTTTCGAGCTTAGCGCGATTGTGTAAATCACGCAGGTGAGTAGATAGTTGATCTAGGAGTAAAACCGTTATGCCACGAGAAGGTAATAGTAATTCGAGACCAACTAGAAGGTGGTGCGTAAATGTACAACTTTATTATACAATATTTTGATAAAATGTAAATGTACATAAATGAATTTGAGAAAAAGACAATGTAATATATATATATTTGTAATATAATCAAAAGTATAATGGTTTTGTAAATGTTCTTTTATTTTAAAAAAAATATATCATTGTTATGGAAATAAGGTAAGGGTTTTAAACAGTAATGAATCGTGATATCCTTATACTTTATATACGTATTGTTTGTATACAGAAAATATGTATAGTACTTATATAGAGTATATGGGTGTTACAACTGTGTTGTTTGAACCTATAGTATCTATTTTTAATATTCGGGTTTTGTGTTAAATGGTTGCATGGATGAGCAATACGATTGGCTATTTTTTTGTGAAAGTATGGGTATTACTCTTTGTTGTTAAGAATATTAAATTGTTTTGGAAGTATGGGTAATCTATAAGAATATTAAATTGTTTGTGGAAGTATGGGTATTACTGTTTGAGTAGTGCTACGGTGACTCCACTTTGAAGTAGAGTCACCTAACTCCACTTTTGTGGAGAAAAATATTGGTCATTAAATATGTTAAAAACTTTTAGACCATTAATAAAGTAAATATTATTGTGAGATTGGATCCATAATAGCATTATATGGGCAAAATGATAATATTGTCCCTAAAAATATGATAATACTTCATATTTAGCAAGTGATATTATTTGTAATTTTTTAAATAATATAGGGCTAACTTATGTAATTATTTTTATTTCTTTTATTTCTTTTAATATTTTATATAATTTTTTCAAATTTTAATATTACATATAATAAAAAATTAAATTATATATATATATAATAAAATATATATATTAAATAAATTAATAATAATATTTAGTGAAAAGAATATGGAAGTCTTTAAAAAAATTAAGATAAAAATTATTATTGAAAAAATATATATGATTTTGTGCATGAAATTGTATCAAAATTCTTATCATTATTTTATGAATTGATTTATTCTAAATTAACATTTACAAATAAAAATCTTATTGTATATTTAATATGTTATCCTTCCCAAAACATATAATTTTTTTTTAATTTATATAATTGTTATTTGAATATAAGTTCAAATTTGCAAAATAGAAAATAAATTTTATTTTTTTATGAAAGTACTTACTATGGCAAGTCAACTAGTGGTCATAAATTGATTATCATATTTACATTAAAATTTGGTAATTGAGTTAAAAAAATTAAATGAAAAAACACTTTAACATTTTCGTCCCTAATATATAATAATATTTACAAAAAAAAATAAATCGTATAGCATGTAATTTTAAATGAAATATAGGGCTTTAGAATTTTTATGTTTACTTGTGATTCTTCTCCTCTCTATATCCATTTAAACAAAAGTAAGTTATAATAAACAAAATAAATATAATATTTCATTTTATAGTTCTTCTCAAGTTCACCCAAAAAAATTTTATGTTGATCAAATGGGTTGATAACGTGTGTATATGAAAGAATTTGTGATTGGAGAAACTAAGTAAAGCATTGCAACTACATTTAAGGTATGTATATTTATGCAATTAATTCTATAATTAAATGTATAAGATGATGTAAATTTTTTATAGTAAAATATATTTTCAAAAAATTTCAAAAATTTTATGTAAATTCTGTCAGTTTGAGTAATAATTATGTAAGTTTGAATAATATTTCTGGCAGGTAAATTAGTGATATTCTGTAAGTTTCAGTATATTTTCTATAATTCTGAATGATAATTACAATAGTTTGACTAAAAATTCAAGTAGATCAATTTTTGGTATTTTGTTTATCAAATTTTAAAAATTTTACCTAAACTATCAGAATTTTAACTAGAAGTTTCAGAAAATGGATGTAAATTAAGTAGTTTTCAGTAGATATTCTGCAATTTTGAACAACAATTCTGGTAGTTTGACAAAATTTCTAGTATGTAAAATTTTGGTATTTTTATTTCTCAAATTATAGAAATTTCACTCAAATTATCTAAATTTTAATTAAAACTTTCAGAAAATTGATATAAATTATGTAATTTGAAATATATTTTCTATAATTTTGAATGCAAATTATGATAGTTTGACCAAAAATTTTAGTAAGTCAAATTCTGACATTTCGTTTCTCAAATTTTAAAATTATTATTGAAACTATAAGAATGTTAACTAAAACTAACAGAAAGTTGATATAAATTTTGTAAATTTCGGTTAAAATTTTATAATTTTGAAAGATTATTTTTGTAGTTTGATCAAAAATCTAGTAGGTCAAATTATGGTATTTTATTTCTCCAATTTCAAAAATCGCACTCTAACTATTATAATTTGAACTAAAAATTTTAGAAAGCTAATATAAATTATGTAAGTTTCAATATATTTTTTGTAATTTTGAATGATAATTTTGGTAGTTTGACCAAAAATTTTAGTAAGTCAAATTCTGGTATTTTATTTATCAAAATTTAGAATTTTTAATCAAATTATCAAAATTTTAATTGAAAATTTTAGAAAATTAATATAAATTGTGTAAGTTTTAGTAGACATTCTGTAATTTTGAATGAACATTCTGATAGTTTAACCAAAATTCTAGTTAGTCAAATTCTGGTATTTTATTTCTCAAATTTCAAAAATCTCACTCTAACTATTAAAATTTGAACTAAAAGTTTCAGAAAGTTTATGAAAATTATGTAAGCTTCAGTGTAGTTTTTGTAATTTTGAATGCTAATTTCGATACTTTGACAAAAAATTCTAGTAAATCAAATTTTGATATTTGGTTTCTCAAATTTTAGAATTTTAATCAAATTATCAAAATTTTAACAAAAAAAAATCAGAAAAAATGATGTAAATTGTGTAAGTTTTAGTAGACATTCTGTATCTTTGAATGATATTCCGATAGTTTGACCAAAATTCTAGTAGGTCAAATTCTGGTATTTTATTTCTCAAATTTTAAAAATCGCATTTAACTATCATAATTTGAACTAAAAGTTTCATAAAGTAGATAAAAATTATTTAAATTTTAGTATACTTTTTGTAATTTTGAATGATAATTCTGGTAGTTTGACCAAAAGTTTTAATAGGCCAAATTCTTGTATTCTGTTTCTCAAATTTCAGAATATTTAATCAAACTATAAGAATTGTAACGAAAAGTTTTAGAAAATTGATGTAAATTCTATAAGTTTCAGTGGACATTCTACAATTTTGAATGATCATTCCGGTAGTTTGACTAAAATTATAGTAGGTCAAATTCTGATATTTTATTTCTGAAATTTCAAAAATCGCACTCTAATTATCAGAATTTTAACTAAAAGTTTCAGAAAATTGATGTAAATTATGTAACTTCCTATATAATTTTGTAATTTTAAAAGATAGTTCTGGTAGTTTGACCACAAATTCTAAAAAGTCAAATTCTGTTATTTTGTATCTCAAATTTCAGAATTTTTAATCAAATTACCAAAATTTAACTAAAAATTTAGAAACTTGATTTAAATTGTGTAAGTTTCAGTAGACATTATGTATCTTTTAATGATAATTTCAATAGTTTGACTAAAATTCTAATAGGTCAAATTCTGGTATTTTATTTCTCAAATTTCAGAAATCTCACTCTAACTATCAGAATTTGAACTAAAGTTTCAGAAAGTTGATGTAAATTATGTAATTTTTAATATACTTTTTATAATTTTGAATGATAATTTCGGTAATTTGACCAAAAATTCTATTATGTCAACTACTGATATTTAGCTTTTAAAGTTTTAGAGTTTTCACTCAAAATATCATAATTTTATCTAGAAGTCTAATAAAATTGTTCAATATTTTGTAAGTTTGAATCATGTTTATGTAATTTTGTATAAATATTATGATATTTTGAGTAAAAATTCTAGTAAGTTGTATCCTAATTATTAGAATTTTAGATTTTGGAATCATAAATAATACACATTTGTTTCAATTTCTAGTGTGGTTATTAAATTTCTAGAGTTCTTTGTAATATCCTCATGTGTGCCTTAGAAGTTTTGATTATGTTGTAGTTGTAAGTTGGATTGAATGTATATGTTATGTGAAGAGAAAAGAAATGGGAAGAGAAGGTTTATGTATATGTGTTTTGGGAAAGAAAAGTGGGTTTAGAGAGAGGTGTATATGTTGATTATATGGTAATATATATAACATATAAGTTGGTCAAAAGGGAGAGTCAATGCAAGAAGATATTTTCATTTGTGATATGTGAAATTACTATAAAGGACATGTGAGTTAAAAGAGAGCTAAAGTAAATGGTTAAGGGCATTGAGGTAATTTTTTTTGGAAATCTCTTGGTGGAGATTAAAAGAAGGAAAGAAAGGTTGACTTGTTATTTTCTTTTCTTTGCTTGAAGTGGTGGCCGGCTATCCAAAGAGAAGAGAGAGCAATTGAAGTGTTTTGGTTTCTAACATCAAGATTGAAGGGAGAATCAAGGAATTTAGTTGAAGATTTGTGGAATTCAACAACTTTGGTAAGTTCTTTTCCTTGATTTCTTCTATCCTTGTGAAGTGGTGTTTTAAGTGAATTAGGGTTTGTTGATTTGATGATTAAATGTGTTTGTGATGTGTTTATAAGTTTTAAAATGGATTGTAAGTTATAAGATTGAATTGGTATTGGTTTGGTTTTGAATATGGTAAGTTAAGTGGAATTTGGTTTTAGGGTTTTGAGATGGTTTGTGTTTAAAATGTAATGTTAATGTGTTGTTTAAGTGATTAATGTAATGAATATTTAAGATATGTGTTAACAACATTGATTAGAACCAATTGAATGAGATTATTGTTGTGCAAAAAGTGTGAAAATGCAAGTGAAAGAGCTTTGGCCAAATTAGGGTTTGTGTTCTTGAGTGACACGGCCATAAGCAAGATGAGACACGGCCAAGACTTATTATTTTTGAGAAACACGGCCAAGTCTAGAGAATTTTGGCCGTGTTGAATAGGTTTTGGGGTGACACGGTCACTGGCTTGGCCGTGTCCCTTGAATGTGTTTGCTACTGCCTGAGTTGTGTTGAGAGACACGGCCGTGTCCTTGCCCGTGTCTGCCTCGGGAAGTTTTGGTCTTGAGAGACACGGCCACAAGCTTGGCCGTGTCCCTTGGGTGTGTTTGCTACTATGATGGTTTTTGGTTCTTCATGCATTGTTTGATTCTTCAAAAGTCTTTTGTTCCTAAACATTTTATATACACTCTAAATATTTTGTAATCAAAGAATGACCTAAACAAATGTATGTGGATGATTCTAAACTTATGAATAATGATCTTTGAATTAGGTTTTGAAGAGATTGTGTTGCATTAACCTAAATGTTGAGAATTCTTGGAAGAGAAAATGTATAGATGGATGGGAATAGTTCTTGAGATAAGTACAAACTTACATAGATGTAATCTTTTATATGATTTTGAGACTTAACACCCTTGGTATAAATGTGTTAAGTAGATTATTATATTGTTAATTCAATGTTACTAATATTGTCATTTGTATAGTGTGAAAGCTGTAATGATCATCCAAAAGAAAGGTATGCGCAATGCAATTTGTTAGGATAAATGTTTTAATAATGAATGGTGTTAATGTGTCTTGAGAAATGATGAAATGTGATGTTATCATGATTGATAATGATGATCAAAATGAAACAAATGGACATATGGATTATATGACAATGAATTTAAGATACATGTGCAAAGAAATGGATTATGTATGCTTAAATGATATGATTAAAGCATGCCTATATGGATTGATTAATGACATGTTTGTTTAGTAATGTAATTGATGTTGCATATATCAATGATGAAACATGAAATGTGATTTGAGATATAATGTGATATGAAGCCATTGTTCTTGGCAATGATAACTCAAATGTGATATGAAGCCATTGTGATTGGCTATGATAATTCAATTGAGATATGTAAGGCATGTTTGCCTAAATGATGATGAGAATTGAAAATGATATTGATGATGAAATAAACAATGAATTGTGTATCTAATGTGTTATTCACTTTCAGAGTTTTGTTGTTGGTGGCATGCCTAATGGTAACAATCTCTTGAAGTTAGGTTGGGCTTGATCCTTGAAGCCAAGTTGGGTTGAAGTTTAACATGTTTTACTCCCCTTGAAGCTTGGTTGGGTCTAGTCCTTGAAGCCTAATTGAGATGTTACAACCCTTGAAGCTAGGTTGGATTAGTTCTTGAAGCCAAGTTGGGTTGATACTTAGCATGCTTTGTTCCCCTTGAAGCTTGGTTGAACTTAATCCTTGAAGCCTAGTTGGGATATTTATGAATGTGATAATTAAACCAAAGCATTAACTCTGAAAGTCGAATAGCATATTAGTGTCTTTTGGGCCCGAGTCTGTCTTTGTTGTCAATGTGATATACAAGTATTGAAAAAGATGAGTAATGAGATCTATGGTTGACTTCATTGGAAGTGTGATTCATGATTTGTATGATATGTAATGTGTGTATTGAAATATTGATTGTAAGTATTAATGATGAATCATGATTGGTGAATTGTGAATAAAGTAATGTTATGAAATATGATATGTAATGTGTGTATTGATATATTGATTGTGGATATTATTAATGAATTGTGGTTGGTGATAATGATTGTCTTCATTGGAAATGTGATTCATGATTGGTATTATGTATAATGTGTGTATTGATATATTGATTGTGGATACTATTAATGAATTGTGATTGGTGATAATGATTGTCTTCATTGGAAATGTGATTCATGATTGGTATTATGTATAATGTGTGTATTGAATAATTGATTGTGAGTATTAGTGACGGGTTGGAATTGGTGATAATGGTATGTATATATGTACATAATATATGAAAGGTGCAAATTAAAAAGAGAAAAACATGATAAGAACTAATGGTATATGGAATGAAAATAGTATTATTATATGTTAGAATTTCTATAACGTATATTTATATTTTATATTATATATTGTACTACTAAGCTCTCGGGCTTAGCGCGGTTGTGTAATCGCGCAGGTGGATATGCGGTTGATCTGGAAGTCCAGCTGTTATGCCACGAGAAGAGTAAGAGTTTGTCGAGACCAACTATAGGGTAATGCATACATGTATAATTTTTAATTATGATGTATTTCTGATGATAGAGTATTTATATGTATAAATGAAGATTTGATAAAGATAATGATTTTGTAAATGTTATTTAAATTAACGTATTATGGTTTTGAACTCTGTTACAGGTTTTTAAAAGATAACGAAAAGTGACATCCTTATACTTTGTATACTTACTGTATGTATACTAGGTATACGTATAGTACTTATATAGGGTATCGGGGTGTTACATTCTTACTCAAAATATCATAATTTTAACTAGAAGTATTAGAAAATTGCTTAACATTTTGTAACTTTGAATAATGTTTCAATAAATCAATGTAAAAATTCTAATAAGTTGTATTATGATTGTTTGAATTTTTAATTTTGGAATCATCGATCAAACTACCGTATCTCAAAATTACAAAATTACATAACTCATATTATGGTTGTTTGGTCTTTTCTTTGCATGCACACGTACAACTTCAAGATGTGAGGGGTTGCATGTATACTTAAATAGATTTATACATAAACCTTTATGCTTTTCATGAGTTCCTCCAATAATTTGACATTGCAATTGTAAGAATCAGAGAGAGAATCGAAATTTGATCATCTATCTAGGTACGCATTATTAAGTTGTAAATAATAGACATTAGATCTATTAGTATCAATTTGATATGCAATATCTAATTACGACAAAAATAGTAACAAAAACTATAAAAACTATGACTGATTGCTTTAACCACAATAAAAAAATATTACACAGGGAAGATGGATCATCTATCTAGGTATGCATTATAAAGTTGTAAATAATAGAAATTAATTGTGGCATTTTAATAAAAATTATAGCTAATAATTTTCATATTTTTGTAGGTATGGTACATCAATTTGCACACATTCATTACATCAACTAGAAATGCCAGCTGCAATCACATATATGAGAATCAATCAAGATTTTTAAAGAACAAGAAGACCAAGTGGTTGCCTATGAGGACTTTTGTCAACGTCGATTAGAAGAAAGGCGACATAAGCATTATGGAATATTTTATAAATATTTAGCTTGTAATAAGAAGCTAATTCGTCAGCAATTAGCTTGCAAATAATTCTATATATAATAGAATTCAATTCCATAATCAATTTAGCAACAAAAGTTTCATTACTATACAATTTAAACTAGTCACTAATCCATCAAAATTAAAAATATTTTGTCACTGGTCCATTGGTAGAATTAATCTAACTTAAATATATTAAGTCATTAAATAGTCAATAAATTTAGTTAACATAAAATAACAATACTATAAATAAAAATAAATATGATAGTTACATTAATAATTAAAGTATAAGTTTAAAATCGAGTACTAAAAAAATACAAATACAACAATAATAACTTGCTAATGCCTAAAACAAAAACAAACATAAACCTTTATACAAAATCCACTACAAAAGAAAAAAAATTTACGAGGCATGAGCAAGCTATATTAACAAAGAAAAAAAAAGAAAAATGTTAAATCTCTTTCTCACACATTCATTTATAACAAGCTCTTCACGACAACCCTAAGGCTCATGTCTTTAGGAGACTTATTGCACATCTCATGTTTATTTATAACAAACCCTTCACCGACAACTCTAAGGCCCATGTCTTTAGGAGACTTCTTACATACCTCGCGCTCAGCTATAGGAGACTTTTGTGTACATCCCAAAAATAACATGCTTAACAGAATAAGATATTCTTAATACAAATTACAGAAAGCATATAATTATGAAGGTTTTTCAAACTCAACATTCCAAATTATCAAAATCTTAACAAATACTATATTTCATTTCATTTCCCAAATACCTCAGTAACCAAGTAGCATATGGTATTATCAAAAATAAGAAAATCAAGCTCCCTTTTCCTTCTAACATTAAATATTTTTTAGCAAAATAACATGCCAATAAGGATCTCAGTTTAACAAAGCATCAAAAACCACATATTCGAACACTAGCAAACTATAATTTTTCCTACAAAATCACAACTAGAAGTCTCAGAAAATCCGTTAAATTAACCCTTTTTACTTCAATCGAGTTTTTAATAAATAGTTCAATTTTTCCAATTTGAAATGACTTATTTTGTAGTATTATTGATCTCAAAAAACCATTTAATGTTATAAAAATTTCAATTACAGCCAACTTAAAACTTATTTAATAATACAAAGTGATTGGATAATAGTATATTGCTACTACTTTTTATTCTAATGACAAAAGGGAACTATGTATATTTTTTTAGATTCTTAGAAACTAGCTAGAATAAGAAATTTTTTCTAGTAAGTCAAACCAAATAAGCACATGTTGAATTGTCAAGTACTTATTAACATTTCTTAATGGTCCCATTAAGTCTTTTCAATCTAATCCGAAACTGAAGAGAATACACACTCCAATTCATATCATTTAATTGAGCTAGCAACCTGTCCAATAATGGTCATGTATGAAGAGGATGCTTGCAATGTGACACCAATTTAGTGGAAAGTTATGTTGCCTTATCAAGAGATAAAAAGGAAACAAGGTTACCCCTCATAATTAACTAACTACTCAACACACCACAATCCAATGGATAAAATGTCAAGCACATAAAAGGCAAAGGTTCATATCACATGACTGTTAGTGTATATGCCCTAGGCCATTGATTTGGACCTTAATGTTATTCATTTTGTTATTAATAAAGAAGTTTTTATTATCATTGTTATGTTTGCATGTTATATATAATAATGATTATATCCCTGGTTTATTATTGTTATGGAGATAATAATAAATATAACTAGTGTAATATTGATTTGATAATAATAAGATGATTATAGGTATGAAGATACAAATCAATATTATGGATACATGTTAGAGAACAGTGTATTGGATAGACCCACATAGATATCACTTCATGGTTTAATGTCAAAAGTGTATATCATAATAGTTTTCATTTAATCCTTTGACTTGAGATTGTCATAGTTTCCAACATAAGGAATATTATGTTTTGACATGATCAAACATTATCTGTAACTAGATAATTATAAAGGTTATGCTTGAACATGGTATAAATTATGTAGAGGAAAATGAACAATCAAGATGGAATTTGTCCCTCTCTATGAGAGAGATATCTTCTGGGCCCCTCGATAAGTGTAACTGAGAAATGCATGGCCGTGCTCAAATAAGTTGATATAAGATCAATCTTATTTGTTTATCAGTTAACTTGGAGATCGAGTAATCATAAGTTTGGACAATATAAGTATGACATTTACTATGACTTATGTTCAAACTAGATATCGTGTGATAAAGGGATTAATGCATGTACTATTTCAGGTTTTCATTTATGATGATTCTCATGATTAATTGGGTAGTCGTAATGTCTTGCTAGAGGCCAATTATTATTTGTGCATTTCAATAGAGATTGAAATACACTACCAATTAATATGAGCCTATCGGGTCACACACATAGAACGTAGGCTGTACTTAAAATAATAATAATTAAATTTTTATTATTGTTGTTGGTATTATTATTATTATTAGATATTAATAATAATATTGTTATAATAATTATTATTAGATAATAATAATTAAAGACGTGGGTCCATATAGGATATGGACAGTTAGGGTTTTTAAAGGACTGGAGGCCTTGATGATATCATTATTATTCGTTTTGAAAGAAAACGGAAGAAGAGGAAAAACCTAAAACCCTAATTTCGTTTTTGCAAAAAGTTCAGCCACTGCCGTTGGTGAGCTAGCACTCAGAATGGTGTACGTTTGTGTGGACTTCGTTAGAGGGTGTTCGTCTTCAGAAGGCAGCATCTGTTAATCGTTTTGAAGCTACGCAAAAAGGTTAGTTTCGAATCTCTTTTATCAAACTGAATGGATCACATGGATCCTGTGAGTAAATCGAAAGAATTTTTTTGTTTTCCGTTGCAGCAAGGGTTGCAGATTCTTCTCGATTTTCTAACAGTGGTATCAGAGCCCCTTGTTGATTCCATTTAATTCGAAATATGCCATATTGATGTGTTTATGTGATCTATTGTTTTTCGAATGGCATGATTGGATTCGTTTTATCATTTGATGATGATTCGAATCTGTTATATGAGATATAACCTAAATCGTTGTTGATATATGATGTCAAAGATGACCAATTGTATAAGATACAATTCTGTGAAGTCGAATTAGGGTTGGTATACAATCTGTTATGGTTTCGAATTAGGGTTAATATGATTAATTCAATTCGTTTATTCATATTGAATGTATACATAGATTTCGATTTTGATTAATATGATTATTGAGTAAATCGTTTTCTAAGGTTTCTTGTAATAGTTTTCTGTTAATATGATTAATAGATTGCTATTATATTCTGTTTAATATGATTGACAGAATAAGGGTTTTGACAGAAAATTATTAATTGGATTAATGATTCTGTTTAGCTTCGAGGGGCACTGCCCCTCGACCCCGCCCAGGGGCGCTGCCCCTTCGGAACCCCGCCCGCTGACCGGCCAGTGGGAGCCCCGCCCGCTAACCGGCTAGCGGGACCGCCGTATGTTCACGCCCTATAGTTCATTACCGTGACATTAAGAATGTCAATATATTTGTTTCTATTTAACATGTTGGTGATGAATATGCTATGATTATTTGATGTCTTGGCATGGTGCATAGTATGGCTTTATGACCTATGTGTTTGTTTATTCATATCTTTGGATTGTATATACGGCCTGCGTGTCGTTTATTTTTGTAACTTTATTATTACTAGTTTAGTAGTTAGTTTTATTATTAATGTAATAATGAAGACTCAAGCTTGGAGAAGAAGATGAAAATTCCATGGAGATGAAGTTGCCTTTCAAGATATGAAGAAATGTACTATTGCAAATGTTGTAATAGATAGGTTTTCTTTTCACCTAGGGTTGCCTATATGATCTTCATTTGGTCTCATGAAGATCATATCTAGTTTGGCCACACTATGTCACGTTTATTTTTATCGAATATGTATGAGATGCCATGTTTGATAGTTTATGTATGCATATGGGATATGATATATAAATGTTAATTTTAACATGTTTTCAAAATTAAATGGAATGAACCCTCACTATTAATCTAAGTTTTAATGCCATCCATATCTTAAACACTTATCAAGGCTAAGATCACCTAAATGTAGATTTTGCCAAAGCAAAGTACTTTAGGTTATCCTAGTAAGATATGATGAGTAATGGTGCTGCTCATGCGTTTAAAATTTGTTAGACTTAATTAGGCTATCAAAATGGTTTTGGGCCTAAGGCATTAGATGGGGTATAACATGCTATGACATCTGATGTCATGATCCCATATTATCTAAGAGTTACATGTGATGTAATTGGTAAGGGGTTACCTACCATAATAACTTGATTTTAAGTGTCATGCCAAAGCTGACTTAATATTAAGTAAAAATTGGATCTTAGCCCACTAAAATGTCATTGTGATGATTGAGGGTTATATTTTAGTGGGATTTTAATTACTTATCACCTTTTATTAATTAAAATTTGCATATTTTGTAGATTGAAATGGCTACCAACAATAACTCCACTTTATCACTGCGATCCATCCTTGAGAAGGAAAAACTGAAAGAGAATGGGACTAATTTTGTTGATTGGTTTAGGAACCTGAGAATTGTTCTCAAACAAGAAAAGAAGTCCTATGTGCTTGATGAAGCTGTCCCTGAGCCACCTCCTGCTAATGCTTCTAATGCTGATAAGAACAAGCATAAGAAGCATATGGATGATTCCAATGACATTGGATGTCTTATGCTTGCTACTATGTGTCCAGAACTTCAGAAGGATCTGGAACACTTGGAGGCTTATGAGTTGAGTGTCCATCTCAAACAAGCTTTCCAACAGCAAGCTAGGCAGGATAGATTTGACACTGCTTTTGCATTATTTGACTGCAAGATGTTAGAGGGCGAATCGGTTAGCGCTCATGTTTTGAAAATGAAGGGCTACATTGATCACCTTGCCCGACTTGGATATCCCTTGAGTTTAGAACTCTCCACGGATTTGATTCTTCATTCTTTGCCCAACAGTTTTTCACATTTTGTTATGAACTATAATATGAACAACATGGAAAAGTCCATTCCTGAGCTACATGGTATGCTCAAAACTGCTGAAGGGAATATCAAAAAGCCCACTAAGGCTACCCATGTATTGAATGTCAATAAGGGTAAGCCTATGAAGAAGAAAGGCAAGGCAAAGGGTAAAGCAACAGTTGCTACAAAGCCTAAGGGACAGCCCAAGCCAAAAGAACCCAAGGCACCTGTTCCTAAGGAAGGAACTTGTTTCCATTGCAAGGAGCCTGGGCATTGGAAAAGAAATTGCCCACTTTATTTGGCTGAATTAAAGAAATCGAAGGGTAGTGCGACTACATCTTCAGGTATATATGTTATAGAAATTAACTTATCTGCTTCTACTTCATGGGTATTGGATACTGCATGTGGTTCTCACATTTGTACAAATGTGCAGGGACTCAAAAGGAGTAGAAAGGGGCGAAGTTGACCTACGAGTTGGGAATAAAGCAAGAGTTGCTACACTAGCTGTAGGATCTTATGAACTTCATATGCCTAATGGCTTTTTGTTAAATTTGAACAATTGCTATTATGTTCCTACTCTGAGTAGGAATCTTATTTCAGTTTCAGTTTTGGATGATGAAGGTTTTTCATTTTTAATTAAAAATAAGACCTGTTCTATTTTTGATAAAGATGATTTGCTTTATGGTATTGCAAGATCTTTTAATGGCCTTTATGTCCTTGACTTAGATGATTCTAGGGAGAATCATATTTATAACATAAACTCTAAAAGAATTAAGCCAAATGATCTAAACCCTACATTTTTATGGCATTGTCGTCTTAGCCATATAAATGAGAAACGCATTTCTAAACTCCATCAAGATGGATTATTAGATTCATTTGATTTTGAATCATTTGATAAATGTGAATCTTGTTCACTTGGCAAAATGACAAAGAATCCTTTCATCGGACAAGGTGAAAGGGCTAATGACTTGCTTGGACTAGTACATACAGATGTATGTGGCCCGTTAAGCATTAGTGCCAGAGGAGGATATAATTACTTCATTACTTTTACTGATGATTTCAGTAGGTATGGCTATGTCTACCTAATGAAACATAAGCATGAGGCTTTTGAAATGTTCAAAACTTTTCAAAATGAAGTACAAAATCAACTTGGTAAAACTATTAAGGCACTTCGATCTGATCGAGGTGGTGAATTTTTTAGCCAAGAGTTTGACGAACATCTAAGAAATTATGGAATTGTTTCACAATTAACTCCTCCAGGAACTCCACAGTGGAATGGTGTTTCTGAAAGAAGAAATCGAACTTTATTAGATATGGTTCGATCTATGATGAGTCAAGCAGATCTTCCATTATCGTTTTGGGGTTATGCCTTGGAGACAGCTGCTTTTGTTTTAAACCGTGTACCATCTAAAGCGGTTGAAAAGACACCATATGAGATATGGACTGGCAAAACACCTAGTTTGTCTTTTCTTAAGATTTGGGGTTGTGAAGCTTATGTGAAAAGACCAGTTTCATATAAGTTAGCTCTAAAATCTGCTAAATGTATCTTTGTGGGATATCCTAAGGAAACTAAAGGATATTATTTCTATATTCCATCTGAGAACAAAGTGTTTGTTGCTCGAAATGGAACCTTTTTGGAAAAGGAATACATTTCTAAAAGAACTAGTGGGAGTACAGTTCAATTAGATGAATTTATAGAACCACAAGAAGATATTGAACTGCCTGTAGAAACAGTTTCAGAACCACAAGCCATTGTGGAAACTGAAAATGTTACACAAGTTCTGCGCAGATCTGATAGACCACGTCATCAGCCTGAGAGATATGGATTTCTCATGACTGAAAGTCATGAAGTTTTGCTCATAGATCAAGATGAGCCAACTACCTATCTTGAAGCTGTGTCAGGTCCAGATTCAGAGAAATGGCTTGGAGCCATGAACTCTGAGATGCAGTCCATGTTTGACAACCAAGTTTGGGCCTTAATTGATCCTCCCGAAGGTATTAAGACTATTGGTTGCAAATGGGTTTTCAAGAAGAAAATTGACATGGATGGAAATATACAAACCTATAAAGCAAGGTTGGTTGCAAAAGGTTTCAAACAAACTCATGGTATAGACTATGATGAAACCTTTTCTCCAGTTGCTATGATTAAATCTATTAGGATTCTCCTTGCCATTGCTGCATACTATGATTATGTGATATGGCAAATGGATGTCAAAACCGCTTTCCTTAATGGAAATTTACTCGAGGATGTGTACATGACACAACCTGAGGGTTTTGTAAATCCTGAGAATTCTGGGAAGGTTTGCAAGCTTCAAATGTCCATTTATGGATTGAAGCAAGCATCTCGAAGCTGGAATCTTTGTTTTGATGAAACAGTTAAGAACTTTGGTTTCATTCAAAATGAAGATGAACCATGTGTTTACAAGATGGTTAGTGGGAGTGCTATCGTGTTCTTAGTCCTATATGTAGATGACATATTGATCATTGGAAATGATGTCCCCACTTTACAAAAGGTTAAAGATTGGTTAGGGAATACTTTTTCAATGAAGGACTTGGGTGAGGCTGCATATATCCTTGGTATAAGGATCTATAGAGATAGATCTAGAAGGATACTTGGCTTAAGTCAAAGTACATACATTGACAAAGTGTTGAAGAGGTTCAGCATGCAAGATTCCAAGAAGGGATTTTTGCCTATGTCACATGGTATTCATCTTAGCAAGAATCAATGTCCTAAGACATCTGATGAGCGAGATAGAATGAATAAGATCCCTTATGCTTCTGCTATTGGATCTATTATGTATGCCATGCTATGTACTAGACCTGATGTCTCATATTCTTTGAGCACAACAAGTAGATATCAAGCTGATCCTGGTGAGGGTCACTGGACAACTGTTAAGAACATTCTTAAGTATCTAAGAAGAACTAAGGATGCTTTCTTGGTTTATGGAGGTTTGGAAGATGAGCTAGTTGTAAATGGTTACACAGATGCTAGTTTCCAAACTGATATAGATGATTACAAGTCGCAGTCAGGTTTTGTATTCACATTGAATGGTGGAGCCATTACTTGGAAAAGTTCCAAGCAGAGCACAGTAGCAGATTCTACAACAGAAGCTGAGTATATAGCAGCATTAGATGCAGCTAAGGAAGCAGTTTGGCTGAAGAAATTCATCACTGAGCTTGGAGTGGTGCCTAGCATTGCTAATCCTATGGCTATCTATTGTGACAACAATGGTGCCATAGCGCAAGCAAAAGAGCCAAGGTCCCATCAAAAATCCAAGCATATACTCAGGCGATTTTACCTCATTCGAGACATCATTGATAGAGGTGATATCAAGATATGCAAAGTTGACACAAATGACAACATAGCAGATCCATTGACAAAGCCTCTCTCGCGGGTCAAGCATGATCAGCACACTAGGTCTATGGGTATGAGATATTTGTTAGACTAGGCCTAGTGCAAGTGGGAGACTGTTAGTGTATATGCCCTAGGCCATTGATTTGGACCTTAATGTTATTCATTTTGTTATTAATAAAGAAGTTTTTATTATCATTGTTATGTTTGCATGTTATATATAATAATGATTATATCCCTGGTTTATTATTGTTATGGAGATAATAATAAATATAACTAGTGTAATATTGATTTGATAATAATAAGATGATTATAGGTATGAAGATACAAATCAATATTATGGATACATGTTAGAGAACAGTGTATTGGATAGACCCACATAGATATCACTTCATGGTTTAATGTCATAAGTGTATATCATAATAGTTTTCATTTAATCCTTTGACTTGAGATTGTCATAGTTTCCAACATAAGGAATATTATGTTTTGACATGATCAAACATTATCTGTAACTAGATAATTATAAAGATTATGCTTGAACATGGTATAAATTGTGTAGAGGAAAATGAACAATCAAGATGGAATTTGTCCCTCTCTATGAGAGAGATATCTTCTGGGCCCCTCTATAAGTGTAACTGAGAAATGCATGGCCGTGCTCAAATAAGTTGATATAAGATCAATCTTATTTGTTTATCAGTTAACTTGGAGATCGAGTAATCATAAGTTTGGACAATATAAGTATGACATTTACTATGACTTATGTTCAAACTAGATATCGTGTGATAAAGGGATTAATGCATGTACTATTTCAGGTTTTCATTTATGATGATTCTCATGATTAATTGGGTAGTCGTAATGTCTTGCTAGAGGCCAATTATGATTTGTGCATTTCAATAGAGATTGAAATACACTACCAATTAATATGAGCCTATCGGGTCACACATATAGAACGTAGGCTGTACTTAAAATAATAATAATAATTAAATTTTTATTATTGTTGTTGGTATTATTATTATTATTAGATATTAATAATAATATTGTTATAATAATTATTATTAGATAATAATAATTAAAGACGTGGGTCCATATAGGATATGGACAGTTAGGGTTTTAAAAGGACTGGAGGCCTTGATGATATCATTATTATTCGTTTTGAAAGAAAACGGAAGAAGAGGAAAAACCTTAAACCCTAATTTCGTTTTTGCAAAAAGTTCAGCCACTGCCGTTGGTGAGCTAGCACTCAGAACGGCGTACATTTGTGTGGACTTCGTTAGAGGGTGTTCGTCTTCAGAAGGCAGCATCTGTTAATCATTTTGAAGCTACGCAAAAAGGTTAGTTTCGAATCTCTTTTATCGAACTGAATGGATCACATGGATCCTGTGAGTAAATCGAAAGAAATTTTTTGTTTTCCGCTGCGGCAAGGGTTGCAGATTCTTCTTGATTTTCTAACAATGACAACATCAAGAATATACATATGAAATACAATAAAGATAGAAATTCTAGACCCAATATGACTAGCATTAGCAGAAAAGAAAAACATGCAACTCACCGACATGTAGTTTATACATAGTTTTTTCATTTTCCTACTTAGTTATGAATTAACATGTATATATATACATATTCTATCATTTAGAAAAATAAGAAGAAAGTTTATATTTTTCAACATGATAGATTTATATTATATCATACTAATCACAATTATGTTGAGTAAATTTTCATTTTCATAAAATGAAATTTGAACATTTTATTTTTTGGACTTCATAAGACAGTTCCCACCCATGGGAACCTCTTCGTTTACATCAACAATATTTTCAGCCTCGAGTTCTTCATTTAAGGAAATCGACCTACTTTCCATGATTGATCTGCGTAAGATAATTTTTTTAGATTTTTTTATTTCTTGGTTTAATGAGTTTGAACTATATATAATATAATAAATTACTCAATTCTCCATAAAATTTGTAAGTAAAATTCATTTAATAAAAAATAGTTTTACCTTTTTATAGTCATCTGTGTTTTGAAACGACATTGATAGATATACTATTAACATCAACACAACTATCTAAAAACTCGCCAAACCAGAAGCTATACAAATCTGGAATTTTACAAGCACAGACAATTGACCCTTACCCCTAAATCAACCAAAGCATTATCACCTCTAGTAAAATAAGAAATAATTCTAGATCCACAACAAATAAAGGATACTAAAAAATTACCAATATACACAGCCCATATAGCAGCTATCAGAAAAAAAAATGCATCCTTCATAGTATCAACACAACATATTGCAACAGCCGACATTAATAGCCAATAAACAAAACCCCAAACCAGGACAACAACAAAAAGAATCAATTTAGCAACCTGCAACTCCGCTATATCAGCAATAAACTCCACCAATACAATATCAAAACAAGAAGTCCCAACTCCATTATATATATTATTTAATGAGATGAGTAATAGTTAAGAACAATTAATTCTCAACTATTCTTTTTGTTTTTAGTTAATTTAGAGGAAAAAAAACACCAATTTAGCTTACATATTGATGTTATTGTTGCCTCACTCTTTTTTCTTAATTCATGTTGTTATTTATATTTAACAAAAGAACCATAGCAACTTAACTCCAACAAACCATTGAAATCTTTATACTCTTTCACATCCCTATTAGGCATTATTAGATTCCAGGGCATGAAAAAAAACCACCTTAAATAGCCATAGCCATACATTTGTTCTTCTTTTTGCTTATAATTTATCATTTATCCAGAGGTTCCTTACCAATAATTCTTGTCTAGGAGAAAATTACAATTTTCCAAACACCACTCTTAATTAAATTACAATTTGGTGAATGACAACCCCATCCTTTCATATCTTATGCGGGAAAAAATCAAATCATCAATAGTCCAACAAACATTAACATCACTACCTTAATGGATATGAATCATATGATAAAATAAATATGACTCAACGAAAATGTTCACACAAAATCATACAATCAGTTGGATTCACACCATTAATGAACCTCATGTAATTTGTTCAGAAGGACAGTTTAAAACTTGAATAGAGTTAATTAACTCGTAGACCAAGCAACCAAACATGTAATTTTAATAAAACTTTATATAACACATCCATAGATGTCCAAACCTAAGGGATAAATTATTCTGATAATACAAAAAGAAATGATAAAGTGAGGCAAACATAGATCCACATTTAATAATCAAAACACTAAACAATTGTGAAGATCAAGCCATTAGAGAACATTATCTCTCTCTCAAAATCTTAAAATCAGAAGCAGCTAAACAATGGAATCAAGAAATTAAAAATGAGATCAGATCCAAACAAAGATCGAATCTAATATTAGAAATTAGAAATGAGAGAAAATTGAGATCGTGAACTGGCCTAAGAGAGTGCCAAAAGCAAATACAGGTTCAAAATCAAGCTTACCAAATAAGTTCATAGCTTGAAATTGAAGATGATGTGAGCAAGTGAGAAGATGATGGTCACTAGAAAAAGAAGCCATTGCTATATTAGACATGTCGAGATGAAGATTGAAGATGGCGAGCTACAGCGTGCTTGTTGCTAGGTTAGAGAGATCAATATTATTGGCAGCAGAGAATATAAAATGGCAGTATTAGGGTTTTATTTTACATCTTTTATACCATAGGTTAAAGATTCAATGTATCTCATCTCACAATAAACACTTATTCTATCAACGGCCTACATTATTTCAACTCATCTAATGACTCACAATCTTTTTCACAAAAATAGAGTTAGGTGACTCTATTTCAAATGGAGTCACTGTAGCACTACCCTTACTGTTTGTTGTTAAGAATATTAATTGTATGTTGTGATAATCAAATGGTTAAATATTATTATATTCATTGATGGGGCGAGTAAGTGTGGTTAGTGATGATAAATATGTGTATGTATAGTTTAGTGTTTCCAAGAGTTTGAATGAAGACTAAGAATTGACATGAATATTAATTAAAAAAAATATACTAATGATGGTTTTATAACTTGTTTAAGTAACTAAAGTAAAAAAAATATTATTTGAGGAAGTCTAAACAATTTTAATATTTAAAAAAATAGTTGTGGTATAAAATAAAATATTTTAATGGCAATTAAGGGTATACTAAGAACTACCATAATGTAATTATAGGATAATATCTTTAAATCTTAATTTAATGATAGTAAATAATAAGAATGGTTATATATATATATTTATATGTAACCTGCATTAAAAAAATTTGTTGGGATTTAATATGTTAAATAAATGAGAAGTTAAACATTAAAAAAATGATTTAAAGAATTAAGTGTTGCATATGGTCAATGAGATGTACATGTAGCTATTACATGATGGAATGAATACATAAAATTTAATACTGAGATACGATTGTAAGAAGTTCATTTAATATAGAAATATATATATATATTAACACAATAGTAGGATTGGATTTAAGTGAACAATTTACTAAGTCATATAATACATGTAATTACTAGTAGAAAGATGGGAAGATAACCATTCAGTTGCACATGAATGACATGAATAAAATATTATAGAAATTAATATTGAAAATAAATGAACAAGTGTGATACCGATAAAAACAACAAATAGTCAAAAAGCTATGTAGTAAGCCAATTTATTCATGTGAAACCTTCCGGGTGAGCCTTCCGAGACTAACCCGATGACCGAACTGGCTTTATAATAATCATACTGACAGAGCCCAACCCTAGTGGTAGTTAAACCATTAGACAATATACACCGGTGTTCTGAAATACATGTAAGAGGAAAGTTACCGCCCTAAAAACTCAGCCTTTGGCTGCCTCTATTTATAATGTATGGACTACTTCTGTTATGTATTGTCATATGATTCCCAAAATTAAAGTGTTTTGTATACTCAAGTTGAGTACAAACACCTATCATGATCAAGTAAATCAGGTATATATGTTAATTGAGAGTATTCAAGTGAAATCCAAATTTAGTATAAGTATAATTATAAATTCTGAAAATCTCTATTAAAGTCAAGTATAATAAAAAAAAACTTATTCTGTTATGTGTATATAATTCAAGAGTTATATATTTACTAAGCTTTCAAACAGTATGTAAATATTAAACACTGATAATTTAATAATGAGTTTGATTGTTAAATAAAGTTAAAGAAATAATATAGTCTTGACTAGACCCACCTAAATTACCTAGAATTTGGTAATCAGTCTATATGATAAAGTCCATAAATTTAGACTAATAAATAGTAAATACGGAAAAGAATTACTAATAATCACATGTTCAACTTTTAAATCACTATGATTTTCCTTAAAGATAGATGAGAATCTATTATGAATAATGCTGTTAAACTTACCTTGAGTTGTCGTTGCTATAGAATCATGATTGTATATGAGATTAATGTACTATATGATAATGTTAATTTTTGTATCATGTCGTGTGAACTCATATGATATAGTACAAACTTATTAAATTTTGCGCTAGATGAATTCAATTTATAAGATGGCATGTTGTGTGTGGAACCAAACTATGAATGTTCCATAAGTTGTAATAAGATACTTAACTGGTTAATAGCATAAAGCAAAAATAAAATACACATTAAAAGAAAAGGGAACTCACTGAGTATGCGGCTCACTCCTTGCTTTATATGTTTAGTGTTGATGCAGGTTATGGTGGATAGCTTCTATGGTATCAACTCCGCAAGTGCAAGACAATAATTAAGTTGAGATAAAATAATAATTGAAATTTTACATTCAGGTTAAAGTAAAGGCTATAGTTATTAATAAAGAAGGTAAGATCCTAGGGAAATACAATACTAAATAGAGGTTCTAAATGGTTTCAGCGTATTATACCCCTAGAACCCTCATACCAGGGTGATTGGGGTGTGATAGTCATCAACCAATAAAGTGATGATATTGATGCCTTGATGAGTTGCCAATGGGTTGGTGGTAATGCTAGGTCATTTGCGTGGCAAAATAGATCCATTTTCAATGAGATCTTGGATCTTATGTTTTAGATTTCTACATACATCAGTTTTATGGCCAGTAACCTAGTGATACTCATAATATTCACTGACATTCCACTTCTTGTTAAGGGGATTTGGAGCTCACTTAGGATTAAGAGGTTGAATCAAATGAGCTTCCAAAGCCTTTTTGTATACCATGCTAAGGGGCATTCCAAAGTCAGTAAAGATCTTTTATTAATGGCTCCTTTCTCCTTTCCAAATGAAGCTGCGGTTGCAATGTAATGCTGGCCACCTCACTTACTTACGGACTGGCAGTCTGAGGACTATTGAAGTTTGGGTTTTTTTCTTAACCCCTAAAGAGGAGGCTACCTCATCCTTAATTTGGCCAGTGTACATCAAGTCTTTAATTTTAGTGGCCTTAGAAATGAGAGCTTTGAAAGTTGGTAAATACTAAGTTTGCATATGGGTTTGATAAATATGCAATAGGTTCTTAATAACGATATTAATCTATTCTTATTCTGAAGGACGATTAACCATTTGTGCAGCTTTTCCTCTCCATCTCATAAGAAACGAGAAGAAAGATTCCTTTTGGTTTTGTTTTGTGGTCTCCAAATCCCTCCTTGCGATATCCACTTCATTGTTATAATGGTATTGCTTAGTGAAAGCACTACAAACATCTTCCCATGTTTGATATTTCTTTTTATCAAGATCCATGAACCAGTTGACAGCTTCACCATTGAGCGACCTCTGAAACAGTTGAGCAAGGAGCTCGATATTATGTCCCATAGGTTTGAGGGCTCCGCATACATCTTGAGGTGAGTTTTGGGACATATAGTGCCATCAAACTTATTGTGAGCCGGGATTTTTGCCCCCACTCCCGGTAGAATGGTTCTTGGGACTTTGGCACTGTTTAGGCTCGGGGCCTTAGAGAACACAGGCTTAAGCTCGGAGAAAATGGAGTCACCATCCGGACGGGCTGGGAAAAAAAAGGGGTGTATGGGCAAATTTCTAAGGAATCCCCAACCCCCTAATGGGTTCAAAAAGTTGGATACATGCGGGGAAGGTGAGAAATGGCCTAGCACCCCCACAACGCCCGATTCATTAGAACCGGCCTCCTTTTCAAGTCTTAATATTATAAAATTCTTAAATATAATGATATTATCCATACTACATGCGATCATAAGAATAAATAAATGCTTTATTAAAATCATAATAATATCCGAATAAAACAAATAAATAGACACACATCCGAGGATGGAAACATATCCTTACATCGTCCTTGTCCAAAACTAACCCACCGAAAGGTGGAAACATGTCCTTTACATTAATTCTAAAACATGAAAATAAATTAAATTGCATAAAGATTAATTAATGAGGTACCCAATCATGGAAACATACCTCTTCCAATTTTAACAAACAATAATAATAATAAAGAAATCATCCATCAATGATAAATTAAATAAATCAAGCATTGAAATTAAATAAATCAATCAACAAAACATATAATAAACTACATAATCAAATCTAAAATTAAATAAAGCAATAAATATATAAATTTAGGCTTACATCTTGAATTAGGGATTCTAGGGTTTTTAGATAGGAAATTAGGGTTGCAAACATGAAATATGATTTTATGGGTATTTGGAATCAAACTAGGGTTTTGACTTGCAAAACAAATATTAGCATCATTATTTTAAAAATATTAAACTACTGTGAAGGTATGGAGGATAGAATTAATTATGATTTTAGGTTTTAAGAAAATAAAATTTAGGGTTGGAAGTTTTAAGAAGTGATTAGGGTTTGAGAAAACATATTATGGTTTTGAAGTATTAAAAAAAATATAATTGGTGTTTTAGATAAAGGCTACGGTGTTGATTAATTAAATTAGGGTTTGGATTATTTGGAAAATAATTTTAGGGTTTGGAAGAGATTAGGTTACTGTAAAAAAGGATCATGGTTTATGAAAATAGGGTTTTGTAGTTCGAAGAGAATAATAAGGTTTAGGTTAATTAAATTAGGGTTTTGGATGATTAGATGATGAGCCTGTAAGTAATTATAAAATTGTTGCAAAATCCTATCCATGAATTATTAACACAGTAAGTTAAATAAATTAGTGAATTAATGAATATGTACCTGCGTCGTAGGCTCCCCAATTTGAATGTGTTGAATCAAACTCAATATTTATCAACTGCCTGAATCAGCTTGTAATTGGTGGAGGAAAACAATTACCTAGGACAATTATTACCGTTACTTAATTGCTTTTTTTGAGGATTTAATCAAACTGCTCTCGTCTCTACCAATTTATTAATCAAAGTTCTCCTTATGTTCCTCTCCATCTTTTGCTAACAATTAATTCCAGTCCTGTCGATATGTTTCTCTTAGTTTGCCTCCCCGTCCGTGTGTTTAATATTATTATTTATAGGAAAACAAAAAGAACTAATCCTATTTTAATAAGAAAATACCAATTGTTTAGGAAAAAAATAATAAAATCGTGTGAATCAAGGTTTAATCGCCAGCGCGCGGGCTACTAGGACTGCAGGCTGGGCGAACTGGGCAAGCCAGTTCACTACATGCAGCGCCTGCGGTGAACTGGGTAAGCCCAGTTGATATCTGCGGCGAATTGGGCTGTAACACCCCGATACCCTATATAAGTACTATACGTATACCTAGTATACATACAGTAAATATATAAAGTATAAGGATGTCACTTTTCGTTACCTTTTAAAAACCTGTAACAGAGTTCAAACCATAATACATTAATTTAAATAACATTTACAAAATCATTATCTTTATCAAAACTTCATTTATACATATAAATACTCTCTCGTCAGAAATACATGATAATTAAAAATTTATACATGTATGCATTACCCTCTAGTTGGTCTCGACAAACTTTACTCTTCTTGTGGCATAATAAAAGACTTCATATCTTCCATCTATAAACCTGCGCGAATAAACACCCGCGCTAAGCCCGAGAGCTTAGTAGTCCAACTATAAAGATATAAACATATAGTATAGAAGTATTGACATATAATGATACATCAATTCAATATATAATTAGTTCTTATCATATCTTCTTTTCTTTTTAATTTCATCTTTAATATATCATAGCTAATTTCATATATGATGTACATATATACATAATATTATCACCAACCCCAATGCATCACCAATACTCAAAACCAATATATTAATACCCCTACATTATATACATACCATACCAATCATTATTGCAATACACACTTTACCTATCATACCACTCATTATTGCAATACACACATTACACATCATATCACTCATTATTGCAATACACAAATTACATATCATACAAATCATAAATCACAATTCATTTACATATTACACTTAATAACATTATATTATTCACAATTCACCAAGCATAATTCAGTATTAATATTCACAATCAATATTTCAATACTTGCATTTCACATTGACAATAAAGACAGACTCGGGCCCAAAACACTAATATGTTATTCAAAGTTCAGAGTTACTGCTTTGGTCTATAATCATAATTATCAAGCCCGTAGGCATCATATATCAATATCTCTATCCATGGATAGCGTAACAGACCCAGTCTCTTGGATCATCAACTCGGCTAAACTCGAGGTGATCCTCAACCCGGCAAGACTGTTACCAATCATATATCTCATAATTACAATTTCTCATAGTGTAACAGACCCAGTCTCTTGGATCTCAATTCAACTCAAAACGAAGAGATCCTCAACCCGGCAAGACTGTTACCTTTGTCATTTTATAGGCATGCCTCCAAACCCAGAACTCTGAAATCGAATAACACATTAGTTACACAATTCATTTATTATTTCATTATCAATCTCATCATCAATTAGGCAAACATGCCTTATCTCTTTCAATTGAATCATCATAGCCAATCACAATGGCTTCACATCTCATTTGAATCATCATTGCCAATCACAATGGCTTCACATCATACACATCATCATTGATATATATATATATATACAACACCAATCACATTAACTACACGAACATGACATTATTCGAACATACATCATTAATTTCATTGCATATGTATCTTAAATTCATCGTCATATAAACAATATGTCTATTTATTTCATTTCAATCATTTCTCAAGACACATTAACATCATTCATTATTAAAACGTTTATCATAACAAATTACATTGTACGTACCTTTTTGAATGATCATCGCCTCTTTCGCGCTATTTAAGTCATAACACTAGTCCCGTTATGCAAACAATATAATACATTACCATTCACAATACATAATATAACATTGTTCAATCTCAACAATGATGTTAGACAAATGATCTCTATTTTGATCCTTGACAACTCATATGGATGCTCTATTTAACATGTATTTGAGAATCTTGTTACAAAAATTAAATTGCTTCAAATAAAGCAGAACAGAACACTTCTAGCGGTCGCGCCTCACCTGAATACGACCGCGCCATACAGTTACACGATGAAACCTTATCACAGTAGATTTCGCGGTCAGAAGTCCGACCTAAGTCGCGACCGCACTTCACAATCAAAAGATGAAACCCTATCACAGTAGGTTTCGCGGTCAGAAGTCCGACCTAAGTCGCGACCGCACATGACTAAATAGCGACCGCCCAAGACTAATAGCGACCGTCCCAAATTACGTTTCTCATACATAAACCCTAAATGTAGCCAAACTTCTTTTGGTTAACTTAAAACACATTGTACACAACATAACCTCATTCAAATGGACATAATCAACATTATTAACAATTATTTTACATACTCATCACAACATTTTCATCACCAACATATAACAATCAAACCTTCAAACAACTTCAATTAGCAAGAGAAACAAGTGTGTACTTACCTTAAGCACCACTTCTAAACACTTCCTTTTCCAAGACTTCTTCACTTCCCAAATCAATGACAATTCACTTCCTTCAAAACTTAATGCTTAAAAACACATCACAAACACACTTAATCAACCATCCATATCAACTCACCAATCCCAAACACAATTTCAAAAGAACAAAGGAAAATCAAGAGAAAGAACTTACCTAAGTTGTTGAATTCCACAAATCTTCAATTAAATCATTTGATTCTCCCTTCAATTTGATGTTAGAATTAAACAAATCTCACTTTGCTCTCTCTCTTGTCTAAGGAGGAGCCAACCAACGTGGAGAAGAGAAGAAGAAGAAGAAGGAAATGAAGAAAAGACAAAATATCACCTCTTTAAATCTCCACCAAGTGATTCAACAAGAGTAATTACCTAAACACCCTTATACCATTTGTCTTGATTACGATTCATTACATGCCCTTTATAGTAACTTCACACTTAACAAAAATAAATATCTTCTTTCCTTGACTCTTCATTTTGACCAACTTATATGTTATATATATCATCATATACACAACATATACCATTCTCTCTAAACCCTAAATTCTTTCCCAAATCACATATACATAAACATTCTTTTCTCTATTTCTTTTCTCTTGTAATTTAACACATATATTCAATCCAATTATATAACAACAACAACAACATAATCACAACTTCTAGGGCATATATGAGGATATTACAATTCTCTCCCCCTTAAAATAATTTCGTCCTTGAAATTATCAGTACCATAACAATTTATTCTTAACAAAATACTATCTTAACTCCTATATGGAGTTAATTATATGCTTAAGTTATTATATTATCAAATCACATAACTTCAACTCTTCCCTTTAGAATCAACCATCTTCTTTCAATTTCCATAATTCATCATTCTATATGTTTATACAATTGATTACTTCCTTGATCAAACATTCAAAAGATCTCATTACATTTCCTATAATGACTTTATACAAGAATCAGCTCATTTATATAGTTCATCCAATCTTTATATTTAATATATATTATTCCTTCATCTCTTTGTAATTACTCTCTTAACTTTAACCTTAAAAACCATTGGTTATATTTGTGCATTAATTATCCCATCATTACAATCACTGTCTAAATAGACACTTATTACTCTCAATAGATAACAAAATCCTGATTTTTCCATAAATGGAGTTATTTTTTTTAGCACGCTTTTCACTTAACTTACATATTAATACATTATCTTTCAACTTATTTTATAGATAACCAATCTTTTTCTCTTCTTATCATGATTAATAATTACTATATTCCACTTATTCATGTCCAATCATACTTTAAAATTTACATCATATACATTATCATGTAAATAACTATTTTCTTAATACAACTATACACAATAAATTTCAATAATGATTCATAATCTTAGCCAATTCTAGATCCATTGATCTATCTGTCACAATATATCTATATTCAAATCTTATTCAACTCCAACCAACAATTAATGTATTTGACTCATCATAAAATTTCATCATATTCATATATGTATATATATATAACTTAATTCCATTAGGGCAACTTATATACAATTCCTAATCATTTCCGATCCATATTCAGTCAAATTATCATGATAACGAATTATTTCAAATTATCTTAATATAATTTCCACCAATTCTCATAAAAATTTTATATCATATTTACTACTAATAGTTCTTTCACTTAAACCTCAAGTTCATTCATTCATTCATTACATACCATAAACATATTCAGTATAACTTTCAATCATATTTATTTTGATTACCTTATTGTCATATCATCCCTAACTCAAAACATTTTCATAATTTCCTTTTTCTCTCTTAATCTTCACAGTTATAACCAAATTTTTAAAAAAAAATGATAAAGTACAACTTTATCCATCATAACTTTCAACTATACTTTTCAAACAAAATTCAATCCCACCAGATCTGCATTACAATCATTATATCTAAGATCCAAATCAAGGGATAACAAATTAACCGATCAAATATACTAAACAAAACACATGGCTATAAAAGATTAATATTCAAGCCTAGGACTTTCAGATCAATACTTTTTTTCTCATAATTTTATCCTTAATCTATACAAATACAAGGTTAAGATGTATTTCAAAAATTACACATTCCTTCTTTACATTTTTGCTATATCAGAAGTTAATACATTCTAACTCCGTTTCAAACCAATTTGCACTCGATTATATGATCTTTATCCACTTAATTCATGTTTCAACAATATTACTTTATACATATTCAATCATATGCAGCTGCTATACAATTTTATTCATCACTTCATTTCTAATCCATTTACAATTTCTTATAATGTATAATTGCATAAAACTTTCCATATATGAATACTTTGGAACTCTAAATATCATATGATAATTAAGTTCAATGCTCACTATCACAAACTCCACTGTTCCATAATACTCAAGTCCATTCTATTTTCACTTCCATCACATCACTCATCTAGCTGTACCCAGTTCAAGTCCTAGTCTCTCTTAGGTCCACTAATACATACTACATCATTTCCATAACACTAATTCTATAATTATACCACATACAAATTCATAGGTCACATTCATGTCATAATTTCATTCACATTGAGAAACTCAGTTTACATATCATATAAATGTATATACTTAATTATATACTCTTGTTTTATTTTCCTTTTTCATACATTCACTAAAAATGTTCCTTTATAACTGTAACAACCGTCTTAGTCCACCTGCTAAACCATTCCTATCCGGAGAAACCATCAGGGCCTCAGAGCTGGGCTGCTACAGTACCAAACTGCCCTCACGGCCTTCCAACAGAATTCACTTATTCGAATTACACCCAAGACACATGAGTGCAAGTCGCCACTCTGGATCGAATACCTAACTTCCCCCTCAAGAGAGTCAGCGAGAATCATCCAGTACCATCTCTTCCAATATGATGCAAAGTATTTATTCATACAACACACATACATATATACTGACTATAATAGCACTTTATATCCATCTTAACCACATTCCCAATGTAACATTTCTTTCACTTTCATCTTTAAAAGCATTTAATATATTTCCATATCCATTTTTACCCTTTTCAATATAATGCCTTAAAATAGCTCATCCTCATTTGCTTATCCACTTCTCTTTTATACTTCAAGATAAATTCTTATACTATCAATCACTTTACTCAATTCATAAGACTTTCATATGCCATATTAGTCATTTCATTTAGCTCATGTATTGCATACACATTAAACCATCAATATCCAAATAATCTTTATCAAATGCCACTAAAACTTTAACTTCTCAACTTACCACCTCACTTAACTTCAATTTGCCAAACTCATCTTATATATTTATATATCACAAAGCAGTATTAAAACATCTACTTTTCACAATTATCAAGCTCACTTCAACAATTCAAATATCACCTATTATCACCATTACATTGAGCTTTCACAATATCCAAGCATCTTACATTTCTAACATTGAATTCACAATGTCCGTATTAAGGTAACAATACCAATGTATATTTTTACTTAACCCATATCATCTCTTTTTCCTTTAAACAAAATCTTAACTTTACATATCCATTAGTTTACCATTCAACATATATATATATCCCTCACATATATATACATATGTACATTACATCCAATCATATACACATTGAGCCCAATAACCTTTATACGCTTTTCAAGTCTAGTTATTACAAATTTCAGTTTTCTTAAACTAACGTTGCTCAATCCAATTCTCACTATCAATCTTATCACGTGACCTAGCTTTGCACAAGTTCATCAATACAAGCGTAATCATTCTCAATATTAATAGACAAATAATTATATAGGTTACAAACATGCAATACTGTACGTACCTTACATTTTCAAGTGATCAACTCAATCTTTGATCACTAAAATATTACATTACATTATCACATTAAATTTACAATATTTGCATTAAAACAACAATGCAAACAACACCATTATATTTTCTTACATTAACCAATATTTTTATTTTATTTTAGTTTTCATATCATTTCTTTCTCTAGTTTTTACTTTCAAGTAAAAACCTCATTCAGACATTATCATCCCTCTCATAATTCAAATTTATCCCACATCACATAATGCCACATCTGAGACCAACCTAGGTGTCAATGCATATACATGTATTACAAATTACATTTCAAAACTCTTCTTTGTAATTCATTTTAAACATTTCAAAACTTTTTCTTTTTAATTTCACTTAGGCCGAGAATCTCGAACCTAAGCTCTGATACCAAAATAATTGTAACACCCCGATACCCTATATAAGTACTATACGTATACCTAGTATACATACAGTAAATATATAAAGTATAAGGATGTCACTTTTCGTTACCTTTTAAAAACCTGTAACAGAGTTCAAACCATAATACATTAATTTAAATAACATTTACAAAATCATTATCTTTATCAAAACTTCATTTATACATATAAATACTCTCTCGTCAGAAATACATGATAATTAAAAATTTATACATGTATGCATTACCCTCTAGTTGGTCTCGACAAACTTTACTCTTCTTGTGGCATAATAAAAGACTTCATATCTTCCATCTATAAACCTGCGCGAATAAACACCCGCGCTAAGCCCGAGAGCTTAGTAGTCCAACTATAAAGATATAAACATATAGTATAGAAGTATTGACATATAATGATACATCAATTCAATATATAATTAGTTCTTATCATATCTTCTTTTCTTTTTAATTTCATCTTTAATATATCATAGCTAATTTCATATATGATGTACATATATACATAATATTATCACCAACCCCAATGCATCACCAATACTCAAAACCAATATATTAATACCCCTACATTATATACATACCATACCAATCATTATTGCAATACACACTTTACCTATCATACCACTCATTATTGCAATACACACATTACACATCATATCACTCATTATTGCAATACACAAATTACATATCATACAAATCATAAATCACAATTCATTTACATATTACACTTAATAACATTATATTATTCACAATTCACCAAGCATAATTCAGTATTAATATTCACAATCAATATTTCAATACTTGCATTTCACATTGACAATAAAGACAGACTCGGGCCCAAAACACTAATATGTTATTCAAAGTTCAGAGTTACTGCTTTGGTCTATAATCATAATTATCAAGCCCGTAGGCATCATATATCAATATCTCTATCCATGGATAGCGTAACAGACCCAGTCTCTTGGATCATCAACTCGGCTAAACTCGAGGTGATCCTCAACCCGGCAAGACTGTTACCAATCATATATCTCATAATTACAATTTCTCATAGTGTAACAGACCCAGTCTCTTGGATCTCAATTCAACTCAAAACGAAGAGATCCTCAACCCGGCAAGACTGTTACCTTTGTCATTTTATAGGCATGCCTCCAAACCCAGAACTCTGAAATCGAATAACACATTAGTTACACAATTCATTTATTATTTCATTATCAATCTCATCATCAATTAGGCAAACATGCCTTATCTCTTTCAATTGAATCATCATAGCCAATCACAATGGCTTCACATCTCATTTGAATCATCATTGCCAATCACAATGGCTTCACATCATACACATCATCATTGATATATATATATATATACAACACCAATTACATTAACTACACGAACATGACATTATTCGAACATACATCATTAATTTCATTGCATATGTATCTTAAATTCATCGTCATATAAACAATATGTCTATTTATTTCATTTCAATCATTTCTCAAGACACATTAACATCATTCATTATTAAAACGTTTATCATAACAAATTACATTGTACGTACCTTTTTGAATGATCATCGCCTCTTTCGCGCTATTTAAGTCATAACACTAGTCCCGTTATGCAAACAATATAATACATTACCATTCACAATACATAATATAACATTGTTCAATCTCAACAATGATGTTAGACAAATGATCTCTATTTTGATCCTTGACAACTCATATGGATGCTCTATTTAACATGTATTTGAGAATCTTGTTACAAAAATTAAATTGCTTCAAATAAAGCAGAACAGAACACTTCTAGCGGTCGCGCCTCACCTGAATACGACCGCGCCATACAGTTACACGATGAAACCTTATCACAGTAGATTTCGCGGTCAGAAGTCCGACCTAAGTCGCGACCGCACTTCACAATCAAAAGATGAAACCCTATCACAGTAGGTTTCGCGGTCAGAAGTCCGACCTAAGTCGCGACCGCACATGACTAAATAGCGACCGCCCAAGACTAATAGCGACCGTCCCAAATTACGTTTCTCATACATAAACCCTAAATGTAGCCAAACTTCTTTTGGTTAACTTAAAACACATTGTACACAACATAACCTCATTCAAATGGACATAATCAACATTATTAACAATTATTTTACATACTCATCACAACATTTTCATCACCAACATATAACAATCAAACCTTCAAACAACTTCAATTAGCAAGAGAAACAAGTGTGTACTTACCTTAAGCACCACTTCTAAACACTTCCTTTTCCAAGACTTCTTCACTTCCCAAATCAATGACAATTCACTTCCTTCAAAACTTAATGCTTAAAAACACATCACAAACACACTTAATCAACCATCCATATCAACTCACCAATCTCAAACACAATTTCAAAAGAACAAAGGAAAATCAAGAGAAAGAACTTACCTAAGTTGTTGAATTCCACAAATCTTCAATTAAATCCTTTGATTCTCCCTTCAATTTGATGTTAGAATTAAACAAATCTCACTTTGCTCTCTCTCTTGTCTAAGGAGGAGCCAACCAACGTGGAGAAGAGAAGAAGAAGAAGAAGAAGGAAATGAAGAAAAGACAAAATATCACCTCTTTAAATCTCCACCAAGTGATTCAACAAGAGTAATTACCTAAACACCCTTATACCATTTGTCTTGATTACCATTCATTACATGCCCTTTATAGTAACTTCACACTTAACAAAAATAAATATCTTCTTTCCTTGACTCTTCATTTTGACCAACTTATATGTTATATATATCATCATATACACAACATATACCATTCTCTCTAAACCCTAAATTCTTTCCCAAATCACATATACATAAACATTCTTTTCTCTATTTCTTTTCTCTTGTAATTTAACACATATATTCAATCCAATTATATAACAACAACAACATAATCACAACTTCTAGGGCATATATGAGGATATTACATGGGCAGTGCCCAATAAGCCATAGATAACTGCTGCAATGAATTGGGCACTGTCTAATTCCCCGCAGACTTTTGTTACGGCGAACTGGGCAAGCCCAGTTGGCTGCTGCCGCGCTGCCTCACGACGCTCGCCGATCCGTCTGATTTTTTATTATTTTTATTATTAAAAATAACTATTAAATATTATAAAGATAAATATTATAAATAGTAAATAAAATAAATATGTCAAAAATTAAGGGTCTACAATTTGCCCCCTTCTTGAATGATCTGAGACTTTTAGTAGAAGAGAGTGAAAAGCAACATGACTTTGAGCAGATTTTGGATGAGGATGGGTACTTGGATTTGATTTGGGTACTTGGATCCAAAATTAGGTACTTGGACCAGAGATTGGGTACTTAGACCCGTGACTGAGTTGGATTTAGCTATTTGGACCCAAGATTAGGTACTTGGACTCGAGATTGGGTACTTGGACCCGAGATTAGGTACTTGGATCCGAGATTGGATTAGATTTGGGTACTTGGACCTGAGATTGGGTACTTGGACCCAAGATTGAATCTGATTTGGGTACTCGGACCCATGATTGGATTGGATTTGGGTACTTGGACCCGTGATTAGATTGGATTTGGGTACTTGGACCCGAGATTGAGTACTTGGATCCAAGATTAAGTACTTGGACCTGAGACTAGATTTGATTTGGGTATTTGGACCCGAAACTAGGTACTTGGACCTAAGACTGAATTTTATTTGGGTACTTGGACCCGAGACTGGGTACTTAGATCCGAGACTGTATTGGATTTGGGTACCTGGACCCGATATTGGGTACTTGGACCCAATATTGTATTGGATTTGGGTACTTAGACCCGAGACTGGTACTTGGACCCGAGACTGATTTTGATTAGGGTATTTGGACCCAAAACTGGGTACTTAGACCCGAGACTGGGTACTTGGACCCGAGACTAGATTGAGTTTGGGTACTTAGACCCGAGATTGGGTACTTAGACCTGAGACTGTATTGGATTTGGATATTTGAACCCGAGATTGGGTACTTGGACCCGAGACTATATTGGATTTGGATACTTGGACCCGAGACTGGGTTGATTTGGGTACTTGGACCCGAGATTGGGTACTCAAACTCGAGATTGAATTGAATTTGGGTGCTTGGATCTGAGACTAAGTTAGATTTGGGTACTTGGACCCGAGATTGAATTTGATTTGGGTACTTGGACTCGATATTGGGTACTTGGACCTGAGACTGGATTGAGTTTGGGCACTTAGACTCGAGATTGGGTACTTAGACCCGAGACTGGATTAGATTTGGGTACTTAGACTCGAGACTAGGTACTTGGACCCGAGACTGGATTGGGTACTTGGACCCGTGATTGGGTACTTAGACCCGAGACTTAATTGGGTACTTGGACCTGTGACTGAATTGGGTACTTGGACCCGTGATTGGGTACTTGGACCCGAGATTGGGTATTTAGATTTTAGATTGGGTACTTGGACCCGTGATTGAATCTAATTTGGGTACTTGGACCCAAGACTGAATTTGATTTGGATACTTGGACTCGAGGTACCTATATACTCTTGCCCACTGTGTAGGCTCAAACCAATTATTATTTTCATGTAGCCATTGATTAATGTTTGTCTTGTCTAGCTCTTTACACAAGCATGTATTTCTTCTTTCACAAAATGACTAGAGTTTCCTCAAGCAATGGGGCCTTCCATGCCCCCCTGATTCCATATTCACTTCATGTTTACTTCATAGAGCATCTATTGTTTACTTTGGAAAAGAACAGATAACACAAGATGAAAATGTCGTGTGATATGCTCATGTATGCATGATATGCATGAGTAACACTTATAGTGGTTCCATCGACTCACAGACCGAGGTGATCAGCAGAAGTGTTCTCATTGGTTTCTTTCAGATGCCCGTTCAAGTCTTGCATTGGAATGACAGAAAGCTTTGCATTTATGTCTTTTATCTTCAAAATGTTGAGAACATGAGTGGTGGAGAGCCCAAGCTGCAAAGTCAAGGATACATCCATTTCAAACTATGTTTCAGCATGTCAGTTGGTAGCTTCTTCATGACCTTGCCAATAATTCTTTACTTTTCCCAATGTGTTCTTTAAGTTTTGATGATTCAACATATTTCCCTTAACTTAAAGGTTCTTATAAAAAGAAAATAGTTTTTTTTTAAATCAAATGTTAACTTTGTCAAATCAATGTCATTGTACCTCAGGATTCAATTTTTAGAATTAACATATCTATAACATGATAGCCTTAGTAACCGTACTAAACTCTGGAATCATTTCTATTTAAGTAAGAATTGTTGCACTTCAGATAGGCACATACACATTACTTGGTCAAAGGTCTCATTGAGCTTGAATATTGCCTATCTCATATGCATGCTTATCCAAACTATCTCCACTAATAGACTCTACCTACCAAGAGAGATCAATAGGCCTTTAATAGGCTTGAAATGGAGTCTATAAGGGATATGGGTTAAATAAAAGCTATTTTGAGACTGGAGCTGATGTGACACTGTTGACAAACTTTCACACCACTAATTTCTTATCGAAACTTTAGGCAATTGGAAACATGAAAAGATAAAGTTTTGAATGTCCTTCCATCTTCTTGGCGTTAATCTGGATCTTGATTGGGATAGTCTTTTCCTTTAAAAAAGTTTGGTACCCATATTCATCATCATTTTTTCTTTTCCCTTTTCTTTCTCTTTCTTTTTCCTACTCTTCTCTTTCTTTGAGCATTTTATCATTTTATCCTTCTTCCTTGTAGGACTGTCAAGTACAGGACTTTCAAGAACTGGATGACCTTTCTCCTTTTTCTCTGATTTTGATTGAATATTTGGTTGGGTTGAACCAATTCAAGTTAAACTATCCTTATGGAATTCTTTTGCTACTTTAGGTAAAAGAGAACTTGGTTGGCTTTCTGAACCATTTTGAGTTTTATTTTATTTTCCTTTTTGTTTGTTTCTTTTGTCTCTTTTTTTTTTCTTTTCTTCTTCTTTTCTTTTCTTCTTTTTTTTGGTTCTAGCTCTAAAAGAGTTGTCTTATTTGTACCAACTTGGGTTTCTAATAATGGATGAGTGGAGTGACATAAACCTTCTTTACCAAGGATAAATCATTTGTTGCCCTGATGTTATCTTGATAGATTGGAGATATTAGGTGAACTTCAACTACCCTTATGGTCTTGAGAACATCAACTATCCTTACAGTCTTGGCTATGCATTCCTTTCTTTGATCTTCTTGCCTCTTCACCTTAGTGATCATAAGACTTGTCAAAAGTGTAACAACATCTCAGGGTGGGTCATCCGGCTTATAAGTCAATAAAGAGAAAGTTGAAATCTTATGAAGACTCAAAGGGACAACTAGGGATTGATATTTAATTGGGTGGATACTAGTTGTTGGCTCGTCAAACAATGCCTAGATCATCTCTCCCTTAAATAACCAAAGTTCAATTTCGCCTCAAAAATTTGTCAAAGCATGTTCTAAGACTAACTAGGACCTAGACAAAGGTCATTATGCAGGAGCCCTCTCTAAGTAAGCATACACAACTCAATGCTATAGAGCAATTTCCTCACCTAGTAAAGTCATTCGAATCATGATGCATAGATATGCCAATTTATAAATATCAAGTCAAATTCATCATCGGTTGAGCACCATAATGAACAAAGACCATGAAAAATTTGATGAAAATAATTTATTCAAACAAACATAATTTGAAAAACATAATTATTCTAAATAAGTACTAAAGAAAGAAAAATAAAAAGATCAACACTCCAAGCTAAGGGAAGGTTGTTTAATAAAATTTCTCCTTATTCCACATCTTCAATACTCCCATCTTGAAAGGAGGATAAGACAAGATCTTCCTCCAATCCTCTTCCTACCATGAAAACTGCTGGCAGTGGCACTCTTCCAAATTTAGGAAAAGAATTGCTCTTGGTATTGGGCTTATCTGGCTAAGGCAACATTTCATTATCAATTAAATTCTGGATCTTATGCCTCAACTTCATATAGTTGTCCGTTTCGTGTCTAGGCCTTTGATGGAAGTGGCAAAATGCCTAAGTATCAAAGTTAGGTGGAAGAGGATTAGGTAAAGGACGAGGAGTCAAGGGTTGTAACAATCCATTCTTTTGTAGCTTATTGAGAACCCAAGACAGCGGCTTCACTAATTCTAAAAACTGCCTCATTCCTCCTTGACTAGTGGCATTAACATCAGCTTTCTTTTTTGTACTTTGATTGCTAGGCTGATGTAAACCCTTAATTTTTGACCTAGTCAGGTCCGATATTTTTTATAGCCTAAAATAATTTTTGTGATATTTTAATTAAATAATATTTATTTTAGTATTTATTATATATAATTTTTAATAAAAATAAAAATGGTAATATTAGTAAAGTTAAAAATAAATAAATAAAAATCGACGACGAAGGTGAATCAGCCACAGGCCAATTCGCCGCATTAAATTCCTACGGCGAATTGGCGCCCGCCCCAGCAATTCTCACAGTTTTCGCCAACAGTTTTTTTTCGCTAGTGCAATTTTCCAGCGCAGTTTTTTCTAAAACCAAATTCTATTTTGGTTTGGTTTCTTTTCCTAAATGGTTTTAATTTCCTTAGACAATTAGAAGTAGGTTTATTATTTTTTTTTCTATAAATACCACACTAAAACACAGAATTAGGGGACTTTGATCGAAAAGAAAAAATTATTTTATTGGATCGGAGACTCAACCATTCGATCGGCCAAAAGAAAAGCCCTAGCAAGCAAGAGACATTAGCAACAAGAAGCAATCATCAATCCATCAAAGGTAACAGCATTGCCTTTGTTATTGTTCATCCAAAAGTCAATTTTGATGGAACCAACTACGCAGGTTTGATCTTTAATCATAGATTATATATTCACAGTAGCTTCATTTCTTTGATTAATAAGAACATGCACACAATACCTTTATCTTTAAATGTGTAGTAATTGGATCTTTGTTTCAATAACTTTAATTGTTTTCTTTGGTTAATACATTAATTAGTTGGTTTTCAAAACTCCACTTCCATGTTTTATAAAAACTAAAAACTTCAAAAACCCTAAATCATCTTTCTGTTTCTAAAACTTTAAAAACCCTAAATTACTCTTCTGTTTCTAAAACTTTAAAAACCTTAAATTGTTTCTTCTGTTTCTAAAACTTTAAAAACCTAAATTGTTTCTTATGTTCCCAAAAACCTTAAAAACCCTAAATTGTTTCTTCTATTTCCAAAAGTCTTAAAAACCCTAAATTGTTTCTTCTGTTTCCAAAAATTTTAAAAACCATAAATTGTTTTCCCCGAACTATTTTCATCTAAACTCTAACTTTTTGTCCAAAATTTCCAAATGTCTTCTTAAATCTCCAAACCCTAATCTTCTTTACAGTTTCTAAAAATCATAATTATTTTTATAAAACTCTAAACTATTTTCTTAAATCCTAATATCAAATATGTTTTCCAAAATATCAAAAACCCTAATTTTCTCAAAACCCAATACAGTAACCCCTAGTTTTCCTAAACCCTAAATTCTTAAAGCATTAAAACTTTATGACAAATTCATCAACACCCTAAACCGTAATCCAATGAACTTAAAACCCAATCTAGCCAATCTAAACCCTAAAGCCATAATCCAGTAACCCTAAAATCACAATCCAATAACCGTGAATTATAAACCCTAATGTCTTAAGATTCCAAAACCCTAATTTCATGATGTTACCCCTAAACCCTAATTTGATTAACTAAAAACCTTACTGCTTTCTTAAATTTATAAAACCCTAATCCATTCCAATTTCCCAAAATCTTCACGGTAGCTTAAATAATAAATATAATAATTTCTAAATCCCAAAAACCCTAAATGTTAATTAAAGAACTCTGAATTGAGACATAAACCTAAATTTGTATCTTTATTTGCTTTATTTAATTTTAGATTTGATTATGTAGTTTATTATATGTTTTGATGGTTGATTTATTTAATTTCTATGCTTGATTTATTTAATTTATCATGGATAATTATTTTCTTTATTGTTATGATTATTATTTATTTGTTTTAGTATTAAAATTGTAAGAGGTATGTTTCCACCTTGTGGGTACCTCATTATTAAATTTTTATGTAATTTAAATTGTTTTTATATTTTGGACCAATGTAAAGGACATGTTTCCATCTTCGGATGGGTGTCCATTTATTTTCTTTGTTTGGACATTGCTTTGATTTTAATATAATGATGCTTTATTTTAATTGTTGCATGTAATATGGATAATATTTTTATACTTAAGAATTTTATAATATTAAGGCCGGAAAATGAGGCCAGTTCCAATGAATCGGGCGTTGTGGGGATGCTAGGCCATTTCTCACCTTCCCTACACGTACCCAACTTTTCGAACCCATTAGGAGGTTGGGGATTCCTTAGGAATCGAGTCATCGACCCTTTCTTTTTCCCGACCCGTCCGGGTGGCGACTCCATTTTTCTTCGGGCTTAGGTCCGTGTTCTCTAAGGCCCCGAGCCTAAATAGTGCCAAAGTCGCAAGAACCATTCCACCGGGAGTGGGGGCAAAAATCCCCGCTCACAGTGGCGACTCCACTGGAGATAAGAGAAGTTGATTCAGTTGGTCTTTTTATTATTCTATTCTTTCTTATAATGATATTATCCATTGCATCATATTAGATTGCATCATGTGCATGAATTAGGACACCTGTGTTACCCGTGTTGTATTATGTAAGGGATACCATACTTTCACTCAAGGTATGGAGATCGAGCATGGCATAACCACTCATAGCCTTATTCCATTTGGTATATACTTGCTATGGGAACGTAAGCCTTTTAACCCAAAGATTAAAGGTCATGTAATTGGCCTAGTTACCTTCCTTAGGTTTTACCCCAAATGCTTGTTGTTTGACTATGGTTAATTTATCTTGGTTTAAATCATGGCTTATTTGGTTTGTTCTTTTTCTAATATGACCTAAGTACATTATAAGCTCAAAATAAATTTTTCTTTAAAGTCCAAAAGACCAAAACTATTTTCAAAACTTTTCAAGATGGTCTTTGGACATAAAACTTTTCTAAAAACAAATCAAAAATACTTTTCTCATGATTCAAATACAAAGCCCAAAATATATTTTTTCTAAAATCTTTTTACAATGGGCTTAGAAACAAAATTATTTTACCCAACCTTTTCTTACAAAGAGCTTGCAAATTATATAGGTCAATTATGAAATACAAAAAATCAATTGTGAGCCTAGTTTATACTCAGAATAATTAACCATGGGCTTTTTTTTTGGCATGAACCGCTAGTTACTTTTTCAAATGAGAAATCTATTTATAATAAACCTCTTAATTTAGTTTTAATCTAATATAGCATAAAAGCTACCTTAGTTGGTTAAATGGATTAAAACATAATTAATGGGAATTATCATGAACTGATTTTCATTTTTGAAAATATAACTATTGGTTGAAACGTCTGAGGGAATTATTGAAAAACAAGATACCCCATATTGGTATTTTGTTAATCATATACCTAGGAAAAGAGACTCGCTATTTGTGTATGAAAGTTATAAGGTTGGAAGGAACGTCCTAACTATCTTTCTTTGTTTATTATTTGTGCATACATACATGCATACATGCATCACATGACATATCATTAATCCTTTCTGGCTCATAGACCTGAAATATGACAATTCAAGAGCATACAACGATTTCACCTACAACATTGATTTTTTATTCAAGTGCTTCATTTAGAGGATGGATGCAAACCAGCTAAGTGATATAATCAATGAAGTTGTCAAAGCTAGGATGGCCGAGTACAAGATCAATTGGTTGGAATTATGAAGACCTGGTTGATTGAAATTCTAGAGCTCATCAACAATGCTAAGGCAGCATCCATAGAGAACATGTTAACTAATAGAGATCGAATGAAAAATGAGGGACCAATTCCTATTCTACGATACCAGGCGAATCATGTGCTATCTAAGTGGGGCAATAAGGGCGGCTATCACCCCAGTGGAAAAAGTCAAAGGGAAAGAGAGAAGAACCATTTTTCAATAAAAAGGAATAAGAAAGGGAATTATCAGCCTGGCAATCAAAGTACACAAAAGGAAGTTGATCTTAATGCCACTAGTCAAGGAGGAATGAGGCAGTTTTCAGAATTAGGAAAGTCGCTGTCTTGGGTTCTCATCTCTCAATCCATCATCTAATACCTAAAACACACAATTGGTGGCCAATCAATTATATATAACAATTTTTCATTCAATAAAGGCTAAAGAAATCAATAGTTAAGAGAATAACCAATTCATGCAATTCATAGCAAATCCATACAAACCCTAGACTAGATTAAATTAGTTCATGATGTTATCAAGCATACTCATCGCATTAATAATCAAAGAAATCAATTTAAACATGATAATGTTCATAAACACAATTTCAATGAAACTAAAGAGACAAAGTTTAAGAATGAAACCAAGTTACAAACTCCTTGAAGCTTTTGATGAATCTCTTGATCGAATCTTGCAAGAATGATGAAACAATGGCTAGAACAATCTAATCTAATCTAGTTTTGGTCCAAAGTGAATCAAAATTAAAGAATACAAAAGTTTTAAACCCTAAGATCTCTCTCAGTCGGCTAAGCTCTGCTCAAAAAATCGTCCACCTCCAAACCTAACTTTTTCTTTTTGCTTTTATACGAAACATCGGCTTTAAAATTCGGTGCGGGCTTGGAACATGAGGGACACGGCCAAGTCAGATATGACTTGGCCGTGTGAGTGGCTTTTGGAGGGACACGGCCAGGTGACACGGCCGTGTCCCTTGCCAGTGTTCGCTACTGCCTGCCTTTAGATCCCCTTATCTTCTTTGTTGAGTGACACGGCCAAGTGAAGCTTGACTTGGCCGTGTTGCAGCTTGATGGAGGGACACGGCCAGGAGACACGGCCGTGTCCCTTGCCAGTGTCTTCTACTGCTTCTTTTGGTCTTCTCTTCTTCTTTGCTGAGTGACACGGCCAAGTGGAGCTTGACTTGGCCGTGTGAGTGAATTGGGAGGAACACGGCCACAAGACACGGCCGTGTCCCTTGCCAGTGCTTGCTTCTGTGTCTTGAACTTCCTTTTAACTTGATATGGGACGCGGCCAGTGCCTTGGCCGTGTCCTATGCCCGTGTCAGCTACTGTCCCTTTTTATCTTTAATTCATTTCCTTGCCTGTTCTACCTGACACACAACTTACAAACAAAAACTTAAACAAGACATAAATAAACATCAATAATCAAAACATAAAACTTACCTAAAATTAGATCAAACACGACCTAAATACTAAAACAAACTAAAATTACACAATTAAAGAAAACACTAAACAAATCAATAAAAACTAACAAAAGACCTAAATAAAACAATAATTAACACAATAAACAAGACACAAACTATAACAAAAACTAATAAAACAACTACCCCACACTTAAAACTTTGCTTGTCCTCAAGCAAATTCACATGGCATAAATTAAAAACTCAAACAACCTTAACTATAATTCCAGTACATAGATGAAATACTATAAGACTCAGACATAAATAATTGCATCTTACTTCAATCAAGGATTTTCTTAACTCATTCATTAATCCAGACATACAAATCTCACCTCTCATCTAAGTGTTTCACTCGATTTCATAGGTTAATTCACTCAAACCACTCATGACTGCATGCTACCATAAACTTGCTTAATTATCCAATCTCCCTCACTGATTTTCTCAAGAAATAATCCGAAGGTCTTTCATTTGGATGTAGTGGGGCTAAGGTAAAGGTGTGAGAAAAGGAATTTAAGCTGGAGCATAAAGAAATGGAGTATCTAAATTAGACACTACTCTTACTAAGAAACTCATAACTCCCTCAAACGGCATACTCACCAACCCTTGATAATCTTACATATTTGCATAAATACATGAGTCAGCATTCCTCTTTTGATAACCAATGCTAGAACATATATGAATTTTGTATATATAACATTTCTTTTATTTACTCTTTTTTTTTTTACTTTTATCATTCATTTTTTTTATTTTTTATTTTAAATATATATATATAAACAAAATTAAGAATTTAATGGAACATCTAGCTTAAAATGTAGAGGAAAAGAATAATGACTCTTAATCAAATATAATTTGCAAAGTATGCATTTCAACCCCCAATTAGCAATTCCATTAATTTTTTACTTGCTTACCCCACACTTTGAAATAAACTACCCTATTGTCTAATCATACAACTCCATTCCTTAATGCATAGGTATGATGATAATAAGAACATGTTAAGTTGAGAATTATGTTAATCAAACAAGAAACGGTCAATGGCTCAACTTGGCTTACTAAGGAAATCAATATAAAGGGAAGTCTCTTTAAGCTAAAGGGGCTAACCTAATTGCCTTCATCATTTTAAAAACTTGAGAATAAATCATAATGTGAGTTCAATAAGTATGCAAAAGCAAACTCTAGAGATGCAACATCATGAAGGTGCACACTTAAGAAAGGAAAATTAATTGACAATAATATCAAATTTTATGAGGCTCAAAGCTCACACAGGTGGTTTCACAAAGATTTACATGTCATGAATTGCAGAATGCGAAAATTAATCCCGAATGAATTCAAATGCACATTACTATGCTGATACCAAAGTCTCAACTATAATGCTAGAATCACAGCAAAGATCAATAAATTTTCAACAATTATACCATGCATAACAAACACAATAAACAAAACAACACGATAAGCACAACAAGAATTAAAGGAAAGCTTAAAGAGTACCCCACACTTAAAATTGACATTGTCCTCAATGGAAAACAAGAATAATAAATAAAAAGAGTTAAAGGACAACCTGTCTTCCATCGTACTTGGTGAGGCAAAATCCTAGCTTTCCATCACAAACACAAAAGTTTGATAACAAAAATACAATAAAATATCCAAACACAAAAGTTTTAACAGGAAAAACAAAAAAGAAAAATAAAACAAAAGTACACTAAATAAAATAAAATAAAACAAGGAACACAAAGTCTAAGGAAAAGGCGGGCGAGAAGATGATGCAGCCGAGGGATGAAGACTCAGAATTTTGGCAAGGTTGCTGTTAATCTGATCCATCTGTTGCAACATCTCAATATGGTTTCGGTTCACCGTGCCTGTCAGTCCATCTATCTTTCCCTCCAATCGATCTACCTTGCCCTCCAGGGCCTCAATCCTCAAAAGTACGTTTAGATGTTCCGAGACCGGAGCATCCTCATCTAAATCAAGAGAATCCGAGTCGGACTCCCCTTCAACCCGGGCTCTCTTTTGCCTGCCTCCCTGTGCTTCAGGCTCAGCTGAAGGCATCACAAAAGTTCCCCTCCTACACACCACCATGTTCATCTTTGCCAATGTAGCTAAATCAAGAGAGTCATTACCCAATATCCTAGTCATACGAGTAGCACTCGGATCAAAATCCTCAACCAGGGCTACTGCTAGTGTGGTAACCAACCCTCCAACACAAATTGCCCCCTTTCTTCCGTTAGCCACAGAATCAAAAATATCGGCTAACCAATAGCCAGCACTGACATTCATCTCATTCAAAACACTATCAAGGAAAAATAATTCATTCAGCGCAACCACACCTGGGCTTTCCTTCCGGGCAAAGAATCCGCAGGCCATAAACCTATGCAAATATCTTATAGCAGGCTTTCTCAATCTAGATGCTTTAGCCGATTTGGCAACATAGGTACCAGAGCCCAAGGCTCCCCAAGCAAACTGTTGCCTAAATTCTTTGGGTAATGACCGTTCCCCATGCTGATGAAAACCATAAATAGCATTTAACTCATCAATATTAAGCACAAATGGTTTTCCCAACAACTTAAACATCAATTTCCTGCAAATTTTCTTATCATCCCTTTCCACCTTAAGGGATGTCAAAAATTCCAAAGTAAGCTCCTCAAACTGCAACGGTCTTAAGGTGACAAAAGTCTCCCACCCAAGGTATTGCACATATTTATAGAAATCAGTCCTAATTTTCAAGGCATCAAGCGATTCATCATTTACATACCTTGTTGGGTAAAAACCCCTAGCCAAAAGACTTGCTCGTTTCGAAGGTACAGCGGATGAAGAAGAAGAAGCTCCTCCGGTGCTAGGCCTCTTCGCCTTGTGGTGTGAAACAGTCTTTGTTCTTGGCATCCTTAGGAATCTGAAAATTCAACCCAAAACTAAATTAAAGCACAAGTATATGAGTAAAGATGGAGTTTTAAATGAATATGTCAAGATTTGTTGAAGAAATTTGATGCGGTAAGGAAAGAATTGGAAAATTGCAATCAAAACAATGGCTATGGCGATAAGAGAGAGCGAGAGAGAGAGAGAGAACGAGAGAGGGACGAAGAAAAGAGATTAGGGATTAAAAATGAAATCTGTGCAAAAATCGTGACTTTTAAAGTTAAAAAAATGATGGACACGGCCGTGTTTATGGGAACTTGGCCGTGTCTGGTGTGTGAAATTGGAGAGACACGGCCAAGTCAAGCTAACACGGCCGTGTCTGAAGCAAAATGGGGGACACGGCCAGGTGACACGGCCGTGTCCCCTGGGTGTGTCCCATTCTGTGCAAATTGGCAAAATCGTTCAAAAATTTTTTTTTTTTATATATATTTGAAAAATTTTTGGCCGTGTCCAGTATGTGACACGGCCCATGGACACGGCCAAGTCCTTTGGCCGTGTCACCTACTGCCTTTTTATTTACTTTTTACAAATTTTTTTTTTTTAAACGATTTTTGCAAACCCTCTTTTATAAACACCCTGAAACACAAAGGAAAGAAAAACCGATTAAAGCACAATCCATTTATTGAAACCGAACATAAATCAAAACTCGCTAAACTGAAAATTACAACTACGAAAAATAAATGCAAACCGATGGGTTGCCTCCCATTTAGCGCTTCTTTAATGTCATATAGCTGGACATCATGCAAGGCTTAGGGATCATGAATCAAAGTACTGTCAATGACCCTCAATTCCTGAAGTCCTTCATTGTATGGCTTAACTCTTTGTCCATTCACTTTGAAAGTCTCACCTGTTCTAGAGTTAAGTAATTCAATTGCACCAGAAGGATATACCTGTGTTATCTCGAAAGGACCACTCCATCGAGACTTGAGTTTACCTGGAAAAAGACGGAGTCGTGAGTTAAAAAGTAAAACCTTCATACCTGGACTCAATGTCTTTCGCACTATAATTCTGTCATGAAGTGCTTTAGTGCGATCCTTGTAAATTCTCGAGCTCTCATAAGCCTCATTCCTCAGCTCATCTAACTCTGAAATTTGCAGAAATCTTTCTCTCTTTGCTTTGTCCAAGTCCAAATTCAGAGTCTTGATTGCCCAATATGCTCTGTGCTCCAACTCTACTGGTAAGTGACAAGCTTTTCCAAATACCAATCGATATGGACTCATACCAAGAGGGGTTTTGAAAGCAGTCCGATACGCCCATAGTGCATCGTGCAGTCTGCTTGCCCAATCCTTCCTGGATGTGTTGACTGTTTTCTCCAAAATTCCTTTTAGCTGCTTGTTTGATGTTTCCACTTGCCCAGAAGTCTGTGGATGGTATGGGGTTGCCACCTTGTGCTTCACACCAGATTTGTGCATTAACTTCTCAAAAAGCCTATTGCAAAAATGGCTTCCCCCATCACTGACTATCACCCTTGGTGTGCCAAACCTGCTAAGAATGTTTTCCTTCACAAATTTAACAACAATATTAGCATCATTAGTACGGGTGGGGATTGCCTCCACCCATTTTGAAACATAATCTACAGCAACTAAAATGTATTCATAACCAAAGGATTTGGGGAAAGGACCCATGAAGTCTATTCCCCACACATCAAACAGTTCAACAACAATAAATGACTGAAGGGGCATTTCATTTCTCCTCCCAATGTTACCTACTCTTTGGCAATGATCACAGCTCTTACAATAGTCTTGAGCATCTTTAAATAAAGTAGGCCAGTAAAAACCACTTTGAAGCACCTTTTCTGCAGTCTTTCTTCCTCCAAAATGACCCCCACAGTGAAAGTCATGACAAAATTGAAGAACACTCAGTTGTTCTTCCTCAGCTACACACCTGCGAATTATCTCATCTTTGCATATCCGGAATAAATAAGGCTCATCCCAAAAATAAAACTTACTCAAGTGTAGAAACCTTTTCTTTTCCTGAAAGGACATGTTAGATCTCAAAATGCCACAAGCAAGATAGTTAGCAATATCTGCAAACCAAGGGGCATGAATTACCACAAACAGATGCTCATCAGGAAATTCTTCTAAATTTTTATGAATGCTATCAGATGCAAGATTTTCATTAAAGTAAGATAATCTGGATAAATGATCAGCAACAACATTCTCACTACCCTTAGTATCCCTGATCTGGAAATCAAACTCTTGCAACAACAACACCCATCTAATTAATCGTGGTTTAGCATGCTGTTTTGTTAAAAGATATTTAAGAGCTGCATGGTCAGAATGCACAATAATTTTTGACCCAATTAAATAAGCTCTAAATTTGTCTAAAGCAAAAACAACAGCTAACATTTCCTTCTCAGTTGTGGTGTAGTTCATTTGTGCACTATTCAGAGTTAAACTGGCATAATAAATTACTCTCAAGTATTTGTCAACTCTTTGCCCAAGAACAGCTCCTACTGCATGGTTAGAAGCATCACACATGATTTCAAAAGGTAAAGACCAGACAGGAGCTACAATCACAGGTGCACTAGTCAACTTTTCCTTAAGGGAATTAAAAGCTTGCATGCATTGTGCTGTAAAATCAAATGGAACATCTTTCCCCAATAAATGGCACAATGGTTGGCTTATTTTGGAAAAATCTTTAATAAACCTCCTGTAAAATCCTGCATGCCCTAGAAAACTTCTTATTCCCTTAACTGAGGTAGGTGGGGGTAGCTTAGCAATCAGTTCAATTTTAGCCTTATCTACCTCAATTCCTTTACTTGACACCACATGACCTAAAACAATGCCCTGAGTAACCATAAAATGACTCTTTTCCCAACTTAAAGTGAGGTTACATTCAATGCATCTCTCAAGCACACGAACAAGTTTATTGAGGCAATTATCAAAAGAATTACCAAAAACAGAAAAATCATCCATAAATACCTCAATAAAATCATCGATCATATCTGAGAAGACAGACATCATGCATCTCTGAAAAGTTGCAGGTGCATTGCACAAGCCAAAGGGCATACGTCGAAATGCATAAGTCCCAAAAGGGCAAGTAAAGGTTGTCTTGGACTGATCCTCTGGAGCTATTGGCACCTGATAATAACCTGAAAGGCCATCCAGAAAACAATAATGTGAGTGTCCAGAAAGTTTATCTAACATCTGATCAATAAAAGGAAGAGGGAAATGATCTTTCTTTGTAGCATTATTCAACTTCCTATAATCGATGCACATTCTCCATCCAGTAGTAGTCCTAGTAGGAACCAACTCATTCTTCTCATTTTTCACCACAGTGATTCCAGATTTCTTAGGAACTACATGTACTGGGCTCACCCACTCACTATTGGCAATTGGATAAATTACTCCTTCATCCAACAATTTGAGCACTTCCTTCTTAACCACTTCACTCATATTTGGGTTAAGTCTCCTTTGGGTTTCCCTCACAGGTTTAGCTCCCTCTTCTAAAGTGATTCTATGCATGCACATGGAAGGGCTAATACCCTTGATGTCACTCAATCCCCATCCTAATGCTCTCTTCAATCTTTTAAGCTCACTCACTAACCTCATCTCCTCCCCTTCACTAAGTTCACTAGATATTATCACAGGTAAAGTGTTGTGATCTCCTAAAAACACATATTTCAGATTCTTAGGTAACTCTTTCAGCTCTAACTCTAGTGAGGGGTTCTTCTCTTCTTTTTCAATGGGGGAAAGCTCACAAACTGGATCATCCTTAAGCTCCTCTATTTCAGCACTTTCTAAGGTCTCAAGACAACTGGCTATTTCTGCATCAAAAATTTCCAAATCACTATCCAATGTCAAATCCAGCTCCAATTTATCAGCGGAACCTGTCTGCAAGAAAGCATCTGAAACAACTGCATCAATACAATCAATGAAAGAACAATCCTCATATAAGGCAGTTGTAGGAATAGGAGAAGTGTTAAAAATAGAAAATTCTACAGTTTGTCCCAAAACAGTCATTGATAATTTTCCATTCTTAACATCTATCAAAGTATTAGTAGTCGCCATAAAAGGCCTACCCAGCAAAATGGTGTGTGCAGATGGTGAAGAATTACCTACCTCCATGTCAAGAACAATGAAATCCACAGGTATTATCAAACCACCAACTTTAACTAACACATCTTCTATGACCCCTTTCGGGAATCTAAGAGATCTATCAGCTAATTGCAATACCATTTTTGTTGGTTTAAGTTCCCCTAGTTCTAAATCAAGATAAACAGAGTAAGGCATTAAATTCACACTAGCCCCCAAATCACACATGCCATCAGTACATTTCCCATTCCCCATAGCAATTTGAATAATAAAACTTCCAGGATCCTTTAGCTTAGGAGGCAGTTTATGCTGCAAAACAGCACTAGCTACCTCAGAAACTATCACCTTTTCGTTTGGCTCATACCTTTTTTTCTTGGTATTCAGTTCTTTGAAGAATTTAGCATAAGCCGGCATGTTCTTAATTGCTTCAAGTAAGGGTAAGTTGATACTTACCTTAGATAGCATATTGAAGATATCTGAAAACTGCTTATCTTTTTTATCATCCTTCAACCTGCTAGGAAATGGTATAGGTGGCCGGTATGGATTACTTGCCTTGTGCAAATCTGGTGTAGGGGACTTCTCCATTGATCCTTCTTCAGCACCTTTGTTCTCTAATTCTCCTTCCTTGTTCTTTTCTTGCTCACCTGCATTCACAGAGTTATTTTCAACATTATTATTAATTACCTTGCCACTCCTAAGAACAGTTACTGCTTGTGCCTGCTCAGGTTGACTTGGGAACTTCCCCTTTTGTTGAATCTGCATCTGTTGTGCAAGTTGCCCCACTTGGGTCTCCACCTTCTTAAAGGATGCTTCCAAGGAATCCAGTCTCTTGTTGTTCATCTCTTGGTTTTGAGCACTGACTTTGATGAAAGCTTGTAAACTGTCTTCCAAACTCTCTCTTTTAGGCTGTCCTTGATTTTGATTTGAGGATTGGCCCTGCTGTTGGTTCTGTCTCTGGAGTAAATGGAATGGCTGTTGAGCATTATTTGTTGTCCAGGAAAAATTGGGGTGACTCCTCCAACCAGGATTGTAAGTGTTAGAGTAAGGATCATTCCTAGCTCGTGGTTGAAATCCCCCCATAGCATTAACTTGCTCAGCTTCATTCCCAAAAGTCTCATATGCAGAGGGACATATATTTGCTCCATGCCCAAATGTCCCACAGATTCCACACACCTCTTGAGTGGATGAAGAAACGTTGTTCTTCATGTTTAGCATCTGAACCTGCCTTGTCAACTCAGCTATTTGACTAACCATTTCAGTATTAGCTTCCAGTTGATTCACTCCCTTGCTTCTTCCCCTTACACTCTTCTGTTGAGAATTAGCTCCCAACATCTCAAAAATCTCATAAGTCTCATCAGCTGTCTTTTCTCCCATGGCTCCCCCAGCTGCATTATCAACAGTGTTCTGAAATTGCTGGGTGAGACCATCATAGAAAAACTGATTAAGGAGTTGAAGTGGGTAGTGATGATGCGGGCACTGGATCAATAGCATCTTGAATCTGTCCCAAGCCTCATGAAATGGCTCTCCTTCAAATTGAGAGAATGTAGCAATCTTTCCTCTCAACTCAGCTGTCTTCTGGTGTGAATAGAACTTGCCCATGAATTTATTGTAAACTTGCTCCCAAGTTGTCAGTGAATTCTCAGGCAACATCATGAGCCAGCTCTTTGCCCTGTCCTTCAAAGTATAAGGGAAACATCGCATCCTCAACTGATCTTCTGTAAGTCCTCCCAAAGGAAAAGTGTTGAGGGTGGAGTAGAAATCCCGAATAAAATTCAAAGGATCTTCATTTGGAACTCCATAGAATGATGGCAGCATATTGTAATGGATGTTCTTCAATTCATAGTTTCTTGCTGCATCTGTCAGTCTTATGCAAGAAGTGGAAGTCCCAATGACAGGTCTAGCAAAATCTCTCATGGTTCTTTGTCTTTCTTCAGCCATTTTAACTGATGGTGTAGATTCTGACTCAAAATCTGAAGTGTCTTCCTCCGAAGTATCAAATCCGGTGTAGAGCTCAAACTCCTCTCTGCTCCTTTTTACTCTCTGAATTTCTGGAATGAATGGGTGCAGCTCTCCTTCGAGTGATCTCCTGCCTTGCATAAACAAAAATATCTAGAAAAAGAAACAATTAAAAGCAAAAGACAAATAAAATAAAATGAAAACAATGAAAAATAATCTAAAGAAATTTTGTTTTTATTATTATTATTTTTTATAAACAATTACGCCAATTAGCTTCCCCGGCAACGGCGCCAAAAACTTGTTGCGCTCAAATTAACTCTACCACAAAGCGTCACTCGCAAGTATACGAGGTAGCTGTAGCAAAGGTGATCGCCCCAAGGTCGTTCTCTCAAGGAAGCTAAAGTGGTTACTTGCTTATCAAATTAAAAGTAACAAGTAATTAAAGAAATTTAAATGGCAAAGTAATTTAGAAGATTGATTAAAGTTGAAAACAATAAAAGTAAATAAAAGCTGATGTTTAGATTCACTTGATAAAAGAGTCTAGGGTTTGCACTTCTCTACTACTCATATGTATGAACGGTTATTCCACTTAACTAATTTAATTCCTAAGATTAAATCTCAAACAACTTAATTAATTGAGTCAAGGAAATAAGCTCTCGCATTCAAACCTCTTACAACTAATCTTGTTATAATTGAATAATCTTTTTAATAGGTTATATCTCTAATTCACCTAAGTCCTTAATTGAATTATTCCAGTATTAGACTTCATCTCTCAATCCATCATCTAATACCTAAAACACACAATTGGTGGCCAATCAATTATATATAACAATTTTTCATTCAATAAAGGCTAAAGAAATCAATAGTTAAGAGAATAACCAATTCATGCAATTCATAGCAAATCCATACAAACCCTAGACTAGATTAAATTAGTTCATGATGTTATCAAGCATACTCATCGCATTAATAATCAAAGAAATCAATTTAAACATGATAATGTTCATAAACACAATTTCAATGAAACTAAAGAGACAAAGTTTAAGAATGAAACCAAGTTACAAACTCCTTGAAGCTTTTGATGAATCTCTTGATCGAATCTTGCAAGAATGATGAAACAATGGCTAGAACAATCTAATCTAATCTAGTTTTGGTCCAAAGTGAATCAAAATTAAAGAATACAAAAGTTTTAAACCCTAAGATCTCTCTCAGTCGGCTAAGCTCTGCTCAAAAAATCGTCCACCTCCAAACCTAACTTTTTCTTTTTGCTTTTATACGAAACATCGGCTTTAAAATTCGGTGCGGGCTTGGAACATGAGGGACAGACTTGGCCGTGTGAGTGGCTTTTGGAGGGACACGGCCAGGTGACACGGCCGTGTCCCTTGCCAGTGTTCGCTACTGCCTGCCTTTAGATCCCCTTATCTTCTTTGTTGAGTGACACGGCCAAGTGAAGCTTGACTTGGCCGTGTTGCAGCTTGATGGAGGGACACGGCCAGGAGACACGGCCGTGTCCCTTGCCAGTGTCTTCTACTGCTTCTTTTGGTCTTCTCTTCTTCTTTGCTGAGTGACACGGCCAAGTGGAGCTTGACTTGGCCGTGTGAGTGAATTGGGAGGAACACGGCCACAAGACACGGCCGTGTCCCTTGCCAGTGCTTGCTTCTGTGTCTTGAACTTCCTTTTAACTTGATATGGGACGCGGCCAGTGCCTTGGCCGTGTCCTATGCCCGTGTCAGCTACTGTCCCTTTTTATCTTTAATTCATTTCCTTGCCTGTTCTACCTGACACACAACTTACAAACAAAAACTTAAACAAGACATAAATAAACATCAATAATCAAAACATAAAACTTACCTAAAATTAGATCAAACACGACCTAAATACTAAAACAAACTAAAATTACACAATTAAAGAAAACACTAAACAAATCAATAAAAACTAACAAAAGACCTAAATAAAACAATAATTAACACAATAAACAAGACACAAACTATAACAAAAACTAATAAAACAGGTTCTCAGTAAGCTACAAAAGAAGGGATTGTTACAACCCTTGGCTCCTCGTCCTTTGCCTAATCCTCTTCCACCTAACTTTGATACAAATGCATTTTGCCAATTCCATCAAAGGCCTGGACACGAAATGGACAATTGTATAAAGTTGAAGCATGAGATCCAAAATCTAATTGACAGTGGTAAGCTGCCTGAACCTGATAAACCCAACACAAAGAATAATCCTCTACCTAAATTTGGAAAGACGCCACCGCTTACAACCTTCATGAAGAGTTTTATCTTGTCATCCTGTGATGACATAGATAGAGAAGCTGCTAAAGATGATGTGCTACTAAGCAAGCTTGGACTAACTGTGGATGATGAAGCAATGATCCTTGATGATGGAAAAAATTCTTGCCTCCAACTCAATAAACTTTCCTTAGCTTGAATATTGCTCTATTTATTTTGCTTTCTTTTTGGAACAATTATGTTTTTAAAGTTGTTTGAATAAATTACTTTCATAAAATTTTTGTTGGTCTTTGTTCATTTTAGTGCCCAACAAATGAGGAATCTAGCTTGATGATTCATGAATTAATATATTTATGCATCATGACTCGAATGACTTTACTAGGTGAGGGAATTACTCTGAATTGTGTATGCTTACTTAGAGAGGGCTCCTACATAATTACCTTTGTCTAGGTCCTAGTCAGTCTTAGAACATGCTTTAACAAACTTTCTGTAGACCTTTAATTTTTGACCCAGTCCGGTCCGATATTTTTTTATCACTACAAAAATATTCGGCATTTGCGACGGAAATCTGCGGACATGTTTCCGTCGCAAATTTGCTACGGATTTGCGATGGATTTGCGACGGAAGGACAAGTCAGAGGAATTTTGAGAAATAGGTCGCAAATCCGTTGCAAATCCGTCGCAGATCTGCGACGAAAATCATTTCGTCGCAAATAATCATCGCAAAAGTTGGCGCGGAAACTTGGCGCGAGAGAGAAAACACTAAAAAAACCAATTTGCAACGGAGATCTGCTACCGTCTATTGCCGTCGCAAATTTCACTATAAAAATATTCAGAATTTTACGACGAAAATCTGCGACGGACATGTTTCCAGTGCCACTAGCGTCACACTAAGGTAAATTGCTTAGAGAAATTGGGTAGTGCTTGTGCTTTCATCATTGCTTCTTTAAGTTCTTGGAAGGCAGCCTCTGCTTGTGAATTCCATTGAAATCCGCCCTTTAGCAATTCAGTGAGGGGCCTACTTATTCCCCAAAATTCTTGATAAGCCTCTTGTAGTGCCCTGTCAACCCTAGGAAACCTTTTAGAACTATTTCAACGTTTTTGGAGTAGGCCAATTTTTCATAGCTTCCACCTTGCTATCAACAGTAGCTACTCCTTTAGAGGTTATGACATGGCCTAATTACACTATAGAGCTGCATCCAAAAGTACACTTTTCCCATTTAGTAAATAGCTGATCACTCAGAATATTGAACACTTCTTCTAACTGAGATAGGTGTAATTCTTCAGACTTACTGTAAACAAGGATATCGTAAAAAAAAGAACAAACTTCCGCTCAAGGTTTTGCAGATTTGGTTCATCAACGCTTGAAATGTGGCAGGGGTGTTGGTGAGACCAAAAGGCATTACAGTAAACTCATAATGCCCTGAATGAGTGTGAAAGGTTGTTTTATAGATATCTTCAGACTCCATATGAATATGATGGTATTCTGATCTCAGATCGATCTTGGAGAACACTTTGGTGCCATGGAGTTCATCCTATAAATTTTCGATTATTGGAATGGAAAATTTGTTCTTAACTATGAGGTTGTTCAGTTGCCTGTAATCCACACAAAACCTCTAGGTATTGTCCTTCTTTTTCACCAAAAGAGCAAGGGAAGCAAAGGGGATCTTGTTAGGTTGTATGATGGAAGAGTCTAGCCTCTCTTGGGTTAGCCTTTCAATTTCATTTTCTGGATATGGGGGTAACAGTAAGGTCTAATATTGATTGGTTCAACGTTGGGTTTGAGTGGAATGCTATGGTTATGAGACCTGAATGGAGGAAGGGTGTTAGGATTCTGGAAGATATGTCGGTATTTGGCGAGTAAGGATTAAAGGGAGCTCTTGAGTGGGAGAGGAGTTTGGTTGAATTTAGGGGTGTTTAGGTTGTTTAAGCTAATTGCAAACAGTCGAGTGGACATCCCCTGCCATCCTCCTTGGATCATTTTATACAGTGACTTGTCACTCAACAATTTGCCTGAGAATTTGTTAGTCATACCCTTCAACTCTACCAATTTTCCTTCCTTCTTGAATGTGAGCTTGTAGGCATGAAAATCGAAGGTCACAGGAGTGTATGTTTTCATCCAATCTACCCCTAGAATGATGTCATAACCTCTAATGTCAAGGACCCTCATATCAAATTGGAAACGATGTCCCTGCATCGACCAAGAACACCCAAAGCACTTTGCCCTAACCACAATCTTTCTTCCATTTGCTATGTTATAGTAGCATGATTAACATGGGTGGTAGGCAGCTTGAGTTCTTAAACCACTTTGTTGTCAATAAAGCTGTGCATGCTGCCGTTGTCTATCAAGATTATCAGCACCCTGTTCTTGATTTGCCCCTTCATCTTAATTGTATTGTCAGCAACACATCCCTCCATAGCATGCAAAGACAACTCCTCTCTCTCTATGTTGTCTCTGTATCGATTGGGTCTGTGTTGACATCTTGCCAATCATCTTCTGTATCTAGCTCTTCGTCTTTGGTTTCCAAAATAGCCATGGTGGTTTTTGGCTGGCATTGGTTGCTTGGGTAACATCAGTCTCCACACCAAAAGCAGGTGTTTGTGGGTTGCTTTTGGGTTAAATAAGGAACGACAACGTTTCTGGAGTTATGGTGTTGAAGTTTGGGAGCTAATGTGTTAATGGGTTTTGGATATAAAATTTGGTTAGTGTTTGGGGTGGTGCTGGGTATTTTTGATGGGCTTGGGTTTGGGCTATTATGTCGCTGGGTAAAGGATGGCCAATATTGACAAACTTACTGAATTTCAATAGAATTTTAATAGAAATTTGCTTGATTATTCCCTCAAGCTGATTGGGTTTAAATAGACTGAAGTATCTCACAAATTTGGGAATAAATCCCTAAATTACAGCCCTAATTGATGCCCATTGTCTCCTAATTATGGATGACAATTACAGCCTTAATTGGCTCCCTAATTGATGCCTAATTTGTCTTCTAATTATGGCTGTTTGTCTTCTAATTATGGCTGATAATTACAGCCTTAATTAGCTCCCTAATTGATGGTTATTTACAGCTATCTTACAACAGTATAGTCAATTAATTACAATAGTATACTAACATCCCCCCTCAAATTGATGCTGGGCGATCAAGAAGCATCAATTTGCCCACGAGAAATTGATGATGCTGTCTTGTCATAGATTTTGTGAACACATCAGCAATTTGAAGAGCAGTGGAGACATGTGGAAGAGAAATGACACCAGTATCTACGGCCTCTCGAATAGAATGACAGTCGACTTCGATATGTTTGGTACGTTCATGAAAAACTGGATTTGTAGCAATTTGTATGGCACTAGTGTTGTCAGCATGCAGAGGAGTAGAATGAGGCTGAGGAAATCCAATTTCAGCAAGTAACCCAAGTAACCAAACAATCTCTGAGCAAGTAGCGGAAATAGCCCGATATTCAGACTCAGTAGAAGATTTTGAAACACGGTCTTGTTTCTTACTTTTCCAAGATATCAAAGAATCGCCAAGAAACATACACCAACCTGTTATAGAGCGTCGAGTGTCTGGACAACCGGCCCAATCAGCATCACTATAAGCAATAAGGCGTATAGGAGAGCCAGTAGGAAAGAATAAACCCCGAGAAGATGTGCCAAGGAGATAGCGAATGATTCGACGAACTGCCACCAAATGTAAGTGACGCGGAGTACTCATGAATTGACTGACTTGCTGAACTGCAAAAGAAATATCGGGCCTTGTAATAGTCAGATAATTCAAACTGCCAACTAATTGTCGATAAAGAGATGGATCAGGAAGAAGATCTCCGTCTTGACTATGATACTTGACGTTTAATTCCAAAGGAGTATCAACTGGGGATGAATCTTGAAGGCCTGCTGAAGTAATCAAATTTGTAGTATATTTGTGTTGATGCAAAAATATCCCAGAAGAATCATAGTGAACTTCCAGCCCTAAGAAATATGTAAGTGGACCAAGATTCTTCATTTTAAAAGAAGTTTGAAGAGATTGTTGGAGATTGAGGATCGTTGATGTATTAGTGCCAGTGATAATAATGTCATCTACATAAACAAGGAGTAGGACAAAACCAGCAGAACTCTTATGAAGGAACAAAGAGGAGTCATATTTACTTTGCACAAATGAGAACTGAAGTAAGGTAGATCGAAACTTGTCAAACCAAGCACATGGAGCTTGTTTGAGTCCATATAAAGATCTTTTTAACTTACACACATGTGTTGAAGATGAGGAAATCAAACCCGGTGGTAGTTTCATATAAATATCTTCTTTAAGATCACCATGAAGAAAAGCATTTTTGACATCCATTTGATGAAGAGGCCAACCCTGAGAAGCAGCAACTGCAATAATTGTATGGACGGTAGTCATTTTTGCAACTGGAGCAAAAGTCTCCTCACAGTCCACTCTGTACTCTTGCTTATTGCCAAGAGCAACCAATCGGGCCTTATATCGATCCAAAGTTCCATTAGAACGAAGCTTGATTGAATAAACCCATTTACATCCAATGGGCTTAACATTTGAAGGGCAAGGAAGAATTTCCCATGTATGATTGTCGTGAAGAGCTTGAAGTTCGTCCTGCATTGCATTTTGCCAACATTCATTCTTGGAAGCTTGTGAGTAACAAGATGGAATAGAAATATCAGATAAAGTGGCAGAATATCCAGAAGGATGATCAGAAAAACCATACCGTCTTGGAGGTCGAGATACTCTGGTAGATCGACGAAGAGTAGATTCAGGAGAATCAGACATAGATGATGGATCAGTCTCGGGAAGGGGCACCGTTGGTTGACATCTTTCATACACAAATCCAGGTTTAAACCGAGTAGGAACAATTGATAAATCCTCAAAAATTGGAAGAATAGGAGAAGTAGAAGGAGACTCAGCAAGATTAGGAAAGAAATATTGATGCTCAAAGAAAATAACATTTCGAGAAACACAAAATTTGTTAGAAGTTGAATCATAGCAAAGAAAACCCTTTTGAGAAGAATTATAACCGATAAATGCACATTTAATAGATTGAGCTGAAAGTTTATGACGTTCATGAGAAGGTAGATGAACAAAACAAACACAACCAAATGTGTGTAAATCATGATAATTGGGATATTGATGATACAAACGAAAATATGGAGAGTCAAGATTTAATACCTGAGAAGGCATTCGATTAATGAGATAAGCTGCAGCAGATAAGGCTTCAACCCAAAACTTAGATGGAACAGAAGATTCAATTAACAAAGTTCGGGTTACATCCAAAAGATGACGATTTTTATGCTCAGCAACTCCATTTTGTTGTGGTGTATAAGGACATGAACGTTGCGAGACAATGCCTTTCTCACGTAGAAAATTTTGAAATTCATGAGACATATATTTTCCTCCAGAATCAGATTGTAATACTTTAATACAAGTAGAAAACTGAGTCTCAACATAGGCCAAAAAGGTCTTGAAAACAAAATATACATCAGATTTAGAATGAAGGAAGTATACCCATGTATATCTACTGTAATCATCAATAAATGTCACAAAGTACTTGTACTGAGCATGAGAAATAATAGGAGTAATACCCCAGACATCACTATGAATTATATCAAAACATTTGACAGCATGACTACCATTAGAAGGAAAAGGAAGAGTTTTGCTTTTACCGAGTTTACATGTGGAACAATCAAAAGGAACCTTAGCAAAGAGTTCTTTATTGCCCAAGAAACCAGAATTCGATAAATGAGACAAAATAACAGGATTAGGATGACCTAAACGTCTATGCCATAGTTCACTCTTACTAATAACAGTAGTACAAAATGAAGAAATACGAGGAATGGAAAATAGAAGTGGAAATAGTCTCCCAACTTTAGGCCCCTTCGCGATTACTGTCCCCGATGCCTGATCCTGCACAAGACAACCATTACGAGAGAAATGCACATCATAATTGTTATCAACTAACTGACCAACCGAAATAAGCTTAGTTGAAAGCTTTGGAGATATAAAAACGTTGTTGAAACATGGTTTAAGATCTCCAATCTCAGTAATAGGTATTGAACTACCATTTGCAATCTGAATTTCAGTTGAACCATGATACTTGCGAACATTGTTAAGCATGCTAGATGTGTTTGTCATATGATTTGAGGCAGCAGAATCAACAAGCCAAAGTTGAGAGGGGGAGGTATTTTTACCTTGTAGTCCTAAGGCGGAGAAGGCTGAAATAATCATTTGTTGCACCATTTCTAGAGTAAGAACCACAGGTTCAGCAGCTGAAGAGGGGGTTGTAGAAACTGTTGGAGCAGCAAAATGAGTGGAATTATTCATTGCAATTGGGGCAGCATTCGCTTTTCGGTTTTGAGGCCGTGTAGGACACTCCTTTATGACATGTCCTGATTGTTTGCAATAATTACAAAACTTCTTTTCACAATTGGCAGCAATATGCCCATAATCTTTGCAGGAATAACACTGAATTCTGCTCATATCCCGACCCTTTCCTCTTCCTTGGGCAGCAAAAGCAACCTTGACAGTATTTTCTTGTTGGAGAGAGTTTTGAATGAGAAGACGCTGTTCTTCGCGAAGTAATTCGCCAAAACAAACATCTAAAGAAGGTGAAGGAACACGACTCATTAAATTTGAGCGAAGTGTCTCAAATTCAGACCTCAATTTCATTAAAAATTGATCTCTTTTGCTTTGCTCATAAATTTCTTGAATTACTGAGAGAGATGATGCAGGTATTTTAGCATAAATAGTGTCAGTAAACTCAGCCCATAAATTCTGAAAACCAGAATAATATTCTTGAATGGAGAGATTTCCTTGGAAATAATTGGCAATATCACTCTCCAATTGAAAACGTCGGGCAACATTGTCTTGATTGTAGACCTTTTTTAAGTAATCCCACATGGCTTTTGCAGTTTTAGAAGACCTCAGATTAGGAGCAATAAGAGGGTCGACTGACCCCAGAATCCATGTCATTACTCTTGCATCTTTAACTTTCCAGTGAAGCAACTCCTTATCATCTTTAGGAGTTGGATCACTTCCATCTATATGGCCCAATAGTTCTTTTCCTGTAACAAAGAGCTGGAACTGAAATTCCCATGAAGAGTAATTTTTTCCTGTGAAACGAACATGAAAACTCTCAACTACATTTAAAGTGGCCATCTCGAATAGCACAAGGAGACTAGAAATGCAAAATTAATAATAACAAAATCAAGAGCAGCTCAACCAGAAGAAGCAGCAAACCCACCAAGAAGAAAATCCTACAGCCAGAAAGTTGTAGGATAGAAAAAGTCCACCAGAATCTCTTCTAAAGCAAGAGAACCTCCAAATAGAAATTCAGAATTTCTATGACCGAGAGTTCATCAAAGATATGAACTAAACAAGAAACCAGAAGTAAAAATAGCAGCAGAAACAGAAGCTGCAAAATCAGAGGCAGCAAAACCTGAACTATGTTCTTCAAAAGAAAACAAAGCTGAAACTCATAAAAGAACAGCTCTAAAATTGCCTAACTATGGCTCTGATACCATGACAAACTTACTGAATTTCAATAGAATTTTAATAGAAATTTGCTTGATTATTCCCTCAAGCTGATTGGGTTTAAATAGACTGAAGTATCTCACAAATTTGGGAATAAATCCCTAAATTACAGCCCTAATTAATGCCCATTGTCTCCTAATTATGGATGACAATTACAGCCTTAATTGGCTCCCTAATTGATGCCTAATTTGTCTTCTAATTATGGCTGTTTGTCTTCTAATTATGGCTGATAATTACAGCCTTAATTAGCTCCCTAATTGATGGTTATTTACAGCTATCTTACAACAGTATAGTCAATTAATTACAATAGTATACTAACAAATATCTCTTATGGGTGGCTTCCAGAGTCCACTCTTGTATTCTCGCCTGCTCAAAGGCTTCGTAAATCATTTATGGTTGGAGCAGTCGCTTCGCTCCTCCAATTTCTTGTCTCAGACCACCGATAAAGCTAGGTATGAAGTAGTTTTCCACTGGGAATGGGTGTTGCTCCTTCATCTGAGCTTTCTTGTCTTCAAACTCTTCCTGAAATTCCAACACAGTATCCTTTTGTCTTAGTTGATTGAACTCCATCACTATGTCTTCTATGGCCGAGTCTTGGAAATGCAGCAGCAAGGCCGCCGAGAACTGTTCCCAAGTGGCGTTAGGGTGAGTTTTGGCCCATTCCCAGTACCATTTTTCTGGGTTTTCTCCCAAATAGAGAGGTCCAAGTTCCATTTTGCGCTTCTCTGGAACTTCATAGACAAGGAAGTACTTGTTGCATTTCCACAACCAGCAGTGAGGATTTTTACCTTCAAAAAGAGGAAGCTACATCTTCGGAAGACACAAACTTCACAATAACAATCAAATAGAGGATCAAATTTAGGTTGAATAGAAAATAGAAGATAAGATGAGAAGAGAAAAGAGGAAGATGAGAGAAGAGGAAGAAAGAGAAGGAAAAATAGAGGGGAATGATATTCTGATTTTTCATATATGACTTAGCAATTGGTAATACAATTCTTATACTGTTAGCTACCAACAATTTACAGCTTATTGATTCTAAATATTCTCCTCATTGCACATAACCTGACCCAAGTGGTTATCTTTTTGTCTCACATGCATCTCAGCCCCCTCTAGTTATTTCTCTATCCTACCCTTAAATCTGTTTGTTGCTCCCACAGCCCTTTAATTTCCTCAATTTCCTTTAATTTCTTCTTTTTATATGCAGCAGAAGTGTACTATAATATGAACTTAACTAAAACAGAAAATAATAACTTATTTGTGGCTTTCAGTCTGCATGAAAAGATACATGCCCCCATTAACTAGGACCATAAAAACGCTAATTTTGATCAATAGCTTATTTTGGAAATTCTCATTATACACTGCAGGTGCTTTGTGGTGGTCAAATACCCTTCATAGGGTTAGCAGAAAAGATTGAGCAAGAGCTTGCTTGGAAGGTATTTCAGCAAAGGAGAAATACACTTTGCCACCTGGTGTTTTCTCATAGTATTTTCATTGACTAATGTCTTAGGTTTTTATTGATTGAAATCTGTAGGCAGAACGTTCAGATGTCTTAACAAAGCCGAACCCATATAAGTTGCTCTATGCATTTGAAATGCATCGGCATAACTGGAGAATGGCAGCAAGTTACATGTACCAATATTCAACTCGTTTGAGAATTGAAATAATTCTGAAAGATCAACACCACCTGTCACTGGTGCTCCAGGAGAGGCTGAATGCGCTTTCTGCTGTGATCAATGCACTGTGTCTTGTTCATCCGGCATATGCTTGGATTGATTCTCTACATGAGGGAACATCTCATCATAATGAGTGTTATCCAAGTAAAAAGGCCAAAAAGACAGTCAAAGAAAAGTGTAAATATTGCAAAAAAAAAATTCTTTATTTGTCAATCATTTGATTTCTTTATATCATACTATCAATCTCATAGGATACTGCTAATTCGAGCATGCTAATTTCATCTAAGTCACAGTTTGCATCTCTAAAAGTTGTCATTACTCAGAAGTACCGTGTTATAATGTCTAACCTTTGGAAATTTGGAGTAATCTCTCTCTCATTTCCATTGTGAAATTTGGTGTAATCCATCTCTCTCTCTCTCTCTCCCCCCTTGAGTTTGGATAAATATGTTCTGTAGTAATGTAGAGGCACTGATCTAATACATGCATGAATATATATAAAATGCCAATTGAATCAATGATTCACTTTTTTTATGTTGCAGTAGCGGGCATTGATGTTTAGCCACAAAGGCTGCAGTTTTACATTGACACTGAGAAAATTGAAAAAGAGTTTGTACTAACTTCAACAGCATACATGCTTTGTCAAATGGACATCTAGTGGTAAATCCTCTGTCCTTCTTAGCAATAAAAGTGATTTTCATTGTATGTCTAATAACAGCAACCTTGGGTAAGCACCATGAATATCTAACTTCATGGCCATTTTAATGACTCAATGATCTTGAAATGTTTTTACATCTTTTTAGCATTAGACAAAAATGACTTCCCTCCAACAAAATCTTAATTCAAAACTGAATTTTGTAATTTTAGATATGGGATTTAGTTGAATGAGAAGTTTGAGTGTGTACTTCTCTTCTATTAATATCATTGGTTTCTTCTACATTTTATTGATTCACAGTTTTAATATACTATATTTTTCTTTTTTTTTTCAGGAACAGACAATTCTCTGTCAGATTTAGTTGATCTCATGGTCCAAACAAATTTATATGATATGGCATTTACAGTGCTTCTAAAATTCTGGAAAGATTCTGCATTGAAGAGGTGTTCTGCTGCTGCTTTAGTTGCATGTTATCATTTCAGTATGATTGTGAGTGACTCCTTTGGAGTACTTATGGAAGTGACTTTGGTCCTTTTTTTGCGTAGGGAATTAGAAAAAGTTTTCTCTGCTATGTCATTGAAATGCTGTCCAAGTAAAGTAGGCTCATCATCCATTGGGTAAGAGAAGTGTTGTCTGCCTTGTTCTCTGCATTTTATTCCTTTTCTTTATTCCCATTTTGTCCTGAATCACTATAAACTTTGTATTGGTCTGTATTTCATCTGTACCACATGATTTATGATTTTCAGAAATGATTCGAGGATGCATGGTCTTTTGTTGACATCCTCTGTGGAAGATATGGTTATTCATGGTTCACCTGATCCAGTCCCTACATCTCAGCAGTCTAGAGGGAATAGCCAATGGGAAACTCTTGAGATTTATCTTGTTCGTATCTTCTGCAACTCTCTTTTATGCTATAATTACTTCTCAGTGAACTGCTTTTCCCTTTATTTGAAATTGAAGTAACTGGAAAAGAAAGAAAGTGCCTTAATGACATTTAATGTGGCTTAAATGTCTGGATTTCTGACGTATAGGTGTATTTCTTTCTCCATTTGCCACCTTGTTGTTGGGTTGCTAAATGGAAGCTGTCAGTGTAGTTTCCTCTTTGCTATTTCTTTTATTCCCTCTTTTATCTTGTGTTTTTTTTTTCATTTTTATTTTTAAACATGGTCAAATGAGGAGTAAGTTAGTGCATAGATTTTACCCGCAATCAAGGACATAGAATTTTTTTTTTGAATACGTGGTGATTCTTTTTATAGGATTCATGTGGAAGAATTTTTAGGTTCCTTCTGCTGTTAAAGAAGGTGTATCTGCAGCAGAGCTTTCTCCTTATTATGGTCTTCTAAGATTTACTTAATGCAGGCATGGGTTACGAGCATAGTAAATCTGTTTTATGCTTTTTAATATTGGTGTTCTGTTGAAAGAAATCCTTTAATGGCTTAAGGTGGAATCATGGTCAACTTAAGATGGAGTTAGCATAGAATAATATATATATATATATATCTATCAATTTGCTGGTATCAGAGCCATTTTCTTTTAGGGGTGGTAGTAGATAGATATAGAACTGTTTACATAGTTAAATTTTTGACTTTTAGATCTAGAAGTGGACTTAGTGTTGTCTAGGTATTGGATATGCAGTAAGACCCGTGTCAGCCGATGTATAGGCGTTTAGGGCAGTAAGTCAGTGGTCGCTACCAAAACCAACATTAATAAACTTTAAAAATCTATTTTTCAAAAATTTAAAAATGGAACCATTTCTATGTAAATCTGCTAGTACAACTAAATCAGATAGTTCTGAGTCATCAGAAGTTAAAAGGATAGTTAACAGAAATGAAGTAATTTTAGAGGATTTTAATAAAGCAATTGATAATTGGGTAATACCAAAGATAGATAAAGAACATATTTATAAAATACCAAAATTAAATATATTTAAAAATGATTATATAATTAAAGCTGAAGAAAGAGATGTACAGTTGAGTAAACCTTTTGAGAAAATAACTTTACTTTCTGCAGAATCTATAAAACATCATAAAGCTAAAAAATACAAGTATATACATATAGGATTAGTACAAATAGGTATAAAACCTTTAACTAGAGAAGGATTAAATACTAGTATACTGGCTGTGGTCAGAGATGCTAGGTTTGTAAATTTTAATGACTCACTATTAGGAACTATAGAAACCAGTCTGAGTAGTGATACAATCTCTTTTGACTGCTTCCCAGACATAACAATTTCATTAAATGATCCAAATATATTAAAAAGTGTAGTATTAGAAATTAAAACGCATAATTATAAAATGCTTGAAGGATATATTCCTGTAGCATTAATGTATAAAATAAATTATAAAGCTATGATGTCTGCTTTTGCTACAAAATATATAATGCAACCTAAACTAGGAGAAACTAAATTTTTACAGACAGACTTAAGTAAAGCTAACACAGTAATTCCTAGGACTATTCAGTGGAAAGATATTAGTCTCCCTGATGAATGGGTCTTAGAGGATGCTGTTCCTCTTCCTGAACCAAAGACTGTAGTTAAACCCAATATAGAACTCAGTAAAATTGAACAGTATGAAGACGGTAAAGTTAAATTAAAATTTAGTAGACATAGTGTAAGCAGTAGGTATTCAGACTCTTCCTCCTCTGTATCAACAGTAGATATAGGTAGAGCCTCACAGTTACCTTCTGTAATATATGCTTCATATAAGGAAAATGAACCTAAACTTGTATTGCAAACAGTAGTAAAGCCTAGGTATTCTACATCAGATATACCTGAATCTAGTAATAAACTAAAAAGTGTAGATTATAGTACAACAGTTCCACACTTATATTATAATCCAACAGGAACAATGAACCCTTTGGAACCAAACCCTAATTATAATCAACCTCAGAATATAGAACACTCACCTTCTCCACCCATGTCACCTACAGCTTCCTTCATGACAGGAAACGTAGAAAGCATAGATAGAGAATTAAATGTAATAAATAAAGAATTTGTTTTTAATTATGATAAATTAAATAAAGAATTAACAGTAATTAAAAATAAAGATAAATTAGAAAACGTAATAAAAAAGGTAAAAGATTTTGAATCAGTTAAAGAAGAATATATTGACTTTATAAAACATTATGAAGTTAATATGAAATTCTTTGATTGGTTTAAAAGAATTTATAGAGGAAAACTTAAAGCAGAGAAATTAATAAATCCAGTAACCATTAGAAATAAAAATACAGAATGGAAAATAAAAGATAAGATCATACAAAGTGAACATCCACCTAAAACATCAAGTGTATTTTTACATGGAGATAAAGAAATAAATATAGCACCATTCAAAATTATATCTGAAGATGATCCTAATAGGAAAATATTGGAACAAAATAATTTCAGTAATGCACACCTATTAAGTATAGGGCAACAGTTAAATAGGATAGAAGACACTATTAAAGAAAGTAAAATAGTAAAAAATGAAAAAGAAGTAAAAGATAAAAAACTTAAATCTCATGTTTTTAAACCTTTTGAAGTTTCTAAAACAGGACAAAAAGAAGTAAAATCTAAAGATTCTGATTTTGTTAAAGCAATTAAAGAACAATTAAGTAAAATTGACTCTTCTTCTGGGTCAAAACAGGTAGTTCAAGAAACACCTCAGTCTAAAGCTTCTAAAACTATAAGTATAGTTACCCAAGAACAAGAATCAGAATCAGTTGAGGATTCTCAACCTGAATCTGAAGATATTGAAACCTTTAGTAAAGCCCTAGAGCCACAGATAAATCGTATAGCATATAATCAATCTATAGTACCTAGAATGTCTGCTCCAGACTTAGGTATAACAGATAGACCAAATGTCCTATCACAATATAAGTATAATGCCTCTTCTGTTTATGAATGGAACATTGATAGCCTATCAGAATATAATATTCTGAGTCTTCTTCAACAGATGACAATGGCTGCCAATGCTTATAGAACCCAAACAGGAACTTCAGATAGAACTATAGCTGAACTCCTTATAGCTGGCTTCACAGGACAACTTAAAGGTTGGTGGGATAATCATCTCACTGATGAACAACATTTAGAAATTTTAAATGCCGTAAAAACTTATGAAGATGGAATACCTATATTAGATGAGCTTGGTGATACTATTCAAGATGTTGTGGCATCACTAATCTTGACTATATCACTCCATTTTATAGGTGATCCTACTCATTTAAAGGATAAAAATGCAGAATTACTAAGTAATCTTAGATGCAAGAAACTTAGCGATTTTCAATTTTATAAAACAACTTTCCTTACTAGGATAATGCTTAGAGAAGATTCTAACCAGGCTTTCTGGAAAGAAAAATTCTTAGCAGGATTACCCTTCTTCTTAGGAGAAAAGGTTAGGAACCATATAAAACAGGAATTTGGAAACCCTATTCCTTATGACTTATTGACCTATGGACAACTATTTAGTATAGTTCAAAAAGAAGGATTAAAACTCTGTCAAGATATAAAACTTCAAAAATCATTAAAATATGAAATGAGAAAAACTAAACAAGAACTAGGTTCTTTCTGTAAACAATTTGATTATAATATAACACAAAAACATAAAGATTGTAATGGACAATGTTCTACTACAAGAAAATATAAGAAACCTTATAAAAAATATCACAAAAAGAGTTATAAGAAAAAGTTAGATAAAGATGATTATTATAAAAAAACAAAAACCTTATAAGCCTTACAAATATAGAAAACCTAGTAGAAAATCATATAAACAAAAAGATAAAAAATTCACATCATATAAAGATTTAACATGTTATAAATGTGGAAGAAAAGGCCACACATCAAGATTTTGTAAATTTGATAAAAAATTACAAGAATTAAATTTAGAAGAATCTGTATTAAATAAAATTTATGAATTATATTTGGATTATTCAGATTCTGAAGATTATTCAGACTCTGAAGAATTAAACCAAATAGATGACATAGGATCAGAATCAAGTTCTGATTATAGTAGTAAATCATTAAATGTATTAACTAAAGAACAAGAATCTATATTAGAAGCAATAAAATTTATAAGTGACCCTAAAATTCAAGAAAAAATTTTGAATAAGATATTAGAAAATGATAGACCTAAAAATTCAATGTTACCTAGTACTAGTAAACAAACATATGATTTAACTGCAATATTAAACAAGAATAAAACAGTAAAAAATAAACCAACCATAAATGATTTACAAAAAGAAATTAAAGAAATTAAATTAGAGTTAAAAGAATTAAAGAATAAGCAAGAACAAGATTCACTAATAATAAAATCTTTAATGAACTCAACTTCTTCTTCTGATGAAGAAGCTGGAGAAGATATTGAACAGATAAATGATAAAGAAACTGATAATGAAATTAGTTTAATTAATAAAGATAAAATCCCTGATAATTTAATTTTTATGTTGCATGAAATAACATCTAGAAAATATTTAATAAAAATAAGATTAAAATTCTCAGATAATTACAATATAGAAACTATAGCATTATTTGATACAGGAGCTGATTTAAACTGCATTAAACCTAATTTAGTACCAAAAAGATTTTGGCAACAAACTAATGAAAGTTTATCAGCAGCAAATAAATCTAAATTAAACATACTTGGTAAAGCAGAAGCATCAATTATAGATAAAAATTTAGAAATAAAGAATATATTTATTTTAACCAACATTCATCATATGGTAATCTTAGGAATACCATTTATGAATTTGATAACCCCTTATTCAGTAAATGATGATAGTATAAGTTTTAAAGTTAGAAAACAAAAGATAATTTTTTCATTTTTAGAAAAACCTAAAAAGAGGAATTTAAATCTTTTAAAGGCTCATTCAATAAATGAATTACAAATAAATGCTCTTATAAAAGCAAAGTCTGAACAACTTTGTAATTTAAAAAATAATTATCATTTACAAAAAATAAATGAACAGTTAAATAATAAATTTACGCAAGATAAAATTAATAGATTAAAATCTCAAATAGAAAAAGATTTGTGTGCTGATATTCCAAATGCATTTTGGAACAGAAAGCAACACATGGTTGATTTACCATATGAAATAGGCTTTAATGAAAAGTCTATTACTACTAAAGCTAGGCCCATTCAGATGGCGCATGATTTAATTGAATTTTGTAAAAAAGAAATAAATGATTTAGAAAATAAAGGATTAATAACTAAATCTAGAAGCCCTTGGTCTTGTGCTGCATTCTATGTAAACAAGGCCTCTGAAATAGAGAGAGGTGCACCTAGATTAGTAATAAATTATAAACATTTAAATAAAGCTTTAAAATGGATTAGATACCCTATTCCAAATAAAAAAGATTTATTAGGAAGATTATATAAAGCAAATATTTTTAGTAAATTTGATATGAAATCTGGTTTTTGGCAAATTCAGATTAACCCTAAAGATAGGTATAAGACTGCATTCACTGTTCCATTTGAACAGTATGAATGGAATGTTATGCCTTTTGGTTTAAAGAATGCACCCTCTGAGTTTCAGAGAGTGATGAATGATATTTTTAACCCTTACACTAAATTTTGTATTGTTTATATTGATGATGTTTTAATATACTCTACAACTATAGATGAACATTTTAAACATTTAAAAACATTTTTTATGGTAATAAAACATAATGGTTTAGTATTAAGTAAAACGAAGATGTCTCTGTTTCAAACTAAGATTAGATTCTTAGGACATTATATAGAACAGGGAATCATAGAACCTATAGAAAGAAACTTAGCCTTTGGGGATAAGTTTCCTGATCAGATTATTAATAAAGCCCAGTTACAAAGATTTTTAGGTTGTTTGAATTATGTTATAGAATTCTTTCCCAACCTAAATAGAACCATTAAACTTCTGCATGATAGATTAAAGAAAAACCCAGGTCCTTGGACTGAGGTCCATTCTGGCATAGTTAGACAAGTTAAAGACCTAGTTAAAACTATTCCTTGCCTACATATAGCTGATCCCTTAGCCTCCAAAATAGTAGAGACTGATGCATCAGATATAGGTTTTGGTGGGATTTTAAAACAGGTTAAAGAGGGTAGAGAAGCCATAGTCCAATTCTATTCAGGACATTGGAGCCCAACCCAATTAAACTATTCAACTATAAAGAAAGAGATTTTGAGTATCGTTTTATGTATTTCAAAATTTCAATCTGATTTATTAAATCAAAAATTCCTATTGAGAATTGATTGTAAAAGTGCAAAAGATGTTTTGCAAAAAGATGTTAAAAACCTTGCCTCGAAACAAATTTTTGCTAGATGACAAGCTATTTTAAGTATTTTTGATTTTGATATTGAGTTTATTAAAGGAGAAAATAATAGTTTACCTGATTTCCTTACTCGTGAATTCCTTCTCAGGAATCATGGGGAGAAAAAAGAAAACAGCCAATAAAGAAAAGGAAACCCTTAAAGATGACTCTCCTAAAGCTCTATCTGATCATTCAGATAGTATACTGAACCCTAAACCTATAAAGTCTTGGGCTGATGCTGTCCAAGCAGAGGATGATAAAGCTAAATTGGACCTTTGGGTCTCTCAGTTGGCCCAATCTCCTGAGGTTCTTAAAGCTCTTGCAAATATGGGCTTCCCGCCTCCTGAAGCCCCAGGTATGAATTCTTTAATCCCTTTTAAAACAGAGTTAGGTCAATCTTCAAAAACCCTAACTCAAAATGTTTCTAAAAATGAGTTGAATGTTTCAAGCTCCTCAACTCAAATTGTTTCTTCAAATTTTCCTTTAAAGTCAAAAACCTTTTGGCACAATAAAAATTTTTGGTCTACAGAATTAATTACTGATTTTGGTACTGCTCAGCAGAACCCATGGTATTTAATTGATTCGGTTTACCCTAAAGGATGGTTTTTTAAACCAAAAGAATTTTCAAAACCTCAAGAATATTATCTACATATTCTTATGGATTCAGGTTCTTTGTTTTTAAAGCACAATTATAGTCAACAAGATAAGGTTGTCATAGCCTATTCTTCTTTCAAAATAAAGAAAATTCTCCATCCTTCTGAATGGGGAAGACCTTTGCACATTCCTGTGCAATTTAAAACCCTTCCTTCCTTATCATGTTGCTCTTCATATAATTATTGAGATTATATTGAAGCCTGGACCAAAGCCCTGTTTTTTCAAAACCCGGGTAAAACCCATTCCTGGCTCATCTATAATGAAACCAACTTAAAGATAAACAATCTCCCATCCTGGTTTGTTGACTGATGGTATTTCTGTGGTAATGAAGACCGTTGTCTCCCACAAGAGGTACAGTTAGCTTACCAGCATTATAAAGCTCACTTAAACCCTAATCCTTTTGAGAAGAATTTTCCTCCTCTTCTTCTCTTTTGTTTGACTTTCAATATACCTTGGGTATATCAATGGTACTTTGAATCATCCATTATTCCAGGTACCAATATCCCTGTTGTATTAAGAAAGTCTAAAGTCAAGTGGTGGTCTGCCTTTCGCAATTCTACCACTATTGAAACAGTTAAAGAATGGCTCCTTAAGAGAAACCATGGTGGTCTTGACCCAAGTCTACAAGCCTCTTTTGGAGCTCAAAGAGCCCAGAACATTGCCCTTCTTGCAGCTGCCAAGACTGCATAAGATTATAAAGCCTTAATGGAACAGATGGTTGGGTCTCTTCCCTCAACATCTGAGCCCATTAAGCCCAGTAGAACCCGCTCTGCTGGATCCTCAACTAAAGTTCATTCTAAAGTTTCTAAAGCCTCATCCAGAAGAAGAAAATCTCCTTCCTCTTCTTCGGATTCCTCTACATCATCCATGACATCATCTTCCACTGAGACATCTGACTCGGATTACTATCCCAGTAATGAGGATGATTGCTATGGTATATTGTCCCCCATCAAAGTGAAAAGTAAAGGTAAAATGAAAAAGAATAAAGAAAAAGAAAAAGAGAAAAAAGAAAAAGAAAAAGAAAAAGAGAAAAAAGAAAAAGAAAAAGAAAAAGAGAAAAAAGACAAAAGAAAAGAAAAGAAGAATAAAGAAAAGAAAAAAAGAAAAGGAAAAAAGAAAAAATAAAGAAAAGAAAAAAGAAAAGAAAAGTAAAAAGATAGTTGAATCAGAAGATGAATCTGATTCAAGTTCATCTGCTTCGTCTGATTAAAGGCAGGAGAAACCTTATTTCTCCACTCAGATTGTTAAAGTCAATAAAGGTGGTGCCCACTGACAAGATACTGTTCATCTACAGTATTCACCAGAGGGAATCCAACAGTAAAGTCAGAAGAACTGTTCATCCACAGTTCCTCATAGTAAAGTCAACAGTACCAGACAAGGTACTATTCATCCACTGTTCCGGACGCGTGAAGGTACAGTAAAAGCAAATAGTAAAGACAGGTTACTATTCCTCTACAGTGACCAAACATGTGACAAGAATAGTGGAAATTTAAAGCCTCTGTCTATATAATGAAGCTCATTCTGAAGGTAAAGGGGATCCGAAACACTTCTCTCTCAACACAGAAGACATTCAAGAACCTCTCAGCCTAGTTTTAGCTTCTTCCTTCCCTCTCCTCTTTCATTTATTATTCTTCCATTCCTGTACTCAACACCTATTGATCTCCTTGTATAAGGTAGTTATATTTTATAATCTATAATTATAAACTGTATTTTATTTTAAAGTTTTTATTCTGTATTGTATTCTGTTTCTATTTTATTTAAATAAATTTAAATTTTTATATCCCATTTCTCTCATCCATCTATAAGTATGCTCTGTTCTAGTTCTTGCAAGCAAAAAACGAGCAAGTTGAGCTTGATCTGGAACTAAAACATCAGAAATTGTTATTGCACTACTTACAGACTGAAAAGGACCTCTAATTCTATCCTTTTCTGTCTTTCCTCTCTCTTTATTCTACGCTGTATATTTATATGGGATCCGTATATCTATACCACACATAGTATAATTAGGAATACTAAAACAAATAGACTTAAGAGTGTGTTTTGATAAAACTTAATTAAAATATTTTAGACTTAAGATACAAGTTTAATTAAAGATTTAATTGTAATCTTTAAAGTGGTATATAAGGCTGGAAACCCAAATATAAATTGGAGCAACGTCAGACTTGCACTTGTCTGAAGTCCTCCTTTGCACCGGGTATGAAACAACGCCGCTGTACCCTTTAAGAAAAGATTATAATTATTCTTTATATGTCTTTATTATTATTCTTTACATATTTAATATATGCTTTTAAATTATTTCTGTAATTTATTTTAATATAGTCTTTTACATTCTGTTTCTTATTTCTGTTTCTTATTTATTGTTTTAATTAATCTGTTTATATCTATGTTTTTTATGCTTAATTATTTGATTATTTTTGTTAATTCTTTTAAAGTTATTTTATCCCCTGTAACATATGATAGCAATTTGCTGGTATCAGAGCCATCTTCTTTTAGGGGTGGTAGTAGATAGATATAGAACTGTTTACATAGTTAAATTTTTGACTTTTAGATCTAGAAGTAGACTTAGTGTTGTCTAGGTATTGGATATGCAGTAAGACCCGTGTCAGCCAATGTATAGGCGTTTAGGGCAGTAAGTCAGTGATCGCTACCAAAACCAACATTAATAAACTTTAAAAATCTATTTTTCAAAAATTTAAAAATGGAACCATTTCTATGTAAATCTGCTAGTACAACTAAATCAGATAGTTCTGAGTCATCAGAAGTTAAAAGGATAGTTAACAGAAATGAAGTAATTTTAGAGGATTTTAATAAAGCAATTGATAATTGGGTAATACCAAAGATAGATAAAGAACAGATTTATAAAATACCAAAATTAAATATATTTAAAAATGATTATATAATTAAAGCTGAAGAAAGAGATGTACAGTTGAGTAAACCTTTTGAGAAAATAACTTTACTTTCTGCAGAATCTATCAAACATCATAAAGCTAAAAAATACAAGTATATACATATAGGATTAGTACAAATAGGTATAAAACCTTTAACTAGAGAAGGATTAAATACTAGTATACTGGCTGGGTCAGAGATGCTAGGTTTGTAAATTTTAATGACTCACTATTAGGAACTATAGAAACCAGTCTGAGTAGTGATCCAATATCTTTTGACTGCTTCCCAGACATAACAATTTCATTAAATGATCCAAATATATTAAAAAGTGTAGTATTAGAAATTAAAACGCATAATTATAAAATGCTTGAAGGATCTATTCCTGTAGCATTAATGTATAAAATAAATTATAAAGCTATGATGTCTGCTTTTGCTACAAAATATATAATGCAACCTAAACTAGGAGAAACTAAATTTTTACAGACAGACTTAAGTAAAGCTAACACAGTAATTCCTAGGACTATTCAGTGGAAAGATATTAGTCTCCCTGATGAATGGGTCTTAGAGGATGTTGTTCCTCTTCCTGAACCAAAGACTGTAGTTAAACCCAATATAGAACTCAGTAAAATTGAACAGTATGAAGACGGTAAAGTTAAATTAAAATTTAGTAGACATAGTGTAAGCAGTAGGTATTCAGACTCTTCCTCCTCTGTATCAACAGTAGATATAGGTAGAGCCTCTCAGTTACCTTCTGTAATATATGCTTCATATAAGGAAAATGAACCTAAACCTGTATTGCAAACAGTAGTAAAGCCTAGGTATTCTACATCAGATATACCTGAATCTAGTAATAAACTAAAAAGTGTAGATTATAGTACAGCAGTTCCACACTTATATTATAATCCAACAGGAACAATGAACCCTTTGGAACCAAACCCTAATTATAATCAACCTCAGAATATAGAACACTCACCTTCTCCACCCATGTCACCTACAGCTTCCTTCATGACAGGAAACGTAGAAAGCATAGATAGAGAATTAAATGTAATAAATAAAGAATTTGTTTTTAATTATGATAAATTAAGTAAAGAATTAACAGCAATTAAAAATAAAGATAAATTAGAAAACGTAATAAAAAAGGTAAAAGATTTTGAATCAGTTAAAGAAGAATATATTGACTTTATAAAACATTATGAAGTTAATATGAAATTCTTTGATTGGTTTAAAAGAATTTATAGAGGAAAACTTAAAGCAGAGAAATTAATAAATCCAGTAACCATTAGAAATAAAAATACAGAATGGAAAATAAAAGATAAGATCATACAAAGTGAACATCCACCTAAAACATCAAGTGTATTTTTACATGGAGATAAAGAAATAAATATAGCACCATTCAAAATTATATCTGAAGATGATCCTAATAGGAAAATATTGGAACAAAATAATTTCAGTAATGCACACCTATTAAGTATAGGGCAACAGTTAAATAGGATAGAAGACACTATTAAAGAAAGTAAAATAGTAAAAAATGAAAAAGAAGTAAAAGATAAAAAACTTAAATCTCATGTTTTTAAACCTTTTGAAGTTTCTAAAACAGGACAAAAAGAAGTAAAATCTAAAGATTCTGATTTTGTTAAAGCAATTAAAGAACAATTAAGTAAAATTGACTCTTCTTCTGGGTCAAAACAGGTAGTTCAAGAAACACCTCAGTCTAAAGCTTCTAAAACTATAAGTATAGTTACCCAAGAACAAGAATCAGAATCAGTTGAGGATTCTCAACCTGAATTTGAAGATATTGAAACCTTTAGTAAAGCCCTAGAGCCACAGATAAATCGTATAGCATATAATCAATCTATAGTACCTAGAATGTCTGCTCCAGACTTAGGTATAATAGATAGACCAAATGTCCTATCACAATATAAGTATAATGCCTCTTCTGTTTATGAATAGAACATTGATAGCCTATCAGAATATAATATTCTGAGTCTTCTTCAACAGATGACAATGGCTGCCAATGCTTATAGAACCCAAACAGGAACTTCAGATAGAACTATAGCTGAACTCCTTATAGCTGGCTTCACAGGACAACTGTTTAGTATAGTTCAAAAAGAAGGATTAAAACTCTGTCAAGATATAAAACTTCAAAAATCATTAAAATATGAAATGAGAAAGACTAAACAAGAACTAGGTTCTTTCTGTAAACAATTTGATTATAATATAACACAAAAACATAAAGATTGTAATGGACAATGTTCTACTACAAGAAAATATAAGAAACCTTATAAAAAATATCACAAAAAGAGTTATAAGAAAAAGTTAGATAAAGATGATTATTATAAAAAACAAAAACCTTATAAGCCTTACAAATATAGAAAACCTAGTAGAAAATCATATAAACAAAAAGATAAAAAATTCACATCATATAAAGATTTAACATGTTATAAATGTGGAAGAAAAGGCCACACATCAAGATTTTGTAAATTTGATAAAAAATTACAAGAATTAAATTTAGAAGAATCTGTATTAAATAAAATTTATGAATTATATTTGGATTATTCAGATTCTGAAGATTATTCAGACTCTGAAGAATTAAACCAAATAGATGACATAGGATCAGAATCAAGTTCTGATTATAGTAGTAAATCATTAAATGTATTAACTAAAGAACAAGAATCTATATTAGAAGCAATAAAATTTATAAGTGACCCTAAAATTCAAGAAAAAATGTTGAATAAGATATTAGAAAATGATAAACCTAAAAATTCAATGTTACCTAGTACTAGTAAACAAACATATGATTTAACTGCAATATTAAGCAAGAATAAAACAGTAAAAAATAAACCAACCATAAATGATTTACAAAAAGAAATTAAAGAAATTAAATTAGAGTTAAAAGAATTAAAGAATAAGCAAGAACAAGATTCACTAATAATAAAATCTTTAATGAACTCAACTTCTTCTTCTGATGAAGAAGCTGGAGAAGATATTGAACAGATAAATGATAAAGAAACTGATAATGAAATTAGTTTAATTAATAAAGATAAAATCCCTGATAATTTAATTTTTATGTTGCATGAAATAACATCTAGAAAATATTTAATAAAAATAAGATTAAAATTCTCAGATAATTACAATATAGAAACTATAGCATTATTTGATACAGGAGCTGATTTAAACTGCATTAAACCTAATTTAGTACCAAAAAGATTTTGGCAACAAACTAATGAAAGTTTATCAGCAGCAAATAAATCTAAATTAAACATACTTGGTAAAGCAGAAGCATCAATTATAGATAAAAATTTAGAAATAAAGAATATATTTATTTTAACCAACATTCATCATATGGTAATCTTAGGAACACCATTTATGAAATTGATAACCCCTTATTCAGTAAATGATGATAGTATAAGTTTTAAAGTTAGAAAACAAAAGATAATTTTTTCATTTTTAGAAAAACCTAAAAAGAGGAATTTAAATCTTTTAAAGGCTCATTCAATAAATGAATTACAAATAAATGCTCTTATAAAAGCAAAGTCTGAACAACTTTGTAATTTAAAAAATAATTATCATTTACAAAAAATAAATGAACAGTTAAATAATAAATTTACGCAAGATAAAATTAATAGATTAAAATCTCAAATAGAAAAAGATTTGTGTGCTGATATTCCAAATGCATTTTGGAACAGAAAGCAACACATGGTTGATTTACCATATGAAATAGGCTTTAATGAAAAGTCTATTACTACTAAAGCTAGGCCCATTCAGATGGCGCATGATTTAATTGAATTTTGTAAAAAAGAAATAAATGATTTAGAAAATAAAGGATTAATAACTAAATCTAGAAGCCCTTGGTCTTGTGCTGCATTCTATGTAAACAAGGCCTCTGAAATAGAGAGAGGTGCACCTAGATTAGTAATAAATTATAAACCTTTAAATAAAGCTTTAAAATGGATTAGATACCCTATTCCAAATAAAAAAGATTTATTAGGAAGATTATATAAAGCAAATATTTTTAGTAAATTTGATATGAAATCTGGTTTTTGGCAAATTCAGATTAACCCTAAAGATAGGTATAAGACTGCATTCACTGTTCCATTTGGACAGTATGAATGGAATGTTATGCCTTTTGGTTTAAAGAATGCACCCTCTGAGTTTCAGAGAGTGATGAATGATATTTTTAACCCTTACACTAAATTTTGTATTGTTTATATTGATGATGTTTTAATATACTCTACAACTATAGATGAACATTTTAAACATTTAAAAACATTTTTTATGGTAATAAAACATAATGGTTTAGTATTAAGTAAAACGAAGATGTCTCTGTTTCAAACTAAGATTAGATTCTTTGGACATTATATAGAACAGGGAATCATAGAACCTATAGAAAGAAACTTAGCCTTTGGGGATAAGTTTCCTGATCAGATTATTAATAAAGCCCAGTTACAAAGATTTTTAGGTTGTTTGAATTATGTTATAGAATTCTTTCCCAACCTAAATAGAACCATTAAACCTCTGCATGATAGATTAAAGAAAAACCCAGGTCCTTGGACTGAGGTCCATTCTGGCATAGTTAGACAAGTTAAAGACCTAGTTAAAACTATTCCTTGCCTACATATAGCTGATCCCTTAGCCTCCAAAATAGTAGAGACTGATGCATCAGATATAGGTTTTGGTGGGATTTTAAAACATGTTAAAGAGGGTAGAGAAGCCATAGTCCAATTCTATTCAGGACACTGGAGCCCAACCCAATTAAACTATTTAACTATAAAGAAAGAGATTTTGAGTATCGTTTTATGTATTTCAAAATTTCAATCTGATTTATTAAATCAAAAATTTCTATTGAGAATTGATTGTAAAAGTGCAAAATATGTTTTGCAAAAAGATGTTAAAAACCTTGCCTCGAAACAAATTTTTGCTAGATGGCAAGCTATTTTAAGTATTTTTGATTTTGATATTGAGTTTATTAAAGGAAAAAATAATAGTTTACCTGATTTCCTTACTCGTGAATTCCTTCTCAGGAATCATGGGGAGAAAAAAGAAAACAGCCAATAAAGAAAAGGAAACCCTTAAAGATGACTCTCCTAAAGCTCTATCTGATCATTCAGATAGTATACTGAACCCTAAACCTATAAAGTCTTGGGCTGATGCTGTCCAAGCAGAGGATGATAAAGCTAAATTGGATCTTTGGGTCTCTCAGTTGGCCCAATCTCCTAAGGTTCTTAAAGCTCTTGCAAATATGGGCTTCCCGCCTCCTGAAGCCCCAGGTATGAATTCTTTAATCCCTTTTAAAACAGAGTTAGGTCAATCTTCAAAAACCCTAACTCAAAATGTTTCTAAAAATGAGTTGAATGTTTCAAGCTCCTCAACTCAAATTGTTTCTTCAAATTTTCCTTTAAAGTCAAAAACCTTTTGGCACAATAAAAATTTTTGGTCTACAGAATTAATTACTGATTTTGGTACTGCTCAGCAGAACCCATGGTATTTAATTGATTCTGTTTACCCTAAAGGATGGTTTTTTAAACCAAAAGAATTTTCAAAACCTCAAGAATATTATCTACATATTCTTATGGATTCAGGTTCTTTGTTTTTAAAGCACAATTATAGTCAACAAGATAAGGCTGTCATAGCCTATTCTTCTTTCAAAATAAAGAAAATTCTCCATCCTTCTGAATGGGGAAGACCTTTGCACATTCCTGTGCAATTTAAAACCCTTCCTTCCTTATCATGTTGCTCTTCATATAATTATTGAGATTATATTGAAGCCTGGACCAAAGCCCTATTTTTTCAAAACCCGGGTAAAACCCATTCCTGGCTCATCTATAATGAAACCAACTTAAAGATAAACAATCTCCCATCCTGGTTTGTTGACTGATGGTATTTCTGTGGTAATGAAGACCGTTGTCTCCCACAAGAGGTACAGTTAGCTTACCAGCATTATAAAGCTCACTTAAACCCTAATCCTTTTGAGAAGAATTTTCCTCCTCTTCTTCTCTTTTGTTTGACTTTCAATATACCTTGGGTATATCAATGGTACTTTGAATCATCCATTATTCCAGGTACCAATATCCCTGTTGTATTAAGAAAGTCTAAAGTCAAGTGGTGGTCTGCCTTTCGCAATTCTACCACTATTGAAACAGTTAAAGAATGGCTCCTTAAGAGAAACCATGGTGGTCTTGACCCAAGGCTACAAGCCTCTTTTGGAGCTCAAAGAGCCCAGAACATTGCCCTTCTTGCAGCTGCCAAGACTGCATAAGATTATAAAGCCTTAATGGAACAGATGGTTGGGTCTCTTCCCTCAACATCTGAGCCCATTAAGCCCAGTAGAACCCGCTCTGCTGGATCCTCAACTAAAGTTCATTCTAAAGTTTCTAAAGCCTCATCCAGAAGAAGAAAATCTCCTTCCTCTTCTTCGGATTCCTCTACATCATCCATGACATCATCTTCCACTGAGACATCTGACTCGGATTACTGTCCCAGTAATGAGGATGATTGCTATGGTATATTGTCCCCCGTCAAAGTGAAAAGTAAAGGTAAAATGAAAAAGAATAAAGAAAAAGAAAAAGAGAAAAAAGAAAAAGAAAAAGAAAAAGAGAAAAAAGAAAAAGAAAAAGAAAAAGAGAAAAAAGACAAAAGAAAAGAAAAGAAGAATAAAGAAAAGAAAAAAAGAAAAGGAAAAAAGAAAAAATAAAGAAAAGAAAAAAGAAAAGAAAAGTAAAAAGATAGTTGAATCAGAAGATGAATCTGATTCAAGTTCATCTGCTTCGTCTGATTAAAGGCAGGAGAAACCTTATTTCTCCACTCAGATTGTTAAAGTCAATAAAGGTGGTGCCCACTGACAAGATACTGTTCATCTACAGTATTCACCAGAGGGAATCCAACAGTAAAGTCAGAAGAACTGTTCATCCACAGTTCCTCACAGTAAAGTCAACAGTACCAGACAAGGTACTATTCATCCACTGTTCCGGACGCGTGAAGGTACAGTAAAAGCAAATAGTAACGACAGGTTACTATTCCTCTACAGTGACCAAACATGTGACAAGAATAGTGGAAATTTAAAGCCTCTGTCTATATAATGAAGCTCATTCTGAAGGTAAAGGGGATCCGAAACACTTCTCTCTCAACACAGAAGACATTCAAGAACCTCTCAGCCTAGTTTTAGCTTCTTCCTTCCCTCTCCTCTTTCATTTATTATTCTTCCATTCCTGTACTCAACACCTATTGATCTTCTTGTATAAGGTAGTTATATTTTATAATCTATAATTATAAACTGTATTTTATTTTAAAGTTTTTATTCTGTATTGTATTCTGTTTCTATTTTATTTAAATAAATTTAAATTTTTATATCTCATTTCTCTCATCCATCTATAAGTATGCTCTGTTCTAGTTCTTGCAAGCAAAAAACGAGCAAGTTGAGCTTGATCTGGAACTAAAACATCAGAAATTGTTATTGCACTACTTACAGACTGAAAAGGACCTCTAATTCTATCCTTTTCTGTCTTTCCTCTCTCTTTATTCTACGCTGTATATTTATACGGGATCCGTATATCTATACCACACATAGTATAATTAGGAATACTAAAACAAATAGACTTAAGAGTGTGTTTTGATAAAACTTAATTAAAATATTTTAGACTTAAGATACAAGTTTAATTAAAGATTTAATTGTAATCTTTAAAGTGGTATATAAGGCTGGAAACCCAAATATAAATTGGAGCAACGTCAGACTTGCACTTGTCTGAAGTCCTCCTTTGCACCGGGTATGAAACAACGCCGCTGTACCCTTTAAGAAAAGATTATAATTATTCTTTATATGTCTTTATTATTATTCTTTATATATTTAATATATGCTTTTAAATTATTTCTGTAATTTATTTTAATATAGTCTTTTACATTCTGTTTCTTATTTATTGTTTTAATTAATCTGTTTATATCTATGTTGTTTATGCTTAATTATTTGATTGTTTTTGTTAATTCTTTTAAAGTTATTTTATCCCCTGTAACCGATCCTTCCAATTTGCTGTATATATATATATATATATATAAGCTTGTTTGACATTATGGACCAAAGGAGTGGTTTTGGCAGACATTCTACCATATGTGAGAAAGGATTATCGTTTGTTTTAATCTTTTAGAATTTTAATAGGATAGGACAATGGTGGGTCATTGGTAGAAGTGCTCAATGAATATGAACACACTACCATATTGGGAGCACAGTAAAGAAAAAACAAACACATACCTTTATGTGGTTTGGCAAGTGTTTTTTGCTCACAATAAGTCACCTACTTTTTAATACATCCCAAAGATTGCATACTTTTTACTATATTTCAAAGATTAGAATTATATCCTTAAATGTCCATGTCTAAATTCTTATAAGAATTACAGAATTTCCTTTATAATAATAAAACCGCCCAACTATCAACAATGTCCCGATAATAATAATCATATATGCTGTCCCTTGTTGTGAAGCTCCTGCCCTTCACAAATGCCCTTCAATGAAAAATAATTTCTTCTCTAATATTTATGAGCCATAACTCAATGTTAGCGTTGGTAGGAAGTAGTTGATTGTCAGTAGTTTAATCAAATGCACTTTTGTATTAATAGTTAAGTTAACAGGTAATAATTGGGATTAACTTTTGTAAATATATATAACCTTGTGTTGATTTTAGAGTAAGAGAAGAATAAATCTCTTCAAATTTTCATTTTATTCTAAAGAGATATACAATGGTATATATACACACGTTATGGCTTATCTATATTAAATAAAACAACTAACTACTTCCTACCAATAATAAGTGTACTTACTGTTACACTAACTACTTCATACAACAATAAGTGTACTTACTAACCGCTAGCTACTTCATACCATCACTCCCCCTCAAGTTGGTGCAAAGATGTCATACATGCCCAACTTGCAAACTAAGTCATGGAAGTTTCTGTTGCTGAGGCTCTTGGTGAGCACATCAACTAGTTGTTTATCTGATGACATATGAAATAGACTTAGAGAACCATCAACTAATTTCTCTTTTATAAAATGTTGATCTATTTTAATGCATGTGCGCTCATGTTAAACTGGGTCATGAGCTATGCCGATGGCAACTTTATTATCACAGAACAGGGACAGATTATATTCACTAAACAATTTTAATTCCTTTAGTAACTTTTGTAGCAATAGTAGTTTACAAATACCATGTGCCAGAGCTCTGTATTCTGCCTCCCCACTTGATCGAGAAACCACACTATGCTTTTTACTCCTCCAAGTAACTAAGTTTCCACTCAAGTGTGCAGTAGCCATTAATTGATTTCCTATCTTTAAGAAATCTAGCCCAATCTGCATTTGTGAAGGCTTCAACTCGAAGGTGACCATGTTTGGAGAAAAGAACTTTTCCAGGAGCAGACTTAAGATATTGCAGAAATTGAAAAACTGCTTTTCAATGTGGCTCACGAGGATCATGCATAAATTAGCTGGCCATACTAACTGCATATACTATGTCTGGTCTAGTGTGTGAGAGGTAAATCAATCTCCCTACCAATTTTTGATATTTTCCCATGTCAACTGTAGTTCATGCTCCTGCTTGTAGCTTATGATTACATTCTATATGAGAATTTGTTGGCTTATAACCTAACATACATGTTTCTTGAAGAAGATTTAGGATATATTTTCTTTGTGAGATAAAAATTCCCCTTTTTGATCTAGCTATCTTAAATCCCAAGGAATATTGTAGTTTTTCTAGATCTTTGATCTCAAATTCTTAGTCTAAGAGCTGCCTTAGTAGAGCTAATTTTTTTTCTATCATCTCCAGTTACCACAATATCATGAACATAGACAATGAGTAGAGTGATCCTGCCCTTAAGAGTGTTTAACGAACAAGGTATGATCAACATTACTTTGTTGATATTCAAAGGAGATCATCATTTTACTAAATCTGTCAAATCAATTTCTAGGAGACTATTTTAACCCATACAAAGCCTTCTTCAGTCTGCATACCTTCCCTTATGTCTCTTTGCTCTCAAAACCTTGAGGGATCGCCATGTATACTTCTCCTAGATTCCCATGAAGGAAAACATTTTTTACATTAAACTGTTGTAAGTCCCAATCAAAATTAGCTGCATAAGTCAAAAATATTCTTATGATATTCATTTTAGCAACTGGAGCCAGTGTCGCCTGATAATCTACTCCATAAGTCTGAGTGAATCCTTTAGCCACAAGTCTAGCATTATATCTTTCAATTGAACAATCAACATTGTGTTTTATAGTAAATACCCATTTGCAGCCAACCAATTTCTTTCCCAAGGGAGAGGTGATAAGTTCCTAAGTTCCATTTCTTTCAAGGGCCTTCATTTCTTCAATCATGGCTTCCTTTCATTTAGAGTCACAAACAACCTCTCTCTAGTCCTGTGGAATAGACACAGAAGAAATAGACAAGATAAAAGCTCCATAGGAGGGAGACAATGAGTTATATGAAACAAAATTAGATATAGGATGTTCAGTACATGACCTAGCTTCTTTCCTATGGGCAATGGGCTTATCTAAATCATGCATCGAATTAGAAGGTTGATAGGACTCACAAGAGGGATCAAAAGAGTTTTAAGAATATGAAAGTGATTTTTGACTGGTATAAATTGCATAATGGCATTCTTTGTTTTATATTTCCTTGTATATCCCCTCAAATAATATTTATCCAAATGTTCAACATTTTCCTTCTGAACCAAATTCACCTCTTCTTGAACAAAACTCTTCCCTTGAATGGGATTCCCAATAATTCCCTCTTGAATCGAATTCTCCTTCCTCTGAACAAGTCTCTCTCCCTGAATGGGATTATTTGCCAAACTAAGGTCCTTAAGATTCTCTTCTTGAATAGGATTATAAATATCAAGAATTGTTAAACTAAGAATCCCCTCTTCTTTCTCATTCTCCCCCTAAAGAGGAGATTGAGTAGAAGTAAAGTAGGACACCGATTCTCTAAAGGTAACATCCATACTGATACAATATTTCCTAGATGGAGGATGGTAACATTTATATCCTTTTTGAGTTGGAAAGCAACCAAAAAATACACTTTTAAGAGCCTTAGGATCTAATTTTCCAACATTCTAAGTGTGCACAAAACACACCCAAATATTTTTGGAGGGACAATGTAAGAAATTTTACCCTGTAGAACTTCAAGAGGACTCTTAAAATTGAGGGCTCTAAGGGGCATCCTATTGATAAGACAAGTAGCTGTTAGGACTGCATCACCCCAATATGGTTTGGGTAGGCTCATGGTGAACATGAGAGATTGAGCAGCCTCTAATATGTGCCTAGTTTTTCTTTCAGCAACACCATTTTGGGCACTAGTATAAGCATAACTAGTTTGATGTATTATTCCTTTAGATCCTAGATAGGCATGAAAACCACCATACATGTATTCTTTATCATTATCAGTCCTTATTGATCATTTTGTATCAAATTGTATACTGATCAGTTTGTGAAAAGATTGAAATCAAGAAAAAACATCACTTTTTGCCTTCAATAAATATATCCAAGTTATTCTTGTATAATAATCAATAAAAGTAATAAACCATTTATGACCAAACAATGAAGTGTTTTGAGTCGGTTCCCAAATATCAGAATGGGTAGTCATAAAAGGAATTGTCCTCCTATTACTTAAAGGATAAAAATTCTTTGTATGCTTAGGCATCACAAAACAGAGAGTCAAATGAAATTCCTTTAAACAAGATAGGATATTTTTTTCTAAGGCAAAATATGATGAATGTCCTAATTATCTATGTAAGTGTATTATCTCCTTATCCTTATTTCTACCAAAAAAAAGCTTGGTTAGTATCAGAAGAAATATAATTTTGACTTCCATCCAAAATGTATAGGTCATCTTGCAATCTATCATTGCCAATTATTTTACCTGTTCGCAAATCCTGAGAATCACAATGGTATGGAAAAAATTTAATTTAACAATTAAGTGCTTTGGTAAGGAAACTAATGGGCAAAAGGTTAACATGAAAATAAGGTACATGAAGGGCTGAGGATAGTTTAATATTTGTAATACAATCAACTGAACTTGATCTGAATACAAGGGAAAAAGACCCATTTGCTGTTTGAACAATATTTCCTTTTGGGCATGGAGAATATGTTAGGAACCTTTTGAAAAGCTTGTCATGTGTCTGTATGCTCCTGAATCGATAATCCATGAACGAATATTAAGTTAGAAAGAAAGACATTACTTGATTGCACAAAATTGGAAGTACCATCTGCCATTTTTAGTTGATAATAGATCAGGATGATAAACCAAGAAAAACACACCCCTTGGGGAAATAGATTCAGGTCAGATGCTCGATAAGTCAAAATAGGTACAAAAAATCAAGACGTTGCAAAAAGCAAGACCTTCAAGCAGCCTTTATAAAGGAATCACCAAGAAGAGCTGACAAAAAAAACTAGTTGTACGCAAATAGCAGCTACAAGTGGAGCAGTCGCAGAGAAAAAGCTATTTGTAGGAAATCTCACTAAAAAAACAAACCCAGGTTTTAAAAATGGCTAGCTACCTTGGTCGTTTAAAGGGGGGAAAAAGAAAAACTAGTAGCAAAAACACTTCTCTTGGGTTTTAAAGTATCCAATAGATTTTCATTAGCAAAATTGAATTCCCAGGTCGTTTAAGGACTTGGTCGGTGTCGGAAATGGCAGGAGAAGACGTTGGGAGAAACACCGGTGAGAAAGCTGGCTAGAAACACCGAAAAAATGACACTTTGATGGCACATGAGCAGTAGAGCCGGTGACTTCGGACGGCGCATGAGGTCTCCAGTGACGAGCTTCTGAGGGTCGGCTGATCTCAGCCTGCTCTTCTTTTTGGTGTGGGCGGTGACAACTAACGGTCACCGGATGAGAGCCAAAAAAAGTTAACACTCATTGCCTATTTAGAACCTTGAGAGACGTTGAAAAATTTTTGAAAAAAAAAATTAGGCATGCTCTAATACCATGTTGAGTTTAGAGAAAGAGAAGAATAAATCTCTTCAATTTTTCATTATATTCTAAAGAGGTATACAATGGTATATATATATACACATATTATGGTCTATCTATATTAAATAAAACTACTAACTACTTCCTACCAACAATAAGTGTGCTTTCTAGCCACTAACTACACCTTGTAAACATATTATGAATCAAGAATAAGATACTCGATATTTTTGTCCTAAAATCAACATTGTATCAGAGTTACACTAGGAATTTTTGAAGGAATTTTTCCAGTACTGGAAGAAAAAAAACTAGTAGGGTTTCACTTTGGAGACAAGTGTATTTAGCACAAATTTGTTACTCATATGTGCTCACTGCCCCTATAGGAAGATCAACTGTGTTGAGATCGGCCTGTCATTGGAATCTCATCGAGTGGACTTGTCGCCAGTCGTCACGCACTGTTTGATTAGTTCAGTGTCACTGTTCGTGCACCAACATTTGAGATGTGTACACCTATTTTCATCCACTGTTGTTCACTCTTTTTCTTTCGACCATCTTCTCGGCCATTTTTGACGCCGATCAACTCATCTTCAATTTGGATAAACATTTTTTTCTTCTTATTTCCAGTTGCTGTGTATCCTCTTATAAACAAACTAATAATCATGTTATTGAAGATACTCGTCATTATGAGTATTTTGGGAAATCATGACACACTAAGGAGATTTGTTGGAACCTATATGGATGGCCAAATAAAAATCGTGGAGGAAAAGGAGCACACTCAACCAAGGGCCAAGCACATTTGGCTAGAGCAACGGGGCGAGTGGTGAGGCTTCTCTCCCAGCTTCACTCCACTCGTGGGATGTTATCTAATGAAGAAGTTCAAAATCTATGGCAACTTCTTTACCAGGTTCAGTCCTCAACCATTGGTACTTCCAACTTTGCACAAACATGCACTGCCTTATTTGTTGATTCTAATACTTGTTCTTGGATTAACTCTAGAACAAATAGACATATGATATGCTCTTATAAAATATTTCTAACTTATTCTCCTTGTCCAGAAGGGAACAACATCTAAATAGCAGATAGGTCTATTACCCCTATATCTGGCTCAGGTTCTACTAATTGTTCTCCCAATATTAGATTGACTTTCGTTCTTCATGTGCCATGTTTTCTTATAAACCTCTTATCTGTTAGTCCCATTACCAAAGCTCTAAATTGTAAAATGGAGTTTTTTTTTTCCAAATTATTATGTTTTTCAAGATCTATAAATAGGAAAAATGATTGGCAGTGGTAAACTGTATAATGGCTTACAAATTTTGGATTCCTTCAAAGGTGTTTGGATGTGTTTGTTTTGTTCATACTAGGAATGCTAGGCAATTGGAACCTAGGGCTACTCTCTAATTCAAAAGGGGTATAAGTGTTGCCACTCTGGACAGCCCGATGCACAAATGCTCCCGCTATGCACGGGGTCCGGAGAAGGGTCGGACCCATTGAGTCTTTGTACGCGGCCTTCTCTTGCAATTACAAGAGGCTGTTTCCACGACTCGAACCCGTGACCTCATGTCACACGGCGACAATACTTACCATCGCTCCAAGGCTACCCTTCAAGTGTTGCCACTCTCTCTCTAGAAAATACTTTGTTAGCATGGATGCTTTTTTAGAGAATCTGAGCCCTATTTCAGTTCACCCCAATCTTATCTTCAAAGGGAAAATGAGAAAGAAGAAGAGAATCCTAGTTTGGCAACTCTGGATAATCCTATTCTGGCAGGTAATCTTATTTAGGAGGAGAGTCTTGTTTAGGGGGAGGAGAGTTTGATTCTGAGAAAATAGAGAAAGAGATGGAGGAAAACTCTTTATCTTCCTTTGTATTACTCAAATGCGATCAGTTTATATACACAGAAAGGTAGACAATATGCTGCAACTATACAACCAACCCATCCCTACAGCTATGTATTCAGACAATTATTTTTAGCCTATTCCTATAGCCTAGCATTCCAATTATACAATTAGATGCCTTAACACTCCCCCTCAAGCTGGAACATATAAATCATAGGTTCGAAGCTTGTCACAAATATATTTGATTCTTGATCTTCTGAGAGATTTAGTAAATATATCTGCTAATTGATAATTCGAATTGATGAACTTGGTTGTAAAACACAGAGCAATTGAGAATGTTTTCTATATATTGAATGGGAAAAACTACGCATATTTATATACAAAGAGATTCCCTAGAATAGTAAGCTAATCCCTCTAGAATAGGAAACTAATCCTATAATTAATACTAAAATCTCTACTAATTACAACTATAATCTCCTTTCTATATCTGTATAGATTCTATAACACTCCCCCGCAAGCTGGAGCATAGATATTGATCATGCCCAGCTTGGTACAAATGTAGTTGACCCAATTTCCCATTAAGGCTTTAGTGAATACATCCGCCAGTTGACTTCCGGTTTTAACATGTTGAGTTGAGATTGTATCATCTTCTAGCTTTTCTCGGGTGAAGTGACATTCAACTTCAATATGTTTGGTTCGTTCATGATATACAGGATTAGTGGCAATATAAATGGCTGCCTCATTGTCACACCATAATGTCATTGGTTTTGTTTGAGAAAATCCAATTTCTTCAAGCAAGTGTCGTAGCCATACAAGTTCACAGGTTGTCTGTGCCATAGCCCTGTATTCAGATTTCGCACTTCAATGTGAAACCACTGTCTGCTTCTTACTTTTCCAAGACATGAGATTGCCTCCAACAAACACACAGTAACCAGTCGTGGATCGCCTATATGTGAGATCACCCGCATAATCAGCATCTGTAAACCCCTCTACCCTATGATGACCATGATTTTGATACAAGATTCCACGTCCAGGTGCTCCTTTCAAATATCTCAGAATATGAGTCAAAGCATCCTAATGTGAAGTTCTGGGAGATGATACAAACTGACTTACCACACTCACTGGAAATGCAATGTCAGGACGAGTGATCGTAAGATAATTCAATTTCCCAACAATTCTTCTATACTTTTCAGGATTTTCAAGTAGATCTCCATCTTCAGGTTTCAACTTCACATTTGGTATCATTGGTGCATCATGAATCTTTGCTCCAATCATTCCTGCATCATTCAGTAGATCGAGACAATATTTTCTCTGAGTCAAAAAGACTCCCTTCCGTCTACGAAGAACCTTGATCCCCAAGAAATACTTTAATGGTCCTAGATCCTTGGTTTGAAAACAAGTACCGAGAAACACTTTTAATTTTGAAATTCCCATCTTATCACTTCCAGTAATCACAATATCATCAACATACACAACTAGCAAAATGTACCCTGAGCTAGATGATGTGAAAAATACAGAATGATCATATGCACTTCTTCATAATCCAAATTCAATCACAGTAGAACTAAATATCCCAAACGATGCACGTGGAGACTGTTTCAGACCATATAAGGATTTCCGTAACTTACATAACTTGTCGGACTCCCCCTGAGCAACAAATCTAGGTGGTTGCTCCATGAACACTTCTTCAAACAAATCACCGTGTAAGAAGCCATTTTTCACATCTAGTTGATGGAGATTCCAATCATAAGTGGCAGCCATTGAGATAAAAAGTCGAACAGATGAGAGCTTAGCAACTGGAGAGAATGTCTCAGAATAGTTAATACCATAAGATTGAGCATACCCCTTTGCAATCAAACGAGCTTTTAGTCGTGCAACTGAACCATCTGGATTCATCTTAACTGTGTAGACCCATTTACAATCAATAGCTTTCTTTCCTGAAGGTAATTTAACTATATCCCAAGTATGATTATACTCAAGTGCCATCATTTCTTCTTTCATTGCCTTTTGCCAACCATGATGAGCTAATGCTTCAGATATGGACTTAGGAATAACAACAGAGTCTAAAGATGCTACAAAGGACTTAGAAGAAGAAGATAAAGTATCATAAGAAACATAGGCTGAAATGGGATAAGTGCAAGTGCGTTTACCTTTGCAAAGAGCAATTGGTTGATCAAGGCTTGGGTCAGAGAGAGGCACAAGATCTGGAGACGAAGCAGCGGGTGCAATACTAGTGCCTGAGTCAAGAGAAGGTGCCTCTATTGCATGCGCCACACGTCGTGAGTAGACATGACGAACAACAGGCCGAGGAGGGGGTTATACCTGTTCACTGACAGTATAAACAAGAAACTCATCCATAGAATTAGTTTGAAGAGACGCAAAAAGAGAAGATGCAGTGGAACTGAAGAAAGGATTGTTCTCAAAGAAAGTAACATCTGCAGACACCAAGTAACAACCTAAAGAAGGAGAATAACATCGATACCCTTTTTGTTGTCGAGAGTACCCCAAAAAGACACATATAAGAGATTTGGGATCAAGTTTGGATACCTGTGGTTGCATGTCTTGAACAAAACAAGTGCACCCAAACACTCGAGGAGGAAGAGGAAATAAAGCTTTTAACGGAAAGAGGAGAGAATAAGGGAACTGACCATGAAGAACATAAGAAGTCATGTGATTAATGAGGAAACAGGCAGTGGAAACTGCATCAGCCCAAAATGTTTTTGGAACTTGCATATGAAACATTAATGCTCGAGCAACTTCTAATAAATGACAATTCTTTCGTTCAGCCACACCGTTTTGTTGAGGAGTAACAATACAAGAGGTTTGGTGAATTATGCCATGTTGTGAGAGGTAAGATGAAAATGTTCTAGAAAGATATTCTTTTGCATTGTCGCTTCTCAAAAGACAAATAGGTTTATTAAACTGTGTTTTAATTTCAGCATGAAAAGCACAAATATTGAAAATAAGTCTGAACGAGATTTCATAGGATAAAACCAAGTTACTCGAGAATAATCATCAACAAATGTTATAAAATAATGAAAACCTGACTTAGACAAAACAGGACAAGGACCCCAGATATCAGAATGCACTAAATAAAAAGGAGACTCAACACGTTTATTTATTCTAGGAGAGTAAGACACCCTATGATGTTTAGCATACTGACAAGCTTCACATTCTAATGTAGACTCTTGTTTTAGACTAGGACATAATTTATGTAGAACAGGAAGAGGTGGATGACCAAGTTGACAATGAAGCTGTAGAGAAGTAGAACTTGCACACGCAATTGACCGAGGCACAGGTTGCGAATTTGATTCAAGAGTGTATAGCCCATCCACTAAACACCCTTTACCAATAATCTGCTTCGTCCCAAGATCCTGAAAAAGACAATAAGTAGGATAGAAAATAACACAACAGTTAAGGCTTTTTGTGAGCTGGCTAACAGATAACAAATTAAAAGGAAATTGAGATAAGCATAAGACAGATGACAACAGAAGAGTTTTGGCTGGGTATGCTGTCCCATGCCCAATAATTGAAGCTTTAGACCCATTTGCTAAAGTAACAGGAGGTAAGTTGGCAGAAGATTTAAAAGAAGAAAGGATACCTGTGTCTCCAGTCATATGATCAGTGGCACCTGAGTCAACAATCCAATTAAGAGATGAGGTGGAAAGACAAGCAGCATGATTACTTGTATTAGCCAGTGCAGATACTGATGGTTGTTCAGAAACACCTGAAACCTGTTGTTGGGCACTAGTTAATCGGGCATATTCATCAACTGAAATGGTGATAAAAGGAGAAGAGGAAAGAGGATGTGGTAAAATGCCCTCTTGTGTGGCCATGTTAGCATACTTTCTTGGGCTCGAGTACTTGGGAGGTTTGCCATGTAATTTCCAGCAATTCTTCTTAATATGCCCCTCTTCTTTACAATAGTGACATATTCGGATTGTGCTACTACCTCCACTTCCGGTTTTGCCTCCCTGATTAGCATTACTTACTAGAGCTACTGTATCACTCGATCCACTATCAGTCACCATATCTTCATCTTTAGAAATCCGAAGTAACCGAGCATACACTTCTGTAAGTGAAGGAAGTGTCCCCCCACTAGTTAACAACTGAGTGCGAGCCACACTATATTCAGGCCCTAACCCTGCTAGGAAACACTGCACTTGCACAAGTTCTTTCTGTTCTTGCATTTTCTTTACATCGGCAACAATAGGAAAGATAGATCGCTCTTCTTCAACAGCATTTTTGAATTCCGCATAATACTGTTTAAGAGAGCAGCCTTTTTGATCCGGTCGATAGAGTTTGAAAATCATGTTGTGCACATAGGACATATCTTCTTTAGAAGCAAACATAAATTCAAGATACTCCCATAATTCTCTAACAGACTCGCAGTGGGTCACAACATCGTCAACCGATGGGTCTAAAGTATTTTGAATTTGATTAAAAAATTTATCATCCTCTTTTACCCATTTCTTCCTAGCCTCAGGGTTCGAGGGAGGGTGACTAGTTAAATGGTCCTCTAAATCAGCACTGTTCACAAACCTACGAATAATTCTTTTCCATTGGGCATAATTATGATTTCCAGTTAACTTTCTATCAGTGATTCTTGACGAACCGAACGTAACCTCAATTACAACCTTCTTTTCACTACTGTCCCCCATTTAACACAGAGAAAATAACACTGAGAAGTCCAAAAAACACAACCAAACAGAAAAAACAGACCTGATCACTGTTCACGTGCACTGATCACTGTTCACGTGTCAGAAACGAGGATAATGCAAAAACATAACACCAGAACAAACAGCTACCACCAATGCAATGCTAAAACAGGAAAGTCGACCGCCGGTAACCGTCGCACGCGCCTCCACGCGTCGGCTCGAGATCTCTGGCCGGAAAGCTACAGTGGCGCGTGTACCTCACTCGCCGCCCTCTGGACCGCCGGACTTCAGAGGATGGCCGAACTGGACCTGTTCTACCTTAACGTGGGGGCTGTGATGAGAAACAGGCAGTCTAGGTAGGTGACCTAGACTGTTCTCCAAACTGTAGTAAAATCGAGCAAACAAGCACACCCAGAATAGGAAGGCTCTGATACCATGTAAAATACAGAGCAATTGAGAATGTTTTCTATATATCGAATGGGAAAAACTACACATATTTATATACAAAGAGATTCCGTAGAATAGGAAGCTAATCCCTCTATAATAGGAAACTAATCCTATAATTAATTCTAAAATCTCTACTAATTACAACTATAATCTCCTTTCTATATCTGTACAGATTCTATAACATTGGTGGTAATGCTTCTTGACAAAGTGACAAATTTCTATGTGCTTGGTTCTTTCATGAAACACTAGGAGCTATTTTTTGAAACTTTGAAAGGCAAAGATGACATAGACAACTATGAAGGAGATCAACGAAAGTGGTAGAAGTAAAGGCAGTGGGAGTTGTTGAAGATACAAGCCGATGGACTCATGACCTTCGCCAATCATCTTCCCTGTATATCGGTCTTGCACAAAAATAGAAATGGAATCAAACACTACTCTACAATCAAGTTGTTTTGATAGCTTAGTAATGGAGATCAAATTATAGGGACATTTAGGGGCATATAGGATTGACATTAAAGGGATAAAAGAGATAGGTTATCTTTTCCCTACTCCTTTAATCACTATTTTTGATCCATTAGCCAAGGTAGCTGTAGATGATGGAGAAGTGAGTGTAGTCCTTTAATCACTATTTTTGATCCATTAGCCAAGGTAGCTGTAGATGATGGAGAAGTGAGTGTAGTGAGGGAAGAGATAAGGTTTGTATTACCAAAAATGTGATCAGAAGCTTTTGAATCCAAGAGCCAAGATCCAATGGATGAAGATTGTGTTAGACAAGCAAAGGAAGTGCTCAGTTGAGCAACAGAATTTGTGGAGGAAAATGACTGTTGTTTCAATGTTTGATATTGCAAGTATTCATCATAATTAGTCTCAGTTAATATAACTGAGTTGAATTTTTGTGTTTGGGTCGTAGGTAGAGGAAGAATTCCATCTCCTTGATTATGGACCATATTAACAGTTGAACTTTTATTCTGATTAGGTTTGGGAGGTTGAGTATGAAGAGCCCAACAATGGTTACGTGTATGCCCTCATCATAGTAGGTACAGTGGAACTTGGAACCTTTACTCCCCCATACAATTATCTCTCTATTGACTATTCTTTTGGGCAGCAATCACAGAGAATTCAGTTTCAACTGTATTGGAAGAGATGCACAGTAAGCGAGCAAAGACCTGATCCAAATTAGGAATGTCTGAACTGGCAAGGATCTGATCATGGATTGAAGCCAAATATGCTTGAAGTCTTATTAGGGCTAATACCATAAATAATTTCTCTCTTTGCCTCTCTTGTTCAGTAATGTTTGTAGAAAGTGGCATAAGAGAATTAAATTCGTCTTTCAAAGTTTTAACTTGACCCAAATAGCTAGCCATATCCTGAAAGTTTTGTTATAAATTGAGGTCCGACCCAACTTTATAAATACGTTAAATATCATTTGTATAAAGTGTCTTAGCCTTGGTCCAAACTTTGTAACATGTTTTACAAAGTAAGCAATTTTGGTTCAAGAGTCACAATAAACTATATAATTGAGCATAAATTTTAGTCCATTATGTCCAATCTTTATCTCTATATCAGTAGCATGTTTTTTTAGATGATTACTATAGCTTTGACCCATAAACCATATTTCAACTGAAGCAGTTCATGAAATATAATTATTACTGCCACGTAACTTAACAGTAGTAATTGGAGGAAAACCAGAAATAGAGGAGAATTTGATCAAACCTGATGTTTTAGACATTGTGAATAGACGTAATTGGCCTGAAGTGAAAATACCCGACACAGAAGCCACTAAAGCAAATGAATTATATGGTCCTTGGCTAGAATTTGGGTCACGCAAAAAGGAGCCACAACCTTTTTTTCTTTTACGAACTGGTGGTCTTTTCCATTAGAGGAATGCATAAAGTGGATTGGACTAGTATTTTGATTGTAAGTGCTTTACTTGAAGTTCATTGATAGACATACCCATGGAAGATGAATCTATATAAAGGAAGACTTTTGCTTATATTGTATCATTCACTTCTTTACCTATTTTCCTCCCTGAACTGGCCAATATTTTCATTCTTCAAAAATTTCTATTAACCTATCCTGCTGGCGATTACTTATAGATGTAACTATTAATTCTCTGTAGAGACCATCAGACCTTATACATCGGAAAAGACCATTTGCAGCATGGTTCCCATACTAAACAATGGAACGTCTATGGTGCTGTGAACCTCGGTTTTCCGCCCGAAAAGGATCCGGGCGGAAGTTCACTCGTTGTCAGGAGTCGCCACTCAGTTTGTTTTGTTCGAAGGGAAAAACTAAGAAAACCCTTGTTTGACTCCAATAATGCATCCAATGTAAAGGCTTCTAGTCTGCGAACCCAAGGAGGATTCGGGGACTATGTCATGCATTTGACTAACTTGCGAAAAGAACAAATCTAAAAGGAATGAAGAAAAGAAGAGACAGATTGTTAGTAAATTGTGGACTTGCTATTTGGGGTGAATCCCAAATATGCCTACATACTCCCGTTTGAATGGGAGATCAAAGCCCATGTAGTTCGGAAAAGCCTATTTAAAGGCGATGAAATTTATGCTTCATGCATGTGTGTGTGTATGCTTTGTGCATTTTTCAAGCATTTTGCCAGAGTTGTGAGTTTTAGCACTTAGTGCTAAATGGTGAAATTTAGGTACTTTGTACCAAAGGAGTGCAATTTAGGCTTCATGCCAAATGTGAGATTTTGAGCACTTAGTGCTTCGTGCTGGTGTCGGGCTTCATGCCAAGTATTGATCGGGCTTTTTGCCAAATTTGTGAAATTTAGCACTTAGTGCTAAATGGTGCAATTTTAGGTACTTTGTACCAAAAGGATGCAAATTTTGGGCCTTTGGCCTGCATTGTCGGGCTTTATGCCAAAATTGTGAGTTTTAGCACTTAGTGCTAAATGTGAAATTTAGGTACTTGGTACCGAAAAAGGTGCGATTTAGGCTCCGTGCCAAAAAGTTGATTTTAATTGTGAAATTTAGGTACTTTGTAGCGGAAAGATGTAATTTGGGGCTTCGTGCCAACAGATTGATTAATTAGTCCATTAGGCCTTAGACCTTAGACCTAAAAGGATTAGGTCTTTGACCAAGAAGAAATTGAGAAGAAGATGGAATGCTTATGAAATGTTTAAATTGACAAAGAATTGATTAGAATATTACCTTGCTTAGGATTTTTCCACTTCGAAGTTTCAGATCTCGTTTTCTTGGACCTTGGATTATGATTCTTGATTACGGATTAAATTCGTCAGCATGAGGCCCGGAGTCTCCACCAGCCAACCTCTTTTTCTAAACACTTGAAGGCTATTTATAGGCAAAATCGGACTGGACGGCGGCTGAACCGCCGTTGATGTGACAAGCTGAAAAGACGGAAAGTTTTGGCGGCTGAGCCGCCGGTTTTGTCCGGTTTTCGCTCAAACTGATTTTTCGGGAGCTATAGACCTCCAAAAATTATTCCGGGACCATATCCGTGATCCTCACGTCGTCCCGGACATTTCAAGTACCATATTGATATATTTCCGGTGAACTTTACCGTGGACCTCCGGTCCGGCTCAGTTGTCTGCGGTTTGAGAAAATCGGCTTTTCGAGCCTCAAAATTCGAGTGTTCACAATTGCCCCCCACTGGTGTCCATAAAAATGATTTATGGGGCCCAGTGGCCTTCTGAAGAGCGAATTTTGAGCGAGGGGTACAAGATCCGCATTTTGGCACTTCCGATTACTTGCAACATTTCTGATTTTTCTGTACCTGCACTTTTGTTAAGCACAAACAGTACATATGTATGCATGATGTCCCCTTCTATTTTTCAAAAAGGCTTCTTTCTTTTCTTTTTTTTTTTACAATCGTTGTATGCACAATTGGACCAAGAGTCTCCATAAGGTTGAAAGGATCAATATGGAAAGATATGGATTGAAAGTTGTTGCTACTCTTAGAGAGATATTGGTGAATTGGGATTTCTTGCACGCTTGTACCAAATTTTGGGTTCCGCAAGCTCACGTCTTCAGGTTTGGTACCCGGATGGACGAGATGTGTCCTCTTTTTGAGGAATTCTGCTCAATCATTGGATGTGACTCAAATGCCCCCCTTGTAAGGCATAAGGTTCAAATTGGCTATGTGGGGCTTTTCAGAGGCTTTTCAACTTTACAAGGCCTCAAGCTCAAGCTATCAGTAATTATTTCTGGTAAAGAACTTAGAAATAATCCTCTAGGAAGTCCAACTCCATTGGGGCAGGAACTTGAATTTTTCTGAAGTTGCCCCCAAATTTTTCCCGGAGTTACTCGAGCTGTTCTTCAAACTTAAGTTAGGGACTATCAGATAATCAGGCTTTTTGCAGAGCCTTCCCTTGTTCAGACTACTCCCGAGTACAGAACTTGGTTTATAGCTGAAGTTTGGCCAATTAAAAGGCCAAGGAGGCTTGCATTGCTGCAGGAGCTGGAGGGAAATGAGGTGGTTCCTCTTAACGAGGAGAAGGCAGACGCTGCAGAGAGTTCCGGAACTAAGGAAGATACCGAAGACTCTGCCCCACGTAGGAGACGCAGGATTTAGACTCTAGGGTTGACTTTTTTTTTAACGTTTTGGACTTGGTGGTTTGACTCTTTTTGATTGGTTTTTGGTACTTTATGAAAGGAATGACCTCTTTTTTTTTTCTTTTTTTGAATGAATGACTCCCTTGGGAATGAATGACTCTTCTTGGCATGACTCTTTCCTTTGCTTTCCAAGCATTATCTACTTTATTTACTTGCTCTAATTTTTGCCTAAGCTGTCCTTTCGGATTTTCAACTTAGCGAGCTCCTACCCATTCTTGTCTAAGCCGCCCTTTGCGGGTTTTCGACTTAGCGGGCCCCACTATTGCCTAAGCCGCCCTTTGTGGGTTTTCGACTTAGCGGGATTTTTCTGTTTGTTTTTTTTTGGCAAAAGAAAGATGAATGAATGATTTTTATTAAAATTTAGACCGTGCTCAAGGAGAGCTGCCTACATATCTCGAATTAGTTTGCGAGAATCAGGTCTAATGTAGTTCCTTTTGGAATGCATGATCATACATAATATTTCTTCAGTTGATCCAGATTGCATGGGTTTGTGAACTCCAGACCATCCAAATCAGACAAGATGACGGCTCCGCCGGAAAGTATTTTCTTCAAAATGTAGGGTCCCGCCCAATGAGGACGAAACTTCCCACGAGGATCTGTAACAGGTGTTCTGATCTCCTTCAAAACCAAACAACCTTCTTCCAACTTTCGATCTTTGACCTTTTTGTTGAAATGTCTGGCCATTCGCCTTTGATACCCTTGAATCTGATGTAGAGCTTGAAGTCTTTTTTCATCCAAACTCAACAACTGATGATGATAATTGCTGATCCATTCAGCTTCATTTATCTGACTTTCTTGAATTATCCTCGCCGATTGAACTTCCAGTTCAATGGGGAGTACTGCTTCCATTCCGTACACCAAGGAATATGGGGTTGCCCCGGCTTAATTTATGTTTTGTATGATCACCTTTATAGACTTATTCGCTGCTTCTACAGCTCCACTTGTTTGGGATCTATAAGGAGAGGACTTATGATGTTGGATCTTCTTATCCTTCAAGAGCTTAGCAAATTCTGCTAGGAAATGAGTTCCATTATCTGTGATAATCTCGAATGGTGTTCCGTACCGACAAAGGATGTTGGTTCGGACAAACTGTGCTGCCTTTTGGCGTCTAATTCTGCATAGGAAGCTGCTTCAACCCACTTTGTGAAGTAATCCACTGCTACCAAGATAAACTGATGTCCATTCGAGGCTTTTGGGTGTATTTTACCAATTATATCAATTCCCAAAGTAGCGAAGGGCCATGGAGAAGTGATTGGATTCAGGGCAACAGGAGGTTGCTTCTGTAGCTTAGCAAATATTTGGCACTGATGACATCCTTGCACAAATGCCACACAGTCTGTGTTCATGGTGGACCAATAATATCCCAAATTGGCCTGATGTTACACCAAAGAGTCACTTTGCAGGATTTAAGCTTCAAATTGTACTTGCGAAGTCTAAGGAAGAACTTCTCAAGTGCTTAGACGTGCTCTTCTGGAGATTTTGACTTGACAATCATATCATCAACATACACTTTTACTTCTTTGTAAATCATGTCATGAAAGATTGTCGTTGCCGTCCCGTCTATTAGCAAATCGATGTGTGGTAGCGGGAAATCATCCTTGGGACAAGCTTTATTCAGATCTCTGTAGTCAACACACATCCTGACCTTTCCGTCTTTCTTCGGGACTGGTACAATGCTTGCTAACCAGGAAGGGTAGGCAGTTGGTTCTATGAACTTATTGTCCAGTTGCTTGGCAACCTCTTTTTTAATCTTCAAAGACCATTCTGGCTTCATTCTGCTCAATTTTTGCTTAACCGGCTTTACATCGGGGTATAGCAAAATCTTGTGAACTGCTATGGCTGGGTCTATTCCCGTGACATCACTTGTCTTCCACATGAAGCAGTTGGCATACTTTCTGATGCACTCAAGAACCTGTTCCTTATTCACACAATCACATGCAATGTATGTATGGTCATTTTCTTTGCCAATTATTATCTTTTCATTTATTTCTTTTATTTCATTTATATCATTTTTGCTAGATAATACTCGGAAAGCAAAAGACACAGGGTAACCAAGAATTTGAAGAGTTTCATTGATAATGGTGGAGTCATTCTCCAAGATTACATTAAATTTGACATTAGGGTTCTCTAAATCTGAAGCTATAGAGGACTCAGAACTAGACTCTGGCTTGGTGTTTGACTCAGAATTTGACTCGGTACAAGACTCGGGTTCAAGGTGTGACACTGGACTAGTTTTGACTAGAGCAGCCTGTCCCTCCTCGGCGTACCAGTTCATCAGTGGTCCATCTGTGGTCTTGATCAGCTTGGTGAAGCCCGCTTTTTGTCTTCAAAATTAGTTACCATAGCAACCTCATCAAAGAGACTAGGCTGCATGAAATCTTCCACAGTGATGGCATTGATGGAATGATTGGGCAAGGGGTTAGTGTTAATGTTTGGTTGCCACCTGAGAGGAATGATGTCACCACTATCCACCAAATCCAGGATGCGATTTTTCAAAGTCCAGCAAGCATCTGTTCTGTGCCCATTTCCTTGGTGGTACTCACAGTACTCATTGGCCCTGTAATTGGAGGGTAATGGGTTTGGGGGAGGCCTTGGGTCCAAAGGTGTCAAGTATTTTCCTTCCATAGCCTTTTTAAACACCAGATGAAGGGGCATTCCAATGTCGGTATATTGCCTTCTTGACTGATTTCTTTGCCCAAGATTGCCCACACGTAAAGGATTCGCAGGGGCAATATTGGCCACTTCATTAGCAGCTTGGCCTTGTTTTTCATACTTCGAGATAGCTTCTTCATCTACTATCTTACCCAATTGTATCAGATCTTCTACCTTGGTTGCAGTTGCAATGAGCGATTTGAAAGTAGGTAGGTATTGAGTTTGCAGTTGGGCTTGATATGTAGGCCTTAAATTTCTGATTATGATATCAATCTGCTCTTGTTCTGAAGGGCGATTGATCATTTGGGTGGCCTTTGCCCTCCACCTCGTAAGGAACGAGGAGAAGGGTTCATTGTTTTTCTGCTTGGTAGTCTCAAGTTCCCTTCTGGTGACATCCACCTCAATATTGTAGTGGTATTGAGAGTTAAATGCATTACAGATGTCTTCCCAGGTCTTAATCTTGGCATGGTCCAGGCTTACAAACCACTTGAGGGCAGCACCAGTCAAAGATTGTTGGAATAATTGAGCAAAGAGCTCATCATTTAAACCCCAAGGGCTTAATGCCCCCACATACATCTTGAGGTGAGTTTTAGGGCAAGTAGTCCCGTCAAATCTGTCCATCCCAGGCATCTTGAATTTTGGAGGCAATCTAGCTTGGGGAAACAAGGATAAAGAATCCATGTCTACCACCTCTTTATGAGTTTTCATGGCAGTGATTGACCTTTCCAGCAATTCAAGTTTTCTTTTCAGTTCATCTGTTTCATTCTTGGAGGGTGGATCCTCCAAATTGATGACAGGGGTATTAATCTGAGCAGTCACGGGGGTACTAGTTTGCCCCACAATGGGTTCCTTCCCTAAATTTCCAGGAATAGGGACTGTCTTTGGTGCTCCTCCTAATTCAGCCAGGATGGCTACCCTTTGGGCGGCTAAAGCTTCATCAATTTTTTCTTGCATCCTAGCTTCAATTTCCTTAGCCTGTCCATCTAACAAGGCCTTGATCTGTTCAATTGTAGCCATTTCAGGAATTGGAGTGGTTGGTGAAGTTGGAGTGGTAGAGCTTGTGGGTGATTGCCCAGTTGGAGTTGGTGTAGTTTGTGTAGGTGGCGGCACACGGATGGTGGATACCTGAAAAGGTCAAGGGTAAAGGATCAGGGTAGTGTGTAGGGTAGGAAAACTCTTGGTCCACTTGCACATATCAAAAGATTTTCCCCAAAACCGTGTCGTTATGTTGCATGAAAGCACCTCATCACATCATAATTCATTTTAATGGAATGTGGCACTATCATCGGGTACATACAACCTAAGGGAAGGTTCTATTGGCACATGAAAAATAGAGAATCGGCTTATAATAGGGACCCTTGAGTCTTGAGTAAGATATACCTAACCACATGTGAAACAAGGAGTTTCGCGTGGGTCCAACAGTACGATTACTCATAGGCCACTCCAAAAGGATTGGAATGGTTTGCGACAACAGGGAGGACGCTTTGGCTGTCCGCCGGCATAATCAAGGAGACCTGCCGGTCAGCGCTACTTGCTATCCAGACTCAGAACTTTGAACAGAAAGAGAAGAAATTCATTTGAAAATAATTTTTTATGCAATGGAGGAAAAGGATTCCCCCATATATGCAAGAGAAAAAGATTCTCTGAATGACAAAACAAATGCACAAGTAGTCAAACAATAGATCCATCAAAGGAAAAAGATTCCTTTCTTCAATCTTCAGTCCAATATCCTTAAAGGAAGGATATATATTGCTAAGGTACCCTGCAAAACAAATAAACGTACCCTAAAGAAGGGCAAGTTAGTCAAATTAACAATAGTAGTCTACTAGAGTCCCATAAATTATTTTTTATGGTCCCTAGAAAGGTTTCTTTTGTCAACTTTCAATTCCAATATCCTTAAAGAAAGGATAATCATTGCTAAGGTACCCTGCAAAATAAATAAAAGCACCATAAAGAATGGCAAGTTAGTCAAATAAACAATTGTAGTCCACTAAGATCCCATAAATCATTTTTATGGTCCCCAGTGGAGTCGCCAATCTGTGAACCTCGGTTTTCCGCCCGAAAAGGATCCGGGCGAAAGTTCACTCGTTGTCAGGAGTCGCCACTCAGTTTATTTTGTTCGAAGGGAAAAACTAAGAAAACCCTTGTTTGACTCCAATAATGCATCCAATGTAAAGGCTTCTAGTCTGCGAACCCAAGGAGGATTCGGGGACTATGTCATACATTTGACTAACTTGCAAAAAGAACAAATCTAAAAGGAATGAAGAAAAGAAGAGACAGATTGTTAGTAAATTGTGGACTTGCTATTTGGGGTGAATCTCAAATATGCCTACATACTCCCGTTTGAATGGGAGATCAAAGCCCACGTAGTTCGGAAAAGCCTATTTAAAGGCGATGAAATTTATGCTTCATGCATGTGTGTGTGTATGCTTCGTTCATTTTTCAGGCATTTTGCCAGAGTTGTGAGTTTTAGCACTTAGTGCTAAATGGTGAAATTTAGGTACTTTGTACCAAAGGAGTGCAATTTAGGCTTCATGCCAAATGTGAGATTTTGAGCACTTAGTGCTTCGTGCTGGTGTCGGGCTTCATGCCAAGTATTGATCGGGCTTTTTGCCAAATTTGTGAAATTTAGCACTTAGTGCTAAATGGTGCAATTTTAGGTACTTTGTACCAAAAGGATGCAAATTTTGGGCCTTTGTCCTGTATTGTCGGGCTTTATGCCAAAATTGTGAGTTTTAGCACTTAGTGCTAAATGTGAAATTTAGGTACTTGGTACCGAAAAAGGTGCGATTTAGGCTCCGTGCCAAAAAGTTGATTTTAATTGTGAAATTTAGGTACTTTGTAGCGGAAAGATGTAATTTGGGGCTTCGTGCCAACAGATTGATTAATTAGTCCATTAGGCCTTAGGCCTTAGACCTAAAAGGATTAGGTCTTTGACCAAGAAGAAATTGAGAAGAAGATGGAATGCTTATGAAATGTTTAAATTGACAAAGAATTGATTAGAATATTACCTTGCTTAGGATTTTTCCACTTCGAAGTTTCAGATCTCTTTTTCTTGGACCTTGGATTATGATTCTTGATTACGGATTAAATTCGTCAGCATGAGGCCCGGAGTCTCCACCAGCCAACCTCTTTTTCTAAACACTTGAAGGCTATTTATAGGCAAAATCGGACTGGACGGCGGCCGGGCCGCCGTCCACGGCGGCTGAACCGCCGGTCTCGGCGGCCGAGCCGCCGTTGATGTGACAAGCTGAAAAGACGGAAAGTTTTGGCGGTTGAGCCGCCGGGATTACGGCGGCTCAGCCGCCGATTTTCGCTCAAACTGATTTTTCGGGAGCTAGAGACCTCTAAAAATTATTCCGGGACCATATCCGTGATCCTCACGTCATCCCGGACATTTCAAGTACAATATTGATATATTTCCGGTGAACTTTACCGTGGACCTCCGGTCCAGCTCAGTTGTCTGCGGTTTGAGAAAATTGGCTTTCCGAGCCTCAAAATTCGAGTGTTCACAGGTGCCAACTTGATGAATTAATCAATTTGGGCTACGTGGTTGATCCATGTGAAAAGCTTAAAAAGCTATTACATGGAGCTTTGTTAAACCATCTGAATCTGGTAAATATGCTTTTTTTTTTGCGTAAATAATCCATGTCCATGAGGCTTGCCTATATTTACAAGTTAGCTAATATTTTAATAAAATTACAATCCACCTCGACCACTGCTTCATTCATAACAAAGCAATAATTTTCCTAAAATACCATTGTAATATAGAAGTTACATTTTTATTTTTAAAATAGATCTTACAGTTAACATTTAAAAGATTATTGCTTTAATTTTGTACAGCTTTTCTTAGTCACTAATTTTCTAATCTAACTTGTTTCTTTATGTTTTCACCTAAAATAGCTTTATGCTCCTGTTTCTTGTAATCTGAAAATTTTTGGTATTATTCTATGCAATATTATTTATTTTTTTATGTAGGTGATTAACTTAGAATAGTAAATTTTTGTTGAAGTTCATTTGGCTATTCAATGTATGATATCTTATTTGGATTACAGATTGTACCTTTATATTATTTGGCTAACCAAGGGTATATTTTTTTATTGCAGATTGTTGTAATAAAAAGTTGGTCTGATACTTCTCAAAAATATTTTCTTCTAAAAAATTAAATTTTATTTATCTCATTCTCTATTTACAGCTCTTTTCTCTGTCACATTTTATCAGAACTTTTTTTTCCTTCTCTGAACTGAACTGCCTGCCTTTCTTCTGTGTTATTCTCAGCTAAAGGTGGACTCTGATGATGCATTATCTTCTGTTCCCCGTTGAGAAATCTTGTGGCAACCTTCAAAATTAGAGATGAAGTGAAGGGCAATTTGAGATCCTTTGGCAACTGACTCACCATGGCCTTGTGCAAAGCTGAGCATCAGTTTTGTTTAGCATCACCATGACCAAGTGCAGAGCTTAGCACAGGTTAAAAGCGGCTTACCTACGGCTGACTTAAAATAGGGAAGGGATAGTTTCTATTATATAGACCATTGTGACTGTACTCGTGTCCTCAAAATATAGGAAGCAAGAGTGAAGAGGTCTTCCTTGGCTTACTACCCCTTCTCTACTTTTTGTATGTTGGATCTGGAAATCAATGTGCTTGTTCATATACTTTACTGAATCTTTGTAGATCTTAATTTCAAATCAAGGAAAAGATTGTGATTAGAAGTTGCACTTTTCTTTGATATTGTGGTAAGACCCTCAAAATGTGATTGGAAGTAGCCACAGGGCTTGAGGAGCAAGTTGCTGAACTCTAGTTTACTACATCGATAAAAAAAAAAAAAATTCCTACCATGATAGATAAAATGTTCATACATTTAAAGCGTGTGAGAAGATAAAATCATGTCAATTTTTTTTAGCAAATTAGGATTGCATTTTCACACACTCAATTAATGAGCCACTTTCATCAAGCAGCGATCAATAGCCGTCTAAAATTGAGGACTACAATTTCTCACATGGCCCTATCCATGATTTTGTGAAATCCGAAATTTTGCAAGCATGGCAGATTATTCTTCCTCCTTTTGTTGAAGATGATCAAAGGAATAATTAAATGGCAAATTTATTCTTGCTACCACAAACATAAATGAAAAGGCAAATACGTCAAATTTATAAGATCAATAGATCTTGCTCTGGTCTTCACCTCTCGTCTTTTTGACAAGTTTACGTTTAGGTACAAGTTTTCTTTCCCACTCGTTATTTTTAGCATACCTTTGTCTCTACTCTTGATTTCTCTCCATTATTGATCGATATAGCGTCCAAGGAGGAGCATCCTCCTTGGAAGAACAATGCAGGAACCTGTTTTTAAACGACAAGAGGATGGGTTGGTGATAGGAGAGGAGGTAACTGAATTAAGCACTTCCGGTGGTGTTCATCGGGATGCTTTCTTACAGAGGAAAGTATCAATTTAATACCCTATGAGAAACACACTCGTCTCTATATGGCGACAAGTAAAAAGAAGCGTGTATAAGAGACCTTGAACTCAACCATTTTACTTTTCAATTTTTCTATGAGCTAGACCATTAGAGAGTGGTGAATGATGGACCATGGACTTTTGATCAAAACCGTTTGATCCTTACAAAGCTGGAGAACAGGATGATGACTGATCAAGTACTGTTGAACCTAGTTGATTTTTGGGTGCATGTGTACAACATACCTATGGGCTTCATATCGGTGAAGGCGGGAAGGGACATAGATAACTACATTAGGTCCTATGTTAAAACAAATCCAAATAACTTTAGGAAACAATATATGCGTATTAGAGTAAAATATGTTAAAACATGCCTTCATGTGAGAAAACGTTTGAAGAGAAAAATGAAAATTAAGAAAATAGGGGGAACATGGACATGGATACAGTTCAAACTAGTTCAAAATATGAGAAGCTCTCATATTTTGAACTGTATCCATGTCCATGTTACGAAAGGTATTTTGATGAAGGAAACAAAGTATAGAATGTGCTTTTGGCAATTGGCTTAGAGCACCCTAAAAAAAAGGTTAACCATCCAATTCATCCTCAACTCTAGTCAAATTTTTAGTTCTATCCAAGTTATAGGAATTCTGACCTTCAAGAGCCATTGCTTAATGAAGAAGAGGCAGGGTGTCTTAAGGTCACTCCTTACTGTGATGCTGGGCTATTTAGCTTGGCTATTCTTTCATGGTTAAACCCACTTCTTTCCATTGGTGCGAAGCCCTTCAATAGTTTGTCTTTTCCTTTTTTTTCAATTTTTTAAATATGATTCCACACCAGAGTCTATGTCATAATTTTTTTTTATTAACGTCTTGTAAGTTGAATGGCTTAGGATAGATTTGTTACGATTCGAAAAATTCCTATACCAAATTTTAACAAAGTTCAAACTTGGATAGAATTGAAAATTTGACTAAAGTTGGAGATAAATTGAATGGTTAATCCAAAAAAAAAGAGTTTCTTACAAACGGAGACGTGGCACTGGTCACCTGAAAAGGCCAAGGCAATGGAAGCAACTGTGAAAGAATAATGGTCTAGAGAAAGGTTGTAGTTAGGGCTTGGAAGTATGGAAAACTCTAGTGAATGGATGGAATCCTAACAACCAGGGACTTAATTGAAATCCTAATTAAATAAATTTTGGATAAACATATGATTGTTAAACGATTTACTTGAAAATTGGGAAAAGGCTAAGTGGGCCAAAAATCTAAGTAACCAAAAGAATGAGGACTAAATGTGAATTTGCTTTAGTACAAAAATATAATGAGTCACCGATAAATGCTTGCCAAACCACCTACTTTGCAATTGACTTAAGAGTACCACCTACATTGCAGGATGTCAATGAGGAGGAAGAGTTGGACAACATTGTAATGAAATGGTATATTCGATGGCCCTAAAAGATGCTAATGTTGCTGGTAGATTATCTTTAGCATTTGACCAAGCAAATGAGGTAGAGTCTGATGATGATTTAGACTATGTCTCTAATGAGAACCGTGATGACTCAAATGCAGTTGACACTGATAATCTGTACTTTGATGATGAGTATTTAAAAGCTATAAAGAATCATAAGGAATATAAGAAGAAAAAAAGTTGACTTAGAGTGTGGACTTAGTTTTGAGGAGAACCCTAGTACATCTATTCCACCTTTTGATAGTGTGGATCAATGTGATGATAATAGGGATGGGAACAAATAAAAAAAGTAGTGGCCAAGAGAGTGTTAATCTTGATAGTAAGGTTGAGGTATCAACTCTAGCATCAACTAATGATAATGTCTAGATTGTGAGGCAGAGAAAGAGAAAGACACTTAGATACAATCCTAAGTATGATCATAAGGATTTGAAGTTTCAGGTTGGAATGAGGTTTGACAGCCACTTATAATTTCAATAAGTTGCCAAACAATATGCTATCTCAAATGGGTTTAATATCAAGTGGATAAGGAGTTGCAATGTGAAAGTTGAGGCAAAATGTGGAGATAATTATAATTAGAGGATTTATAGAAGCAAAATGTCCAGTAAAAATACATTTTTGGTGAGGACATATGATGATGATCATAACTGTTATAGAAGCATGACAAACAAGCAAGCCAATATGGAGTGGTTTGCCAAAGAGTTTCTTAGTGTGTCCAGGAGGAGTCCTAAATATAAAGTAGAGGATATGGAGAGGGATTTGATGGAGAAATATGTATTAACAGTTAGCAAATCTTCATGCTATAGGGTTAAGAAGGCACTAGAAGATTTAAGGGTTCCTTAGCCTCACAATATGCAAAATTGAGAAGTTACAATGCAGAACTTTAAAGAGTTGATCCTGAAGGGTGTTACAAGCTAAAGACTGAGAGACTCACTCCCGATGAAGCTCCAATATTTTTGAGGTATTATATAGGGCCCAGTGCTTTGAAAAAAGGTCATTTGAAGGGTTGTAGGCTAGTGTTATGTTTGATGGTTATTTCCTAAAAACAATAGTTGGAAAGGCCTTACTAGTTGCTGTTACAAGGGATGGAAATAATCAGATGTTTCCAGTTGCTTGGGTAATTGTTAGATATGACAATCATGAGAATTGGTTCTAGTTCTTGAGTATTATGTTTGAAGATCTTAGATACCATGATGGGTTAGGGTTGATAATTATTTGTGACCAACCGAATGTATGATTCTCTTACTTGGTATTTTATAAATACTTATTTATGCAAGCTGCTTTTGCATCATGATCACATTATGTGTCTGCAGGGATTGTTGGCTATATTGAATGAATTGATGCCATTTACTGTGCATCGTAATTGTGGCATATTTATACCAATTGGAAGAAAAACCATAAGGGCGAAGACTCAAAACACTATTTTGGGGGATTGTTAATGCATATGAGGTTGATCACCTTTATGAGCTGCAGACACTGAAAGAGCTTGATGAGAAGGCTTATGATGACTTCACCAAACAAAACCCAAATTACTTTTGTAAAGCGTACATTAGTAAGCTACCTAAATGCGAAATTGTGGATAACAATTTGGCATAGACTTACGAGGGTATATTTGTAAAGTAGGACTCATGCCAATTGTTGACATGCTTCACCACATCATGGCTGCAGTAATAGAGAGAATGAGAGTGAAAGAAGAAGAAGAAGTGATACAATGTGAGGATGTGGTTGGCAAAAGGGTGAGGAATAAGTTGGAAAAAAAATAAATGGGCAACTAGATTTTGTAATATTAAACCAACAAAAGGTAATAAGTTTCAAGTAGCAAGTGCTAATGATGTTTTTTTTTTTATGAACTTGGAGAACTAGAATTATAGTTGTAGGAGTAGGAATATAATAGGTATAACTTGCAACCATGCATTAAGTTGCATCCACTTCATAAAGGAAGATGGTGTTGACTATATGGATGATTATCTAAAGAAACCTGCATTAGTGAAAACTTATGAAGATACCTTAGAGCCAATAAATGGGATAAAATATGGCCAGTGGTAGATAAGGATGAAATCATGCCTCCCCCTTATCAAAAAAATGCTTGGGAGGCCTAAAAAGAACAAAAGGAGAAGTGATGAAGAGATGAAACCAAATTCTAAAAAAATGTCAAGGCATGGATTGCAAATGAAATGTAAAATCTATCATGGATATGGGCATAACAAGAGGGATTGCCTTCTAAAAGACAGGCCTCCAACTATGAATGAAAATGTGAACAAAGCGCTTGTAAGTATATGAAGAGTTTTATGATAGATCATTTTCTTATATATGGGTGCTTCACACTTAGTAATCACATTTTGTTATTCTAGGTTAAAAGAAGAAGACCACCAAAACCAAAGTCATCTAAACTGCCAGAAATATTGCAGACTAGGAAATCTGATGGAAGCCAATCTTTCACATCCTCAGATCACTCTAATCCACCAGCTAGGCAACATGCTGTAGATAGAAATGATATAAGGGATAAGGCAAATGAGATGAAGCTTGTGAGTCTGTTATTCATCTCTATAATTTAATTTATGCTTTAATTTGATCTAATTTTGTATGGAATTGCAATATAGGCTAGAGAATGACTTGTTTTAAGGGTGTTTGAAGGGTTAGGGAACATATACTTGCTTGTTGATTTACTATCCATGTTGTAATTATCTTTGCTTCAGTATATAGATATCTCTAACCATTTAAATTTCTTTTCTTTTTTTTATATCATATTTTGCAATAGATGCCTAGATCAAGAAATGTCCAATTTACAAGTGGAAGCTACTGCAACAGCTACTAAGAAGATTGGCAAGCCCAAGATAAGTTGGAAGAAGAGCAATTCTGAATCATTGCCATCTAACAAATATAAGCCTTGCACTTCTACAACACCAATGTCACAAGACACAGGTGGAAGCTCAAGCATGAGTGGTGTGAGATTCTTAAGTCAGGGAGAGGAAAATAATCCAACTTGGATGCCCTTAGGAAAACACATTCCATGAATGCATTGCTTATTAGGGATCAAAATGAGCAGGGTAGTTGTAGGGTGAGCTTGGTTATTCCATATGGACTTGGCTTTAAAGTTTTTGTAATCTCAAGTGAATGCTATTAAATATGTTTTGTGACATGGTTGAACCATGTGGATGTATTGACAATTTTACATTCTAATGGTATTGTCTTTTACTTTTCTGGAAAATGTGTGAATTATGGTTTCATTTAATTATTGTGTATTCTAGATGACATGAGGAGACCTTAATGCAGGTTTATTATGTTTTGTGTGGTTTGTTCTTTGCTACTGGAGGTTTTGGTGTGTTATGCAGTTTAAGTGCACTAAGCTAAGTGGTGAAGCTTTGTAATATCCCAAACTATACCCTAAATTTTTGGAATACTTATTGTTGTTTTGGATTAAATGTTATAATTGTATATATGTTTAAGTGGGAAGATAAGAAAGGTTAGAGGAGTGTGTATATGTTGTATATATAGAGATATATACAACATATACAAGTCAACATTTAATTAGGGTCAAAGGGGATATTTTGGTTATTTTGAAATGGAAATTAAAGTGAGTGGAAGATGATAATTATGAATATTATATTATTATAATTGCTTGGTGGAGATTAATTGGTGAATTGTGTAGTTTAAGAGTTATGACTTGTTTGACTTTTCCATTATCTTCTTCTTTCTTTCTTTAAGAGCCGACCACCATTATCAACCAAGGAAGAGAGGGTTTTGTGATTTTCTAACTCAAGATTTGAAGGTGTTTCAAGTGATCATGTTGGAATTCTAAAGATTTTCTTCACTTTTGGAAATTTTTCCACTTGATTCTTTGGTTTTCTTTTGAGTTTGTGAAGTGAGGTTGTTGATAATATGTTTATGTTTGATTGTGGTGTGTTTGAGAGTGTTTGGTCTAATTGATTTTGATTTTTGGAGTTGGTTTGAAAGAAAGGTTAAGTTTAGTGTTAGGAAGCAAGTGTTGTGTTTTGGGTATGTGATGAGTTGTGATGATGATTGTAATTTGTGTTTTGATGTATGTTTGAGTTGCTATGATGTTGTGTTTGCCAAAATCAAGATTTTTGGCCTTACACGCCCATGAACACGGCCAAGTCTTTGGGCGTGTCAATGGTTCTGTTTTTGGATGGGTAACACGACCAGTGACACGCCCATGTCACTGAGCGTGTCATAGCTACTGTGTTGTTGGTTGATTGATATGCCCATGTCACTGAGCATGTCATAACTTCTTTGGTGGAGGAGAATTGATAGGTGCAGTGACACGCCCATGTCACTGAGCGTGTCAAAGCTTCTGTGTTGTGAGTTTAGGGCACGGTCAGGGACACGCAGCGTGTCAAGTGTAGAGTTTGCCCTAGATAGTTCTCTTCCTTATTCTCTTATGAGTACCACTAAGTGAGTGTGGTTGATCACCTTTGGATTAGGTTTTGAAGAGAATTGAGTTACCCTAACCAAGGTTTGAGGGATATCTTGGAAAAGGAAGTGGATAGAGTGGTGTTGTTGCTTTAAGAGGTAAGTACAAATTTTGAATGATTGCATACATTTATATGACATTGGGACTTAACACATTTAGTTGAGAAATGTGTTAAGTTACTTGATATATTGTTGACGAATAAATTATATGTTATGGTATGCATAATGTGAATTATGTTGATGTATCAATGCAATCAAGTAAAGTATTGTATATGAAAAGAAATGTGGAAATATGTGATATGGGATGTGAAAACATAATGTAACTAATCGATATTGAGATAAAATAGAAGAATAAGAAAATGAGAGAAGATGATATACTAAGGCAATGAGCCTAATTTGATTATGAGAAATGAATTATGAAAGAGATTGATAATGAGATAAATGAATTAATTGTGTGCCTAGTATGTTATTCAATTTTCAGAGTTCTGGGTTTGGCGGAATGCCTATGAATCACTGGGCAGGTGAAAAGACCGGGTCGTAAGTTAAGCCCAGCTGATAAATGTGAAATATGATGTTTTTGGGGTGAAAAGACCGGGTCGTAAGCCTCAAAAATTGTAACAGTCTAGCCGGGTTGAGGACCAAGATACTAGGGCCCTAGGGTCTAGCCGGGTTGAGGTCCAAGATACTGGGTCTGTTACATTATCCATGGATATATATATATCGCCTACGGGCTTGATGAATGTGATTATGGACCAAAGCAGTAACTCTGAATTTTGAATAGCATATTAGATCCTTTAAGGGCCCATGCTTGTCTTTGCTTGAATGTGAATCATAAATGTTGGAACAATTGAATAATATACTGAAATGTAATGTTATGAAATATGATATTCTTGTATATTATTTCTATTGCTTGAAAGTATGACATTGGCATTACATTGAAGCATATTGTCATTATAGTTTGTACCACTAAGCCTATGGCTTAGCGGGATTGTGGTTCATCGAGCAGGTGGCAGGGTAGAACCGGAGAGTTCAGCTAGATTGAGTTGAGTCTAGACCTTGAAGTGTTGATTGTGGACTTAAAGATCATAGACGAACTGCCAAACATGTATAAACTTTATATTTTGTACATATTGATATGTATGTATATATATGTATATACCGCTATATTTTCCGCCGCATAATAAATAAATATTTTATATATTATGTTTTATAATATAACTTAAATGTTTTAAGTTTTCTCATATTATTGTTACAAGGAAAGATTAGTTTGGTTAATATAGACCATAACATTCCTGTATCCGGTATACGTATATTACAGATAGGGTTGTATGTAGTGTGTGTATTTGGGGTATAGGGGTGTTACATCTATTTTTGTATCAGAGCCTAGGTTTAAGGTTCTCAACCTAGGTGAATTGTAAGAAAAAGAAAGTTTTGATTTTTAAATATGATTTTTAAATAAGATACATGCTTTAGCACTGACAATTTTGGATTTTTGATGAGATATATTCTGCTGTGTTTGCAGATATAGGTAGTGATGGCGTCTTAGTCACGTCAGTCCATAGAATGTAGTGCTGAGAGTGTAGCTCCCGAAGAGGGTAGAGATGGAGCTAGGGTTGAGAGAGCTGGAGAGGCACCTGCTCCTATGCCAGAGAGACCAGCTGCTGATGAGATTCTGCCAATTTGGTTACGGCATGTGGTGGAATTGTTGAGGCAAGCTCCAGTTCAGCAGCCGCCACCGCAACCACAGCCACAAGTGTCGGTGAGGCATTATGATAAATTGAGAAAGTTTGGGGCTGAGAATTTCTTTGGCACTACAGATCCTGCAGTAGCTGAGTAGTGTTTGGATAGAGTTCAGAGGGTATTCATCCAGTTGCAAGCCACTTCTGAAGAGAAATTTGATTATGCCTGAGCACATTTGCAGAAAGATGCTTATGATTGGTGGAAGACGGTTCCACATGCCATGGATAATCCACCGACCTTGTCTTATGGTGATTTTCTATGGGAGTTTGAGTAGAAGTATACTGCGAGAGAGTATAAGGATGCTAAGAAGATGGAGTTTCTGAATCTGAGGCAGGATAACCGGACGGTGACAGAATATGAGATAGAGTTCATCCGGTTGAGTCACTATGTCGGTGGGATTATTTTAGATGAGATAGACCGGTATAGAAGATTTGAGGAGGGGTTGAGGCCCTCTATTATGTGTATTATTGCTGGTTCTCGGTATTAGGATCTTTCCCAGCTTGTTACAGCGGCCCGGAGTGTTGAGAGAGCGCAGGCTATTGCAGCAGCTGCTACTGAGGAGGAGACTAGAGTTAGGAGACCTCAGTTTGAGGTAGAGTCTTCATCTGCAAAGAGAGGCTGAGGAGGTCATTTTCAGAGGTTCAGTAGGGGCCAGAGGCATCTTGCTAGGTCAGTACCACATCAGAGGTAGAGTTCAAGACCTATAGTTTCTGTGGCACCGATCCCAGTGGCTCAGAGATCCACTCCACCTACATGTGTTCATTGTGGTAGGGCACATGGGGGTGTTTGTTGGAAGATTGGTGGATCAGCTGTATGTTTTAGATGCAGATCGACTGATCATTTCATTAGAGATTGTCCCGAGCTACAGGAGGATAGGCAGGCAGATTCTGCAGTTTCTCGACCTAGTATGAGAGGAGGTCGAAGTGGTAGAGGTTTCAGCAGAGGTGGTAGATCTAGGTTTAGTCAGAGAGGAGGCTCTACATCCGGAGGCAGTAGGCCAGATGAGGCTGGGTCTTCTCAGCGAGTGCATGTGATGCAGAGGCAGTCGGATGCTTCAGCTGTCATTGCGGGTACATTCTCTTCATTTGACATTTCAGTTCTTGCTCTAATTGTTCCAAAATCTACTCATTCATACATAAGTGCATCTATCTTGCCTATGACTGAATTACACTCTGATTCCCTAGGATTTGATATCTTAGTGACAAATCCTTTAGGGCATAGTGTAGTAGTTAGCAAGGTGCATCGTGATAGTTCAGTTGTAGTACAAGGTGAGGAGTTTTTGGGTGATTTGATTGAAATGCCTTTTAAAGAGTATGATTTAATCTTAGGCATGGATTGATTGTCTAAGCATGGAGCTGTAGTACATTGTCAGAAGAAATGTGTTACCCTGAGTAGTGGGTTCCCAACTTGATAGTATACCCATAGTTGTTGAATTTCCAGATGTGTTTCCTGCGGAGTTGCCCGTGTTACCCCCTGAGAGAGAGGTTGAGTTTGGTATCGATCTGTTGCCTGGTACCACTCCTATCTCTATTACTCCTTATCGAATGGCACCTGTTGAGTTGAGAGAGTTGAAGGTGCAGTTGCAGGAATTGTTGGATAAAGGGTTTGTTCGCCCTAGTGTGTCTCCATGGGGTGCGCCTATTTTGTTTGTAAAGAAGAATGATGGTACTTTGAGATTGTGCATTGATTATAGGCAGTTGAATAAAGTGACTATCAAGAATAAGTATCCTTTGCCTAGAATAGATGATCTCTTCGATTAGTTGAAGGGAGTAGGAGTGTTTTCCAAGATTGATTTGAGATTAGGGTACCATCAGTTGAGAGTCAGAGCTGAAGATATTCCTAAGATAGCTTTTCGCACAAGGTATGGGCATTATGAGTTTTTGGTGATGCCTTTTGGGTTGATGAATTCACCAACAGCTTTCATGGATTTGATGAATAGAGTGTTTAGACCCTATCTAGATCAGTTTGTGGTGGTCTTTATCAATGATATTTTGGTGTATTCGCATAATAAGGAGGAGCATGACGAGTACTTACGGATAGTATTGCAGACTTTAAGAGAGAAGCAATTGTATGCTAAGCTGTCGAAGTGTGAGTTTTGGCTTGATCAAGTGACTTTTTTGGGTCATGTAGTTTCAGCAGATTGTATAAGAGTTGATCCGAGTAAAGTTGAAGCTATTTTGAATTGTAGTCCACCGAAGTCAGTGACTGAAGTTAGAAGTTTTCTGGGTTTAGTAGGCTATTATCGACGGTTTGTGAAGGGTTTTTCTTTGATAGCTACTCCACTCACTATATTACTTCGAAAGGGAGTTAGATTTGTGTGGACAGATCTGTGTCAAGCAAGTTTTGAGCAGTTGAAGGAGATGTTGACTCAAGCTCCTGTTCTTACTTTGCCTGTGGAAGATAAACCATATGTGATTTATAGTGATGCTTCACATAATGGTTTAAGTTGTGTTTTGATGCTGGAGGGTAGAGTCATAGCTTATGCTTCTAGGCAGTTGAAGCCGCATGAGCTTAATTACCCGACGCATGATTTGGAGTTGGCAGCTATAGTTTTTGCTTTGAAGATTTGGCGACACTACTTGTATGGGGAGAGGTGTTTCATTTATACGGATCACAAGAGTTTGAAATACTTGGAGGTTCAGAGAGAGCTAAATCTTCGGCAGAGACGGTGGTTGGAGTTGATCAAAGACTACGACTGTTTGATTGATTATCATCCTGGTAAGGCAAATGTTATTGCTGATGCCTCGAGTCGGAAGTCTTTGGCAGGTTTGACTGCTTACTTGCTCTTGTTGCTTCTTGAATTGAGAGCGTTGCATGCTAGTTTTGAATCATGTGATGATGGTGCTTTGTTAGCTCATTTGCAATTGAGACGGTGTTGTTAGATCAGATTAAAGAGGCTCAGTTGGCAGATGAGAAAATTTAGAAAGTTGTGTCAGAATGTAAAAAGGGGGAGAGCCGAGATTTTCTTGTGAGGGATGATGGCAGCCTATGGTTCAAGGATAGATTGTGTGTTCCTGATGATGCAAGACTGAGAAAGATTATTTTAGAGGAAGCACATCAATCGGTTTTTGCTATGCACCATGGGAGTTCTAAAATGTATCATGATTTGAAGCAACATTATTGGTGGTCATGTATAAAGAGAGACATAGCAGAGTTTGTATCCAAGTGTCTCACTTGTCAAAGAGTGAAGGCCGAGCACCAAGTTCTTTCGGGGTTGCTCCAGCCTTTAACAGTACCTGAATGGAAATGGGAGCGAGTGATGATGGATTTTGTGAATGGTTTGCCTTTGACTCAGAAGAAGCATGATGCCATTTGGGTGATTATTGATCGGTTGACGAAGACAACTCATTTTCTTCCAGTTCGGATGGACTATCCTCTGGAAAAGTTGGCTGAGCTGTACATCAGGGAGATAGTGAGGTTGCATGGAGTCCCAATTTCTTTGGTGTCTGATCGAGATCCTCGGTTTACTTCAAGGTTTTGGAAGAGTTTACATGCTGTTTTGGGTTTTCGATTGCATTTTAGTACTGCTTTTCATCCTCAGACAGATGGACAGTAAGAGAGAGTGATACATATTTTGAAGGATATGTTGAGAACCTGTGTCATTGAATTCTCTGAAAGTTGGGACAGATTCTTGCCATTGAAGGAATTTGCTTACAACAACAGTCATCAGTCCAGTATTAGAATAGCACCTTATGAGGCATTGTATGGTAAAAGATGCAGGACATCTCTATGTTGGAATGAAGTTGGAGAAGGTAAATTGGTTGGTCCCGATTTGATTAAGGAAACGGAAGAGAAAGTGAAGATAATTCGGGATCAGTTGAAAGCAGCTTCAGATCGACAGAAATCTTTTTCAGATTTAAAAAGGAGAGATATAGAGTTTAATGTTGGAGATAAAGTATTTCTGAAAGTGTCTCCTTGGAAGAAGATTTTGAGATTTGGCCGCAAAGAAAAATTGAGTCCTCTGTTCATTGGACCTTATGAGGTATTGGAGAGAGTTGGACCAGTTGCCTATCATTTAGCTTTGCCACTTGAGTTGGATAGAATACATAATGTCTTCCATGTTTCTATGCTTCAGAGGTACAGATTAGACCCATCTCATATCTTGTCAGTTGAATTTATTGAGGTGAGTTCGGATCTGACTTTTGAAGAAGAACCAGTTGCTATTTTGGCACATGGAGTGAAAGAGTTGAGAAATAAGAAAGTGCCAATTGTGAAGGTTCTTTGGAAGGGTCATACTAGAGAAGAGGCAACTTGGGAGAGTGAGCAAGCGATGCGAGACCAGTATCCTCAATTATTTCAGACTTGAGATCAAGTAATTTCGAGGACGAAATTTATTTATAGAGGGGGAGAATTGTAATATCCCAAACTATACCCTAAATTTTTGGAATACTTATTGTTGTTTTGGATTAAATGTTATAATTGTATATATGTTTAAGTGGGAAGATAAGAAAGGTTAGAGGAGTGTGTATATGTTGTATATATAGAGATATATACAACATATGCAAGTCAACATTTAATTAGGGTCAAAGGGGGGATATTTTTGTTATTTTGAAATGGAAATTAAAGTGAGTGGAAGATGATAATTATGAATATTATATTATTATAATTACTTGGTGGGGATTAATTGGAGAATTGTGTAGTTTAAGAGTTATGAGTTGTTTGACTTTTCCATTATCTTCTTCTTTCTTTCTTCAAGAGCCGGCCACCATTATTAACCAAGGAAGATAGGGTTTTGTGACTTTCTAACTCAAGATTTGATGGTGTTTCAAGTGATCAAGTTGGAATTCTAAAGATTTTCTTCACTTTTGGTAAGTTTTCCACTTGATTCTTTGGTTTTGTTTTGAGTTTGTGAAGTGAGATTGTTGATGATATGTGTATGTTTGATTGTGGTGTGTTTGAGAGTGTTTGGTCTAATTGATTTTGATTTTTGGAGTTGGTTTGAAAGAAAGGTTAAGTTTAGTGTTAGGAAGCAAGTGTTGTGTTTTGGGTATGTGATGAGTTGTGATGATGATTGTAATTTGAGTTTTGATGTATGTTTGAGTTGTTATGGTTTTGTTGTTGCCAGAATCAAGATTTTTGGCCTGACACTCCCATGAACACGGCCAAGTCTTTGGGCGTGTCAATGGTTCTATTTTCTGGATGGGTGACACGACCAGTGACACGCCCATGTCACTGAGCGTGTCATAGCTACTGTGTTGTTGGTGATTGACACGCCCATGTCACTGAGCATGTCATAGCTTTTGTGTTGGAGGAGAATTGGCACGTGTAGTGACATGCCCATGTCACTGAGCGTGTCAAAGCTTCTGTGTTATGGGTTTAGGGCACGGTCAGGGACATGCCCGTGTTGTTGAGCGTGTCAAGTGTAGAGTTTGCCCTAGATAGTTCTCTTCCTTATTCTCTTATGAGTACCACTAAGTGAGTGTTGTTGATCACCTTTGGATTAGGTTTTGAAGAGAATTGAGCTACCCTAGCCAAGGTTTGAGGGATATCTTGGAAGAGGAAATGGATAGAGTGGTGTTGTTGCTTTAAGAGGTAAGTACAAATTTTGAATGATTGCATACATTTATATGACATTGGGACTTAACACATTTAGTTGAGAAATGTATTAAGTTACTTGATATATTGTTGATGAATAAATTATATGTTATGGTATGCATAATGTGAATTATGTTGATGTATCAATGCAATCGAGTAAAGTATTGTATATGAAAAGAAATGTGGAAATATGTGATATGGGATGTGAAAACATAATGTAACCAATCGATATTGAGATAAAATAAAAGAATGAGAAAAATGAGAGAAGATGATATACTAAGGCAATGAGCCTAATTTGATTATGAGAAATGAAATGAGAAATGAATTATGAAAGAGATTGATATTGAGATAAATGAATTAATTGTGTGCCTAGTATGTTATTAAATTTTCAGAGTTCTGGGTTTGGCGGCATGCCTATGAATCGCTAGGCAGGTGAAAAGATCGGGTCGTAAGCCGAGCCCAACTGATAAATGTAAAGTATGATGTTTTTGGGGTGAAAAGACCAGGTCGTAAGCCTCAAAAACAGTAACAGTCTAGCCGGGTTGAGGACCAAGATACTGGGGCCCTAGGGTCTAGCCGGGTTGAGGTCCAACAGACTGGGTCTGTTACATTATCCATGGATATATATATATATCACCTACGGGCTTGATGAATGTGATTATGGACCAAAGCAGTAACTCTGAATTTTGAATAGCATATTAGATCCTTTTTGGGCCATGCTTGTCTTTGCTTGAATGTGAATCATAAATGTTGGAACAATTGAATAATATAATGAAATATAATGTTATGAAATATGATATTCTTGTATATTGTTTCTATTGCTTGAAAGTATGACATTGGCATTACATTGAAGCATATTGTCATTATAGTTTGTACCACTAAGCCTATGGCTTAGTGCGATTGTGGTTCATTGCGCAGGTGGTAGTATAGAACCGGAGAGTTTAGCTAGACTAAGTTGAGTCTAGACCTTGAAGTGTTGATTGTGGACTTAAAGATCAGACACGAACTGCCAAACATGTATAAACTTTATATTTTGTACATATTGATATGTATGTATATATATGTATATACTGCTATATTTTCCGTTGCATGATAAATAAATGTTTTATTTATTATGTTTTATAATATAACTTAAATATTTTAAGTTTTCTCATATTATTGTTACAAGGAAAGATTAGTTTGGTTAATATAGACCGTAACATTCTTGTATCTGGTATACGTATATTATAGATAAGGTTTTATGTAGTGTGCGTATATGGGGTATAGGGGTATTACAAGCTTGGTGTTGACAATTGCATTTATTGCTTTTGCAGTTGCAGCTATAGTTAGGTTATGTAGTACTATTATTCTCATAAGGATATTGTACAACAAGCTAGCAACTTGGTGCTTGTGCAACTAAAGTTATGCCAAGCAATCTTGCAATCAAGTTGCTTCTTCAGTAAGCTACTTTTGCAGTTGCTTTTTGGTGTGGTTGTATATTGCACTTGCTCCAACCAATTACACCAGGCACCAAGTGTAATACCCTTATGCTCTATATACGTATAATATATACACTCAGTATATATAAAATACATGCATAAAGTATAAGAATGCCATAACCCAGTTTAATAAAATTTTTCACATTTTCAATTTAAAATCCTAAACACTTTAAAATGTAAATTTAAATAGTAAATAAAATATTCTTTATTAATTATAGGTTCCAAAATAAGCATTTTACATAAAAATCTCTGAAAAAAATTCGTCAGAGTTTTGTCTATAAATAGGATATCCCAAAAATTCAACAATTACTCAGCCTGCAAAAACATACTCCCAATAAATAAAAAATCACACATTTCACCAACACTTCTCAATTTCTCCATATTTTCTAAAAATATTAATATATATACATATAAATATCAAACACATATATATACGTTCTCACATTGTAAAATTTATTCAAAAAGGCTTTATAATTTATAATATATACCCCAAAACATAAACATAATATACAAAATAACAAAATGTATATTAACATAAAATATATATATGATGGAAACCGACACTGATCTTAAAGCCGTAAAAAGCAACTCAATCAACTTCAAATCTAGACCTGACCAGGTCTAGCAGAACTCTCCGGATCTATTAGATCACCCTTGTCACCTGCATGATGAATTACAATTATGCTAAGCCAAAAGTCTAGTAGTACAAACTTGATATTAATAAAACTTTAATATAATGTCAATGCACAATGTTTTTGCATGTTATGTCACAATGTGGTACCCAATATCACTTTAAAACATAATCTTTAATCTTTCTACAAATCACATAAACACATACATAAGCATGGGCCCAAACAAACTAATATATTATTCAAATCCTAGAGTAACTATTTTGGTTCATATTGACACCCATTGTCTAGCCCGAAGGCAAGTGATGACCAGCGTCTAGCCCTGAAGGCAAATCATAGTGATGTCCAACATCTAGCCCAAAGGCAAATCATATATCAGTGACGTCTAGCATCCAGCCTTGAAGAAAAATAATAAGGATAACCTCTAGATATGCCGTGAAACACAGAACTCTGAAAATTGAATAACATATTCGGCACACAAATAATATATATTTTTCATAATCAACTTTTCTTATCACATTGCTTCAATTTCTTATTTTTTTCTCATCACATTGCCTCATTTTCTCATTTATATCTATGTCAACTCATTTTAATTCATCATATCCTATACTTTCATCACAATGTATGCCATTTCACATTAAAATCACATTACCCAAATAGTTTTGGGTCATGCTCACATAATGCATATAAATCACATTTTATTCATTTAGCCATTAATAATGGTTTTTCATAATGCACATAATGCATACATAACAATTCACATATTATAACACAATGTTCATGAATGTTCATGTTGCTACGTAGCTTAACACATTTTCTATCCAAAATATGTTAGGCCAAATTTAATGCAAATACATCTAAGTTATCAAAAGTTTGTACTTACCTCAATTAGTACTTAAACCCAAGTAAAAAGTCACCCTCCAACCATCACTTCCAACTTGCCCTTCAACACTAATGTTGGGCAATTCACTTCCTCTTAATGCCAATTCCAAATGTGAACAAATACAATTATTTAAAATCACATTTTAAGGTATTACAAGCATAAAACCCTAATTAAACCTCACTCCAACCAATATCACAAAATTATGCCTAACCTTACTTTGACATTGAAATTTCATATTAATCCATTTAAATTAGTGTTTTAAGTTTATTTATATCATAAAAAATATATTACAATATGTTTTAACCAATCACATCAAATAAACACATACTCTTATACAAAACCCTAAAATGTCATAACCTTCACCATTTAAGGTTCTTTATTCCATCCCATTCCAATTGTTAATCCAAGCTTATTTTCATCATTTATATCATTTAATAGCATGATTTATTCATTGAAATCAAACAAACAACTATACTTTCAAAATTCCCTTCCAAAACCCTAAATTCAACACTACCTTATCCAATCTCTAACCAATCTTAACTAAATCCATCATTTGACTTTAAAATTCTTGTTTATGCATCAAAAAAACACATTTGGAATCCATTTGCACAATTAAAACACATGATTTCAAAAGTTCAAATTTTACATAACTCTAAATTATCTTCTTTCTCCAAACCCCACTCAAACTTAATCATTTCTTCAATCTAACTTAAGAATCATTAATAACTAATCAAAATAACTTCATACATACCTATCCAAGAAATTAAATCATACTAATACAAAATTCCAAATTTCACATATTCACAATTTCTCATAAAACTTAGAAATTTGGTAGGAAAACTTACTAATTGATAAAGAACATCCAAAAATTCCACTTGAACACTTAAAATCTCTTCAATTGTGAATGCTTGGAGGAAGAAAAAGCTTGGCTCCCTTTGGTTATGGTGGTTCGGCCACCTTGAAAAAGAAGAAAAAGATGATGAAGTTTTTAATTTCTCTTTCCTTCCACTTAAAATATGACCATATATATAATATATTTTAATATATTTTTAATAAATAAATAATTATTTATTTATTTATTTATAAAAAATCACAATTTACCTCTTCCATTCATAATTATTTTTAAAATTATTTAAATAATTTTAATTTTACAAAGTATAATTACAATTTTGCCACTTGACTTTTGGCTTTTCTTCTTTAAAAGTTGATTTTTGTATGTGTTATGTATATTCTATATATATTTCACATATACTCTTCATTTTCACACCTCTAATCCTTTTATTTTTTTATTTAAATTATTTATTTAATTTAATTTTAATTTATTTAATTTAATTTTTAAAAATTACATATGTTACACCAAGCTAAGGTGGTTGTTAATCTCATAAGGATATTTTACAGCAAGCAATCAACTTGGTGCTTCTATAATTAACTTGGTGCATTTTTTAAATTTTTTAGTAAAAACCATAAGCAACTATACATATAACTACAAATATAATTCATTCACAATGTAAATCAAAGTTAGTAGAAACAACTGGCTATCTATGTTTATTTCACAATTTCAATACAAAACATAATAAAAACTGCACAGCAACAATTTCATAAATATAAAAAACTTATAAAAGTAAATACCATTACATTGTAACACCTAAGATCATCAATACTGCTACAATCCCAAACACCATTAACAATAATACATGCAGCTTTAAAGTCCACTTCTCCTTCACTGCCATCTCCATATCTTTCTTCTACAATAACTTTTTCTCATTCAAAATTAGCATTTTCTCTGTCTCCAATCTAATCACCATTCCAACAATGATAGTAGCAGCTTGAGAAGCCATATTAGCCTCATCAGTCATTTTCTGAATCACCTCATTCAACCTTTCAATTTCATGATTCAAGCTCTTAATCTTTTTCACAAATGGGCAAGTAACTACTTTGTCTCTAGGAGTACATTGAAGATCAATCCATTCAAAAAATTTGCAATCATTCTCTTGCATTATGAAGCAATGAAGAAATTATACTGCATGAAAGAAAACTCTAAAACTCTATAAATTAAATTCGTTTCATGATACCTTCCAAAAAAGGTACCTCAAAAATCTTCAAGCAGGGTTTTTAGAGCTCAAAGATGTGTAGTAATTAGCTTGCTCTTCATATTTACAGAGGATAGTCGTGGTTGTCACTAAGCTTGATGCTTCTTCCATGGTGTGTAGAGGAAAATGGATAGAGGAGAGGAGAACGTCAAATGTTGGAGAAGACTGAAGGGATTGTTTAAAATGATATGCTTCGACGTAATCCGAGGTCATTTTTTCCATTTCTATTCAACTAAAATTGCAATTAAAAACAATGCATTTTGACGGATAAGAGTGGTGCTAATTGAACCATCTACGTTAGACGCCACATAGGCTTGACATATTTCCAAGACAATATTGGGATGGAATTGATGCAACATGTAAACTTTTGGCACTTATTGATCCAAAAAAAAAAAAAGAAGATGGGCTTAAATTGAGAACACACATTCTTTTGGATTTTTTTGGGAGTTTGGCCTTTATTGTCTTATTAACCCATTTATTTCTTAGTTCTAAATACCCATAAATTCAAACAACAAAAATTGTAAAGAAAATTGAAGAAAGAAAATGAGCACTTAGTCTCATTAGTTTTCTCAGGCAATAAACAACATGCAAGTGGAAAAAAAAACCCAGTATGCAACGTAGGGGTTTTACAACTTGTTTGTTTCATGATTTGCTATAGTTTCATAATGTATACTATAGTTTAATTCTTATTTGTTTTAACTTTCACTTTTTATGGTATGATTTTGCTTGTTAATCTAATAGTTTGAAAATCATGGATTTTTAAACTATCAATTTGGTAGTTTTCTGTTGTCTTGCAATTTTATCTTTCAAGTAATTAAAATAATTTTTTAAATATTAAATATATGCTAATAAATAATTTTTTTATTTTCATAATATTAAAATATTAAAAATATCATTAAATTAAATAAAAATATTTTTGCTTAATCATATTATATTATACTATCATTCCAAATGTAATAAATATTATTTACAGTACCATACCATAAAAAATTATACAATCTCATACATTACTACACTATGCTACTAGTCTTTCAAATAAAGTATTAGGTTCTTCCACTCTTTTGATTCTGCCCTTAAAGCTAGGAGGCATATCTATTTTTGAAATTTCAAAATTTCCTAATCTTTATAAGACTCGGTAGCACAATAAGCCACACAAATAACAAGAACCAATCCACATTATAGAGTTGTGCATGACAAAAAATTTATCGAAACAATAAGATTTGTGTCATATTTTTTTTAGAAAACATCGCAATTTGTATTTATTTAAAGGGTGAGGATATTTACATCTCACAAAAACACTAAACATATCCCAATTTATTAATATACCTGTAATATCCTCATATATGCCCTAGAAGTTATGATTATGTTGTTGTTGTTGTTATATAATTGGATTGAATATATGTGTTAAATTACAAGAGAAAAGAAATAGAGAAAAGAATGTTTATGTATATGTGATTTGGGAAAGAATTTAGGGTTTAGAGAGAATGGTACATGTTGTGTATATGATGATATATATAACATATAAGTTGGTCAAAATGAAGAGTCAAGGAAAGAAGATATTTATTTTTGTTAAGTGTGAAGTTACTATAAAGGGCATGTAATGAATGGTAATCAAGACAAATGGTATAAGGGTGTTTAGGTAATTACTCTTGTTGAATCACTTGGTGGAGATTTAAAGAGGTGATATTTTGTCTTTTCTTCATTTCCTTCTTCTTCTTCTTCTCTTCTCCACGTTGGTTGGCTCCTCCTTAGACAAGAGAGAGCAAAGTGAGATTTGTTTAATTCTAACATCAAATTGAAGGGAGAATCAAAGGATTTAATTGAAGATTTGTGGAATTCAACAACTTAGGTAAGTTCTTTCTCTTGATTTTCCTTTGTTCTTTTGAAATTGTGTTTGGGATTGGTGAGTTGATATGGATGGTTGATGGAGTGTGTTTGTGTATGGTGTGTGTAGAAGTGTTGAAATGGAATTAAAGATAAGAAGCTAGGTTGGTGTTGGTGATGGAAGAGTAAGAGTTGTGTTTAGTGAATTTTTTTCTGTTTTACAATTATTAAAGGCTGTGACTTGTATGATTTTTAATTAATTATAGAAAAATGTTCTTGAAGTGAATTTTTGATATGTTGTGCCTCTATGAGTCTAGAATGACTGAAAAATATGTTGATTCGATTTTGGAATGGTTATGAGTTTAGAAAGATTATTTTTATTAGACCTGTTCCAGCAGGTACCTTAACTGAGACAGCTATATTTCGGGATTTTTAATAAAATGTAGAAAAATCATATCCAATTGAATTTTGGATATGTTGTTTCTTAGTGAGTCTAGTATTTGAGAAAAATAATTTGGAACCACGTTGATTGAATTTGATTTATGGAATTCACAAAGTTCAGAACTGCTGCCAGGATGCAGGGCAATTGGGGCAGTCTGGTTAGGTGAACTATTTGACCAAGATTTTGTGTTCAGTTTGATCTGAAATTTTAAAGGAATGATTTTAAGATACAAAACTAAATTCTGTAAAAAATTTAGAATTTTTAGTCAAGTAGATTATTTTATACAATTTTTCAAAATAAGGATAAAATGGAGTCTTAAACCAGAATGTACTATTCATATGGTCATTTTGCTAATATTCCTTTGGATTAGGTTTTGAAGAGATTGGGTTGCATTAACCTAAATGTGGAGAATTCTTGGAAAGAAAAGAAATGTATAGATTGATGGGACTAGTTCTTGAGGTAAGTACCAATACATATGATTGTATTTAATTACATAATTTGAGGCTTAACACATTTGTTTGCAAATGTGTTAAGTGATCTATTATATTGTTAACATAATTGGACTAAGGTGATGATTGAATGATGTGAAGGATGTGAAGATCATTAACCAGGTAAGCATAAACCCTATTTGATTGTATATCCTTATATGTCTTTGAACATTAACACATTGGGATGAAAGTGTTAAATAAGCTATTATATTGTGAATATAAATGAAGAATATATATAAAGGATGAAATATGAAATGGGAAAGGTAGGAAGAAATGAGGATCATTCTTAAGGTATGTGCAATTTGTTATGATAAATGCTCTAGTAATGAATGATGTTAATGTGTTTTGAGAAGTGAGAAAATGTTATGTTATATGCATTGTGAATCTTGTGTATGGCAATGTATTATATGAATAATATACTTTGAAATGTGATATCAATGATGCTATATGTATCATATGGATTGAGATATGATATGATATGAAGCCATTGTGATTGGCTATGATAATTCAATTGAAAGAGATAAGGCATGTTGGCCTAATTGATGATGAGATTGATAATGAAATAATAAATGAATTGTTTGTTTAATATGTTATTCAGTTTCAGAGTTCTGGATTTGGGTGGCATGCCTAAGAAATGATGAAAGGTAACAGTCTTGCCGGGTTGAGGATCTCCTCATATGTGTTGAGTTGATGGTCCAAGAGACTGGGTCTGTTACACTATGAGAATTGTGAATATGAGATATATGATTTGTAACAGTCTTGCCGGGTTGAGGATCTCCTCATATGTGTTGAGTTGATGGTCCAAGAGACTGGGTCTGTTACACTATCCATGGATAGAGATACATGTATATACATTGCCTACGGGCGTGATGATTGTGACTATGAACCAAAGCAGTAACTCTGAACTTTGAATAACATATTAGTGTTTTGGGCCCGAGTCTGTCTTTATTGTCAATGTGAATTGCAAGTATTGAAATATTGATTGTGAGTATTAATAATGAATTATGCTTGGTGAATTGTGAATAATATAATGTTATTAAGTGTAATATGTAAATGAATTGTGGTTATGATAAAGGTTGTCTTTATTGTAAATGTGATTTATGATTTGTATGATATGTAATTTGTGTATTGCAATAATGATTGGTATGGTATATATAATGTAGAGGTATTAATATATTGGTTTTTAGTATTGGTGATGCATTGGGGTTGGTGATAATATTATGTATATATGTACATCATATTTGAAATTAGCTAGGATATATTAAAGATGAAATTAAAAAGAAAAGAAGATATGATAAGAACTAATTATATATTGAATTGATGTATCATTATATGTCAATACTTCTATACTATATGTTTATATTTTATAGTTGGACTACTAAGCTCTCGGGCTTAGCGCGGGTGTTCATTCGCGCAGGTATATAGATGGAAGATATGAAGTCTTTTATTATGCCACAAGAAGAGTAAAGTTTGTCGAGACCAACTAGAGGGTAATGCATACATGTATAAACTTTAATTATGATGTATTTCTGACGAGAGAGTATTTATATGTATAAATGAAGTTTTTGATAAAGATAATGATTTTGTAAATGTTATTTAAATTAATGTATTATGGTTTGAACTCTGTTACAGGTTTTTAAAAGGTAACGAAAAGTGACATCCTTATACTTTATATATTTACTGTATGTATACTAGGTATACGCATAGTACTTATATAGGGTATCGGGGTGTTACAATTATTTTGGTATCAGAGCTTAGGTTCGAGATTCTCGGCCTAAGTGAGAAAAAAAATTTTTTTTTTAAAAAGTTTAAATAAAAGTGAAAAGGAAAAGTTTTGAAATGAAATTTGTAATACATGCATATGCATTGACACCTAGGTTGGTCTCGGATGTGGCATTATATGAATTATAGAATATTTGTGTTATATGAGATGTTCAATATAGTTGATGATATATGTGTATACTATTTTGATGTGATGAGAAATTATGATTGTTGACAATGATGTTGGAAATGAATTATAATTGAGGCATAGTGCCTAATTGATTATGAGAAACTAATTGTGAAATGTAATATGATATATGTATATTGATGATGCATATGAAAATGTCATGTTGTGTGCAACATGGAATGTAATGTTGATGTTTATGAGCAATATTATGTAGGACATAATATGAATTGAAACATAAAGAAATGAAAAGGAGAATAAATTTGAAAATGAGTTGAAAATCAAATCAAGATAAGAGTATGTACTTTTTCTTCTATACTTTGAACCTCTTTATAATAAAGTTTATGTTGGTTTTGCTAATGTTGAATTTACTAGACAGCGGAAATGATATCGAATTGTTAAAATTGAAAGTTATGTTATTTAAATGAGGAGAGTATGGTGGAATGTTGAATGAGTTGTTTAGTAGAGACAAAGTGTGATTATGTAAAGTTGGGATGTGTATACAGTTAAGGTTGTGTTTAAAGGAAAAAGAGATGATAGTGGTTAAGTAAGAATATAACTTAGTATTGTTACTATAATGCGAGCATAGTAAATTCAATGTTAGAAATGTGAGATGCTTGGATATTGTGAAAGCTCATGGTAATGGTGATAATATGTGATATTTGAGATTTTTGAAGTGAGCTTTATGATTGTGGAAATTATATGTTTTAATATTGCTTTGTGATATATATTTGTAAGATGTTTTTAAAGTGATGATAGAAAAGATGAGTTTGGAAAATTGAAGCTTAAACGAAGTAGTAAATTGAGAAGTTAAAGTTTTAGTGGAATTTGATAAAGATTATTGGGATATTGATAGTTAACTGTATATGCAATGCATGAGCTAAGTGAAATGACTAGTATTGCATATGGAAGTATTATGAATTGAGTAATGTGATTGATAGTATGAGAATTTGTTTTGAAATAATCAAGGAAGTGGATAAGTAAATAGAAATGAGTTATTTTAAGTCATTTTACTGAACAGGGTAAGAATGAATATGGGAGTGTACTAAATATTTTTAAAGACGAAAGTGAAAGAGATGTCACATTGGGAATGTGACTGAGATGAATATGAAGTGTTACTATAGTCGGAATATATATGTTTGTAGTGTGAATAAATACTTTATATCATATTGGAAGAATGAGAAGGATAGTGTTTAAAAGAAAATGATAAACACTAAATTTGTATTGAATGTATGAAAAAGGAAAATACTATAAGAGCATATAATTAAGTGTATACATGTATATGATATGTGAATTGAGTTTTCCAATATGAATGAAATTATGATATATAAACACATTTGTGAATCAAATTATGAGGATGGCTTATGAAGATATATGTGGTATAATTATAGAATTAGTGATATGGAAAAACAATGTTATATGTATTAGTGGACCTAAGAGAGATTAGGTCTTGAACTGTGTAAAGCTAGATGGATTATGTGATGGAAGTGAGAATGGAAAGAACTTGAGTAATATTGGACAGTGGAAATTGTTATAATGAGTATTGAACTTGATGATTATATTATATTTAGAGTTTCAAAGTATTCACATATGAAAAGTTCTATGTAATTATATTATAAGAGATTGTAGATGGATTAGAAATGAAGTGATGAATAGAAATTGTATAAGAACTGTATATGATTGAATATGTATATAGTAATATTGTTAAAGCATGAGTTAAGTTGATAAGGATCATATAAGCGAATACAAATTGGTTGAAACGAAATTGGAATGTGTTAACTTCTGTTATACTAAAAATGTTAAGATTGAGAATAGAATTATAAAAGAACAGTATTGAATTGAAAGTTCTAGGTTTGAATATTAATCTCTTAAAGTCATGTGTTTTGTTCAGTATTTTGGATCGGTTAATTTGTTATCCATGGATTTGGATCTTAGATATAATGATTGTAATACGGATTTGGTGAGGTTGACAATTTTGTTTGAGAAGTATAGTTAAAAATTATGATGGTTAAAGTTGTACCTTATTATTATTATTTTTTTTATGTTAAGAATTTGGTTATAACTGTGAAAAAAAAAATTTTAAAAAATTTTGAAATGTGTTGAGTTATGGATAATATGACAAAAAGGTAATCAAAATAAATATACCAATGATAGGAAATGTGAAGAGTTAGTAAAAGGGAGAAATTATATTATATGAATGAAAATTATACTGAATATGTTTATGGTATGTAACTTGAGGTTTAAGGGAATGAACTCAAAGTTTGAGTGAATGAATTATAGATATTAAGTATGATATAACATTTTTATGAGAATTGGTGGAAATTATACTAAGATAATAAAGAATAAACTATGTGTATATTAAAAGATATTAGAAGTGATTTGTTATCATGATGATTTGACTGAAAATAGATTGAAAGAGAGCAGAAATTGAATATAAGTTTGCTCTTATGGAATTAAGTTATATTTATACTTATATGAAAATTGTGAAATTTCATGATAAGTTAGATTACTTAATCGTTGGTTGGAATTGAACAAGATTGGAACGTGGGTATATTGTGACAGATAGATTAATTGATCTGGATTTGGCTAAGATTATGGATCATTAATAAAATTTAATGTGTATAGTTGTATTAAGAAAATAGGTATTTACATGATAATGTATATGATGTAAATTTTAAAGTATGATTGGACATGAATGAGTGGAGTATAGTAATTGTTAATCATGATAAGAAGAGAAAAAGATTGGTTATCTATAAAATAAGTTGAAAGATAATGTATTAATATGTAAGTTAAGTGAAAAGCATGCTAAAGAAATAACTCCATTTATGAAAAATCAGGATTTTGTTATCTATTGAGAGTGATAAATGTCTATTTAGATAGTGATTGTAATGAAGGGATAATTAATGTTCAGATATAAGTCAATGGTTTTTAATGTTAAAGTTAAGAGAGTAATTATACAGAGGTGAAATAACAAAATATATTAAATATAAAGATTTGACAAAGTATTATTGTGCTATATGATGATCTGATTCTGGTATAAAGATATTAATAGGAAATGTAATGTGATCTTTTGAATGTTTGATTAAGAAAGTAACTAGATGTATAAACATATAGAATGATGAGTTATAGAATTTAAAGAAGGTGGTTGATTCTAAAGAGGGAGTTGGAGTTATATGATTTGATGATATAATGACTTAAGCGTATAATTAACTTCATATGGGAGTTAAGATAGTATTTTGTTAAGAATAAATTGTTATGGTACTGATAATTTCGAGGACGAAATTATTTAAGGGGGAGAGAATTGTAATATCCTCATATATGCCCTAGAAGTTGTGATTATGTTGTTGTTGTTGTTATATAATTGGATTGAATATATGTGTTAAATTACAAGAGAAAAGAAATAGAGAAAAGAATGTTTATGTATATGTGATTTGGGAAAGAATTTAGGGTTTAGAGAGAATGGTATATGTTGTGTATATGATGATATATATAACATATAAGTTGGTCAAAATGAAGAGTCAAGGAAAGAAGATATTTATTTTTGTTAAGTGTGAAGTTACTATAAAGGGCATGTAATGAATGGTAATCAAGACAAATGGTATAATGGTGTTTAGGTAATTACTCTTGTTGAATCACTTGGTGGAGATTTAAAGAGGTGATATTTTGTCTTTTCTTCATTTCCTTCTTCTTCTTCTTCTCTTCTCCACGTTGGTTGGCTCCTCCTTAGACAAGAGAGAGCAAAGTGAGATTTGTTTAATTCTAACATCAAATTGAAGGGAGAATCAAAGGATTTAATTGAAGATTTGTGGAATTCAACAACTTAGGTAAGTTCTTTCTCTTGATTTTCCTTTGTTCTTTTGAAATTGTGTTTGGGATTGGTGAGTTGATATGGATGGTTGATGGAGTGTGTTTGTGTATGGTGTGTGTATAAGTGTTGAAATGGAATTAAAGATAAGAAGCTAGGTTGGTGTTGGTGATGGAAGAGTAAGAGTTGTGTTTAGTGAATTTTTTTTCTGTTTTACAATTATTAAAGGCTGTGACTTGTATGATTTTTAATTAATTATAGAAAAATGTTCTTGAAGTGAATTTTTGATATGTTGTGCCTCTGAGTCTAGAATGACTGAAAAATATGTTGATTCGATTTTGGAATGGTTATGAGTTTAGAAAGATTATTTTTATTAGACCTGTTCCAGCAGGTACCTTAACTGAGACAGCTATATTTCGGGATTTTTAATAAAATGTAGAAAAATCATATCCAATTGAATTTTGGATATGTTGTTTCTTAGTGAGTCTAGTATTTGAGAAAAATAATTTGGAACCACGTTGATTGAATTTGATTTATGGAATTCACAAAGTTCAGAACTGCTGCCAGGATGCAGGGCAATTGGGGCAGTCTGGTTAGGTGAACTATTTGACCAAGATTTTGTGTTCAGTTTGATCTGAAATTTTAAAGGAATGATTTTAAGATACAAAACTAAATTCTGTAAAAAATTTAGAATTTTTAGTCAAGTAGATTATTTTATACAATTTTTCAAAATAAGGATAAAATGGAGTCTTAAACCAGAATGTACTATTCATATGGTCATTTTGCTAATATTCCTTTGGATTAGGTTTTGAAGAGATTGGGTTGCATTAACCTAAATGTGGAGAATTCTTGGAAAGAAAAGAAATGTATAGATTGATGGGACTAGTTCTTGAGGTAAGTACCAATACATATGATTGTATTTAATTACATAATTTGAGGCTTAACACATTTGTTTGCAAATGTGTTAAGTGATCTATTATATTGTTAACATAATTGGACTAAGGTGATGATTGAATGATGTGAAGGATGTGAAGATCATTAACCAGGTAAGCATAAACCCTATTTGATTGTATATCCTTATATGTCTTTGAACATTAACACATTGGGATGAAAGTGTTAAATAAGCTATTATATTGTGAATGTAAATGAAGAATATATATAAAGGATGAAATATGAAATGGGAAAGGTAGGAAGAAATGAGGATCATTCTTAAGGTATGTGCAATTTGTTATGATAAATGCTCTAGTAATGAATGATGTTAATGTGTTTTGAGAAGTGAGAAAATGTTATGTTATATGCATTGTGAATCTTGTGTATGGCAATGTATTATATGAATAATATACTTTGAAATGTGATATCAATGATGCTATATGTATCATATGGATTGAGATATGATATGATATGAAGCCATTGTGATTGGCTATGATAATTCAATTGAAAGAGATAAGGCATGTTGGCCTAATTGATGATGAGATTGATAATGAAATAATAAATGAATTGTTTGTTTAATATGTTATTCAGTTTCAGAGTTCTGGATTTGGGTGGCATGCCTAAGAAATGATGAAAGGTAACAGTCTTGCCGGGTTGAGGATCTCCTCATATGTGTTGAGTTGATGGTCCAAGAGACTGGGTCTGTTACACTATGAGAATTGTGAATATGAGATATATGATTTGTAACAGTCTTGCCGGGTTGAGGATCTCCTCATATGTGTTGAGTTGATGGTCCAAGAGACTGGGTCTGTTACACTGTCCATGGATAGAGATACATGTATATACATTGCCTACGGACGTGATGATTGTGACTATGAACCAAAGCAGTAACTCTAAACTTTGAATAACATATTAGTGTTTTGGGCCCGAGTCTGTCTTTATTGTCAATGTGAATTGCAAGTATTGAAATATTGATTGTGAGTATTAATAATGAATTATGCTTGGTGAATTGTGAATAATATAATGTTATTAAGTGTAATATGTAAATGAATTGTGGTTGATGATAAAGGTTGTCTTTATTGTAAATGTGATTTATGATTTGTATGATATGTAATTTGTGTATTGCAATAATGATTGGTATGGTATATATAATGTAGGGGTATTAATATATTGGTTTTTAGTATTGGTGATGCATTGGGGTTGGTGATAATATTATGTATATATGTACATCATATTTGAAATTAGCTAGGATATATTAAAGATGAAATTAAAAAGAAAAGAAGATATGATAAGAACTAATTATATATTGAATTGATGTATCATTATATGTCAATACTTCTATACTATATGTTTATATTTTATAGTTGGACTACTAAGCTCTCGGGCTTAGCGCGGGTGTTTATTCACGCAGGTATATAGATGGAAGATATGAAGTCTTTTGTTATGCCACAAGAAGAGTAAAGTTTGTCGAGACCAACTAGAGGGTAATGCATACATGTATAAACTTTAATTATGATGTATTTCTGACGAGAGAGTATTTATATGTATAAATGAAGTTTTTGATAAAGATAATGATTTTGTAAATGTTATTTAAATTAATGTATTATGGTTTGAACTCTGTTACAGGTTTTTAAAAGGTAACGAAAAGTGACATCCTTATACTTTATATATTTACTGTATGTATACTAGGTATACGCATAGTACTTATATAGGGTATCGGGGTGTTACAATACCACTATTATAAAGTATTAATTTTAATTTTTTATTACTACACCCTAGTAAAAGACATTAATACCTTTTATTTTGTTATACCTAATTTTTTATTTACACATCCTGGCAATTATGCACAAATTTCATCTCCATCTTCTTTCTTTTCTCTATAGCTCATTCTTTTTCTCTCAATAAAGGAAGAACTAGTATTTTTCAACTCTAAGGACCTCATAGTAAGCTTTGATTTTGGGTTGCATAACTCTAATTTTTTCTCCAGTAGACACACTCTTCTCTCTTTTTATGTTTTTCTATTTTTCCATTATACATCAGTTCTGACTTCAAAAAATTTGAATGACTTACGGATCTTTTTTGTTTTTGTGATTTAGCCATTCAATTTTTTAAGGTTAACAAAAGTAATAATATTGGGAAATGCTAGAATTTTTCAATGCTAGATTTTTTTGTGATTGAACTTGAGAAGAGAGTTGCCAAACGCTTGACACTAAGCTGCTTTTGTGAATGGTTGAATTGGCTGTTATCTTTGTTTAAAATCAGGAACCAAGCTTTTTTCCAATTTTTCTTTGTTGTCATCCTTGTTTAAAATTAGGAACCAAGTTTTCTTTGAAAATTTTTTATCCTTGGAGATATTTTGATTAGAAACAAATAAACTATAGAGGAACTTAGCACACACTACCCCTCTCATCATTTTCCAATAATATTACTGTATATGAAATGTTTAGGATTAGACATGGGAAGTGATTAAGCAAAAATTACAAAACTGAATTAGTGAAGATTTTATTTATTTTGAATTTTGTCAGTGCCAATTTGGAATATGGCCTTCATAACTATGTATTCCCTTAACTTTCTAGACTATAAATGTTAATATAACATGATTCTATTTAGCCAAAGTAGGATTTTTAAGTTATATATGAACTATATCTTTTGCTAGTAGCTTGTTAATATAAATTTCTATTTATTTTCTATTAGTACTTGGCTTTTCAATAATGAATATTATTTGTATTATTAAAAATACATAAACAAGTATTAATTAAAAAATATTTTGTAAGTATTCTTTTCTTTAATGTATATTGGTGAGTACGAGCCTAATGCTATAGCAATACCGCAAGTGCACGGGTCACCCAAGTAATAAAGTAGTAAGTGAGTTATCATTCCACTGAGGACAAGGTCAAGTACTAGTGCAAATCTTAACCGTTGTTTAGCAAATCAATAGTTTTATGATGTTTTGTAATTAAAAACAACTAATTTAATAACTGAAAGTAAAGGGAAATTAAATGTTGTTCAAAAAGGATTGATGATAATAATACTATCCAGATTTTGAATCCCCCTAGCCACAATTATATTTATGAAAATTAATTCAATTAAATCACATAATAGAGTTGAATTGGAATTCTTCTAACTTAGACTAAAACCTCTCTCGAGTGAATTAATCCCTAATCACTAAGTAGAGTGCCGGAATCTCTTCTCAAACACAATTAAATAGATATTGCATTAAGAACAAGGAACTACAAACCAAAGGATCTTGTAAGTCTATCTCTAGCACTCCAATCAATCCTCAACCCTTATGAGTATTCAATTCATATCAAGCTTTCTCAAGTCAATAATATGAAAATTGGAACCAATCAATAAGCATGCTATTATCAATTTGAAATAAATCATTAAGCATTATAAGAATAAAACAACTCAATCAAATGATTCAATTAAATGAGATTATTCAATCCATGCAAATAAGCTAGGGTTCATCAATATCCAGATAGAAAATGAATTAGTTCATGTTCAAAACCAGAAAAACAGAACAAGAGAAATGAGTAAAAGAAACCAAACAATCTATGGTGAATAATTTGTATTTCTTCACTTCAATCCTTGATTCTTGGTCTGGGTATGGTATAGGATGTATCTCCTTCTTCAAACTCAGCTCAAGACTCTCCTCTTTGCTTCAGCAGTTGGCTCCTTCTCCCTTGTTCCATGTCTCTTTTTCTTCTTCATTTTCTTCTCCTTTTAACTCCCTTCAAAGGTCACAACCCATACCTTCCAGCTCACAGCCCATACCTTCCAGCTCACAGCCCATACCTTCCAACTCACACCACTCTCCCTTGTCTCCCACATTCCCTTTGTTTTATCTTTCTTTTCCTCAAATTAGGCAAGCTTTTCTTTTGTTTAATATTACTTTTGGCAAAAGCTAGTCTTTATTCCCCACTTGTCTACAAAAGAGTTTAATTATTCAAAGTTGCCCTAGGTGACACGACCAAGCTTGCTAGCCGTGTCTCTCACTTTGCTTGGGACACGACCAAGCTTGCTGGCCGTGTCTCCTTCTGCCATTTCTTTCCTTCTTTTCTTCTAGGTGACATGGCCAGTGGCTTAGCCGTGTCATGTGGGTGTGTCATCTTCTGCTTCTAGCTTTGTCAATTTGTTTTCTTTTTTTTCCAAGGGTCACACTGCCAAGCTCTTGGCTGTGTCATGTAACACGGCCAGTGGCTTGGCCGTGTCATGTGATGGTGTCAGCTTCTGCCTTCATTTCTTTGGTTTCTTGGTTTTGCTCTTTAGGTGAGACATGACCAGTGGCTTGGCCGTGTCTCTTGGGCATGTTAGCTACTGTCTTGGAATTCTTTTGAGGGACACGACCAAGCTTGCTTTGGCTTGGCCATGTCTTGCTTGATTCATGCTCTTCCTTCATTGTTTTGATCATCCAAGGGAGTTTTTGCACTTTAACCTAAAACAAACACTTAAAACAAACTTTAAACAAAAATCAAATGAAACATTAACTTAAAACACATAAAAATCATACTAAAAACAAGTATAAAAATGTTATTATCAAATACCCCACACTTAATTCCTTGCTTGTCCCCGAGCAAGGTTAAAATCAAAACAAACTAAACAAGATAAATTTTGTTAAGTTCAAGAGTTATAAAAAATGTTTCAAGACTTCTCTATCCCTAAATCCATAATCAATATCAAATCAAACAAAATCAATACCAATGCAATTAAGTAGCTTTCCATGCATAACCTATGTTGTCACTCCCTCACCATCACTTAAAAGTGTTTGATCATGGTGGTGTTTACACTCATAACAATCAATGAAAGATTATCGCCATAGGCTTGCTTATCAATCAAATCTCCACCACTTAATTACAATTAAGCATCAATCAAAAGGTCTTTCTTTAGGTTGTAATAGGGCTAAGGTAAAGGCATGACATTTAGGAAATGTGAGCTTAATCATTAAGTTCAAGAGCACTTCAAGAATGAAGTAACCGATCATATGTATAACCCAACGATCCCAAAACACCTTCCTCTTATCTACCCCTTGACATTAAAGAACTTTTCAAGGGAACTCACTTATTACATCTTGCAATGATTATTCCAAACATATTCCAACCCTTTTGACAAGAACAACAATTATTCTTATTATTTTTCTTCTTTTTACTTGATTTTTTTATTTTTATTTTTATATTTTGCTTTGCAATCTTAAGCTTACTAAATTTAAGCCCACACTTAATTCAACACAACACTCGGTTATAAATGCTCTTAAAATGCTCTTGACCTAATGAAAGGGTAAGAGACAAAATAGCATGATTCAAAGTTAGTAGTGTTGCGAAAAAGAAAGAAAAGGATAAACGGAATAGGCTCAAAATTGGCTAACTAAGGTTAAAAATAGGGTTGGTCTTTTTAAGCCAAAGTGGGTTCACCTAATTGCCTTAATCATCTTGATGCCAAATTGAAATTTTTATGTAATATTAAAATGCATGTCAAAGCAAGTTCTAGCAAGTCATCAATCAAAGATGTTCACCCACAGCAAGAATAATAAGTTGATGGCTTAATTTCTCACTAGGTTAAAGGCAATGCAAGGAAAAACCAACAAAATTGACAATAAGTATCAATTCTACTCAATTCTCAAATTCATGCTTCAAATATTCAAAAGTCATCTATCAACAATGTTTATAACAATTGAACTTTCCAAAATTCATTTATTCAAAGAAAAAAAACAAGAAAAACATTAACTAAAACAAGTAAAATTAAAAACACAAAATGCACCTCACACTTAAAAATTCACATTGTCCTCAATGTGAGTGTGCATAAACTAAGAGAGAGTTTAGATGAAACCAAAACGAATGAACAAACCACCAACCAACATCACAAACCAACAATACAGGAATTAAAGACACAAAAATTAATGATCGAATAAAATGGTGGGTTGTCTCCCACCCAACACTTCTTTAACGTCGTATTAGTTGGACATTTAGGGCAACTTTCCCTAGTCTTGGAGGTGTAAAACCTCCTTTAAGTCCTGTATTTCCCCCTCCAAAGTAAAATTTGAGCCTGTGCCCATTGACTTTAAAATCTCCTTTTTCCGGGTGAGTTATTTCAATCACTTCGTAGGGAAAAACTTCCTTAACAGTAAAAGGACCAGACCATCGAGATTTCAACTTACCTGGAAAGAGTCGAAGCCTTGAATTGTACAATAATACCTGATCTCCTGCTTGAAACTCTTTCCGTTCCTTAATGTGAGCATCATGCCATCTCTTGGTACTTTCCTTATACATTCTCGCATTGTCATAAGCTTGCAATCTCCACTTGTACAACTCGTTTACCTATAATTTTCGCCTTTCACCTGCACAAGCTGGATCAAGGTTAATCTGTTTTATAGCCCAATATGCATTATGTTCAATTTCAACAGGTAAATGGCAAGCTTTTCCATATACAAACCTAAATGGCGTAGTGCCCAAGGGAGTTTTGAATGCAGTTCTAAAAGCCCATAGAGCATTATCCAATTTCTCGGACCAATCCTTTCGGGATCGCTCTATAGTTTTTTCCAGAATTCTTTTAATTTCCCTATTCATGTTCTCAACTTGGCCACTAGTTTGGGGATGATAAGGAGTAGCAAAGCTATGTGTAACTCCTAATCTTTTGAAAACTTTCGCAAGCTGAAAGTTAAAAAAGTGAGTACCCCTATCACTTATAATTGCTTTTGGTGTACCAAATCGAGAAAACAACTTCTTCAAAACCTTCACCACAACCCTAGCATCATTGGTTGCCAAGGCTTGGGCTTCAGACCATTTAGATACATAGTCTATAGCTACAAGAATATATTTGTTACCAAGGAAATTTGGAAAGGGTCCCATAAAATCGATCCCCCATACATCAAAGATTTCACAAACTAAAATCCCATTTTGGGGCATCTCATCATGAGATGAAATGTTTTCAGTCCTTTGGCATCGATCACAGCGGTTCACAAATTTGTAGCTATCCCTAAACAAAGTGGGCCAATAAAATCTTGATTCTAGTACCTTTTGAGCAGTCCTATTGGCTCCCATATGACCACCAGCTGGTCCAGCATGGCATTGACTAAGAATGTTCATTGTTTTGGGCCATGCCACACATCATCGGATCATGTGATCCTTACATAACCTAAACAAAAAGGGATCCTCCCAAAAATAATACTTTAAATTAGAAAAGAATTTCTTCTTTGCTTGATAAGTTAAGTCCTTAGGAAGTTCCCTAACAGCTAAATAGTTAGCAAAATCTACAAACCAAGGCATTTTAAAATTTAAATTACTTACCTCAATTACCATGGCATACAGCTGCTCATCAAGGAAGTGATTATCAATGTCCCCTTCTTCAAACCTCTCTAAGGTTGGATTCTCCAAGAGAGAAAGGTGATCGGCTGCAAGATTTTTAGCTCCCTTATTGTCTTGAATCGTCAAGTCAAATTCCTGCAACAACAAAACACAACAGATTAGCCTAGGCTTAGCATCAATTTTTGCAAATAAATACCTTAAAGCCAAATGGTCTGTATAAACAATCACTTTTGACAAGATTAGATATGATCTAAACTTGTCAAAAGCAAAAACCACAGCTAGCAGCTCTTTCTCTGTAGTTGTGTAATTAGCTTGAGCTGTGTTCAAGGTCTTGCTTGCATAGTAGATAGGCTGGAAGTATTTCTCCTTGCATTGACCCAAGACTGCTCCCACTGCAAAGTCACTTGCATCGCACATTAGTTCAAACGGTAGACTCCAATTGGGAGCTACCATGATTGGAGCATGGGTCAATTTCTCCTTAAGAGTTGTGAATGCTCTCAAACATTCCTCATCAAAAACAACTCAAGGGGACCCTTGGAAACAATGTTAGTAACACAATTTACGGTCTTATGCTCAACAACATCATTGCATGATTCCGCCTCATCAAGTGAAAGTGAATGTTTCATGGCATCATGTATCCTAAAAATAATTTTCTCATTACCCACTCTCAAAGTTAATGTTCCATCATGACCATCGATAAGGGCACGGGCTGTATTTAAAAATGGCCTACCAAGAATAAGTGAAACATCCGTATCCTCATCAATATCAATGACAACAAAATCATTGGGGAAAATGAAATCCCCGACTTTTACCAACACATCTTCTATAATGCCACGAGGGTGGACTACTGACTTATCAACAAGTTGGATGGTCATAAGTGTTGGTTTAGGTTTACCAATGCCTAACTCTTTAAACATTTTATAGGGCATAACACTTATGCTAGCCCCCAAATCAGCTAATGCACTCTTAACCTCAAGGTTACCTATTAAACATGGAATGGTAAAACTACCTGGATATTTTAACTTCTTAGGCAACCTCCTTTGTAAAATAGCCGAACTCTTTTCAGATAAATGCACTAAAGACACTTCCTCAAGTTTCCTTTTGTTAGAAAGGATATCTTTCAAAAATTTAGCATATTTAGGCATCTGTGATAAAGCTTCAGCAAATGGAATATTAATGTGCAATTGTTTAAAAGTTTAAGAAACTTACCGAACTGAGCATCAATCTTGTCCTTGTTCAATCTTGCCGGATAGGGTACTCTAGGTCGATACTCCTTCAGTATGGGGCTGCTTTTCTTGTTGCTGTTTCTCTTTCTCACTTTCTAGTGCAGCTTTCTCTCCCAAAGTGACAGGAGGATCATCTTCTTTTTCTTTTTCTTGTACTTCAGCCCTTTTCTCTGCCACTTCTCCTCTTTTCTCATCCACATTACCCTTGATCTCTTTTCCACTCCTTAGTGTAATTGTCTTAAGCTACTCCTTAGGATTTGCCTCAGTGTTGCTAGGTAAACTCCCTTGTGGTCTCTCACTGAGTAGTTTGACAATTTGTCCCACCTGATTCTCCAGATTATGGATAGAGGCTTGCTGATTTCTAGTGGTGGTTTCAGTTAATTGAAACCTGGTTTCTGAAGCTGCTATAAATTTCTCCATCATGTCCTCCAAACTACTCTTTCTTGGAGGGGCAGCTTGTTGATGTTGGGGTTGTTGGAATCCAGGGGGAGGTCTTGGATTATTTTGATTATTCCATGAGAAATTTGGATGATTTCTCCACCCCGAATTGTATGTGTTACTGTAGGGGTTATTTTGTTGTTGCGTTGGCATATTTCCCACATAATCTACTTGCTCTTGCCTAGCAAACATGTTGCCACTTTGGCAATCTTGACTTTGATGTCCACCCCCACACCATTCATAAGACATCACTTGCATTACTTTCCTAGAAGAAGAGGTCAAAGAATCAAATTTTTTATTCAATGCTTCCAATTGGGCTGTCAAAGCCACCACAGGATCTAATTGGTGTGAACCCATGACCTTCGGCTTTCCTTGCTCCCTTGGGGCTTGCCACTGATAATTGGTGATAGCCATGTCTTCAATTAAATCCCTTGCTTGTTCAGGTGTCTTGTTGTTTATGGTACCACCATCTGCTGCATTAATGGATTGCTTACTTACGTAATTCAACCCATTGTAAAATGTTTGAATTTGAAGCCATAGTGGAAGTCCATGATGAGGACACCTTCTCAACAAATCTTTAAATCTTTCCCAGACATCATAAAGGGTCTCACCATCTTGCTGCAGAAAGGATGAGATATCATTCCTCAACTTAGCAGTTTTGGACGGTGGGAAGTATTTTTCTAGAAATTTCTTTGCAAACTGACCCCATGTGGTGAAGGTTCCTGGAGGAAAAGATTTCAGCCACTTCTTTGGTCTATCTCTAAGGGAAAATGGGAACAACCTCAGCCTAATTGCATCATCTGAGACATTATTTATCTTGAATGTGTTACATATCTCCAGAAAATTCTCAATATGTGCATTAGGATCTTCATCAGGAAACCCATTGAATTGACAAGTCTGCTACACCATTTGAATTACATTTTCCTTTATTTCGAAGTTGTTCGCAGCAACTGTTGGCCTCCGAATACTAGAGTAAGCTCCATTGAGATTGGGCTTAGCAAACTCATGTATTATTCTTGGCCCAGGTCCTTCCATCACTTCAAACTCTTCTTCTTCTATTTCCAGATTTATTTCTATTTCTGTGTCTTCTAAAACTGCCTCCCCTTCTTCCTTTCGCTTTCTCCTTAATGTTCTTTCTAGCTCTGGATCTAATTCAAACAGTTGGGATGAGCTACCTCTGGTCATAAATGGGAAGGAATACCTAAAATGATAATCAACAAGCAAGAACCAATGTAAAAAACAAATGAAAATAAAACTAAATCAACAGTCTTGATTATATTACTAATATTGAAACCGTTGTCCCCAGCAGCGCCGCCAAAAACTTAGTGCGTGCGAGCCTAATGCTATAGCAATACCGCAAGTGCACGGGTCGCCCAAGTAATAAAGTAGTGAGTGAGTTATCATTCCACTAAGGACAAGGTCAAGTACTAGTGCAAATCTTAACCGTTGTTTAGCAAATCAATAGTTTTATGATGTTTTGTAATTAAAAACAACTAATTTAATAACTGAAAGTAAAGGGAAATTAAATATTGTGCAAAAAGGATTGATGATAATAATACTATCTAGATATTGAATCCCCCTAGCCACAATTATATTTATGAAAATCAATTCAATTAAATCACATAATAGAGTTGAATTGGCATTCCTCTAACTTAGACTAAAACCTCTCTCAAATGAATTAATCCCTAATCACTAAGTAGAGTGCTGAAATCTCTTCTCAAACACAATTAAATAGATATTACATTAAGAATAAGGAACTATAAACCAAAGGATCTTGTAAGTCTATCTCTAGCACTCCAATCAATCCTCAACCCTTATGAGTATTCAATTCATATCAAGCTTTCTCAAGTCAATAATATGAAAATTGCAACCAATCAATAAGCATGCTATTATCAATTGGAAATAAATCATTAAGCATCATAAGAATAAAACAACTCAATCAAATGATTCAATTAAATGAGATTATTCAATCCATGCAAATAAGCCAGGGTTCATCAATATCTAGATAGAAAATGAATTAGTTCATGTTCAAAACCAGAAAAACAGAACAAGAGAAATGAGTAAAAGAAACCACACAATCCATGATGAATAATTTGTATTTCTTCACTTCAATCTTTGATTCTTGGTTTAGGTCTTGTATAGGATGTATCTCCCTCTTCAAACTCAGCTTAAGACTCTCCTCTTTGCTTCAGCAGTTGGCTCCTTCTCCCTTGTTACACATCTCTTTTTCTTCTTCATTTTCTTCTCCTTTTAACTCCCTTCAAAGGTCACAACCCATACCTTCCAGCTCACAGCCCATACCTTCCAACTCATAGCCCATACCTTCCAACTCACACCACTCTCCCTTGTCTCCCACATTCCCTTTGTTTTATCTTTCTTTTCCTCAAATTAGGCAAGCTTTTCTTTTATTTAATATTACTTTTCGAAAAATCTAGTCTTTATTCCCCACTTGTCTGCAAAAGAATTTAATTATTCAAGGTTGCCCTAGGTGACATGGCCAAGCTTGCTGGCCGTGTCTCCTTCTGCCATTTCTTTCCTTCTTTTCTTCTAGGTGACACGGCCAAGCTCCTGGCCGTGTCATGTGACACGGCCAATGGCTTAGTCGTGTCATGTGGGTGTGTCACCTTCTGCTTTTAGCTTTGTCAATTTGTTTTCTTTGTTTCTAAGGGTGACACGGCCAATGGCTTGGCCGTGTCATGTGACACAACCAATGGCTTGGCCGTGTCATGTGATGGTGTTAGCTTCTGCCTTCATTTCTTCAGTTTTTGGGTTTTGCTCTTTAGGTGAGACATGGCCAGTGGCTTGGCCGTGTCAGCTACTGTCTTGGAATTCTTTTGAGGGACACGGCCAAGCTTGCTTTGGCTTGGCCATGTCTTGCTTGATTCATGCTCTTCCTTCATTGTTTTAATCATCCAAGGGAGTTTTTGCACTTTAACCTAAAACAAACACTTAAAACAAACTTTAAACAAAAATCAAATGAAACATTAACTAAAAACATATAAAAATCATACTAAAAACAAGTATAAAAATGCTCTTATCATATATCTATACTTGAAATGCAACATTCTTCGATGACTGAAAAGTCAAAACCTTATAATATCAAGAAAATAGATAAATTAGTTATCATTTTGGTGACAAAGATGAAAGAGCTAAGTCTTAAATTTATTAACCACTTGCATTCTTAAATAACTAAATTTATTGGAATACTTCGATATTTATCTGAATTTTCTAGCTAGCTAGTGTTACTTGGATATACTTTACAATTGTCCTAAACCTTCTTGGTCTAAGTCATTGGATGGCCATGACTAGGTAGGTAGAGGAATTTAGTTACATATAATCTTTTGGTAAGATGATGGCTTTAATACTGATAATGTTTTGAGGGTCAATTCAACTTATACATGTAAGAATTATTTTGTGATTATTCTTCTTTGACCAATTTGTAAAGCAACAATTGAGTGAAGAATGCAATATGTGCAATAATCTTTAGCTGCATGAATTACATACTTCATGGAAATATTGTTGTACATATTAAACTATTCAGTTGACAATGGTTGAACATTGCAAAATCTTACGCCAAAGGGTCCTGAACAATATAAAATGTTCAACCACTATTAGTTGAATGATGTAAAATGTGTGAATCATATTTATTGTTTTTCATTATATTATAATATTTTTAAAAATTACTCTCTAATCCTATCATTTTATTTTAACAAATATAACACATGGTAAATCCTCACGCATTCCACCCACAGCATCAAAATGATGCCATCGTACCTATAAACAATATGAAACAATTTATGAACAACACCTACAAAGATTTATTATAGTATACCAAAAAAAAAAAAACTCATACAACAAGGGTTGAAGAAGATGAATCTCATCATGTTTATTCTCAATCGTAAGAAACAAGGTATGTGGTAGAGTACATCTATTATTAGGGCGATGGGGGCGAATCTTCTAGTAATGAACTAGAAGATAATTTTGATGGTCCTTCTCTTGGGGGCCTGAAAACTTATCAGTACTTGTCGAATACAATTTGTACACTGCACGAAATATATGGGAGGGAAAGGTATAGTGTCACCCCCTAAATTCGGCGGCACAAAGGTCCTAGGGTCCCGGTCAACTGAAGGTCGTCGGGTACCTCATAGAACCCATAATCATTCAAATCAACATGTTTCATCTTTAATTAGTAAGGCTATTTTTTTCATTCAATTTACTTTATACAGTTGTATACACATAATCCTTATCCTCAATACTCTTGTTACACACCATGCGTGTACTATTCAAATATAATCACTTATATTTTTTACATCTCACACTAATACCATGGAGCTATATAGAATACATATACCATACCAGAAAATACACATTAAATCAACTACTTGGAGAAAATAATTGAAGAAGCTATCGCTAGTTGTGCAATAGCTGCACCAAGCAGTTTATATGGAATGAGCTTTTATCTCATTGAGAAAGTAAACGATGCCAGACATGAGGGTAATCAAATCTAGAACTTAAAAATACTCAAAACTTGTTTGGACGGTACTTGATTAAATGTAAATCATTTTAAACACATTTAACATGAAAATATTATTGCATGAATAAAAATAATTAAACTAAATTCTAAAATGAGAAAACTAACCAAACCCTAAAGCAAACTAAAGAATAAATAGAACTTGGCATGAACAGTAACTTTCTTGACTTGTAAAAATACTTATCTTGTTACTTGCACCTATACTTGAACTTGTAACTTGTATCTTGAACTTGTAACATGATGAAGGACTCACATTGGGTCCGTACTTACACTTGTACAGTCACATACTGAGCCATAGTGTGTGCCCAAAACCTTGGCTTTTTTTCTGGGTAGAGTATGAATACATGACCCTATCTGCCAAGCTAATAGTGCGTACACTATCTAATGGTTTATCTCCTATTAGTAGGGATATTGCTTTTATACATGACGCCTTGAAAACCTTGCTTTTGAAACATTATTTCTTTGAACATAAAAATCTAACAACTTGCATTGAAAATATGGTATCATTTTAAAAATAGGTATTATTAAGTTAAAACATGAAAGTATTTTGCTTCAAACATGACTTGAACTTGTAAATTGATAAACATAGACATGAACTTGAATCAACTTTAAATGGCTTGAAACATGAATTATAAATCATGAACTTGCACTTGAACATAAAAAATATAAATATTTTAACTTGCACATTTCAAACATGAAGCATTAAGATCAAGCTTATACTTATAATTAAACACCAACATGGAATCAAAACACGTTAAAACATAACTAAAAGCATGACTTAAATTAGAATTTGGCATGATTTATCTCCTCCTTCTTTCCAAGCAAGCTCACAATTTGTCACTTCTAAAGTTTCTTGTTTCTTTCAGAATCCACTTGAATCCCTTTGCATGCAAAGGTAACACAAGCACACCCTTGTTTTCAATACTTAACTTGATATCTAGTTGTAACTTGTTAAATTAATATACCTCCATTAATTTTTATTGTTAATTGTAGCCTCTATAATCAATTTACTTGTGTGGTATATTTTAAATTATTAATTTAACTAATTATATAAGCTTTATTTTAGGGTAATTTTCTTATATATTATTTATTACTAAATCATATTATATCTTATTTCCTTTTTATTTTATATGTATTTATATATGTTTCCTGATCTAACTTAATATATCGTAACTAGTTGCTTATAATGGATATTAATTACACTTAATATTGTCTCGACGTATATGTATATGCATATGCATCGACACATTTCTAAGTAATGCAAATGCTAAAAAATATATATATTTTCCCTCAAGTAAATCACTCACTATTTTAACTTTATTTCCTACATAATGTATACTTATATCTAATCTACGTTTATATAACCTTTTATTTAGATTATATTTAATTCCTTTTTTTTAGCCCTTTCCTTACAAATCACGTTAATTTAGTAGCTATCCTTTAAGTTTATAGCTTCATTTCATACTAAATTGAATCTTAGTAACCAATTCATCATTTCCCCTAATTAAAAGTTAAATTAAACCAAGTTTTTATGAGTTAAAAATCCATTTTAGTTAACTTGAAAACAATTTATATATATATATATATATCAATTTTTCTTCACTTTTTTATCCTATTTCGACTATTTTACACTCTTCTCATAATATGTTTTATAACAGAATTTCCAGCACAAAAATGTACAAGTAATAGATGTAAGATCATTTAGTTTAATACCCAACTCTTTATACTGAATATATTATGAATTTAATTTAAGGAAAAAATGATTTTTATGCTAAAATTTCAAATTTTATGCTTATCTTTTTCTTCCTTCTTCTTCCTCTTCACCAATTTTAAAATACCAATTTACTATTTTTACTATAGTTTATTTTTGGTTCTAAGAAAGCAAAGCTTTTGAATTTCATCGATTTCTCATTCTCTTCTTCACATTTTTAAGAAAGAAAAGAAAGAAAACAATTTCAATGGTTTTTTATGCATATCCAATACACTTGTCAAGTTACCAGCCTTTTCTTTCAATATGCGTTGACTTTTAAATCTCCTTTTTGCCACATGTTTCACTTCATGCCATCCTTTGACACATATTATTATACATGTCATTGCCAAAACCTTACTATCACACTTGTCAACTTACTAACCTTAACTTTTAACACTTGTTTTTTCATCATTTCTTTTCTTTACACATTAAGAAGAAACAAAATTAACTTTGTAATTGTATCACACTTGGCTTAATCTTAAAACACTTCTAAATTCACTAACTTTTATATAACCATTGTTTGACATATGCCCACCATCATGACAAGTGTTCTTTATCAATCTATTTCTTTTACATTTGTCATTAATCATTATTTTATATTAGAAAGTCCAGTTAAAAATTCTATACCCATTTTTTAATCACAAATTGTATACAAATATTGTTTAGTTCTTTGTCCCATTTGGCAAGTTATCATTGGTCATTTGTTTTAGTATTCTAAAATTTGGTCTATTTTGTTAATCACAATCATAATCTGATAGTCTTTTAGGTGGTAATTGTAACACCCCTTCCCGACCTACGTGTGTAAGCTGAGTAGAGGCGCCACCCTATCCTAATGTTGCTACCACTTTTACTTAGTCAAATTTTTGTTCCGATTTTTATAGAAATTTTGCCATAGTTTTGCCTAAAAATTCAATCCCAAGTGTCGACAAAACTGGTTTTTTTCTAATTTTTGAAAACATTTTTACACAAACCAATGAAAACAAAATCATTTTCAGTACACTTCCAATAAATCCCCCTTATAACCTCAACTACAACCTGCAAAAAGGATTTACACTTCTAGTACAAAATAAAGTAAAGGTTTATTATGAAATACAGCAGATAAAATCTTTGTTCACTATGCAACGGAAAGTAACAATATTTACAAATTCATATACATCAAAACTCAAGTTTTACAACACATAAAATTTATACATGTTTGGCAGTCAGTCTTCGATCTTAAAGCCCACTATTCACTCTTCAAAATCTAGGCTCGACTCGGCCTAGAGGAACTCTCTGGTTCTTCCTTGTCACCTGCGCGAAGAATCACATTCGCGCTAAGCCAACGGCTTAGTAAGATAAAACATGCTAATGGTATGCTTTAATGTAATGCAATGCCACATATGTTATTGATAAGATCAATATCATAAATATAAAGTTAACCACATAATTATGCATTTCACAAATCATAGTCATATGAGCATACCACATTTCAACATCTTTCCACATTCAACATTAATCAATCATACTCAATAACCAACATCTCATTTCATTAACTCATAACATTATTTAGGACATTCATATAACCCTGACACCTATGGGCCCAACAAGTATTTAATATGATATTCAGAGTTCAGAGTTACTGCTTTGGTTCATAGTCACAATAATCACGCCCGTAGGCAATGTATATACATGTATCTCTATCCATGGATAGTGTAACAGACCCAGTCTCTTGGATCATCAACTCAACACATATGAGGAGATCCTCAACCCGGCAAGACTGTTACAAATCATATATCTCATAGTGTAACAGACCCAGTCTCTTGGATCATCAACTCAACACATATGAGGAGATCCTCAACCCGGCAAGACTGTTACCTTTTATCATTTCTTAGGCATGCCACCCAAATCCAGAACTCTGAAACTGAATAACATATTAAACAAACAATTCATTTATTATATAGTTACCATTTCCATTCTCAAATTCTCATCACATTTAGGCAAACATGCCTTCTTTCTTTCAATATCATCATCATAGCCAATCACAATGGCATTGCCTCATATCATGTCTTATTTGAATTATCATTTCAATTTCAATGTATATTATTCATGAAACACATAACCATTCACAATGCATAACATAACATTGTTCAATCTCAACAATGCAATTAGGGCAAAGAACAATTGATATGATTCATATGAATAGTACATTCTGGTTTTAAACTCCATTTTATCCTTATTTTGAAAAATTGTATAAAATAATCTACTTGACTAAAAATTCTAAAATTTTTACAGAATTTAGTTTTGTATCTAAAAATCATTCCTTTAAAATTTCAGATCAAACTGAACACAAAATCTTGGTCAAATAGTTCACCTAACCAGACTGCCCCAATTGCCCTGCATCCTGGCAGCAGTTCTGAACTTTGTGAATTCCATAAATCAAATTCAATCAACGTGGTTCCAAATTATTTTTCTCAAATACTAGACTCACTAACCAACAACATATCCAAAATTCGACTGGATATGATTTTTCTACATTTTATTAAAAATCCCGAAGTATAGCTGTCTCAGTTAAGGTACCTGCTGGAACAGGTCTAATAAAAATAATCTTTCTAAACTCATAACCATTCCAAAATCGAATCAACATATTTTTCAGTCATTATACACTCATAGAGGCACAACATATCAAAAATTCACTTCAAGAACATTTTTCTATAATTAATTAAAAATCATACAAATCACAGCCTTTACTAATTGTAAAACAGAAACAATTTCACTAAACACAACTCTTACTCAACACAATCACTTCCAACACCTTCACCAACTCAACTTCTCATCATCAAACCAACAAACCCTAATTCCTTTCTCACACCACTTCAAAAGAATTGAAGAAATTAAAGAAAAGATCTTACCTCAAATGAAGAAATCCACAAATCTTTAACCAAAACCCTTGCTTCCTTCTTCAAAATGCTTCAAACCTCAAGATCACCTCTCTTTCTCTCTTTGTCTATGGAGAATCCGGCCACTTCAAGAAAGAAAGAAGAAAATGCACAAGTCAAACACCTTTTCTTCTTTTAATCTCCACCATGCATCTTACAAGGAAAATTACCAAAACACCCTTAACCATATAACTAACTCTTTGTCTCATATAAGCCCTTTATAGTAATTTCATTAACAACCAAAAATATCTTCTTCCACTTAACCATCACCTTGACTCTTCATTTGACCAATGTATATGTTAATTATATCATCATATAAACAACATATACATTTGTCTCTAAACCCTAAATTTCTTCTCCAAAACACATATACATATACATTCTCTTCCCATTTCTTTTCTCTTACAATTTAACACATATATGCACAAACATTCACTTCCCAATATATATATCAACAACCACAATAACAACAACATACTCAAAACTTCTAGGGCATAAATGAGGATATTACAATTCTCCCCCTCTAAAAAGAAAATTTCGTCCTCGAAATTACCTGATATCAAAGCTGAAACAATTGCGGATACTGCTCTCGCATGGTATGCTCACTTTCCCAAGTCGCTTCTTCTTTTGCATGATTCTTCCAAAGAATCTTCACCAATGGCACTCTCTTGTTCCTTAACTCTTTCACTTCTCGTGCCAAGATAGCAACTGGTTCCTCTTCAAATGTCAAATCTGGGCTCACTTCAATAGACTCAAATGGCAACACATGAGATGGATCCGACCTATATCTCCTCAACATAGAAACATGGAATACATTATGAATACGATCCAACTCAGGTGGCAAAGCAAGTCGATACGCCACTGGCCCAACTCTTTCTAACACTTCATACGGCCCAATGAAACGAGGACTCAATTTTCCTTTCCGACCGAACCTCAAAATTTTCTTCCAAGGAGACACTTTCAGAAATACCTTATCTCCAACATCAAACTCTATATCTCTCCTTTTTAGATCTGCATAAGACTTCTGTCGGTCTGAAGCTGCTTTTAACCTGCCTCGAATCAACTTTACTTTATCTTCAGTTTCTTGAATCAAATCAGGACCAACCAACTTATTATCTCCAAGCTCATTCCAACAAAGAGGTGTCCTACACCGTCTGCCATACAATGCTTCAAACGGTGCCATACCAATGCTGGATTGGTGACTATTGTTGTAAGCAAACTCCACAAGAGGTAAAAACCTATCCCAACTTCCAGAGAAATCGATGACACAGCTTCTCAACATGTCCTCAATAATCTGTATCACCCTCTCTGACTGTCCATCCGTCTGTGGATGAAAAGCAGTGCTGAAGTGCAGTCGAGAACCTAAAGCACTATGCAAACTCTTCCAAAATCTGGAAGTAAACCTGGGATCTCGATCAGACACTAAAGAAGTTGGAACACCATGCAGTTTCACAATCTCATGGATATACAGCTCAGCCAATCTCTCCAAAGAGTAATCCATTCGAACCGGAAGGAAATGAGCTGTCTTAGTCAATCTATCCACAATCACCCATATAGCATCATGCTTCTTTTGTGTCAATGGCAAACCAGACACAAAATCCATTGTCACTCTTTCCCACTTCCATTCTGGCACTGACAATGGTTGAAGCAACCCGGTTGGAACTTGATGCTCTGCTTTAACCTTCTGACAAGTGAGACATTTCGATACAAACTCAGCAATGTCTCTCTTCAAACCAATCCACCAATAATGCTGTCTCAAATCATGATACATCTTCGTATTACCCGGATGCATAGCAAACATTGACTGATGAGCTTCTTCTAAAATGACTCTTTTCAAATCAGCATCATCGGGTACACACAATCGGTTCTTAAACCAGAGACTCCCATCATCTTTCACAACAAAATCTCTAGTCTTCCCATTCTTGCAATCTGAAAAAATCTTCTGAATCTTCTTATCGGCCAACTGAGCTTCTTTGATCTGATCTAACAAAATCGGCTTTAATTGCAACTGTGCCAATAATGCACCATCAACACAAGGTACAAAACTGGCATGCAATGCTCTCAACTCAACAAGCAACGAGAGCGAGTAAACAGTTAAACCAGCTAAAGACTTCCGACTCAAGGCATCAGCAACAACATTTGCTTTACCTGGATGATAGTCAATCAAGCAGTCGTAGTCTTTAATCAATTCTAACCATCTCCTCTGACGAAGATTGAGTTCTTTCTGGACACCCAAATACTTCAAACTCTTGTGATCAGTGTAGATGAAACATTTCTCCCCAAACAGATAGTGGCGCCAAATCTTTAATGCAAACACAATGGCAGCCAATTCTAAATCATGGGTCGGATAGTTAAGCTCATGCGGTTTCAACTGTCGAGATGCATAAGCTATAACTTTCCCTTCCTGCATCAATACACACCCCAAACCTCTATGTGAAGCATCACTGTAGATCACATATGGTTTGCCTTCAACAGGTAAAGTAAGAACAGGCGCTTGAGTCAACAACTCTCTCAACTGCTCAAAACTAGCCTGACACTGATCTGTCCACACAAATCTCACTCCCTTTCGAAGTAATCTGGTGAGTGGAGTAGCTATCAAAGAAAACCCTTTCACAAACCGTCGGTAATAGCCTGCCAAACCCAGAAAACTTCTAATCTCTGTCACAGACTTGGGTGGACTCCAATTTAAAATGGCTTCAACTTTGCTCGGATCAACTCTGATGCCTTCTGCAGAAACAATATGTCCGAGAAAAGCAACTTGATCCAACCAGAACTCACACTTCGACAATTTGGCAAATAACTGATTCTCTCTCAAAATCTGCAACACAATCCGCAGATGCATATCATGCTCCTCTTCATTCCGTGAATACACCAGTATATCATCAATGAAGACCACTACAAACTGATCCAAATAGGGCCTAAACACCCTATTCATCAAATCCATAAAAGCTGCAGGTGCATTCGTTAGACCAAAAGGCATAACTAAAAACTCATAATGCCCATACCTGGTCCGAAAAGCAGTCTTAGGAACATCTTCACTTCTTACCCTCAGCTGATGGTACCCAGATCTCAAATCAATTTTGGAGAACACTGACGCTCCCTTCAACTGATCAAAGAGATCATCGATTCTAGGCAAAGGATATTTATTTTTAATAGTCACCTTGTTCAATTGCCTATAATCGATACACAACCTCATAGTACCATCTTTCTTCTTCACAAATAGCACAGGAGCTCCCCAAGGAGAAACACTGGGGCGAATGAATCCTTTGTCCAACAACTCCTGTAATTGCACTTTCAACTCCCTCAATTCTGCTGGTGCCATTCTATAAGGAGTAATAGAGATAGGAGTGGTACCAGGCAACAATTCAATACCGAACTCCACCTCTCTCTCAGGAGGCAACCCTGGCAACTCCTCTGGAAACACATCCGGGAACTCAGCAACTGTGGCAATGCTATCAATAGGGGAACCCTTCACTCTAGTATCCACCACATGAGCAAGATAGGCTTCACACCCCTTTCTAATCAACCTCCTGGCTGCAACAGCTGAAACAAATAAGGAGGCTAGCTGTTCCTGCTCATTAGATACTATCACCTCTCTACCATCACCCGTTCTCAAAGAAACAATTTTCTTTTTACAATCCACCACAGCTTCATGTCGAGATAGCCAATCCATACCTAAGATCACGTCATATTCCTTAAATGGCATCTCAATCAAATCCCCAAGGAACTCCTCACCCTGCACCACTACTGCACTATCTCTATGCACCTTACTCACAACCACACTATGCCCTAACGGATTTGTTACCAACACATCAAATCCTAGGGACTCAGCATGCAAATCAGATACAGGCAAAACAGATGCACTAATATATGAATGTGTGGAACCCGGATCAATCAAAGCAAGTACTAGAGTATTAAATAAAGAAAAAGTACCAGCTATGACTGCCGATGTATCTGGCTGTCTCTGCATAACATACATCCTCTGGGAAGATCCAACCTCCTCTGGTCTACCCTCCCTGGATGTAGCACCTCCTCTAGAACTGAATCCTGGTCTACCTCCCCGGCTGGCACCTCTGCCTCCTCTGCCTCCCCTCACACTAGCTCGAGAAGCAGCAGAATCAACTGGCATCTGCTCCTGCCTCTCAGGACAGTCTCTCACAAAGTGGTCAGGTGATCCACACCTGAAGCATACCCCTGATCTACTATGCCTCCAACAAACGCCCCCATGTCTTCCACCACACTGGTTACACACAGGTAAGGTGGATCTCTGAACTCCAGGAGTAGGAGCACTCGCTACTGAAGCTGCAGGTCTAAATCTCTGCCTCTGGAACTGCACTGACCTACCCACTGGTCTCTGGCTCCTACTACTCCGAGGAACAAAACTTCCTCTACCCCTCTTCGCAGAAGAAGACCCTGCCTCGAACTGGGGCCTTCTAACCCTAACCTCTTCCTCTGAAGCAGCTGCAATAACTTGAGCTCGCTCTACACTTCGAGCTGCTGCCACAAGCTGTGAGAAATCCTGATATCTGGATCCAGCCACTAAGCACATGATCGAGGGCCTCAATCCCTCCTCAAATCGCCGACATCTATCAATCTCATCAGTAATGATACCCCCAGCATACTGACTCAGTCGAATAAACTCAACTTCATACTCAGTTACGGTCCGATGATCTTGCTTCAAATCTAGAAACTCTCTTTTCTTCCCATCTTTATACTCCCTAGGAGTATACTTCAACTCAAATTCTCTCAGAAAATCCGCATAAGACAAGGTTGGTGGATCATCCATAGAATGGGGCACTGTCTTCCACCAGTCGTAGGCATCCTTCTGTAGCAAAGATCTTGCATAGTCAAACTTCTCCTCTGAAGTGGCTTGCAACTGCACAAATACCCTCTGAACTCTATCAAGCCACTGTTCTGCTACAGCCGGATCAACTGTACCAAAGAAATCCTCTGCTCCATATTTCCTTAGCTTATCATAGTGCCTTACTGGTACTGAAGGCTGAGGGGGTGGTGGCGGTGGCTGTGGTTGCACAGGTGCTTGTCTCATAGCTTCCAACATAGGCCTAAACCAGGCTGGCGGAACCTCCTCCCCAGCTGGTCTACCCGACACCGAAGCAAGTGCCTCCTCAACACTATCAACCCTAGCTCCCTCAGCAGGAGCAATACTCTCGGCACTACCTTCAACAGATTGTCGCGAATGAGATGCCATCTCTACCTATATCTGCAAACACAGCAGAATATTCCTCATTAAAGATCAAAGACTGCCATACCAAAACATGTATTTTACTCAAAAACCCACTTTAAAAATCAAAATATTCTTTTTCTTACAATTGATCTAGGTTGAGAATCTCAAACCTAGGCTCTGATACCAAAAATTGTAACACCCCTTCCCGACCTACGTGTGTAAGCTGAGTAGAGGCGCCACCCTATCCTAATGTTGCTACCACTTTTACTTAGTCAAATTTTTGTTCCGATTTTTATAGAAATTTTGCCATAGTTTTGCCTAAAAATTCAATCCCAAGTGTCGACAAAACTGGTTTTTTTCTAATTTTTGAAAACATTTTTACACAAACCAATGAAAACAAAATCATTCTCAGTACACTTCCAATAAATCCCCCTTATAACCTCAACTACAACCTGCAAAAAGGATTTACACTTCTAGTACAAAATAAAGTAAAGGTTTATTATGAAATACAGCAGATAAAATCTTTGTTCACTATGCAATGGAAAGTAACAATATTTACAAATTCATATACATCAAAACTCAAGTTTTACAACACATAAAATTTATACATGTTTGGCAGTCAGTCTTCGATCTTAAAGCCCACTATTCACTCTTCAAAATCTAGGCTCGACTCGGCCTAGAGGAACTCTCTGGTTCTTCCTTGTCACCTGCGCGAAGAATCACATTCGCGCTAAGCCAACGGCTTAGTAAGATAAAACATGCTAATGGTATGCTTTAATGTAATGCAATGCCACATATGTTATTGATAAGATCAATATCATAAATATAAAGTTAACCACATAATTATGCATTTCACAAATCATAGTCATATGAGCATACCACATTTCAACATCTTTCCACATTCAACATTAATCAATCATACTCAATAACCAACATCTCATTTCATTAACTCATAACATTATTTAGGACATTCATATAACCCTGACACCTATGGGCCCAACAAGTATTTAATATGATATTCAGAGTTCAGAGTTACTGCTTTGGTTCATAGTCACAATAATCACGCCCGTAGGCAATGTATATACATGTATCTCTATCCATGGATAGTGTAACAGACCCAGTCTCTTGGATCATCAACTCAACACATATGAGGAGATCCTCAACCCGGCAAGACTGTTACAAATCATATATCTCATAGTGTAACAGACCCAGTCTCTTGGATCATCAACTCAACACATATGAGGAGATCCTCAACCCGGCAAGACTGTTACCTTTTATCATTTCTTAGGCATGCCACCCAAATCCAGAACTCTGAAACTGAATAACATATTAAACAAACAATTCATTTATTATATAGTTACCATTTCCATTCTCAAATTCTCATCACATTTAGGCAAACATGCCTTCTTTCTTTCAATATCATCATCATAGCCAATCACAATGGCATTGCCTCATATCATGTCTTATTTGAATTATCATTTCAATTTCAATGTATATTATTCATGAAACACATAACCATTCACAATGCATAACATAACATTGTTCAATCTCAACAATGCAATTAGGGCAAAGAACAATTGATATGATTCATATGAATAGTACATTCTGGTTTTAAACTCCATTTTATCCTTATTTTGAAAAATTGTATAAAATAATCTACTTGACTAAAAATTCTAAAATTTTTACAGAATTTAGTTTTGTATCTAAAAATCATTCCTTTAAAATTTCAGATCAAACTGAACACAAAATCTTGGTCAAATAGTTCACCTAACCAGACTGCCCCAATTGCCCTGCATCCTGGCAGCAGTTCTGAACTTTGTGAATTCCATAAATCAAATTCAATCAACGTGGTTCCAAATTATTTTTCTCAAATACTAGACTCACTAGGCAACAACATATCCAAAATTCGACTGGATATGATTTTTCTACATTTTATTAAAAATCCCGAAGTATAGCTGTCTCAGTTAAGGTACCTGCTGGAACAGGTCTAATAAAAATAATCTTTCTAAACTCATAACCATTCCAAAATCGAATCAACATATTTTTCAGTCATTCTACACTCATAGAGGCACAACATATCAAAAATTCACTTCAAGAACATTTTTCTATAATTAATTAAAAATCATACAAATCACAGCCTTTACTAATTGTAAAACAGAAACAATTTCACTAAACACAACTCTTACTCAACACAATCACTTCCAACACCTTCACCAACTCAACTTCTCATCATCAAACCAACAAACCCTAATTCCTTTCTCACACCACTTCAAAAGAATTGAAGAAATTAAAGAAAAGATCTTACCTCAAATGAAGAAATCCACAAATCTTTAACCAAAACCCTTGCTTCCTTCTTCAAAATGCTTCAAACCTCAAGATCACCTCTCTTTCTCTCTTTGTCTATGGAGAATCCGGCCACTTCAAGAAAGAAAGAAGAAAATGCACAAGTCAAACACCTTTTCTTCTTTTAATCTCCACCATGCATCTTACAAGGAAAATTACCAAAACACCCTTAACCATATAACTAACTCTTTGTCTCATATAAGCCCTTTATAGTAATTTCATTAACAACCAAAAATATCTTCTTCCACTTAACCATCACCTTGACTCTTCATTTGACCAATGTATATGTTAATTATATCATCATATAAACAACATATACATTTGTCTCTAAACCCTAAATTTCTTCTCCAAAACACATATACATATACATTCTCTTCCCATTTCTTTTCTCTTACAATTTAACACATATATGCACAAACATTCACTTCCCAATATATATATCAACAACCACAATAACAACAACATACTCAAAACTTCTAGGGCATAAATGAGGATATTACAGTAATTTTATAATCAATTTAATTTGCCTAACTTAATTATTACTAACTTCTAATTTAATTACACAGAAGACTTGTATATATGTATATTCTAGCTTCCCTAAATTCCTATTTAAATTGAAATCTTAGGTACTATTGTACATAATCAACCCTATCAGGTTGGGGTGTTACATATAATATGCAAAAATAATATTTATATATGTGATATTTATGATTAATGGTTATATTCTTTTATCTTTGCGTTGTTGAATATGGTTTCTGCTAGCTTTATGTATTGTTCACATTGTCAAAGTGTTGCTAGGATCCCTTTATTTGATTGTGTATAGAATCTTTTGAGGTCTTACATTGGATTATGAAATTTCAACTAATAATGTTTCTTCCTCTAGCTTTAATATGCCAATGAAATAATGTTCCTCCATATACTAAACAATTGAGTGATTGTGAACACCATAAATTACATCCATCTTCTAATGATCATAATTAGATGGTAGTCTTTTTCCTCTCAAGAAGAGTGGGCATGCACACTTTTTGATGCCAACAGACTGCTTCTTCTCATTTTTCTTCTCTACGAGTTCTATTTTGACAACTTTTTTTTTATAATTACCACTCCTTTTGCATGCTAATAAGATTATTGATTGCCTAAGTAGTTTGGAAGATGTAAATATGTTAAAACCATATTTTGACTATTATTCTAGATAATTCTAACTCTATTTTTACTTATTTTTAATTGAATTTGATATATTTTTTTTGTTAAAGCTAGAATTTGTCTTATTTTAGCTTAGAAGTGTCAAAGTACAAGCTTTGATTAAAAGTTGAGCAAAATTTAAGAAAAAAGTGCAGATGGAAGAAGAAAAACAAGACCCATGCCTGTGGCACTCTAGGCCACACTCTTGGACTCCAATTTGAATATGCCAGAGAAGGGAAGAAAAGATAAGGAAGTTTTAGAGAAGAATTCATTTCCAAGATCATGGCATTCACAATCCATGACCATGGGAATGATTCGTAGATTGTCTAAAAAATTTGAAGGAAGATGGCCATGATTCCAGAAGTAAAATCAATCACATGATCACAATTTTGGCAACCAAAGGCCATGACAGTGGAAAAGCTAGGGCGACCAAATTTGAAATTAGGGTAAATTTCTTCTACAATTAGACCTCTAACTTGTAAAATCTTCAGAGAATGTTATCCAAACCTTTTCTAACTTTAAAGAAGAAAAGAGAACCTCATGATATAATTCCTAAACAAGGAAGGAGTCTTCAAGATTGCACAAAAATATATTCCTACCAAGATTAGAAGTTCCCAATCCTTATCCAAAGATATTATTTTATATTCTAATAAGAAGACCCTCAAGACTACTATATAAACAAGTTTCCTTCCATGCTTTTGATAATCCAAGAATTACACAATTTTAGAGACAAAAATTTCCATATTTTTATAATATCAAGCTTTAAAGAAAAGTTGAGGTTTTTTTTTTTTATATTAAAGATCCATTCAATACCTAGAAGCTCCCTTCAATCCAAAGTTTGATCTTTCTTATTTATTTTCTTTTTGTTTTAATTTCAATTATGCCTTCTTCTCTTTTCTTTTTTTATTTTTTAATTTTGTTTTAATCATGAGTAACTAAAAATCCTATTAGGGTTAAACTTTTCTTATTTGACTTTTTCAATGGAGTAAGTATTTATAATTTGATTCAATTAAAGTTTGCTCTTGATTATTTTGCTATTTTTGTGCCAAATGCTTTGATTATCTAGCCAATAATTAATTAATCTAAGATATTATGTGATAGAACAAGAGTGGAAGCACAATATTAGTTCAAGGAGATAGCATTCTTAAGTTAGTTTTCACTTAGAAATAAGGTAAACACTTAAGAGGTTGATAAAACGTTCTCACGAATCTTAATTAATTGACTTAATTACTTGTGATCATGAGAGTCGATATAAGGTTAAGTTCAATATTAGGTTTAATATTCGAGAGAGACTAGGTTTTAATTTAGGAGAACTCAACCGATAATTAATAGTAGATTAAAATTGAATCAATACTTTAGGAAATCCATAATAAGTCAATGAGAATAAGTATAACCCTATTGTCGAAAATATTAGATTTAATTTCAAATCAATTTAGATGTAATTTTATTTAAATTGAGTTTTCAATTCACCTTAATTTATCATCCAAATAATAGTTAGTTTAATTGTTTAGTATTTAAGATACCTTTTCTCATAGGAATGATACTCTGCTCACTCTATATTGCTAGTTATCAATATCGTACACTTGTAATTAAAGGGTTAGATATAGTTACAACATGTTTTTGGCATTGTTACCGGGGAAGGAGACAATTCTAATGTAAATAATATTAAATTGTTATTACTTTGGATGTTTTATTTATTTATTTAAGTCTAAAGTTTCTTTTCTTTTACCTTTCAGGTTCTAAGGTTATATGCACAGTAATCCCAACACCCAGCTTATACCATATAATCCTGAAATTAAAATGTACTACCACAAGCAAAATAAGGAATGAAGGAAAAGCTAAAAGATAAAGAGGGAGGAACTTTAGTCAGAATTCATGTTAATAATCCTCTTTAATCATCTGAAGAAAGGAAACATGGCAAACAATGAAGGAGGGAACAATGGGGGACTAAACAATGAGGGAGCAAATAATGGAGCACCTAGGGCTATACCTAGAATGCTTAAAGATTATTCTCCACCTACTGCTGACGTCGGATCAAGCATTAAGCGACCATCAGTTCAAGACAACAATTTCAAGCTTCAGCCTTCAATTATTAATTTAATTCAACAATCATCATTCCATGGTTTGGATCATGAAGATCCCTATACTCGTGTATTGCAATGTTCTTAGAGATATGTGATACATTCATAATTAATGGTGTTTCTGATGATGCCATTCATCTTAGGCTCATCCCTGTATCTTTAAAAGACAAAGCTAAAATATGGCTCCTCTCTAATGCATTGAGTACATTCACCATTTAGGATCAACTAGCCTCATCTTTCTTGGCAAAATACTTTCCACCTTTCAAAACTGCTATGCTGGGGAATGACATCACCGGTTTCATATAATCTGATGGAGAAACTTTATATGAAGCTTGGGAATGGTTCAAAGATCTTTAAAGGAGATATCCCTACCATGGAGTATCATATTGGCTCTTGATTCAAACTTTATACAATGGTTTAACACCCTTTATTAAGAGTACAATTGATGTAGTAGTCGGTGGTGCTATAATGAATAAAGTTCCTTTAGATGCTCTTAAGTTGATTAAAGAGATGGTAACAAATAACTATCATTGGTCTTCAGAAAGGAATAATACACAATGAGTTGCTAGCCTTCATAAAGTTAATAATTTTTCCTTGCTTGCAGTGAAGCTAAACATAATAACTAAGAGACTAGAACAAGTTAATCTAGCATCTTTATCAAGTTGAGAATGATGTAAAGGGAACCATAACATTGATGATTGCCAAATCATGGTGCAAGTGCAGTTTATAGGAAATCAAAATAGGGATCGAATATTTCTTAAGGCAATAACTACAACCCCATATGGAGAAATTATCCTAATTTATCATGAGGTAATCAAAATAATCAAAAGGCATCCTACCACTCCCACTCTCATAGGGAACCAAAATCAAGTATCATCACCTAAAAAACCATCTTATAAGTCCACTTTAGAGAAGTTCATTGGAGTTTCTTTTGAAGGCTTTGATAAGCTTGAAAAGTAATATAAGCTTGAGTCAAAGATGGAACAACTCTCAATTCAAAATAGAAGTCTTAAAGTACAAATAGGACAAATCACAAGTTCACAAAATTATCGCATTCAAGGAGCTCTACCAAGACAAACTGAGGTAAATCCAAGAAAGCGCTGCAAAGTTGTAACATTGCAAAGTGGAAAGCAACTTGAAGAGCCTCAACTGGAAAAAGTCTCCACCTCCTAATGTACACTCTTCTAAAGATGAGGAAAAGGAACTTAAAGATAAACAAAAGGAATCATCAAAGGAAGTTGTCAAGCTTATATGCCTCCCATTCATTTCCTTTAAAGAATGAAGAAGCAAAAGTTGGATAAGTAATACAAAAAAATTTTAGAAGTTTTTAAGCAACTTCACATTAATATCACTTTTGCAGATGCAATAGCTCAAATGCCTACATATGTGAAGTTCCTTAAGGAATTGTTGTCCAACAAAAGGAAGCTTGAAGATAATACAAAGATCCTACTTACTGAGGAGTGGAGCATGGTGATCTAAAATAAGCTTTCTTCAAAGCTGAAAGATCCAAAGAGCTTTTCAATTCCTTATACCATTAGAGATTTTCAATTTTCATAAAGCATAATGTGATCTAGGTGCAAGTGTCAGCTTAATGCCTAATTCAATTTGCAAGAAACTTGACTTCACCAATTTTAAACTAATAAAGATGTCTCTTCAACTAGCAGATGAATATCTTATTTGAGTAGTTAAAGATGTTGTTGTTAAAGTGGATAAGCTCTACATTTCGGCTGATTTTATAATTCTTGATATGGATGTAGACATTGACATTCCACTTATTCTTGGAAGGCCATAGTTGTAGCAATGATTGATTTTTCGAGAAGGCAAGCTCACCCTATAAGCAGGAGATGAAAAAAGTGGAGTTTAATCTCACTAAAGCTATAAAGAATCTTACTTTTATAGATGATTGTTTTAGAATTGATGTCATTGATGAATGTGTGCAAGAGGTTTTAAACAAGAGTATAGTGAAGATCCCTTAGAAGCTTGTCTTGCACATAGTTCAACTCTAGAAGATGAAAACAAAGAAGTTGTTGTCTTTTCTTAGCCCTAGAAGTAACTCAAAAGATAACTTTTCGATATTATGAAGAACTTGGAAAAGGTAAACCACGTGCCCCTCCTTCTATTAAACAAGCTCCTAACTTGGAGTTAAAGCCTCTTCCCAATCATCTTAGGTATGCATTCTTAGATCCTAATAATTCTTTGACCATAATAGTAAATGCTAAATTATCTAAAAATTAATTAAATCAAACCTTGTAATTAATTGAAAAATATAAAAAAGCAATAGCTTGGACTTTATTTGATATTAAGTGGATTACCTCCTTCATATTAGGATTTAAATGCATAGAATCTTACTATAAGAAAATTTTAAACCTATGATTGATCAATAAAGAAGATTAAATCATAATATGAAGGAGGTAGTTGACTAAATTATTAGATGCAGGAATTACTTACCCTATTTTCGATAGCTCTTAGGTAAGTCTTATACATGTAGTGCTTAAAAAGGGAGGGATGACTATAGTAACTAATGAGAATAATGAATGAATTGCCTCAAGAAAGATTAAGAGTGCGCAAACTTGTTTAAAATCTTTAGATCTTCCAAAACTCTTTACAACACCTACTTCACTTCCTTCTCTTTCCCTTTCTCCTTGATAGCATCTTTAAAAGGAATAAAAATATATTTTTTTTGTTCATCAATCTTATATAAATTTTCATTTGCTCATGCTATAAGAAGAAATGATGAATGAAAATCTTATTCTTTCACTCACTTGAGATTTTTATTACTTGGCTGCTATTTACCCATCTTTTAAACCATAATAAGACTTAATTCTTACAATAAAGTTGTTGGATAAAAGAAATCAAGTGAAAATATTAAGAAATATGAGCTTGATTGAAGAAGAAGGGAGAGTTTGAGAGGAAGTGAATGTTTATGGCTAAGAAGAGAAGAAGATGATGGTGGTGATATATAGGGCTTCTACTATTTAAATAATAATAATAATATTAATATTATTAATAAGTGGCTATTTTATTAACTTAATCAATCTTACCCAACTTAATTACTTTAGTCAAAGTTTGACTTTTTTAAGTAATATGTCCAAAATTTATTTTTCTAATAAGTTACTATTTATCTTTTTCAACATATCCCAATATCTTTATATCTCAATTTTATTTATTCATTTATTTTTATTTTATTTTTCTTCTCTCAATAAATAGATTTTCACGTCATACTTGATCTTTGAGTTTAATTTGAATACTATTCATAATTAGAGATTTTTTGGATGTTATATTCTTCCCCTCTTAAATTAAATTTTATCCTCAAAATTTACCTAGTTCAAATAATTGTGGATGTTATTATCTCATGATCTCTTCACTTTCCCATGTTGTTTCCTTTGTATTGTGGTTTCTCGATAATACTTGTACTAATGGAATTCTCTTGTTCCTCAATTCCTTCATTGTACGCAATTGAATCTTCATTGATTCCTGCTCATAAGTTAAATCAAGTTGTACTTCAATGGTTTCAATTGGTAAGATATGTGAGGAATCTGATCTGTATCTCCTCAATATTAAAACATGAAACACACTATAGATATTGTCTAGTTAGGGTGGTAAGGCTAGCTTATAAGCTACCAGACCAACATGTTTAATTATCTTGTATGGACCAAAAAAACCTAGGGCTTAACTTATCCTTCCATCCAAATCTAAGAACCTTCTTTCATGGTGATACTTTCAAGAAAACTTATTACCAACCTCATACTTTATATCTTTTCTCTTAAAATCCATATAAGACTTCTATCTATTTGAGGTAGCTCTTAAGTTATCTTTAATAATCTTCACATTCTCTTAAGTTTGTCTAACTAAATCCAGTCCTACTAACTTGTCCTCTCAGAGTTCAATCCAACATAAAGATGTTCTACTTTTTCTTTCATACAAAGCCTCATATGGTGCCATCTTTATACTTACTTGATATCTATTATTGTATGTAAATTCTATTAATGGGAGGTACCTATCCCAACTCCCTTCAAAGTTAATAATACAACTCCTAAGCATATCCTCAAGTACTTGGATTACTCTTTTCTGACTAACCATCTATTTAAGCATGAAGGTTGTATTGAAATTCAACTTAGTACCCAAAGCTTTATGTAACTTCTTCCAAAACCTTGATGTGAACCTCGGGTCTCTATGAGATATGATTAATATGGGCACTCCATGTAATCAAACTATTTGATTTATGTATAACTCTGTTAGTCTCTCCAAAGTATAATATGTTCTAATATGTAAAAAGTAAGTTGTCTTGGATATTGTTTCATCTATTACCTAAATAGCATCATGTTTCTTCTGTGTTAGAGGTAAGCCAATAACAAAATCTATCATGATATGATCCTATTTCCACTTAGGTATGGATATTAGTTGTAACAAACTTGATGGAACTTGATGTTCAACTTTGACTTGCTGACATGTTAGGCACTTTGTCACATAATCTATAATGTTACAATGTATTTCTTCATGCCTTCCACCAATAGTTAGTCTTCAAATCTCTATACATTGGATTTCCTTGATAATAGTTGCCAATTTCTCATCTTATTCTGAGGCTTCTTGAACTTATTGTAATAAACTTAGCTTTACTTTCAACTTAGTTACAATAGCTCCATCTTGTGCTGAGGTCAAGTAAGCATTTACGGCTCTCACTGTTGCAAAAAAAATTTTTGCTTAAGGCATTAGCTATAACACTTTCCTTTCCAAGATGGTAATCAATTACTTAATTATAATCTTTCCAGAATTCTATTAACCTTCTTTGCCACAAGTTAAGTTCTTTTGGAGTTGGCAAGGATTTAAAATGCTTGTGAACTATGTAAATGCAACACTTCTCTCCATATAAATAATGCCTCCATATCTTCAATGCAAACATAATTATTGCAAGCTCTAAATTGTGAGTAGGGTATTTCTTCTCATACAGCTTGAGTTACCTAGAAGCATAAGGTACCACCTTTTCCTCTTACATCAACACATACCTAAGCCCATTATGTGAAGCATTACTATAGATTACAAAATATTTTCTTGATTTCGGTAGCATAAGAATGGGTGCTTCTATAAGCATTGTCTTCAACATCTCGAAACTTCTTAACATTTGTCATTCCACTCAAACTTGACATTTTTGTGTAATAACTTAGTCAATGGAGATGAAATAAGAGAAAATCCCTTCAAAAATCTTCTATAATATCTAGCCAATCCTAAGAAGTTCCTAATTTTTGTTACATTCTTATGTGGTTTCCATTCCATAATAGCCTCAATTTTTTTAGAATAAACCCTAATTCCTTCAGTTGACACCATATGCCTAAGAAAAGAGATCTTATCAAGCCAAAACTCACACTTGGTCAACTTGGCATAGAGCTTCTTCACTCTTAAAATTTATAGTACAACTCTCAAGTTTCATTATATTCCTCCTAGTTCTTAGAATACATTAAGATGTCATCAATGAAGACCACTACAAACCAATCTAAGTAAAGATGCAAGATGTGGTTCATAATGTCTATGAATGCTACCAATGCATTGGTCAACCCAAAAGGCATTACCAAGAACTCATAATGTCCATACCGAGTTTAAAAAACTATCTTAGGCTCATCAGATTCCAATGTCCTTAACTGGTGGTAACCTGATCTAAGATCAATCTTAGAAAAGATGGATTCTCCCTTCAGTTGATAAAACAAGTCATCTATTCTTGGTAAGGATACCACTTTTTCATAGTCACCTTATTTAATTGCCTATAGTCAACACATAATCTCAGTGTCTCATCTTTCTTCTTTGCAAATAACATAGGTGTTTCCCATGTTTACACACTAACTTTGTCAAGTAACTCTAGTAATTGTATTTTTCAACTTTTAAGCTCAATAGGTGTCATTCTATAAGGAGTAAATACACTAATGTTGTATTAGGTTTAACATCAATTGCAAACTCAATTTCTCTCTATGGTGGCAAACTGGGTAATTCCTCAGGAAATACATCTTGGAAGTCACATACAAAATGTCATGAATGTTAGGCTCTGCCTTCCTAGTATCAATAGCATGTGCTAGGTATGCTTCACAACCTTTTCTTATTAACCTTCTTACCATAATGGCAGATATGACATTAGAGAGAAAGTCTATTCTCTTACCCACAATGATCACCTCTTTATTATCTGAAGTTTTAAGTGTGATTCTTTTTAGGCGACAATCCACCATAACTTGGTATTTTGACAACCAATCCATTCACATGATTACATCAAACTCATTAAAAGGTAATTCTATCAAGTTAGTTGAAAACTCATGTTCTTGAATCCTCAAAAGACAATCCCTATAAATCTTGTTAACTATCATACTATGACCTAAAGGGTTTGTAACTAAAATATCTTGCTCAATCATATTTACTTTTAAACACCTTTCTTTTGATATAGTGGTGTAAAGGTATGAATGAGTGGAGCTTATATCTATCAATATATGTTGTACCCTAATGTTAAAGACAGAAAATATACCAACAATCACATATGGTGCATCTTGATCCTCTCAGGCTCTAATAGCATAAGAACATACTGGTACCCTAATGTTAGGCCTCTCTAATGTTTCAGATGCAGCTCTTTGAGTAACCCTAACTGCCTCAGATTTATCAGGCCTCCTACCCCTTTGAGTTACATGACTAGCCTTCTTTGTTTGTGGTGTAGTAATAATAATATTTTTCTTTAGACAATCCCTTTTGGAAATGGCCAGTGGCCCCACATCTAAAATAGGCTTCAGTCAATCCCCAACACTCACCCTGATGCTTCATCCCATAATGGCCACATATTTTTGGTGCTAGTTCCTTAACTACTAACCATGGAGTACTAGCTACTGAAATTGTGTTATGATCTCTCTTAAATGAGGATCCTTATCCTTGCCTCAAGCTTTGTGTCTACAGGGTTAAATTGTATTAGTGGAGCTAAATTGCCTATGGTCTCTCTTGTACTTATCACAATTCTTCAAATTCTGCTCATTATCTCTAACCTTCTCAACATTCATGGTTGCAGTCACCAGTTAAGTAAAGTTTTAATATATAGTGTGGTGATGTGGAGCTTGATATTTTCATTGAGGCCTTCCTCAAACCTGCTGCTTCTGTCAAACACAGTAGGCACTATCTCCCTTGCATACCCACTTAGCCGTATAAACTCTCTCTCATACTCAACTATAGTAAGATGCTTCTGTCTTAAAGTGATAAGCTCTCTCCTCCTATCCTTAACATAGATATGGTCGATATATTTCTTTTTGAATTTAGTCAAAAAGTACTCCCATGTCACTTCAGCAGGTCAGGCTGCCTCTGACACTTATACTATATCCCACCACTGGTATACATCTTCTTGTAATAGTGAAACTGCATACTCCAAACTATCATTAGGGGTGCAATATAACTATTGAAGGATCCTCTTTGTTGTCTCTAGCTAATACTCTATATCTACTAGATCATCCTCCTTCTTTCCATCAAAGTCCACAGCCTTATACTTCCTAAGCTTCTTTAGATGGGACTCTGGTGATGGTCGAGCCTATGGAATAGCTCCTGTCACCTATGTAAGTAAATCAACCATATGCTGAAAGAAGAGTTATTGCGTATATGCAGGTTGCTTAGTAGATGCTTGTGCATGTGTATCTCCTATGCCTCTATCACCACTATTCACAAGGGCATAACTCCTTGTTTCTTCATCTATAGCCCTCTGTGAATCTGATTCCATACTTTAACCTAAGAAAGATGATAGAGTAGATCTGTATAAGAGTCACCTTATTTCCTATTAGATGCAATGTATGGTCATACACAACTCATATTTTTTTATTTAGTTAAGCCTAGGAAAGCCTAAACCTAATATCTGATACCAATAAATGTAATACCCTTAACCCAATCTATAATGAAACGTAGCATAGGGATATCATATTATATACTACAAGAACATGCAAAATGAGTACCAAAATATTTCTAAGTGTGGTAATGCATCTACCATAAAGTTTTGATGATGAGGTAACTCTAGACTTTACTGCAGATTCACTCTTCTTCCTATCTTTCTACCACTATTTATCTATATGTACCTATGTAAGAAAAAAAAAATCCTGCGGGCTAAGCTTAAGCTTAGTGGTACACACTTAATCTAAATGACCTTAATAATCATTCTATAGAAAATAAAAGATAACACAAATAACAAATATCATTAATTAATTATACACATATTATAAAACAAATTCCACACATAATTTAATTTAAAGCAGAAGAAATTCATAAATATTAAGGTTAAATGCATATTATCATTCAATGTAAAACTTACAATATTTATGTCAAATTTCTTTATTGTCCAAATTAATTAAAATCTCATTTTGCATAATATTTCAAAAATATACTTTTTAAATTTAACATCTCTTTTTATGCCTACAGTAACCTATAACAGAATTATTTGGATTGGATAATAAGACTCTCCATACTGAACACTCGATGCCTCTAACTAGTTTAATATTGGACACTTGGTACATCAAATTGAAAATAGACATTATATGCCATATTGAAATCACTAATCGGATACTCGATGCCTCTATAGTCTTTCATCAATCCATTTTCATAATACATACAATGTAGTACTGCTAATAACATCCTCTATTGGCATGACAGCTTATCCAAACTTATAATTTACTGTCTAGGTTTACTTGGGCTCATAATATCAAATAATGAATTTCTATCATACTGTAGACCCTTAGTTTTGGCCCTAAACAAGTGTGGTCCAATTTTAGAAGCTTAAACCTAGTATGATCCAGTTTTAGAAGCTTAAATGTAGTCTGTTCTAGTTTTAAAGAAAATCTAAAATCGTGATGAATTGGCCTTGGCCAATTCACCATGGACATGGCCCATGGCGAATTGGCTAAAGCCAATTCACCATTGATCTTAAATTTGAGCTTTTAATTTTGGTTTCTAGGTGTATTAAGCATCCTAATCAAGTTTAAAGTCTAACTGCATTCGAATAAATAGAGAGGTGTTTGAACTAATGAGGATTATTAAGCTGAGATTAAACCTAATATCTATAAATATAGAATTAATCAATAGAATAAAGGGGACACAGAGGTTAGCAATTAAAGCCATCTTAAATAATAAAAAAACACAAAGAATCAAAGCACAACAATAAAAGAGGGAGGCAGTAGCTGGAAATAGCAATTGTCATCGAATTGCATTCACTCAACCAAGATTACTACTGATCTAGGCTATCCAGAAGGCAAATGATCGAGCATGATTCAGTAAATTCAACTGAGTGGAGCCAACAATGTAGGTCTGATTTTTTTAACTTAATTCGAATAAACTTTTCATTGGTTATTTTTTTTCTTAAACAACAGTAAGCAATTGTTATTTGAAGTTATTAATTAATTATTAAAAACTTCATCTAGTAGGGAATAATTTTGATTTTAATTTGGTATAAACCTTAACAACATGATTGAATCCAAGCTATTTTGATCCAAAACCCTAATCTATTAGGTTTGACCCTAGGTTAGCATTGAACCCCTAAGTTAACACAAAAACTCTAGTTTTCTTATGCAAAACCCTAATTTTAGGACCAAAACCTAATTTTTAAAGACAAACCTAATCTTGCATGCTTTGATCCCAAACTCTAATTTATTTCTCAAAACCCTAATTTGTATTCACAAACCCTAGTTTGTATTCAAAAATCCTAATTTACTATTTTAACCCCAAATAGCTTTTCAAAACCTTAAGTTGGATATTTTAACCCTAAATTGCATATTGCATATTTTAACCCTAAACTAAATACCAAACCCTAATTTTATTAAAGTTTATGTTTTATTGATGATTATTTAATGGTTATTTGTACATTTGAATCAATTATTTCGTATGAATGGCTAAATTATATTTTCTTATTATTATTTGGATTTGAATAAAGTTGTAAAAGACATGTTTTCGCTTTGTGGGTGCCTTTTTCAGTTAATTTATTCCTTGTATCATATTTGTATTTGAGGACCATTGTAAAGGACATGTTTCCACCAATTTATGGGTATCTTATTTTTGATTTACTTGTATTTTGGACATTAGACATTGTAAAGGTATGTTTCCATCTTGTATGGATGCATTTTGTTTGATTGTTTAATTTATAATATGACAGATGTTTTTTTGTTTTAATTACATGTATTATGGATAATGTTACGATAATTTAAGAATTTAATAAGGCATAGACCTGAAAATGAGGCTAGTTCTAATGAAATGGGCGCTATGGGGGTGCTGGGTCATTCTCACCTTCCCCATGTGTACCCAACTTTTTGAACCTAGTAAGGGTTGGGGATTCCTTAGGAATTGAGTCATCCACCCCTATCTATCTTCTTTGCCCATCCAAGTGGCAACTCTATTTCTATGGGTTTAAGCCCATATTTTCTAAGGCCCCGAGCCTAATAATGCCTCATTGTGTGTGAGTGAGGATGCCTTGTGTAACATGAGTTATGTTATGTAAGAGATATCATACTTTCACTCAAGGTATGGAAATTGAGCATGGCAAAACTACTCATAGCCTCGTACCTTTTGGTATATACTTTCTATGGGGGCCTAAGCTTTTTAACCCAAAGACTAAAGCCCATGTAGTTGGCCTAACAACTTTCTTTAGGTTTACCCAAATGCTTGTTGTTTGACTATGATTAACATATCTTGGTTTGAGTTAAGACCCATTTGGTTTGCTCTTTCCTAATATGACCTAATTATGGTGTAGCCGAAAATGATTTTTATTCTTTTATGACCAAACTCTTTTAAACTCTTTTTTAAGATGGTCATTGGATATAAAAACTTTTAAGATGGGTCAAAAATCCTTTTTCATCTCATGGCCCAAGCACAAAACCCAAAATTTATTTTAAAATTTTTTTTTACAATGGGCTTTGAAACACTTTTAGGCTCAAAACTATCTTCTTACTCCATGGCCCGAACTAAGGCTTTGTTATTTTTTGAAACTAAAACCTTTTCTTGAATGGGCTTACAACTAATTGGGTTAATTATGGAACATTAAAAATCAATTATGGGCCTAATTTATATCAAGACTTGCTAATCATGGGATTCTTTGTGGCAAATATCATTAGTTGCTTATTTCCAAATGAGAAATCTATCTATGATACACCCTTTAATTTAGTTTTAATCCACAATACAACATAAAAGGCTATTTTCAGTTGATCCAATGGATTAAGGCTTAATTAGGGGGAATTATTATTGACTGATTTCTCTATTTAAAAATACAACTATTGGCTAATCTGTTTGAGTGGATCTCTCAAAAACAAAATATCCCATATTGATGTTTTATTGACCATACACCTAGGAAAAGAGACTTGTCATTCGTGTGTGGAATATATAAGGTTGGAAGGAACATTCTAATTCTTTTTGTTTATTTGTCACATTTGCATACATGTATACATGCATTGCATTACATAGCATTGATCCTTTTTGACTCACAAACTTGGATTATGACAGTTCAAGAGCTTATGAAAACTCGACCTATGGTTCATAATCTAGTGAGAATTCAGTAAATTTCACATTAAAGGCAATGGAACCTGAGCAAGTTCAGAAGATGATGAATGATGCTCTCAACTCCAAGATGGAAGAATTGAAGGGACCCTAGCTGAGACCATGAGGAGTCAGTTACTCTCCATATTGAAAGACAATAATGCTAAAGCATCTGCTAGTAACGAGAAGCAAAAGGATAAGGGAAAGTCTAAGGCAACTGAAGTGGCATCTGATGAAGACAACGTAGTGATGGATGATGATGATTGGGAAGCATATTTCCAAGATCCTCAAGAAATGAAGAAATAAAAGAAGGCTGTAGAGAAAATCGAAACTGCTGATGTAGAAAAGTTCATTATTGATTTAGAGATGAAGTTCGAGAAGAAGTCGAAGGCTAAAGAGGTGTCAGAGGTGGACAAGCTATTTGAGCAAGATGAAGAAGTCCCTTACAAGTTTAAGATGTGTTACTCTGCTAAGTTTGATGGAACTACGAATCCCCATTTGCATATGAAGCAGTATATCACTACCATGCAGTCTACTAGAGCTACCAAAGTTCAAACTCTAAAGTATTTCATGCTCTCATTAGATCCTATTATGCAAAACTAATTCAACACCTTAGAGGAAAGTACTCAAAAGAACTGGATATGTTGTACAAAGCCTTCATCCAATAATATGGGTAAAGTGATGAATTGGAAATGACCTTGATGTATGTAGAATCAATTAGGCAAAATTAAAATGAGAATTTTGTTAATTATGTAAAGAGATGGAGGAATAAGGCTGCACTTCTTAAGAAGAGGCCATCTGAGTCAAATCAGATTAGGATGATAGTGAGAGGTTTCCTACCTAATCTACGTGAATAGATGTCTCATACTTGTAGACCCTTAATTTTTGACCCAGTCTAGTCCAATATATTTTAATTAGTCCAAAATAATTTTTGTGTTATCTTAATTAAATAATATTTATTTTAGTATTTATTTTTTTATAATTAAAAAAAATTATTATTATAATAAAAAATAATAATAAACAAATAAATGAAAATAAAAATAAAATCAGCGACAAAAAAATCGGCGACGAAAAAATTCGGCGCCAGTTTTGGCCCATAGCTCCTGTAGCAGTGTTTTCGCCAGTAAAATTTTTTCGACACAATTTGTTTCAAAACCAAATTCTATTTGGTTTCGGTTTTCTTTTTTTAATTAAATACATTTTCCTTAAACAATTAAAATTAATCATCTAAATTTCCTATAAATAAGACTAAAAAACACAGAAAGAAGGGGAGGAAAAACTTAGGAGGAGAATCGGAGAAAAACTTTGGATCGGATAGTGGGGAGATTAATAAGGGACTTGGCAGTAAAATGATCGAACTTTTGAGAGGAATAAGCAAGCAAGTAATCAATCCATCAAAGGCAGCCATCTTGCCTTTGTCCTTGTTCATCCAAGAAGCAATTTTTGGTGGAACCAATGAACGGAGGTTTTAATCTTTAATCTCTTTTTGTTTCATTTTCTTACAGTAGCTTTGTTTCGTTGATTCTTAAGATTATACACACAAAACCTTGATTTATAAACATGTAGTAACATTGATCCTCATTTCATAAACATAAACACTTTTCTGTTTCTAAATACCTTAAAAACCCTAATTCGTTTCTTTGTTTTCCAAAAATCTTAAATCATTCCTTTTGTTTCTTCTAAAACCCAAGAACCCTAATCTATTTCTTTAAAATCTTAAAAACCCTAATCTACTTTCCAACTTTCCAAAACCTTAAATCGTTTTATTAATTCCCAAAACCCTAATCTGCTTTCCAATTTTCCAAAACCTTAAAACCCTAAATTGATCCTTCTATTTCCAAAAAACCCTAAAAAATACTTTTTGTTTCCAAAAACCTTAAATCGTCTTGCCTATTTCCAAAAACTTTATAAAACTCTAAAATGTTTTCTCAAATCCTAAAACCAAAACATGTTTTCCAAAACACCAAAACCCTAATTCCCCTAAAATCATAAACCCTAATTTTTCTAAACCCTAATTCTTAAAACCTTAAAACCTTATAAACCTAAATATTAAAATTCAACACAATAAGCCTAAAAACAACAATCTAGTAGCTAATAATCATAAACCTAATGTTTTAATATTCTAAAACCTTAATTTTATAATTTTACCCTTCAAACCCTAATTTGATCAATCAAAGAAACTTACTAATTTCCTAAATTATAAAACCCTAACCCATTTCAATTCTCTTAAAACGTCCAGTAGCATTGTGAGCGAGGATTTTTGCCCCCACTCCCGGTGGAATGGTTTTTGCGACTTCGACACTGTTTAGGCTTGGGGCCTTAGAGAACACGGACCTAAGTCCGAAGAAAATGAATTCGCCACCCGGACGAGTCAAAAAAAAAGAAAGGGGGTGGATGACTCAATTCCTAAGGAATCCCTAATCCCCTAATGGGTTCAGAAAGTTGGGTACGTGTGGGGAAGGTGAGAAATGGCCCAGCACCCCCACAACGCCTAGTTCATTGGAACCGGCCTCCTTTACAGGTCTTAATATTATAAAATTCTTAAATATAACAATATTATCCATATTACACACAATAATTAAAATAAAGCATCGATATATTGAAAATCAAAATAATGTCCAAGCAAAACAAATAAATGGACACCCATCCGAAGATGGAAACATGCCCTTACATAATCCATGCCTAAGTAGGACACCCACTGAAAGGTAGAAATATGTCCTTTACATTGGTTCTAAAATAGAAAAGCAATTTAAATTACATGATATTTAACTAATGAGGTACCCATCAAGTGGAAACATACCTCTTACAACATTTGAAAATCTAAATAAATTGATAAAAGTAAATAACCATTCGTCATAAATAAATCATTCATCAAAGATATTGAACATCAATAGAATGTAAACATCCATCCATGATAAACTAAATAAATTAAGCATTGAACTTAAATAAACCAACAAAGCATTGAAAATAAATTAAAGCATATAATAGACTGCATAATCAAATATAAAATTAAATAAAGCAAATAAAGATTCAAATAAGGGCTACTGTTTCTATTTAAGATTCTTTATTTAATGTATTTAGGGTTTTGGAATTTATGGGTTTAAGCTACTGTGAGTTTTAAAGGAATGAAAAAGGATTAAAGTTTTATAATTTAAGGGGTTGATAAAGTTCTTTGATTAACCAAATTAGTGTTTGAGGAGTGTAATCATAAAATTAGGGTTTGGACACTTTAAATCATTAGGTTTATGATTATTAGCTACTTACTGTGTTGAATTATAATATTTAGATTTATAAAGTTTTAAGGCTTTAAAGATTAGGGTTTAGAAAAATTAGGGTTTTTAGATTTACTATCTTGGTTTTAGAGTTGAATTAGGGTTTTTAGTGTTTTGGAGAATGTATTAGATTTTAAAATTTGGAAAAAATGATTTATAGTTTTATGAAGCTTTATGTGATTTTTAGAAGCTATAAGTCAATTTTAGGGTTTTAAGGTTTTGAAACATTGGAAAACAGGTTAGGGTTTTGGGGAATTAATGAAATGATTTAAGGTTTTGGAAAGTTGGAAAGTAGATTAGGGTTTTGATATTTTGAGGAAACAAAAAAAGTAATTTAGGGTTTTTGAAAATAGAGGAGAAGATTTAATGTTCTAAGGTTTAGAAAAAGTAAATTAGGGTTCTTAGGTTTAGAAAACGTAAATTAGGGTTCTTAGGTTTTTAAAATCAAAAGAAAGAGTTTAATGATTCAAGCTACTGTAAAAAAAGAATTTGATATTCATACCTTCGTTTATTGGTTCCACCAAAAATTGCTTCTTGCATGAACAAGAACAAAGGCAAGATGGTTGCCTTTGATGGATTGAATTTGCTTGTTTGCTTCTCTCAAAAGTTCGATAGTTAATCTCTGCCAAAAAGTTTCTCCTAGTCCGATCAATTCACTTAAATTTTTCCTTTAAATTTTTGATCCCCTTCTGTGTTGTTTTTAGTCCTTATTTATAGAAGATTTCTATGATTAATCTTAGTTGCTCACGGAATCTAACATTAATTAAGAAAAGGAAACCGAAACCGAATTTAATTGAATTTGGTTTCGGAAAAATTTGCGTCGAAAAAATTTTGCTGGAGAAAAAAAATTGTTGCGGAAAAATTTCGCTGGCAAAAAAGTTGCCACAGGAGCCTGCGAGCTGGGGTGGGCGAAATTGCCTGCGGGAGAAATGGCCCAAGGCCATTTCGTCACCCTTTTCGGAGACGAAATTTTTCATCGTCGATTTTCCATCGCCGATTTTTATTTATTTGTTTATTATTATTATTATTTTTTATTAATTATAAAAACTAAATACTAAACCAAATATTATTTAATTAAGATAAAACAATAATTGTTTTGGACTTATTAAAATATATTGGAACGGACTGGGTCAAAAATTAAGGGTCTACAATTTGCCCCCTGCTTGAACGATCTGAGACTTTAGGAAAAGAGAGTGAAAAACAATAAGACTCAATTTTTGAGATGGTTGAGGTTTTGGGTTCTGGACCCGGTTTGAGTTTTGGACTCAAGGATAATTTTATGTTCTGGACCTAAGTGTAATTTCAGGTTCTGGACCTAAGGGTAATTTTAGGTTCTGGACCTAAGAGTAATTTGGGTTATGGACCCAAACTAAGTTCTGGACTTAGAAGAGATTCTAGGTTCTGGACCTAAGGATAGTTTGGGTTCTGGACCCGAGCTAAATTCTGGACTTAGAAGAGAATCTAGGTTTTGGACCTAAGGATAATTTGGGTTCTGGACCCGAGCTAAGTTCTGGACTTAGAAAAGATTATAGGTTCTGGACCTAAGAAAAATTTGGGTTCTGGACCTAAGTTCTGGACTTAGAAGAGATTCTAGGTTCTGGACCGAAGGATAATTTAGGTTCTAGACCCGAGCTAAGTTCTGGACTTAAAATGGATTTTAGGTTTTGGACCTAAAGATAATTTGGGTTCTGGACCTGAGCGATTTGGACACTCGATCCTAAACTGGATTGGGATACTCGATCCTAACTGGATTTGGATACTCGATCCTAAATTGGATTGGGATACTCGATCCTAAACTGGATTTGGATACTCGATCCTAAACTGGATTTGGATACTCGATCCTAACTGGATTTTGACACTCGATCCTAATTTGGAAATTAGATTGGGATAATCGATCCTAACTGGATTTGGATACTCAATCCTAACTGGATTTGGATACTCGATCCTAAATTGGATTAGGATATTCAATCCTAAACTGGATTTGGATACTCGATCCTAACTGGATTTGGATACTCGATCCTAAATTGGGTTTGGATACTCGATCCTAAATTGGATTTGGATACTCGATCCTAAATTAGATTGGGATACTCGATCCTAACTGGATTGGAATACTCGATCCTAACTTGATTTGGATACTCGATCCTAAATTGGATTGGGATACTTGATCCTAAAATAAATTAGAATGCTCGATCCTAACTTGATTTGATTTGGGTACTTGGACCCGTGACTGGGTACTTTGACTCGAGAATGAATTCGATTTGATTGACCTTTTATTAGTTGAGGATTTTGGCTTAACTTGTTGTTCCATTCTTTTGTTCTTCCTTTTGCAAAAATTTAGCTATTTTTAGTTGGCCTTCATATCTTCTCCATGCCCCCCTGCATGCATAAACTTAAAAATTGAAAAGGAGAAACTTTGCCCCCTGTGTAGGCTCAAACCAAAGATTTTTTCCATGCAAGCTTCGATTGATGTTTTTGTTGTCTAGTTCTTCGCACAAGCATGTATTTCTTCTCTTTGCAAGATTACTGGAACTTTCTCAAGAAATGGGCTTTCCATGCCCCCCTAATTAGATATCTTCTTTTGATTGTTTACTTCACAGGGTGTTTGCTGTTCACTTTGATAAAGAATACAATACAAGAAAATGCAATGTGATATGCTCGTGTATGCATGATATGCATGAATAACACTTATAGTGGTTCCATGACTCATAGACCGAGGTGATTAGCAGAAGTATTCTCATTGGTTCCTTTCTGATGCTTGTTCAGGTCTTGCATTGGAATAAAAGAATGCTTCCCATTTATGAGTTTTATCTTCAAGATGTTAAAAATATGAATAATGGAGACCCCAAGCAGTAGAGTCAGGGATGCATCCATTTCAAACTATGTTTCAGCATGTCAATTGGTAGCTTCTTTATGACCTTGCCAATAATCATTTCCTTTGCCTAATGTGCCCTCCGAGGTTCGATAGTTCAACATACTCCCCTTAACTTAAAGGCTTTGTATGACAAAATATTTTTTTTTGATTTTTGAATTTTGAAATTTGAAATCAAATGTTGGCTTTGCCAAATAGATGTCAATGTACCTCAGGACTTGATTTTTCCAAATTAACATATCTATAAGTTACCGTACTAAACTCGGGAATTATTTCTATTTAAGCAAGAACTGTTGCACTTCAGATAGGCATATACACATTACTTGGCCAAAGGTCTCATTGAGTTTAAATTTTGTCTATCTCATATGCATGCTTATTCAAACTATCTTCACTAATAGACTCTACCTACCAAGAGAGATCAACAGGTCTTTAATAGGCTTGAAATGGGGTCTATAAGGGACATGGGTTTAAATGAAGGCCATTTGTAAGTGGGAGCCGATGTGACACAATGGACAAACCTTCACACTACAAATTTCTTGTTTGAACTTTAGGTAGCAAGGAATAATCTTGCTAGACTCAAAATTCCTTCTATCTTCTTGGCATTAATCTAGATCTTGATTAGGACAGTCTTTGTCCTTGCAAAAAGTTTGGTAGCCAAATTCGCTTCTTTTCCTCTTCTCCCTTTTTTTTCCTTTTATTTTCCTTATTCTTCCATTTCTTTGAGCATTTTATCATTTTGTCCTTCTTCCTTGTAGGACTGTCAAGTACAGAATTTTTAAGAACTGAATAGTCTTTCTCCTTTTTTCTTTGATTTTAATTGAATCTTTGGTTGGGTTGGACCAATTCAAGTCAATCCATCCTTATAAACCAAATGGAAGCCTTTTGTTGTCTTAGGTAGAAGAGAACTCAGTTAGCTTTTTAAACCGCCTTTTTAGGTTTTATTCTTCTTTTTTCTTTTTGTTTTCTTCTTTTTGTTTTTTTATTTTCTTTCTTTTATTTTCTTTTATTTTCTTTCTTTCTTTCCTTTTTTGGTTCTAGCTCAAACAGAGTTGTCTTGTTTGTACCAACTTGGGTTTCCAATAATGGATGAGTGGAGTAACATAAATCCTCTTTAACAAGGATAAATCATTTATTACTCTGATGTTGATGTTTTCTTGATATATTGGAGATATTAAGTGAGCTTCAACTACCCTTATGGTTTTGAGAATATCAACTATCCTTATGGTCTTGAAAACATCAACTACCCTTATGGTCTTGAGAATTTCAACTATTTTCATGGTCTTGAGAACTTCAACTATCCTCATGATCTTGACTAATCTTGCTTTCTTTGATCTTCTTGTCTCTTCATCTTAGTGATCATAAGACTTGTCAAAAGTATCACAATAGCTCAGGGTAGGTTATTGGGGTTTGTCAGCCAATGAAAAGAAAGCTAAAATTTTATGAAGGCTCAAAGGGACAACTAGGGGTTGATATTTAATAGGGTGGATACTAGTTGTTGGCTAACCAAACAATTCCTAGATCATCTCTCCCTTAAATAAGCAGAGTTGCAATTTCGCCTCGAAAGTTTGTCAAACCATGTTCTAAGACTGACTAGGACCTAGACAAAGATAATTATGCAGGAGCCCTCTATAAGTAAGCATACACAACTCAATTCTATAGAGCAATTCCCTCACCTAGTAAAGTCATTCAAGTCATGATGCATAAATATATTAATTCATGAATCATCAAGATAGATTCCTCATTGGTTGAGCACCAAAATGAACAAAGACTAACAAAAATTCTGATGAAAGTAATTTATTCAAACAAATTTAATTTTGAAAAACATGATTGTTCCAATTAAATATTAAAGAAAGCAACATTCAAGCTAAGGAAAGTTTGTTGAGTTTAAGCTTCTTTTCCTTTCACATCTTCAATATTTCCATCTTGAAAGGATGATAAAACAAAATCTTCTTCCAATCCTTTTGCCACCGTGAAGGTTGATGGTGCTGGCACTCTGTTGAATTTTCGCAAAGGATTGTCTTTTGTGTTGGTCTTTTCAGGCTCAGGCAGCTTACCACTATCAATCAAATCTTGGATATCATGTCTTAGATGAGCACATTTATTTATTTCATGCCCTTACATTTGATGAAATTGACAGAAGGCCTCGGCATTGAAGTTTGATGGCAGTGGATTATGTAACGGTCGAGGAGCTAACGGTTGTAACAACCCTTTCTTTTGCAGCTTGCTAAAAACCCAAGATAAAGGTTTCCCCAATTCTGAGAATTGTCTTTTATTTCCTTGACCGGTCGCATTAACATCAACTTCTTTTTGCATACTTTGATTGCTAGGCTAAAAATTCCCTTTGTCATTCCTTTTTATTGGAAAGCGATTTTCTCCCTTTCCCACCCTTCAATTTGTAGACAGGCTTGGAGAAGATCTTTGAAATCTCTTATAAGGGTGTGAGACATCCTTTCATGGAGATTGGGTAGAACGCCTCTCACGATCATCCTTATTTGATTAGATTCATCGGGCCTCTTCTTGAGCAAAGTAGCCTTATTTCTCCATCTTTTGACATAGTCCACAAAATTCTCATTTGGCCTTTGTCTAATGGACTCAACTTCCATTAAGGTAACTTTGAGCTCGACATTATACCCATATTGCTGAATGAAGGCCTTGTACAACATGTCCCAATCTTTTTGAGTACTTTCCTCCAAGGTGTTGAACCAATTTTCGACAATGTGGTCCAATGAGAGCATGAAATATCTCAGGGTTTGAGCTTTAGTAGCTCGGGCAGACTGCATGGCAGTGATATACTGCTTCACATGGAGATGAGGATTTCTAGTTCCATCAAATTTTGCAAAGGATGGCATCTTGAACTTGTATGGAACCTCTTCATCTAGCTTAAATAATTTGTCAATCTCGGACATCTCTTCGGTTTTTAGTTTCTTTTCAAATTTCTTTTCTAAATCAGCAATCATTTCCTCAACATCAAACATCTCGGTCTTTTCAATAGTTGCCTTCTCAACAACCTTCGACTTCTTTTTGTCTTGAGTATCTTGGTAGTATTGAGCCCAATCATCATCATCAATGATCACCTTATTGTCATCAAAAGCTACTTCACCAAATTTAATCTTCCCTTTGTCCTTTGGCTTCTTAGAGCTAGCAGACGCTTAGACATTGTTTCCTAAAATTGCAGCCAATTGGTTCTTAATGGTCTCGGCCATGGCCCCTTTTATTTCTTCCATCTTGGCATTGAGGGCATCATCCACCATTCTTTGAATTTGTTCCGGCTCCATTGCTTTTGGTGAGCAAGTGATTGAGTCATTGCTAGCTTCTTCGCTTCCGGTGTAGGTTGGATTGTCGTAAGCTTTTGAACTGTCATAATCCAGGGCTGTGACCAAAAAGGATCAATGATATGAGATGCAAATGTATGCATGTATGCACAAACAATCAACAAACAAGGACAAATAGGACATTCCTTCCAACCTTATAACATCCACACACGAATGGCGAGTCTCTTTTACTACATATATGGCTAACAAAATACCAACATGGGGTTTCTTATTTTCGAATATTTCCCTTAGACGTTTCAACCAATAGTTATATTTTCAAAAATGGAAATCAATTCATAATAATTTCCATTAATTAGGTTTTAATCCATTCAACCAACTATAGTAGCCTTTATGCTATATTGGATTAAAACTAAATTAAGAGGTTTATTATTAAAAGATTTCTCACTTGAAAAAGTAACTAATGATTCATGCCAAAAACAAGCCCATGGTCAATTATTTCTTAGTATAAACTAGGCTCACAATTGATTTTTGGTATTTCGTAATTGACCTAGATATTTGTAAGCTCTTTTGGATGAAAATGATTTTGTTTCTAAGCCCATTGTAAAAAAGATTTTAGAAAAACTAGATTTTGGGCTTAGCATTTGGGTTATGAGCAAAAGAATTTTTAATTTATTTTTAGAAAAATTTTATATCCAAAGACCATCTTGAAAAGTTTTGAAAATAGTTTTGGTATTTTAGAAAAATTTATTTTGAGCTCATAATGTATTTAGGTCATATTAGAAAAGGAACAAACCAAATAAGCCATGATTTAAACTACGATAAATTAACCATAGTCAAACAACATGCATTTGGGGTAAAAACCTAAGGAAAGTAACTAGGCCAATTACATGAGCTTTAGTCTTTGGGTTAAAAGGCTTAGGTTCCCATAGCAAGTATATACCAAATGATACAATGCTATGAGCAGTTATGCCATGCTCGATCTCCAAACCTTGAGTGAAAGTATGGTATCCCTTACATAACACAACACGGGTAACACGGGCGTCCTAACTCATGCACACGATGCAATCTAATATGATGCAATGGATAATATCATTATCAGAAAGAATAGAATAATATAAAGACCAACGAAATCAACTTCTCTTATCCCTAGTGGAGTCTCCACTGTGAGCGGGGATTTTCGCCCCCACTCCCGGTGGAATGGTTCTTGCGACTTTGGCACTGTTTAGGCTCGGGGCCTTAGAGAACACGGACCTAAGTCCAGAGAAAATGGAGTCGCCACTCGGAGGGGCTGGGAAAAAAAGAAAGGGGTGGATAACTCGATTCCTATGGAATCCCCAACCCTTTAATGGGTTCGGAAAGTTGGGTACGTGTGAGGAAGGTGAGAAATGGCCCAGCACCCCCACAATGCCCGGTTCATTAGAACCACCCTCCTTTACAGGTCTTAATATTATAAAATTCTTAAATATAACAATATTATCCATATTACACACAATAATTAAAATAAAGCAATGATATATTGAACATCAAAACAATTTCCAAGCAAAACAAATAAATGGACACCCATCCGAAGATGGAAAAATGCCCTTACATAATCCATGCCTAAGTAGGACACCCACCGAAAGGTAGAAACATGCCCTTTATATTGGTTCTAAAATAGAAAAGCAATTTAAATTACATGATATTTAACTAAAGAGGTACCCACCAAGTGGAAACATACCTCTTACAACATTTGGAAATCTAAATAAATCGATAAAAGTAAATAAACATTCATCATAAATAAATCATTCATCAAAGATATTAAACATCAATAGAATGTAAACATCCATCCATGATAAACTAAATAAATCAAGCATTGAACTTAAATAAACCAACAAAGCATTGAAAATAAATTAAAGCATATAATAGACTGCATAATCAAATATAAAATTAAATAAAGCAAATAAAGATTCAAATAAGGGCTACTGTTTCTATTTAAGATTCTTTATTTAATGTGTTTAGTGTTTTGGAATTTATGGGTTTAAGCTACTGTGGGTTTTAAAGGAATTGAAAAGGATTAAAGTTTTATAATTTAAGGGGTTTATAAAGTTCTTTGATTAACCAAATTAGTGTTTGAGGAGTGTAATCATGAAATTAGGGGGTTTAGAAAAATTAGAGTTTAAGGTTTTAAGGGAATTAGGGTTTAAGAAAACTAGGATTTAGAATAATTGGATTGAGGTTACTGTCTTGGTTTTAAAGTTAAATTATGGCTTTTAGTGTTTCGAAGAATGTATTAGATTTTAGAATTTGGAAAAAACAATTTATAGTTTTATGAAGCTTTATGTGATTTTTAGAAGATGTAAGTGAAATTTAGGGTTTTAAGGTTTTGAAACATTGGAAAACAGGTTAGGGTTTTGGGGAATTAATGAAATGATTTAAGGTTTTGAAAAGTTGGAATGTAGATTAGGGTTTTGATATTTTGAAGAAACAGAAAAAGTAATTTAGGGTTTTTGAAAATAGAGGAGACTATTTAATGTTCTAAGGTTTAGAAAAAGTAAATTAGGGTTCTTAGGTTTAGAAAAAGTAAATTAGGGTTCTTAGGTTTTTAAAATCAAAAGAAAGAGTTTAATGATTCAAGCTACTGTAAAAAAAAGAATTTGATATTCATACCTTCGTTTATTGGTTCCACAAAAAATTGCTTCTTGGATGAACAAGAACAAAGGCAAGATGGTTGCCTTTGATGGATTGAATTTGCTTGTTTGCTTCTCTCAAAAGTCCGATAATTAATCTCTACCAAAAAGTTTCTCCTAGTCCGATCGATTCTCTTAAATTTTTCCTTTAAATTTTTGATCCCCTTCTGTGTTGTTTTTAGTCCTTATTTATAGAAGATTTTTATGATTAATCTTAGTTACTCATGGAATCTAACATTAATTAAGAAAAGAAAACCGAAACTGAATTAAATTGAATTTGGTTTCGAAAAAATTTGCGTTTGAAAAATTTCGCTGGCGAAAAAAAATGCTGTGGAAAAATTTTACTGGCGAAAAAGTTGCCACAGGAGCTTGCGAGCTGGGGCGGGCGAAATTGCCTGCGGGCCATTTCGTCCCTCTTTTTGGTGACAAAATTTTTTGTCGCCGATTTTTATTTTTATTTATTTGTTTATTTTTTATTAATTATAAAAACTAAATACTAAACCAAATATTATTTAATTAAGATAACACAAAAATTGTTTTGGACTTATTAAAATATATTGGACCGGAGTGGGTCAAAAATTAAGGGTCTACAAGCATTATTCATTTAAAAAATAATATTAGTTCCTTAAAATTCCAAAACCCTATTTTCTAAATTCTAAAACCAAAAATCTTAATTTTCAACACCAAAACCTACAATCCTAGAAGCCAGTTTCTAAAATTTTCTAGGGCGCTGCCCCCTTGACCCCCGCCCACTAACCGACTAGCGGGACCTCCATATGGGCTTGTCGAAGGGGTCAATATTCATTTGTGTATTATGAGTCCGCGTATTTAACTTTCCTTTTTCCAAAGCCCGAATTTAGCAATTTAAATTCTAAAATCCTATTTTAAGATTCGAACCCTAAAGTATATATTTATTGCTTTATTTAATTTTAGATTTGATTATGTAGTTTATTATATGCTTTGATTTATTTAATTTCAATGCTTAATTTATTTAATTTATCATGGATGAATGCTTATTATATATATTGATTGATGTTTAATATCTTTGATAATGATTTATTTATTATGAATGGTTATTTACTTTTATCGATTTATTTTGATTCTCAAAAGTGTAAGAGGTATGTTTCCACTTTGTGGGTACCTCATTAGTTAAATATCATGTAATTTAAATTGCTTTTATATTTTGGACCAATGTAAAGGACATGTTTCTACCTTTTGGTGGGTGTCCTATTTAGTTTAGACATGGATGATGTAAGGACATGTTTCCATCCTCGGATGGGTGTCCATTTATTTGTTTTGCTTGGACATTGCTTTGATTTTAATATAACGATGCTTTATTTCAATTGTTGTGTGTAATATGGATAATATTGTTATATTTAAAAATTTTATAATATTAAGACCTGTAAAGGAGGCCAGTTCCAATGAACCGGGCATTGTGGGGGTGCTGGGCCATTTCTCACCTTCCCCACACGTACCCAACTTTCTGAACCCATTAGGGAGTTAGGGATTCCTTAGGAATCGAGTCATCCACCCCTTTCTTTTTCCCGACCTGTTCGGATGGTGACTCCATTTTCTCCAGACTTAGATTCGTGTTCTCTAAGGCCCCGAGCCTAAACAATGCCGAAGTCGCAAGAACCATTCCACCGGGAGTGGGGGCAAAAATCCCCGCTCACAGTGGCAACTCCACTAGGGACAAGAGAAGTTGATTCCGTTGGTCTTTTTATTATTCTATTTTTTCTTATAATGATATTATCCATTGCGTCATATTAGATTGCATCGTGTGCGTGAGTTATGATGCCTGTGTTACCCGTGTTGTGTTATGTAAGGGATACCATACTTTCACTCAAGGTATGGAGATCGAGCATGGCATAACCACTCATAGCCTCGTGCCATTTGGTATATACTTGCTATGGGAACCTAAGCCTTTTAACCCAAAGACTAAAGCTCATGTAATTGGCTTAGTTACTTTCCTTAGGTTTTACCCCAAATGCATTTTATTTGACTATGGTTAATTTGTCTTGGCTTAAATCATGGCTTATTTGGCTTGTTCTTTTTCTAATATGACTAAGTACATTGTAAGCTCAAAATAAATTTTTCTTTAAAGTCCAAAAGACCAAAACTATTTTCAAAACTTTTCAAAATGGTCTTTAGACATAAAACTTTTCTAAAAAAGAAATCAAAATTTTCTTTATTCATGACCCAAATACTAAGCCCAAAATCCATTTTTTTTTCTAAAATCTTTTTACAATGGGCTTAGAATCAAAATTATTTTCATCCAAAAGAGCTTACAAATCATTTAGGTCAATTACGAAATGCCAAAATTCAATTGTGAGCCTAGTTTATACAAAGAATAATTAATCATGGGCTTGTTTTTGGCATGAATCATTAGTTACTTTTTTTAAGTGAGAAATCTATTTATAATAAACCTCTTAATTTAGTTTTAATCCAATATAGCGTAAAACCTACTTTAGTTGGTTGAATGGATTAAAAGCTAATTAATGGAAATTATCATGAACTAATTTTCATTTTTAAAAATATAATTATTGGTTGAAACGTCCGAGGGAATTATTCGAAAAATAAGATACCCCATGTTGGTATTTTGTTAACCATATTACCTAGGAAAAGAGACTTGCCATTTGAGTGTGGATGTTATAAGGTTGGAAGGAGCGTCCTATTTATCCTTGTTTGTTTAATGTTTGTGCATACATGCATACATACATATATTGGCATCACATATCCTTGATCCTCTCTGGGTCATAGACCTAGAGTACGATAATTCAAGAGCATACAACGACACGACCTACAACATTAATTTTGATTCTAGTGCTTCATTGGAAGGATGGATGCAAACCAACTAAGGGACATAGTCGATGAAGTTGTCAAAGCTAGGATGGCCGAGCTACGAGATCAATTGGTTGAAATTATGGAGACCCAGTTGTTTGAAATTCTAGAGGTCATCAACAATGCTAACGAGGCATCTCCCATTAATGTAAAGAAGAAAGAAAAGGGCAGCATTAACAAGGAACATTTCTACTAGTAGAGACCGAATGGAAAATGAGGGATCAATCCTTATTCTTCAAGGCCAGTTGAATCATGTGCTGTCTAACTGGTGCAATAAGGGCAGCTACCACCCCAATGAGCAAAATCAAAGAAAAAGAAGAGGTGTTGAGAAAAATGTAGCAACTGAACCAACAAAGAAGCATAAATTTTCAAACTTGGGGGAGCCTTTGTCAAAGATGTTAGAAAATCTAATAAATATGGATTTGCTACAACCATTGACTCCTCGGCCTCTACTGCCAAATTTTGATGCCAAGGTCTTCTGTCAATTCCATCAAATGCATGGGCATGAGACAGATAAATGTGTTCACTTAAGGCACAAAATCCAATATTTGATTGACAGTGGAAAGCTGCCTGAGCCTGATAAGCCCAACACTAAGAATGATCCTTTGCCTAAATTTGGAAGGGCGTCACCACTTGCAACCTTCATGATGAGTTTTATCTTGTCATCTTGTCATGATATGGAAAGAGAAGCTACTAAAGATGATGTGCTTGGGCTAATTATGGATGATGAAGCAATGGCCCTTGATGATGGAAAAAAAAATCCTTGCCCTTGAGATGTCTAAATAAATGAAGTATCTTCAACTTCAACTCAACGAACTTCCCTTAGCTTTGAGTGTTGCTCTATTTATTTTGCTTTCTTTAATATTTAATTGGAACAATTATGTTTTTTTTTTCAAATTTAAAGTTGTTTGAATAAATTATTTTTATTAAAAATTTTGTTGGTCTTTGCTCATTTTGTTGCTCAACCAATAAGGAATCTAGCTTGATATTCATAAATTAATATATTTATGCATCATGACTTAAACGAATTTACTAGGTGAGGGAATTACTCTATAGCATTGAGTTGTGTATGCTTACTTAGAGAGGGCTCCTGCATAATTACCTTTGTCTAGGTCCTAGTCAGTCTTGGACACATGCTTTGACAAACTTTCGAGGTGAAATTGAACTCTGCTTATTTAAGAGAGAAATGATCTAGGCATTGTTTGGTTAGCCAACAACTAGTATCCACCCTATTAAATATCAATCCCTAGTTGTCCCTTTGAGCCTTCATAAAATTTTAGCTTTCTTTTCATTGGCTTACAAATCCCAATAACCTACCCTGAGCTGTTGTGATACTTTTGACAAGTCTAATGATCACTAAGATGAAGAGGCAAGAAGATCAAAGAAAGCAATGGTTAGTCAAGATCATGAGGATAGTTGAAGTTCTCAAGACCATGAAGATAGTTGATGTTCTCAAGACCATAAGGGTAGTTGATGTTTTCAAGACCATAAGGGTAGTTGATGTTTTTAAGACCATGAGGGTAGTTGAAGTTCTCCTAATATCTCTAATATATCAAGACAACATCAAGGTAACAAATGATTTATCCCTATTAAAGGAGATTTATACCACTCTGCTCATCCATTATTGGAAACCGAAGTTGGTACAAACAAGACAACTCTGTTTAAGCTGGAACCAAAAAAACAAAAAAAAACAAAAAAAAAGAAAGAAAGAAAGAAAAGAAAGAAAATAAAAGAAAATAAAAGATAAAAGAAGAAAACAAAAAGGAAAAAAGAAAGATAAAGCCTAAAAAGGCGGTTCATAAAGCCAATGAAGTTCTCTTTTACCTAAAGCAGTAAAAGGCTTCCATTTGGTTCCTAAGGACATTTTGACTTGAGTTGGTCCAACCCAACCAAAGATTCAATCAAAATTGGAGAAAAAGGAAGAAGACCATCCAATTCTTAAAAGTTCTGTACTTGACAGTCCTACAAAGAAGAAGGACAAAATGATAAAATGCTCAAAGAAAGGGAAGAGTAAGAAAAATAAAAGGAAAGAAAATGGAGAAGAAGAAAAGAAGCGAATTTGGGTACCAAACTTTTTACAAGGGTAAAAACTATCCTAATCAAGATCCAGATTAATGCCAAGAAGATGGAAAGAATTTAGAGTCTAGCAAGATTTCTCCCAGCTGCCTAAAGTTCAAACAAGAAATTTGTAGTGTAAGAGTTTGTCTATAGTGTCATAATGGCTCCGACTTACAAATGGCTTTCATTTAACCCATATCCCTTATAGACCCCATTTCAAGCATATCAAAGACCTGTTGATCTCTCTTGGTAGGTAGAGTCTATTAGTGGAGATGGTTTGAACAAGCATGCATATGAGATAGACAATATTTAAACTCAATGAGACCTTTGGCCAAGTAATGAGTATGTGCCTATCTGAAGTACAATAATTCTTGCTTAAATAGAAATGATTCCCGAGTTTAGTATGGTAACTAGGGTTGTCATGTTATAGATATGTTAATTTGAAAAATCAAGTCCTGAGGTATATTGACATTAATTTGGCAAAGCCAACATTTGTTTTCAAAATCAAAATTCAAAAAAAAATAATAAAAAAAATATTTTGTCATACAAAGCCTTCAAGTTAAGGGAAGTATGTTGAACCTCCAAAGGACACATTGGGCAAAGCAAATGATTATTGGCAAGGTCATCAACTGACATACTGAAACATAGTTCAAAATTGATGAATCCCTAACTCTGCTGCTTGAGGCCTCCATTATTCATGTTTTCAATATCTCAAAGATAAAATCCATAAATGCAAAGCTTCCTGTCATTCCAATGCAAGACTTGAACGAGCGTCTGAAAGGAACCAATGAGAACACTTCTGCTGATCACCTCGGTCTGTGAGTCGATGGAACGACTGTAAGTATTATTCATGAATATCATGCATAAATGAGCATATGACATCACATTTTCTTATCTTGCATTGTCTATTCTTTATCAAAGTGAACAACAAACACCATGTAAAGTGAACAATCCAAAGAAGATATCAAATTAGGCGGGCATGGAAAGCCCATTGCTTGAGAAAGTTTTAGTAATCTTGCAAAGAAAAGGAATACGTGCTTATGTGAAGAACTAGACAACAAAAACATCAATCAAAGCTTGCATGGAAAAAATCTTTGGTTTGAGCCTACACAGGGGGCAAAGTTTCTCCTTTCCAATTTTTTGAGTTTATATACCAAACATTTTCAAACTCACTTGTAAATATTTTGCCAGGCAGGGGGCAAGGAGAAGATATGAGGGCCAACTAAAAATAGCTGAATTTTTGCAAAAGGAAGAACAAAAGAATGGAACAATAAGTTAAGCCAGAATCCTCAACTAGTAAAAGGTCAGTTAACTCCAATTCAATCTCGGGCCTAAGTACCCAGTCACGGGTCCAAGTACCCAAATTAAATCCAGTTAGGGATCGAGTATCCAAATCCAGTTTAGGATCGAGTATCCAAATCCAGGTTAGGATCGAGCATCTAAATTCAGTTAGGATCGAGTATCCCAATCCAATTTAGGATTGAGTATCCAAATCCAGTTAGGATCGAGTATCCCAATCCAATTTAGGATCGAGCATCCAAATCCAGTTACGATTGAGTATCCCAATCCAATTTAGGATCGAGTATCCAAATCTAGTTAGGATCAAGTATCCCAATCCAATTTAGGATCGAGCATCCAAATCCAGTTAGGATCGAGTATCCCAATCCAGTTTAGGATCGAGTATCCAAATCGAGTTAGGATCAAGTATCCCAATCCAATTTAGGATCGAGTATCCAAATCCAGTTAGGATCGAGTATCCAAATCCAATTTTGGATCGAGTATCCAAATCCTGTTAGGATCGAGTATTCCAATCCAATTTAGGATAATCCAGTTAGGATCGAGTATCCAAATCTAGTTTAGGGTCCAGAACCCAAAATTACTCTTAGGTCCAGAACCTAAAATTATCCTTGAGTCCAGAACTCGAACCCGGTCTAGAACCCAAAACCTCAACCATCTCAGAAAAATTAAGTCTTATTGCTTTTCACTCTCTTTTACTAATGTCTCAGATCGTTAAAGCAGGGGGCAAACTATAGACCTTTAATATTTGACCAAGTCCGGTCCAATATATTTTAATTAGTCCAAAATATTTTTTGTGTTATCTTAATTAAATAATATTTTTTTACTATTTATTTTTTATAACTTTTTTTTAAAAAATTATAATAATAATAATAAATAATAAACAAATAAAAAAATAAAAAAAATTGGTGACGAAAAAATCGGCGACGAAGTGGACGAAATGGCCCGCAGCCCGCCAGTGCACGCTCGCTCGCTAGTTTTTGCCCATAGCTATCGTAGCAGTGTTTTCGCCAACAAAATTTTTTCGACGCAATTTTTTTCGAAACCAAATTCTATTTGGTTTCGGTTTTCTTTTCCTAATTAAATACAGTTTCCTTAAACAATTAAAATTAATCATCTAAATTTCCTATAAATAAGACTAAAAAGCACAGAAAGAAGGAGAGGAAAAACTTAGGAGGAGAATCGGAGAAAAACTTTGGATCGGATAGTGGGGAGATTAAGTAAAACGATCGGACTTTTGAGAGGAATAAGCAAGCAAGTAATCAATCCATCAAAGGCAGCCATCTTGCCTTTGTCCTTGTTCATCCATGAAGCAATTTTTGGTGAAACCAACGAACGAAGGTTTGAATCTTTAATCTCTTTTTATTTTATTTTCTTATAGTAGCTTTGTTTCTTTGATTCTTAAGATTATACACACAAAACATTTATTTATAAACATGTAGTAACATTGATCCTCGTTTTAATAACATACACACTTTTCTTTTTCTAAATACCTTAAAAACCCTAATTCGTTTCTTTGTTTTCCAAAATTCTTAAATCGTTCCTTTTGTTTCTTCTAAAACCTAAGAACCCTAATCTATTTCTTCAAAATCTTAAAAACCCTAATCTACTTTCCAATTTTCCAAAACCTTAAATCATTTTATTAATTCCCAAAACCCTAATCTACTTTCCAATTTTCCAAAACCTTAAATCGTTTTATTAATTCCCAAAACCCTAATCCACTTTCCAATTTTCCAAAACCTTAAAACCCTAAATTGATCCTTCTATTTCCAAAAAACCCTAAAAAATACTTTCTGTTTCCAAAAACCTTAAATCGTCTTGCCTATTTCCAAAAAATTTATAAAACTCTAAACTGTTTTCTCAAATCCTAAAACCAAAACATGTTTTCCAAAACACCAAAAACCCTAATTCCCCTAAAACCGTAAACCCTAATTTTTCTGAGCTCTAATCCTTAAAACCTTAAAACCTTATAAACCTAAATATTAAAATTCAACACAGTAAGCCTAAAAACAACAATTCAGTAGCTAATAATCATAAACCTAATGTTTTAATATTCTAAAACCTTAATTTTATAATTTTACACTTTAAACCCTAATTTGATCATCAAAGAACCTTACTAATTTCCTAAATTATAAAACCCTAACCCATTTCAATTCTCTTAAAACGTCCAGTAGCATTATTCATTTAAAAAATAATATTAGTTACTTAAAATTCCAAAACCCTATTTTATAAATTCTAAAACCTAAAATCTTAATTTTCAACACCAAAACCTACAATCCTAGAAGCCAGCTTCTAAAATTTTATAGGGCGCTGCCCCCCTTGATCCCCACCCGCTAACCGGCTAGAGGGACCGCCGTATGGGCTCGTCGAAGGGGTCAATATTCATTTGTGTATTATGAGTCCGTGTATTTAACATTTCTTTTTCCAAAGCCCTAATTTAGTAATTAAAATTCTAAAATCCTATTTTAAGATGCGAACCCTAAAGTATATATTTATTGCTTTATTTAATTTTAGATTTGATTATGTAGTTTATTATATGCTTTGATTTATTTAATTTCAATGCTTGATTTATTTAATTTATCATGGATGAATGCTTATTATATATTTTGATTGATGTTTAATATCTTTGATAATGATTTATTTATTATGAATGGTTATTTACTTTTATCAATTTATTTTGATTCTCAAAAGTGTAAGAGGTATGTTTTCACTTTGTGAGTATCTTATTAGTTAAATATCATGTAATTTAAATTGCTTTTATATTTTGGACCAATGTAAAGGACATGTTTCTACCTTTTGGAGGGTGTTCTATTTAGTTTAGACATGGATGATGTAAGGACATGTTTCCATCCTCGGATGGGTGTCCATTTATTTGTCTTGCTTGGACATTGCTTTGATTTTAATATAATGATGCTTTATTTCAATTGTTGTGTGTACTACGGATAATATTGTTATATTTAAGAATTTTATAATATTAAGACCTATAAAGGAGGCTGGTTCTAATGAACCGGGAGTTGTGGGGGTGCTGGGCCATTTCTCACCTTCCCCACACGTACCCAACTTTCCGAACCCATTAGGAGGTTAGGGATTCCTTAGGAATCGAGTCATCCACCCCTTTTTTTTTCCAGCCCGTCCGGGTGGCGACTCCATTTTCTCCGAACTTAGGTCTGTGTTCTCTAAGGCCCTGAGCCTAAACAGTGTCGAAGTCGCAAGAACCATTCCATCGGGAGTGGGGGCAAAAATCCCCGCTCACAATACTCTTATTGGAGATTTCAAAGATCTTCTCCAAGCTGGCTTGTAAATGGAAGAATATAAAAAAAATAATTGCTTTTTTGCATGAAGGAATAAGAAAGGGAATTATTAGTATGGCAGTCAAGGTGCATAGAAAGTAGTGGATGTCAATGCAACTGGTGAAAAAAATAGAAGAGTTTCTAGAGTTGGGGAAACCTAAATCTTAGGTTTTCAAAAGTTACAAAAGAAAGGGTTGTTACAGCCATTGGCTCCTCGACCTTTGCTAAATCCTTTACCACTGAACTTTGATGCAAAAGTTTTCTGCCAATTCCATCAAATGCAAGGGCATGAGATAGACAAATGCTTACGACTAAGGCATGAGATCCAAAATCTTATTCACAATGGAAAGTTGCCTGAACCCAACAAGCCTAGCATAAAGGATAATCCTTTGCCTAGGTTTAGCAGAGTACCATCACCAAAAACATTTATGATAGGCGGAGGATTGAATAAGAAGTATTTTATGTCATCTTTTCAAGACATGGATGGAGAGGCCACTAAAGAAGAAGAGTTGCATAGTAAGATTAAACCAATTATGGTTAAGAAAGAAGTGACCATTTGTGTTGTGATTGGGACTCAACTGATAGTAATGGTGAATCAGAATCCAAGGAAGAAGAATAGACGTAGTCTAGGCCTGAAGAGGATGAGGTGCTGAACACTCACACTGGCAAACCTTATGGGAGGCCTCCACTAAAGAAAGTAGAAGCTGACAATGGAAAAGATGCTGAAATAGGTGGGAAAAAAAGAGGAAGATGATGATGTCCTTAAGTAATTGAAAAGAACTCAAGGTAGTATAAGTATTTGGGATTTACTAACTACATCCAAGAAGCATCGAGAGACTATGGCTAAAGCTATAGCTAGCATGCAGATTTTTACTTCTGCAACAACAGAGAAGCTGATTGGCTTTATAGGAGTAAATAAAGCTTAAGAAGTGAAGAAAGGGGAAGACTTTCAAAAAGGGAACAAGGTTGATGTTAGGGTGGTTTCATTCTCAGATGTTGATTTGCTAGAAGAAGGGAGAGATCACATCCGTCCACTTTTCATTAAGGTATAAATCAAAGGAAAAAGAACTCCTTGTGTTATGGTTGATGATGGATTTGTGTAATAAATGTGTGCCCACTCAAGATTTTACCAAAGCTAGCTATGTCCACATGTGGTTTGAGTCCAACTGAGGTGACAATTAGGGCTTATGACAATACTAAAAGGCAACCTGAGGGAACTTTTGAAGTTGTTGTGAAGGATGGCCCTATTAAATCCATGGTGAAGTTTATAGTCTTGGATATACCAGTCACCTTTTCATTGTTGTTGGGTTGTCCTCTTGGTGGAGTTCCTTTGACACTCCATCAAAACATGAAGTTCCCAAATTGGGATGAGACAGTGGTTATCGAGGCTAAAGACCATGAGGTAGTGAATGCTCTGATGATTGAGAGGCCTCTCAACGGGTTTCGAGTAACTATTGTTTTTTATAATGAGATAGTTGACTCCAAAGTCTTGACCATGATGAAGAAAATAAATTATCTACCATGGACTAGCATGGGAAAAGGGAAGACAAGTGTGACTCCAAAGTCTTGACCATGATGAAGAAAATAAATTATCTACCATGGACTAGCATGGGAAAAGGGAAGACAAGTGTGACAAAGCTTCTAGATTTCAAGACTCAAGTTTTCAGAAAAGGGTTGGGATACAAGGAAGCTAATAAAAGTGTTCTGCTAAAGAGAAATAAGAAGATGAATTTTCCTCCAATTGAAGAGACATTTGTCAAAGCTCCAGATTTAGGACCACTACAAGGAAAGCTGGAGCCAATCATGTTCAAGGGAACACTGGTTCCAGGTTTTGAGATATTCGATGATGTTGCAAAATTTGTGCAATAAATAGAGAATAAGCTTGTTTTACCAACTGACAAGTAATCCAACCCAGAAGAGGATAAGGAAGCTATTTTGAAAATTTAGAAAACTCTAGAGGAGATTGTTGCTCTCATCGAGGAGCAGTTTGAAAGCCTTATAGTTTTTAATTATGAGAACACTAATTCTAATTTTGATTTTGATTTGTCTGCTCTTTATGAGGATGATGATGTTTTCTTTTCTAAAATGAATGCAATAAAGTCTGATTTTCTTACTTTTGTGATATTTTTCCTGATGGTTGCATACATTCTTGTAGTGATTACATGAACATTTTTAATATTAACTTTGTTGATACATAATCATTAAATTTGAAAACAATTGACAATCCTAAAAATCTTAGTATAGTATTTTACTCTTGAAGAGAAAGAGATTTGAAAAAAAAATATTCAAAAAATATGAAGAAGTCTTTGCTTGGTCTTATAAAAATATGCCTAGAATTGATCAACATATAGCCGAGCATATGATTACTACTTATACTCACATGAAGCATATCAAACAAAAGCTAAGAAAGTTAAGACCAGAATGGGTAGAGTTAATCAAAGAGGAAGTCACTAAGTAGATATAAGTGAAATTCCTAGAGGTGATAGATTTCCCTGACTGGTTAGCTAATATAGTTCTTGCGCCAAAGAAAGATGGGAGGATTTAGGGCTTGTGTGGATTATATAGATTTTAAAAAGTCTTCCCCTAAGGATGATTTTCCTTTACCCCATATAGATGTCCTTATTGATAGTGCAGATTCTAGTGTGCTACACTCATTTATAGATGGATTTTCTAGATACAATCAAGTGTTAATGGCCCAAGAGGATAAAGCCAAAACTACCTTCATTACTACATGGGTATATTTTGTTATAGGGTAATGCCATTTGGATTAAAGAATGCCAGAGCAACCTATCAGAGGATGACCACTACCTTGTTTCATGATATGATACATAAGGAGATTGAGGTTTATATTGATCATATGATGGTGAAGTCAGATATGAGAGAACAACATTTCCATAACTTAGAGACCTTCTTTGGGAGGGCGGTGAAGTACAATCTACGGTTAAATCCAAAGAAGTGTGTGTTCAGGGTTACTTAAGGTAAGATGTTGGGGCATGTCCTTGGCCCAAATGGCATTGAGATTGACCCTAACAGGATTAAGGCAATTAGGGATATGCCAGCCCCTAAGACGAAGAAGGAAGTTTGGGGGGGTTTATCCGAAGGTTACAATATATCAGTAGGGTCATTGCAAAACTCACAACAATTTGTGAACCTATCTTTAAATTGCTTAAAAAGAACCCGCCGGTTGAGTGGAATGAAGAGTGTCAGAAGGCCTTTGAGTGCATAAAGGAGTATTGATTGAATCCACCTATTTTGAAACCACCCAAACCTAGTAAACCTTTGATATTGTACCTAGCAGTAGAAGAAGAATCAATATGAGAGATGCTAGCCAAGGCAGATGAATCAAGGGTTGAGTATGCAATTTACTATTTAAGTAGCAAGCTTCTGCCTTATGAAATTAAGTATAGTATCATTGAAAAGACTTGTATAGTTGTAGTTTGGTCATCAAAGAAGTTATGACATTACTTTCAATCTTATAGTGTGCAAGCAATTTCTAGGATAAATCTAGTGAAATATTTAAGAGAGACGCCTTTGCTAATTGGGAAGTATGGCCGGTGGTTGATAATACTAGAAAAATTTTAGATTGAGTGTATAACTAAGAAAACCCATTAAAATTAAAGCAGTAGCAGAATTCGTGGCTCAACAACTACTATCTGAGAGTGATGAAGTAACTTTAAAATTTCCAGATGAACATTCAGAGACCATAGAAGTACAAGGATGGAAGATGTATTTTGATTGAGCAATAAATATAAAGGGAGTTGGTTTAAGAGTAATATTGGAATAACCAAAAGGAGAACTCATCCCTTTAGTTGATAAGTTGAAATTCAAGGTAACCAACAATATGGTAGAGTATAAAGCATGTATCTTTGGTTTGGAAACCTTGATGATAATTAAGGTTGATAAAGTGTAGTTTTTTGGTGATTCATTGCTAGTGGTATCCCATGTAAATGGAGAATGGGAGTTGAAGGAAGAAAAGTTGAAGCCATAACATGACTACTTGACTATGATGAAGAAGAACTTCAAGGATTGTATGTTTATAGACTTGCTAAGGGAGGAAAACCAGATGGTTGATGCCCTAGCCACAATAGCTTTGGTGTGAGAGAATTCTGTTAAATTATTCCTTAAACATCTGGTTTTGACTAGTTCATTAACCACTTGTTATAAATATGAAATGGTCATGGAAATTGATATAGATCATGATGTGTGATATGATACTATAAAGCAATTTCTGGAAAATAGGGAATACCCATTGGGGGAAACAAGGGAGGAAAGAAGATCTATAAGGTGATAATCTTTGTAATACATCACCTTCCAAAGGAAGAAATATCTTAGATGCCATGATGAGGTGTATTTAAGATGTTTGAGGAAGTTTGAAATTGAGCAGATGATGTCAGAAATACATGCAAAAAACTGTGGATCCCACATGAATGGCTTAGCCTTGGCTAAGAAGATAATCCAGTAAGGTTACTATTAGTTGACCATGGAGAAAGATTATATAGATTTTATGAAAAGATGCCAGTAATGCCAGATGTAAAGAAACTTAAATCACCTACGTCCCGAAGAATTGCATTATATGTCTTCATCTTAGCCTTTTGTAACTTAGGGGATTGATACTAATAGGGAGATACATCCGACAACCTCAAATGGTCACCTATACATTATGGTAGTAGTGGATTACTTTTCAAAATGGGTTGATGCTAAATCTTTCAATAAGGTGAGGTCAAAGCAAATAACTTGATTTATTGAGAAAACTCTCATCTACAAATATGGAGTCCTAAACAATGTGGTATTAGACAATGGGGTGCAATTTTAAGGAGCAATTAAGGACTTATTTTTTAAGTAACATATTTGTCATCAACGATCCTCCCCTTGTAGACCAAAAGCTAATAGTGCAATGGAAGCAACAAATAAGACAATTAAGCAGATTCTTTCCAAGATGACCAAGATGTATAGGGATTAGTCGAAAATGCTTCCATTTACTTTATAGGGATATAGAACAAGTGTGCAGACCCCGACTAGAATGATGTCATTTTCTTTGGTTTATGAAATGAAAACAGTGTTGCCTATTAATATTGAGTTCAAGTTTCTCAAGGTGGTCTTAGAAGCCAAGTTTCCTGAGACATAATGGGTAATAAGTAGATATACACAACTAGCTTTATTGAAAGAAATAAAGTTAAAGGCAGTGTATCATCACCAGCTGTATCAAAGAAAGATAGCACAAGCCTACAATAGAAGGGTTAGAATCATAAAGCTTAAAGCTGATAACTTAGTATTAAAGCAGTGCAAGCCTAATATTCCTGATCTAAGAGGGAAGTTTAGACCAAGTTAGGAAGGACTGTATGTTGTGAAATAAGTGATGAAGAAGGGTGCAATCAAATTATCAGACGTGTATGGGAATGAATTTAGTGAACCAGTGAACGTTGACATGCTGAAGAAGTTTTATGTTTAAAAAAAAGCTTGCTAGGTTGAAAACCCGTTGTAGACCCTTAATTTTTTACCAAGTTCACTCCAAAGATTTTAAACAGTCCCAAATAATTTTTGTAGTATTTGTTATTTAAATTTTATTATTTATTATTTATTTTAATTATATAATATTTATTTTAATAATATTTATTACTTATTTTCTTAATATATATATATAATATTTATTATTTATCATTTACTATTTATTTTAATAATATAATATTTATTTTATAATGTTTATTTTAATAATATTTATTATTTGTTTTTTTAAAATATATTATTTATTATAATAAAATAATATATATTATTTATTAATATTTTAATATAATATTTTTAATAGTAAAAATAAAAAATAAAAATATATACATGTAAAAATTATAAAGAACAGAAAATAAAAAAATCGGACGGTCGAATCGGTGGGCACCACGCGACGGCAGCCAAATGGCCTAATGCAGGCCAATTCGCCAAAGGATTATGGGTACCAAACTTTTTACTAAGGCGAAGACTATCCTAATCAAGATCAAGATTCATCTAAGGAATAAAGAAGAATGTTGAAGCTCTATCTTTTCACACTTCCAACTATCTAAACAAGAAATTTGTAGTGTGAGGGTTTGCTCATTGTGTCACAATGGCTTCAACTTACAAATGGCCTTCATTTAACCAATATCCCGTATAGACCCCATTTCAAGCCTATCAAAGACCTGTTGATATCTCTTGGTAGGTAGAGTCTATTAGTGGAGATAGTTTGAATAAGCATGCATATGAGATATATAATATTTAAACTCGATGAGACCTTTGGCTAAGTAATATGTATGTGCTTATCTGAAGTGCAACAGTTTTTTCTTAAATAGAAATGATTCCCAAGTTTATTACGGTAACTAGGGTTGTCATGTTATAGACATGTTAATTTGAAAAATTGAGTCCTGAGGTACAATGATACTAATTTGACAAGGCCAACATTTGATTTCAAAATCAAAATTCAAAAAGAAAAAATTTATACAAAACCTTCAAGTTAAGGGAAGTATGTCAAATAGTCGAACCTCGAAGGATACATTGGGCAAAGTAAATGATTATTGGCAAGGTTATGAAGAAACTACCAATTGACATGTTGAATCCTAGTTTGAAATGAATGTATCTATGCTTATTGGGGCCTCCATTATTTATGTTTTCAACATCTTTAAGATAAAAGCCATAAAAGCGAAGCCTTCTGTCATTCTAGTGCAAGACCTGAATGAAAATCTAGAAGAAATCCGTGAGAACACTTCAGCTGATCACCTCGGTCTGTGAGTAAATTAAACCTCTGTAAGTATTATCCATGCATATCATGCATACATGAGCATATCACACTCCCTTTTTCTTTGTCAAAAGTCAACAGCAAAATTCTATGAAGCAACCATAAAGCGGATATGGAATCACGGGGCATGGAAGGCCCATTGCTTGAGGAAGCTTCAGTCATTCTACAAAAGAAAAAATGCATGCTTGTCCGAAGAACTAAAAAATATACAAACGTCAAGCAAAGCATTGTATAGAAAAAATCATGGGTTTCAGCCTACACAGGGGGCAAAGTTTCTCCTTTCAATTTTTTGAGTTTATGCGTGTACAAAATATTTTTAGACTCACTTCCAATATTTTGTCACGCAGGGGGCAAGGAGGAAATATAAGAGCCCATCTAAAATTGGCTGAAGGCCAGCTAAAAAATGGCAAAATTTTTTCCAAAAGTACAAAGGAAGAACAAAGAGAATGGACAAAAGTAGAAAATTAGAACTCTCAAAAAAAAATAATGATGCAAAAGCCAAAAGATCACTCTAGCTAAAGGAGCAAAAGTCAAGGATAAAGACCCGATCTCCAATGGATAAAGATCCATGTTTCAAGGGTAAAGACCCAATCTTCAATGGATAAAGATCCATGTTTCAAGGGTAAAGACCCAATCTTCAATGGATAAAGATCCATGTTTCAAGGGTAAATACCCGATCTCTAATGGATAAAGATCCATGTTTCAAGGGTAAAGACCCAATCTCCAATGGATAAAGATCCATGTTGTAAGGGTAAAGACCCAATCTCCCATGGATAAAGATCCATTTTTGGTGGGTAAAGACCCATAATCCATTAAAGAATGGAACAACTAGTTAAGCCAGAATTCTCAACTGATAAAAGGCCAATCTCGGGTCCAAGTACCCAAATCCAACCCAAAATTATTTTTGAGTCCAAAACTCACCATCGGCTCTAGAACCCAAATTATTTTTTAGCCAAAACTCACCTTGGGTCCAGAACCCAAATTATTTTCGAGTTCAAAACTCATCTCGGGTCCATAACCCAAATTATTTTCGAGTTCAGAACTCACCTTGGGTCCAAAACCCAAATCATTTTCTGAGTCAAGAAATCACCTCGGCTCCAAAACCTAAAATTATTTTTTGAGTCCAAAACTCACCTCGGGTCCAGAACCCAAATTATTTTTGAGTCCAGAACTCATCTCGGGTCTAGAATCCAAATCATTTTTTGAGTCTAGAACCTAAATTATTTTTTAGCCTAGAACTCACCTCGGGTCCAGAACCCAAATTATTTTTTAATCAGAACTCAAACCAACCTCGGGTACGGAGTCCAGTCTATCTCTGAAACCCGATAAAAAATCATATTGCTTTCACTCTCTTTTGCTACAGTCTCAGATCGTTCAAGTAAGGGGCAAACTGTTGACCCTTAATTTTTGACCAAGTTCAGTCCAAAGATTTTAAAATAGTCCCAAATAATTTTTGTAGTATTTATTATTTAAATTTTATTATTTATTATTTATTTTAATTATATAACATTTATTCTATAATATTTATTTTAATATTATTTATTACTTATTTTCTTAAAATATATATAATATTTATTATTTATCTTTTACTATTTATTTTAATAATATAATATTTATTTTATAATATTTATTTTAATGATATTTATTATTTATTTTTTAAAAATATATTATTTATTGTAATAAAATAATATTTATTATTTATTAATATTTCAAATATAATATTTTTAATAGTAAAAATAAAAAATAAAAATATATACATATAAAAATGATAACGAATAAAAAATAAAAAAATCGGATGGTCGAATCGGTGGGCGCCACGCGATGGCAGCCAATTGGCCTACCGCAGGCGTGGCCTCTGACGAATTGGCGTGCCAAAGGTCAATTTGTTGCAAGCCACGCCTGCGATGAATTGGGAAGTTGGCCTTGCCTCACCACGCTCGTCCGTTTTACAGTTGATCCTCGCGTGGCAAGCCGATTCTCATTTAGTAGTAGGCCGATTCTGGCATGATGCAGCATGCCAACTGCTAGCTTGTAGCTCGTTCCTCGCATGCCCAGCAGCATGACTCGCCAGCTCGCATAATTTTTTGGCCAAACCTTATTTTACTCGATTTTAAAATTTTATTTCCTAAATAATTTTATTTCCTTAAATGATTTTATTTACTTAACCAATTAGTATTAGGTTTTTTATTCTTTCTAATAAAAACCACATTAAAACAATTACAGAGGAACTTCTTTTTAGAATTTTTTTGGATGGAAAATTTCTTCAAAGAGGCAAAGAGTTTTTTTAGCAGAGGAAGACTCTCAAACTTTGGATAATTTTCAACAAATTTTTTTTTTTGCCAAAAGACAACAATCAAGGCAACAAACAATTGGTGATTGTCTTGGTGATTAGCTACTCCAAAATTTTCATCTAACAATTTTGGTGGAGCCTTCAAACATAGGCATGTTTATCTAATTTTGTTCATCAAAAATCATCTTCATCTAGTAGTTATTGATCCATTAAAATTAATAATTTATAACTCTCAAAACTTATGTAATAATCCAATAAAAAACCAACGGATATGTTTTCTAATTTTGGAGAGATTAGCTTTATTTATTTTCTTTTTAATACATCACAGTAGCCTTATTTATTTTCTTTTTAATATAACACAGTAGGTATTATTTTTTTTATTCCAAAACTTTAAATTCTATTTTCATAAAAATCCAAGCCATAATTCACTTAAAATCATTAAACCCTAATTAAATCTATTTTTCAAAATCTTCACAGTAGCCATTCTCCTTTCAAAAATAGATATAATAATGTTAGTTTTCTTAGAAATCCAAACCCTAGTTTAATTCAAACCCTAATCTATTTTGTTAAAACCCTAATCAATTCTTTTTCTTTATTTAATCATCATTGTAGCTTATTCTTTTCAAATATCTAAGTTTTTACCTTATTTACTTAAATTCTAAATTCTAATTTTAATCACACGGTAGCATAATTCGTTTAAAAAAAATAACAATAATATTAGTTCCTTAAAATTTCATAACCCTAGCTTTTAAATATAAACTCCAAAACCTTAAATGTTATTTAAGAAACTCTAAGTTGATACATAAATCTAAACTTGCATCTTTATTTGCTTCATTATTAAATGAATATTTATTATATATTTTGATTAGTGATTTATTTATATCTTCAATGAATGAATTATTTATGATGAATGATTGGTTGACTATTTTTATTGATTTGCTTTAGTTTCAAAATATTGTAAGAGGTATGTTTCCATATTTTGGGTACCTCATGTATTGAGCATCATGTAATTTAATTTATTTCAAGTTTTGGATCAATGTAAAGGATATATTTCCACCAATTGGCAGGTATCCAATTTTATTTATTTTCTTTTGGACATTGGACAATTGTAAAGGCATATTTCCATCCATGGATGGGTTCCTATTTGTTTATTTTGTTTGAACATTGTTGTGATTTTAATAAAGTATTTATTTATTCTTATTATTGCATGTATTGTGGATAATATCATTATATTTAAGAATTTTATAATTTTAAGACCTGAAAAGGAGGCTGGTTCCAATGAATTGGGCATTGTGGGGGTGTTGGGTCATTCTCACCACTACAAGAAAAACTGAATCAGACAACGGTCATTAGACAACGGTTAAGGAAAAAACCATTGTCTGAAAAAAATAGACAACAGTTTTTTTTTTCCCAAAAAAGCGTTGTCTGATTAATTTTCAAACAACTGTTTTTGGTGTTTTTTTTAACCGTTGTCTATTAGGTGTCATTTTGGTCACACCAAACAACAGTTTTTTAGGGACCGTTGTGTAATATATGTTCAGACAACTATTTTTCTAGTTATACAAAACCGTTGTCTGATAAGATGTTTCAGACAATGGTTTTTTCGAAAGTGTTGTATAATTCAGCATTTCAGACAACAGTTAAAAAAACCGTTGTCTAAAGCAAGCATACAGACAACGGTTTTTAGGGACCGTTGTGTAATATATGTTCAGACAAGTGTTTTTTTGGTCAAAAAAACTGTTGTATGATAAGATGTTTCAGACAACGGTTATTTAAAAAGTTGTCTGATTAACTGTTCAGACCATTGTATAATATATGTTTAGACAACGGTTTTTCGTAAGAAACCGTTGTCTGATTAACTGAGTGTTCAAAAAAATTGCCTTAAATGAAAGTAATCCCTATACACAAATCAAATGAAATCCTCCACTGACAAGTGTTAAACCAAATCCACCAGCAAGGTGTCAGAGCAAAAACCACATGATTCAATAAATTATATAACCAAATCTTTGAACAAAGTGTCAAATAAAGATAGACATCAAATGATAGGTACAAATGAAACTTTCAACAAATTTAAATAAGAAACACAAAACTTTTAACAAAGCATCCAACCAATCTTTCATTAAATTCTGAATGATATAAACAAAACATTCTACAGGTATCATGGAGTTGTGACTGGCATATTAAGGATGTAGGACCTGCAAGTATAAAGGATGGAAAAATTAATGGCATGACATAATTTCAAAATAGAACTTAAAAAATGAAATTATTACCATCATGACAGCTGAATCAATTCTTCTTCCTCCCGCATGTAACTACTGTTTTCTTCATCGAGTTCATCAACATATGGGAACGTTGGCAAATGTAGCTCATTCTCAAGTTCTATTTCTACAGATCTCTCATTTTCATCATCACTTTCATCATAGTACTTGTCAGGTAATTTTAAGACAACTGACCATAATTTTTCAAGAGGGTCATCTATGTAACAAACTTGCTTGACATGTTTTCTTAACACAAAAGGATCATTTAGAAAACCTAATTTGTTCAAATTAACCAATGTATATCCCAAGTCATCTACTTTAACCCCTTTGTTCATATCTACCCAATTACAACGAAAGATAGGAACCCTAAAGTGGTTATAGTCCAACTCCCAAATACTTGCAATAACTCCATAAAATGTATGTGAAGTATGCTCGATGTTTTTATCCTTACCCTTCACAAGCATTGTATCGGCATCTACACAAACACCGCTGCACTGAACTTGCCGCATATCATCACGTTCTTTGGTGCTGTAGGTAACACCGTTGATTCTATAGCCACTGAATGTAGCTACATCTTTGTTAGGCCCTGCTTCAATCCACATTATATCCTTAGTTACTGTATTCCTCTCATCAAGTAATTCTGATGCAATCTGTCCAAAAAATTAAATTGTCCATAAGTATGATATAGCCTTTGAGAGAAGATAAATATTGTAGTATTTCAAAAGAATTCACAAGTACAGGGCATTCATTATTTTTCAGTAAAATATATAAAGAAACAAGCCTAATTTTGCTGCAAATTGCAGCAAAATACTTGGGCTATAAGATTTTACCTTTTTATGAAACCACTTAGGGAATGTTTCATTTTGCATGTTCTTTAGCCACTCTTCATCATTTTCAAGTTGTGGATATCTTGTCATCAAAGAAGCCATATGTTCACTGCAAGTAAAATCAACTTTATTAATTTTTGAAACAAAATGCAGAAAATAAGGAAATAACAAAATCAAATTGAAGTAACTTACTCAAAATATGGGCGAATGTCATTACAATTATGGAGAAGACACAAATGTGCTAGGTGCAAGTCCTTCTTACTTGGCGTTATAACTTTTGCACCAGATAAGGGTCTGTATTTTGTGTCATTCTTATCCCTACCATTTTTCGGCAATCCAACAGTTGCTTCTTAAAAGTTGACCAAACACTCAACGGCCTCTTCTGCAACATAGGCCTCAACAATGCACCCTTCCGGACGAGCCCGATTCCGTACATAACCCTTGAAAGTCTTCATATATCTCTCGAAAGGGTACATCCAGCGTAGGAAGATTGGCCCACAGAGCTCAACCTCTCTCATAAGATGAATTGAGAGATGGATCATTATATCAAAGAAGGAAGGGGGGAAGTACTTTTCTAGCAAGCATATGGTCTCCACCAACTGAGCTTACATTTTTTCCAGTTTATCCACCTCGATGACTTTACTGTAAATTGCCTTGAAGAAGAGGCAAAACCTAATAATAGTGCACCTAACCTGTTTTTGTAGTACTGACCAAATTGCGATGGGGAGTAAGTGATGCAACATTGTATGGCAGTCATGAGATTTCATTCCAACAAGTCGCAGAATTTCCATTGATACTAGACCCTTAATGTTTGAACAAAAACCATCAAGTAACTTCATTCCAACCAAGGATGAGCAGACAATCTTCTTTTCTTTATGCAATAAGTTCCAAGATGCCGTCTGCAACTTCTCTTTTTTTCCGGGAGTTTTTGGCCTCAACTCCATTCTTATTCCCATTTCAGCCATATCAAGACGCACAGACTCCTTATCTTTTGACTTCCCTGGTATATTTAGCAAGGTACCAGTCAAAGCTTCACATATTTTTTTCTCGATATGCATCACATCAAGGACATGCCTAACCGGCAAAAATTTCCAATACTCAAGTTGGAAAAATATAGACATCTTCTTCCAAATAGGTCGAGGTTCACCTTTATTCAATCGAGGTTGGCGTTGTGTCTTACCATAGACATGGCCCCTTAGTGGTAGTACCCTTTCAAACACCTCCTCTCCAGTTAATGGAATAGTAACTGACAACTTCTCCACGGTGTTATCAAAGGCTAATTTTTGCCTTCGATATGGATGATAATGGGGAAACCACCTATGATGCCTCATAACCACCGTCTTACTATAATTTGCCAACCTGCTAGCTTTTGTTTTATCAACACAGACAGTACAAGCATTATACCCTTTAATGATGTTGCCCGACAAGTTGCCTAAGGCTGGATAATCACTAATTGTCCACAACAAAATTCCCCTTAGTATGAAGAACTCTTTCTTATATGCATCATACACTTGTTTCCCATTCCATAACACTTGAAGATCTTCTATAAGTGGCTGAAGGAACACATCAATATCATTTCCAGGTTGATTCGGTCCGGATATCAACAAACTTAACATAATATACTTTCTCTTCATACAAAGCCAAGGTGGTAAGTTGTAAATATATAGCAAAATAGGCCAACATGAGTAATCAGTTGATAATCCATGGAAAGGATTGAATCCATCGGTAGATAAAGCTAACCGAAGGTTTCTTGTCTCCTAAGTGAAATCAGGCCACTTTTGGTCAACATCCTTCCATGTTTGTGAGTCAGTCGGATGTCTAATTTTACCATCCTTTTGTCGCCTGGTGTGATGCCAAGTCATTTCCTTTTCAATTTGAGCTGTATTGAACAAATTCCTCAACCTTGGTATTAATGGAAAATACCATACAACCTTAGCAGGGACCCCTTCCAATTCTTTTCCTTTCTTGTCCAGCTTCCATCTAGAGGCTCCATATATACGGCAAATTGTCTCATCTTCATCTCTCTCACCACGATATAAGAGACAATCATTCGGGCACACGTGTATTTTTTCATACTCCATACCCATAGCACATAAGGTTTTCTTGGCTTCACTGAAGGAAGAAGGGATACTATTGCCTTCTGGAAGCATTGACCCAAGCAAAAGGAGAATATCAGAGAAGCATGTATCAGAAATGCCATGCTTTGCTTTCAAGTTATATAACTTGACTAAAGCTTTCATCTTAGTATAACCCTTGCATCCCGGATAAAGGGGTTCATGTTCACCTTCAACGTGGTTAATGAAATTAGAGGAATCTAATGAAATATCATCATCGTCGACATTATCATGCCCCATTCTTATGTTTGTTTGATCAACTGATTCTGAGAAACAATCGGTTTCAGCAACTAAAGGACTCCCTTCTGGATTTGACTCTCCGTGCCATATCCAGCAACTATAGGTTTGATCAATACCATATTGGAAAAGATGATCCCTAACAGTTTGAGCCTTCCACGATTTACTGTGAGCACATCTTAAGCATGGACAACTAATTTTTGTTTCATCAAAACCATTCTCAAATGCAAACATTAACAACTCTTCCACACCTAATTGAAACTCTCTTGTTCTTCTATCAGCCTTCAACCAAGATCTATCCATCTTTTAGTTGGACCAGTTCTGCAATTTAAGCAATAATTCAGTTAGTTGGACCAGTTCTGCAATTTTGACAGCAATAATTCAATTAATAGCAAGAACCAGATACATAACACCTATGTGAACTCCACTAAATTATGGTGATGTCAAATAGAACCTGGAAGGGAAGTATAATCACCTCAGATGTGAGAGCAGATGTAGCATCTAACTTCTATGAAGGTTTCTCGAAGACAGCTATCATATGGTTGTTATGGTTTGAATAAAGTTGCATGAGGAAGCTTGGACTGTTATGTAATTATTCAACCTGAAGGAGAAAGAAAAAGGGTTCACATATAGAACTTAAAAGTTGTCATTGAAAAGAAAAGCTAGCACCAAGAGCAAGGAAAGGGGTATTTCTTGGTTACAAGTCAGGAGTGAAAGGTTTTCTGTTTATGGATCTCACAACAAAATAAATTTTTGTCAGCATTTATTTACAGTTTCATGAGCAGTACTTTCCATATAAAACTAAACAAATACCAGTTCACACAATTGATGTTTTAACAGACATTCAACTTCAATCACAACAACCTGAATCCACAAATAATCCTAAATTCACTGACACAACTCAACATACCATTGCAACTGATAGTCATCAAACAGGGGACCAAAGACTTATAAACAAGCAGAGAAATCAGAAGCATGGAGACATACTGCAGATCTTGAAATTTAAGCAGCAAATTGAAGGGACAGAACAACATTATAGTAATATGAAAATACAATGCAACATTATAGTAATCTGAAAATACAATGCAATAATTCAATTAGATTAAATAGAGGAAAGAGTTCTATGGTTGTGCTGAAAATCCAATGTACCAAGTTATGTATATACATACAACAGCTTAATGAACATCGACAGCAAGGAGAGTGCAGATGGGATGATTACTTACGGCTCATAAGAAAAAAAATAATCTTCTTTCAACTTAATTGGGACAATGCAGTTACTGAAAAAGGAGACGGCCGGCAGCAAGGAGACGGCCGACAGCAGTGAAGACCGCAGCAAGGAGAGTGGTGCTTAGGAGAGTGGTGCTTAGGGTTTGGCAGCAAGAGAACCACGACTATTGAAGCTAAAAGAGGAATGAGATATGAAGCAGAATCAGAAGCTTGGACATTTTATAGAAGTTAGATTTTCTTAGTATAAAAACATGCTAAGGATCCAGGGGCTATTTGCAATGTATGGAAGCTAGGCTTTCTTAATCCAAACAAACTTGACTAAGTATTAAAAGCTAAGGTTTGGATTTATAAACATTTCATAAACCCATTAGAAACTTTAAAGTCCACCATTAAATAATTATTTAGATATAATATGATATTATATAAGTAGGAATACAAGTATATATTAGTATATATATACAAGTATATATTAGTATATATATACAAGTATATACATGTATATACAAGTATATACATGTATATACAAGTATATATATAAGTATATACAAGTATATATATTAGTATATATACAAGTATATATTAGTATATATTAGTATATACAAGTATATATTAGTATATATTAGTATATATACAAGTATATATATTAGTATATATACAAGTATATACAAGTATATATATTAGTATATACAAGTATATACAAGCATATATACAAGTATATATAAGTATATATTAGTATATACAAATATATATTAGTATATACAAGTATATATTAGTATATATATAAGTATATATATTAGTATATACAAGTATATACAAGTATATATATAAGTATATATTAGTATATATACAAGTATATATAAGTATATATTAGTATATACAAGTATATATATTAGTATATACAAGTATATACTAGTATATACAAGTATATATATTAATATACACAAGTATATATTAGTATATACAAGTATATATATTAGTATATACAAGTATATATTAGTATATATACAAGTATATACAAGTCTATATATTAGTATATACAAGTGTATACAAGTATATATATTAGTATATATACAAGTATATACAAGTATTATATTAGTATATACAAGTATATACAAGTATATATATTAGTATATACAAGTACATATACAAGTATATATTAGTATATACAAGTATATATATTAGTATATACAAGTATATATTAGTATATACAAGTATATACAAGTATATATATTAGTATATACAAGTATATATTAGTATATATATTAGTATATATTAGTATATACAAGTATATATACAAGTATATACAAGTATATATTAGTATATATACAAGTATATATATTAGTATATACAAGTATATATTTGTATATATATATTAGTATATACAAGTATATATATTAGTATATACAAGTCTATATATTAGTATATACAAATACATATATAAGTATATATTAGTATATATACAAGTATATACAAGTATATATTAGTATATACAAGTATATACAAGTATATATATTAGTATATACAAGTATATATTAGTATATATATTAGTATATACAAGTATATACAAGTCTATATATTAGTATATACAAGTACATATATTAGTATATATTAGTATATATACAAGTATATATAAGTATATATTAGTATATACAAGTATATACAAGTATATATATTAGTATATATAAGTATATATTAGTATATATATTAGTATATACAAGTATATATATTAGTATATACAAGTATATATTAGTATATATATTAGTTTTTTTTTTATAAAGGTGGACGGCACCACCACAAATATTTATAAATATAATAAAAAGTATGGCAACCCCATACAAATAGTTTATACAATACCCTTATATTAAATGGGCAGAAAACTAATGAAGTATATCCCTAATTACTTAAAGCGAATGTAAGGGATGTTTCTGTAATCAGTGAGAATAATGCCTTTTATGAAATTAAGGAGAGAAGGAAAGGTATTAAAAACTCTAGTTGTCTTGTTTAATCTGCTATAGTAGGCTAGAAAGTGGGCTGCCTGGTTACCTTCCCTATGAATGTGAGTGACAAAAGAGGAAGATTTGCAAAGTAAATCTTTAAGCGAACCAGCCTGGGTTGACGAACAAGAGCTGTTGGAATTAAGTTGACGAACCAAAGCAAGAGAATCCACTTCCAAGTGTAAACTGTCATAGCCGAGCTGAAGTGCCCATCAAAAACCAACATTAAGGGCTTGAAACTCTGCATTATACGGATTAGTAGCAGTTAAGAGGAAAGTATATGCAGCTTGGAAATTCCCATCATCATCTCGGATAATAGCACCGCCCGATGCTAAAGGGGGAGCAAAGGACGCATCTATATTCATCTTATAAGAGCCCTACTTCGGTTTTTTTCCAGAACACCAAAGAAGGTTTCAGATTGTCTTTACCAAAACACGAAGGCAGATGGTCCGAGAAAGGCAAAAATGGCACTGCAAATTTGTCCCCTGAATGAGCTATTCCCCAACTGAAAATAATTTTCTTTATTTTCAAATCAATAGCAAAATCCAAATTTCTTTCATTTCCCCAACCACTCTTGCAATACGAAGACCAAATCACAAATAAAATTATCAAAGGTAACATAGTACACAACTTGCCCCGAACTGATTTGGAGGCATTCATAATCCACCAGGAAAAAAGCTCTTGATGAAGCGTTGAATTGTGTAAATTTCGATAAGGAAGAAGATGGTCGGCATAAAATCTCCACAATTTACACACATGCTCATATTGAAAGAAAAGATGATCAATATCAGCTGCATTAGAATAGCAAAACAAACAAACCGAAGCAAGCTGTATTCCCATTTTCTGTAAATGATTAGGAAGCGGCAAAGCATTATGAAGAAGTTTCAAAGCAAAAACTGAAAATTTCAAAGGGACTGTTGTATTCCATATTGATTGGTACGAAAGAGATACATATCTCTTTGACCGACTGTAGTCATAGGCTGAAGCAAGAGTAAACTCACCAGAGGATGCATAATTCCAATGAATTGTATCATTCTGTTGTTGAAACATATCAGAGTGACCCAGATAGGTGCGGCAAATCCTCTTCCAAGAACATGAATCAGTCTGGAGAAAATTTTTTTCACCTCTCCGATGGTATTTTTTGCGCATATACTCAGCCCAAAGAGAACCTCCTGACAAATAAAGCCACAATAACTTGAGAGAATAAGCATCTTGAATTGAACCAATAGAGCGAATTCCCAACCCTCCTTCGGCAGTAGGGAAAGTGAGATTAAAATATTTAACATAATGATGCTTATTAGAGGCAACATTACTACTCCAGAAAAAACAAGCAAAGCGGCGCTCAATAGAAGAGATAATCTCTTTAGGTAACATCATGGCAGCCATAGTATGTATATGTATGGAACTCAAGACATGCTTGATAAGTACCAATCGACCACCTGGAGAAAGAAACTTCTTTAGCCATCCTTGAAGCTTATAATCAATCTTCTTGAGAAGGTCTTTGCAATAAGGAGCCCTGTTAATACCTGGACAGATCGGAGCACCAAGATAGGGGGAGGGTAAAGAACAACGCCTAATGGCCAAAATATCTTCAAACTTCTTTATCATACCCAGAGTAACTTTTTTAGAACAATAAAAAGCACTTTTGTCAAAATTAACTAACTGCCCTGAAGCAGACTGATAAAGCGACAAGAACTTCTTGAACTTTTTGAGAGATCGAACTTCCCCACCAATGAAAATCAAGAGATCGTCTGCAAAAGTAAGATGAGAGACAATTGGGCAGTTCCGATGAAGCTTATAGGCAGCAATAGAATCCTGGGAAATTAAACAATTCAGACCCCTCGAAAAGGCTTCAGAAGCTAATATAAAAAGAAGAAGTGATAAAGGATCACCTTGTTTGACACCTCTTTTAGGCTGAAAGAAGCCATAACTCATACCATTGATCAGGATGGAGAGATGGGTAGAAGAGAGATTAGCCATAATGAGGTGCACAATCTTGCTAGAAAAACCAAAACGTAGTAGGATGGCTTCCAGAAAATCCCATGAAACTCTATCAAAAGCCTTTGCCATGTCCAACTTGATTGCCAAATTATGACCCTGGTCTTTTTATCAATTTCATGAATCATTTCATTGGCAAGCATAATTTAGGTGTGAATGGAACGCCCTTGAAGAAAACCCACCTGTTCTTTGGAAATTAGAAGAGGCATAAGAGGAGACATCCGATTAGCAAGAATACGAGTACAAACCTTGCTAATGAATGTTGCCAAGCAAATTGGACGGTATTAGCCAAAATTAGACGGATTGTCAATCTTAGGAATGAGAACAATCTGGGCACTATTAAAGGCTCGAGGAATGGGCAACCCAAGGAAAAATTCCTTAACAGCACTGCAAACATCCCAACAAATGATATTCCAACAATTGCGAAAGAAATAACCGTCAAATCCGTCCGGTCTAGGAGCGCTAGAAGGATTTAGTTGCCAAACTGCCTCTTTTATTTCCACATCATCAGGAATTTTTTCTAAATTAATATTATCCTCACCAGAGACCAAAGAAGGGATGAAATCCAAGATCTCATTGCAAGAAGCAGGATCCCAACTAGTGTCACGCTCAAAAAGGGTACCGAAACGCCGAACAGCTTCTGCCCTTAATGCTGCCTGATCAGTAATGATAGAACCATCTGTCGTGTGAATGGAGACAATCCGATGCATCTTACGTCAAACCTTAACATAGTTAAGATAAAACTTGGAATTACAATCACCATCCTTTATCCAAGATACATGAGATTTTTGTCTCCAGTAAATTTCTTCAAGTTTAAGCTTTTGAAGGAGTAAACTCTGCTTGTCATTCCAAACCTGTAAATTGTGAGGAGAAGGATCAGAAGAATAAATACACTCAACATCCAAAGCTTCCTTTTCGGCAGTAGCAATGTCATTAAAGATATGACCAAAAGACTCCCTATTCCATACACGGATAACATTTTTCAAGGATCGCAACTTATGAAATTCCGAATCCCAATGCCTCTTAACCATAGGAAGGAAAGAATCATTAGTTAGCCACATGTGCTGGAATTTGAATGCCTTAGGAACAGAGAGAGAGGAGCTACGACAATCAACTAAAACTGGAGAATGATCAGAAGTAGTCTTCCCTAGATGCCTGCAAGAAACAGATTCAAAAAAAATCAAGAAAAGACATGTTCGCAAGAACCCTGTCTAACCATTTCCAAACTCGCCCATTAGACCGAACACCAGTCAAAGTAAACTCATTTCCCTGAAAAGGTAAGTCCATTAGACCATAATAATCAATACAACCCACAAAATCCCGCATGCCATGAAGATCCGAGGTACCATTCCCTTTATACTCGAGTGGTATTTAATTATATTAAAATCCCCTCCTATAATCCAAGGTGAAGATACCAATTGAGAATAAGCACACATAGAGTTCCAAAGAGACATCCGCCGAGTTCTTGAATGACAACCATAAACAGCAGACAACTGGAAAGAAAAGGCCAAAGGATGATATATAGCAGAACATGAAATAACCTGATCTTCATCCAAAAAATGAGAGAGGGAGTAAATATGCACCATCCAAAAAATCCATATTTTGTTATTACTGGAAGCAAACGAACCATCAAAACCAAGTTTGGATGCAAAGAAAGATGATTTGGAGGAGGAAACCATAGGTTCTATCAGAATCAACAAACTAACTTTATGGCTGTGACAAAGCTTAAGCAATCGATCAAGAGAAGAGGTAAAGCCTCTAACATTCCAAAACAACATATTCATTAGGAAATATTATGTTCAATGAATGAGCTACTGATCATCTTATCTTTTGTCAAATCTTTATAGTTAGTCCTTTTATGCCCAGCTTTTCCACGAGTTATCATATGAAAAGCACCTTCATCTGTATCGATATTATCAACTGGTTTATGAAATGTACAATCAGGCACATTATCATTAGATAAATGACCAATTAATTCAACATTTGAATCATCATGACCAGTCTCAGGATCACTAAGAGCAGCATTTTTTTCAATGAATGAATTAGAGTGAATAACTTGATCATTAATATTTTCAGAAGGATCAGATGACGAAGGAGGAATTAAAGAATTATGTTCCATAGCCTTGACACAATTAGAGACAATAACTTTAGCAACTGAATCTTTTGCCTTAGTATTTTCAAGAATAGAGGGATCAACCACTTCCTCAGTTGAAGCCACAGCAGTCGTCTCTAAATTTTCAATCTGCACAGACTTACTCATTTCGCCCACTAAAACAGGGGAATCAGAACTTGGAGCCATAGCCACTTGCTTTGGTAACCAAACTTTATTTGCTATTTTAGAGCTATCCACCTTAACTTCATGATCGACTACACCCGAATCCTTAGACAAACGATGAGGATAGGAATTCAAGGAATGGCCCAATTTGCAGCAGCTGATACAGAACGACGGAAGATTCTCATAAATAATAGGCTGAAAAAAACCACTCTTACCATTCTGTATCCATATTCTCTCTTCCAACTCCTGAGCAAGATCAATCTCAACAAAAATCCGGGCAACAGAAGGTCTAATTAGTGACGAGGTAGCAGAATCCAGTTTCAGAGGCTGTCCTAACAACTTAGCAATCTGAAACAGAGGCTCTCGCTTAAAAAAATGAATTGGTAACCCTTCCAATGTAATCCAAGCCAGAAAAAGAGAACTGTCAACATCCGATCGAAAATCGGGAGTCCATTTGAATACCCGCATTGCCAAGCCATTAAAGTACCATAATTGCCTAAGCCAACACCTAAGAAAATCTTCTTCCAAATTGAATTTTATCAAGACATGCTGGCCGTCTAATAAACCCAGTAGAAACTCCCCTTTAAATCCTATGGCATCAAACGATTTCTTTAGATATTTCATTCCAGGACGACCTGAAGCAAAAAATCCAACAAGAGCAAATGAGAAAGGCAAGGCAAGATTAATGATCTCTTCTTCCGAAAAAGAAATTACAGCGACCCCCTTATACCGATAAGTTTGTTTAGGAAGAAAGCCATCCTTAGAATCATTGGTTAAAGAAGAATTAACAGTAATCCCTGGAGCAGATGATACACCTTTCCGAAGAACATCAGCGAAGGACTGTCCGGAAGGCCCAGGAGGGACCGCCGGCGGTAAATCTGGCAATTCCGTGGCTGCGGGGAAACAAACCCTAATAGAGAAAAGTTACAGCTCACAAATATCTATTTTTTTTTTGGGATAAGCTACTCAAAGAGATCCAATCAAATACAAGTTTTACCCAGATTCTCTCAAAAATATGGATAAAAGAACTCCCAAAGATAAAATGCAATACAGAAATGTTAAACAACACAACAGCAGATAGCTATTCTACTGAAACACCAACACCAACATGAACGCTGCTGAAGAAACTAGAAAATCCATAAGAGTAAACACCACACTGAAAAAACACCCGAAGCAGTACCAGAGTTGTGATATTAGCCAACTTTGCAGAAGAGCAAATGCAACCAAATCGAATCCTATGAGTTACCCATCTCCTAATATCATATAAGCTCCTTCTATCTCCAACTGAACCAATTTTGAGAGCCTATTACAGATCAAAACCAAATCGAAGACTGAAAGCCCCCTAGTGCTACACCGACATCCCTATCTAGAATCAAGCACTGTCATCATGGAAAAGCCCCTAAGAAACCAAAGTTCTAACAAAGTACTAACACAAATGGCCCCAAAAGGCCTAGATCTGAATAGAAACCACAGGATAAAACCAAGAAACCCAAGAAAAAAGCAAGAAAAAAATCAACAGACTAACAGAAGAGAGGCAGAGCTTGAGTCTTACCCTAGACTTCGACAAAGGTCGCCGATGAAGATATAAAATTTATAGATCTGTGGTGAGGATGAGCTGATTCAGCAGTTCGGCTGACCCAAAAATGAAACCATCAGGAAAAGAATGGCAGCTTAAAGAAACTGATGAGTTTTCTCTAGTATATATATTAGTATATACAAGTATATATTAGTATATACAAGTATATATATTAGTATATACAAGTATATATTAGTATATATATTAGTATATACAAGTATATATTACTATATACAAGTATATATTAGTGCTAGTTCTTTGATAAATTTTTGCTCATGTTCTTCTCACATCCCACTAACTCTAATGTTTCTCAAATCATAATCATAATCTTCTTTTCCATTTTTAAGTGCTCTTGTGGACTTGCTTATTGAACTCTTGCCTTGCAATTACATGCTTTCTATCTAGATGGCTGCTATATGGCTAACCATGAGCATGGATCCTGTGTATGAAATTTAATTCTCTCAGTTGGCTATACTTTTCAATATTAGTATATATATTAGTATTGTTTTTGCTCAATTTAATTTACATCAACACTAAATTTTATAATTATATAGGGTTCCATAGAAATTTATCACTACTAATTATTTAAATTGTATTGCCTTAAGCACTTATGGATGAATTATAAATTGAAAATTATAAGTCATCTATATAAGTGAATTTATAAAGTTAATTTAACAAAATTTTGAAAATTCCATTTTGTTTCAAAAGAGGGATGTCAAAACTTCAAAAATTTTGAACACTTAAATTCCCCCCTTTATTTCCAAAAAAAAATTTCATTTGCCCCCATTTTGCCAAAAACACGACCGTTTTGAAATTTAGCAATAAACCTAAACAGACCTATCTCCTCCTTCCCTCTTTCGATTTCTCTCTGTAGACCTAATTAGTTTCCATTTTCACGGGTAGAAAGCTTCATAAACTAAATATTTCTAAACCAAACTTTGTTCTCCTCCTTCCCTCTTTCCATTGCTAGACCTAACTGTGTTCTCTTCCTTCCCTCTTTCAAAATATTCAGTCTTGACCTAAAAATGCACGGCACATCCATATTTCTTCTTCCTCTTCTACCTTTCTCTCTAACCCTCCCGCCACTCACTGCGGCTCTGCATTCACTCCCTCAGTTCCAGCCTTCGAGGTTTGTTATATACCTTTGTCGCTCTGCATCTTTTTTTTTTAATTTTTTCTGTTATTGTATAATTTTCTTCTTCCTCTTCTTAGTTCTTAAAGTTTGTTTTATAAACCATTTTCATGTCAGACACAGAATGGTATGAAGTCAACTCAATTTTTGATCTTTTTTCTTCAATCCAACTATGTTTGGTCTGTTTTAAGAAAAATACTGTTTTTGCAGCACAGGCTTAATTTGTGTTATATGTTGTACACCTAAAACCTCCATCCAAGTTGCAATTGCTATACAAGGGGATACATTTACTGGGCTCTGTAGTTATAGTTTCTTTTTGTGGCTAATTTTCTGCAGTTGATCCAAATGTGCCATGCATGTGTTACGTAACTTCTGTTGGAACCGTTATGTTTGGCAGTTCCTTGTGATGACATGAAATGTTTAAATACCAAAATGTTTAATGTGTTGCTTCCATGTAGTCTTTTAGGAGTCATATGAGCTCTTCCTTGAAAATATAAAATTAAAGAAGTAGAAACAGGTGGAATAGCTCGAAAAGTAGTGTTGATGTGATGCAAAATTTTGTTATGGATAATGTGATAAAGCATCTCAAGTGCATGTAACTAGAGGTCAAAGTAGTTACTATTAAATCCCCAACTCAAAATTACTCATATAACTAGATCCAAAAGAGGAGCCACAACAGTCCATAATTGATGTTTTTCTTCCGTGTGTCGTACTACAGTCACTAAGTGTCCTATTCTTATAGGAAATTTAAATGTTGTGGCACTGAGTACGAACATAATTTTGTTACTATTATGGCATGTGATTTAATCATGAAAATATTTCCTGCTTTGATTATGATTATGTGGCTCTTACCAATTGCCTTTTTTGTTCTGCAATTTTGAAAGAGTATATTTATTTTCCTCAAATTAGCAATGGCAAACCTGTCTCGTAATCCTATTTCCTTCCAAGTAGCGTAACCTTAGAATTGACCAAAGGGCATGAGAGTTATTCCTAGAGATAGTGATAGTATTCTCATACTTGCAGCTGCTTACATCAACATTCTTCTGAAATGGATTTTCACATTTAATTCTTACCTGTTGGCTGATGCTTCTCATACCTGCAGCTGTTTTCTGTGATTTCCAATGTTTAAACTGGATGATTTCATACAAAATGCAACTTTTAATTTGTGAATGCAGGTGTTGATTATGGCTCCTTCGAAGAAGAAACAATCGTATCAACTACCCACCCGTACTTCTCCCCGTGTATGTAAACAACGAGCCCGGTCTTCCCCAAATCTAGCCACAATGAGAGTGGTGAAGGCTATCTCCAGGACACGGTCAATGCACCCAGATAAGCCGTCGACTTCTTCCCCCGTATCTTCGAAGAGGAAGTCAATCTCTAAAAACTTGGAAAAAAAGCTGTCCAAGAAAAGAAAGCGAGTGGATAAGGGTAAGCCGAAATCAAACGAGGACGATGTTGAAGGGATAAAACTGCTGAAACGAGGGTGTGTCTCCATGCACCGAATTGTTAGATGGAAGATCAGTAGCCAAAAGCCTATAGTTTCATTTAATGCAAAGGGAGCACCATTTGTAGGGTTGCTTCAGAGATGCAATCATATATCAGAGTTTTAGCAAGGTCTAAAGCCCCGATATGGCATGATTCCTGGAAGGAAGTTGCTGAAGACGTCAAAACAAAGATTTGGGATTGTGTCCAGGTTATGCAAAATCCTTCCCACACAATTAATTTATATACATTAGTTTCTTAATTGCTTTATATACGTTGGGTTTTCAGTAACTTATTCATCTAATTTTATTTTTGTGGTTTATGTATGTAGATGGCTTTCGTTGTACCGCCGACTTCCAAGAAAATGGTACTGCAGTCTGCTGGTCAAAAATGGAGGGAATTCAAAAGTTGGTTAACGAGACTCTATGTTCTTCCACACCGTGATGAACCAGAGAAGTTGCGGGTTCCTCCAGCTGACTTCACATTCATTGAGCAGTCGCACTAGGACATTTTCATTGCTGATCGTCTGGGAGTCGAGTTTACCGTAAGGAAATCTTCAATTTTCTTGTTTCTTAATTTAGTTCCAAATGTTAATCTGGATACCTTTTTCATACTTATGATGTTTTGTTCATTTTTGTCATAGAAAATTCATGAAGAACAACACAAGAGAAGTATGCTGAACGAGTATCCTCATTGTTTATCTCGAAAAGGATACGCGAACTTAGAAAGTGAATGGGTTAGTGTTGACTTGTGTATTTAATTTTTTTTCTATGATTTGTGTATCGTCAATATGGATTTATAATGCTTCTTAAAACATGTTTATATTACTAATAAGGTCATCCTCTATATATACATGCAGACTAAATCTCATCCTGAAGGGATTTCAGAGATCGATCGATCGAAGGCTTGGATCCTTGCAAGGCAGGACAGACAAGGAAAGTTTAAATATGAGAGAGTGAAGCACAAAGCTGAGGAAATCGTACGTTCTAATTTTTGATTCAAGTTTCAACTCAATTTAGCAACTTTTCTTGTTTCCTAATTTATTAACTACATCCATTTTGGGTCTATTTTTTAAGAGTCATTAAAGGAGCAAGTTAGTTCAGGTGAAGTAGTTGAACAAGGCGCTGATGATGTGTTATCAAAGGCGCTTGGTAAACAGGAGCATTCGGGAAGAGTACGTGGCCAGGGAAGGCACGTGAAGCAATCTGTCTATTTTGGTCTCCCAAGATAGAGAAAAGCAAAGAGTATTGATGAAAAGATATGGGAGGGGGTTCAAATGGTCATGGAGGAGGAGACCAAGAAAATTATAGCACAGAGAGATGCATTTTGGGCTGCTGAAATTGTCAAGATTAGAGCAGAATTTTTGTCAAAGCCTGTGTCTGGTCTAAACATGCCTTCCAAACAAGCAAGTTGCTCCAATTCAATTCCTATTGTGAAGGATCAAGAGGCTCAAGTGCCGGTTGTGAGGAAGAATTTTAGTCCTCAATTTGATGCAAATTCTATTGAAGCAAAAAGGAGTCTCAATTCGGATGAAGCAAAAAGGAGTCTCAATTCTGTTGATGATGAGAAGGTCCTTGCTTTGGAGAAAGTGGAGGTGCTTGATAAGGATGATGTTCATGAGGTTGCTGCTGAGGTTGTTGCAGATGTTGATGAGGTTGCTACTGCTGAGGAGGCAGAAAGTAACGAGATTGTTGCTACGGTTGCTGCTACTGAGGAGGCAGAAGGTATTGAGGTTTCTGCTGATGTCAAAGGTCCCAATAATGAGTTTAATGATGATGGGTTTGATAATCAAGTGAAATTGGCAAAGCTGGCCATAGGATCACCGAGCAATATTGTTGCTTATGCAAAGGTTGTTAAAGGACATGAGCCGTCTCTCCATGGAGTTAAGATTGCACAAGAGAATGCAAGAGTGTCGATCACTCGTACAATTCAAGGTTTGAGGATACTACTTACTATTTATTCAAACTTCTAATGATTATATTCAAACATAAATAAATGTAATTTTTCCATGTTTTTTATATTTACAGATGTCAATATCCCATTCCCAGTCGGCGATGAAATTGTTACTATGGACCAAGCTGTGGGTACTTTTATAGCATGGCCAAGAAATTTGATTGTGCTGGATGGGGTGTCTAATCCAAAGGTTAAGTTTTGAGAAATGAAAGTTTGCATAATTGCTTTTTCTTTTGCTATTTACTGTGTTCATGTGCAAATTTTTTATTTTCAGAGTTTTAAAAAAGCTTGTGTGAAGAAAAAAGCCTCCAAGAAATTAAAGAAGCCTATTGTTATAGAAGCTGATATGTTTGAGGAGGAGCTGCATGTTCAGATGGGTGCTGATTAACCAGCGACTTTGAAACGTTTGTGGCTGTGGGCGAAGGATGCCTTAAGTGATGATCGAACAGTTAGTTTTGCCCTAAGTGAAGAAGCATTTGGTGTGAGCAAAAAGCAAGTTGTGTTCTTACAAGATCTACATGCTGTGTGCGCCGGAGGTGAAATGTCCGGATTCATACTTACCATATTTATTCAGTAAGTTTCCAAGTACAAAAGCTGTTTATTTTCTTTGTTAATTGTGCTGGAATTAAACTGATAATATGTAATAACTATTACTTCATTTTGTATGCAGTTACTTGTATGAATATGTCAAAAGGCATAAAATGGTTGATATGATTGGCTTTGTAGATCCCAGCATGATTGGTGCCATTGGATGTGGTAATTCAGGGGGGAGGTCAGTACACTTGCGAGTCGGTTTAAGGGGGCTAAAGAAGGGCAATACTTCTCTTGCCTTTCAACGATGTGTGAGTATTTCTTTACTTTTCTTTTTTATCCGCTATTGTAGCTAATGAGAGTTAGTAGCTAAATAACGCTGCTTCTGTATGTGATTGATGTTATGAATTGAGCCTTTGTGATTGCTATTTTGGTGATTGAAATCACTGTTTCATTATCGGTTCTGTATTTATTTAGATTTTTTAATTCTCATTTACTGCATTTGACAATCTGAATTTGACAATATGCATTGAAGCAGTAATCGTAGTTAAACCTTATGTGCTTCTTGTTCTTGTTTAAGCAGTAGAAATTTAGTATAAAAGATATATTATGTCTGTATGTATATATAAATGTTAGTAGTATAACTTTTCATTATCAGTTTTGACCATCTTGTTCCTGTTTTCCCTCATTTGTGAAAATGACCTGATATTGTTATTTATTTAAGTTTGGCATTACTTTAAGTTTGGCTTGTTGCTGCTATGATTGATTCATGAATTGTTTATTTAAGTTTGGCATTACTTTTTGTTCAATGAAATGTTTGGCGTTACGTTCAAGCAAATATGAAGAATTGCTTGTATCTTATTTTGTTATTTCATAGGAATCACTGGGTATTGACTGTTGTAAATCCGACGGGAGAGGTAGTCTACCACATGGACCCTCTTAAACGTCGCATTGCTAGCCAGGAATGGATAGAGGTTGTTGACAAGTAAGTTGCACTTCTAAAGTCTGCCTATTTATTCTTAAGTTATAAAATTTGGGGAAAATGCAATTTTTTTGACTTATATTGTGTTTCTTATAGTGCCATAAAGTTATACAAGGAGAGTGTCAACAAGACTGTGAGAAGGAAAATTTTTGGGAGAACATGGCTGTATTGTTTTTCTCATCAATTCTGATTTATACAATTTATACAATAATTTTGCCTATACTCTTTTTGCTGTTGGGAAAATGGAGCATTGGATTGGAAATTGATATGTAAATTGCTTGTTCTATGAAAGAAATATTGCTAAATTTGGACTGCATTTTTTCATTTGAGTACAAACTTGGAGTCCACAAAGCATTTTCAGTTGGTCTGCATTTTTTCATTTCAAATTGCAGCACTGCTGGCATTACTTGTAAACTTGCTCGTATATATTTAGATTGCCTTTTGTGTTCTCTTGTGTCTTTGGTTTTCATATTGAATATTTCTGTTGAAGATGTTTCAGTCCGTGAGCCTTGTGTTTTCTTGTTCAGTTAGTCAAAAAACAAAATCTACTATTATATATTAGTATAATAGTATATAGTATAATATATAATTCTTGATGATGAGATTGATTGGGAATTTGATATTGGATTGGTATTTTTATACTATTGCTCTGGTTTCTGTTTCAACTTTTATTTTGTTTCTGGATTAAAACCAATGTCTCTATTTGCTCATCTCCATTTGACATTCGTCACATCTGTTTCTTCTATATTGTTATTTAGATCTATGTTGATGAATACTGTTGTGTTGATTGAGGATGACAGTGGCTTTCTTGAAGACTTTTTGTTTGATTGATGATTTGTCTTATCATTTAAAGCAAATATGCATATTATAGGTATGAGTTTGCTCGTAGAGCCTAAAATTTTATATTGATGTGTCTTCTGTTCATTTTTCAGAATGTTTGTTCAGATTTCAGGTTAGGTTGTGTGATTAGGTTGATGTGTTGGTTTGCATATGGGTTTACATATGGATGTAACATGTGGTACTTCATTTTTGTTTTCATTTGCTATTTCAGGGGGTTCCTGTGCAGAAAGGGGCCACGAACTGTGGCCTCTTTTTCATGAGGTACATGAAGGAAATCTATTATGACAAGGAGCTTCAGTTTGCAGCTAAGGTGAGAATTTTAATTATTTTAATTTTTTATATAATAGTTTTGTATTTACCACATGTGGCTAACCAAAATTTGATTCATTTTTCAGTGACTACGCAGAGGCAACTTGGAGTATAGTGATGCCGACATCAACGAGATTAGGATTGAAAATATTTCATGAAGCGTCATTCAAGTTGAAGTTAATAGTATAATTCAATGATATATGTATATTGTTGATTTTTTTTTAGTTTGTTAATATGTTGAATGGTTGAATTTGTGGAGGTTTTTTGATTCCCAAATTTGTAATCCTTCATTGTAAAGTGTTGTCTTATATGTATAATGTACAGTTTAACAGACAATGGTGGTGAAATAAAAATGAACATTGAAACTATTGTCTAATATTCAATGTGCCACATTAATTAACCGTTGTATTTAGCGTCCTTCTACAATGGTTTTAGATTAATTAACCATTGTCTGAAAAATTAAAAAGCGTTGTGTAAACCTTCATTAGATAACAGTATTTAATAAGAAAGCATTGTGTAAACCTTAATCAGACAACGTTTTTTAATAAGAAAGCATTGTATAAACCTAAAGGCATTGTCTGATAAAACTAAAAATCGTTGTGGAAATGCTATCAGACATCACCTCAATGGATAACGGTTTTTTCTTCATCAGACAACGGTCAAAAAGCATTGTCTAAACCTTCATCAGACAACGGTTAAAAACCCTTGTCTGACAAAACTAAAAATCGTTGTGGAAACAATATTCAGACAAAGGCTAAAAACTGTTGTCTGAAATGCTATCAGACATTCCCTCAATAGACAATGGCTTTTGTCTTCATCGGACAATGGTCAAAAAGTGTTGTCTAAACCTTCATCAGACAACGGTTAAAAACCATTGTCTAAAAATTTAGAAACCGTTGTCTGACAATTTAGAAAGCTTTGTGGAAACCATGAGACAACGGTTAAAACCCGTTGTTTGAAAAATCAGAAACCGTTGTCTGAATAATCATCAGACAACGGCCAAAAACTGTTGTCTAATAAAATTAAAAACTATTGTGCAAATCTACATCAGACAACGGTTTTAGAACCATTGTCTAAAATGCTATCAGACATCGCTTCAATAGACAATGGTTTTTGTCTTCATCAGACAACGGCCAGAAAGCGTTGTCTGATTCAGTTTTCCTTGTAGTGCACCTTCCCCACACGTACCCAACTTTCCGAACCCATTAGGGGGTTGGGGATTCTTTAGGAATCAAGTCATCCACCCTTTCTTTTTTTTCGACCCATCCTGGTGGTGACTCCATTTTCTCTGGGCTTAGGCTCTAAGGCCCTGAGCCTAACAATGCCAAAGTTGCAAGAACCATTCCACGCAAGAGTGGGGGCAAAAATCCTTGCTCACACCAGTAAGGGCGGCCTAAGAAAAAATTAAGGAGGTCTGCTAGTTCTAAAAACTCACAAGGGCAGTCTAGGTAAGAATTAGGATCAAAATAAAAAAGGAAAAAGAGTGTATGCTAGGTTGAAAACCCGTAAGGACGGCCTAGGCAAAAATTAGGGCAGCTCGCTAGTTCTGAAAATCTGCAAGGGTGGGCTAGGCAAAATCTAAAGCAATAAAAATGATGGCCTAAATTGAAAACCTGAAGCAAGGGACTTCCATCCAACCTTCTTGAAGAATCAGCCTTGAATTAATCTAACCCAATCAGGGTTTCAGCTAAGACCAAGGGTATTGGTGAAAATCCTCCCTCCATTTGATCCATGATATCCAATATTCACGGACCAATGTCACCATCAGAAGAAACAAGCAGAAATTGACCATGCAAACACAAACAAAACATGGCCCCCCATGCTTTGGTGGGAGCTAAATGGGATGCAAAAAAAATCAATCAAAGGGCCAAGCAAGATTGTCTCACCTCTGGTTAATTGAAGAACTTCAAGTTTTGAAAGATGAAACAACATTTGCATTTTTTTGATGAGCTTTTTAGATCAATATGGACAATTCCATTTGATGATTGCTTGGATATCCAAGGATGGTTTCAAGCTCTTCAATCATGGGGCACAACTCAATGTTATTTATCTTGGAAGATCTAAATTCTACATCCCAAAAGGAAAGCCATGGCATGTAAAAAGGATTGATTCAACTTGATATTTCAAAAGCACTTCAAAGCATTAATTTGAGACCAAGAAATTTATTCCTAATGTGTAACTTTAAGGGTCTTGAATAAATCTTTCATCTTTTTTTAATTGGCTTCGGTCATGGTTGAAATTGTGAGAGTTGAAACTGTTTGTTTTAATGAGAAGAAGATGCAAGATTTATTTAAATAGCTTCAACTAATTGTGTGAGAAGAATAAAATAAGATGATTACAATGATCAAAATTGAGTTTGCTTGCCTTTGTCCAAAGGGTATCCAAACGACTGCAATTTAAATTGGGGAGAAGAAAGAAGGTGAATTGATGGTTTAAATAGATGATGGGCTAAAAACCAAATTGCATAAGGAAGAAGGAATCTACATCGGATCAATATTGGATTATCGAATTCATCATGGTTTGTAAACATTAAACCTAGTCCATGTAACACCCCTATATCCCGTATACGTACCAAGCATGCTTAAACGATCGTAATATACGTATACTGAATATAGTAAATGCCACCACAAATATCTTTGTAAATAAAAGAAATCAATCTCAAACATTTTAAAGAAATCCAAAAGACATCATATATAAAAATATTTATTAATTCACAGCGGAAGTTATTACAAATATGTTATAAATCAAAGTTCACAAAACATAGAATATATACATGATTGGCAGCTCTTCTCTGATCTTTAAGTCCCAAAATGAACTCTTCAATGTCTACTCTCACTCGGTCTCGAAGAACTCTCAAGTTCAACTCTGTCACCTGTGCGATCAAACACTATCGCGCTAAGCCATCGGCTTAGTAGTACAAAAATATACCAACACTATACTTTAAGGCAATGCAATGTTACACATCTAAATTATAAAGTTAACATCATAAGTGAAAAGCTAACATCACACCTTTATATTTCATAAACAACACACATAGAAGCACATCACATTACCACATCATATTATGTTCAATGTCATAACAATATTCATAATACATCTTCATAGTTCCATTGATTTTACCATTCAAGAATCACATTATATATAAAGACAAGCATGGGCCCAAAACACTCTAATATGCCATTCAATTTTCAGAGTTAGTGCTTTGGTTTTATTATCACATTTATCATTATCATAAACCCAACTAGGCTTCAAGGATTAGGTTCAACCAAGCTTCAAGGGGAACAAAGCATGCTAAGTATCAACCCAACTTGGCTTCAAGAACCAACCCAACCTAGCTTCAAGGGTTGTAACATCTCAATTAGGCTTCAAGGATTAAATCCAACCTAACTTCAAGAGAATGTTACCAATAGGCATGCCACCAACAACAAAACTCTGGAAATGAATAACACATTAGACACACAATTCATTTATTATCTCATTCTCAAATCTCATCATCAATTAGGCAAACATGTCTTATGTTCTTCCAATAGAATCATCATAGCCAATCACAATGGCCTCATATCATATTATATCTCAAATCATATTATTCATATAGCATCATTGATATAACATTTCAAAGTACATTATTCATATAACACATTACCATTCACAAGATTCACAATGCATATAACATAACATTGTTCATTTAGTATCATATGCATCATCAAATGTAGGTTCAATCTCAATCATGTAAGAAGAGCAAGGAAAAGTCACAGTGGCCAGCACACTCAAGGGACACGGCCAAGCTTGTGGCCGTGTCTCTCAACCAAAAGCAACAGAAGCCAACATGGGCAAGGGACACGGCCGTGTCTCCTCCAAAAATCATCCAACACGGCCAATTTTCCATAGACTTGGCCGTGTCTCTCAAAAATGGTTTAGGTTGGCCGTGTCTCTTCCTTAGTTTGGCCGTGTCTCTCATGTATAAAATCCTAAACATAGCCAAAACACCTTTGATTGAATTTGAACACATTATGCACAACATAAACTCATTCAAATGGATGTAATCAAAGTCATTAACACTTATTTTGCATATTCATCACAATATACACATTAACAATACATCAACAATCCATTTAATCATCTACCATTTCAAAACCCTAAAACCAAACATCACTCTTAACTTATCATCTTCAAACCAAAACCAACATCAATTCAACCTTTTTAACTTATAATCAATCTCAACACTTATAAACTCATCTCAAACAAACCTATTCATAATCTCAACACATCACAACCCACCTCAAACATAACTTCAAAAATAACAAAGATAAACAAGATAGTACTTACCTTAAATGAAGAAATTTCACAAATCTCCAACCAAATCCTTTGATTCTTCCTTCAATTTGATTCTAGCATTTGAAACACCTCTTTTGCTCTCTCTTCTCTTGGATAGCCGGCACACAAAGGAGAAGAAAAGAAAAAATAAACACAAGTCAACTTCTCTTCTTCTTTAAATCTCCACCAAGCAATTCTAACAAAGCAATTACCTAAATGCCCTCATCCATTTAACTTAACCTTTGTCACTTATATGCCCATTTAAGTAATTTCACATATCACAAATAAATATCCTCTTCCATTGACCATCCCTTTTGACTAATGTATATGTTATATATATATAACCATATACCCAACATATACACTTTCTCTCTACACATTACTTTCCTTTTTAAACGATACATAAACATTCTCTTTTCAATTCCTTTTTTTTTTCTCTTTCAAATCAACATATACATTCAATCCAATTAAAACAACAATAATATTCAAAACTTCTAGGGCATACATTGGGATATTATAGTCCATGACGAATTCATCTATATGGATTCATCATAGACACTGTATATTTGTGCATATTTATAAAAAAAAGTCAAAAGGACATTCATTTAAAAAATGAAAAGTTAAAAAAAAGAGAAAAGTCAAAATTAGGAAAGGATTAAATATTATTATTATATTAAATGTCATTACATGTACATTAAATATAATATAAGACAACCACTGAGAAGGAGAAGGTGGTCTATAATCAAATAAGGCTCTACAGAATTCATCGCCTGACGATGGAGGAGGTACATCATCTGCTCATGATCCCCTCAATAAAGAAGCACCAAGATCTCTCTTGCCCAAAAAGTCAGCCCTGAAGTAGTCATTGCCTGATAGAGGAGGAGGCATAGCATGGTCATCAGCCCAGGGTCCCCTTGTGAAGAAGCACTAGGATCCCTAAAGCCCTGTAACTAAAATCCCAGAAGTTTTATTATGACTCATAGTACAATCCCTCCAAATGAGCAACATGTTGACGGCTGGCAGCTAGTTCTTCCTACAGTTTCCTATTCTGTTCCTCAAGCATTTGCTATGAGCTAAATAAGAAAAAGGTAAGTCCATACATTTTTCATGCATACATACATCTTTACTTATTTTAGGACGGTACCACTTTACGGCTAGGGTGAAGCTGGCCTTGCTTGTCTTTACCATGGTCTTGACAAAATTTGCTGAAATAAGAAGTCTTTTGTTGGCTTTATGGCAGTTGTTGCGGTATTCTTCTTCCACCAATGTCAATTCCATTTTTATTCTTGCATGAATTTGATTTTTATTATTGTTGTAGGCATGGGCATACGAGCACAACCTTGTGAGGATGCCTGGTATTTCCCGAGAGAGAATCGGGTATCCGAGATTAAATTTCTGGTTGTCAGAGCGTGTAGAAGTTCCCGGCTCTTACCATGTGCATACCCAACGCTTTGTCTTGAGCTGCCTATCCTGGGACCAGGTAAAATAACATTAGTATACTTTAAAATTTATGTGAAAGTTTACTTACCTTATGTCATTTTACAGGTGAATTTGGCCTGGTGGAACCCAGAAGAGCGGACAAATTGGACTTCCTCCATGAATGTTGCACTGCCTTTTCAACATACTCACCGAGTCATCGTCGGCCCTATGTCTAGTGGCTGGTTTCTCAGAGAGAGAGTATATGAGTGGTTTCTTGGTCCCGAGCAGCGGAGGATCCCGATGCGTTGCCTGAAAAATACCTTGAATATCACATCAATGCCGAAAAATGCATGGTAGTTGGCCTGGCATGGTTATGATGTTGAAACATTTCTCTATCCATCGGGTGAATCTTATACCCATTTTATTCAAATAAGGCTCTTAAACTTTGATGTATCTCCTTTTGGTGTATGAAAAATTCTTGAAGAAAATGAGGATAGAGATGAAGAGGAACATCATGGAGAGGAAGGAAAGTTTGTTCCACATTTCGGGGCTAGCACTTCTCAAGTAAGCTTTTACCATTTTTCCATTGCAATTGCTTCTTTCTTAACTTATTTTGATTTTTTACTGATTGTTGTAGGTTGCTAGCTCATTTGATCATGAGGCTAGACCTTCTTTTACTGCTCCTTCATTTGCTCATTCTAGTCCACTAGATATGTCATCTCATCCACGGGGTATTGATATGAACTACCTAGTAAGTTTTGTTTTCATGGCAATTTATGCTATATGTATGCATGATTATGTATGCTCTTACTTTTTTTCCTTTCTGGCTCACAGCGGATGCTTGAAGAACAAAATAAGAAACTTCAAGAGGAGTTGGCTGCTAGTCATCAGCAGGTTTCTCATTTTGAAAATTTATATCATCAATCAGAACAAAATTTCTGAGACTTCCAATTTCAGGGGATGAGGGATCCTGTTGCTTCTTCATCTAGAGGCCCCCAAACTGATGATCATGAGATCCTTTCACCTACTCCTAATGAGGACCATGACAAATAAAAACTCTGAGGTAATAGAGATTCTGGTGCTTCTGCTTTTGGCAGACTCGGGATGAGTGATTTGCCTTCTCCTCCGACAGGCAATGATTTTTTCGGAGCTTTATTTGATGACCTACCACCTCCTTCTTAGTGATGTATGAATATTGTATCAATTGAGTAAACATTGTATAATAAGCATAGAAATAATAATGATAATATATAATGTTCATTTTACTGCAACTTTTTTCTTTCCTTTTTTTTTTATCATCATTTCCTTGCCCAATGTGTCTTTCAAGTTTCAACATACTTCTCTTAACTTGAAAGCTTTATATGACAAAAATATTTTTTATTATTTTTTGAATTTTGATTTTGAAATCAAATGTTGGCTTTGCCAAATCAATGTCAATGTACCTCAGGACTTGATTTTTCCAAATTAACATATCTATAACATGACAACCCTAGTTACCGTACTAAATTCGAGAATCATTTCTATTTAAGTAAGAATTGTTGCACTTCAAATCATACACATTACTTGGCCAAAGGTCTTATTTGAGTTTGAATATTGTCTATATCATATGCACACTTATTCAAACTATCTCCATTAATAGACTCTACCTACTAAGAGAGATCAATAGGTCTTTGATAGGCTTGAAATGGGGTCTATAAGGGACATGGGCCATTTGTAAGTTGGAGCCAATGTGACACAATGGACAAACCCTTACAGTACAAACTTCTTATTTGAACTTTAGGAAGCTGGGACCAATCTTGCTAGACTCAAAATTCCTTCTATCTTCTTGGCATTAATCTGGATCTTGATTGGAACAGTCTTTGCCCTTGCAAAAGTTTGGTACCCAAATTCACTTCTTTTCTTCTTCTCCCTTTTCTTTCTCTAATTATTTTTCGTACTCTTCCTTTTCTTTGAGCATTTTATTCTTTTTCCCTACAAAACTTTCAAGAACTGGGTGACCTTTCTCCTTTTTCTCTGATTTTCATCGAACCTTTGGTTAGGTGGGACCAATTCAAGTCAAACTGTCCTTATAAACCAATTAGAAGCCTTTTGTTGCTTTAGGTAAAAGAGAACTCAGTTGGCTTTCTGAACTGCCTTGGGTTTTATATTTTTTCTTTTTCTTTTTCTTCTTTTTCTTTTTTTTTCTTTTGTCCCTTTTTTTCTTTTTTCTTTTTTCTTCTTTTTTTTCTCTCTTTTTTTTTGTTCTAGCTCTAAAAGAGTTGTCTTGTTTGTACCAACTTGGGTTCCTAATAATGGATGAGTGGAGTGGCATAAATCTCCTTTAACAGTGATAAATTATTTGTTACTCTGATGTTATCTTGATAGATTGGAGATATTAGGTGAACTTCAACTACCCTTATGGTCTTGAAAACTTCAACTATCTTCATGGTCTTGACTATTCATTCCTTTCTTTGATCTTCTTGACTCTTCATCTTAGTGGTCAATAGCTCAGGGTAGGTTGTTGGGGTTTGTAAGTCAATGAAAAGAAAGCTAAACTTTTATGAAGGCTCAAAGGGACAACTAGGGATTGATATTTAATTGGGTGGATAACAGTTTTTGGCTCGTCAAATAATGCCTAGATCATTTCTCCCTTAAATAAGTAGAGTTCAATTTCAACTTGAAAGTTTGTCAAAGCATATTCTAAGACTGACTAGGACCTTAGACAAAGGTAATTATGCAGGAGCCCTCTCTAAGTAAGCATACACAACTCAATGCTATATAGCAATTCCCTTACCTAGTAAAGTCATTCAAGTCATAATGCCTAGATACATTAATTTATAGATTATCAAGCTAGATTCCTTATTGGTTGAGCATCAAAATGAACAAAGACCAATAAAATTTTTGATAAAAGTAATTTATTCAAACAACTTTAAATTTGAAAAACACAATTGTTCCAATTAAATATTAAAGAAATCAAAATTGAAAAGCAACATTCAAGCTAAGGAAAGTTTGTTGAGTTGGAGTCGAAGATACTTCATTTATTTAGACATATCAATGGCAAGGATTTTGTCCACCATTAAGGATCATTGCTTCATCATCCACAGTTAATCCAAACTTGTTTAGTAGTACATCCTCTTTATCAGCTTCTCTATCATGACGAGATGACAAGATAAAACTCTTCATGAAGGTTGCAAGCGGTGGCGCCCTTCCACATTTAGGTAGAGGATTATTCTTAGTGTTGTGATTATCAGACTTAGAAATCTTACCATTGTCGATTAGATCTTGGATCTCATGCTTCAATCGAGTACATCTATTGGTCTCATGTCCTTGCATTTGATGGAATTGATAGAAGACCTTGGCATCAAAATTTGGTGGCAGAGGCTTATGTAGAGGCCGAGGTGCCAATGGTTGTAGCAAATCCATCTTTATTAGATTTTCTAACATTTTTGACAAAGGTTCCCCCAAGTTTGAAAATTTACACTTCTTTGCTGGTTTAGTTGCTACATTTTTCTCAACACCTCTTCTTTTCCTTTGATTTTGCTCATTGGGGTGGAAGCTACCCTTATTGCCCCGCTTATATAACAAATGGTTTGGTTGACCTTGTAGAATAGGGATTGATCCTTCATTTGCCATTCGATCTTTATTAGTGAACATGTTCTCCGTGGATGCTGCCTTTCCCTTCTTTCTTATGTCAATGTGAGATGCCTCATTAGCATTATTGATGAGCCCTAGAATTTTAATCAACTGGGTCTTCATAATTTCAACCAATTGATCTTGTATCTCGGCCATCCTAGCTTTGACAACTTCATCGATTATATCCCTTAGTTGGTTTGCATCCATCCTCCCAATGAAGCACTTGAATCAAAATCAATGTTGTAGGTGGTATTGTTGTAAGCTTTTGAACTGTCGTAATCCAGGGCTGTGAGCCAGAGAGGATTAATGATATGAGATGCAAATGTATGCCTGTATGTATGCATGTATGCACAAACAATAAACACAGAAAGATAATTAGGATGTTCCTTCCAACCTTATTACTTCCACACACGAATGGTGAGTCTCTTTTCCTAGGTATAGGGTTAACAAAATACCAACATGGGGTATATTGTTTTTAAATAATTCCCTCGAACGTTTCAACCAATAGTTATATTTTTAAAATGGAAATCACTCTATGATAATTCCCATTAATTAGGTTTTAATCCATTCAACCAACTAAAGTAGCTTTTATGCTATATTGGATTAAAACTAAATTAAGAGGTTTATTATAAATAGATTTCTCACTTGAAAAAGTAACTAACGATTCATTCCAAAAACAAGCCCATGATTAATTATTTCTTACTATAAACTAGGCTCAATTGATTTTTGGTATTTCGTAATTGACCTAAATAATTTGCATGCTCTTTGTAAGAAAAAGGTTGGATGAAAATAATTTTGTTTTTAAGCCCATTGTAAAAAGATTTTAGAAAAAATAAATTTTGGGCTTTGTGTGTTGGTCACGAGAAAAGAATTTTTTATTTTGTTTCTAGAAAATTTTTATATCCAAAGACCATCTTAAAAAGTTTTTGAAAATAGTTTTGGTCTTCTGGACTTTAAAGAAAAATTTATTTTGAGCTTACAAATGTACTTAGGTCATATTAGAAAAAGAACAAACCAAATAAGCCATGATTTAAGCCAAGACAAATTAACCATAGTCAAACAACATGCATTTAGGGTAAAAACCTAAAGAAAGTAACTAGGCCAATTACATGAGCTTTAGTCTTTGGGTTAAAAGGCTTAGGTTCCCATAACAAGTATATACCAAATGGTACGAGGCTATGAGTGGTTATGCCATGCTCGATCTCCATACCTTGGGTGAAAGTATGGTATCACTTACATAACACAACACGGGTAACACGGGCGTCCTAACTCACGTACACAATGCAATATAATATGATGCAATGGATAATATCATTATAAGAAAGAATAGAATAATATAAAGACCAACGGAATCAACTTCTCTTATCCCCAGTGGAGTCGCCACTGTGAGCAGAGATTTTCGCTCCCACTCCCGGTGGAATGGTTCTTGCGACTTCGGCACTGTTTAGGCTTGGGGCCTTAGAGAACACAGACCTAAGTCTGGAGAAAATGGAGTCACCACACGGACAGGCCAGGAAAAAGAAAGGGGTAGATGACTCGATTCCTAAGGAATCCCCAACCCCCTAATGGGTTTGAAAAGTTGGGTACGCGTGGGGAAGGTGAGAAATGGCCCAACACCCCCACAACACCCGGTTCATTAGAACTGGCCTCCTTTATAGGTCTTAATATTATAAAATTCTTAAATATAACAATATTATCCATATTACATGCAACAATTGAAATAAAGCATCATTATATTAAAATCAAAGTAATGTCCAAGCAAAGCAAATAAATGGACACCCATCCGAAGATGGAAACATGTCCTTACATCATCCATGTCTAAACTAATAGGACACCCACCAAAAGGTGGAAACATGTCCCTTTACATTGGTCTAAAATATAAAAGCAATTTAAATTACATGATATTTAACTAATGAGGTACCCACTAAGTGGAAACATACCTCTTACACTTTTAATACTAAAACAAATCAATAATAACAATAAAGAAAACATCCATCCATGATAAATTAAATAAATCAAGCATTTAAATTAAATAAATCATCCACCAAAGCATATAATAGACTACATAATCTAATATAAAAATAAAGCAAGTAAAGATACAAATTAGGGTTTACTGTTTCTATTTAAAGTTCTTTAATTAATATTTAGGGTTTTGGAATTTTAGTATTATTATTATTTGTTTAACCTACTGTAAAGATTTTGGAAAATTGGAATGGATTAGGGTTTCATAAATCAAATTAGGGTTTAGGGGTAACATTATGAAATTAGGGTTTTAGAATCTTAAGACATTAGGTTTATAGCTCTTGGTTACTGGATTGTGGTTTTAGATTTACTATATTGAGTTTTAAGGTTTAGGTTTATAAGATTTTAAGGTTTTAAGGACTAGGGTTTAGGAAAACTAAGGTTTTCATATTAGTTTTGAGAGAATTAGGGTTTTTGACATTTTGGAAAACTTTTTTGATTTTAGGATTTAAGAAAATAGTTTAGAGTCTTATAAAATAATTATGATTTTTAGAAACTGTAAAGTAGGTTAGGGTTTGGAGATTTAAGAAAACATTTGAAAATTTTAAAAAAAAGTTAGAGGAAAACAGTTTAGGGTTTTTAAAGTTTTTCGAAATAGGAGAAAAGATTTAATGTTTTTAAGGTTTTGAAAAACAGAAGAAACGAATTAGGGTTTTTGGAGATAGAAGAAATAAATTAGGATTCTTAAGGTTTTTGGAAACAGAAAAGTACTTTTTAGGGTTTTTGGAAATAGAAGGAACAATTTAGGGTTTTAAGATTTAGAAGAAACATTTTAGGGTTTTAAGTTTTAGAAGAAATAGAAGAAACAATTTATTCAATTTGAGTTATGAAGCTACTGTAAAGAAATAAATAAAGAAAATAGAGATTCAAACCTCCATTCGTTGGTTCCACCAAAATTGCTTTCTGGATGAACAAGGACAAAGACAAGGTTGCTGCCTTTGATGAATCATTGATTGCTTGGTTATTGCTAGGGTTTTCTGTAATTCAAGTTGTGATCACCTAATCAAAGCCCCACTATCTGATCTCTAGGTTCCAGTCCAAAGTTCCTCCCCTTATTCTGAGTTTTAAAGTCTTATTTATAGGAAAAATTATAAACCTAGTTCTAATTGTTTAAGGAAACTAAAATTAATTAAGAAAAGAAACCGAAACCAAATAGAATTTGGTTTCGGAAAAAATTACGTTGGAAACTTTTGCTGTCAAAAACTGTGAGCATTGGCGAGGACTGCGAGAGCTGGAGGGTGAAAATTGCGAGCGCTGGCAAAATCAGCTAGGCGGCCAGCCAATTTGCCGCAGGAATTTCCTGCGGCTAAATTGGCTTGGCCAATTTCACCGTAGGAAATTCCTGCGGGCGAATTGGCCATGGCCTCCGTCGCCCGATTTAAATTTTTATTTATTTATTTATTTATTATTATTATTTTATTAACTTCACCATTTTTATTTTTATTAAAAAATATAAATAATAAATACTAAAATAAATATTATTTAATTAAACTACCACAAAAATTATTTTGGACTGTATAAAAAAAACAGACCGGACTGGGTCAAAAATTAAGGGTCTACAGGTGGATGGACACGACCCATACTTTTCACCTACCTATAGGAGAAATGACCATTGGTCCGGTCAATTATACAGCCATAACTGGTATCCTGTACTATGGCCTTCCGGTCCCCCTTACCAATGATATTCTAACATTCGAAGAAATCCAACAGTTAATTAGTATGGAACCATCATTTAAAGAGCCTTTCAAGATAAAAATTGAACCAATTCGTAGTTATTGGATGAACTACGAAGGACGGGTTCACAGAGACACAGCCAAACAGTATGCTCGAGGATTTTTTCTGTATTTGCTTGGGTCGACCATTTTAGGCAATACCGAATCCGCCATCCATTTGTCGGTGTTGAGGGCCCTTACTAATATAAGGATGGTACCGCTTTACAGCAGGGATGAAGCTGGTCTTGCTTGTCTTTACAATGGTCTTGACAAAATTTGCAGAAATAAGAAGTCTTTTGTTGGCTTTATGGTGGTTGTCGAGGTACTCTTCTTCCACCAATGTCAATTCCATTCTTTTCTTGTATGAATTTGATTTTTATTATTGTTGTAGGCATGGGCATATGAGCACAATCTTATGAGGGTGCCTGGTATTTCCCAAGAGAGAGTCGGGTATCTGAGATTAAATATTTGGTTGTTAGATCGTGTAAAAGTCCCAGCTCTCACCATGTGCATACCCAATGCTTTGTCTTGAGCTGCTTAACCTGGGATCAGGTCAAATAGCATTAGTATACTTTAAAATTTATATAAAAGTTCACTTAACTTATGTCATTTTGTAGGTGAATTTGTCCTAGTGGAACACAGAAGAGCGGACAAACTGGACTTCCTCCATGAATGCCGCACTGCCTTTTCAACATGCCCGCCGAGTCATTATTGGCCCTGTGTCTAATGGCTGGTTTCTCGGAGAGAGAGTATACGAGTAGTTTCTTGGTCCCGAGCAATGGAGGATCCCGATGCGTTGCCCGAAATATACTTTAAATATCACATCAATGCCGGAGAATGCATGGTAGTTGGCTCGGCATGGTTATGATGTTGAAACATTTCTCTATCCACCGGGTGCATCTTATACCTAGTTTATTCAAATAGGGCTCTTGAACTTTGACGTATCTCCTATTGGCGTACGGGAGATTCCCAAGGAAAATGAGGATAGAGATGAAGAGGAATATCATGGAGAGGGAGGAGAATTTGTTCCACATCTCAGGGCTAGCATTTCTCAGGTAAACTTTTACCATTTTTCCATTGCAATCACTTCTTTCTTAACTTATTTTGACTTTTTTAATGATTGTTGTAGGTTGCTAGCTCATTTGATCATGAGGCTGGACCTTCTTTTACTGCTCCTTCATTTGCTCATTCTGGTCCACCAGATAAGCCATCTCATCCACAGGGCATTGACATGAATTACTTGGTAGATTTTCTTGTTCCATGATAATTTATGCTATATGTATGCATGATTATGTATGCTCTTACTCTTTTCCTTTCTGGCTCACAGCGGATGCTTGAAGAACAAAATAAGAAACTTCAAGAAGAGCTAGTCGCTAGTCGTCAACAGGTTTCCCATTTTAAAAATTTGTACCATCAGTTAGAGCAAAATTTTTGAGACTTCCGGTTTCAGGGGATGAGAGATCCTGGTGCTTCTTCATCTAGAGGGCCCCAAGCCGATGACCATGAGATCCTTTCATCTGCTTTGGATGAGGACCATTACAGATCTGAATTCCAAGGTAATACAGATTCATGTGCTCCTACTTCGAGCGGACTTGGGACAGGTGTTATGCCTCCTTCTTCAATAGGCGATGACTTTTTTAAGGCTTTGTTTGATCATGATCCACCACCTCATTCTTAGTGATGTATCAGTATTGTATCAATTGAGAAAATATTGTATAATAAATATAATTATAAAAATAATAATGATGTGTAATTTGCATTTTCACTGCAACTTTTTCTCTCCTTTTTTCTTTTTAAAAATTTTTTCTTCTTCTTTTCATATCTTCTCCTTGCCCCATGTGTAGGCTCAAACCCATGATTTTTTCTATGCGGCTTTGGTTAATGTTTGTATATTGTCTAGCTCATTGAACAAGAATGCATTTCTTCCTTTATTTTGCAAAATGATTGGAGTTTCCTCAAGCAATGGGTCTTCTATGCCCCCCCTGATTCTATACCCGCTTTATAGAGTGTCTGTTGTTCGCTTTGACAAAGAATATATAATACAAGGGAAAAAAATGCCGTGTGATATGCTCATGTTTGCATGATATGCATGAGTAATACTTACAGTGGTTCCATTGACTCACAGACCGAGGTGATCAGCAAAAATGTTCTCACGAATTTTTTTCAGATGCTTGTTCAGTTCTTGTTTTGGAATGACAGGATGCTTCACATTTATGGCTTTTATCTTCGAGATATTGAAAACATGAATAGTGGAGGCCCCAAGCAGCACAAATACATCCATTTCAAATTACGATTCAGTATATCAATTGGTAGCTTCATGACCTTGCCCGTAATCATTTCCTTTGCCCAATGTGTCCTTTGGAGGTTCAATGATTCAACATACTTCCCTTAACTTGAAGGCTTTGTAAATTTTGTTTTTGAATTTTCAATTTTGAATTTTGATTTTGAAATCAAATGTTGGCTTTGCCAAATTAATGTCAATGTACCTCAGGACTCGATTTTTCCAATTAACATTATCTATAACATGACAACCCTAGTTACCATACTATACTCGGGAATTATTTCTATTTAAGCAAGAACTGTTGCACTTCATATAGGCACATACACATTACTTGGCCAAAGGTCTCATTGAGTTTGAATAGGGTCTATCTCATATGCATGCTTATTCAAACTATCTCCACTAATAGACTCTACCTATCAAGAGAGATCAACAGGTCTTTAATAGGCTTGAAATGGGGTCTATAAGGGACACGGGTTTAAATGAAGGCCATTTTGAGATAGGAGCTGAGTGACACAATGGACAAACCTTCACACTACAAACTGCTTGTTGGAACTTTAGATAGTTGGGAGCATGAAAAGACAGAGCATTGAACATTCTTCTTTCTTATTGGCATTAACCTGAATCTTGATTGGGATAGTCTTTGCCTTTGCAAAAAGTTTGGTACCCAAATTTGTTTCTTTTCTTCTTCTCCCCTTTCTTTCTTTTTATTTTTCTTACTCTTTCCTTTCTTTGAGCATTTTATCATTTTGTCCTTCTTCCTTGTAGGACTGTCAAGTATAGAACTTTCAAGAACTGGATGGTCTTTCTCCTTTTTCTTTGATTTTGTGGTATCTTTGGTCGGGTTGGACCAATTTAAGTCAAATTGTCCTTATAAACCAAATGGAAGCCTTTTGCTGCTTTAGGTAAAAGAGAACTTAGTTGGCTTTTTGAACAGCCTTTTTAGGTTTTATTTTTCTTTTTTTCTTTTCTTTTTTTCCTCCTTTTTTTTCATTTTGTCTTCTTTTTTCTTTTCTTTTTTTTCCTTCTTCTTTTTTTTTCTTTTTTCTTTTTTTTTGGTTCTAGCTCTAAAAGAGTTATCTTGTTTGTACCAAATTGGTTTTCTAATAATGGATGAGTGGAGTGACATAAATCTTCTTTAACAAGGATAAATTGTTTGTTACTCTGATGTTGTCTTGATATATTGGAGATATTAGGAAAACTTCAACTACCCTTATGGTTTTGAGAACGTCAACTACCTTTATGGTCTTGAGAACTTCAACTATCTTCATGGTCTTGACTATTCATTTCTTTCTTTGATCTTCTTGCCTCTTCATCTTAGTGATCATAAGACTTGTCAAAAGTATCACAACAGCTCAGGGTAGGTTATTGGGGTTTGTAAGCCAATGAAAAGAAAGCTAAAATTTTATGAAGGCTCAAAGGGACAACTAGAAATTGATATTTAATTGGCTGGATACTAGTTGTTGGCTAACCAAACAATGCCTAGATCATTTCTCCCTTAAATAAGTGGAGTTCAATTTCACCTCGAAAGTTTGTCTAAGCATGTTCTAAGACTGACTAGGACCTAGACAAAGGTAATTATGCAGGAGCCCTCTCTAAGTAAGCATACACAACTCAATGCTATAGAGCAATTCCCTCAGCTAGTAAAGTCATTTGAGTCATGATGCATAAATATATTAATTCATGAATTATCAAGCTAGATTCCTCATTGGTTGAGCAACAAAATGAACAAAGACCAACAAAAATTTTGATGAAAGTAATTTATTCAAACAAATTTAAATTTGAAAAACACGATTGTTCCTATTAAATATTAAAGAAAGTAAAATTGAAAAGCAACATTCAAGCTAAGGAAAGTTTATTGAGTTAAGCTTCTTTTCCTTTCACATCTTGTAACACCGTTCCCGACTTATGAATAAGCCGAGGAGGAATGCTACATCGGGATATGAACTCTGGTTATGTCAGCTTACTTAATGTTCCTTATAAAAATTTTCCAAAAATTTTGACAGAGTCTCCCTTAAAATTCTAGGTCCCAAGTGTCGACAAAACTGATTTTTCTTATTTTTGAAAAACATTTTGTTTCACAATTCAACTCAAGAACACTCCCAATAATCCACCCTTATAACCTCAACTGTAATCCTGCAAGAAGAATTCACACTTCTATATTCACATCCCAACTCAATTTAAAACTATACAGTTATTATACATTACTAGATTTAAATGCTACATCAAGTTATCTCTTTGTATTGTTCAAATAAGTACATGCCAGTTTCTAATACCAAAATACACAATGAAGAGCACCACCTAAGTTTGTTGATGACCGACAGATCGCAGGACTCCTCTGCTCGCTACTGGCTCCTTGCTAATAACCTATGAGTTTAGAAGAAACTAAACTCGCTAAGCATTGCTTAGTGGGTACTTTAACTAATTATGGAAAATAAATAATAAAAGCATAATGCACTTTTAAAAGCAATGAGTCGTATTGAAAAATAATATCACAGTAAAAACAATCCATACATGTCATCTATTCAGTTATTATCATTTTATCAGTTCGCTCCACAAGGTAATTTGGTAGACTAACGTATGGTAAGGAACTAACTTAAACAACTGTATATATATTCTGTGGCTGTGGCCCTAAAAAATTGCGGGCCAAGCCCTGTGAAATCTGTGACCGAAGCCATCGGACCGGAGTCCTATATAACTCGGGCGATTGCCCTATATAACTCGGACCGAAGTCCTATATAGCTCGGGTCGTCATCCTAAATAACTTGAACCGAAGTCCTATATTAAAGCAGCACTGCATATAGTATGATATATCATACCCTTACACTACTCAGTACTATCCCAGATACCCAGTGGAGCCAAAATTTTCATGCCATTTCTTAATCGAATATGCATTATACAATTATCGACTTATGTTTCTTATATTATTTCAAAGTGAAATATCATATTTTGTCATTTTAATAACATATTATGCTCATTTATATGCATAAGGAATCAATTGGATTACTTTTGAAAAATGACCAAATGAATATTAGCAAAATGACCATATGAATAGTAAATGATGAGATATGAAGCCATTGTTGTTGGCTATGATAAAGCAAATGAAATAATTAGGGCATGATTGCCTAGTTTAATTATGAGTAATGAAATGAGAAATGAATTGTGAAAGAGATTGATAATGAAATAAATGAATTAAATGTGTGCCTAGTATGTTATTCAAATTTCAAAGTTCTGGGTTTGGCGGCATGCCTATGAATTGCTGGACAGGTGAAAAGACCGGGTCGTAAGCCGAGTCCAGCTGATAAATGTGAAATATGATATTTTTGGGGTGAAAAGACTAGGTCGTAAGCCTCAAAAATAGTAACAGTCTAGCCGGGTTGTGGACCAAGATACTGGGGCCCAGGGTCTAGCCGGGTTAAGGTCCAAGAGACTGGGTCTGTTACACTATCCATGTATAGATATATATGTATCGCCTATGGGCTTGATGATTGTGATTATGGACCAAAGCAGTAACTCTGAATTTTGAATAACATATTAGATCCTTTTTGGGCCTATGCTTGTCTTTGTTTCAATGTGAATCATAAATGGTAAAACAATTGAATAAGATAATGAAATGTAATGTTATGAAATATAGTATTTTTGAATATGATTTCTATTGTTTGAAAGTATGACATTAACATTGCATTAAAGCATATTGTTATTGTGGTTTGTACACTAAGCCTATGGCTTAGTGCGATTATGGTTCATCATGCAGGTGACAGGGTAGAACCGGAGAGTTCAGCTAGATCGAGTCGAGTCTAGACTCTAGAGTGTTGATTGTGGGCTTAAAGATCAGAGATAAACTGCCAAACATGTATAAATTTTTTGTTTTGTAAACATGAATTTTAATGTATTTATATATGAAAATACCACTACATTTTTCCGCTGCATAAATTATAAATGTTTTATCTAGTATAATTTATAATGTAATTTGAATGTTTTAAGTTTTCTTATATTATTGTAGAAGAAGATAAAAATTGGGTATATATATATTTTTGCTAAATGCAAAGATTTGTTTATTGAGTAAATCGTGACACTCATGTATCTAGTATATGTATGTTACAGGTGTAGTAGTATGTAGTGTGCGTATACGGGGTATAGGGGTGTTACAATTGTTTTGGTATCAGAGCCTAGGTTTGAGATTCTCAACCTAGGTAAATTGTAAGAAAAAGAACATTTTGATTTTAAAATATGGTTTTTAAATGAGATACATGTTTTTGTATTGGCAATCTCTGATCTTTGATGAGGTATATTCTGCTGTGTTTGCAGATATAGGTAGTGATGGCGTCTCAGTCACGTCAGTCCATAGAAGGTATGCTGAGAGTGTAGCTCCTGAAGAGGGTAGAGATGGAGCTAGGGTTGAGAGAGCTGGAGAGGCACCTGCTCCGGTGTAAGAGAGATCAGCTGCTGATGAGGTTCCGCCAGTTTGGTTACTGCATGTGGTAGAATTGTTGAGGCAAGCTCCAGTGCAGCCGCCACCGCCACCGCCCCCACAGCCGCAAGTACTGGTGAGGCATTATGATAAGTTGAGGAAGTATGGGGCTGAGGATTTCTTTGGTACTACAGATCCTGCAATAGCTGAGCAGTGGTTGGATAGAGTGCAGAGGGTATTTATTCAGTTGCAAGCTACTCCTGAAGAGAAATTTGATTATGCTAGATCCTTATTGCAGAAAGATGCTTATGATTGGTGGAAGACGGTTCCTCATGCCATGGATGATCCACCTACTTTGTCTTATGGTGATTTTTTGAGGGAGTTTGAGCAGAAATATACTCCGAGGGAGTATAAGGATGTCAAGAAGATGGAATTTCTAAATCTGAGACAGGAGAACCGGACTGAACAGAGTATGAGATTGAGTATATCCGATTGAGTCATTATGCAGGTGGAATTATTTCAGATGAGATTGATCGGTGCATGAGATTTGAGGAGGGATTGAGGCCCTCTATTATGTGTATTGTTGCTGGTTCTCGGTACCAAGATTTTTCTCAATTGGTTGCCGTAGCTAGAAGTGTTGAGAGAGCACAGGGTATTGTAGCAGCAGCTACCGAGGAGGAGACCAGAGTTAGGAGATCCCAGTTTGAGGCAGGGTCTTAGTCTATGAAGAGAGGCCGAGGAAGTTTTGTTCCGAGAATCAGTAGGAGCTTGAGGCAGTTAGGTAGGTTAGTTTAGTACCAGAGGCAGAGACCCGAGACCTACAGTTTCTATAGTTAGTGCTCTGACTCTAGTGATTCAGAGGTTTACTCCACCTACATGTGTCCATTGTGGTAGGATACATGGGGGTGTTTGTTAGAAGATTGGTGGATCAGCTGTGTGTTTCATATGTGGATCGCCTGGCCATTTCATCAGAGAATGTCCTGAGATGCAGGAGCATAGGCAGGCAGATTCTGCAGTTTCTCAACCTAGTGTGAGAGGAGGTCGAAGTGGCAGAGGTGTTAGTAGAGGTGGTCGACCTGGGATCAGTCAGAGAGGAGGCTCTACATCCGGAGGCAGTAGGCCAGATGAAGCTGGGTCTTCTCAGTGAGTGTATGTGATGCAGAGGCAACCGGATGCTTCAGCAGTTATTGCGGGTACATTTTCTTTATTTGGCATTTTAGTTCTTGCTTTGATTGATCCAGGATCTACTCATTCATACATAAGTGCATCTATCTTGCCTGTGTCTGAATTGCATTCAAAGTCCTTAGGATTTGATGTCTTGGTGACAAATCCTTTAGGACATAGTGTTGTGGTGAGTAAGGTGCATCATGATAGTTCAATTGTGGTGCAAGGTGAGGAGTTTCTTGGTGATTTGATTGAAATGCCTTTTAAGGAGTATGATTTGATCTTAGGCATGGATTGGTTGTCTAAGCATGGAGCTATGGTAGACTGTCAAAAGAAGTGTGTTACCTTGAGAACCGGTGGTGGTAGAAGTGTGATGGTATCTAGTGAGCAGAGACAACTTGCATCCTTGTTTGTTTCAGCTGTTGCAGGTAGGAAGTTGATTAGAAAGGGTGTGATGCTTATCTTGCTCATGTTGTGGATACCAGAGTAGTGGGTTCTCAACTTGATAGTATACCCACAGTTGCGAAATTTCCAGATGTTTTTTCGGAGCAGTTGCCAGGGTTACCCCCTGAGAGAGAGGTTGAGTTTGGTATCGATTTGTTGCCTGGTACCACTCCCATCTCTATTACTCCTTATCGAATGGCACCTACTGAATTGAGAGAGTTGAAGGTGCAGTTGCAAGAGTTGTTGGATAAAGGGTTTATTCGCCCTAGTGTTCCGTGGGGAGCTCCTGTTTTGTTTGTAAAGAAGAAGGATGGTACTTTGAGGTTGTGCATCGATTATAGGCAATTGAATAAGGTAACCATCAAGAATAAGTATCCTTTGCCTCGGATTGATGATCTCTTCGGTCAGTTGAAGGGAGCAGCAGTATTTTCCAAGATTGATTTGAGATCAGGGTACCATCAGTTGAGAGTTAGAGCTAAAGATGTTCCTAAGACAGCTTTTCGCACAAGGTATGGGCATTATGAGTTTTTAGTGATGCCTTTTGAGTTGACGAATGCACCTGCAGCATTTATGAATTTGATGAATAGGGTGTTTAGGCCCTATCTAGATCAGTTTGTGGTGGTTTTCATTGATGATATTTTGGTGTATTCGCGTAATAAGGAGGATCATGACAAGCATCTGCGGATTGTGTTGCAGACTTTGAGAGAGAAGCAATTGTATGCTAAGCTGTCGAAGTGTGAGTTTTGGCTTGATCAAGTGACTTTTCTGGGTCATATAGTGTCAGCAGATGGTATAAGAGTTGATTCGAGTAAAGTTGAGGCCATTTTGAATTGGAGTCCACTGAAGTCAGTGACTGAAGTTAGAAGTTTTCTGGGTTTGGCAGGCTATTATCGACGGTTTGTGAAAGGTTTTTCTTTGATAGCTACTCCACTCACCAGATTACTTTGAAAGGGAGTTAGATTTGTGTGGACAGATCAGTGTCAACCTAGTTTTGAGCAGTTGAAGGAGATGTTGACTCAATCTCCTATTCTTACTTTGCCTGTGGAAGATAAACCATATGTGATTTTCAGTGATGCTTCACATAATGATTTTCAGTGATGCTTCACTTAATGGTTTAGGATGTGTTTTGATGTAAGAAGGTAGAGTCATAGCTTATGCTTCTCGGCAGATGAAGCCGCATGAGCTTAATTATCCGATGCATGATTTGGAGTTGGCATCTATAGTTTTTTCTTTGAAGATTTGACGACACTATTTTATGGGGAGAAGTGTTTCATTTACACAGATCATAAGAGTTTGAAATATTTAGGGGTTCAGAGAGAGCTTAATCTTCGGCAAAGACGATGGTTGGAGCTGATTAAAGATTATGACTGTTTGATTGATTATCATCCTGGTAAGGAAAATGTTGTTGTGGATGCCTTAAGTCGGAAGTCTTTGACAGGTTTGACTGTTTATTCGCTCTCGTTGCTTGTTGAGTTGAGAGCGTTGCATGCTAGTTTTGAATCATGTAATGATGGTGCATTGTTGGCTCAGTTGCATTTGAGACCTGTGTTGTTGGATCAGATTAAAGAGGCTCAATTGGTTGATGAGAAAATTTAGAAAGTGGTATCGGATTGTCAAAATGGGTAGAGCTGAGATTTTCTTGTGAAAGATGATGGCAGCCTTTGGTTTAAAGATAGACTGTGTGTTCCTAATGATGCAAGATTGAGAAAGATTATTTTAGAGGAAGCACATCAGTCGGCTTTTGCTATGCACCCTGGGAGTACTAAAATGTATCATGATTTGAAGCAACATTACTGGTGGTTAGGTATGAAGAGGGACATAGCGGAGTTTGTATCCAAATGTCTCACTTGTCAGAAGGTGAAAGCTGAGCATCAAGTTCCAACAGGGTTGCTTCACCCTTTATCAGTGCCTGAATGGAAATGGGAACGTGTGACAATGGATTTTGTATCTGGTTTGCCATTGACTCAGAAGAAGCGTGATGCTATCTGGGTGATGGTTGATCGGTTGACGAAGATAGCTCATTTTCTTCCAGTTAGAATGGACTATTCTCTTGAGAAGTTAGATGAGCTGTATATCAATGAGATAGTGAAGTTGCATGGAGTCCCAATTTCTTTAGTGTCTGATCGAGATCCTCAGTTTACTTCAAGGATTTGGAAGAGTTTACATGGTGCTTTGGGTTCTCGATTGCACTTTAGCACTGCTTTTCATCCGAAGACAGATGGGCAGTCAGAGAGAGTGATACAGATTATAGAGGAAGTCAAGTGTAGAGTTTGCCCTAGTTAGTCCTTAGTCTTATTATCTCATGTGTATCTCTAAGTAAGTGTGTATGATTACCTTTGGTTCAGATTTTGAAGAGAGTTGAGTTGCCCTAATCCAAGCGTTGGAAGATTCTTGGAAGAGGAAGTGTTTAGATTGGTGTGTTGCTCTTGAGGTAAGTACAAACTTACATGGTTGCATACATTTGCATGATTTTGAGACTTAACACATTTGGTTGTAAATGTGTTAAGTAATATATTTCATTGTTAATATATTGGATTAATGTTATGATTTGCATAATGTGAAAGATATGATGATCATTCAAAATGTATGTTCAATGCAATTGGTTGTGTATACTTTAATGATGAGATGTGAAGCCATTGTTGTTGGCTATGATAATGCAAATGAAATAATTGGGGCATGATTGCCTAGTTTAATTATGAGTAATGAAATGAGAAATGAATTGTGAAAGAGATTGATAATGAAATAAATGAATTAAATGTGTGCCTACTATGTTATTCAATTTTTAGAGTTCTGGGTTTGGGGCATGCCTATGAATTGCTGGACGGGTGAAAAGACCGGGTCATAAGCCGAGTCCAGCTGATAAATGTGAAATATGATGTTTTTGGGGTGAAAAGACTGGGTCGTAAGCCTCAAAAACAGTAACAGTCTAGCCAGGTTGAGGACCAAGATACTGGGGCCCTAGGGTCTAGCCGGGTTGAGGTCTAAGAGACTGGGTTTGTTACACTATCCATGGATAGATATATATGTATCGCCTACGGGCTTGATGCTTGTGATTATGGACCAAAGCAGTAATTCTGAATTTTGAATAACATATTAGATCCTTTTTGGGCCCATGCTTGTCTTTGTTTCAATGTGAATCATAAATGGTAAAACAATTGAATAAGATAATGAAATGTAATATTATGAAATATAGTATTTTTGAATATGATTTCTATTGTTTGAAAGTATGACATTGACATTGCATTAAAGCATATTGTTATTATGGTTTGTACCACTAAGCCTATGGCTTAGCGCGATTGTGGTTCATCTCGCAGGTGACAGGGTAGAACCGGAGAGTTCAGCTTGACCGAGTCGAGTCTAGACTCTGGAGTGTTGATTGTGGGCTTAAAGATCAGAGATAAACTGCCAAACATGTATAAATTTTATGTTTTGTAAACATGAATTTTAATGTATTTATAAATGTAAATACCACTACATTTTTCCGCTGCATAAATTATAAATGTTTTATCTAGTATAATTTATAATGTAATTTGAATGTTTTAAGTTTTCTTATATTATTGTAGAAGAAGATAAAAATTGGGTATATATATATTTTTGCTAAATGCAAAGATTTGTTTATTGAGTAAATCGTGACACTCCTGTATCTAGTATATGTATATTACAGGTGTAGTAGTATGTAGTGTGTGTATACGGGGTATAGGGGTGTTACACCTCTTCTTAAGTAAAGCAGCCTTATTTCTCCACCTTTTCACATAGTCCACAAAATTCTCATTTGGCCTTTGCGTAATGGCTTCCAACTCCATCAAGGTTACTTCCAGCTCGACATTATACCCATATTGCTAAATGAAAGCCTTGTACAACATGTCCTAATCTTTTTGAGTACTTTCCTCTAAGGTGTTGAACCAATTTTGACAATAAGGTCCAATAAGAGCATAAAATACCTCAGAGTTTGAGCTTTCATAGCTCGGGTAGACTGCATAGCAGTGATGTACTGCTTCACATGGAGATGAAGATTTCCAGTACCATTGTACCTAGCGAAGGAAGGCATCTTGAACTTATAAGGGACCTCCTCATCTTGTTCAAATAGTTTGTCGGTCTCAGACATCTCTTCGATTTTCATCTTCTTCTCAAATTTCTTTTCTAATTCAACATTCATCTTTTCAATATCAGATGTCTCGGTCTTTTCAATAGTTGTCTTCTCAACAACCTTCAGCTCCTTTTTGTCTTGAGGATCTTGGAAGTATTGAGCCCAATCATCATCATCATCAATGATCACCTTATCATCATCAAAAACCACTTCACCAACTTTAGCCTTCCCCTTGTCCTTTGGGTTTTTAGTGCTAGCAGATGCTTTGGCATTATTTCCTAAAATTACAGCCAATTGGTTCTTCATGGTCTCAGTCAAGGCCTCTTTTATTTCTTCCATCTTGGTATTGAGGGCGTCGTCCACCATTCTTTGAATTTGTTCGGGCTCCATTGCTTTTGGTAAGCAAGTGATTGAGTTGCTACTAGATTCTTCGTCTCTAGTGTAGGTCGGTTTGTCGTAAGCTTTTGAGCTGTCGTAATCCAGGGCTGTGAGCCAGAGAGGATCAATGATATGAGATGCAAATGTATGTATGCATGTATGCATGTATGCACAAACAATAAACACAGAAAGATAATTAGGACGTTCCTTCCAACCTTATAACTTCCACACACGAATGGCGAGTCTCTTTTCCTAGGTAATATGGTTAACAAAATACCAACATGGGGTATCTTGTTTTCGAATATTTCTCTCAGACGTTTCAACCAATAGTTATATTTTTTAAAATGGAAATCAGTTCATGATAATTCCTATTAATTAAGTTTTAATCCATTTAACCAACTAAAGTAGCTTTTATGCTATTTTGGATTAAAACTAAATTAAGAGGTTTATTATAAAAAGATTTCTCACTTGAAAAAGTAACTAGTGATTCATGCTAAAAAATAAGCCTAAGATTAATAACTCTTAGTATAAACTAGGCTCACAATTGATTTTTGGTATTTCATAATTGACCTAAATAATTTGCAAGCTCTTTGTAAGAAAAAGGTATTTTGTTTCTAAGCCCATTGTAAAAAGATTTTAGAAAAAATGAATTTTGGGCTTAGTATTTAGGTCATGAGCAAAATAATTTTTGATTTGTTTTTAGAAAAGTTTTATGTCCAAAGACCATCTTGAAAAGTTTTGAAAATAGCTTTGGTCTTTTGTACTTTAAAGAAAAATTTATTTGAGCTCACAATGTAATTAGATCATATTAGAAAAAGAACAAACCAAATAAGCCATGATTTAAACCAAGATAAATTAACCATAATCAAACAACATGCATTTGGGGTAAAAACCTATGGAAAGTAACTAGGCCAATTACATGAGCTTTAGTCTTTAGGTTAAAAGGCTTAGGTTCCCATAGCAAGTATATAACAAATGGTACAAGGCTATGAGTGGTTATGCCATGCTCAATCTCCATACATTGAGTGAAAGTATGGTATCCCTTATATAACACAATACGGGTAACACGGGCATCCTAACTCATGCACACGATGCAATCGAATATGATGCAATGGATAATATCATGATAAGAAAGAATAGAATAATATAAAGACCAACGGAATCAACTTCTCTTATCCCCAGTGGAGTACCACTGTGAGCGGGGATTTTCGCCCCCACTCCCTGTGGAATGGTTTTTGCGACTTCGATACTATTTAGGCTTGGGGCCTTAAAGAACATGGACCTAAGCCCAGAGAAAATGGAGTCGCCACCCGGACGGACCGGGAAAAAGAAAGGGGTGGATGACTCAATTCCTAAGGAATCCCCAATCCCCTAATGGGTTTGGAAAATTGGGTACGTGTGGGGAAGGTGAGAAATGGCCCAGCACCCCCACAATGCCCGGTTCATTGGAACCGGCCTCGTTTGTAGGTCTTAATATTATAAAATTCTTAAGTATAACAATATTATCCATATTACATGCAACAATTAAAATAAAGCATCATTATATTAAATTCAAAGCAATGTCTAAACAAAGCAAATAAATGGACACCCATCCGAAGATGGAAACATGTCCTTACATCATCCATGTCTAAACTAAATAGGACACCCACCAAAAGGTGGAAACATGTCCTTTACATTGGTCCAAAATATAAAAGCAATTTAAATTACATAATACTTAACTAATGAGTTACCCACAAAGTGGAAACATACCTCTTACAATTTTAATACTAAAACAAACAAATAATAATCATAATAATAAAGAAAATATCCATCCATGATAAATTAAATAAATTAAGCATTGAAATTAAATAAATCAACCATCAAAACATATAATAAACTACATAATCAAATCTAAAATTAAATAAAGCAAGTAAAGATATAAATTTAGGTTTATGTCTCAATTTAGGGTTCTTTAATTAACATTTAGGGTTTTAGGGATTTTGGAATTATTATTATTATTATTTAGGCTACTGTGAAGATTTTGGAAAAATGAAATGGATTAGGGTTTTATAAATTTATGAAAGTAGTAAGGGTTTTGGTTAATCAAATTGGGGTTTAGGGCTAACATCATTAAATTAGGGTTTTGGAATCTTAAGACATTATGTTTATAATTCATGTTTACTGGATTGTGATTTTAGGTTTACTGGATTATGCCTTTAGTGTTTAGATTTACTTGTCATAAAATTTTGAGGTTTTAAGAATTAGGGCTTAGGAAAACTAGGGTTTACTGTATTGGGTTTTGAGAAAATTAGGATTTTTGATATTTTGGAAAACATATTTGATTTTAGGATTTAAGAAAACAGTTTAGAGTTTTATAAAAATAATTATGATTTTTAGAAACTATAAAGAAGATTAGGGTTTGGAGATTTAAGAAGACATTTGGAAACTTTGGATAAAAAGTTAGGGTTTAGATTAAAATAGTTCAGGGAAAACAATTTAGGGTTTTAAAGTTTTTAGAAACAGAAGAAACAATTTAGGGTTTTTTAAGGCTTTTGAAAGCAAAAGAGTAATTTAGGGTTTTTGAAGTTTTGGAAATGGGAGAGAAACAATTTAGGGTTTTAAAAGTTTTTGGAAAGAGAAGAACAGTTTTAGGGTTTTGAAATTTTAATCACTGACTAAGGCTACTGGATGAATGTACAATTTAATGTAAAACATATTACTAAGTTTAATAATTTAGGTTACTGACTTAATATCAGAAACAAATGATAGAAACATTGTAAATAACATCAAGTCAAAGATTTATAATCAAACCTCCGTTCGTTGGTTCCTCCACAATTTTCTTCTGGATGAATAAAGACAAAGGCAGTGTCACTGCCTTTGATGGATTGATTGCTTCTTGTTTCTTGCTTGCTAGGGCTTTTCTTTTGGCTGATCGAATGGTTGAGTCTCCAATTTAATCAAACAATTTTTTTCTCCCAATCCAAGTACCAAGTTTTGCTCAGTAAAAATAAATTCTTGATCCGATCTCAGTCCCCAATTCTGTGTTTTAATGTGGTATTTATAGAAAAAATAATGAACCTACTTCTAATTGTTTAAGAAAATTAAAACCAATTTGAAAAGAAACCAAAACCAAATAGAATTAGTTTCAGAAAAAACCGCGTTGGAAAATTGTGCTCGCGAAAAAATTGCTGCGGGCTGGAATTGCGAGAGCTGCGAGCGTTGCTGCGGGCGGGCGCCAATTCGCCGCAAGAAATTCATGTAGAGAATTGGCCCAAGGCCATTTCACAGCAGGAATTTTCTACGGCGAAATGGCCTATTGCCAATTCGCCCCCATGAATTTCCTGTGGGCGAATTGTCCTGTGGCCGATTCACCTTCGGCGATGAATTTTTTCGTCGCCGATTTTTATTTATTTATTTATTTTTATTTAAGTTTACCATTTTTATTTTTATTAAAAATTATAAATACTAAATACTAAAATAAATATTATTTAATTAAAATACCACAAAAATTATTTTGGACTATATAAAAAATATCGGACCAGACTGGGTCAAAAATTAAGGGTCTACACAAGCCCAATACCAAGAATAATCCTTTGCCTAAATTTGAAAGAGTGCCACCACCAGAAACCTTCATGGTAGGAAAAGGATTGGAAGAAGATTTTGTTTTATCATCCTTTCAAGATGGAAATATTGAAGATGTGAAAGGAAAAGAAGCTTAACTCAACAAACTTTCCTTAGCTTGAATGTTGCTTTTCAATTTTACTTTCTTTAATATTTAATTGGAACAATCATATTTTTTAAATTTAAAGTTGCTTGGAATAAATTATTTTTGTCAAAATTTTTGTTGGTATTTGTTCATTTTGGTGCTCAACCAATAAGGAATCTAGCTTGATAATTCATGAATTAATATATTTATGCATCATAACTCGAATGACTTTACTAGCTGAGGGAATTGCTATATAGCATTAATTTGTGTATGCTTACTTAGAGAGGGATCCTACATAATTACCTTTGTCTAGGTCCTAGTCAGTCTTAGAACATGCTTAGACAAACTTTCGAGGCAAAATTGAACTCTACTTATTTAAGGGACAGATGATCTAGGCATTGTTTGGTTAGCCAACAACTAGTATCCACCCTATTAAATATCAATCCCTAGTTGTCCCTTTGAGATTTCATAAAATTTTAGCTTTCTTTTCATTGGCATATAACCCCAACAACCTACCCTGAGCTGTTGTGATACTTATGACAAGTCTTATGATCACTAAGGTGAAGAGGCAAGAAGATCAAAGAAAGGAATGAATAGTCAAGATCATAAGGATAAGTGATGCTCTCGACACCATAAGGGTATTTGAAGTTCACCTAATATCTCTAATCTATCAAGATGACATCAGAGTAACAACAGATTTATCCCTGTTAAAGAAGATTTATGTCACTCCACTCATCCATTATTGGAAACCCAAGTTAGTACAAACAAGACAACCCTTTTAGAGCTAGAACCAAAACAAAAAGAGAAAAAAAAAAAGAAAAGAAGAAAAAAAAAGAAAAGAAGAAAAAAGAAAAGAAAAAAAGGACAAAAGGATAAAAGAAAGAAAAGAAAAGAAAAGAAAGATAAAACCTAAAAAGGCGGTTCAGAAAGCCAATCGAGTTCTCTTTTACCTAAATCAGCAAAAGGCTTCCATTTGGTTTATAAGGAGAGTTTGACCTGAATTGGTCCAACCCAACCAAATATTCGATCAAAATCAGAGAAAAAGGAGAAAGGTCACCTAGTTTTTGAAATTTTTGTACTTGACAAAGAAGAAGGACAAAATGATAAAATGCTCAAAGAAAGGGAAGAGTAAGAAAAATAAAGAGAGAGAAAAGGAAAAAGAAGAAAAGAAACAAAGATTGTCCTAATCAAGATCCAGATTAATGCCAAGAAGATAGAAGGAATTTCGAGTCTAGCAAGATTGCTCCCAGCTGCCTAAAGTTCAAACAAGAAATTTGTAGTGTGAGGGTTTGTCCATTGTGTCACAATATCTCCAACTTACAAATGGCCTTTATTTAAACCCATGTCCCTTATAGACCCCATTTCAAGCCTATCAAAGACCTGTTGATCTCTCTTGGTAGGTAGAGTCTATTAGTGGAGATAGTTTGAATAAGCATGCATATGAGATAGACAATATTTAAAATCAATGAGACCTTTGGCCAAGTAATGTGTATGTGCCTATCTTAAGTGCGACAGTTCTTGCTTAAATAGAAATGATTCCTGAGTTTAGTACGGTAACTAAAGTTGTCATGTTATAGATATGTTAATTTGAAAAATCAAGTCCTGAGGTACATTGAAAATAATTTGGCAAAGCCAACATTTGATTTCAAAATCAAGATTCAAAATTGAAAATTCAAAAAAAAGAAAAAAAAAAGAAGAAAGAAAGCCTTCAAGTTAAGGGAAGTATGTCGAATCATTGAACCTCCAATGGACACATTGGGCAAAGTAAATGATTATTGGCAAGGTCATGCTGTATGTATCTCTGCTGTTTGGGGCCTCCATTATTCATATTTTCAATATCTTGAAGATAAAAGCCATAAATGTGCCATTCCAATGCAAGACCTGAACGAGCATCTGAAAGGAACCTGTAACACCCCCACATTCAATATATGCACACTACAAACACCACAATGTAGTATACATGCACTAAACATAGGGATGCTACGGATTTTCTTTATATCCAAAACATTTTAAACAATACCATAATCTTTCAATTGTATACATTATAGAAAAATAAGTAATCAAGTTGTAATACAAAACCAAATAGATATATTTACATTTAGTTAATACGCAGCGGAATTTTATAAAATATTTACATGTATAAACTATTTCAAATCCATGTTTATAGTTATACATATATTTACATTAAAACCAATACTTTACAAAATATAAAAGAAATATACATGATTGGAAAGTCTCTTCTGATCTTTAAGTTCCAAATCAACACTTCAACGTCTACTCTCACTCGGTCTCAAAGAACCTTCAGGTTCAACTCTATCAACTCTATCACCTGCGCGATTAAACACTATCGCGCTAAGCCAAGGGCTTAGTAAGATAAAACATGCTAATGGTATGCTTTAATGTAATGCAATGCCACATATGTTATTGATAAGATCAACATCATAAATATAAAGTTAACCACATAATTACGCATCTCACAAATCATAGTCATATGAGCATACCACATTTCAACATCTTTCCACATTCATCATTAATCAATCATACTCAATATACAACATCTCATTTCATTAACTCATAAAGTTATTTAGGACATTCATATAACCTTGACAGCTATGGGCCCAACAAGTATTTAATACGATATTCAGAGTTCAGAGTTACTGCTTTGGTTCATAATCACAATAATCACGCCCGTAGGCAATATATATATACATGTATCTCTATCCATGGATAGTGTAACAGACCCAGTCTCTTGGACCATCAACTCAACACATATGAGGAGATCCTCAACCCGGCAAGACTGTTACAAATCATATATCTCATATTCACAATTCTTATAGTGTAACAGACCCAGTCTCTTGGACCATCAACTCAACACATTTGAGGAGATCCTCAACCCGGCAAGACTGTTACCTTTCATCATTTCTTAGGCATGCCACCCAAATCCAGAACTCTGAAACTGAATAACATATTAAACAAACAATTCATTTATTATATAGTTACCATTTCCATTCTCAAATTCTCATCACATTTAGGCAAACATGCCTTCTTTCTTTCCATATCATCATCATAGCCAATCACAATGGCTTTGATATAACATTTCAATATACATTACTCATGAAACACATAACCATTCACAATACATAACATAACATTGTTCAATCTCAACAATGCAATTAGGGTAAAGAATAATTTATATCATTCATAGCTTTAAGATCTTCTATATGCATTTGTTTAGGTCAATCATTGTTTAAATGTGTTTAGGTTTAGGTTTAGGTACCAACTTACCTTAAAAGGACCAAAACAATGCAAATAGAACAAAGTATAAAAACCCTAACTCACACATTTGAGGGACACGGGCAGCCACTTGAGGGACACGGCCAAGCTTGTGGCCGTGTCTCTCAACCTAAATTGACAGTAGGCAACACGGGCAAGGGACACGGCCAAGCTTGTGGCCGTGTCTCTCAACCAACAAATCACAGCAGCAGACACGGGCATAGGACACGGCCAAGCTAGTGGCCGTGTCTCCCAACACCAAAATCCAGTAGTGAACACGGGCACTAGACACGGCCGTGTCTCTCTCAAAGCAATCCAACACGCCCAAAATCACTTGGCTTGGACGTGTCACTCAAATACACAACCCTAAAAATGGCCAACACCCTTCTAAAAGCATTTACACCCTTTTTACACAACAATCATCTCATTCAAATGGATACAATTCATGTTATAAACACATATCTTACATATTCACCCTAGTAATCACAATAACCATACATTAAATTCATACCAAACCAAAACCCTAAAAATACAACATCACTCCCATTTTCTCAAAATCAATCTCCACCTACTTACCATCTTCAATCTAAAACCATTAATAATTAACTCTTTGGCTTATAATCAAATTCAACACATTACAACCACATCAAATCATCATATCAACAAATCACAATTTCTTTTAAACCCAACTTCAAAATTTACAAAGGAAAAACAAGAGATTTCTTACCTTAAATTATAACACTTCTTGAATCAACACTTGATCACTTCAATCTTCCTACAATTGGAGCTTACTCTTCAAAGTCTTCTCTTTGTCTCTTTGCTTTCCCTTTGTCTACGATAAATCAGCCAAAATGCAAAAGAAGAAGAAAATACATGGAGGAAATAAAGTCAACTCCACTTTAAATCTCCACCAAGAGATTTTATCCAAGCAATTACCAAAATGCCCTCAATCAAATAACTAACCTTTTGTCTCATCTAAGCCCTTATATGTAATTGCACATTCCACAAAAATATCTTCTTGCATTGACTCTATATTTGACCAATCTATATGTTATATATATCATCATATACACAACATATACATTTGTCTCTAAACCCTATTTCTTTCCCCAAAACACATATATTCACAAACATTCACTTTCCAATATATACCAACAACAACAATAACAACAACATCAACAACATAATCAAAACTTCTAGGGCATATATGAGGATATTACAATTCTCCCCCTCTAAAAAGAAATTTCGTCCTCGAAATTACCTGAAATCAGCTCTGAAACAACTGAGGATATTGCTCTCGCATGGTTTGCTCACTTTCCCAAGTTGCTTCTTCTTTCCCATGGTTCTTCCATAGAACCTTCACAAGAGACACTCTCTTGTTTCTCAACTCTTTCACTTCACGTGCCAAGATAACAACCGGTTCCTCTTCAAATGTCAAGTCTGGGCTCACTTTAATAGATTCAACTGGCAACACATGAGATGGATCCGACCTGTACCTCCTCAACATAGAAACATGAAATACATTATGAATACGATCCAACTCAGGTGGCAAAGCAAGCTGATAAGCAACTGGCCCAACTCTTTCCAACACTTCATACGGTCCAATGAATCGAGGACTCAATTTCCCTTTCCGACCGAACCTCAATATCTTCTTCCAAGGAGATACTTTCAGAAATACCTTATCTCCAACATCAAACTCAATGTCTCTCCTTTTCAGATCTGCATAAGACTTCTGTCGGTCTGAAGCTGCTTTTAACCTGCCTCGAATCAACTTCACTTTCTCTTCAGTTTCTTGAATTAAATCAGGCCCAATTAACTTACTATCCCTAAGTTCATTCCAACAAAGAGGTGTCCTACACCGTCTACCATACAGTGCTTCAAACGGTGCCATACCAATGCTAGATTGGTGACTGTTGTTGTAAGCAAACTCCACAAGAGGTAAGAATCTATCCCAACTTCCAAAGAAATCGATGACACAGCTTCTCAACATGTCTTCAATAATCTGTATCACCCTCTCTGACTGCCCATCCGTCTGTGGATGAAAAGCAGTGCTGAAGTGCAGTCGAGAACCCAAAGCACTATGCAAACTCTTCCAAAACCTTGAAGTAACCCTGGGATCTTGATCAGACACTAAAGAAGTTGGAACACCATGTAATCTCACAATCTCATGGATATACAACTCAGCCAATCTCTCCAAAGAGTAATCCATCCGAACCGGAAGGAAATGAGCTGTCTTGGTCAATCTATCCACAATCACCCATATAGCATCATGCTTCCTTTGTGTCAAAGGCAAACCAGACACAAAGTCCATTGTCACTCTATCCCACTTCCATTCAGGCACTGACAACGGCTGAAGCAACCCAGTTGGAACTTGATGCTCTGCTTTTACCTTCTGACATGTGAGACATTTCGATACAAACTTAGCAATGTCTCTCTTCAATCCAATCCACCAGTAATGCCGTCTCAAGTCATGATACATCTTGGTATTACCCGGATGCATAACAAATATTGACTGATGAGCTTCTTCTAAAATGATCTTCTTCAAATCAGCATCATCGGGTACACATAATCTGTTCTTAAACCAGAGACTCCCATCACCTCTCACTACAAAATTTCTACCTTTTCCACTCTGACAATCTGAAACAATCTTCTGAATCTTCTTATCAGCCAACTGAGCCTCCCTAATCTGATCCAACAAAATTGGTTTCACTTGTAACTGTGCCAACAATGCACCATCAACACAAGGTACAAAACTGGCATGCAATGCTCTCAACTCAACAAGCAACGAGAGCGAGTAAACTGTTAAACCAGCTAAAGACTTCCGACTCAAGGCATCAGCAACAACATTTGCTTTACCTGGATGATAATCAATCAAACAGTCGTAGTCTTTAATCAATTCCAACCATCTCCTCTGACGAAGATTGAGTTCTTTCTGAACCCCCAAATACTTTAAACTCTTATGATCAGTGTAGATGAAACATTTCTCCCCAAACAGATAATGACGCCAAATCTTCAATGAAAACACAATGGCTGCCAACTCCAAATCATGAGTAGGATAATTAAGCTCATGCGGTTTCAACTGTCGAGATGCATAAGCTATAACTTTACCTTCTTGCATCAATACACACCCTAAACCACTATGTGAAGCATCACTAAAAATCACATATGGTTTGCCTTCCACAGGTAAAGTAAGAACAGGCGCTTGAGTCAACATATCTCTCAACTGCTCAAAGCTAGCCTGACACTGATCCGTCCACACAAATCTCACTCCCTTACGAAGCAATCTAGTGAGTGGAGTAGCTATTAAAGAAAATCCTTTCACAAACCGCCGATAATAGCCTGGCAAACCCAGAAAACTTCTAACCTCTGTCACAGACTTGGGTGGACTCCAATTCAAAATTGCTTCAACTTTGCTCGGATCAACTCTAATGCCTTCCGCTGAAACAATATGTCCGAGAAAAGTGACTTGATCCAACCAGAACTCACACTTCGACAATTTGGCAAATAACTGCTTCTCTCTCAAAATCTGCAACACAATCCGCAGATGCATATCATGTTCCTCTTCATTCCGCGAATACACCAGTATATCATCAATGAAGACCACTACAAACTGATCCAAATAGGGCCTAAACACCCTATTCATCAAATCCATAAAAGCTGCAGGTGCATTTGTCAGACTAAAAGGCATAACTAAAAACTCATAATGCCCATACCTGGTCCGAAAAGCGGTCTTCGGAACATCTTCAGCTCTGACTCTCAACTGATGGTACCCAGATCTCAGATCAATTTTAGAAAACACAGCTGCACCCTTCAACTGATCAAAGAGATCATCAATTCTAGGCAAAGGATATTTATTTTTAATAGTCACCTTGTTCAATTGCCTATAATCGATGCACAATCTCATAGTACCATCTTTCTTCTTCACAAATAACACAGGAGCTCCCCAAGGAGAAATACTGGGGCGATTGAATCCTTTATCCAACAACTCCTGTAATTGCACTTTCAACTCCCTCAATTCTGCTGGTGCCATTCTATAAGGAGTAATTGAGATAGGAGTGGTACCAGGCAACAATTCAATACCAAACTCCACCTCTCTCTCAGGAGGCAATCCTGGCAACTCCTCTGGAAAAACATCTGGGAACTCAGCAACTGTGGCAATACTATCAATAGGAGAACCTCTTACTCTAGTATCTACCACAAGAGCAAGATAGGCTTCACACCCCTTTCTAATCAATCTCCTGGCTGCAACAGCTGAAACAAACAAAGATGCTAGCTGTTCCTGTTCATTAGATACTATCACTTCTCTACCATCAGCAGTTCTCAAAGTAACAACTTTCTTTTTACAATCTACCACAGCTCCATGCCTCGATAGCCAATCCATACCTAGAATCAAATCATATTCCTTAAATGGCATCTCAATCAAGTCTCCAAGGAACTCCTCACCTTGCACCCTCACTGCACTATCTCGGTGCACCATACTCACAACCACACTATGCCCTAACGGATTTGTCACTAATACATCAAATCCTAGGGACTCAGCATGCAATTTAGATACAGGCAAAACAGATGCACTAATATATGAATGTGTGGAACCCGGATCAATCAAAGCAAGTACTGAAGTATCAAATAAAGAAAAAGTACCAGCTATGACTGCCGATGCATCTGGCTGCCTCTGCATAACATACATCCTCTAGGAAGATCCAACCTCCTCTGGTCTACCCTCCCTGGATGTAGCACCTCCTCTAGAACTGAACCCTGGTCTACCTCCTCGGCTGGCACCTCTGCCTCCTCTGCCTCCCCTAACACTAGCTCGAGAAGCAGCAGAATCAACTGGCATCTGCTCCTGCCTCTCAGGACAGTCTCTCACAAAGTGGTCAGGTGATCCACACCTTAAACATACCCCTGATCTACTATGCCTCCAACAAACGCCCCCATGTCTTCCACCACACTGATCACACACAGGTAAGGTGGATCTCTGAACTCCAGGAGTAGGAGCACTCGCTACTGAAGCTGCAGGTCTAAATCTCTGCCTCTGGGACTGCACTGACCTACCAGCTGACCTCTGACTTCTACTAATCCGAGGAATAAAGCTACCTCTACCTCTCTTTGCAGAAGAAGACCCTGCCTCAAACTGGGGCCTCCTCACCCTAACCTCTTCCTCTGAAGCAGCTGCAATACCCTGAGCTCGCTCCACACTTCGAGCTGCTGCCATTAGCTGGGAGAAATCGTGATATCTAGATCCAGCCACTAAGCACATGATAGAGGGCCTCAATCCCTCCTCAAATCTCCGGCATCTATCTATCTCATCAACTATAATTCCCCCAGCATACTGACTCAACCGGATAAACTCAACCTCATATTCAGTTACGGTCCGATGATCTTGCTTCAAATCTAGAAACTCTCTTTTCTTCCCATCTTTATACTCCCTTGGAGTATACTTCAATTCAAATTCTCTCAGAAAGTCAGCATATGACAAAGTTGGTGGATCATCCATAGAATGTGGCACTGTCTTCCACCAACTATATGCATCCTTCTGCAACAAGGATCTTGCATAATCAAACTTTTCCTCTGAGGTGGCTTGCAACTGAATAAAGATCCTCTGTACTTTATCAAGCCACTGCTCTGCTACAGCTGGATCAGTAGTACCTACAAAATCTTCGGCTCCATACTTTCTCAATTTGTCATAGTGCCTCACAGATACCAAAGGTTGAGGGGGTGGTGGCTATGGTTGTACTGGTGCTTGTCTCATAGCTTCCATCATATGCATAAACCAGGCTGGCGGAACCTCATCACCTACTGGTCTTCCCGACCCAGAAGCAGGTGCCTCACCAGCACTAACAATCCTAGCTCCATCATCAGGAGCAATACTCTCAGCACTAGCCTCAACCGACTGACTTGAGTGAGGATCAATCAACACCTAACACTGCAAACACAGCAGATTACATCTTATTAAAGATCAGAGACTGCCAATCTCAAACATATATGTCATTCAAAACTCACTTTTTAAGTAAAAATATTCTTTTTATTACATTTTACCTAGGTTGAGAATCTCAAACCTAGGCTCTGATACCAAAACAATTGTAACACCCCCACATTCAATATATGCACACTACAAACACCACAATGTAGTATACATGCACTAAACATAGGGATGCTACGGATTTTCTTTATATCCAAAACATTTTAAACAATACCATAATCTTTCAGTTGTATACATTATAGAAAAATAAGTAATCAAGTTGTAATACAAAACCAAATAGATATATTTACATTTAGTTAATACGCAGCGGAATTTTATAAAATATTTACATGTATAAACTCTTTCAAATCCATGTTTATAGTTATACATATATTTACATTAAAACCAATACTTTACAAAATATAAAAGAAATATACATGATTGGCAAGTCTCTTCTGATCTTTAAGTTCCAAATCAACACTTCAACGTCTACTCTCACTCGGTCTCGAAGAACCTTCAGGTTCAACTCTATCAACTCTATCACCTGCGCGATTAAACACTATCGCGCTAAGCCAAGGGCTTAGTAAGATAAAACATGCTAATGGTATGCTTTAATGTAATGCAATGCCACATATGTTATTGATAAGATCAACATCATAAATATAAAGTTAACCACATAATTATGCATCTCACAAATCATAGTCATATGAGCATACCACATTTCAACATCTTTCCACATTCATCATTAATCAATCATACTCAATATACAACATCTCATTTCATTAACTCATAACGTTATTTAGGACATTCATATAACCTTGACAGCTATGGGCCCAACAAGTATTTAATACGATATTCAGAGTTCAGAGTTACTGCTTTGGTTCATAATCACAATAATCACGCCCGTAGGCAATATATATATACATGTATCTCTATCCATGGATAGTGTAACAGACCCAGTCTCTTGGACCATCAACTCAACACATATGAGGAGATCCTCAACCCGGCAAGACTGTTACAAATCATATATCTCATATTCACAATTCTTATAGTGTAACAGACCCAGTCTCTTGGACCATCAACTCAACACATTTGAGGAGATCCTCAACCCGGCAAGACTGTTACCTTTCATCATTTCTTAGGCATGCCACCCAAATCCAGAACTCTGAAACTGAATAACATATTAAACAAACAATTCATTTATTATATAGTTACCATTTCCATTCTCAAATTCTCATCACATTTAGGCAAACATGCCTTCTTTCTTTCCATATCATCATCATAGCCAATCACAATGGCTTTGATATAACATTTCAATATACATTACTCATGAAACACATAACCATTCACAATGCATAACATAACATTGTTCAATCTCAACAATGCAATTAGGGCAAAGAATAATTTATATCATTCATAGCTTTAAGATCTTCTATATGCATTTGTTTAGGTCAATCATTGTTTAAATGTGTTTAGGTTTAGGTTTAGGTACCAACTTACCTTAAAAGGACCAAAACAATGCAAATAGAACAAAGTATAAAAACCCTAACTCACACATTTGAGGGACACGGCCAAGCTTGTGGCCGTGTCTCTCAACCTAAATTGACAGTAGGCAACACGGGCAAGGGACACGGCCAAGCTTGTGGCCGTGTCTCTCAACCAACAAATCACAGCAGCAGACACGGGCATAGGACACGGCCAAGCTAGTGGCCGTGTCTCCCAACACCAAAATCCAGTAGTGAACACGGGCACTAGACACGGCCGTGTCTCTCTCAAAGCAATCCAACACGCCCAAAATCACTTGGCTTGGCCGTGTCACTCAAATACACAACCCTAAAAATGGCCAACACCCTTCTAAAAGCATTTACACCCTTTTTACACAACAATCATCTCATTCAAATGGATACAATTCATGTTATAAACACATATCTTACATATTCACCCTAGTAATCACAATAACCATACATTAAATTCATACCAAACCAAAACCCTAAAAATACAACATCACTCCCATTTTCTCAAAATCAATCTCCACCTACTTACCATCTTCAATCTAAAACCATTAATAATTAACTCTTTGGCTTATAATCAAATTCAACACATTACAACCACATCAAATCATCATATCAACAAATCACAATTTCTTTTAAACCCAACTTCAAAATTTACAAAGGAAAAACAAGAGATTTCTTACCTTAAATTATAACACTTCTTGAATCAACACTTGATCACTTCAATCTTCCTACAATTGGAGCTTACTCTTCAAAGTCTTCTCTTTGTCTCTTTGCTTTCCCTTTGTCTACGATAAATCAGCCAAAATGCAAAAGAAGAAGAAAATACATGGAGGAAATAAAGTCAACTCCACTTTAAATCTCCACCAAGAGATTTTATCCAAGCAATTACAAAAATGCCCTCAATCAAATAACTAACCTTTTGTCTCATCTAAGCCCTTATATGTAATTGCACATTCCACAAAAATATCTTCTTGCATTGACTCTATATTTGACCAATCTATATGTTATATATATCATCATATACACAACATATACATTTGTCTCTAAACCCTATTTCTTTCCCCAAAACACATATATTCACAAACATTCACTTTCCAATATATACCAACAACAACAATAACAACAACATCAACAACATAATCAAAACTTCTAGGCCATATATGAGGATATTACAGAACCAATGAGAACACTTCTGCTGATCACCTCGGTTTGTGAGTCGATGAAACCACAGTAAGTATTACTCATGCAAATCATGCATACATGAGCATATCACACAACATTTTTTTTCTTGTATTATTTGTCAAAATGAAGAGCAAACACTCTTTGAAGGAAAGAATCAAAAGAAGATATCAAATCATGGGGCATGGAAAGCCCATTGGTTGAGAAAGCTCTAGTAATTTTGCAAAGAGAAGAAATGTGTGCTTGTGCGAAGAACTAGACAACAAAAAAATCAGTCAAAGGTTGCATGGAAAAAATCTTTGGTTTTAGCCTACACAGGGGGCAAAGTTTCTCCTTTTTATTTTTTTGAGTTTATATACCAAACATTTGCAAACTCACTTGCAAATATTTTGCCATGCAGGGGGCAAGGAGAAGATATGAGGGCCAACTAAAAATAGCCGAATATTTACAAAAGGAAGAATAAAAGAATGAACAACCAGTTAAGCTAGAATCTTCAACTGATAAAAGGTCAGTCAAATCCAAATCATTCTCGGGTCCAAGTACCCAGTCACGGGTCCAAGCACCCAAATCAAATTTAGTTTCGGGTCTAAATACCCAATCTCGGGTCTAAGTACCCAAATTCAATTTAATATCTGGTCCAAGTACCCAGTCTCGGGTCCAAGCACCCAAACCCAATTTAGTCACAGGTGTAAGTACCCAATCTCGGGTCCAAGTACCCAAATCAAATTCAATCTCGGGTCTAAGTACCCAATCTCGGGTCCAAGTACCCAATCTCGGGTCCAAGTACCCAGTCTCAGGTCCAAGTACACAAATTAAACCCAATCTCGGGTCCAAGTACCCAAATCAAATTTAATCTTGGGTCCAAGTGCCCAATCTCGGGTCCAAGTACCCAAATCAAATTTAATCTCAGATCCAAGTACCCAATCTCGTGTCTAAGTACCCAAATCAAAACTAATCTCGGATCCAAGTACCCAAATCAAATTCAATCTCTGGTCCAAGTACCCAATCTCGGGTCCAAATACCCAAATCAAACCCAATCTTGGGTCCAAGTACCTAAATCAAATTCAATCTCTGGTCCAAGTACCCAAATCAAATTCAATCTCGGGTCCAAGTACCTAATCTCGGGTCCAAGTACCCAAATCAAACCCAATCTCAGGTCCAAGTACCCAAATCAAATTCAATCTCTGGTCCAAGTACCCAAATCAAATTCAGTCTTGGGTCCAAGTACCCAATCTCAAGTCAAAGTAACCAAATCAAATTCAATCTCAGGTCCAAGTACCCAATCTCAAGTCAAAGTAACCAAATCAAATTCAATCTCAGGTCCAAGTACCCAAATCTCAGGTCCAAGTACCCAATCTCAGGTCCAAGTACCCAACTCAGGTCCAAGTACCCAAATCAAACCAAATCGCGGGTCCAAGTACCCAAATAAAATTAAATCTTGGGGTCCAAGTACCCAATCTTGGGTCAGAGTACCCAATCTCTAGTCCAAGTAACCAAATCAAAACCAATCTCGGGTCCAAGTACCTAAATTAAATTCAGTCTTAGGCCCAAGTATCCAATCTCGGGTCAAAGTACCCAAACCAAGTTCAATCTCGGGTCTAAGTACCCAAATCAAATCCAAGTACCCATCCTCAACAAAAATTAGACAAAGATCTTATTGCTTTTCACTCTCTTTTGCCGTAGTCTCAGATCGTTCAAGTAGGGGGCAAACTATAGACTCTTAATTTTTGACCCATTCAAATCTGATAGCCAAAATAATTTTTGTGGTATTTTATTTATTTTAATAATATTTTAATTACTAATAAATTTAATAGTTATTTTTAATAAAAATAAAAAAAAATAAAAATAAAAAATCGGGCGAATCGACGAGCGACGCGTGCCAGTGCGGGCAGCCCATTTCGCTGCAGAAATTATCTGCGGCGAATTGGGTAGTCCCCAATTCACCGTAGATAGCAATCTGGGGTAAATTGGGCACTCAGTTTTGCGACGAATTGGCTTGCCAGCTATCCCGCTGCGCCCATTTTTGCCAGTGCAACCCGCTGGCCTGACAGCCTATGCGCTGTCAATTTTTTTTACCAAACCTTGTTTTACCCAGTTTTCTAATTTTTCCTAAACAATTGGTATTTCCTTATTAAAATAGGATTATGACTCTTTATTTTCCTATAAATACTAGCATTAAACACACAGATGAAGAGAGGAGAAAAATCCTAGAGGACGGCAATCAAAGAAAAAGAAGCGACATTAAACAACAAAGCATAAGACATCAAAAATAAATCAACAATGAGGATCAATCAGCAATCATTAACCCATAAAAGGCAGCAACATTGCCTTTATTATTGTTCATCCAAAAATCAATTTTTTGTTGGAACCAACAAACGGAGGTTTGATTATAAATCTTTGATTTTATTATATTCTTACGTTTAGATTCATGAATTGTTTAAGCATAATCATTTGTTTTGATGTTGAGTCAGTAACCTCAATTATTAAACTTAGTAATATGTTTTACAGATTAAATTGTCCATTCATCCAGTAGCCTAAGCCTTTGATCAAAACTTTAAAAAACCCTAAATTGTTATTTTTGTTTCTAAAACTTTAAAAACCCTAAATTGTTTTTCCCCGAACTATTTTCTTAATCATCTAAACTCTAACTTTTTGTCCAAAATTTCCAAATGTATTCTTAAATCTCTAAACCCTAACCTTCTTTATAGTTTCTAAAAACTTTAATCATAATTGTTTCTATAAAACTCTAAACTATTTTCTTAAATCCTAAGATCAAATATATTTTCCAAAATATCAAAAAACCCTAATTTTCTCAATACAGTAAACTCTAATTTTCCTAACCCCTAATTCTTAAAACATCAAAACTTTATGACAAGTTCATCAATACCTAAAACCATAATCCAGTGAACCTAAAACCTAATTTTTTAAAATTATAAACCCTAATGTCTTAAAAAACCCTAATTTCATGATGTTTGCTTAAAACCCTAACTAAACCTACTTTTTTAAATCACAGTAACATTATTTTCATAAAAATATCTAAAACCTTAAATCTTTTTAACATCTAGTAGCTATGTTATTACTTTAAAATATTTCTCAACAAATTAAACTAGTATATGCAAAACCCTAGTTATTCAACATAAAACCCTAGAAACTCTAATTAATGCATGAACCCCTAAAGTTAATATATTTACTGTTTTATTTAATTGGATGAATGTTTATTACATATTTTGATTGATGTTTGATATCTTTGATGAATGATTTATTTATTATGAATGGTTATTTACTTTTATTGATTTATTTTTATTTCCAAATATTATAAGAGGTATGTTTCCATACTTTTGGGTACCTTATGTCGTGAGCATAATGTAATTTATTTTATTTTAAAGTTTTTGGACTAATGTAAAGGGCATGTTTCCACCTTTTGGTGGGTGTCCTATTTAGTTTAGACATGAACGATGTAAGGACATGTTTCCATCCTCGGATGGGTGTCCATTTATTTGTTTTGTTTGGACATTGCTTTGATTTTAATATAATGATGCTTTATTTTAATTATTGCGTGTAGCATGGATAATATAGTCATATTTAATAATTTTATAATATTAAGACCTGTAAAGGAGGCCGGTTCCAATCAACCGGGCGCTGTGGGGGTGCTAGGTCATTTGTCACCTTCCCCACACGTACCTAACTTTTCGAATCCATTAGGGGGTTGGGAATTCCTTAGGAATCGAGTCATCCACCCTTTTCTTTTCCCTGCCCATCCGGGTGGTGACTCCATTTTCTCTGGGCTTAGGCCCGTGTTCTCTAAGGCCACGAGCCTAAACAGTGTCGAAGACGCAAGAACCACAAAAATCCCCGCTCACACCAACCATTCATCTTAAATAAATCATTCATTAAAGACATAAGTCAAAAATATAAATAAATCATTAATCAAACTATATAATAAATGCTCACTTAATAATAAAACAAATAAAGATGCAAATTTAGGTTTATGTATCCATTTAGGGTTTCTTAAATAACATTTAGGGTTTTGGAATTTATATCTAAAAGCTAAGGTTTTGGAATCTTAAATAACTAAAATTATTGTTAGGTTTATTTTTTAGAAGAATTATGCTATTGTGCAATTAAAATTAGAATTTAGGATTTAAGTAAATAAGGTACAAACCTATGAAAATAAGATTACAACTTAAATATTTAAAAAGAAATAGCTACTGTGATGATTTTGGAAAATTGATTAGGGTTTTAGAATAGATAAAGATTTGAATTCAACTAAGGTTTGGATTCCTAAGAAAACTAACACTATCATATATATTTTTTAAAGAAGAGGCTATTGTGAAAGTTTTGAAAAATTGATTTAATTAGGATTTTACAATTTTAAGTGATTTATGGTTTATGATTAACGAAAAAATAAGCTACTATAATAATTAAATTAACAAAAAGCTAATGTATAAAATTTTCTCTTTAATAAAAACTAATTAGTGGCTACGGTATTCTTTAAAAGAAATAAACAAATTCATCCATTGATGTTCATAGTTATTTATTATATGAGTTTTGAAAATTATAATTCATCAATTTTAATTAATCAATGATTAATGGATGTAGATGATTTTTTTTAAAAAAAGTTAGATATAAATACCTATGTTTGGTGGCTCCACTAAAATTATTGAATGAAAATTTGGGGTGAGGTAAAACCAAGGCAATCACTGCTTGCTTGCTTGCTGCCTTAATCCTCTTGCTAAAAATTGATATTGATCTTCCCAATTCTTTTGCTTCTGCCAAAAGTTCATCTCTAAAAAGTCCAAAAGTCCCAAAAACCAAGATCCTTCCATAATTATTTTAATCTCGTATTTATAAGAGAAAATAAAAATCTAATACTAATTGGTTAAGAAAATAAAATTTTTTAAGGAAATAAAATTGTTTAGAAAATAAAACTTTAAAACCGAGTAAAAGAAATTTTTGGCAAAATCAGCAGTGCAAGCTAATGGGCCTGCGGGCTGCGAGGTGCCTGGGCGAGCTCCAATTCGCCTACGGCGAATTGGCCTGCAGCAGGCCAATTGGCCGCAACCTCGTGGCTCGCACCGATTCAACCGTCCTATTTTTTTATTTTCTATTCTTTATCATTTTTATATGTATATATTTTTATTTTATATTTTATATTTTTATTATTAAAAACATTATTATTAAAATAATAAAATGAATAATAAATAATAAATATTATTTTATTATAATAAATAGTATATTTAGAAATAAATAATAAATATTATTAAATTAAAATAAATATTAAAATGAAAAATAAATATTAAAATACTATAAAAATTATTTGTGGCTATTTTAAAATATTTGGACTGAATTTGATAAAAAATTAAGGGTCTACACATAGTTTAGGGTTCAATGGATCATCTATCACTATGTAGACCCTTAATTTTTGACACAGTCTGGTCCAATATTTTTTTATATACTCCAGAATAATTTTTGTGGTATTTTAATTAAATAATATTTATTTTAGTATTTATTATTTATAATTTTTAAAAATAAAAATAAAAATAGTAATATTAGCAAAGTTAAAAATAAATAAATAAAAATCGACGACGAAAAAATCGGCGAGGAAAAATTTCGTCACCGAAGGTGAATCAGCCACAGGCCAATTCGCCGCAGGAATTGGTGCCAGCCCCAGCCAGCACTCGCAAGTTTTCGTTTGCCCGCAGTAGTTTTTTTAACCAGCGTAATTTTCCAACGCAGTTTTTTCAAAACCAAATTCTATTTGGTTTTGATTTATTTTCCTAAACGGTTTTAATTTCCTTAGACAATTAGAAGTAAGTGTATTAGTTTTCCTATAAATACCACATTAAAACACATAATTAAATGGGGGGAAATGGTTTTATTGGATCAGAGACTCAACCATTCGATCGGCCAAAAGAAGAACCTTAGCAAGCAAGAGACATTAGCAACAAGAAGCAATCATCAATCCATTAAAGGCAACAGCATTGCCTTTATTATTGTTCATCCAGAAGTCAATTTTGGTGGAACCAACTACGCAGGTTTGATCTTTAATCATAGATTATATATTCACAGTAGCTTTGTTTCTTTGATTAATAAGAACATGCATGCAGTACCTTGATATTTAAATATGTAGAAATTTGATCTTAGATTCAATAACTTTAATTGTTTACTTTAGTTAATACATTAATCAGTTGGTTTTCAAAACTCCACTTTCATGTTTTATAAAAACTAAAAACTTCAAAAACCCTAAATTACTCTTCTGTTTCTAAAACTTTAAAAACCCTAAATTACTCTTATGTTTCTAAAACTTTAAAAACCCTAAATTACTCTTATGTTTCTAAAACTTTAAAAATTCTAAATTACTCGACTGCTTCCAAAAACCTTAAAAACCCTAAATTGTTTCTTCTATTTCCAAAAACTTTAAAAACCATAAATTTTTTTCCCCAAACTATTTTCATCTAAACTCTAACTTTTTGTCCAAAATTTCCAAATGTCTTCTTAAATCTCCAAACCCTAATCTTCTTTATAGATTCTAAAAACTTTAATCATAATTATTTCTATAAAACTCTAAATTGTTTGCTTAAATCCTAAGATCAAATATGTTTTCCAAAATATCAAAAACCCTAATTTTCTCAAAATCCAATACAATAAACCCTAGTTCTCCTAAACCCTAATTCTTAAAACATCAAAAATTTATGACAAGTAAATCTAAACCCTAAAGCCATAATCCAGTAAACCTAAAACCATATCTAGTAACCATGAATTATAACCCTTAATGTCTTAAGATTCCAAAACCCTAATTTCATGATGTTACCCCTAAATCCTAATTTGATTAACCAAAAAACCTTACTACTTTCTTAAATTTATAAAACCCTAATCCATTCCATTTTTCCAAAAATCTTCACAGTAGCCTAAATAATAATAATAATTCCAAAATCTCCAAAACCCTAAATATTAATTAAAGAACCCTAAATTGAGACATAAGCATAAATTTGTATCTTTACTTGCTTTATTTAATTTTAGATTTGATTATGTAGTTTATTATATTTTTTGATGGTTGATTTATTTTCAATGCTTGAATTATTTAATTTATCATGGATGATTATTTTCTTTATTATTATGATTATTATTTTTTTGTTTTAGTATTAAAATTGTAAGAGGTATGTTTCCACTTTGTGGGTACCTCATTAGTTAAGTATTATGTAATTTAAATTGCTCTTATATTTTAGACCAATGTAAAGGACATGTTTTCACCTTTCGGTGGGTGTCCTATTTAGTTTAGACGTGAACGATGTAAGGACATGTTTCCATCCTCGGATGGGTGTCCATTTATTTGCTTTGTTTGGACCTTGCTTTGATTTTAATATAATGATACTTTATTTTAATTCTTGCATGTAATATGGATAATATTGTTATATTTAAGAATTTTATAATATTAAGACCCACAAAGGAGGCCGGTTTCAATGAACCGGGCGTTGTGAGGGTGCTGGTGTAGACCTTTAATTTTTTACCCAATCCGGTCCAATATGTTTTATTTAGTCTAAAAAGATTTTTGTTGTCTAATTGGTCCAAAATAAATTTTATTAAATAATTTTTGCTTTAGTATCTAATTTTTATTAATAAAAAATAGAAATAAACAAATAAAAGTCAAAAAATAAAAATAAAAATAAAAATTGGAGTCTAAAAAATCGACGACGAAAAAATCGTCGCGTGGGCCCGTAGGCATTCCGCCTGCAGGAAATTCCTGCGGGCAAAATCACTGTACTATTTCGCACGCAGAATTTTTCTGTCTGCGAAATAGCTTACGGCCCATTCCATGCACGCTGCCACAGCCAACTGCGGCAGAATTTTTTTGCCAGCGCAGTTTTTCCTGCGGCAATTTTTTCGGTAGCGCGATTTTTTTCCGACGTAAAATTTTCAAAACCTAATTCAATTAGGTTTGGTTTCTTTTTTTTTATTAATATTACTTACCTTAACTAATAAGGAATAAACAACCTCAAACCACTATAAATAAGGACCAAAGACAATTAAAAAAGGGGAGGAAAAAATCCAACAGTAGCTTGGAAAATTTGAAACCAAATCAAGGAAGGAAAAGAAGCAATTCAATTCAACTTTTTTCTGGAACAGCAGCATCACGATTCAAGCAATTCAAAGGCAAAAAAGGCTTGTTTGTAGAGCTTGTTCATCCAAGAAGAATTGTTTTTGGAGAAATCATCAAAAGAAGGTTTGTGTTAATTAATTTTCTTTATTTTTTTTTTACACAGTAGCAAATCTATGAAATCAAAATTAAAAACCTTTGAACTTTAATTTAGTTTTTCTAAAGCCAAAAAACCTTATTTCATTAGTTTATCTTCCAAAAGGCTTAAAATTGCTATTTTTACTTCTTAAAAATCTTAAAACTCTAATTGAACATATTTTTCAACAAAACTAAGATTTAAATTCTATTTCTTTTAAAATTTTAAAGTAGGTACTATTTCATTCAAAAAGCCTTAAAAAACATCTTTTCTACTTATAAAAACTTTAATTTGTTTGTTTAAATTCATAAAACTTCATGAAATTATCAAATTGATTTCCAAATTCCTAAAATTTAATTCACCACCCGTGACCCTAAATTCCAAAAATACTAAACCCAAATTCAACTTCCAAAATTCAAAATAATGAATCCTAATCCTTTTAAAACTTTAAACCCTAATTTTTATGAACCCTAATCCTTTTAAAACATTAAAACCCATAAAACCATAAATAGATTAAATTTACACAGTAGCTTAGAAACCCAATAATCGAAAATCATAAATCAAAGTATTTTAAAGTGTCTAAAACCCTAGTTTCATGATTTCACCATTCAAACCTTAATTTGTTTAATCATAGTGTCTTACCAACCTTTTAAAAACATAAAATCTTTAATCTATTTTAATTCCACAAAAGTCACAGTAGCATAAATTCATGAAATTTCCAAAACCTTAACACATGAGATAAAGAACCCTAAATGGAAATAGTAGCTATAATTTGGACTTTTTATTTGGTTTATTTAATTCTATATTTGATTATGCTTTGATTTATTTTATATGCTTTAATTTATTTAAGTTCAATACTTAGTTTATTTTATTTATCATGGTTGGATGTTTACTTTTTATTGATATTTAAATACCGTTGATGAATGATTTACTTATTATGAATGGTTATTTACTTTTATCAATTTATTTAGACTTCCAAAAGTTGTAAGAGGTATGTTTTCACTTAGTGGGTACCACATTAGTTAAACATCATGTAATTTAATTTTCTTTTCTATTTTAGAACCTATGTGAAGGGCATATTTCTACCTTTTGGTGGGTGTCCTATTTAGGCATGTGATGTAAGGACATGTTTCCATCTTCGGATGGGTGTCCATTTATTTGTTTTACTTGGACCTTGCTTTGATTTTAATATATTGATGCTTTATTTTAATTATTGTGTGTAATATGGATAATATTGTTATATTTAAGAATTTTATAATATTAAGACCTGTAAAGGAGGCCGGTTCCAATGAATCGGGCGTTGTGGGGGTGCTGGGCAATTTCTCACATTCCCCACACATACCCAACTTTCCAAACCCATTAGGGGGTTGGGGATTCCTTAGGAATCGAGTCATCCACCCCTTTCTTTTTCCCGGCTCATCCGGGTGGCAACTCCATTTTCTCCGGGCTTAGGCCTAGGTTCTCTAAGGCCTCGAGCCTAAACAGTGCTGAAGTCGCAAGAACCATTCCACCGGGAGTGGGGGCAAAAATCCCTGCTCACAGTGGCGACTCCAATGGGGATAAGAGAATTTGATTTCGTTGGTCTTTTTATTATTCTATTCTTTCTTATCATGATATTATCTATTGCATCATATTAGATTGCATCGTGTGCGTGAATTAGGATGCCCGTGTTTCCAGTGTTGTGTCATGTAAGGGATACCATACTTCCACTCAAGGTATGGAGATCGAGCATGGTATAACCACTCATAGCCTTGTACCTTTTGGTATATACTTACTATGAGAACCTAGGCCTTTCAACCCAAAGACTAAAGCTCATATAATTGGCCTAGTTACTTTCCTTAGGTTTTTACCCCAAATGCTTGTTGTTTGACTATGGTTAGTTTATCTTCGTTTAAATCATGGCTTATTTGGTTTGTTCTTTTTCTAATATGACTTAAATACATTGTAAGCTCAAAATAAATTTTTCTTTAAAGTCCAAAAGACCAAAGCTATTTTCAAAACTTTTCAATATGGTCTTTGGACATAAAAGTTTTCTAAAAATAAATCAAAAATTCTTTTATCATGACTCAAATACAAAGCCCAAAATCCATTTTTTCTAAAATCTTTTTTACAATGGGCTTAGAAAAAAAATTATTTTCATCCAACCTTTAAAAGAGCTTACAAATATTTAGGTCAATTATGAAATACCAAAAATCAATTGTGAGCTTAGTTTATACTAAGAATAATTAATCATGGGCTTGTTTTTGGCATGAATCATTAGTTACTTTTTCAAGAGAGAAATCTATTTATAATAAACCTCTTAATTTAGTTTTAATCCAATATAGCTACGTGGTTAAATAGATTAAAAACTAATTAATGGGAATTATCAAGAACTGATTTTCATTTTTGAAAATATAACTATTAGTTGAAATGTCCGAGGGAAATATTCGAAAACAAGATACTCCATGTTGGTATTTTGTTAACCATATACCTAGGAAAAGAGACTCGCCATTCGTGTGTGGATGTTATAAGGTTGGAAGGAACGTCCTAATTATCTTTCTTTGTTTATTGTTTGTGCATACATGCATACACACATACATTTGCATCTTATATCATTACTCCTTTCTAGCTCATAGCCCTGAAGTACGATAATTCAAGAGCATACAACAATACCACCTACAACATTGATTTAAGTGCTTCATTGGGAGGATGGATGCAAATCAACTAAGGGATATTATTGATGAAGTTGTCAAAGCTAGGATGGCTGAGCTACAAGATCAATTGGTTGACATTATGAAGATCCAGTTGATTAAAATTCTGGAGCTCATCAACAATGCTAATGAGGCATCTCACATTGACAAAAGAAAGAAGGGAAAGGCAGCATCCACGGAGAACATGTTTACTAATAGAGATCGAATGGCAAATGAAGGATCAATCCCTATTCTATAAGACCAACTAAACCATGTGCTATATAAGCAGGGCAATAAGGGCAGCTACCACTCCAATGAGCAAAATCAAAGGAAAAGAAGAGGTGTTGAGAAAATTGTAGCAACTGAACCAGTAAAGAAGCATAAATTTTCAAACTTAGGGGAACCTTTGTCAAAGATGTTAGAAAATCTAATAAAGATGGATTTGCTACAACCATTGGCACCTCGGCCTCTACATAAGCCTCTGCCACCAAATTTTGATGCTAAGGTCTTCTGTCAATTTCATCAAATGCAAGGACATGAGACCGATAGATGTACTCGATTGAAGCATGAGATCCAAGATCTGATCGACAATGGTAAGCTTCCTAAGCCTGATAAGCACAACACTAAGAATAATCCTCTACCTAAATTTGGAAGGGCGCCACCGCTTGCAACCTTCATGAAGAGTTTTATCTTGTCATCTCATCATGATAGAGAAGCTGCTAAAGAGAATGTACTACTAAACAAGTTTGGATTAACTATGGATGATGAAGCAATGATCCTTAATGATGGAAAAAATTCTTGCCATTGATATGTCTAAATAGATGGAGCATCTTCGAATCCAGCTCAACAAACTTTCCTTAGCTTGAATGTTGCTTTTTAATTTTGCTTTCTTTAATCTTTAATTGGAACAATTATGTTTTTCTATTTTTGTTTGAATAAATTACTTTCATCAAAATTTTTGTTGGTCTTTGTTCATTTTGGTGCTCAACCAATGAGGAATCTAGCTTGATAATTCATTAATTAATATATTTATGCATCATGACTTGAATGACTTTACTAGGTGAGGGGATTGCTTTATAGCATTGAGTCGTGTATGCTTACTTAGAGAGGGCTCCTGCATAATTACTTTTGTCTAGGTCCTAGTCAATCTTAGAACATGCTTAGACAAACTTTCAAGGCAAAATTGAACTCTACTTATTTAAGAGAGAAATGATCTAAGCATTGTTTGACGAGCCAATGACTATTATCCACCCTATTAAATATCAATCCTTAGTTGTCCCTTTCAGCCTTCATAGAATTTTAGCTTTCTTTTCATTGGTTTACAAACCCCAACAACCTACCTTGAGCTGTTGTGATACTTATGACAAGTCTTATGATCACTAAGGTGAAGAGGCACAAAGATTAAAGAAAGGAATGAATAGTCAAAATTATAAGGATAGTTAATGTTCTCAAGACCATAAGGGTAGTTGAAGTTCTCCTAATATCCCTAATCCATCAAGATGACATCAGAGTAACAAATGATTTATCCCTGTTAAAGAAGATTTATGTCACTCCACTCATCCATTATTGAAAATTCAAGTTGGTACAAACAAGACAACTCTTTTATAGCTAGAACAAAAAAAAGAAAAAAAAAAGAAAAGAAAGAAAAAAGAAGATAAAACCTAAAAAGGCGGTTCAGAAAGCCAACTAAGTTCTCTTTTATCTAAGGCAACAAAAGGCTTCCATTTGGTTTATAAGGACAGTTTGACTTAAATTGGTCTAACCCAACCAAAGATTCAGCCAAAATTAGAGAGATAGAAAAAAGGTCATCCAATTCTCGAAAAGTCCTGTACTTGACAGTCCAATAGGAAAGAAGGACAAAATGATAAAATGCTCAAAGAAAAGAAGGAGTAAGAAAAAGAAAGAAAAAAAAAAGAAAAAAAAGAAAAGAAAAAGAAGAAGAAGAAAGAAATGAATATGGGTACCAAATTTTTTGCAAAGGCAAAGATTGTCCCGATCAAGATCTAGATTAATGCCAAGAAGATAGAAGAAATTTGGAGTCTATCAAGATTGATCCTAGCTGCCTAAAGTTCAAACAAGAAATTTGTAGTGTGAGGGTTTGCCCATAGTGTCACAACGGCTCCAACTTTCAAATAGCCTTCATTTAACCCATGTCCCTTATAGACCCCATTTCAAGCCTATCAAAGACCTGTTGATCTCTGTTGGTAGGTAGAGTCTATTAATGGAGATATTTTGAATAAGCATGCATATGAGATAGACAATGTTTAAACTCAATGAGACCTTTGGCCAAGTAATGTGTATGTGCCTATCTGAAGCACAATAGTTCTTGCCTAAATAGAAATGATTCCCAAGCTTAGTATGCTAACTAAGGTTGTCATATTCTAGATATGTTAATTTGGAAAATCAAGTCCTGAGGTACAATGACATTGATTTGGCAAAGCCAACATTTGATTTCAAAATCAAAATTCAAAATAAATAAAAAAGAGAGTTGTAGTAAAGATAAAAATTATGTATTGTCATTATTATTTTTATACTTATTATACAATATTTTCTCAATTGATACAATATTCATAGATCACTAAGAAGGAGGTGGTAGATCATCAAATAAAGCTCTGAAAAAATCATCGCCTGTTGGAGGAGGAGGCATATCACCCGTCCCAAGTCCGTCCGAAGTAGGAGCACCTGAATCTCTATTACTTTGGAATTTAGATCTATAACAGTCCTCATCCGAAGTAGACAAAAGGATCTCATGGTCATCAGCTTGGGGGCCTCTAGATGAAGAAGCACCAGGATCTCTCATCCCCTGAAATGGAAATTCTCAAAAATCTTGCTTTGACTGGTGATACAATTTCTCAAAATGGATGACCTATTAATGACTAGCGGCCAACTCTTCTTGAAGTTTCTTATTTTGTTCTTCAAGCATCCGCTGTGAGCCAGAAAGGAAAAGAGTAAGAGTATACATAATCATGCATACATATAGCATAAATTATCATGGAACAAGAAAACCTACCAGGTAATTCATATCAATGCCCTGTGGATGAGATGGAATCTCTGGTTAATTAGATTAAGCAAATGGAGGAGCAGTAAAAGAAGGTCCCACCGAATGACCAAATGCGGCAGCAGCCTGCAAAAATCATTAAAAAAGTCAAAATAAGTTAAGAAAGAAGCAATTGCAATGAAAAAAATGGTAAAAGTTTACCTGAGAAGTGCTAACTCCGAGATGTGAGACAAACTCTCCTCCCTTTCCATGATATTCCTCTTCATCTCTATCCTCATTTTTCTCAGGAATCTCCCATACACCAACAGGGGATACATCAAAGTTCAAGAGCCCTATTTGAATAAAGTAGATATAAGATGCATCCGGTGGATAGAGAAATGTTTCTACATCATAACCGTGCCGAACCAACCACCATGCATTCTCCGGCATAGATGTGATGTTTAAAATATATTTTGAATAATGAATCGGGATCCTCTGCTGCTCGGGACCAAGAAACCACTCGTATACTATCTCTCCGAGAAATCAGCCACTAGACAAAGGGCCGGCAATGACTCGGCGGGTATGTTGAAAAGGCAGTGCGCCATTCATCGAGGAAGTCCAGTTCGTCCGCTCTTCTGTGTTCCACCAGGCCAATTTGACCTACAAAATGACATAAGGTAAGTGGACTTTTATATAAATTTTAAAGTATACTAATAGTATTTTACCTGGCCCCAGGTTAAGCAGCTCAAGACAAAGCGTTGGGTATGCACATGGTGAGAGCCAGGAACTTCTACACGATCTAACAACCAAAAATTTAATTTCGGATACCCGACTCTCTCTCGGAAAATACCAGGCACCCTTACAAGATTGTGCTCATATGCCCATGCCTACAACAATAATAAAAATCCGATTCATGCAAGAATAAGAATGGAATTGACATTGGTGGAAGAAGAGTACCTTGACAACCGCCATAAAGCCAACAAAAGACTTCTTATTTCTGCAAATTTTGTCAAGTCCATGGTAAAGACAGGCAAGGCCAGCTTCACCCCAGTCATAAAGCGGTACCATACTCATATCAGTAAGGGCCCTCAACACCGATAAATGGATGGCGGATTTGGTGCTGCCAAAAATGGTCAACCCGAGCAAATACAACAAAAATCCTCAAGCATATTGTTTGGATGTGTCTCTGTGAACCCGTCCTTCGTAGTTCATCCAATAACTCCGAATTGGCTCAATTTTTATCTTTAAAGGCCCTTTAAATGATGGTTCCATACCAATTAACTGTTGAATTTCTTCGAATATTAGAATATCATTGGTAAGAGAGACCGGAAGGCCATAGTACCGGATACCAATTATGGTTGTATAATCGACCGGGCCAATGGTCATTTCTCCTATAGGTAGGTGAAAAGTATGGGTCGTGTCCATGCACCGTTCTGACAAAGCTTGAACTACAGTCCTGTCTATCGGATACTCCTCGGATGATAATTGCAAGATAAAGCTTTCAAAATCGTAATCTCAGATAATTCGTCTTACCCAAGAAGGCGCTACATCATACCATTGCCGGACTTTGTAGACACACCCTCTGCCCTAAATAACACAACGATCAAGCTAACACGGAGCCAGGTAAGTCAACATAAGGTAAGTATATCATCATATCAATACCATTAATTTTTAGGCTAATTTTTTTTTGTCTATCTATTTACTTAAATTCTAAAATATATTCATCTAATTAATTTATTTTTCCTAAATCTTTAAAAAAAAGCAACAACAACAACAAAACAAACAAAAAAATAAAAAGAAAACAAAAAAAAAGAAAAAAAAGAAAATATATATATATATATATAAAAGAAACAAAAAATGAAAACAAAAAAAATAAACACACAAAAAATAAAAATAATAAAAAACACAAAAAAAGGAAAAAAAAGAAAAATGAAATAATCTGCTGTTAAAATAAATAATTACCTTGCTCTTTTGATTTGAACTGCGATGAAGTGGCATTCCGACTAGTAGACTTATATTTCCATCTTCATGCCACCGAATAAACTCCAATAACTCAGCATTAGATCGAGTTCCTGATCTTTGAAGCATGAATTTTTTTAAAAAAACTCTATGCTAAACTCTATGCAAAGGAAAAAGACAAAAATAAAAAAACAATATTCTCGTGAAAAAAAAGTAAATGTTACTATTCATAAATAGTAAATTACTATTTATAAATAGTAAATGAATAGTTGGTGAATAGTGCATAAACAGTAACTGCACAGTAAATAAATAGGAAACTCAATTATTCAATTCAATCATTCAAATATTTTCGTGTATATAAATATGTTTGCACTCTTAAATATTTTTACATGCAGGGGCAATGAGAAGATTTGTGCATGGTAAAAATTAGCTAAATTTTTTGGAAATTCCTTTGATATTCTGACTAGCAGATAATCAAGTCTCTTTTAGCTTAGGTCCAAAACCTAAAATTTCTCTTAAGTCCAGAACTTAGCTCGGGTCCAGAACCCAAATTACCCTTAAGTCTAGAACTTAGCTTAGGTCTAGAACCCAAAATCCCTCTTAAGTACAGAACTTAGCTTGGGTCCAGAACCCAAATTACCCTTAAGTCCATAACTTAGCTCGGGTCCAGAACCCAAATTATCCTTAAGTCCAAAACTTAGCTTAAGTCCAGAACTTAGCTCAGGTCTAGAACCCAAATTACCTTTAAGTCCAGAACTTAGTTCGGGTCCAGAACCCAAATCACCCTTAGGTCCAGAACCTAAAATCTCTCTTAAGTCCAGAACATAGCTCGGATCCAGAACCCAAATTATTCTTAAGTCTAGAACTTAGCTCGGGTCCAGAACCCAAATTACCCTTAGGTCCAGAACCTAAAATTACCCTTAAGTCCAAAATTCGAACCGGGTCCAGAACCCCAAAACTTAACCATCTCAGAAAAATTAAGTCTTATTGCTTTTCACTCTCTTTTGCTGTAGTCTCAGATCGTTCAAGTAGGGGGCAAACTGTGGACCCTTAATTTTTGACCCAGTCTGGTCTAATATTTTTTTATATAGTCCAAAATAATTTTTGTGTTATTTTAATTAAATAATATTTATTTTAGTATTTATTATTTATAATTTTTAAAAATAAAAATAAAAATGGTAATATTAGTAAAGTTAAAAATAAATAAATAAATAAAAATCGGCAACGAAAAATTTCATCGCCGAAGGTGAATCGGCCACAGGCCAATTCGTCGTAGGAAATTCCTGTGGCAAATTGGCACCTGCCCCAGCTAGCGCTCACAAGTTTTCGTCACCCGCAGCCAGCGTAATTTTTCAGCACAGTTTTTTTCGAAACCAAATTCTATTTGGTTTTGATTTCTTTTCCTAAACGGTTTTAATTTCCTTAGATAATTAGAAGTGAGTGTATTAGTTTTTTTTATAAATACCACATTTAAACACAAAATTAAATAAGGGGAAAAATGGTTTTATTGGATTAGGGACTTGACCATTCGATCGGGCAAAAGAAGAACCCTAGCAAGCAAGAGACATTAGCAACAAGAAGCAATAATCAATCCATCAAAGGCAACAGCATTGCCTTTGTTATTGTTCATCCAGAAGTCAATTTTGGTGGAACCAACTACGCAGGTTTGATCTTTAATCATAGATTATATATTCATAGTAGCTTTGTTTCTTTGATTAATAAGAACATGCATGCAGTACCTTGATCTTTAAATATGTAGTAATTTGATCTTTGTTTCAATAACTTTAATTGTTTACTTTGGTTAATACATTAATCAGTTGGTTTTCAAAACTCCACTTTCATATTTTATAAAAACTAAAAACTTCAAAAACCCTAAATCATTCTTCTGTTTCTAAAACTTCAAATACCCTAAATCATCCTTCTGTTTCTAAAACTTCAAAAACCCTAAATTACTCTTCTGCTTCTAAAACTTTAAAAACCCTTAATTACTCTTCTGTTTCTAAAACTTCAAAAACCCTAAATTACTCTTCTGCTTCTAAAACTTTAAAAACCCTTAATTACTCTTCTGTTTCTAAAACTTTAAAAACCCTAAATTACTCTTCTATTTCTCAAACTTTAAAAACCCTAAATTACTCTTCTGTTTCTAAAACTTTAAAAACCTTAAATAACTCGTCTGCTTCCAAAAAGCTTAAAAACCCTAAATTGTTTCTTCTGTTTCCAAAAAATTTAAAAACCATAAATTATTTTCCTCGAACTATTTTAATCTAAACTCTAACTTTTTGTTCAAAATTTCCAAATGTCTTCTTAAATCTCCAAACCCTAATCTTATTTATAGATTCTAAAAACTTTAATCATAATTATTTCTATAAAACTCTAAATTGTTTTCTTAAATCCTAAGATCAATTATGTTTTCCAAAATATCAAAAACCCTAATTTTTTCAAAATTTAATACAGTAAACCCCAATTCTCCTAAACCCTAATTCTTAAAACATCAAAACTTTATGACAAGTAAATCTAAACCCTTAAGCCATAATCCAGTAAACCTAATGTTAGTGTATATGCCCTAGGCCATTGATTTGGACCTTAATGTTATTCATTTTGTTATTAATAAAGAAGTTTTTATTATCATTGTTATGTTTGCATGTTATATATAATAATGATTATATCCCTGGTTTATTATTGTTATGGAGATAATAATAAATATAACTAGTGTAATATTGATTTGATAATCATAAGATGATTATAGGTATGAAGATACAAATCAATATTATGGATACATGTTAGAGAACAGTGTATTGGATAGACCCACATAGATATCACTTCATGGTTTAATGTCATAAGTGTATCTCATAATAGTTTTCATTTAATCCTTTGACTTGAGATTGTCATAGTTTCCAACATAAGGAATATTATGTTTTGACATGATCAAACGTTATCTGTAACTAGATAATTATAAAGGTTATGCTTGAACATGGTATAAATTATGTAGAGGAAAATGAACAATCAAGATGGAATTTGTCCCTCTCTATGAGAGAGATATCTTCTGGGCCCCTCGATAAGTGCAACTGAGAAATGCATGGCCGTGCTCAAATAAGTTGATATAAGATCAATCTTATTTGTTTATCAGTTAACTTGGAGATCGAGTAATCATAAGTTTGGACAATATAAGTATGACATTTACTATGACTTATGTTCAAACTAGATATCGTGTGACAAAGGGATTAATGCATGTACTATTTCAGGTTTTCATTTATAATGATTCTCATGATTAATTGGGTAGTCATAATGTCTTGCTAGAGACCAATTATGATTTGTGCATTTCAATAGAGATTGAAATACACTACCAGTTAATATGAGCCTATCGGGTCACACACATAGAACGTAGGCTGTACTTAAACAATAATAATTATATTTTTATTATTGTTGTTAGTATTATTATTATTATTAGATATTAATAATAATATTGTTATAATAATTATTATTAGATAATAATTATTAAAAATGTGGGTCCATATAGGATATGGACAGTTAGGGTTTCGACAAGGAAAGGTCTTTTAAAACGGTTTTAAAAGGACTAGAGGCCTTGATGATAAGATATATATTTTGTTTTGAAAGAAAACGGAAGAAGAGGAAAAACTTAAAACCCTAGTTTCATTTTTGCAAAAAAAAAGTTCAGCCACTGCCGTTGGTGAGCTAGCACTCAGACCGGCGTACGTTTGTGTGGACTTCGTTAGAGGGTGTTCGTCTTCAGAAGGCAACATCTGTTAATCGTTTTGAAGCTACGCAAAAAGGTTAGTTTCGAATCTCTTTTATCGAACTGAATGGATCACATGGATCCTGTGAGTAAATCGAAAGAAAATTTTGTTTTCCGCTGCGGCAAGGGTTGCAGATTCTTCTCGATTCACTAACACCTAAAACCATAATCCAGTAACCATGAATTATAAACCCTAATGTCTTAAGAATCCAAAACCCTAATTTCATAATGTTACCCCTAAATCCTAATTTGATTAACCAAAAAACCTTACTACTTTCTTAAATTTATAAAACCCTAATCCATTCCATTTTTTCAAAAATCTTCATAATAGCCTAAATAATAATAATAATAATTCCAAAATTCCCAAAACCCTAAATGTTAATTAAAGAACCCTAAATTGAGGCATAAACCTAAATTTGTCTCTTTACTTGCTTTATTTAATTTTAGATTTGATTATGTAGTTTATTATATGTTTTGATGGTTGATTTATTTTCAATGCTTGATTTATTTAATTTATCATGGATGATTATTTTCTTTATTATTATGATTATTATTTGTTTGTTTTAGTATTAAAATTATAAGAGGTATGTTTCTACTTTGTGGGTACCTCATTAGTTAAGTATTATGTAATTTAAATTGCTCTTATATTTTGGACCAATGTAAAGGGCATGTTTCCACCTTTTGGTGGGTGTCCTATTTAGTTTAGACGTGAACGGTGTAAGGTCATGTTTCCATCCTCGGATGGGTGTCCATTTATTTGTTTTGTTTGGACCTTGCTTTGATTTTAATATAATGATGCTTTATTTTAATTGTTGCATGCAATATGGATAATATTGTTATTGTGAGCGGGGATTTTCGCCTCCACTCCCGGTGGAATGGTTCTTGCGACTTCGGCACTGTTTAGGCTCGGGGCCTTAGAGAACACGGACCTAAGTCCGGAGAAAATGGAGTCGCCACCCGGACGGGCCGGGATAAAGAAAGGGGTGAATGACTCGATTTCTAAGGAATCCCCAACGCCCTAATGGGTTCGGAAAGTTGGGTACATATGGGGAAGATGAGAAATGGCCCAGCACCCCCACAACGCCCGGTTCATTGGAACCGACCTCCTTTTACAAGTCTTAATATTATAAAATTCTTAAATATAACAACATTATCCATATTACACACAATGAAAAGAAAGAATCATTTAAAATCAAAGCAATGTCCAAACAAAACAAAACAAATAAATGGACACCCATCCGAAGATGGAAACATGTCCTTACATCACATGCCTAAATAGGACACCCACTGAAAGGTAGAAACATGCCTTTTACATAAGTTCTAAGATAGAAAAGCAAATTAAATTACATGATATTTAACTAATGAGTTACCCACCAAGTGGAAACATACCTCTTACAACATTTGAAAATCTAAATAAATTGATAAAAGTAAATAACCATTCATAATAAAAAATTATTCATCAAAGGTACCAAATATCCATAAAAAGTAAACATCCATCCATGATAAATAAAATAAACCAAGCATTGAATTTAAATAAATTAAAGCATAAGAAATAAAACAAAGCATGATCAAATATGGAATTGAATAAGGTAAATAAAAATCCAAATTATAGCTACTGTTTCCATTTAGGGTTCTTTATCTCATGTATTAAGGTTTTGGAATTCTTAAAATTAGGCCACTGTGACTTTTTTATGGAATTAAAATAGATTAAGGTTTTATGTTTTAAAAGGTTGGTAAGACTCTTTGATTAAACAAATTAAGATTTGAATGGTGAAATCATAAAACTAGGGTTTTAGACACATTAAAATACTTTTGATTTGTGGTTTTAAATGGTGATTTCAAGCTTACTGTATAAATTTAAAATATTTATGTTTTTATGGTTTTTAATGTTTTAAAGGATTAAGGTTTAGAAAAAGTTAGGGTTTAAAGTTTTAAAGGGTTAGGGTTTGCTATTTTAGGTTTAGAAGTTGAATTTAGGTTTAGTGTTTTAGAATTTAGGGTTTCGGTGATGCATGATTTTTAGGATTTGGAAAAAGCAATTGAAGATTTTATGGAATTTGATGAAAATAAACCAACAATTTAAAGTTTATAAAGCAAAAAAAGATATTTTTAAAGCTTTTGGGAAAGTAACAGAATACAATTTTGAGTTTTGAAAATTTGAAAAACAAATTTTGGTTTTGGAGTTTTGAAGAAACAAATCTAATAGCTTTAAACTTTAGAAAATAAAGCCACAATTTAAGAATTTTAATCCTTAGAAAAATTGAATTGAGGTCCTAAAATTTTTGAATTAAAAGAAACCAAAGAATGATTATGCTACAGTTTAAAAAAAAACAATGAATTTAATACATACCTCCTTTTGATGATTCCTCCAAAAATTGTTTTTCTTGGATGAATTAAAAACAAAGATAGTTGCTGCCTTTTGAATTGCTTAAATCGTGTCCCTGATGTTCCAGAAAAAATAAATTGCATTGCTCCTTTTCCTTCACTAATTTGGTTTCAAACTTTTCAAGCTCCTGTCCATTTTTTTTATTTTCGGCCTCCTCCTTTTTTCATTGCCTTTGGTCCTTATTTATAGAGGTTTCATATGGTTTATTCCTAATTAATCATGACAAATAATATTGATAAGAAAAGGAAACTGAAACCTAATTGAATTAGGTTTTGAAAAATTTGCGTCGAAAAAATTACGCTGCCGAAAAAAATTGCCGCAGGAAAAAATGTGGTGCCGAAAAAATCTGCAGCAGGAAATTGCGACAGTGGACGAGGAGCGGGCGTCGCACGCAGGATTTTCCTGCAGGCGAATGGGTGTGTGCCATTTCTCTAACAGAAAAATCTTGCACCATTTCGCCGGCAGGAAATTCCTGCGGGCGAAATGCCCACTGGCCCGCGCGACGATTTTTTTCGTCACCGATTTTTCCGACGCCGATTTTTATTTTTATTTTTTAACTTTTATTTGTTTATTTTTATTTTTTATTAATAAAAATTAGATACTAAAGCAAAAATTATTTAATAAAAATTATTTTGGACCAATTAGACAACAAAAATCATTTAGGACTAAATAAAACATATTGGACTGGACTGGGTCAAAAATTAAGAGTCTATAGTTTGCCCCCTGCTTGAATGATCTGAAACTTTAGTGAAAGAGAGTAAAAAGCAATAAGACTTAATTTTTGAGATGGTTGAGGTTTTGGGTTCTTGACCCGGTTTTAGTTCTGGACTCAAGGATAAATTCTAGGTTTTAGACCTAGGAAAAATTTGGGTTCTGGACCCGAACTAAGTTCTGGACTCAAAGATAATTCTAGGTTCTCGACCTAAGGAAAATTTGAGTTCTGGACCGGGTTCGAGTTCTGGACTCAAGAATAATTCTAGGTTCTGGACCTAAGGAAAATTTGGGTTCTGGACCCGGTTCGAGTTCTGGACTCAAGGATAATTCTAGGTTCTGGACCTAAGGAAGATTTGGGTTCTAGACCCAAAAGGTTTGGATACTCGATCCTAAACTGGATTGGGATACTTGATCCTAACTTGATTTGGGTACTCGATCCTAAATTAGATTGCGATACTCGATCTAAACTGGATTTGGATACTCGATCCTAAATTGGATTGGGATTGGGATACTCGATCCTAAATTGGGTTTGGATACTCGATCTTAAACTTGATTTGGATACTCCATCCTAAATTGGCTTTGGATACTCGATCCTAAATTGGATTGGGATACTCGATCCTAACTGCATTTGGATACTAGATCCTAACTGGATTTGGATACTCAATCCTAAATTGGATTGTGATACTCGATCATAAATTGGGTTAGGATACTTGATCCTAAACTTGATTTGGATACTCGATCCTAAATTGACTTTGGATACTCGATCCTAAACTGGATTGGGATTTGATTTGGGACCCGAGATTGGATACTTGGACCCGAGATTGAATTGATTTTGATTTAATTTGGGTACTTGGACCCGAGAATGAATTTGACTAACCTTTTATCAGTTGAGAAATCTGACCGCTCCGACTGTTCTATGCATTGTGATTCTTCACCCTCAAAATGGATCTTCACCCTTGAAAATCGGGGTCTTCACCCTTGTAAATGGATCTTCATCCTTGGAGATTGGGTCTTCACCCTTGCAAATGGATCTTCATCCATTGAGATCGGGTCTTTACCCTTATAAATGGATCTTGTTAGACAAATGATCTCAATTTTGATCCTTGACAACTCAAATTGAATGATCTATTTAACATGTGTTTGAAGACTCTTGTTGCAAGCTTAGGTTGCTCCAAATAAAGCTGAACAGAACATTTATAGCGGTCGCACAAGACCTGAATTTGACCGCACCATTCAATCAAAGGATGAAACCTTATCACAGTAGGTTTCACGGTCAAAAACCCGACCTCAGTCGCAACCGGACTAAAAGAAGAGCACTCAAATTTGACCGTTGAAGCATATTTAAATTCAGCGACCGTACCTTGTCCAAGGACAACCGCATATGACATTAGCGCAACCATCCTTATATGAAGGACAACCGCGAAATGCTTCGGACAGTTTACTGGAGAAGGTCTAAACTGTCAAGACTTTATTCTCACTATCTATAACGGCTAGTAAGACCACATTGGCTATAAATACATTGCTTCTATAAGAAAAAGATGTAATGAGAAGTGAGAAAAAAAAAATTTCATAGCCAAGCAACAAACTTTCTTTTACTTAAACTTACATTTGAATTATAATGAATGTTAGGTGTAAGCATTGAAACACCATTGTATAAGTTTGAGTGTGAGCTTGGAAAACACTTAGGTTGTGAGAGTAAGCCTTGTAAAACTCTTGTTTAGGTTGTGAGAGTGAGTCTTAAAAACTCCTTCAAAGGTTCTTGAGTGTAAGCCTTAGCAAAACACTTGTCAAGTTAGGTGTGAACTTGTGAAAACACCAAAGTTGAAAGTGAGCTTGTAAAAACTTCAAAGATTAGTGGAACCTTAACAAGTTGTTAAGGAAGTGGATGTAGGATTGAAGTAAATCTGAACCACTATAAATCTTGTGTGTTCTTTCTTTCTTTCATTACTCAACCATTTCTCTATTTCACATTTCTTATTTGTTGAGTTTTATAAATTGTCATTATTTCTTGAGGAAACCAATTCACCCCCCCCCCTCTTGGTTGCCATCTTGGGACAACAATTGGTATCAGAGCCTGAAATTTCTTAAACTTAATTGTGAAATTTGATGCACTATGGCAACTTCTTCTTCAAACTCTCATGGAAATCTTAACACTATTTTTAGACCCTACTTTGATGGAACTGATTATTCCTACTGGAAACACAAAATGTATTTGTTTCTAGACAGTGAAGGGATTGAACTATGGGATTTTGTGGAAAGTGAGTGGAAACCTCCCACTTATGAAGCTGACAGTATTCAAGTTCCACTTCCCAAAGCACAATGGTCAACTATCAATGTCAAAGATCGATTCAAGAACAATAGAGCCGCTTCCATCTTGATGAATTCCATTTCAAGAGAAGAAGGTGGAAGAGTTCAACATTTAACTTGTGCACATTGCATTTGGAAAACACTCGAAAACTACCATGAAGGTACGACTCAAGTGAGATTCACCAAGAAACAAATGCATGTCCATGAGTATGAGCTATTCAAGATGAAATCAAATGAAAATGTCACCGACATGACCAATTGCTTGCTTGACATTGTCAATGAACTAAAGAAGTATGGCAAGATATATGATCAAGGTGATGTAAACAGTAAAATCTTGAGAGCCCTAAGAGCTAGAAAAAACTTTGAATCAAAAGTATCATCCATAGAAGAAGCTCATGATCTCAGCACATTAAGAACCGATGAGCTAGTTGGAAAACTACTCACATTTGAGATACACGGTGAGAAAGAAGAAGATCAAGGTGAAAAAGAAAAGAGAAAACCAATTGCACTCAAAGCAATCAAAGAAGTTGAGAGCTCAAGCAATGAAGGTACTAATGATGAAGATGAAATGGCAATGTTCTCAAAAAGAATCAATGAATGGAAAAGGAAGAAAAGATTACAAGCAAATAAAGGTACACTTCCTAAATTCTCCTTCAAAGATAAAGAAAAGAAAAATGAGGTAAAATGCTATGAATGTGGAAAAACTGGTCACATTAAATCGGATTGCTTCAAATTAAAGAACAAAAGGAAATGGGATAAAGAAAAGAAAAAGTCTCTCAAAGGCACATGTGATGACTCTTCTTCAAGTGAAGAAGAAGAAGAAGAAGGAATTGCAAACCTGTGTCTCATGGCTATTGAAGATGACTCCGATGAGGTAATTACTCAATCCTTTGATCTAGTAGCACATAATGATATAAATGAGCTAGATGATAGTGATTTGATTGAGCACATGAACTTTAAAATAGAAAAATATTTTTCTAAAATGATGCTCTATAAAGAGAAAAACTCTAAGTTAGAAAAGGATTTTATATGCTTAAAGAACTCTACCTTAGAATTGAAAACCTCAAATGAACACTTGATGAATACGATAGGAGAGTTAAATAAAAACTCACATGACTTAGAAAAAGTTATTAAAGAAAATGAAACATTGAAGCATGAACTAAAAGAACAAAAAGAATTAATTTCCAGATTTCATAAAGGAAATGAAGCATTAAACACATTAATTAATAACCAAAGATCACCCTCCTTAAAATATGGATTAGGATTCAATGGCTCAACCAACATTGCACCAAGCAAACCAACATTTGTAAAAGCATCTACAATTGAAATTTCTGATGTTCATATCAAAGATGCTTGCACCAAGTCTAAAAGTACAAAAAGAACTTCTTATGGTTCACTAGGAAATAAAGCCAAAAATAATTATGCATTTTTGTACACTAAACTTGCACAAAAGCAATCACATACTTGTAGTTGTATGCATAATACTTTGAATACAAAAAGAAAAATGCAAAAATATAGAATACCATGGCAATGCACATATTGCATGAAATTCGGACACAAAAATTTTTCCTATCATATAAGAAAGGCTCATCTCAAGTTAGAAGGCACTTTTACTACTAACCATCAAGGACCCAACTTCATGTGGGTACCTAAAAGAAGATGATCACTATTGCCTTGCAGGTATGCCTAAAATCTACTATCAACGAAAGCACATGGCTTGTGGATGGTGGGTGCTCAAGGCATATGACTGGGAATGCAAAGCTCTTTACAAGTATTACCTACAAACATGGAGGTAATGTAACTTTTGGAAACAATGCTAAAGGTAAAATTCTTGGTGTTGGCTCCATTGGTTCTATTGGTAAAGATTTAATAGAAGATGTATGGCTTGTTGATGAGTTAAAACATAACTTGCTAAGTGTTAGTCAACTTCGTGATAAAGTATACTTTGTTAATTTTGATTCCAAAGAATGCAAGATCACGAATTCAAATGATATTATCATATTTAAGGGTACTAGAACAAACAACACTTATAATATCAACATACATTCAAATCATGCATTTAAATGTCTAATGTCCACTAATAATGATGCATGGTTATGGCATAGAAGACTAGGACATGTTGGTATGGATCAATTAAAATATATTTGTAATGAAAACTTAGTTGATGGCCTACCTAAGATAAAATATGATAAAGATAGGATTTGTGAACCTTGTCAACATGGTAAGCAACATAAAAGCTCATTTAAATCAAAGAATGTTATAAGCACCTCTAGACCTTTACAGCTCATTCATTTGGATTTGTTTGGACCAAATAGAGTTACAAGCTTAGGAGGCAAATTATATGCATTTGTTCTTGTTGATGATTACTCTAGATTCACATGGGTTAATTTCTTAGCTTAAAAGAATGAAGCCTTTAATTACTTCAAAACGTTTGCAAAAAGAGTTCAAAATGAAAAAGGATATGTGATCACATCTATTAGAAGTGATCATGGCAAAGAATTTGAGAATGAAAATTTTGAAGGTTTTTGTAATGAACTTGGTATTTCACATAATTTTTTAGCTCCTAGAACTCCACAGCAAAATGGTGTAGTTGAAAGGAAAAATAGAACTTTAATTGAAATGGCTAGAACAATGCTCAATGAATATGATTTACCATCTTATTTTTGGGCGGAAGCCGTTAATACAGCTTGTTACATTACAAATCGTGTTTACAAAAGGCATTTAACTAATAAAACTTCTTATGAGCTATGGAATGGAAGAATACCCAGAATTGGATATTTTAGAGTATTCGGATGCAAATGCTTCATATTGAATACCAAGGATAATCTTGAAAAATTTTTATCCAAATCAGATGAAGCCATATTCCTAGGATATTCATCATATAGCAAAGCATATAGAGTATTTAACATGAAAACTCTATTTATAGAAGAAACAATGCATGTTGTATTTGATGAATCATCCAAACTTGATCAAAAGAAAGGTAGTACTTTCAATGACTCTGCAGGTACTCTTGAACCTCTTGAAACTACTGATGCTCCAAAGACCAATCAGTATGAACTTGAAGAAAAGACTCAAGATCTACCTAAGGATTGGCAATACAAGAAAGACCATCCTAAGGAACTCATCATTGGAGAAACATCTAAGGGAGTAATTACTAGATCTAAAATTAATCATATAGATGTTAATTTTGCTTTTGTTTCTCAAATTGAGCCAAAGACTGTTGAGGAGACTTTAAATGATGAAAATTGGATAACTGCAATGCAAGATGAACTTAATCAATTTGAAAGAAATAATGTTTGGCAACTTACTCCTAGACCTACAGATCACTCTATCATAGGATGCAAATGGGTCTATAGGAATAAGCTTGATGAAAATGGTCACATTGTTAGGAATAAAGCAAGATTGGTAGCCAAAGGCTATAATCAAGAAGAAGGTATTGACTATGATGAAACTTTTGCCCCTGTAGCCAGATTAGAAGCTATTAGAATATTACTTGCTTTTGCATGTCACATGAACTTTAAACTCTTTCAAATGGATGTTAAAAGTGCATTTCTAAACGGACTTATAAGCGAATAAGTTTATGAAGAACAACCTCCTGGTTTTGAAAACTACAAATTTCTTGATCATGTTTTCAAACTTACCTAAGCTTTATATGGATTAAAACAAGCACCAAGAGCTTGGTATGATAAACTAAGTGCATATTTACTTGAAAATGGTTTTTCAAAAGGAAAAGTAGACACAACCCTCTTTGTTAAAAAGGACAAGCATAACATTTTAATTGTACAAATTTATGTGGATGACATAATATTTGGAGCTACTAATGAAGCCTTGTGCAAAGAATTTGCTTCTTGTATGACTAGGGAATTTGAAATGAGCATGATGGGTGAACTCAAGTTCTTCCTTGGACTGCAAGTCAAGCAATGTGAAGATGGTATCTTCATCAACCAATCCAAATATACAAAAGAACTCATCAAGAAATTTGGAATGGATGGCTGCAAAACTAGCAAAACTCCTATGAGCACATCCTTGAAATTAGGTAAAGATGAAAATGGTAAAGCAATAGATGAAAAGAAATATCGAGGTATTATCGGATCACTACTTTACTTAACCTCTTCTAGACCTGATATAATGTATAGTGTATGTCTTTGTGCTAGATTTCAAACTTGTCCTAAAGAATCACACTTGAATGCTACTAAGAGAATTTTGAAATATTTAAGTGGTACAATGCATTTAGGACTTTGGTATCTGTAGACTCTTAATTTTTGACCCAATCCGATCCAATATGCTTTATTTAGTCCAAAATGATTTTTGTTGTTTAATTAGTCCAAAATAATTTTAATTAAATAATTTTTATCTTAGTATCTAATTTTTATTAATAAAAAACAAAAATTAACAAATAAAAAATAAAAATAAAAATAAAAATCGGAGTCGAAAAAAATCAACAGCAAAAAGTGGTCGCGCGGGCCCGTCGGGCTGCGGGCTAGTTATTTCGCCCGCAGGAAATTCCTGCGGGCTGGCACGCCCACGGGCCCGGCAGCACAGTTTTCGTCAGCGCAAAATTTTTCAACGCAATTTTTTGAATCTTAATCCAATTAGGTTTTAATTTTCTTTTTTTATTAATATTACTTACCTTAATTAATTAGGAATAAACAACCTAAAAACCACTATAAATAGGGACCAATTAAACCTAATCAAAGAGGGGAAAAAAATACATAGTGACTTTAGGATTTGAAACTAAATCAAGGAAGGAAAAGGAAAAACTCAATTCAATTGATATTAATAGCAGCAGTAGCACGGAAAAAGAAGGTAAAAGGAGAATCAAAGCTTGTCTTTGGAGCTAGTTCATCCAAGAAGAGTTATTTTTTGGAGAATCAACAAAAGAAGGTATGTTTTAATTCTTTTGATTTATGTTTTACAATAGCAAAATCCACAAAATTTAAGTTTTTTTAAATCAAAATCTTAGAGCTTTAACTTAATTTTTCCAAGATTAGAACATTAAAGACGTGAACTTCTTTTCTAGAAAGACTTAAAATTGTTATTTTTTCTTCTTAAAAATCTTAAAACACTAATTGAACATATTTTTCAACAAAACCAAAATAAAATTCTGTTTCTTTTAAGATTTTAAAGTAGGCTCTTTTTCATTCAAAAAACCTTAAAAAACATCTTTTCTACTCATAAAAACTTCAATCCATGTGTTTAAATTCATAAAATCTCATAAAATATCAAATTGCTTTTTTAAACCCTAAAAATTATACATTAGCCGAGAACCCAATTTCAAAGTCTAAATTTCAAAATTCAACTTTTAAACCTAAAATAATAAGCCCTAACCCTTTTAAAACCTTAAACCCTAATTTTTATGAACTAATCCTTTTAAAACATTAAAAAATATAAAAACATGAAAACTCAAAAAAAGTCACAGTAGCTCAAATCATTATTTAAAATCATGAATTAAAAATATTTCAAAAGTGTCTAAAACTCAAGTTTTATTATTTCATCATTCAAATCTTAATTTGTTTAATCAAAGTGTCTTGCCAACCTTTAAAAAAACATAAAACCTAATCTATTTTAATTACCTAAAAAGTCACAGTAGCTTAAACTTTAGAATTTCCAAAGCTTTAACACATGAGATAAATAACCCTAAATAGAAATAGTAGCTATACTTGAACTTTTATTTGTTTTATTCAATTCCATATTTATTTATACCTTGATTTATTTTTTATGCTTTGATTTATTTTTAATACTTGATTTATTTAATTTATCATGAATGGATGGTTATTTTATTGATATTTAAATACTTTTAATGAATGGTTTATTTATTATGGATGATTATTTACTTTTATCAATCAATTTAGACTTCCAAAAGTTGTAAGAGGTATGTTTCCACTTGGTGGGTACCTCATTAGTTAAACATCATGTAATTTAATTTTCTTTTCTATTTTAGAACCTTTGTAAAGGGCATGTTTCTACCTTTTGGTGGATGTCCTACCTAGGCATGTGATGTAAGGACATGTTTCCATCCTTGGATGGGTGTCCATTTATTTGTTTTGTTTTGTTTGGACATTGCTTTGATTTTAATATAATGATGCTTTCTTTTTATTGTATGTAGTATGGATAATATTGTTATATTTAAGAATTTTATAATATTAAGACCTGTAAAGGAGGCCGGTTCCAATGAACCGGGCGTTGTGGGGGTGCTGGGCCATTTCTCACCTTCCCCACACGTACCCAACTTTTCGAACCCATTAAGGGGTTGGGGATTCCTTAGGAATCGAGTCATCCACCCCATTAACCGGGTGGACACTCCATTTTCTCTGGACTTAGGTCCGTGTTCTCTAAGGCCCCGAGCCTAAATAGTGCCGAAGTCACAAGAACCATTCCACCGGGAGTGGGGGTGAAAATCCCCGCTCACAGTGGTGACTCCACTGGGGATAAGAGAAGTTGATTCCGTTGGTCTTTATATTATTCTATTCTTTCTTATAAAGATATTATCCATTGCATCATATTAGATTTCATTGTGTGCGTGAGTTAGGACGCTCGTATTACCCGTGTTATGTTATGTATGGGATACCATACTTTCACTCAAGGTATGGAGATCGAGCATGGCATAACCACTCATAGCCTCATACCATTTGGTATATACTTGCTATGGGAACCTAAGCCTTTCTACCCAAAGACTAAAGCTCATGTAATTGGCCTAGTTACTTTCCTTAGGTTTTACCCCAAATGCATGTTGTTTGACTATGGATAATTTATCTTGGTTTAAATCATGGCTTATTTGGTTTGTTCTTTTTCTAATATGACCCAAGTACATTTGCAAGCTCAAAATAAATTTTTTCTTTAAAATCCAAAAGACCAAAACTATTTTCAAAACTTTTTACGATGGTCTTTGGACAGAAGACTTTTCTAAAAATAAATAAAAAATCCTTTGGCTCATGGCCCAAATACTAAGCCCAAAATCCATTTTTCTAAAATCTTTTACAATGGGATTAGAAACAAAACTATTTTCACCCAACCATTTTTACAATGAGCTTGCAAAAATATTTAGGTCAATTATGAAATACCAAAAATAAATTGTGGACCTAGTTTACACTAAGAACAAATTAACCATGGGCTTGTTTTTGGCATGAATCATTAGTTACTTTTTCAAGTAAGAAATCTATTTATAATAAACCTCTTAATTTCATTTTAATCCAAAAGTTGGTTGAATGGATTAAAACCTAATTAATGGGAATTATCATGGATTGATTTCCATTTTTGAAAATATAACTATTGGTTGAAACGTCCGAGGGAATTATTCGAAAGCAAGGTACCCCATGTTGGTATTTTGTTAACCATATACCTTGGAAAAGAGACTCGCCATTCATGTGTGGATGTTATAAGGTTGGAAGGAACGTCTTAATTTGTTCTTGTTTGTTAATTGCTTGTGCATACATGCATACATGCATATATTTGCATCTCATATCATTGGTCCTCTCTGGCTCACAGCCCTGGATTACAAAAGTTCCAAAGCTTACAACAATCCGACTTACGCCGGAGACGAAGTATCTAGCAACGACTCAATCACTTGCTCACCAAAGACAATGGAGCCCGAACAAATTCAAAGAATGGTGGATGAAGCCCTCAATGCCAAGATGGAAGAAATCAAAGAGGCCCTAGCTGAGACTATGAAGAACCAATTGACTGCAATCTTAGAGAATCATAACGAGGCATCTGTTAGCACTAAGAAACCAAAGGACAAAGGGAAGACTAAAGTTAATGAAGTGGCTTTTGATGATGAAAAGGTGGTCATTGATGATGATGATGATTGGGCTCAATACTACTAAGAGGTTCAAGAAAAGAAGAAAGAACCGAAGGTTTTCGAGAAAACAACTATTGAAAAGACCGAGACATCTGATGTTGAAAAGATGATTGCTGATTTAGAAAAGAAATTTGATAAGAAGCTGAAAACCGAAGAGATGTCCGAAGTTGACAAGTTATTTGAACAAGATGATGAGGTCCCTTATAAGTTCAAGATGCCTTCCTTTGCTAAGTACAATGGCACAAGAAATCCTCATCTCCACATGATGCAATATATCACTACCATGCAATCTGCTCGAGCTACTAAGGCTCAAACCCTAAGGTACTTTATGCTCTCATTGGACCCTGTTGTCCAAAATTGGTTCAATACCTTAGATGATGAAACACAAAAGAGCTAGGATCTACTTTACAAAGCCTTCATCCAACAATATGGATATAATGTTGAGTTTGAAGTTACCTTGATGGAAGTGGAGTCCGTTAGGCAAAGACCGAATGAGAATTTTGTAGATTATGTCAAGAGATGGAGAAACAAGGCTGCTTTGCTCAAGAAAAGGCCCGATGAATATGATCAAATAAGGATAATTGTGAGAGGTGTCCTGCCCAATCTCCGTGAAAGGATGTCTCACACCCTTATAAGGGACTTCAAAGATCTTCTCCAAGCTGGTCTACAAATTGAAGAATGGGAAAGGGAGAAGAATCGCTTTTCAATGAAAAAGAATGAGAAAGGGAACTACCAGTCGGGCAATCAAAGCACACAAAAAGAAGTTGATGTTAATGTAACCGGTCAAGCAAATAGAAGGCAGTTTTCAGATCTGGGGAAGCCTTTGTCTTGGGTCTTCGATAAGCTACAAAAGAAAGGGTTGTTACAACCATTGGCTCCTCGACCTTTACCTAGTCCATTACCCCCTAAAATTTGATACTAAGGCTTTTTGTCAATTTCATTAGACTCAAGGACATGAGACTGATAGGTGTACCCGATTAAGGCATGAGATCCAAGATTTGATTGACAGTGGTAAGCTACCCGAGCCGGATAAGCCCAATACCAAGAACAACCCTTTGCCTAAGTTTGGAAGAGTACCTCCACCGGCAACCTTCATGGTGGGAAAAGGATTGGAAGAAGATTTTGTTTTATCATCCTTTCAAGATGGGGATATTGAAGATATGAAAGAAAAAAAAAGCTTAAACTCAACAAACTTTCCTTAGCTTGAATGTTGCTTTTCAATTTTACTTTCTTTAATATTTCGAACTATTGTGCTTTTCAAACTTAAAGTTGCTTTAAATAAATTGCTTTCATCAAAATTTTGTTGGTCTTTGTTCATTTTGGTGCTCAACCAATGAGGAATTTAGCTTGATGTTTATAAATTAATGTGTCTAGGCATCATGACTCGAATGACTTTACTAGATGAGGGAATTACTCTATAGCATTGAGTTGTGTATGCTTACTTAGAGAGGGCTCCTGCATAATTATCTTTGTCTAGGTCTTAGTTAGTCTTAGAACATGCTTTGACAAACTTTCAAGGTGAAATTGAACTCTGCTTATTTAAAGGAGAGATGATTTAGGCATTGTTTGATTAGCCAACAACTAGTATCCACCCAATTAAATATTAATCCCTAGTTGTCTCTTTGAGCCTTCATAAAATTTTAGCTTTCTTTTCATTGGCATATAACCTTAATAACCTACCCTGAGCTGTTATGATACTTTTGGCAAAGTCTTATGATCACTAAGATGAAGAGACAATAAGACCAAAAAAGGCAATGATTAGTCAAGACCATAAAGAATGAAGTTCTCAAGACCATAAGGGTAGTTGATGTTTTTAAGACCATAAGGCTAGTTGAAGTTTTTCTAATATCTCCAATATATCAAGACAACATCAGAGTAACAAATAATTTATCCCTATTAAAGAAGATTTATGTTACTCCACTCATCCATTATTGGAAGCCCAAGTTGGTACAAATAAGACAACTCTGTTAGAGTTAGAACCAAAAAAAAAAAAGAAGAGAGAAGAGAGAAGAAAAGAAAACAAAAAAGGCAAAAAAAAAGGAAAAAAAAAACCCAAAATGGTTCAAAAAGCCAACAGAGTTCACTTTTACCTAAGCAGCAAAAGGCTTTTATTTGGTTCATAAAGACTTTTTTTGAGTTGGTCCAACCCAACCAAGGATTCAATCAAAATCAGAGGAAAAGGAGAAAGACCATCCAATTCTTGAAAGTTCTGTACTTGACGGTCCTATAAGGAAGAAGGACAAAATGATAAGGAAGAGTAAGAGAAATAAAGAAAAGGGAGAAGAAGAAAAGAAATGAATTTGGGAACCAAACTTTTTGCAAGGGCAAAAATTGTCCTAGTCAATATCTAGATTAATGCTAAGAAGATATAGAAGGAATTTGGAGTCTAGAAAGATTGCTCCCAATTGTCTAAAGTTCCAACAAGAAATTTGTAGTGTGAGGGTTTGTCCATTGTGTCACACTAGCTCCAATCTCAAAATGGCCTTCACTTAAGCCAGTTTCCCTCATAGACCCCGTTTCAAGCCTATCAAAGACCTGTTGATCTCTCTTGGTAAGTAGAGTCTATTAGTGGAGATAGTTTGAATAAGCATGCATATGAGATAGACAATATTTAAACTCAAATGAGACCTTTGACCAAGTAATGTGTATGTGCCTATCTGAAGTGCAACAATTCTTGCTTAAATAATTCCTGAGTTTAAGTACGGTAACTAGGGTTGTCATGTTATAGATATGTTAGTTTGGAAAATCAAGTCCTGAGGTATATTGACATTGATTTGGCAAAGCCAACATTTGATTTCAAAATTAAAATTAAAAAAATCAAATAAAAAATGTTTTGTCATACAAAGCATTCAAGTTAAGGGAAGTATGTTGAACCTCCAAAGGACACATTGGACAAAGGAAATGATTATTGGCAAAGTTATGAAGAAACTACCGACCGACATGCTGAAATATAGTTTGATATGGATGTATCCCTAACTCTGCTGCTTGGGGTCTCCACCACTCATGTTTTCATCATCTTGAAGATAAAAGCCACAAATGCAAAGCTTTCGATCATTCCAATACAAGACTTGAACAAGCATCAAAACGGAACCAATGAGAACACTTCTGCTGATCACCTCGGTCTATGAGTCGATGGAATGACTGTAAGTATTATTCATGCATATCATGCATACATGAGCATGTCACATCACACTTTCTTGTCTTGTGTTGTCTATTCCTTGTCAAAATGAACAGCAAGCAATCAAAAGAAGATATCAAATCAGGGGGGCATAGAAAGCCCATTGCTTGAGAAACCTCCAGTAATCTTGCAAAGAGAAGAAATGCGTGCTTATGCGAAGAACAAGACGGCAAAAATATCAATCAAAGCCGCAAAGAAAAATCATGAGTTTGAGCCTACACAGGGGGCAAAGTTTCTCCTTTTCAATTTTTTGGGTTTATATGCCAAATATTTTTAAACTCACTTACAAATATTTTGCCACGTAGGGGGGCAAGGAGAGGATATAAGGTCCAATTAAAAATAACTAAATATGTATAAAAAGAAAGAACAAAGAATGGGACAATAGAACTCTCAAAAGAATGAAGGTGCAAAAGACAAAAGACCAATCCAGCTAAAAGAGCTGAAGCCAGGGTGAAGACCCAATCTCAAAGGATGAAGATCCATTTTCAAGGGTGAAGACCCGATCTCAAAGGATGAAGATCCATTTTCAAGGGTGAAGGCCCGATCTCAAAGGATGAAGACCCGATCTCAAAGGATGAAGATCCATTTTCAAGGGTGGAGACCCGATCTCAAAGGATGAAGATCCATTTTCAAGGGTGAAGGCCCGATCTCAAAGGATGAAGATCCATTTTCAAGGGTGAAGACCCTATCTCAATGGATCAAGTTTAGGATCAAGTATCCAAATCAAGTTAGGATCGAGTATCCCAACCCAATTTAGGATCGAGTATCCAAATCCAATTTAGGATAGAGTATCCCAATCCAATTTGGGATCGAGTATCCAAATCCAGTTAGGATCGAGTATCCAAGTCTAGTTTAGGATTGAGTATCCAAAATCGGGTCCAGAACCCAAATTTCCCTTAGGTCCAGAACCTAGAATTATCCTCGAGTCTAGAACTCAAAACCGGGTCCAGAACCCAAATTTCCCTTAGGTCCAGAACCTAGAATTATCCTCGAGTCCAGAACTCAAATCCGGGTCCAGAACCCAAATTTTCCTTAGGTCCAGAACCTAGAATTATCCTCGAGTCCAGAACTCAAAATCGGGTCCAGAACCCAAATTTTCCTTAGGTCCAGAACCTAGAATTATCCTCGAGTCCAGAACTCAAATCCAGGTCCATAACCTAAATTTTTCTTAGGTCCAGAACCTAGAGTCATCCTCGAGTCCAGAACCCAAAACAAGCCGCCATATCAAAAATTAAGTTTTGTTGCTTTTCACTCTCCTTCACTAAGGTTTCAGATCATTCAAGCAGGGGGCAAACTGTAGACCCTTAATTTTTTATCCAATCCGATCCAATATGCTTTATTTAGTCCAAAATGATTTTTGTTGTTTAATTGGTCCAAAATAATTTTAATGAAATAATTTTTACCTTAGTATCCAATTTTTATTAATAAAAAATGAAAATAAACAAATAAAAATTAAAAATAAAAATCAGAGTCGGAAAAAAATCGGCAGCAAAAAGTGGTCGCGCTCTGCGGGCGAAATAACTTCCCGCAGGAAATTCCTGCGGGCGAAAAGGAATTTCCTGCGGGCTGGCACGCCCACGGGCCCGGCAGCACAGTTTTCGTCAGCGCAAAATTTTTCAACGCAATTTTTTGAATCCTAATCCAATTAGGTTTTAATTTCCTTTTTTTTTATTAATATTACTTACCTTAATTAATTAGGAATAAACAACCTAAAAACCACTATAAATAGGGACCAATTAAACCAAATCAAAGAGGGGAAAAAATACATAGTGACTTTAGGATTTGAAACCAAATCAAGGAAGGAAAAGGAAAAACTCAATTCAATTGATATTAATAGCAGCAGTAGCACGGAAATAGAAGGCAAAAGGAGAATCAAAGCTTGTCTTTGGAGCTAGTTCATCCAAGAAGAGTTATTTTTTGGAGAATCAACAAAAGAAGGTATGTTTTAATTCTTTTGATTTATGTTTTACAATAGCAAAATCCACAAAATTTAAGTTTTTTTAAATCCAAATCTTAGAGCTTTAACTTAATTTTTCCAAGATTAGAACATTAAAAACGTGAACTTCTTTTCTAGAAAGACTTAAATTGTTATTTTTTCTTCTTAAAAATCTTAAAACACTCATTGAACATATTTTTCAACAAAACCAAAATAAAATTTTGTTTCTTTTAAGATTTTAAAGTAGGCTCTTTTTCATTCAAAAAACCTTAAAAAACATCTTTTCTACTCATAAAAACTTCAATCCATGTGTTTAAATTCATAAAATCTCATAAAATATCAAATTGCTTTTTTAAACCCTAAAAATTATACATTAGCCAAGAACCCAATTTCAAAGTCTAAAATTCAAAATTCAACTTTTAAACCTAAAATAATAAACCCTAACCCTTTTAAAACCTTAAACCCTAATTTTTTATGAACTCTAATCCTTTTAAAACATTAAAAAAAATATAAAAACATGAAAACTCTAAAAAAGTCACAGTAGCTCAAATCATTATTTAAAATCATGAATTAAAAATATTTCAAAAGTGTCTAAAACTCAAGTTTTATTATTTCATCATTCAAATCTTAATTTGTTTAATCAAAGTGTCTTGCCAACCTTTAAAAAAACATAAAACCTAATCTATTTTAATTACCTAAAAAGTCACAGTAGCTTAAACTTTAGAATTTCCAAAGCTTTAACACATGAGATAAATAACCCTAAATAGAAATAGTAGCTATACTTGAACTTTTATTTGTTTTATTCAATTCCATATTTATTTATACCTTGATTTATTTTTTATGCTTTGATTTATTTTTAATACTTGATTTATTTAATTTATCATGAATGGATGTTTATTTTATTGATATTTAAATACTTTTGATGAATGGTTTATTTATTATGGATGATTATTTACTTTTATCAATCAATTTAGACTTCCAAAAGTTGTAAGAGGTATGTTTCCACTTGGTGGGTACCTCATTAGTTAAACATCATGTAATTTAATTTTCTTTTCTATTTTAGAACCTTTGTAAAGGGCATGTTTCTACCTTTTGGTGGATGTCCTACCTAGGCATGTGATGTAAGGACATGTTTCCATCCTTGGATGGGTGTCCATTTATTTGTTTTGTTTTGTTTGGACATTGCTTTGATTTTAATATAATGATGCTTTTCTTTTTATTGTGTGTAGTATGGATAATATTGTTATATTTAAGAATTTTATAATATTAAGACCTGTACAAGAGGCCGGTTCCAATGAAACGGGCGTTGTGGGGGTGCTGGGCCATTTCTCACCTTCCCCACACGTATCCAACTTTCCGAACCCATTAAGGGGTTTGGGATTCCTTAGGAATCGAGTCATCCACCCCTTTCTTTTTCCCGGCCCGTCCGGGTGGTGACTCCATTTTCTCCGGACTTAGGTCCGTGTTCTCTAAGGCCTAGAGCCTAAACAGTGCCGAAGTCACAAGAACCATTCCCCGCTCAGAGTATCCTAAAAACACATCATTTCATATCATAGGCTTTTCAGATGCAGATTATGCTGGTAGTATCTTAGTTAGGAAGAGCACTACAGGAGCTTGTCACTTTCTTGGTAATTGCCTAGTTTCTTGGCACAGTAAGAAACAAGCATCGGTTGCTTTATCCACAACGGAAGCTGAATATGTTGCAGCATGTTTTTATTGCACACAAGTATTATGGATGAAACAACAATTGCTTGACTATGGCAAAGTATTTAGCAATATCTCCATTAAATGTGACAACACTAGTGCTATCAATTTGTCTAAAAATCCTATCCAACACTCTAGATCCAAACATATAGATATAAGACATCATTTCTTAAGAGAAAATGTACAAAATCATAATATAATCCTAGAATTTATAGATACACAAAATCAACTTGCTGATATCTTTACAAAACCTTTGAATGAAGATAGACTTAACTTCATTAAACTTAATTTAGGAATGATTGATGGAATTACTCTGAATTATTAAAAAAATTGCCTATCAATGAAGTTTCTATGTGCATAAAATTTTTGCCTAAATATTAGAAAAATCTTCCATCTTTCTTTAACTCTTTCATTTCCGAGTCAGTCGCATTCGCTCCAGTGTCCTTAGCGATTGCTATCTTGTCTGCCAGATTCATCCAAATAAAAATGTCTGTGCGCGGTAGAGAAATCTTGTGCGCGGACGCAATAATTTGAATAGTTTCGACCGTTATAGACAACAATATTACATTTGTGACCGCACTAATCTTGATGATGGTCGCTAGATTACATTTCGCGATCGCACCCTTGCCAATTTGCGACCGCACTCTGTACACTCTACTCAAAATTTTGTAACCGTTGGCTATATGACAGGTCGCAACTCTTAACTTTCAACAGTCATAAACGGCTATTTTCTTAATTTCTTCTATTTAAGAGTATAATACATTAGTTTCTTGGATATTTTGCTTCTTACAACATACAAACTTCCCTCTATATCTCGAAAATCCTCTCAAAATCATCTTCTTCTCAAACACCCTCTGTTTTCCAGTTTTCTTCCTGTTCTTCAATCCTGATGGCTCCCAAAAAGAAGATTACCTTCAAAAGCTGCTTCATCAAAAGCTACTCAAGAAACTACTTCATCCTCTACACAACTCATCCTCAATGCTATCAAATCTCTCTCCAAGAAACTCTCTAGATTCAAGAAAAGTGTCTCCAAGAGATTCCATCACTTGAACAAGAGAATTGACCTTATATCTCACATGCATCATGATCTCTATGATATGCAAGGCAAACTGGACTTGCCTCAATGCAATCTTGAAGATTGGGATATAAGTGATCATACACAAAGCCTTCCTGAAGAAGAATCTCTAAGTACTAGCTCTACCTCTTTTGTTCCTCTTGATAAAGGAAAAGCTCCTTTAGTAGAAGGAGAGATAGATGAGGATGATGATTCTGAGTAGTTTACATTTTTATTTTGTGTTATGACTTGATATGTTGCTTTATCCTACATTTGTTGCTTGATATGTTTACTATATCTTTGTACTTTCCTCTATCTTTTATAAACAAGATGTTTAGTAGCTTAACTTCTTGCTTTCTGTTTTGCATTTTGCCTATGACAATGGGGGAGAAATAGTAAACAACTTGGAATGATTGTCTAACTAATGCAAGATAATCAAATGATATCTTTCTAATGCATCAATGCACCAAGATAACCATGATTCATGCATATGTTAAGGGGGAGCATTAAAACAAATTCATTAACATTCAACACATGAGCAAATGATTAGACTTGTTAATCTATCCTAATGAGAAAAGTTATTTTGATAATTTATATTATCATTCCATTTGATTGTTAAAGTCAAAATGGGGGAGATTGTTAGACAAATGATCTTAATTTTGATCCTTGACAACTCAAATTGAATGATCTATTTAACATGTGTTTGAAGACTCTTGTTGCAGGCTTAGTGTCACATCCGCCCACTATATTTATGTCTAGCAGTCATATACTCAGCAAGAGAAAGGATCTGGAGAGGTCATCTCTGATGGTGGTTCCTAGAGAAGGTCATAGGACCAAAGGGACCAAATTGTAAAAAAATGTAAAGTTTTGGGGAGGTGACTGTAATTTCAAAAAGTTTTGGGGAGGTAACTGTAATTTTCAAAAGTTGTACTGGAGGTTCTTAATAGCGCATATAACAGACTCTAGAAATGGAAAGTAGAGAAAAATCGGGTCGAAATGGAACACCACGGTTTTCCCCGAAAATGCATAGTTTGAGAGATACAGTGGATTCTCGACCAAGGGTATTTTTGTCATTCTTGTGATAATAATTTATACACTGGAAAACAAGACACGTAAAGGTGTCTGAAGTAAATGGAAGGACTCCGCAGTCATCGATGTTGAAAAATGAACCTAAGTGGAGACCCGAATCACGTAAGGACCTAAAGGAAATTTTTATAAAAGTCAAGGGCATGAGCGTAATTTTTATAAATTAGTTCAAAATCAAGAATGAATGTTGAAAAGGGAAACTAGAGGTTGAAAGGAGGAGAACGGTACGTTTTACGAGTCATAAAACCACCCGGTTAGGAAGGAAAGGCAAAACCTTCAATTGAAGAGTATTTTGGTCTTTTCACTTCCACCCAAGCACCAAGGGGGCCATGTGTGATAATTTGAGGCTAATTTGGTAAATTTCCAAGGGAGGACACATGGCATAGTAATTTTCTAGAAAAGGACACATGAAAAAATCTTGTTTAAAGACACTTTTGGGTTGGATTAATCTTAACCCTCCAAAATGAAATTAATTAAATAAATGGAAAATGGAAAAATATAAAAAGGGAGAGAAGGATGATTAAAGAACTAAGAACACATATTTTTCTCTCCATTTTGAGAGGTATGGCCGAATTCTCTCCACCAAAAAAGGGAAGGAATTTTTTCAAGTGTTCAAATGGATTTTTGGAAGGAAAAGCTTAATTTTTCAAGGTTCGAAGCAGTAGATTTTGGTGATTAGCATCGAGCAGCACAGCACAGCGCAACACCTCAGAGTAGCCTTTCATTTCCTATATTATGAGTTGGCTAGTTGTGGCATGTATATGAAAATATAAGATTGAGAATTTTTATGTTATACTATACGTTAGTAGTATGTAATAATAAGAAACCTCTACTTTAATTTGTGTTAGAAGTGTGAATTCTTCTTGCAGGTTTGTAGTTGAGGGTATAAGGTGGATTCATTGGGAGTGTATTGAAACTGATTGTATTCGCATTGGTATGTGTAAAAATGTTTTCAAAAATCAGAAAAATTAGTTTTGTCGACACTTGAGACCTAAATTTCTAGGCGAAACTCTAGCAAAATTTCTGTAAAAACTGGAACAAAAACTTGACTAAGTAAAATTGGTAGCAACATTAGGCTAGTGTGGCGCCTCTACTCGGCTTGCACAGGTAGGTCGGGAAGGGGTGTTACAATTTTGGTATCAGAGCTCCGGTTTAGCCGCTTCTGGGTAATCCAACATAGGAGGATGTACGTTTTATGTTGGGAGTGGCCATTACCGACGTAAAATGAGATATCCTATAGTAAATAGGAGATAAAAAAGTAGGCATCATTCAGGAAGGAAATATAGGAAATAAGGGTATGTTTGCATATATTTGATTAAGTGTTTTGTCTTTATATACATGCCACATAAGGTTTAATAGTGCTGCTGAGTTGTGCTGTTTTATTTTTACTGTGAGTTATGTGTTAGAATATAGATGTCCCGAGAGTCCTCTCAAAGAGCCGTAGAGGAGGAAGTTGAATCTCGAGCGTCACATATTGTAGAGACGCATGTATCTGAAACACCGGTGGCTAAGCAACCCTCAGCGGGAGCTCCTCTTCCGAATGAGATGTTGCAACAGATGGCTGTAGCGCTGCGACAGATAGCGGGCATTGCCCCGATACCAGCGCCAGCGCCAGCACCCGCTCCTGCTGTAGGAGGGGAAAGGAAACCCTCGATCAAAAAAATAAGAAAGTACGAGGCAAAGGAGTTTAGGGCCCGAAGGGACGATGATTCTTCTATAGCCGAGTATTGGCTGGAAGGAACGGTACGAACCTTAGATCAGTTACAATGTATGCCAGAAGAGCGAGTGGTATGTGCTACTTCCTTATTAGTGGAAGAAGCATATATATGGTGGGACACAGTTCAACAACGAGTTCCATCGGAACAGAGGACATGGAATTTTTTTTTGTGAATGAGTTCAAGAGGAAGTTTATATCGGAGGCATACCTAGATGCCAAGAAAAAGGAGTTTCTACACTTAAAGCAAGGTCGACTGACTGTTGCCCAATATGAGAGGGAATTTACTAGGCTGAGTAGGTATGCCAAGAAGACAATTGAAGACGAACATGATAGGTGTAAACAATTCCTGGATGGTTTGAATAATGAGATTAGGATGCAGTTAATTGCTGCTAATATCAAGGAATTTTTCGAGTTGGTCACTAGGGCTCTGGAAGTAGAGCAATGTCAGGTGGATGAGCGAAATAGGAGACAGAGGGTAAGACCAAGAAGGGATACCAAGAGTTATTTAGAAAATTTCCAGCCATCAAGGAAACAGTTTAGAGAAGGTAGTTCCATGGGAGGAAATCAAAGCAGGATATCCAGTCAAAGTTCGATTCGGGGCAGCCTGAGTCAAGCTACCTTTGTAGCCAGTACTGGTGGGTCTAGGAAAGGACAAGGAAGAGGGCGTGGCCAAGGTGGAGGTAACTTTGCTCAGTTTGAAACTATCGGAGGAAGTGAAAACACCCATCCACGCTGTGTTCAATGTGGGCATAGGCATACAGGAAAATGTTGGGGCAAGGCCTGGGTATGTTTTATTTGTGGAGCGAAGGACCACTTTAAACGAGAATGCCCCTTAAGACAACAAAACACACTAGATAATATCGAAGGATCTCAAGCCATAGCTGGAAGGGAAAAGGGGCAGAGGTAGAGGACAAAGCTCTTCGCAAGTTCAATCCGAAACGATGGACAGACCTAAAACTAGAGCCCCTATGAAGATATATGCAATGAGGGCGCGTGAGGAAGAAGAGGCTCCGAATGTCATAACCGGTCAGCTATTTATATTTGGAATATCGATTTATCCTTTAATAGACTAGGTTCTTCACATTCATATATATATATGCATGAAAAATGAAAAATTAAAAGATTTAGAAGTAGAACTTGAAACAGATAGAGTGTTAGTTACAAATCCTTTGGGTAGTGAGATGGTTACCAGGAAGGTAATAAAGGATTGTCCGGTAGAAGTACACGGACACACTTTCTTAGGTGATCTGTTTGAGTTGCCATTCCAGGAATTTGACGTAATACTTGGAATGGATTGGCTGACCAAACATAAGGCATTAGTGGACTGCGAAAAAAAAGAAAGACGGATCCCTAAGACTATGTGTAGATTATCGGCAGTTAAATAAGCTGACGATTAAGAATAAATACCCGCTACTCCGGATAGACGATTTATTTGATCAATTGAAAGGTGTGGGAGTTTTCTTAAAGATTGATCTGCGATTCGGCTATCATCAACTGAGGATTAAAGATGAAGTATATACTAAAGACTGCATTCAGAACCCGATATGGACATTATGAGTTTATCGTAATGCCTTTTGGGCTCAGGAATGCACCTGCGGTATTCATGGATTTGATGAACCGGATTTTCCATCCTTATTTGGACCAGTTTGTCATGGTATTCATCGATGACATACTGGTTTACTCAAAGAATGCAGAGGATCATGACCGGCACTTGAGAATCGTGTTACAAACATTGAGGGAGAAGCAGTTATATGTCAAATTCAGTAAGTGTGAATTTTGGTTAGAAGAAGTGGCCTTTTTAGGACATATTGTATCGGTGGAAGGAATAAGAGTTGATTCTAAGAAGGTAGAAGCAGTATTGGATTTGAAAGAATGCTATTGGTGGCCAAGGATCAAGAAAGATGTGGTAGATTACGTGGCGAAATGTTTAACCTGCCAACAAGTAAAGGCAGAACATCAACTACCCTCGGGACTTCTACAACCTATTACGATTCCAACATGGAAATGGGATCGCATAACTATAGATTTTATGATGGACTACCAATGACAAGAGACAAACATGATGCAATATGGGTGATAGTAGACCAGCTAACTAAGTCAGCTCAATTCTTACCAGTAAGGATGGACTACTCCCTGGATAAGTTAGCGGACTTGTACATTAAAGAGATTGTATGACTTCATGGAGTTCCAACATTAATCATATCGAAAAAAGATCCACGCTTTACGTCGAACTTTTGGCAAAAGTTCCAAACGACTTTGAGAACTAGAACGGACTAGAGTACGTCGTTTCATCCATAGACGGACGGACAGTCAGAGAGGGTAATCCAGATCTTGGAAGATATGTTAAGAGCGTGCATATTAAAATTCAAAGGTAGCTGGGAGAAGTACTTAAGTTTAATGGAGTTTGCTTACAACAACAGCTACCAGTCCAGCATACAGATGGCTCCTTACGAAGCACTATAAGGAGGAAAATGCAGGACTCCAATTTGCTGGACGAAATTAAGCGAAGCAAAGATCTTGGGCCCAAAGATAGTTAAGGAGACCGAGGAGAAAGTAAAAATTATCCGGGATCGGTTAAAAGCTGTGGCGGATAGACAAAACTCATATGCGGACCTGAAGAGAAGGGACATAGAATTCAATGTTGGTGATAAGGTATTTCTTAAGGTTTCACCATGGAAGAAAGTGCTAAGATTTAAACAAAAGGGTAAGCTAAGTTCAAGGTTATTGGGCCTTACAAAGTCATTGAACGTATAGGTCCAGTAGCTTATTGGCTAGCATTACCATCCGAGCTAGATAAGATACATAACGTACTCCACGTGTCGATATTAAGACGGTATCGTTCGGACCCGTCGCACATCGTAAAGACCCAGGATATTGAAGTTCAGCCTGATTTGACATATAAAGAAGAACCAGTGGAAATCTTGGCACGGGAAGTGAAAGAACTTTGGAATAAAATGATTCCATTAGTCAAAGTACTCTGAAGAAGCCACAAGGTGGAGGAAGCAATACCCATATTTGTTTCCACCTGATGGGCTTTGGGGCGAAGCCTAAATTAACGAGGGAGGAACTGTCACATCCGCCCACTATATTTATGTCTAGCAGTCATATGCTCAGCAAGAGAAAGTGTAATATCCTCATGTATGCCTTAGAAGTTTTGATTATGTTGTTGTTGTAAGTTGGATTGAATGTATATGTTATATGAAGAGAAAAGAAATGGGAAGAGAAGGTTTATGTATATGTGTTTTGGGAAAGAAAAGAGGGTTTAGAGAGAGGTGTATATGTTGATTATATGGCAATATATATAACATATAAGTTGGTCAAAAGGGAGAGTCAATGCAAGAAGATATTTTCATTTATGATATGTGAAATTACTATAAAGGACATGTGAGTTAAAAGAGAGCTAAAGTAAATGGTTAAGGGCATTGAGGTAATTCTCTTTTGGAATTCTCTTGGTGGAGATTAAAAGAAGGAAAGAAAGGTTGACTTGTTATTTTCTTTTCTTTGCTTGAAGTGGTGGCTGGCTATCCAAAGAGAAGAGAGAGCAATTGAAGTGTTTTGGTTTCTAACATCAAGATTGAAGGGAGAATCAAGGAATTTAGTTGAAGATTTGTGGAATTCAACAACTTTGGTAAGTTCTTTTCCTTGATTTCTTCTATCCTTGTGAAGTGGTGTTTTAAGTGAATTAGGGTTTGTTGATTTGATGATTAAATGTGTTTGTGATGTGTTTATAAGTTTTAAAATGGATTGTAAGTTATAAGATTGAATTGGTATTGGTTTGGTTTTGAATATGGTAAGTTAAGTGGAATTTGGTTTTAGGATTTTGAGATGGTTTGTGTTTAAAATGTAATGTTAATGTGTTGTTTAAGTGATTAATGTAATAAATATTTAAGATATGTGTTAACAACATTGATTAGAACCATTTGAATGAGATTATTGTTGTGCAAAAAGTGTGAAAATGCAAGTGAAAGAGCTTTGGCCAAATTAAGGGTTGTGTTCTTGAGTGACACGGCCATAAGCAAGATGAGACACGGCCAAGACTTATTATTTTTGAGAAACACGGCCAAGTCTAGAGAATTTTGGCCGTGTTGGATAGGTTTTGGGGTGACACGGTCACTGGCTTGGCCGTGTCCCTTGAATGTGTTTGCTACTGCCTGAGTAGTGTTGAGAGACACGGCCGTGTCCTTGCCCGTGTCTGCCTCGGGAAGTTTTGGTCTTGAGAGACACGGCCACAAGCTTGGCCGTGTCCCTTGGGTGTGTTTGTTACTGTAATGGTTTTTGGTTCTTCATACATTGTTTGATTCTTCAAAAGTCTTTTGTTCCTAAACATTATATATACACTCTAAATACTTTGTAATCAAAGAATGACCTAAACAAATGTATGTGGATGATTCTAAACCTATGAATAATGATCTTTGAATTAGGTTTTGAAGAGATTGTGTTGCATTAACCTAAATGTTGAGAATTCTTGGAAGAGAAAATGTATAGATGGATGGGAATAGTTCTTGAGGTAAGTACAAACTTACATAGATGTAATCTTTTATATGATTTTGAAACTTAACACCCTTGGTATAAATGTGTTAAGTAGATTATTATATTGTTAATTCAATGTTACTAATATTGTCATTTGTATAATGTGAAAGCTATAAGGATCATCCAAAAGAAAGGTATGTGCGATGCAATTTGTTAGGATAAATGTGTTAATAATGAATGGTGTTAATGTGTCTTGAGAAATGATGAAATGTGATGTTATCATGATTGATAATGATGATCAAAATGAAATAAATGGACATATGGATTATATGACAATGAAATTAAGATACATGTGCAAAGAAATGGATTATGTATGCTTGAATGATATGATTAAAGCATGTCTATATGGTATGATTGATGAATGATATGTTTGTTTAGTAATGTAATTGATGTTGCATATATCAATGATGAAACATGAAATGTGATTTGAGATATAATGTGATATGAAGCCATTGTTCTTGGCAATGATAACTCAAATGTGATATGAAGCTATTGTGATTGGCTATGATATTTCAATTGATATATGTAAGGCATGTTTGCCTAAATGATGATGAGAATTGAAAATGATATTGATGATGAAATAAACAATGAATTGTGTATCTAATGTGTTATTCATTTTCAGAGTTTTGTTGTTGGTGGCATGCCTAATGGTAACAATCTCTTGAAGTTAGGTTGGGCTTGATCCTTGAAGCCAAGTTGGGTTGAAGTTTAACATGTTTTACTCCCCTTGAAGCTTGGTTGGGTCTAGTCCTTGAAGCCTAATTGAGATGTTACAACCCTTGAAGCTAGGTTGGATTAGTTCTTGAAGCCAAGTTGGGTTGATACTTAGCATGCTTTGTTCCCCTTGAAGCTTGGTTGAACTTAATCCTTGAAGCCTAGTTGGGATATTTATGAATGTGATAATTAAACCAAAGCATTAACTCTGAAAGTCAAATAGCATATTAGTGTTTTTTTTGGGCCCGAGTCTGTCTTTGTTGTCAATGTGATATACAAGTGTTGAAAAAGATGAGTAATGAGATCTATGGTTGACTTCATTGGAAATGTGATTCATGATTTGTATGATATGTAATGTGTGTATTGAAATATTGATTGTAAGTATTAATGATGAATCATGATTGGTGAATTGTGAATAAAGTAATGTTATGAAATATGATATGTAATGTGTGTATTGATACATTGATTGTGGATACTATCAATGAATTGTGGTTGGTGATAATGATTGTCTTCATTGGAAATGTGATTCATGATTGGTATTATGTATAATGTGTGTATTGATATATTGATTGTGGATACTATTAATGAATTGTGATTGGTGATAATGATTGTCTTCATTGGAAATGTGATTCATGATTGGTATTATGTATAATGTGTGTATTGAATAATTGATTGTGAGTATTAGTGACGGGTTGGAATTGGTGATAATGGTATGTATATATGTACATAATATATGAAATTAGTCAAGATATATGAAAGGTGCAAATTAAAAAGAGAAAAACATGATAAGAACTAATGGTATATGGAATGAAAATAGTATTATTATATGTTAGAATTTCTATAACGTATGTTTATATTTTATATTGTACTACTAAGCTCTCGGGCTTAGCACGGTTGTGTAATCGCGCAGGTGGATATGCGGTTGATCTGGAAGTCCAGCTGTTATGCCACGAGAAGAGTAAGAGTTTGTCGAGACCAACTATAGGGTAATGCATACATGTATAATTTTTAATTATAATGTATTTCTGATGATAGAGTATTTATATGTATAAATGAAGATTTGATAAAGATAATGATTTTGTAAATGTTCTTTAAATTAACGTATTATGGTTTTGAACTCTGTTACAGGTTTTTAAAAGATAACGAAAAGTGACATCCTTATACTTTGTATACTTACTGTATGTATACTAGGTATATGTATAGTACTTATATAGGATATCGGGGTGTTACAGAAAGGATATGGAGAGGTCATCTTTAATGGCGGTTCCTAGAGAAGGTCGTAGGACTAAAGGGACCAAATTGCAAAAAAATGTAAAGTTTTGGGGAGGTGACTGTAATTTCAAAAAGTTTTAGGGAGGTAACTGTAATTTTCAAAAGTTGTACTGGAGGTTCTTAATAGCGCATATAACAGACTCCAGAAATGGAAAGTAGAGAAAAATCGGGTCGAAACGGAACACTACGGTTTTCCCCGAAAATGAACAGTTTGAGAGATACAGTGGATTCTCGACCAAGGGTATTTTTGTCATTCTTGTGATAATAATTTATACACTGGAAAACAAGACATGTAAAGGTGTCCGAAGTAAACGGAAGGACTCCACAGTGATCGATGTTGAAAAATGAACCTAAGTGGAGACCCGAATCACGTAAGGACCTAAAGGGAATTTTTACAAAAGTCAAGGGCTTGAGCGTAATTTTTATAAATTAGTTCAAAATCAAGAATGAATGTCAAAAAGGGAAACTAGAGGTTGAAAGGAGGAGAATGGTATGTTTTACGAGTCGTAAAACCACCCGGTTAGGAAGGAAAGGCAAAACCTTCAATTGAAGGGTATTTTGGTCTTTTCACTTCCACCCAAGCACCAAGGGGGCCATGTGTGATAATTTGAGGGTAATTTGGTAAATTTCCAAGGGAGGACACATGGCATAGTAATTTTCTAGAAAAGGACACATGGAAAAATCTTGTTTAAAGACACTTTTGGGTTGGATTAATCTTAACCCTCCAAAATGAAATTAATTAAATAAATGGAAAATGGAAAAATATAAAAAGGGAGAGAAGGATGATTAAAGAACTAAGAACACATATTTTTCTCTCCATTTTGAGAGGTATGGCCAAATTCTCTCCACCAAAAAAGGGAAGGAATTTTTTCAAGTGTTCAAATGGATTTTTGGAAGGAAAAGCTTAATTTTAAGGAAATCAAAGGGATAAAGAAGAAGAAGGGAAGAAAGAATAGGACAAGCAAGGAACAAAGCAAATAAACAAGGTTCGGAGCAGTAGATTTTGTGATTAGCATTGACCAGCACAGCACAGCGCAGCACCTCAGAGTAGCCTTTCATTTCCTATATTATGAGTTGGCTAGTTGTGGCATGTATATGAAAATATAAGATTGAGAATTTCTATGTTATACTATACGTTAGTAGTATGTAATAATAAGAAACCTCTACTTTAATTTGTATTAGAAGTGTGAATTCTTTTTGCAGGTTTGTAGTTGAGGGTATAAGGTGGATTCATTGGGAGTGTATTGAAACTGATTGTATTCGCATTGGTATGTGTGAAAATGTTTTTAAAAATCAGAAAAATCAGTTTTGTCGACACTTGGGACCCAAATTTCTAGGCGAAACTCTGGCAAAATTTCTGTAAAAACTGGAACAAAAACTTGACTAAGTAAAATTGGTAGCAACATTAGGCTAGTGTGGCGCCTCTACTCGGCTTGCACAGGTAGGTCGGGAAGGGGTGTTACACTTAGGTTGCTCCAAATAAAGATGAACAAAACATTTATAGCTGTCGCACAAGACCTGAATTCGACCGCACCATTCAATCAAAGGATGAAACCTTATCGAAGTAGGTTTCACGGTCAGAAACCCGACCTCAGTCCCGACCGCACTTAAAGAAGAGCGACCGTCCTAAGTTATGGACGACCGCCACACAAGGAATCCAAATCATCCTAATCACAGTAAGGTTCGCGGTGACAAGAACAGCGAAGGATACGGCCTCGCTTATCACTTTAGCGACCGCCCGTTAGTATTCGCGACCGCTCTGCCAATTTAGGAGAAATTTGCTTAAAGAGACAGTAGTGTTCGCGTCCTCAGGTGCGTCCAGAAGTTCAATGCGAGTATCTCAACTTGACCTCGAGATGTCACCTAGGGCGACCGCTAAATTCATATTTTGGGGGACATCATTTTTGCCTAGTCAAAGAATGCCACGTGTGATGACCGTTATAAACCCACTTCAACATTCAAAAAGGGCGACCGCACCTTTGACATGCGCGACCGTCCCGACAACCACAACATGGGCAAGATTCCTGCTACAGAGCACTCAAATTTGACCGTTGAAGCATATTTAAATTCAGCGACCGTACCTTGTCCAAGGATGACCGCATATGACATTAGTGCGACCATCCTTATATGAAGGACGACTGCGAAATGCTTCGGACAATTTACTGAAGAAGGTCTAAACTGTCAAGACTTTATTCTCACTATCTATAATGGCTAGTAAGACCACATTGGCTATAAATACATTACTTCTATAAAAAAAAGATGAAATGAAAAGTGAGAAAAAAAATTTCATAGCCAAGCAACAAACTTTCTTTTACTTAAACTTACATTTGAATTGTAATGAATGTTAGGTGTAAGCATTGAAAACACCATTATATAAGTTTGAGTGTGAGCTTGGAAAACTCTTAGGTTGTGAGAGTAAGCCTTGTAAAACTCTTGTTTAGGTTGTGAGAGTGAGCCTTAAAAACTCCTTCAAAGGTTCTTGAGTGTAGGCCTTAACAAAACACTTGTCAAGTTAGGTGTGAACTTGTGAAAACACCAAAGTTGGAAGTGAGCTTGTAAAAACTTCAAAGATTAGTAGAACCTTAACAAGTTGTTAAGGAAGTGGATGTAGGATTGAAGTAAATCCGAACCACTATAAATCTTGTGTGTTCTTTCTTTCTTTCATTACTAAACCATTTCTCTATTCCGCATTTCTTATTTGTTATGTTTTTTAAATTGTCATTATTTCTTGAGGAAACCAATTCACCCCCCCCCCTCTTGGTTGCCATCTTGGGACAACAGATCTTCATCCTTGGAGATTGGGTCTTCACCTTTGTAAATGGATCTTCATCCTTGGAGACTGGGTCTTCTTTGTTCTTTGAAGATGGGAGTGACATGGCCAAGCTCCTGGCCGTGTCATGTGACATGGCCAGTGGCTTGGTCGTGTCCTGGGTGTGTCAGCTTCTGTGTCTTTTCTTTGGTTCTTCTTTGTTCTTGGCTTAAGATGGGACATGACCAGTGGCTTGGCCGTGTTGCCTGCCAGTGTCACCTACTGTTTCTTTTCTTTCATTGCTTGGTCCTTCTTGACTTTTCCCTTTAGGTGAGACACGACCAGTGGCTTGGCCATGTCTTGCTTGATCCATGTTCTTCTTTCCTTGTTTTGATCTTCCAAGGGAGTTTCTGCACTTTAACCACTTTTTCCTTGCAAATGCTTTTCCTTTTTTTCTCCAATTTTGATTGGAACTTATATCCTCTCCTTATCCCCAAGGATTTTTTCTTTTATGCAAGCTTTGATTGATGTTTGTCTAGTTCTTTACATAAGCACGCATTTCTTCTCTTTGCAAAGTGACTGGGGCTTCCACAAGCGAATAGGCTTTCCATGCCCCCTTGATTCAATATCTTCTTTTGATTCTTTAATTCGCTGGGTGTTTGCTGTTCATTTTGCCAAAGAATAGACAACACAAGACAAGAAAGTACAATGTGATATGCTCATGTATGCATGATATGTATGAATAATACTTACAGTCATTCCATCGACTCATAGACCAAGGTGATTAGCAGAAGTGTTCTCATTGGTTCCTTTTTGACGATCGTTCAGGTCTCGCATTGGAATGATCGAAAGCTTTGCATTTGTGGCTTTTATCTTCAAGATGATGAAAACATGAGTGGTGGAGACCCCGAGCAGCAGAGTCATGGATACATCCGTAGCATGTCGGCTGATAGCTTCTTCATAACCTTGCCAATAGTCATTTCCTTTGCCCAATGTGTCCTTTGGATGTTCAACATACTTCCCTTAACTTGAAGGCTTTGTATGACAAAAATTTTTTTTCCTTTCCTTTTTTTTTTGAATTTTGATTTTGAAATCAAATGTTGGCTTTGCCAAATTAATGTCAATGTACCTCAGGACTTGATTTTTCCAAATTAACATATCTGTAACATGACAACCCTAGTTACCGTACTAAACTCGGGAATCAATTCTATTTAAGCAAGAATTGTTGCACTTCAGATAGGCACATACACATTACTTGGCCAAAGGTCTCATTTGAGTTTAAATATTGTCTATCTCATATGCATGCTTATCCAAACTATCTCCACTAATAGACTCTACCTACCAAGAGAGATCAACAGGTCTTTGATAGGCTTGAAATGGGGTCTATAAGGGACACAGGTTTAAGTGAAGGCCATTTTGAGATTGGAGCTGGTGTGACACAATGGACAAACCCTCACGCTGCAAATTTCTTGTCAGAACTTTAGACAATTGGGAGTAATCTTGTTGGACTCCAAATTCCTTCTGTCTTCTTGGCATTAATCTAGATCTTGATTAGGACAGTCTTTGCCCTTGCAAAAAAAGTTTAAGACCCAAATCTATTTCTTTTCTTCTTTTCCCTTTTCTTTCCACTTTATTTTTCTTACTCTTCCCTCTTCTTTCTCTTTATTTTCCTTACTCTTCCCTTTCTTTGAGCATTTTATCATTTTTTCCTTCTTTCTTGTAGGACTATCAGGTACAGAACTTTCAAGAACTAGATGGTCTTTCTCCTTTTCCTTTGATTTTGATCGAATCTTTGGTTGAGTTGGACCAATTCAAGTCAAAACGTCCTTATAAACCAAATGGATGCCTTTTGTTGTATTAGGTAAAAGAGAACTCAGTTGGCTTTTTGAACCATTTTGGGTTTTCTTTTCTTTTTTCTTTTTTTCTTTTCTTTTCTTTTGTCTTTTTTCTTTTGTCTTTTTTCTTCTTCTTCTTTTTTTTTGGTTCTAGCTCTAAAAGAGTTGTCTTGTTTGTACCAACTTGGGCTTCCAATAATGGATGAGTGGAGCAACATAAATCTCCTTTAACAAGGATAAATCATTTGTTACTCTGATGTTGTCTTGATATATTGGAGATATTAGAAAAACTTCAACTACCCTTATGGTCTTAAAAACATCAACTACCCTTATGGTCTTGAGAACTTCAACTATCTTCATGGTATTCATTTCTTTCTTTGATCTTTTTGCCTCTTCATATTAGTGATCATAAGATTTGTCAAAAGTATGACAACAGCTCAGGTTAGGTTGTTGGAGTTTGTAAGCCAATGAAAAGAAAGCTAAATTTTGTGAAGGCTCAAAGGGACAACTAGGGATTGATATTTAATAGGGTGGATATTAGTTGTTGGCTAACCAAACAATGCCTAGATCATTTCTTTCTTAAATAAGCAGATTTCAATTTTGCCTCAAAAGCTTGTCAAAGCATGTTCTAAGACTGACTAGGACCTTAACAAAGGTAATTATGTCGGAGCCCTCTCTAAGTAAGCATACACAACTCAATGCTATAGAGCAATTCCCTCATCTAGTAAAGTCATTCAAGTCATGATGCATAAATATATTAATTCATGAATTATCAAGCTAGATTCCTCATTGGTTGAGCACCAAAATGAACAAAGACCAACAAGATTTTGATGAAAGTAATTTATTCAAGCAACTTTAAAAAAAAAACAAGATTGTTCCAATTTAAATATTAAAGAAAGTAAAATTGAAAAGCAACATTCAAGCTAAGGAAAGTTCATTGAGTTTAAGCTTCTTTTCCTTTCACATCTTCAATATTTCCATCTTGAAAGGATGATAAAACAAAATCTTCTTCCAATCCTTTTCCCACCATGAAGGTTGCTGGTGGTGGCACTCTTCCAAATTTAGGCAAAGGGTTATTCTTGGTATTGGGCTTATCCGGCTTGGGTAGCTTGCCACTATCGATTAGGTCTTGGATCTCACGCCTTAGACGAGCACATTTATCTGTTTCATGTCCTCGCATTTGATGAAATTGACAGAAGGCCTCGGCATTGAAGTTTGGTGGCAATGGATTATGTAAAGGTCGAGGAGCTAACGGTTGTAACAACCCTTTCTTTTGTAGCTCGGTAAAAACCCAAGATAGAGGCTTCCCCAGATCTAAAAATTGTCTTTTATTTCCTTGACCGGTTACATTAATATCAACTTCTTTTTGTGTGCTTTGATTACTAAGTTGGTAATTCCCTTTCTCATTCCTTCTTATTGAAAAGCGATTCTTCTCTCTTTCCCACTCTTCAATTTGCAAACCAGCTTGGAGAAGATCTTTGAAGTCACGGATGAGTGTATGAGACATCCTTTCACAAAGATTAGGTAACACCCCTCTCTCAATCATCCTTATTTGATTGGATTCATCAGGTCTCTTCTTGAGCAAAGCGGCCTTGTTTCTCCATCTCTTCACATAGTCCACAAAATTCTCATTTGGCCTTTGCCTAATGGACTTAACTTCCATTAAGGTAACTTCTAACTCAACATTATATCCATATTGTTGCATGAAGGCTTTGTAAAGTAGATCCCAACTCTTTTGTGTTCCATCATCTAAGGTATTAAACCAGTTTGGGACAACAGGGTCCAATGAGAGTATAAAGTACCTTAGGGTTTGAGCCTTAGTAGCTCGGGCAGACTGCATGGCAGTGATGTACTGCTTCACATGAAGATGAGGATTTCCGGTGCCATTGTACTTAGCAAAGGAAGGCATCTTGGATTTATAAGGGACCTCTTCATCTTGTTCAAATAGTTTGTCGATCTCAGACATCTCTTCGGTTTTCAACTTCTTCTCAAATTTCTTTTCTAAATCAGCAATCATCTTTTCAACATCGGATGTCTCAGTCTTTTCAATAGTTGCTTTCTCAGCAACCTTCGGTTCTTTCTTCTTCTCTTGAACATCTTGGTAGTATTGAGCCCAATCATCATCATCATCAATGATCACCTTTTCATCATCAAAAACCATTTCACTAACTTTGGTCTTCCCTTTGTCCTTTGGTTTCTTAGTGCTAGCAGACGCCTCGGCATGGTTCTCTAAGATTGCAGTCAACTGGTTCTTCATGGTCTCAGCTAGGGCCTCTTTGATTTCTTCCATCTTGGCGTTGAGGGCCTCATCCACCATCCTTTGAATTTGTTCGGGCTCCATTATTTTAGGTGAGCAAGTGATTGAGTCGTTGCTAGATACTTCGTCTCCGGCATAGGTCGGATTGTTGTAAGCTTTAGAACTATCATAATCCAAGGCTGTGAGCCAAAGAGGATCAATGCTATGAGATGAAAATGTATGCATGCATGCATGTATGAACAAACAGTCAATAAATAAGGATAAATTGGACATTCCTTCCAACCTTATAACATCCACACACGAATGGCGAGTCTCTTTTCCTAGGCATATGGTTGACAAAATACCAACATGGGGTATCTTGCTTTCAAATAATTCCCTCGGACGTTTCAACCAATAGTTATATTTTTGAAAAGGAAATCAATCCATGATACTTCCTATTAATTAGGTTTTAATCCATTCAACCAACTATAATAGCTTTTATGCTATATTGGATTAAAACTAAATTAAGAGGTTTATTATAGATAGATTTCTCACTTGAAAAAGTAACTAATGATTCATGCCAAAAACAAGCCCATTGTTAATTTGTTCTTAGTGTAAACTAGGCCCACAATTGATTTTTGGTATTTCATAATTGACCTAAATATTTTTGCAAGCTCTTTGTAAAAGATGGTTGGGTGAAATTAGTTTTGTTTCTAAGCCCATTGTAAAAGATTTTAGAAAAATGGATTTTGGGCTTAGTATTTGGGCCATGGGCCAAAGAATTTGATTTGTTTTTAGAAAAGTCTTATGTCCAAAGACCATCTTGAAAAATTTTGAAAATAGCTTTGGTCTTTTGGATTTTCTAAAGAAAAATTCATTTTGAGCTTACAATGTACTTAGGTCATATTAGAAAAGAACAAACCAAATAAGCCATGATTTAAGCTAAGATAAATTAACCATAGTCAAACAACATGCATTTGGGGTAAAAACCTAAGGAAAGTAACTAGGCCAATTACATGAGCTTTAGTCTTTGGGTAAAAAGGCTTAGGTTCCCATAGCAAGTATATACCAAACGGTACGAGGCTATGAGTGGTTATGCCATGCTCGATCTCCATACCTTGAGTGAAAGTATGGTATCCCTTACATAACATAATACGGGTAACACGGGCGTCCTAACTCACACACACAATGCAATCTAATATGATGTAATGGATAATATTATTAAAAGAAAGAATAGAATAATATAAAGACCAATGGAATCAACTTCTCTTATCCCCAGTAGAGTCGCCACTGTGAGCGAGGATTTTCGCCCCCACTCCCGGTGGAATGGTTCTTGCAACTTTGGCACTGTTTAGGCTCGGGGGCTTAGAGAACACGGACCTAAGTCTGAAGAAAATGGAGTCGCCACCCGGAAGGGTCAGGAAAAAGAAAGGGGTGGATGACTCGATTCCTAAGGAATCCCCAATGTCCTAATGGGTTTGAAAAGTTGGGTACGTGTGGGGAAGGTGAGAAATGGCCTAGCACCCCCACAACGCCCCCGGCCTCCTTTACAGGTCTTAATATTATAAAATTCTTAAATATAACAACATTATCCATATTACACACAATAAAAAAGAAAGCATCATTTAAAATCAAAGCAATGTCCAAACAAAACAAAACAAATAAATGGGCACCCATCGGAAGATGGAAACATGTCCTTACATCACATGCCTAAATAGGACACCCACCGAAAGGTAGAAACATGCCCTTTACATAAGTTCTAAGATAGAAAAGCAAATTAAATTACATGATATTTAACTAATGAGGTACCCACCAAGTGGAAACATACCTCTTACAACATTTGGAAATCTAAATAAATTGAAAAAAGTAAATAACTATTCATAATAAATAAATTATTCATCAAAGGTACCAAATATCAATAAAAAGTAAACATCCATCCATGATAAATAAAATAAACCAAGCATTGAATTTAAATAAATTAAAGCATAAGAAATAAAACAAAGCATGATCAAATATGGAATTGAATAAGGTAAATAAAAATCCAAATTATAGATGCTGTTTCCATTTAGGGTTCTTTATCTCATGTATTAAGGTTTTGGAATTCATAAAATTAGGCCACTGTGACTTTTTTATGGAATTAAAATAGATTAAGGTTTTATGTTTTAAAAGGTTGGTAAGACTCTTTGATTAAACAAATTAAGGTTTGAATGGTGAAATCATAAAACTAGGGTTTTAAACACTTTAAAATACTTTTGATTTGTGGTTTTAAATGGTGATTCAAGCTTACTGTGTAAATTTAAAATATTTATGGTTTTTAATGTTTTAAAGGATTAAGGTTTAGAAAAAGTTAGGGTTTAAAGTTTTAAAGAGTTAGGGTTTACTATTTTAGGTTTAGAGGTTGAATTTAGGTTTAGTGTTTTAGAATTTAGGATTTCGGTGATGAATGTGTTTTAGGATTTGGAAAAAGCAATTGAAGATTTTATGGAATTTTATGAAAATAAACCAACGATTTAAATTTATAAAGCAAAAAAGATATTTTTAAAGCTTTTGGGAAAGTAACAAAACATAATTTTGAGTTTTGAAAAATTGGAAAACAAATTTTGGTTTTGGAGTTTTGAAGAAATAAATCTAATAGCTTTAAACTTTAGAAAATAAAGCCACAATTTAAGAATTTTAATACTTAGAAAAAGTGAATTGAGGTCGTAAAATTTTTGAATTAAAAGAAACCAAAAAATGATTTTGCTACTGTGAAAAAAAAACCAAAGAATTTAATACATACCTCCTTTTGATGATTCCTCCAAAAATTGTTTTTCTTGGATGAATTAAAGCAAAGACAGTTGCTGCCTTTTGAATTGCTTAAATCGTGTCCCTGCTATTCCAGAAAAAATAAATTGAATTGCTCATTTTCCTTCACTGATTTGGTTTCAACTTTTGCAAGCTCCTGTCCAATTTGTTTGATTTTCGGCCTCCTCCTTTTTTCATTGCCTTTGGTCCTTATTTATAGAGGTTTCATATGGTTTATTCATAGTTAATCACGGCAATATAATATTGATAAGAAAAGAAAATGAAAACCTAATTGAATTAGGCTTTGAAAAATTTGCGTCTGAAAAATTACGCTGCCGAAAAAAATTGCTGCAGGAAAAAATGCGCTGGCGAAAAAATCTACCGCAGGAAATTGCGGTAGTGGGCGAGGAGAGGGCGACCATTCCCCATTTCACCCGCAAGAAAATCCTGCGAGCGAAATGGCTTGGGCGAAATAGCCATTTCGCCCGCAGGAAATTCCTGCCGGCAAAATGCCCACGGGCCCGCGCGATAATTTTTTTCATCGCCGATTTTTCTGACGTCGATTTTTATTTTTATTTTTTTATTTTTATTTTTTATTAATAAAATTAGATACTAAAGCAAAAATTATTTTGGCCAAATTAGACAACAAAAATCATTTAGGACTAAATAAAACATATTGGACCGTACTGGGTCAAAAATTAAGGGTCTACAGTTATATTTAAGAATTTTATAATATTAAGACCTGCAAAGGAGCCCAGTTCAATGAATCAGGCATTGTGGGGGTGCTGGTCCATTTCTCACCTTCCCTACACGTACCCAACTTTTCGAAACAATTAGGAGGTTGGAGATTCCTTAAAAATTGAATCATCTACCCCTTTCTTTTTCCCAGCTCGTCCGAGTGGCAACTTCATTTTCTTCGGACTTAGGCCTGTGTTCTCTAAGGCCCCGAGCCTAAACAGTGTCTAAGTCGCAAGAACCATTCTACCTGGTGTGGGGGCAAAAATCCCTCCTCACACACTACATCTAATGCACCAATATTTATCAAAGCATCTTGTAGACTCTTAATTTTTGACCCACTCTGGTCTAATATTTTTTATACAGTCCAAAATAATTTTCGTGGTATTTTAATTAAATAATATTTATATTAGTATTTATTATTTATAATTTTTAATAAAAATAAAAATGTTGAAGTTAATAAAAAAATAATTAAACAAAAATAATAAATAAAAAAATAAAAATAAAAATCAACAACGGAAAAATCAGTGACGAAAAAATTTGTTGCCAAAAGTGGAATTGGCCAGCCGCCCCAGCCAGCGCTCGCAAATCCTCGCAGTTTCCAGCCCGCAGCAAGTTTTTTAACAGTGAAATTTTCCAATGCAGCTTTTTCCGAAACCAAATTCTATTTGGTTTTGGTTTCTTTTCCTAATTAATTTTAATTTTCTTAAACAATTAGAAGTAGGCTTATAATTTTTCTTATAAATAACACATTAAAACTCAGGATTAAGGATCAAAAAATTGGACTTTGATTAGGGGATCAAAATTTTGGTTTACTGAGCCAAACCTTGGTACTTTGATCGATTGAAAAATTGGACTTTTAAACTTGGATTGAATCAGAGTAAAAAAGACAGAAAACCCTAGCAAGAGACATCAGCAACAAGTAAGTAATCAACAATTCATCAAAGGTAGCCACACTGCCTCTGTTATTGTTCATCCAAAAAGCAATTTTTGGTGGAACCAACGAACGAAGCTTTGAATCTCTATTTTCTTTATTTATTTCTTTACAGTAGCTTCATCATTCAAATTTAATTAATTGTTTCATCATACAAATTAATCAAAAACTTCACAAACCCTAAATTACTCTTCTGTTTCCAGAAACCTTAAAGACCCTAAAACTATTCTTCTTAAAACCCTAAACTATTTTCCCCGAACTAATTTCATCTAAACCATAACTTTTTGTCCAAAATTTCTAAATGTTTTCTTAAATCTCCAAACTCTAATCTTCTTCATGTTTTCTAAAAATCATAATTATTTTTATAAAACTCTAAACTCTTTTCTTAAATCCTAAAATAAAATATGTTTTCTAAAATATCGAAAAACCCTAATTCTTTCAAAACTAATACGGTAAAACCTAGTTTTCCTAATCCCTAATCCTTATAACCTTAAAATCTTATGACAAATAAATCTAAACCCTAAAACTCAATACAGTAAACCTAAAATCACAATCCAGTTACCTGAATTTAAAACTCTAATGTCTTAAGATTCCAAAACCCTAATTTTATGATGTCACCCTTAAACCCTAATTTGATTAACCAAAAAACCTTACTAACTTCTTAAATTCATAAAACCCTAATTCATTCCAATTTTCCAAAATCTTTATAGTAGCCTAAATAAGAACAATAATAATTCTAAAATCCTAAAACTCTAAATATTAATTAAAGAACTTTAAATGGAAATAGTAAACCCTAATTTGTATCTTTACTTGCTTTATTTAATTTTAGATTTGATTATGTAGCTTATTATATGCTTTGATGGTTGATTTATTTAATTTCAATGCTTGATTTATTTAATTTATCATGGATGGATGTTTTCTTTATTATTATTATTTGTTTGTTTTAGCATTAAAATTGTAAGAGGTATGTTTCCACTTTGTGGGTACCTCATTAGTTAAATATCATGTAATTTAAATAGCTTTTATATTTTGTACCAATGTAAAGGATATGTTTCCACCTTTCACTAGGTGTCCTATTTAGTTTAGACATGGATGATGTAAGGACATGTTTCCATCTTCGGATGGGTGTCCATTTATTTGCTTTGTTTGGACATTGCTTGGATTTTAATATAATGATGTTTTATTTTAATTGTTGCATGTAATATGGATAATATTGTTATACTTAAGAATTTTATAATATTAAGACCTGCAAAGGAGGCCGGTTCCAATGAACCCAGCGTTATGGGGGTGCTAGGCCATTTCTCACCTTCCCCACACGTACCCAACTTTTCGAACCCATTAGGGGGTTGGGGATTCCTTAGGAATTGAGTCATCCACCCCTTTCTTTTTCCCGGCCTGTCCGGGTGGAGACTCCATTTTCTCTGGGCTTAGGCCCGTGTTCTCTAAGGTCCTAAGCCTAAACAGTGCCGAAGTCACAAGAACCATTCCAACGGGAGTGAGGGAGAAAATCCCTACTCACACATCTACAAGTCAATCCTCTATTGTTGAAGTTGTAAAGAATACTAATGCACACACCAAATCTAAGAATCCTAAAAATATTATAATGGGTTCACAAGGCTCTAGAACTAAAATTCCAAGAGCAAACCATGCATATATGTATAAAAGGCATACACATAAACACAAAAATGCATAAAAATAATTTCATGCAACATACACTTGTAATTGTGTACATAGTTCTTCAAAATTAAAATTAAAGGGTGCATAAATATAAAATCTTGTATCAATGCACTTATTGTATAAAATTTTTACATAAGAGCACCTTTTGCTATATTAAGAAAGCTCATCTCAAATTAAAGGATCCTTCTACAACTAACCTCCAAGGACCCAAGTTCATTTGGGTACCTAAAAGAAGATAAATATTATTGTGTTGTAGGTATGCCTAAAGTCTACTATCAATGAAAGTGTTTGGCTTGTGGATAGTGGATGCGCAAGGCATATGACTAGTAATACAAAGCTTTTTACAACTCTTACCCACAAGCAAGGAGTTAGAGTTGGATCCATTGGCATGCTTGAAAAAAATATGATTGTATGGCTTGTTGATGGGTTGAAACATAATTTGCTAAGTGTGAGTCAATTGCGTGATAAAGGATATAGTTTAAATTTTGACTCTAAAGGATGCAAAGTTACTTCTTCCAATGGTGAACTTGCATTCAAAGGAGTTAGAATCGACAATACTTGTAAAATTGACTTACATTCTAATAATGCATTTGAATGTTTGATTACCATTAGTAGTGATACTTGGATTTGGTATAGAAGACTAGGAAATGCTAGTATGGATCATTTACAATATATTAGTAAAGAAGAACTTATCCATGGTCTCTCTAAAATAAAATTTAATAAAGTCAAAATATGTGAAACATGTTAATTTGGAAAACAACATAAGAGCTCATTTAAAACCAAGAATGTTGTAAACACATCTAGACCCCTAATACTAATTCATTTGGATTTGTTTGGACCAAATAGAGTTGCTAGTCTAGGAGGCAAGTTGTATGCATTTGTGTTTATTGATGATTACTCAAGGTTTACATGGGTCAATTTCCTAGATCAAAAGAGTGAAGTTTTTAACCATTTTAAAATTTTTGCAAAAAGAGTTTAAAAGAAAAAGGCTATGTAATCACATATATTAGAAGTGATCATGGCAAAGAATTTGAAAATGAAAACTATGAAAAGTTTTACAATGAATTTGGTATTTCATATAACCTTTCAGCTCCTAGAACACCACAACAAAATGGTGTGGTTGAACAAAAAAATAGAACATTGGTAGAAATGGCTAGGACAATGCTCAATGAGTATGATTTGCCATCTTAATTTTGGGCGAAGGCGGTTAATACCGCATGTTATATTTCAAATCGTGTTTACAAAAAGCCTTTGATAAACAAAACTTCTTATGAGCTTTGGAATGAAAGAAAACCTAAAATTTCACACCTTAGAGTGTTTGGATGCAAATACTTTATATTGAATACCAAGGATAATTTTGAAAAATTTTGAACCAAATCGGATGAAGGCATATTTTTAGGGTATTCATCTTCTAGCAATGCATATAGAGTATTTAATAAGAGAACTCTAATAGTTGAAGAATCAAGGCATGTTATTTTTGATGAATCCTCTAAACTTGATCAAAGGAAAGGTATTACTCTTGATGATTTTATAGGTTTATTTGAAGAACAAAAATAAACAATGTTTCAAAGGACAATCACAATGAAATTAAGACAAGAATGGATCAGGAAGAAGAGTCTCAAGAACTACCTAAAGTTTGGCAATACAAGAAGGATCATCCAAAAGAACTTATCATGGGTGATACATCAAAGGAAGTAATTACTAGTTCCAACCTTAAATACTTAGATGCTAATATTTCCTTTGTTTCTCAAATTGAGCCAAGGGCCATTGAGGAGGCTCTTAATGATGAATGTTGGGTGATTGCTATGCAAGATGAATTCAAACAGTTTGAAAGAAATAAAGTATGGGAACTTATTCCTATAGCTAAAAATCATCCAATTATAGGATGCAAATGGGTATATAGTAATAAGCTTAATGAAGATGATCTCATTACTACAAATAAAGCTAGATTGGTAACCAAAGGCTATAACCAAGAGGAAGGCATTGACTATGATGAGACTTTTTCCCCCATCGCCAGACTAGAAGCAATTGGAATCTTACTTGCATTTGCTTGTCACATGAATTTTAAACTATTTCAAATGGATGTCAAAAGTGAATTTCTAAATTGATTTATAAATAAAGAAGTATATGTTAAATAACCCCCCAGTTTTGAAGATTTCAATTTTTCAAATCATGTTTTTAAACTTACCAAAGCACTATATGGATTAAAACAAGCTCCAAGATCTTAGTATGATAGACTTAGTGCTTACTTCCTAGAAAATGGTTTTTCAAAAGGCAAAGTGGACGCAACTCTTTTTGTTGAAAAAGAAAATGCATGACATTTTAATTATGCAAAATTATATTGATGACATTATATTTTGTGCTACTAATGAATCTTTGTGCCAAGAGTTAGCTTCTTGTATGACTAAGAAATTTGAAATGAGCATGATGGGTGAACTTAAATTCTTCCTTGGACTACAAATCAAGCAATGCAAGGATGGGATCTTCATTAACCAATCTAAGTACACAAAGTAACTTCTCAAGAAGTTTGGAATGGATGGTTGTAAAGCAAGTAAAACTCTAATGAGCAGATCCTTGAAACTTGACAAAGATGAAAGTGGTAAGATAGTAGATGAGAAGAAATATCGAGGTATTATCAGATCACTATTTTACTTAAATGCTTTAAGACCCGGTATAATATATAGTGTTTGTTTATGTGCTAGATTTCAATATTCCTCTAGAGAATCATATTTGAATGCCACTAAGAGAATTTTAAAATACATGAATGGTATATTGCATTTAGGTTATGGTATTCTAGAAACACATCATTTGACCTATTAGGTTTTTTGGATGCGAATTTTTCCGGTAGCCTACTAGATAGGAAAAGCACCACCGGAGCATGTCATTTTCTTAGTAATTGCCTAGTTTCTTAGTTTAGCAAGAAACAAGTGTCAATTGCTCTATTTACCACGGAAGCTGAATATGTTGCTATATATTTTTATTGCACATAAGTTTTATGGATGAACCAATAATTAATGGACTATGGTAAAAAAATTGATCACATTCCCATTAAATGTGATAATACGAGTGCTATCAATCTATCTAAAAATCCAATTCAATATTCTAGGTCAAATCATATAGACTTTAGGCATCATTTCTTAAGAGATAATATTCAAAATCAAAATGTTGTTTTAGAATTTATTGATAAACAAAATTAATGTATTGACATCTTTACTAAACCTTTGAATGAATAAAGAATGAATTTATAAAACAACATATAGGGATGATAGATGGAAGTACTTTGAATTGACATACATTACTTTTATGCATATCAATGTTGAAATTAGAATTGCTTGAAAACATATATGTTTTACTTGATCTAATTTCTCATTCATAATTATTTTGATCTTACATTAAGGCCACAAATTGAGATACATTTGCAATAGGTATCAGAAATTCTTTCTCTTAAAAACTGCTCGATCCGCTCGGACTATGGTCAGTCCAACCATACCATACAGTTTTCTGGCTCAACCAAACATACTGAGACTTGGTCTAACCGATCTCTACCAAAATTTTCTGACTGTTTTGTTGCAATACATTTAGTCTGCTTGGGCCTCATAGTTTGAGTTCAGGATAAAATAGTTTGCCCAAACTGACCATGGTTCGACCGAGAATACTCACATTTTTTTCAAAATTCTAGTCGTTGGAAACTCTTTTAAAGTGTATAAAATTTTCTCCAACAGTTATAAACAACTAGTTTACCAAAACTCTATATAAACCCTCTTCTACTCAAAATTTATTATTTTTTTTAACACTTAAACTCACTTCTAAAACATTCAAACTCCATTAAACTCATCTAAATCATTCATCATCTTCTATACTTGAAATTATCTTTTTTCAATGGCTTTAAAAGATTCTCACAAGAAGAGAATCTCAAGACAAGAGAAAGGGAAAGGAGTAGCAACTTCCTCCACTCCTATGGAAGAAGCTCCTAAATCAAGAACTTGTAAACGAAGACATTTAAGTGAAGAAGAGAAGAAAAGGTATAATTTAATTTTTGATAAGAAAACTAAAGAAAATATAATTCCTTCCTTATTTTCTTTGGATTCTCTTTCTATGAAAGGTGAAATAAGGGCCTATCTTTAAAATCTTGGATGGGAAAAATTTATCTTTCTTGAACAAGATTGCTTGGTTTGGGACTCTTTAATCAAAGAATTTTTTGTTACCTTGATAGTTGAAAAGAAAGATATTGAACCATTAGGACATTATGGTATAACCTTTAGATTATTCAACCAACAATACCAAATGACTCTTGATGATTTTACTTCTATTTGGAGATTCAATACGGAAGGAATATACCATTCTTTCAATCCCAAAATTTCAAATGAAATTTTACTCAATTTTTAGAAAGAAATTTCTATTGAAACCATCTTTCACAAACTTTCCAATGCTAGGCACCTTAGAACCTTGTCTTCATGGTTATTGCATAGATTTATTACTTATACCATTAATGCTAGAGTAGAAAGCAATGAAAAAGTTACTCATAGAGACTTCATTTTTCTCTATTGCCTTATAAAAGGGGAAAAGATTCAAATTGCAAAGTTCTTGATTGATTCTTTTCTTACCATTAGAAATAAATCAACCGGAACCATCATGATTAACTCTTTCATTACTCAAATATCTAAGCATGTAGGTGCTCTCACTCCTTCAATAGCCACTCTTTCTATTCGACTTGATCCATCAAAAAGCCCTATCAACATTCAATACCTAAAGCATTCAAAATGCATATTTGAGGAAGTGGAGCATATCATTATGCTTTTGGTGCTCAAGGTATTATGGCTCAACAAAGAAAAAGGCCAAGAATTGTTGATGAAAGTCAAGAATCCTTCCAAGTTGAAATACCTAGGCCCCACACTCCAAAAGGTCAAAGTTCAATTCTCTCCATTCTTTAAGAAATTCAAGAACAAATTTCTTCTCAAACTTCTCACATTGACAATCTCACCAGCAGGGTCTCTCATATTCATATTAATTTTAGAGATATACAAGAAATTATGGGCATTCTCAACTGTCCCCCATTGAATGAAGAAGATGAAGAAAAACCAACTGACACCCTTGATGAAGGCTTAGGAGAAGAAGAAAGAAATGAAACTAAAAAAGATGAAGATGAAATGGAAATAATGATGATGATTTTGATTATCCTTCTTATTCCCCACTATCTTAACCTTCTTTTTGTCTTTTATTTTTTATATGGTCTCTATATTTTTTGTTGGCCTTTAATGGAAATGATCATACATAAATAAAAGTTTAGTCCATTGATACATGTTTGTATTCTTTTTGTCATTGTCAAATGGGGAGAGATAGTTTGAATTGATTAAATTGTAAGTTATACCATATATTAAGGGGGAGCAATTGAAAAACACAAAAAGAACATATGTTAAAGGGGAGATTTTAAAATTCATTTTAATTCAATTAAATTTAATTGCCAAAGTCAAAAAGGGAGAGATTGTTAGCTAAACAATTGGTCACTATTTTGATCTTAGGCAATCAAATTGAATAGAAATAATATTTATATGAAGTTACATTTTATAGGACTTTAATTTTGGAAGAACCTTACAGAGCCCAATCGAACCAGAAGCTAGGCCAATCAGACTCAAGAAAATAAGACCATACTGAGCACTAGCATGATAAAACCTTTACCGAGCTGATAGACTAGAAGATAGTCAGATCCCAGTCATACTGAGTTGATTAGCATTCTATGAACATTCCAAAACTGAGCTAAGTATGGTATGACTGGTCAAAGCATAAGCTGAGCATACAAAGTACGAGCTAATTGAACAAGACGACAAGAGCAATGACCCCTTGAAGCCCAAACAAACTTGTACATTGGATAGAGTAATTCAAAATTCGACAACCAAGCTGGGCTAAAACAAACTGAGCTCTCATATTATTGACCAACCTTCAATTACTATAAACAAGCTCAAGAAGGACACAAAATCGAACACTTGTAGCTTGGACCTGGGCTTAGCCACCAGGGATGAGCTCAAGCATATCAGTCCAAACTTAAGCTCAAGATCACAAAGATATCCAGAGAAGCTCACAGCCATTGGTACTCTAAAAATTTATCATACTACACATGGACCGACCAGACTATGGTATAGCCCACCCGTATCAAGGTTGAACTAAATCCTAAATATTTCCAGTAGCAATCATGGTCTATGGTACTCCAAAAGTTTTAGTGTACTACACTTGCAATGACCGGATATGATGCAGTATGCCCAAACTGAGCTAGAGCAAAAAATCCAATAAAGTTCTAGAAGTGAACATGATCACCGGTACTCCTAAAATCTCAGTATACCATGAGCAAATAGTTCAAACTAAAATCATATGATCATACTAGTAAAGCGGGATTCAAAAATTATAGATGTTACTTATCAACTCATTATTGGATGCCACATGTGCTAGCCGTTGAAGAACTTTTGTCAAAAAAAGGATGAAATCGACTGGACTACTTTTTAGCCCAACCATGTCGTGCCTGAGCTTATTGGACTAGATGTAGTCCGACCTTGAAATTTCTATAGACATTAATTAAAGTGGGAGACAAAATTCAAACATGTTGGCTCCTATCTCTAACGGCTAGTTGAAGACTTGAAGGCTATAAATACCACAGAAAACTTCATTTTTGATGCTAATTGTGATTGTAATTGCTAAGAAAAACATCTTTCATTTCCTTGCATCAAAATTTATACTTCTATTCATTTGAGTGTTGGGTGTGAGTATTAAATACTATTGTAAGTTTGAGTGTTAGCTTTGAAACACTTAGGTTTTAGAGTGAGCCTTGGGAAAACTCTTGTTGAGTTGTGAGAAAGATATTCAAACCTTGTAAAAGTTTGATTTGAGCTTGAAAAATACCAAGTTAGAGCTGAGCTTGTGAAAAACTCAAGATTAGTGGAACCTTAACAAGTTGTTAAGGAAGTGGTTGTAGGATTGAGGTCAATCCAAACCACTATAAAATTTTTGTGTTAATTCTTCTCTACTTCATCTTCATCTTCTCGTTGCTTAAATTTTTAATTTTCCATGAATTTTTCAAAATAACCCATTCAACCCCCCTCTTAGTTGACATCTTGGGACAACAGTAGCTTGGAAATCATATACTCAGGTATAATTGTACTGCTTGAAATCTGTGAAATTCTCCTCAAAGTAGTGTCAAATTTAAGTACATGATCGTCGCTTTGGAATCCTATGGCCATGGACTTTAAAATAATTTTAACCTTGCTTAATTCGGCACTTAAAATTTGGACAGATTCTATTTTAGGTCTATGATTGTGGTTTTTGAAACCCATGGCTTTAGACTTCAATTTTTTTTGAATTTTTTTTATTATCTTCAATGATATTTTCAAGTGCATAGCCATGTATGTTGATTTGTGTGACTTTGTAAAGTCATTTTGTTCCATTTTGAGCTTGTTTTGGCATCTTTTTTATTTTTCTTTAATTTCCCATTATTTCTAGCCAAATTAAGCTCCATTTTCTTACTTTTAAGACCATACTTAATAAATATTCTAGCTTTTAGAACACAAATTGATCAAATTCAATTGATAACAATAAAAATATAATTAGAATAATCACTAAATTATGTGCAAAGTATGGCTTCATCATTTTGGATGGAATTGCAGTGTCTCATAACACTCATTTTAAGTATCTTGGCTTACTTTTGCATGAAGATGGAGGTTGCGAAGAAGATCTTAGCCATAGAATTAAAATAAGTTGGATGAAGTGGAGAAGTGTCATAGGAGTTGTATATGATCAGAAAATGTTAGTTAGATCAAAAGGTAAATTTTACTGCACTATAATATGATATACTATAATATATGGTGGCAAGTGTGTAGACCCTTAATTTTTGACTCAGTCCAGTCCAATATTTTTAAATAGTTCAAAATAATTTTTATGGTATTTTTAATAATATTTATAATATTTACTTTTAATTAAAATAAAAATAAATAAATAAAAAAGATAAAAGATAAAAAATAAAATTGAAAATAGAAATCGGCGACGGGCAAAATAGGAGATGAAATTTTTCATCGCTGGCGACGAATTGGCTTGGGCTTATTTGCTGCAAGAAAAACTTGCGATGAATTGGCGACAAGCCAATTCACCGTAGGAAAAACCTACGACAAATTGGCCATAAGCCTATTCATCGTAGATTTTTCCTCTGATGAATTGGCCTATGGCCCTCGCCTAGCCAGCGCCTAGCCCGCGCGCCCCGCAGCAATTTTTGCCAGCACAATTTTTGCCAGTGCAATTTTTTCTAAAACCCTATTCTTCTTGGTTTTGATTTTTAATTTATTTCCTAAATGGTTTTTATTTCCTTAACCAATTAGTATTAGGTTTTTATTGTTCTTATAAATACCACATCAAAACACACAGAAAAGGCACTTTTAGCAATTATTAAGACTTTTGAACTTGAGATTGGAGAATTTGATCTTTTAAAAGGAGACCGGACTTTTTTTAACCTTAGACTTGAAAAGTAAGAGGCAGTCAGCAAGAAGGAATCCATCAAAGGAAGCATACTCTATCTTTGGTTATTGTTCAACCAGAATTCAAGTTGTGGCGGAACCAACAATGGAGGTTTGCGTTTCTATTGACTTATTTATGTTTACAATAGCTTCATCATTCAATTGATCAATTGTTTAAACATATAATAGATGATGTCTTTGTTATTTGATCAATTATTTTGTTTACCATCCAAACTCTATTTAAAACCCTAAAAACTATTTTTTCAAAACCCTAATATCTTAATACCCGTAAAACATATTTTTGAAATCTAAAACTCTAATTACACTTTTTAAAACCACAAAATAATAAAATGTTTTCTTAAAACCCTAACCAAACCTATTTTTCTGAAATCACAGTAGCCTATTCTATCCCAATACCTAACTTAAAATCCAATTTTTCATGTTCTTCAATCTTATTTATTTAAACCTTAAATATTACTATTATTTTTACACAACTTCTGAAATCCTAAATCTAAAACATCCATTCCTTAGATTCAAACCCTAATTTATTTCAAACCTAATATGTTATTCAAAAGTCCAGTAGCTATATTACTTCTTCTATATTAAATATTTCTCAAATTGTTTAATCCAGTAAACTAAATTACAATACCCTAATTGTTAAAACATGAAACCCAAGAAACCTAAATTGATGCATGAACTCTAAATTTATATACTTACTATTTTATTTAAATTAGATGAATGTTTATTATATTTTTTGATTGATGTTTGATGTCTTTGAAGAATGATTTATTTATAATGAATGGTTGGCTATTTTATTGATTTGTTTTGATTTCAAAACATTGTAAGAGGTATGTTTTCATATTTTGGGTACCTCATGTCATAAGCATCATGTAATTTATTTTATTTTAAAGTTTTTTGGACCAATGTAAAGGACACATTTCCACCTTTCGGTGGGTGTCCTATTTAGTTTTAGACATGGACGATTTAAGGACATGTTTCCATCCTCAAATGGGTGTCCATTTATTTGCTTTGTTTGGATATTGTTGTGATTTTAATAAAGTATTCATTTATTCTTATGATCGCATGTAGTATGGATAATATCATAATATTTAAGAATTTTATAATATTAAGACCGACAAAGAAGGCTGGTTTCAATAAACTCGGCGTTATGGGGGTGCTGGGCCGTTTCTCACTTTCCCCACACGTACCCAACTTTTCAAACCCATTAGGGGGTTGGGGATTCCTTAAAAATTGAGTCATCCACCCCTTTCTTTTTCCTGGACCATCCGGGTGGCAACTAAATTTTCTCTGGGCTTAGGCCCGTGTTCTCTAAGGCTCCGAGCCTAAACAGTGCCGAAGTCACAAGAACTATTCCACCGGGAGTGGAGGCAAAAAATTTCGCTCACAAAGTGTTAGGCATTGAAAGTATGACATATGAGTAAGTTGCATATTACTGGAATGGAAATGCTAAGATGAATGTATGGACATACTAAGATACATAGAATCTGTAATAAGTGTATTATAGAAAAGGAAGGGATAAGACTTGTTGTCCTAAGATGGCAACCAAGAAGGGGGGTGAATTAGTTGGTTTGAAGAATGATGGCAAATTCAAAATTCAAAACAAAAAATTCAAGAACAATAAATGTATAAGATATAGAAGAAGGCTAAGTAGAAGATGGAACAATGAACACAAAGATTTATAGTGGTTCGAATTTACCTTGATCCTACATCTACTTCCTTAACAATTTGTTAAGGTTCCACTAGCTTTGAGTTTTTACAAGCTTAACTCTAACTTGGTGTTTTCACAAGATCACATCAAACTTTACAATGGTTTGAGATCACACACCTTACAACCCTTACAAGAGTTTTTCCAGCCTCACTATCACAACCTAAGTATTTCCAAGCTCACACTGGAACTTAAGATGGTGTTTAATTCACACACTTAATACTCAATCAATACAAAGTATAATTTTGATGCAAAGAAAATAAATATGTTCAAGTAGGCTATTACAATCATAAAAACTTGTAAAAATGAAGTTAAATATGCTATTTATAGCCTTTAAGTCATAAACTAGCCGTTTAATAAGCGGTCCAACATGTTTGATTCTTGTCTTCCATTAATTTCTTGGCTAGAGCAATTTCATGGTCGGACTTACCAAGGTCTGGTCGAAATTCTTTAATTCCAGCTGGAAAACATAGTGGTCCGGTCGTACCTTTTAAAAATCCGCTGAATGCTCTTCCAACGGTCAGTCCACGTGGCTTCCACTAATTGACTAGAGGTCCAACGACTTTTGACTAGTGAATTATTTAAATTTTTTGGTCGGACTGCATCAGGGTCTGGTCAAAATTTTTCTGGTTCGGTGAAAAACTGAGCATACTTCTAGACAGGAACCTCTCTGGATGTTTTTAACAAAATTGGCTTGAAAGGTCTGGTCATACTTTCCCTTAGTCCGGTTGGACTTTTGCTGGTCCGTTGAGAATGTGAGAATACTTTCAACCATGAATCCTCCTATGTGTTTTGCAACATTTTCTTCCAATAGTCCAGTAAGAATGCTTCAAGATCCGATCAGACTTTCTGAGGTATAGTGATAATTTGAGAGTACTTTCCACCGTGAATCCTTCTGTGACATTTTGCTCAATTTAACATGTAAGGTCCGGTCAGACTACTTGATTGTCTGATCGGGCTGTTCAATTTGATTTCCTAAGATAAAAAATAGAGTAATTGGACTAATAATCTCCCCCTTTTTGACTTTGGCAATTAAATTAAAATTTAAATTGTAAAAAAATTTTAAATTGTGCAATTATATTAAATTACTTAATTACTCCCCCTTAATATATGTAATTTAATTATTTAGTTCAATTTTAGTTTAAGTTTGATGCTCTCTGCCCCTTTGATAAAGGCAAAAACAAATGTCTAATTATGTAATTTTGAACAACTTTAACAAAAAAACAACCAAATGAATTCAAACAATCAATCAAATCAACAAAGAAAAAACTTTCATTAAATTTAACTTGTCAAATTTAACAAAAAAAAGTTAACAAAGAAATATGAACATTCAAGAAAATATAAACTAAAGATCATTGTCACTCTCTTTATCTTCTCCTTCTTCTTCATCACATTCTTCTTCTTCACCACCTTCCTCTTCTCCATGCTCTTCTTCCCTTGGTTGAGAGGCAGTAGCTTCACCTTCTTCTTCTTGAGGGAAGGAGCCATGAATGGAGGATGACAAGCTAGGTTTATCCTCAAAGCATTTTGGCAATCCCAAAGCTTCTTGGATGGTTTGGATGTCAAGATGGAGATGAGAGATATCATTGGTAATCTTGTCAATTCTTGAGCTTTGAGAGCTCATTTGATCATGGATACCTTGAAGGTGTTGGAGAATTGAAGATTGAGGTCTTGGAGTTATAAGTCTTGGGAATTCCATTTGGAAAATCTCTTCCCCTTCCTCTACTATCCTTGGTCTCTTCCTTTGTTTGAGACCTAGCACCTAGTGCTCCTACGAGGTAGGCATAGTTCCCATCTTCATCCCTAATAAACTTAGCATACTTAAGGTATGCTATGTTAATGGATTTTGCAATGGGATCTAAAGAAGCAAAAAGGGTTGCTTTGTTAGTTGGTGTAAGTGCACCAACATCTTTGAAATTTGTGTCACTTAAGAAGAGAGGAGTATGAGACCTAACTTGGTTTTCCTAATGTGTAAGAAAGTGTCAATGAGAAATTTACTCATTTGAATAGGTTGACCTCTAAGTAAGTAATAGAGAAAGAGTAAGTCTTTTTGAGTCACCTTCTCATTGCTTTCACTCCTAGCCCCAATGGTGTAAGTAATATTTTTATATAGCATCCAATAGGTGAGAGTCCTAAGGTTTTTGGCATTGGATTGTTTATGGAGAGTGGTTTCAATAGAAATTTCCATCCAAATTATTTTTATCTTTGGGAGGTGAGGATGGTGTTTTAAATGTGAGAAATGCCCTCAATTTGAAACCAAATAGAAGAGAAGTCTTCAAAAGTTAGGCCATATTCTTGATTGAATAATCTAAAGAAAATTCCATAATAGCCTAGAGGGTTTGTGCTTTTCTTACTCACTACCAAAGTGGTTAGAAACTCTTTGGTTATGCTTTCCCACCCAAGATCATCATGATCTAGAAAGACAAATTTCTTCTAACCCAATGCTCTAAGACATCCCTTAATGTCATTTTATATCCCTAAAGACTCAAGTGTGAGAGTAGAGAAGAGATGGTTTGGTTCTATAGGTTTGTCTTTGATTATAGCATACCTTTGTCTTTCCTCTTCATCCCTAAACCTTATCTTGTGGCTTCTTCTTGATCGGAAGGATCAGCAATGCCCTTTCCTTTCTCAGCTCTAAAAGCCTTCTTCTTGTGTTCTTTATGTGCCATAGTGATTTATCTTAGAGAATAGATGAAGAAAAGAGTTGATTTGAGAGAGATTTTTTGTTTAAGTGTTTGGAGTTTGATAAAAAGATGTATAAACTGATATTAGAGGGTATTTATAGTGTTTGATATGAAAAAGGGTCGTTTATAGCTGTTGGAGATTAAAAATACATGTTTTGATTGAGTTCCAATGGCTAGAAATTTTTGAAATCTATGGTAAAGTCTAGTCGAACTTCACAAAGTCTGGTGGGGAAATTTGAAAATTGCGATCGGACTTTATGAATACTGAACAAAATTTTCGTTTTAGGCACAACGGTCATAAAATTTTGAAAAATTTCGGTAACCATAGAGAGTATGGTTATACTTTTATGTAAAATTTTGAATTTATGACGTTTCAAAAAGTATGGTCGGGCTTATGATGGGTCCGATCGGGAAATCTTTAAAAAATGTAGAAATTTTTATAAAACAAGTGCTTTCCATTTAAGGTATGAGGACTTGATAAAAAATAGATATTAAAGAGAAAAAATTTTATGAAATGAACTAGATTTTCATGTAATACCAAGTTCATGAAATGGTGCTTCCATCCATCATTCCCAAATATTGTTTTATGAAGTTCATTCTTTCTTCATTCAAGGGTTTAGTGAATATGTCAACAAGTTAGTTTTGTGTATCAATGAATTCTAAGACAACATTTTAGTTTTGGACATTATCCCTTAGGAAATGGTGCCTAATGTGTTTTGATCTAGAATGTTGAATTGGATTTTTGGAGAGATTTATGGCACTAGTGTCATCACACTTAATAGGAATATGGTCAAATGATTTTCCATAATCAAACAATTGTTGTTTCATCCATAACACTTCTGTACAACAAAAGCATGCGGCAACATATTCAACATCTGAGGTAGAAAAATCAACCGATAATTATTTCTTGCTAAACCAAAAAGCTAGGCATTTTCCATAAAAATGACATGCCCCAGTCATGCTTTTTCTATCCAAAAGACTACCGGCATAATCGACATTCGAAAAGCCTAAAATATTAAATGATGTGTTCCTAAGATGCCAAAGTCCTAAATGCAATGTACCATTTAAGTATTTCAAAATTCTTTTAGTGGCATTCAAATGAGATTCTTTAGGACAAGATTGGAATCTAGCACATAAACATACACTATACATTAGATTGGGTCTAGAAGAGGTTAAGTAGAGTAGGGATCCAATAATACCTCGATATTTCTTCTCATCTACTACCTTTCCACTTTCATCTTTGTCAAGTTTTAATGATGTGCTCATGGGAGTCTTGCTAGTCTTACAACCATCCATTCTAAATTTCTTGAGAAGTTCCTTTGTGTACTTGGATTGGTTAATGAAGATCCCATCTTTCCATTACTTGATTTGTAGTCCAAGGAAGAATTTGAGTTCACCCATCATGCTCATTTCAAATTCCCTAGTCATACAAGAAGCAAATTCCTTGCACAAAGATTCATTAGTAGCACCAAATATAATGTCATCATCATAAATTTGTACAATTAAGATATTATGCTTATTCTTTTTAACAAAAAGGGTTGTGTCAACTTTCCCTTTTGAAAATCCATTTTCAAGCAAATATGCACTAAGTCTATCATAACAAGCTCTTGGAGCTTGTTTCAATCCATATAGTGCCTTGGTGAGTTTAAAAAAATGATTTGGAAGTGTATAATTTTCAAAACCGGAAGGTTGTTCAACATAAACTTCCTCATTGATAAATCCATTTAAAAATGCACTCTTAACATCGATTTGAAAAAGTTTAAAATTCATGTGACATGCAAATGCAATTAGAATTCTAATTGTTTCTAATCTAGCAACGGGGACAAATGTCTCATCATAGTCAATGTCTTCCTCTTGGTTATACCCTTTTTCTACCAATCTAGCTTTATTTCTAGTAATGAGACCATTTTCATCAAGCTTATTCCGATAACCCCATTTGCATCCTATAATTAGATGATCTTTAGGTCTAGGAACAAGTCCCCACACATCGTTCCTTTAAAATTGGTTGAGTTCATCTTGCATTGCAATCACCCAATATTCATTACTAAGAGCCTCCTCAATAGTCATTGGCTCAATTTGAGAAACAAAAGCAAAATTGACATCTAATTGTTTAAATTTGAAACTAATAGTTACCCCCCTTTGAAGTTTCACCAATGATGAGTTCTTTTGGATGATCCTTCTTATATTCCCAATCCTTTAGTAACTCTTGAGTTTCCTTTTCTTGTTCATCTTGATTTTTCTTTGGAGCAATAATCATTTCTTGTTGATCATATGTACCTATAAAATAATCAAGAGCACTATCTTTCCTTTGATCAGGTTTAGAAGATTCATAAAAAACAACATGTTTTGATTCTTCAACTACTAGAGTTTTCTTATTAAACACACTATATGCTTTACTAGATAATGAATATCCTAAAAATATGCCTTCATCCGATTTGGATGAGAATTTTCCAAGATTATCCTTGGTATTCAATATGAATCATTTGCATCCAAATACTCTAAGATATGAAATTTTGAGTATTCTTTTATTCCATAGCTCATAAGAAGTTTTATTTATTAAAGGTCTTTTGTAAACTCGATTTGAAATATAACAAGCGGTATTAACGGCTTCCACCCAAAAAATAAGGTGGTGAATCATATTCATTAAGCATTCTTCTAGCCATTTTAACCAAAGTTCTATTTTTCCTATCAACCACACCATTTTGTTGTGGTGTTCTCAGAGCCGAAAAGTTATGTGATATATCAAATTCATTATAAAAGTTTTCAAATTTTTCATTTTCAAACTCTTTACCATGATCATTTCTAATAGATGTGATCACATAGTCTTTTTCATTTTGAACTCTTTTTGCAAATATTTTGAAATGATTAAAATCTTCATTCTTTTGAGCTAAGAAAATAACCCATGTAAATCTAGAGTAATCATCAATAAGAACAAATGCATATAACTTGCCACCTAGGCTAGCAACTCTATTTGGTCCAAATAAATCTTAGTGAATGAGTTCTAAGGGTCTAGAAGTGCTTACAACATTTTTAGACGTAAATGAACTTTTATGTTGCTTACCAAGTTGACAAGGTTCACATGTTCTATCTTTGTCAAATTTAACTTTAGGGAGACCTTCAACTAGTTCTTCATTACTAATGCATTTTAAATGATCCATACTAGCATGTCCTAACCTTTTATGCCATAACCAAGCATTATTATTAATGGAAATTAAACATTCAAATGCATCATTGGAATGTATGTCAATTTTATTTGTGTTGCTAATTCTAGCTCCTTTGAATGCAATTTCACCATTTGAATTAGTAACCTTACATCCTTTGGAGTCAAAATTTACATCATATACTTTATCACACAATTGACTAACACTAAGCAAATTATGCTTCAATCCATGAACAAGCCATACATTCTCAATCAAATTTTTATCAAGTATGCTAGTGGAACCACTACCAATGATTTTACCTTTAGCATTGTTTCTATAGGGTAACACTATCTCAGAGCTTGTAAGTAAGACTTGTAAAGAGCTTTGCATTGCCCGTCATATGCCTTGAGCATCCACTATCCTTTAGCCATTTGCTTTCATTGATAATAGATTTTAGACATATCTACAAGAATATTCACCTTCTTTTAGGTACCCAAATAAACTTGGGTCGTTGGGGGTTAGTAGTAGAAGGATCCTCTAACTTGAGATCAGCCCTCCTAATATAGTAAAAAATATTCTTATGCCCAAATTTAATTCAATATGTGCATTGATACAAAGTTTTATATTTATGAACTTTCCTATTGGCATTCACACAATTGCAAATATGATTTTGTTTTTGAGTATTTTTGTGTTGATGTACATGTCTAGTATACATGAATGCGTGTTTTGCTTTTGGAATCTTAGTTCTAGAGTCTTGTGAGCTTAATGTAATCATTTTGGGATTTTTGGGTTTGGTTTATGCATTAGTGTTTTTTACAACTTCAACACTAGAGATTTGAGTTGTAGATGATTTCACAAATGTTGGTTTACTAGAAGTAGCATTGGTTGAGCCATTGAATCCTAACCTTGTTTCAAGGAGGGTGACCTTTGATTATCAATCAATGTATCTAATGCTTCCTTTCCCTTATGAAACTTTGAGATAGATTCTTTAAGTTCTTTTAATTCATGCATCAAAATTTCATTTTCCTTGGTCACATTCTCTAAGCTATGTGAATTTTTATTCAATTCATCAATTGATTTTAATAATTGTTCATTGAGGTTTTTAATTCTAATGTAGAATTTTTCAAGCATACAAAATCTTTTTCCAGCTTAGAGCATTTGTCCTTATAGAATTTTATCTTAGAAAAATATTTTTCTATCATAAGGTTCATATGCTTAATCATGTCACTAATCATCTAAAGCATCAATATCATTTTCATCATATGCAATTAAATTCAAGGATTGAGTACCTACCTCATTGGATTCATCCTCAAAAGCCATGAGACATAGATTGCCAATTCCTTCTTCCTCTTCTTCTTCTTCCTCACTTGAGGAAGAGTCATCCCATGTAGCTTTGAGAGATTTCTTCTTTTCTTTGTCCCATTTCTTCTTGTTTTCAACTTAAAGCAATTCGATTTGATATGACCAGATTTGCCACATTTGTAACATTTCACTTCATTCTTTTTATCTTTATCTTTAAAAGAGGATTTAGAGAATGTACCTTTGTTAGATTGCAATCTTCTCTTTCTTTTGCAATCTTCCTTTTTGAAAATAATGCCATTTCTTCTTCATCATCACTTTCTTCATTGCTTGAGCTCTCAATTTCTTTAAATGCTTTGAGAGCTATTGGTTTCCTCTTCTATTTTTCACCTTGTTCTTCTTCTCTTTCAGTGTGCAACTCAAAGGTGAGTAGTTTTTTGACAAGTTCATCAGTTCTCAAAGAGCTAAGATCATGTGCTTCTTCAATTGAAGAAACTTTGGATTCAAAGTTCTTCTTTGCTCTTAGAGCTCTCAAGATTTTGCTGTTGACTTCATCTTGATCATATACCTTGCCATATTTTTTCAATTCATTGATGATGGCAAGCAAGCAATTGGTCATGTCGGTAACATTTTCATTGGGCTTCATCTTGAATATTTCATACTCATGTATATGCATTTGCTTCTTGGTGAGCCTCACTTGGGTGGTACCCTCATAATAGTTCTTAAGCATTTTTCAAATGCAATGAGCACAAGTGAGATGTTGGACTCTCCCACCTTCTTCTCTCGAAATAGAATTCATCAAGATGGAGGCTGCCCTATGATTTTTGAATCTATCCCTTGTATTCATACTTGACCATTGTGGTTTGGGAAGAGGAACTTGGACACCTCAACTTCATGAGTTGGAGGTTTCCACTCATTTTAAAAATAATCCCAAAGCTTAATTCCTTTACTATCTAGGAACAAAGAACATTTTGTATTTCCAATAGGAATAATCGGTTCCATCAAAGTAGGGTCTAAGGATAGAGTTGAAATTTCCATGAGAGTTTGAGGTGGATGAAGAAGTTGCCATTGTAGATCAAATTTCACAACTAGGTTTAATAAATTTTTTTAAAATTTGATATCAATTGTTGTCCATAGATGGCAACCAGGGGGGTGAATTGGTTGGTTTGAAGAATGAGGAAAATTCAAAATTCAAAACCCAAAATTAAAGAACAAGAAATATAGAAGATATAGAAGAAGGTTAATTATAAGATGGAATAATGAACAGAAAGATTTATAGTGGTTTTGATTTACCTTGATCCTACATCCACTTCCTTAACAACTTTTTAAGGTTCCACTAGCTTTGAGTTTTTACAAGCTTAACTCTAACTTGGTGCTTTCACAAGCTCACACCAAACTTTACAATGGTTTGAGATCACACACCTCACAACCCTTACAAGAGTTTTCCTAGGCTGACTCTCACAATCTAATAGTTTCCAAGCTCACACTCAAACTTAAGATGGTGTTTAATGCTCACACCCAACACTCAATCAATATAATGTATAATTTTGATGCAAAGAAAATAAATATGTTCAAGTAGGCTATTACAATCACAACAACTTGTAAAAATGAATTTACATATGGTATTTATAACCTTCAAGTATAAACTAGTCGTTTGATGAGTGGTCCAACATGTTTGATTCTTGTCTTCCACTAATTTCTTAGGCAAAGTAATTTCATGGTTGGACTTACCAAGGTCCGGTCAAAATTCTTTAATTTTGGTGAGGAAACATAGTGGTTCGGTCGTATCTTTTGAAATTCTGCTGAATGCTCTTCCAACTGTATATCCACATGGGTTCCACTAATTGAGTGGAGGCCTAACGGCTTCTGACTTATGAATTATTTAAATATTCTGGTCAGAATGCATCAGGGTCCGATCAAAATTTTTTTGGTCCATTGAGCGTACTTCTGGATGGGATCCTCTCTGGATGTTTTTAACAAAATTAGCTTGAAAGGTCTAGTTGTACTTTCTTTTGGTCTAGTTAGACTTTTGCTGGTCCATTGAGAATGTGAGAGTACTTTTGACCATGAATCCTTCTGTGTGTTTTGCAGCATTTTCATCTAATAGTCCGGTCGAAATGCTTCAAGGTTCGATCATACTTTCTGAGGTATGGTGAGAATTTGAGAGTACTTTCCACTGTAAATCCTTCTGTAACATTTTGCTCAATTTAACATGTAAGGTTCGGTTGGACTACTTGATGGTCCAATCAGACTTTTCATAGATCCTTCAAAAAATTAACTTCCTATAAATTGTAACTTAATATAAATGTTAGCTTAGTTCAATTTGATTGCCTAAGATAAAAAAACCGGACTAACAAGACTTATTGAGGAGAAAATAAGATAACATATGTTAAGATGATTTGGCCATGTGAAATGAAAAACCTAGTAATGCACATATCAGAAAGAGTGAATAATTTAAGGTGGATATAGCCAAGAAAGGTAGGAGTAGACCTAAACTAACTTGTATCAAAGTGGTTAAAATGATCTTATGGTTTTACATCTCCCCGAAGATGTGGCCCATAATCACTTCGAGTAAAAAAAGAGAACCTATATAACTAACTTTGTAATATCCCATATAGTACCCTAAAATTTTAGAATGTTTATTTGTGAAAACTGGATTAAATAATTTAAAGTGTATATATGACTAATGGAATAAGAGGGGATGTGTATATGTTGTATATATGAGGATATATACAATATATATACAAGTCAATGGGTTTATTTTGGTCAAAAGATATTTTAGTTATTTAAATGGAATTTATAAGAGTTAGTGGAAGATGATGTAAGTGGGTTGATTATTATATTGGTATAATACTTGGTGGAGAATATTTTGAGGAAAGTGTTTGGTTTAAGAGGTTGACTTTCCTTTCTTTCTTTTTCTTTCATTTTCATCTTCTTCTTTCTTCTTGGCCGGCCATCACCACCATTTTCAAGAGGGAGAGATTTTGTTGCTTCCAATCTCAAGAGATTGAAGGACTTCAAGAGATCAAGTTGGCGTTTTAAGGATTTTCTTCATTTTTGGTAAGTTTCCAACTTGTTTCTTTGTGTTCTTTTGAGTTTGTGTTTTTGGGTTTGTTGGATTGGTTGTTGTAGATGTGTTTTTTGGTTGTTTTGGTATATTTGGGGTTGTGTTGTTTTGTTAACATTAATTTTTGGGGTTGGATTGAAGAGAGAAGGGTTAAGTTTGGTGAAAGAGGCAAGTGTGTGGATTGTGTAAGTTTGAGTTGTGATATATGGTTGTGATTGTGTTTTGATGTTTGTGATTGAGTTATTTTAAGGTTTTCTCAAGTATTATATAGGTTGTTGATGGTTTTGGTTAAGGTTGTTTGGAGTGGAAAAGGGTTTTAAGAAGGTGTTTGTTGGATGTGGCCTTGTTGGTGTCGATTTCAGGGTTTTTGGCCTGACACGCCCATTAACACGGCCATGTCTTTGGGCGTGTTGTTGGTTCTATTTTCTGGGTTGTTGACACAAGCAGTGACACGCCCATGTCACTAAGCGTGTCATAGCTACTGTGTTGTTGGTTTATTGACACATCCAGTGACACGCCCATGTCACTGAGCGTGTCATAGCTTCTGTGTTGGAGGAGAATTGACACGTGCAGTGACACGCCCATGTCACTGGGAGTGTCAAAGCTTTTGTGTTGTGGGTTTAGGGCATGGTCAGGGACACGCCCATGTTGTTGAGCATGTCAAGTGTAGAGTTTGCCCTAGATAGTTCTCTTCCTTATCTTCTTATGTGTATCACTAAGTGAGTGTTGTTAATCACCTTTGGATTAGGTTTTGAAGAGAATTGAGTTACCCTAGCCAAGGTTTAAGGGATATCTTGGAAGAGGAGTTGATAGAGTGGTCTTGTTGCTCTTAGAGGTAAGCACAAATTTTGAATAATTGCATACATTTACATGACATTGAGACTTAACACATTTAGTTTAGAAATGTGTTAAGTTACTTGATACATCGCCGATGAATGAATTATATGGTATGATATGCATAATGTGAATTATGTTGTTGTATCAAAGCAATTGAGTAATATATTAGAAATGAAAGGGAATGTGGAATAACAAGATGAGATATATGAAAACATAATGTAACCAACCGATATTGAGATAAAATAGAAGAATGAGAAAAATGAGAAAAGATGATATACTAAGGTAATGAGCCTAGTTTGATTATGTGAAATGAAATGAGAAATGAATTGTGAAAGAGATTAATAATGAGATAAATGAATTAATTGTATGCCTAGTATGTTATTCGATTTTCAGAGTTCTGGGTTTGGCGGCATGCCTATGAATTGTTGGGCAGGTGAAAAGACCGGGTCGTAAGCCTAGCCCAGCCGATAAATGTGATGTTTTTAGGTTGAAAAGACCGGGCCGTAAGCCTCAAAAACTGTAACAGTCTAGCCGGGTTGAGGACCAAGATACTGGGGCCCAAGGGTCTAGCCGGGTTGAGGTCCAAGAGACTGGGTCTATTACATTATCCATGGATATATATTGCCTACGGTGCTAGACACAAGGTGTCAATATGGACCAAAGCAGTAACTCTGAATTTTGAATAGCATATTAGTTTCGTTTTGGGCCCATGTTTGTCTTTGCTTAAATGTAAATTATGAAATGTGATGCAAATGATTAATATGTTGAGATATAATGTAATGAGTTGATATATTCATATGTATTATGCATTAGCATCACATTGATCTATATTGAATCAAAGTTTGTACCACTACGCTTTCTGCTTAGGGCGATTGTGGTTCATCGCGCAGGTGACAGGGTAGATCCGGTTGTGCCGGAGAGATTGTCTAGACCGAGTCGAGTCTAGGCTTGAGTTTGTGAGAGAATTGTTGAGTTGTGGACATCAAGATCAGAGATGAATTGCCAGCATGTATAAATTCTATAATTTTGTAAACATTGATTTTGATATATATACATATATATTTTCCGCTGCTTATTTAACAAATGTTTTGAATAGACTGTTTTGGATAAACTTTTGGGTACTAATGTTGTATATATATATGTATTTTAACGAAGGAATATTTTATCTATTACTATTTATAATATAGGTTAAATGTTTTAAGTTTACTCGGACTGACTTATGATGATTATATGTTAAAGATTAAAGTTTGGTTTGTTTAAAATGTACTGTGACACCTTTATATCCTCTATACATATATCACATAGTGTATGGATGTATGCGGTATGCGTATATGGGGTACGGGGTTGTTACAAACTTCAATTAACTTGGGATTAAAGTCTTGTTGAGTTGTGTTGAGTTGAGCCTAATTCACCCTCTATTGAGCATTTTACGTATAAACATATTTTAAAATATCAAAAAATTAAAATAAAAATGTATATATTTTTGTTAGTGTTTACTATTTTTTTGAATTTTAATTATATTTATTCATAAAAATTAGCTTTTCAATTTAAAAGTTACATTTTCTAACTTTGATTGAAAATTAGCCTTTAGTTATTAAATTCGGAAACTAACAATTAGAAATACAACTGTTGGTTTTTAGTTTCACTCTACCAAACATTCTATTGAGCAATTAGATACCCAAAAGTTAATCATGAGTCCTTTTGATTTTGGGCTCCTAAAAGAAAGGCCATATGAGCACTGCGCTAGATTGGGAGGATATTAATCATTAATTTTTAGGACATTTACAAAACTTTCTTTAAAAAAAATTATTTTAAAAAATTCTACATCTTTGACAAAGGTTTTCAAAAATACTAAAATCAATATCTAAAAAATATTTCATTCCTCACTAAAATAAGATTTTGTTTTTCAAAAATCTCAGTCTCTCTCATTTCAAATAATATTTTACTACAATTTTCATTTTTTTTTCAAACTTTTACTATTAAATAAATATATTTTAATAAAATAATAAAAATTAATATTTTAAAATATTTTTCAACCACTAAAATGTTTTAATTTCTTATACAGTAAAATTTTAATTTTGATTATAAATAACAAATAACACTAAAAATATAAAAAATAAAATATATAATAATATATTAATAATAATTATTAAATTTTTTTTAATAAATTTTACATATTGTACACATAAAAAAAACTAAAAAATGGGTTAATTTTGTTGTGTAGATGTTGCATGTATATTGTGTGTATATTATATATATTTTATAAATATTGTGTGTATGTTATGTATTTGTTATGTATTTTGTGTATATATTGTATATATATTATATGTATAGAAATTTAAAAATATAAAATTAAATAATTAAATGAATTATGTGAATATTGTATATTTAATGTGTGTATATTTGATAAATGTTGCTTATATGTCACTGTTTTTTGGGTGTATTTTATATATATTATGCGTATATTATGTATATATATTAACAAATTGTGTTTGTTATTACTCGATACTGCAAGTGCTCGGTTTGTAACAAGTAATAAAGTGGGGGTAGAGTATTATTCCCACAAAAAGTACCTATTTGACTAAATAATTTTAAATTGACTATTACTTGAAAATTAATTAATTGGATGGTTAAAAATTACATAACAAATTCTTAATTGAAAATTCAAAAATTGAATTTCAAATTCAAATTGGATAGAACTAATAGCCTATTAAATTAAAAATTCAAATTTAAATTTCAAATAATTTAAGATTAGCAAGTAGGATTAGGTTTCACTAGAATAAGTTTAAATGGGTGATTTTTCAAATTAATTTAAATTTACTTGAATCAAAGTTACCAATTCCTAATTTTCAATATTCTTCTTTCTCAAGCAAGAACATTAATATTGCTAGAATTTAATTCCCTATTCTCATAAGAAATAAATGACAGCAACCAATGTAAGATCAAAAGGAATTAAGTTGGTTTCTCAAAAATTCTTTTATCTCTAATATACAATGTTAAAGTTGTTGATCTTACAATCAAAATCATACATACCTCTCACTAATGATACGATTTTAATAAAATAAGTAATTGGTGGCCAAGCAATCACAAGCATAAAGAACAAGATTCAAGAAAACATTAATTCAAGAAATGAATTTATCAATTTATCAACTAAATACCCATTCTCCATAAATTCTAAATCCACCTAATCACATTAAGGAGATTAGTTGTTTATAGCTAAACTAAAATATAAAAGCAAATAAAATATAAAAACTAATAAGAGGATCCATAACTCTAATATTTCAATAAATAAAATAATGAAGAAATCATAGAAATATAAAATTAAAATTCTAAACTAAAAATGATTATTTAATCTTGATGAAAGAATCTTTGTAGAAGTGGTTTAATCTTCGCAAAAGCACTAGCCTCCTTTTCTATCCTTCTCCTATCATGAAATTGATGTAGGTTTTTGAGAGAAATATGAGATAGAGAGTATATGATCTAAGGGTTCACTATTGAATTTCTCCTTAAAAGGATGCTTTATAGTGTCCCTTTAAATTCCCAAAATACCATAGGATTTAAATGGGGAGTTGCTACCTCAGTAGGTCAAAATTGAGCCTTCCAGTCTAACATATGTATGTTGGATAGATTCAACATGCACATGTTGAAATAAAACCTTCTGTTTCACAAGTCCCAAAAAGTGGAAGCTTTAAAATTTTGAACATAGGCATGTTCAATTGGGCAACATGCCCATGTTGGACATTTTGTCTCCAAATCTGCTTCTTTTTCACTTGAACTTACTCCAAATGTTCAAAATCAAACAACCTGCCAATAGAAACACATTCTATTGCAAAATTCTATAGAAACAAACCAAATTATTGCTTGATGAAATTATATTGAATGAAAAATCAAAGACAAAAGCAAGTTCGTCAACTCCCCAAAATTTAAGATATTGCTTATCCTCAAGCAATATGCTAGACTCAATTTTCAAGAAAATGTGGACTCTTTTCTTAGATTTTTTATTCAAAAAGAAATTTCATCATGTGCAATAGACCTCCACTTCTCAAGAAAGTTAGTTATACATCTCACATTGTAACATTTTCTCCTATAGTATACAAAATTCAAAAGTTAAAGTGGTTGCACTTCAGATAGACACATACTCTCATCTCTTGCAAAGAATACCTAGTTCTTTAAGAATATGGTATGTCTCATATGTATTCTTATAAAGTCTTCCCCCACTAATTTTTCTTGCCAATTATAGAAGAATCATCATGTCTTTATAAGCTTGTAATGTATCTAAAAAGGTTTTGGCTAAAGTGAAGCTAAAATTTTCTACAAAATTAAACTTTTAAAGGACACAAAACATTAACTTGAGTGATTCTTCTATTTGCTTAAGATTTTGTTGCACTCATTCACTTTTTACTTTACTAATTCTTCAAAACTTTGAATTTGATTCGAGCTGGTGTATAATGTTATTATTTTAGATATTCTCTCAAACTCAAATATTTGATAATACTGGAGAATTTCACTTAAATTCAATAGCTTTTATCAAAATTTTAGCTTTGCCATTACCTTCTTTAATTGTATAACTAATGGTCCTCAAAAGGTTCAAATATATTAGGGTGGAAATTTAAGACATCATATATAATATAGAAACGCAAGCCAAAACAAATTAGTAACTAGTGGAAAATTCATAATTAGGTAGATATATGGATTGAGCTGGCAAAAAATGCCTAAATCATATTCTCATATCCTCACCAAGAATCCTATTTCTCCTCAAAGACCATTCTAAGCATGTTCTAAGCTCAGACAAAAATTAAGGCTTCCTAATAGGACTAAAGGAGTAAGTACCCTCTCCAAATAAGCATACACCCCTAAAACCATGAATTCGGTATACTAAAGGAGAAAACTCTAATAAAAGATATGCTTCCTTCCTCCTCAAAGTCTATCAATCAAAATGCACATAGAAATTCATACCATTTAGACAAAAATTTCTATCATTATTGAAAATAATACACAATGAAAATAACTCCTATCACAAAGAAATTTAAAATAAATAATCCGTATATCATATCAACACAAAAAATGCTAAAGACAATAAAACCCAACCTAATCATCCATATTAAAAACCAAAATCCAAACTTAATAACAAAACCAAACCATCCAACCATCATCCAGATAAAAGTAAAACAAACTGAAAGTAAAAAAAAGCAAACTAAATTGTTCTCAAACAACTAAAAAGCAATAAGAAGTAATGAAAAATCATTATTCAGAATTTAGAAACTTCATTGTGTGAATTCACCCCAAAGTCAAAGTAGACATTGTCCCTAATGTCTAAGGGAAAATAACATTCTCATTAGCAGGTGGAGGAGATGGATGTGAAGCATGCCTCAAACTGGATAATTAATAAATATAATCAATGTTGCAGTCAATATGATCCAGCTGGCTATTGGTAGCGATATCAAGATCAGTTAGGTATCTCTTCATGCTCTTCATCTGTCTATTCATGTTAATCTACAAGGTATCCATCCAGCTATCAATTGTACTCAAAAAATTAATTAAAAGATCTAGATAGTATGCAAGCAAGAGTTGTTTGAGGGATCAGATCATCAGCAATCTCCAAAGAAGCCTCCCTTGGTATCTATTTTTGTTTATTCGCTTCTTTATGCTTGATCACATACCTGTTTCTTTACACCTCAACCATACATATGATAACCAAACTATTTATATCAATCTTCATTGAACCTTCAATAGGCTTCAATGTGGAAACATTAATTTCTAGAAATCTATTAATTTGGGTAGTATAACCACCAATAAGAACAACACCTCTTGTATATTTCAGCACCTCATTTTCCTAGCAAACCAAACTCCCATATTATAAGCTCTTCATGTGACCATGCAATGTAACAACCATAATTCATTACTACTCACTATCCTAATATTGTCACCTCTTCCAAAAAGTGAGTTAGCTAAGACCTGATGATTGTAATGATGCACTGGATTTGCTAAGTCAGAAGCCTTAAACCTACTAGAATCATAAGCAGTTGTACCCCTAGCTTTTCCCAAGCTTCTTGTTCTTTATATTCTTCATATTTTTTAAGTGAGCTAGAATGTCCTTCTATCCTAAATACATCATTTAACTTATCAATAGTGAGAGTAAAATTATGATTCACTAGCCTAAATAAAATTGAACCAGAGTTTTTAAAAAGCTTATCATGTAGAGTGTAAGAATATGAACTTAGAAACTCATGAACCAACTCAACATAGTTGGGTCATTGAATCATAACAAAATTCCCCAAATTAGACCTATTAAACAAGTCAATTACCTCATTGTACCATTCCAATTTTAGCAATATGGGAATGTTGATGTACCTAGAAGGAAACACTCTATGCCTACTATGAATGTCATATTTCTTTCTTTGATCTTCATTCTAAAAAGTAATAAAGGGAAATGATTTACTAGAGGCAAGGAAGTAGGCGACCTATGCATAGGAGAGGGTGTAGAGTCTCATTGGTGCTTAGGTGAGGAACCCAAAGAATGAGATGGTGAAGGTAATAACACAAGCTTTGCCTTCTGAGTTCTCAAGGATTCACCCTTGCACTTTGGATTGGTCCTCTTATGAGAAATTAATTTGGTTCTTGAACTCATTATCACTTGACTCTATAAGAAAGAGTAACAAATTAATTTTTAAGTCAAGAAGAAATAGTTAAACTTAAAATTTCTCAAGAATAATGGCATAATCTCTTAAGAATTTCAAACAATATGATAATCTTCAAAGATTAACCAAAAACCCTCAAAATCCTAACAAAATTTGCAACAATTTCACACAATCCATCAATATTCCAAGTAGAAACAAGAAAACATCAAATAGTTAAAGATTAATAATCAACAATTAACAAAAATCCTTCCCAAAACTCAAAATTCACATATAATCTTCTAAATTATTAATGTGACCAATAAAAGACAATTAAAATCTTCAAAAATTGAAGAAAAATCACAAAAACCCAAATAAAATTACAAAAATAAAATCTAAAATCAACAAGATACCCAAAATCTCTTGCCAAAACTCTTCAAATTTTTTATATTTGTTGATAAAAACTTAGTTTTAATGAATGGGTAAGTGAATAATGAAAGCAATTTGATGGATTTTAGTGGATAGTTGAAAAAATTGAAAGTAGAGAGAGAAAGAGGGAGTTTGGGTTTAAGTAGAGTGAAAAAACTTGAAAAAGTGGCTAGGGTTTTCAAAAAGAAGAAAGACAATCCTTTATAATACAGCTCGACACGGGTATGTTGAGTAAGTTCAACATGCCCGTGTTGAAATTTGTTAGGCTCCCAATTTTTTTTTTAAATTTCATAAAAACTTCTAAAAGCTAAATACTGAGCATGGAAATGTTGAGCTGGGCAACATGCCCGTGTTCAGCAATTTAAATCTACCATATTTTTTAATTTACAAAAAGGACATATTCAATTTCTTGAACATGGGCGTGTTGAATCATCTAACATGCCCATGTTTAAATTTTAGCTCTGCCAAAAATTTTCTCCTTTAATTCAATTTTTTGAACATGGGCTTGCTAACTGTGTTGAGTTTTTTTTATCATTGCACCTCAAAATTTATGGTTCAGAAACCTACAAACTAATTGATTGAAATTAGCAAAGGCTCCCTTTAATAAGAATAAATATTTAAAATAAAAAAATTTTTAAAATAATGAAAAAAAGTAAAACATAAAATTTAAATAAAAAAATAAATAGAAATTTGTGTGCCTCCCAATAGTGCTAAAGTCATTAGCTCGGCGGTGCCTTTGAAGCTCAAATCTTAAAATAATAAACTAAAGCCTTGTCAATCGATTCCCCAACTACATACAGCTTTAATCTTTGTCCATTATACGTAAAAACTTCATTTGTGTTATTCTAAATGTCAACTACCCCTAAAGAATGAATTTTCACCACCTTGAACGGCCCTAACCATCTAGCCTTAAGCTTTCTAGGAAAATGTTTAAATGTAGAGTTAAACAATATAACAAATTAACCCTCTTGAAAAGTATGTTCTCGAATATGTTTATCATGCCATGCCTTCATTTATTCTTTATATAATTTAGCATTCTCATATGAATTAAGGGGCAACTCCTTAAGTTGACTCAATTGAAGTAACCTCTTGTCGCTGCCTCTTTCATATCAAGATTCAGTTGCCTCATTGCCCAATAAGCCTGATGCTTTAATTCAACTGGAAGTTGACAAGCCTCTCCCATTACAACCTATATAAAGATATTGCAATTGTTGTCTTAAAAGCAGTCCCATAAGGCCATAGATCATCATCCAATTTAAGTTCCCAATCTTTTCTAGACCTTCCCACTATCTTCTCCAATATCCACTTAATTTCCCTGTTAGAATCTCTACTTGACCAATCGTCTATGGATCATAGGGTGTAGCCATCCTGTGATGAACTCCATGTTTCTTAAGAAGGGTTTCAAAAGCTTTGTTGCAAAATTGTGAACCTCCGTCACTAATAATGGCTCTTGGTACACCAAACCTAGAGAAAATAGACTTCTTGATGGGTCACCACTTTAGAATCATTAGTCAAACTTGCAATTGTCTCTACCCATTTTTATACATAATCAACCACTACAAGAATATATTGGTTTTTCAAAGAGGAAGGAAATGGTCCCATAAAATCACAAACATCAAACAATTCAACTTCAAAAATAGTATTTAAAAGCACATAATCTCTTTATGAAATATTTTCTACCCTTTGACAATGATCATATCTCTTAATAAATTTTTTTGCATCTTTGTACAATATCAGCCTAAACAAACCCAATTGCCACACCTTAGCAATTATTTTTGAAGAACTTACATGTCTCTTGGACTCTCTACAGTGACAAAACTAGAATATGGCCTAAAAAGTTCTTTTTTCGGAACACATCTACAGACCATCTCGTCACTATAATGCTTGAACAATAGAGGATCCTCCCATATAAAATGCTTCATCTTAGAGAATTTTTTTAATTAGCATTAAATTTAGATGGAACAATCTTGCTTACCGGATAGTTGACAATATCTGCATATAAAAGAAAATTATTTTTTAATGTGTATAATTGTTCATCAAAAAATGTTTCATTGATTGGAATTTCCTCTTTATCAATTATCCCTAACTCTAGTGCAGAGAGATGGTTAGCAATAACATTCTCTAACCCTTTTTTATCTCCAATCTCCATATTAAATTCCTGAATCAAAAGCACCCATCAGATTAAGCATTGATTTACAACATTTTTGTTCATGAGATACCGGATGGTGGCATGATCAGTGTACACTCTTACCTTTAATCCAATGATGTAAGATCAAATTTTATATGAAAAATAGACCACCGTGAGCATCTTGTTTGCTATGGTATTATAATTTACTCGAGCATCATCAAGCAATTTGCTGACATAATAAATGGCATAGCACATTTTATCTTTGCTTTGGTAATGTATAGCTCTTATTGTATACTTGCATTACAATAAACCATTAATTTTAGCCAGGAATGAATTTGGTTCTAATTAAAAGGCCCCAATCAAATATGGTTCCAATTAAAAAGTCCCAATCAAATATGGTTCCAATTAAAGAGCCCCAATCAAATTTGGATCCAATTAAAAAAAAACCCAAACCGACTCTAGTCCAATTTAAAAAGTCAAAACAATTAGACCAGCCCACAACTCATGATGAATTGGCCATGCTAGTTAGACATGAACAAAGGCTCATGGTGAATTGGTCATGCCAATTCCCCATGAGCAATTGGCCGGCCTTAATTTAGACAATTTTAGTTATGCTAAGACTCAATCTAGCTCGGGATTTCCTAGGTTAATTAGGATTGTGTAACATATGGCTTGCCCTAATATTGCCTATAAAAAGGGAAATTAACAAGAGCAAGGGGAGAGACACAAGGAAGAAACACAAGGGCAATCTTTATCAATTAAGAGCCACAATTAATATACAACAACTTATGAGCAAAAAAGAGTGAAAAGATATAGAGAGTAAATAAAGATACAATAACCAAGACACACAGTAACTAATCCTAGGGTTACTTGGTTCACCAAAAACTTAGTTGTTCCAAAACTATCATAAAATCTCAAGGCTAAACACAACATTAATTTTCACAGAGAGATCGTATCGAGTCTTGGTTCAATAATATTATTTGGTGGAACCTACAACACAGGTATGATTTTCAATACTTGAATTTATTCAATTCGATAAATTATCATCTTATTTATTCTATAACATTGCATATCTATTTTAATCTATTTTGTTTTTGTTTGATTAAATATAGAAACCCTATTTTGTAAACATTAATACTCTAATTGCATGTTTTAACCTTAGTTTTGTGATTTAAAACCCTAATTTATAAATTGTGATTGTGGCAGATTGTTCAAATAATGTTATCTTGTTATTAATATAATTAATAGCATATATTCTGGAGGTAGCAACTCATTCAACTAGTATAGTAAATCATTTGCCTTTTGGGGGTACTGCCACCTTGACCCCTGCCCTCTAATTGGCTAGCAGGACCATCGTATGGATTGTATCCTATATTTTGTTAAATGGTTAATATTAAGATATGTTTGTGGATTGCAATTTTTAAAATTAATCTTAACTTCCTTTTAATTAAGCCCTAATTTTATAATTCTTTGTATGATAATCAATTATATGTTTGATTATTTGGTTATTATCAATGGTTGAATGGCATTTATTTATTATTTGGATTTTAAGGATGCAAAAGGCATGTTTCCACTTGTGGGTGCCTTATTTGTTTAATTTATTTAGTTTTTGTAATTTAATTTATTTAAGGACTTTAGGACAATTTTAAAGGACACATTTCTACCTTTTGGTAGGTATCCTATTTTATTTATTTTCTATGGATCTTGAACATTTGCAAGGGCATGTTTCCATATTGTATGAGTGCCTATTTTATTTTATTTATAATATGCTATTTTTATTTCAATAATTGCTTGTAATATGAATAATATCATACTAATTTAAGAATTTAATAATATTTAAACCTGAAAAGGAGGCCGGTTCCAATGAACTGGGCATTATAGAGGTGTTGGGCCATTTTATATCTTCCCTATGCATACCTAACTTTCTGAACTAGTAGGGGTTGAAAATTCCTTAGGAATCAAGTCATCCAACCCTTTCTATCTTCTTAGCCTATTCAGGTGACGACTCCTATTCTTTGGGTCTAGGCTCGTGTTCTCTAATGCCTAGAGCCTAATAGTGCTAAAGTCATAAGAACTATTTCATCGGGAGTGGGGGTGAAAATTTTTGCTCATAATGGTAAATACTAGTCAAAGGAGCAATAACTGGAGCAGTAGTCAAAGCCTTCTTCAACCTATCAAGAACAATAAGACAATCATTAGAAAATAAAATTTAGCATTCTTACTCAATAAATCACATAAATGTTTATAAATTTTAGAAAAATCCTATATGAATCTCCTATAGGATCCAACATTTCCAAGACAACTCTAGTTTTTTTTGACATTAGTTGGTGGAGGCAACTTCTAAATGATTTCAACTTTGGCTCCATCTACTTTTATCCTTGCTTGAGAAACTTTATGCTCAAGGATCATCCCTTCTTCTACCAAGAAATGGCATTTCTCCCAATTTAGAACAATATTTGTTTCTTCATACCTTTGAAATACTCTTGCTAAGTTTTGCAAATAAATTTCAAAAGAAGTACCATAAATAGCGAAATCATCTATAAAAAATTCATAAACCATTATGCAAAATCACTAAATCATCATGCAACGTTGAAATGTAGCAGGTATGTTACCTAAACTAAAGGGCATCTTCCTATAAGAAAAAGTACCAAAAGGACATGTGAAGGTTGTTTTACCTTGATCTTCTGGGGCTAGAGGCATCTAAAAATACACTGAGTACCCATCTAACAAATAAAAGAAAGAATTACTAGCTAATCGCTCCAACATCTAATCAATGAAAGGTAAAGGAAAATGGTCCTTTCGAGTGGCCTTATTTAATTTTCTATAGTCAATACACACTTGCCAACCTGTAACTATCCTCGTTGGGATCGATTCATCTTTCTCATTTTTAACCACAAGTCATACCTCCTTTCTTTGGAACCACATGTACTAGACTTACTAAAGGGATATCTAAAATTGGGTAAATAATACCTGCATCTAACAACTTAATATTCTCTGCCTTAACTATCTCCTACATGTTAAGATTTAACCATTTGTGTGCATCTGTAATCGGTTTACAGTCATCCTCCATCAATATCCTATGCATACACAAAGATGGGCTAATCCTTTTAATATCTGAAATAGTCCAACTAATAGCCTTCTTAAATTGCCTAATCATATCTAATGTCTATTCTAATTGGTCCTCAGATAATTGAGCATTTACAATTATAGGTAAGATATCATTAGGTCCTAAAAAGGCATATTTCAAATAAAAATGTATTGCTTTCAACTTAAGCTTTGAGGATTTCTCAATGGAGGGGGTGGTAAAGGTGTAGATCTTCCTATCTCTTCAAATCCCTTAAAAGCTATGGGTGGTGTCATTTATAAGGCATAAGTACAATTTGCAATCTCTTAGTTGTCATCTTCTTGGGTTGCACTAAGGATCAAACAAGGCTCTAGGTCCTCCTTAAATTCTTTTTTGTAGACTTCTTGAACTAAATCATCAATAACATTAACCCTAAAACAATCTTTCATAAAACTAGGTTCTTTCATTGACTCAGTAAGGTTAAGCTCTATTTTTCGATCACCTACTTATAAAGTCAACTTCCTACCTTTCATATCTATCATTGCCCCCTACAGTAGCCAAAAATGATCTTTCTAAAATTAGAGAAATTTCAATATCCTCTTCCATCTCAAGAATAACAAAATCAACAGGAATATAAATTTGTCAAATTTGACCAACACATTCTCTACAATTCCCAAAGGTAATTTCACTTATCGATCTGCCAATTGAAGTTTCATCTTTATGGGCTTCAAGAATGTGAATCTAATCTTCCTACAAAATGAATTTGGCATTAAACTTATACTTACACCTAAATCACTTAAAGCTTTATTAAAATCAAATTCACTAATAGTGCAATGTATAAAAAAAACTCCATGGATCTTTCAATTTGGATGGAACTTTATTTGAGATCACTACACTCCATGGATCGTTCGCCGATTCGTCCGATTTTTATTTTTTATTTTTTTATTTTTTATTTTTATTATTAAAAAATAAATATTATATAAATATTTAAAATCTTTTTTTTTCTTTTAACATACTAAATAATAAGTATTATATTAAAATAAATAATAAAAATTATAAAAATTATTTCAGGCTGTTTTAAAATATTAGACTAGACTTGGTCAAAAAATAAGGGTCTACATAAGTGGTCTTGTGATGTGCCTTCTTTATAATCATACCTGCATGTACATACACGTACATATACAAGAACCATAGATAGATGTATATCATTAGCCAATTAGTAGTCATGGTATTTATGTTTTATGCCGAAATTCTTATACATTTATTTGTGTACATATATTTTACCAAATTAAAAATAGCCAAATCTTATGATTCTAGGTTTTTTTAAAGCTTTAATCTTTTATTCAGCTTAACTATTTAGATCAATTAATATTTTTACTTAAGTATTATCAACTTGTAGTATTATGTTAGCCAAACCATTGGCTTGATAAACTCTATTTTGATCTTAGTTAATCAAATTGAATGGTACTAATATTTGTATCAAGTTACATTTTACAGGAATTTAATTTCTAGAGAATTGTCATGAAGTCCGATCGGACCAACAACCAGCCCGACCGGACCATGGTATGCAAATTGAAGAAATATCATCTAGTAAAGTTCACGGTCACTGGTACTCCCAAAATCGCAGCATACCAAGCTTAGACCCATTGAACTAGTGATGTTTCGATCATACTAGTGAAACGATATTCAAAAATTATAGCTTATTCACCCAATTAGTGGATGCCACATATACTAGCCATTGAAGAATTTTTTTCCTGAAATTCAAAGAGCACGTCTGGACCAATAAAAGTCTGACCGAGAAACATCTAATCCAACAAAACTAAAGGAAGTCCAACCATGAACTTGCTCTGAATAATGATTGAAGTAGGAGACAAGAATCAAACATGTTGGCACCCACTGCAAATGGCTTGTTGAAGGCTTGAAGGCTATAAATACCTCAAGAAACCTCATTTTTTCATAGTGATTGTGATTATAATAACAAGATAAACATCTTTCATTTATCTGCACGAAAATTTATATTTTTATTCTTTGTGTGTTGGGTGTGAGCATTAAACACCATTGTAAAGTGTGAGCTTTGAAACACTTAGGTTTTAGAGTGAGCCTAGAAAAACTGTTATTGGGTTGTGAGGATAATACTCAAACCTTGTTAAAGTTTGGTGTGAGCTTGTGAAAACACCAAGTTTGAGTTGAGCTTGTAAAAACTCAATATTAGTGTAACTTTAACAATTTATTAAAGAAGTGGATGTAGGATTGAGATAATCCGAACTACTATAAACTCTTTGTGTTTGTTCTTCTCTACTGTACTTCTTTTCTTCATCTTGTTTTTATTTTTTAATTTGCCATCACCTCTTCAAATCAACTAATTCAACCCCTCCCCTCTTGGTTGCCATCTTGGGGTAACAATTCAAAATTTCAATAAGCTTAATTGTTAATTTGATCCATAATGATAGCCATACAAACAAAAACCTCTACATCAACTTCTACTTCCACCACAATTGCTTCTTCACATGGAAATATAAACTCTTACCTTAGAACTTACTTTGATGGAACTGCCTTTTCTTATTGGAAATACAAAATGTATTTGTTCCTTGATAGTGAGGGAATTGAGATTTAGAAGTATGTGATTGAGGAATGGAAACCTCTAATTCATGAAATTGATGGTGTTCAAGTTTCGCTTTCTAGAGAATACTCGAAAGCTCAAGAAAAGGCTCTTTATAAAAATAATCGAGCAAGTTCTATTTTGGTGAGCTGCATATCTAAAGAGGAAGGTGGAAGAATCCAACATCTTACAAGTGCCTATAGCATTTGGAAAACTCTTGAGAACATGAGGGTACCATCCAAGTGAGGTTCATTAAGACCCAAATATTAATGCATGAGTATGAACTCTTCAAAATGAAGCCAAATGAAAATATCACCAAAATGACAAATCGATTGCTTGCTATTATAAATGACTTAAGGAAGTATGGCAAAGTTTATTCTCAAGGTGATGTTAATAGAAAAATCTTGAGAGCACTTAGAGCTCATCCCAAGAAGAACTTTGAATCAAAAGTTTCTTCAGTTGAAGAAGCTCATGATCTTAGCAAATTAATGGCCGATGAGCTAGTTAGAAAACTCCTCACCTTTGAAGTGCATATTGAAAAAGAAGATGACAAGGGTGAGAAGGAAAGAAGAAAATCAATAACTCTCAAGGTAATCAATGAAGTTGATAGCCCAAGCGAGGAAGATAGTGGTGATGATGAAGAAATGGCAATGCTATCCAAAGGAGTTAGTGATTGAAAGAGAAAAAGAAGAATGCAAGCTAAAGGTAACTTCTCCAAATTTTCTTTCAAAGTTAAAGAAAAGAAAAATGAAGCAAAATACTCTTAATGGTTAAAACCAGGTAATATCAAAATGGAATGTCCCAAATTGAAGAGCAAGAAGAAATGGGATAAGGAAAGGAAGAAACCTCTCAAAGGTATATGGGATGATGATACCTCTAGTTTATAAGAGGAAGAAGAAGAGTAAGGAATTTCAAATTTTTGTCTCATGGCTATGGGAGATAATGATGACTTCAATGAGGTACATATTCCTTCTTTAAACTTTGATTATGATAATGATGATGATGCATTAGATGATAGTGATTTAATTGAGCATATGAATCTTACAGTACAAAAATATTTTTCAAAAATAAAATTCTATAAAAAAAATACTCTTAAGTTAGAAAAGGATTTTATTTCACTACAGAATACTACTTTAGAATTAAAGACTTCAAATGAACAATTGATGAAATCTTTGAACGAAATATCAAAAAATTCATCTAGCCTAGAAAATGTTACTAAAGAAAATAAAACTTCAAAAGAAAAAATAAATGAATTAAACAATTCCATTTTAAAATTTGAAAAAGGGAAAGAAGCATTATATATAAAAATTACTGTTCAAAGGTCATCCTCCTCTAAATATGGTCTAGGATTCAATAGCTCAATTACGACTACATCTAATGCACCAACATTTGTAAAAGCATCCATAACTCGGACGACTAATGTTGAGGTTATAAGGAATACAAATGCACACATAAAGCCCAAGAGTCCAAACAAGACCACTCAAGGCTCACTAGGATCTAAAACAAACATTTTCTAAAGCCAATCATGCATATATGTATTCAAAACATTATCATAAGAATAAGCATGCATAAAAAAAAAGCAAATGTCAAACATACTGTGAGCGGAGATTTTCGCCCCAACTCCCACGTGGAATGGTTCTTGCGACTTCGGTACTGTTAGGCTCAGGGCTTGGACAACACAGGCCTAAACCCGGAGAAATTGGAGTTGCCACTTTGATGGCCCAAGAAAAAAGAAAGGGGTGGATGACTCGATTCCTAAGGAATCTCCAACCCCTTATTGGGTTCAAAAAGTTGGGTACGTGTGGGGAAGGTGAGAATGACCCAGCAGCCCCACAACGCCCGGTTCATTAAAAACGGCCTCCTTTTCAGGTCTTAATATTATAAAATTCTTAAATAGAATGACATTATCTATACAACATGTGATCATAAGAATAAATAATTACTTTATTAAAATCATAGCAATGTCTAAACAAAATAAATAAGTGGACACCCATCCAAGGAAGGAAACATGCCCTTACATTGTTCAAAGTCTAAAACCAACTAGGACACCCACCAAAAGGTGGAAACGTATCCTTTACATTAATCCCAAAATATGAAAAATAATTTAAATTACATGAAGTTTGATTAATGCGACACCCACAATATGGAAACATACCCCTTACATAATGAAAAATAAAGTAAACTAATAAAAGACATTCAATCATTCATTATGAAAGTAAACCATTCATTTTAAGCCAAATAAAAATCAAGATATGAAGATGTAAACTAAGTATGTAAAGAAGGATTCAAAAAGACTAAATATACAAGCTAGGGTTTATGAATTATGGTTTAGGAAACTAGGGTTTATGGTTTTAAATTATTGGAATTAGGGTTTTAGATTATGGGGTCTTGGTTTTGGGAATCACAGTTTAAGGATTTTAAGGCTCCTTGACTAGGGTTTGGGAAAATTGGGTTTTGACATTTTGGAAACAAATTAGGGTCTTCTCATATTAGGGTTTTAAGTCTACTAGGCTACGATTTTGGTGTTTTGGGTAGAATAACTTGAAAGTAGTGTTTTTGGATGACAAGTCTTAAAAAAGATTAGGGTTTTGATTCATTATTTTAGAAAAACAGTGATTTGGGGAAATAAATTAAGGTTTTGGAAAAAACGATTAGGGTTTTGGGATTTAATGAAACAGTATAAGGTTTTGGACAAAAATAATTTAAGGCTTTAAGTTCTAACAAAATAATTTAGGGTTTTTGGGATTAATTAGCCACTAGGACATTAGGGTTTAAGGGTTTTAAGGAATTAGATGAGGGTTTAAGGATTTAATGAATTAGATTTTTGGTTCATAAAACATATAATTCAGATTTAACAATTTTATGCTACTGGACAAATTAATATCAAAATATATCAATGAAACATTTAAAAGAAAGCATGTTATGCTACTGTGAAAAATTATTGGTTAAGATCAAACCTTCTTTATTGGTTCCACCACAATTGCAACATTGGAATTCTAGGGAAACCTTGATCAAGAAACACAACTTGTTGCCTTGTTGATGGAAGTGTTCTTCTTGTTCTTGGCTGCTTCGGGTTGCTTCAAGATTTAAAAGTCCAATTGTAATCCCTAAGTAATTTTTTTACCGTCCTTTATTTTGTGTTTTAAAGCTAGTATTTATAGAATTTTTAAAGTAAAACCTGATATCTTAAGGAAGTTCAAGCTATTTAGGAAATTAATTGACCTTTTTAAGTGAAAATTGAATTTTAGCAAAAATTGGCCAATGCACTGGCACGGGCTACTGAGACGCGAGCAATGGGCTAGGATGCTAACATTTGGGTGAGGGCCTACAAGGTACTGCCCTAATTCACTACAGATTATGCCTATGACAAATTGGCCCAGGCCAATTCGCTGCAAGCCCTTTCAGCCTGTGGCGAATTGCCTTGCTGCTTGTCGCTCACTAATTGGTCCATCCGATTTTTTATTTTTTTTATTATATATATATATATTTTTAAAAAATAAATAAATAAATAAATAAATAAAAAATACCACAAAAATTATTTTGGACTTATTTTAAAATATTGGACTAGACCTGGTAAAAAATTACGGGTCTACAATTTGCCCCCTGCATGAATGATCTGAGACTTTTAGTAGAAGAGAGTAAAAAGCAACATGACTCTGAGCAAATTTTTTTGAGGATGGCTTCTCGACCCAAGATTTGGGTATTTAAACCCGAGATTGGGTACTGGACTCAAAAATATTTTGGGTTTAGGTTCTTAGACCCGAGAATGGGTACTTGGACCCAATACTGAATTGATTTGGATACTTGGACCTGAGACTAGGTAATAGGACCCAAGATTGAATTTGATTTGGGTACTTGGACCCGAGATTGAGTATGATTTGGGTACTTGGACCCGAGATTAAAAAATAATTTGGGTACTTAGACCCAAGACTGGGTACTTGGACCCATGATTGAATTTGATTTAGGTTCTAGACCCAGGATGAGTTCTGGACTCAAAAATAATTTAGGTTTTGAACCCGGCGATGAGTTCTAGACTCGAAAATAATTTGAACTCTGGACCTGGTGGTGAGTTTTGGACTTAAAATGATTTGGGCTCTAGACCCGGTGGTGAGTTCTGGACTCAAATATGATTTGGGTTCTAGACTCGGTGGTGAGTTCTGGACTCAAAAAATAATTTTGGTTCTGGACCCGGAATGAGTTCTGGACTCAAATATGATTTGGGTTCTGGACCGGTGGTGAGTTCTAGAATAAAAAATGATTTGGATTTTGGATTCGGTGGTGAGTTCTGAACTAAAAAATAATTTGGATTTTTGACCCGGAATGAGTTCTGGACTCAAAAAATGATTTGGGTTCTGGACATGGGGGTGAGTTCTAGACTAAAAAATGATTTGGGTTTTGGACTCAAAAAAGATTTGGGTTCTGGACCCGGTGGTGAGTTCTGGACTCAAAAATGATTTGGATTACGGACCCGATGGTGAGTTTTGGACTCAAGAATAATTTAGATTCTGGACCTGGTGGTGAGTTCTAGACTCAAAAAATAATTTGGGTTTTGGACCCGGAATGAGTTCTAGACACAAATATGATTTGGGTTCTAGACCCGATGGTGAGTTCTGGAATAAAAAATGATTTTGGTTTTGGATCTGGTGGTGAGTTCTGGACTAAAAAATAATTTGAGTTTTGGACCCGGAATGAGTTCTGGACTCAAAAAATGATTTGGGTTCTAGACCTGGGGGTGGGTTCTAGACCTGGGGGTGAGTTCTAGACTCAAAAATCATTTGGGTTCTGGACCCGGAATGAGTTTTATATTAAAAAAAGATTTGGGTTCTAGACCCGGTGGTGAGTTCTGGACTAAAAAATGATTTGGATTATGGACCCGGTGGTGAGTTTTGGACTCGAGAATAATTTAGATTCTGGACCCGCTGGTGAGTTCTGAACTAAAAAATGATTCGGGTTCTGGACCCTGTGACTATAAAAGATAATTGTAGTTAGTAGAGCATTAATAATAAACCTGTAAAATTGCAAAAAAAATAGCAAAAAAATTAGCTATTTTTTACTATACCTATATCCTCTTGCTATTAGAAATAGTGAGCAAAAAAATTAGAAAGAATGATTTGAATTTACTATTTAGATATTGTTCAGTACTATTTGCTCACTATTTACCAATAGTATTTTTTTAGCTCACGAAATTACTATTCCTTTTTATCTTTTTGTCTAGCAATTCGCCTATATAAAGGCTTTCATTTTTCCTCCATTTCATTCACTTTTATTCAGTTAAAAGTTATATATATATTTGAGTATAGAGAGTTTATCCATCAAATGGAAGGAAGGCATGCTTCAAGATCCGGACCTCAATCTAATGTTGAGTTGCTAGAATTTATTCGACAATATGAACGTGGGACTATCAATCCGCTAGCTGGAATGCAATTTCATCGTAGTTCTAGTCTAAAAACTGAGGTGACACTACAACTTTATCAGTATAAACATTTATCATTTTATTTTTATTTATTATTTTATTTTTTATTATTTTATTATTTTTTAAAATTATAATTTAGATGTAAACTAAGTATGTAAAGAAGGATTCAAAAAGACTAAATATACAAGCTATGGTTTATGAATTATGGTTTAGGAAACTAGGGTTTATGGTTTTAAATTATTGGAATTAGGGTTTTAGATTATGGGGTCTTGGTTTTGGGAATCACAGTTTAAGGATTTTAAGGCTCCTTGACTAGGGTTTGGGAAAATTGGGTTTTGACATTTTGGAAACAAATTAGGGTCTTCTCATATTAGGGTTTTAAGTCTACTAGGCTACGATTTTGGTGTTTTGGGTAGAATAATTTGAAAGTAGTGTTTTTGGATGACAAGTCTTAAAAAAGATTAGGGTTTTGATTCATTATTTTAGAAAAACAGTGATTTGGGGAAATAAATTAAGGTTTTGGAAAAAACGATTAGGGTTTTGGGATTTAATGAAACAGTATAAGGTTTTGGACAAAAATAATTTAAGGCTTTAAGTTCTAACAAAATAATTTAGGGTTTTTGGGATTAATTAGCCACTAGGACATTAGGGTTTAAGGGTTTTAAGGAATTAGATGAGGGTTTAAGGATTTAATGAATTAGATTTTTGGTTCATAAAACATATAATTCAGATTTAACAATTTTATGCTACTGGACAAATTAATATCAAAATATATCAATGAAACATTTAAAAGAAAGCATGTTATGCTACTGTGAAAAATTATTGGTTAAGATCAAACCTTCTTTATTGGTTCCACCACAATTGCAACATTGGAATTCTAGGGAAACCTTGATCAAGAAACACAACTTGTTGCCTTGTTGATGGAAGTGTTCTTCTTGTTCTTGGCTGCTTCGGGTTGCTTCAAGATTTAAAAGTCCAATTGTAATCCCTAAGTAATTTTTTTTACCGTCCTTTATTTTGTGTTTTAAAGCTAGTATTTATAGAATTTTTAAAGTAAAACCTGATATCTTAAGGAAGTTCAAGCTATTTAGGAAATTAATTGACCTTTTTGAGTGAAAATTGAATTTTAGCAAAAATTGGCCAATGCACTGGCACGGGCTACTGAGACGCGAGCAATGGGCTGGGATGCTAACATTTGGGTGAGGGCCTACAAGGTACTGCCCTAATTCACTACAGATTATGCCTATGACAAATTGGCCCAGGCCAATTCGCTGCAAGCCCTTTCAGCCTGTGGCGAATTGCCTTGCTGCTTGTCGCTCACTAATTGGTCCATCCCATTTTTTTTTTATTTTATATATATATATATTTTTAAAAAATAAATAAATAAATAAATAATACCACAAAAATTATTTTGGACTTATTTTAAAATATTGGACTAGACCTGGTAAAAAATTACGGGTCTACAATTTGCCCCCTGCATGAATGATCTGAGACTTTTAGTAGAAGAGAGTAAAAAGCAACATGACTCTGAGCAAATTTTTTTGAGGATGGCTTCTCGACCCAAGATTTGGGTATTTAAACCCGAGATTGGGTACTGGACTCAAAAATATTTTGGGTTTGGGTTCTTAGACCCGAGAATGGGTACTTGGACCCAATACTGAATTGATTTGGATACTTGGACCTGAGACTAGGTACTTGGACCCAAGATTGAATTTGATTTGGGTACTTGGACCCGAGATTGAGTATGATTTGGGTACTTGGACCCGAGATTAAAAAATAATTTGGGTACTTAGACCCAAGACTGGGTACTTGGACCCATGATTGAATTTGATTTAGGTTCTAGACCCAGGATGAGTTCTGGACTCAAAAATAATTTAGGTTTTGAACCCGGCGATGAGTTCTAGACTCGAAAATAATTTGAACTCTGGACCTGGTGGTGAGTTTTGGACTTAAAATGATTTGGGCTCTAGACCCGGTGGTGAGTTCTGGACTCAAATATGATTTGGGTTCTAGACTCGGTGGTGAGTTCTGGACTCAAAAAATAATTTTGGTTCTGGACCCGGAATGAGTTCTGGACTCAAATATGATTTGGGTTCTGGACCGGTGGTGAGTTCTAGAATAAAAAATGATTTGGATTTTGGATTCGGTGGTGAGTTCTGAACTAAAAAATAATTTGGATTTTTGACCCGGAATGAGTTCTGGACTCAAAAAATGATTTGGGTTCTGGACATGGGGGTGAGTTCTAGACTAAAAAATGATTTGGGTTTTGGACTCAAAAAAGATTTGGGTTCTGGACCCGGTGGTGAGTTCTGGACTCAAAAATGATTTGGATTACGGACCCGATGGTGAGTTTTGGACTCAAGAATAATTTAGATTCTGGACCTGGTGGTGAGTTCTAGACTCAAAAAATAATTTGGGTTTTGGACCCGGAATGAGTTCTAGACACAAATATGATTTGGGTTCTAGACCCGATGGTGAGTTCTGGAATAAAAAATGATTTTGGTTTTGGATCTGGTGGTGAGTTCTGGACTAAAAAATAATTTGAGTTTTGGACCCGGAATGAGTTCTGGACTCAAAAAATGATTTGGGTTCTAGACCTGGGGGTGGGTTCTAGACCTGGGGGTGAGTTCTAGACTCAAAAATCATTTGGGTTCTGGACCCGGAATGAGTTTTATATTAAAAAAAGATTTGGGTTCTAGACCCGGTGGTGAGTTCTGGACTAAAAAATGATTTGGATTATGGACCCGGTGGTGAGTTTTGGACTCGAGAATAATTTAGATTCTGGACCCGCTGGTGAGTTCTGAACTAAAAAATGATTCGGGTTCTGGACCCTGTGACTATAAAAGATAATTGTAGTTAGTAGAGCATTAATAATAAACCTGTAAAATTGCAAAAAAAATAGCAAAAAAATTAGCTATTTTTTACTATACCTATATCCTCTTGCTATTAGAAATAGTGAGCAAAAAAATTAGAAAGAATGATTTGAATTTACTATTTAGATATTGTTCAGTACTATTTGCTCACTATTTACCAATAGTATTTTTTTAGCTCACGAAATTACTATTCCTTTTTATCTTTTTGTCTAGCAATTCGCCTATATAAAGGCTTTCATTTTTCCTCCATTTCATTCACTTTTATTCAGTTAAAAGTTATATATATATTTGAGTATAGAGAGTTTATCCATCAAATGGAAGGAAGGCATGCTTCAAGATCCGGACCTCAATCTAATGTTGAGTTGCTAGAATTTATTCGACAATATGAACGTGGGACTATCAATCTGCTAGCTGGAATGCAATTTCATCGTAGTTCTAGTCTAAAAACTGAGGTGACACTACAACTTTATCAGTATAAACATTTATCATTTTATTTTTATTTATTATTTTATTTTTTATTATTTTATTATTTTTTAAAATTATAATTTAGATGTAAACTAAGTATGTAAAGAAGGATTCAAAAAGACTAAATATACAAGCTATGGTTTATGAATTATGGTTTAGGAAACTAGGGTTTATGGTTTTAAATTATTGGAATTAGGGTTTTAGATTATGGGGTCTTGGTTTTGGGAATCACAGTTTAAGGATTTTAAGGCTCCTTGACTAGGGTTTGGGAAAATTGGGTTTTGACATTTTGGAAACAAATTAGGGTCTTCTCATATTAGGGTTTTAAGTCTACTAGGCTACGATTTTGGTGTTTTGGGTAGAATAATTTGAAAGTAGTGTTTTTGGATGACAAGTCTTAAAAAAGATTAGGGTTTTGATTCATTATTTTAGAAAAACAGTGATTTGGGGAAATAAATTAAGGTTTTGGAAAAAACGATTAGGGTTTTGGGATTTAATGAAACAGTATAAGGTTTTGGACAAAAATAATTTAAGGCTTTAAGTTCTAACAAAATAATTTAGGGTTTTTAGGATTAATTAGCCACTAGGACATTAGGGTTTAAGGGTTTTAAGGAATTAGATGAGGGTTTAAGGATTTAATGAATTAGATTTTTGGTTCATAAAACATATAATTCAGATTTAACAATTTTATGCTACTGGACAAATTAATATCAAAATATATCAATGAAACATTTAAAAGAAAGCATGTTATGCTACTGTGAAAAATTATTGGTTAAGATCAAACCTTCTTTATTGGTTCCACCACAATTGCAACATTGGAATTCTAGGGAAACCTTGATCAAGAAACACAACTTGTTGCCTTGTTGATGGAAGTGTTCTTCTTGTTCTTGGCTGCTTCGGGTTGCTTCAAGATTTAAAAGTCCAATTGTAATCCCTAAGTAATTTTTTTTACCGTCCTTTATTTTGTGTTTTAAAGCTAGTATTTATAGAATTTTTAAACTAAAACCTGATATCTTAAGGAAGTTCAAGCTATTTAGGAAATTAATTGACCTTTTTGAGTGAAAATTGAATTTTAGCAAAAATTGGCCAATGCACTGGCACGGGCTACTGAGACGCGAGCAATGGGCTGGGATGCTAACATTTGGGTGAGGGCCTACAAGGTACTGCCCTAATTCACTACAGATTATGCCTATGACAAATTGGCCCAGGCCAATTCGCTGCAAGCCCTTTCAGCCTGTGGCGAATTGCCTTGCTGCTTGTCGCTCACTAATTGGTCCATCCCATTTTTTTTTTATTTTATATATATATATATTTTTAAAAAATAAATAAATAAATAAATAAAAAATACCACAAAAATTATTTTGGACTTATTTTAAAATATTGGACTAGACCTGGTAAAAAATTAAGGGTCTACAATTTGCCCCATGCTTGAATGATCTGAGACTTTTAGTAGAAGAGAGTAAAAAGCAACATGACTCTGAGCAAATTTTTTTGAGGATGGCTTCTCGACCCAAGATTTGGGTATTTAGACCCGAGATTGGGTACTGGACTCAAAAATATTTTGGGTTTGGGTTCTTAGACCCGAGAATGGGTACTTGGACCCAATACTGAATTGATTTGGATACTTGGACCTGAGACTAGGTACTTGGACCCAAGATTGAATTTGATTTGGGTACTTGGACCCGAGATTGAGTATGATTTGGGTACTTGGACCCGAGATTAAAAAATAATTTGGGTACTTAGACCCAAGACTGGGTACTTGGACCCATGATTGAATTTGATTTAGGTTCTAGACCCAGGGTGAGTTCTGGACTCAAAAATAATTTAGGTTTTGAACCCGGGGATGAGTTCTAGACTCGAAAATAATTTGAACTCTGGACCTGGTGGTGAGTTTTGGACTTAAAAATGATTTGGGCTCTAGACCCGGTGGTGAGTTCTTGACTCAAATATGATTTGGGTTCTAGACTCGGTGGTGAGTTCTGGACTCAAAAAATAATTTTGGTTCTGGACCCGGAATGAGTTCTGGACTCAAATATGATTTGGGTTCTGGACCGGTGGTGAGTTCTAGAATAAAAAATGATTTGGATTTTGGATTCGGTGGTGAGTTCTGAACTAAAAAATAATTTGGATTTTTGACCCGGAATGAGTTTTGGACTCAAAAAATGATTTGGGTTCTGGACCTGGGGGTGAGTTCTAGACTAAAAAATGATTTGGGTTCTGGACTCAAAAAAGATTTGGGTTCTGGACCCGGTGGTGAGTTCTGGACTCAAAACTGATTTGGATTACGGACCCGATGGTGAGTTTTGGACTCAAGAATAATTTAGATTCTGGACCTGGTGGTGAGTTCTAGACTCAAAAATAATTTGGGTTTTGGACCCGGAATGAGTTCTAGACACAAATATGATTTGGGTTCTAGACCCGGTGGTGAGTTCTGGAATAAAAAATGATTTTGGTTTTGGATCTGGTGGTGAGTTCTGGACTAAAAAATAATTTGAGTTTTGGACCCGGAATGAGTTCTGGACTCAAAAAATGATTTGGGTTCTAGACCTGGGGGTGGGTTCTAGACCTGGGGGTGAGTTCTAGACTCAAAAATCATTTGGGTTCTGGACCCGGAATGAGTTTTATATTAAAAAAAGATTTGGGTTCTAGACCCGGTGGTGAGTTCTGGACTAAAAAATGATTTGGATTATGGACCCGGTGGTGAGTTTTGGACTCGAGAATAATTTAGATTCTGGACCCGCTGGTGAGTTCTGAACTAAAAAATGATTCGGGTTCTGGACCCTGTGACTATAAAAGATAATTGTAGTTAGTAGAGCATTAATAATAAACCTGTAAAATTGCAAAAAAAATAGCAAAAAAATTAGCTATTTTTTACTATACCTATATCCTCTTGCTATTAGAAATAGTGAGCAAAAAAATTAGAAAGAATGATTTGAATTTACTATTTAGATATTGTTCAGTACTATTTGCTCACTATTTACCAATAGTATTTTTTTAGCTCACGAAATTACTATTCCTTTTTATCTTTTTGTCTAGCAATTCGCCTATATAAAGGCTTTCATTTTTCCTCCATTTCATTCACTTTTATTCAGTTAAAAGTTATATATATATTTGAGTATAGAGAGTTTATCCATCAAATGGAAGGAAGGCATGCTTCAAGATCCGGACCTCAATCTAATGTTGAGTTGCTAGAATTTATTCGACAATATGAACGTGGGACTATCAATCCGCTAGCTGGAATGCAATTTCATCGTAGTTCTAGTCTAAAAACCGAGGTGACACTACAACTTTATCAGTATAAACATTTATCATTTTATTTTTATTTTTATTTATTATTTTATTTTTTATTATTTTATTATTTTTTTAAAATTATAATTTAGATGTAAACTAAGTATGTAAAGAAGGATTCAAAAAGACTAAATATACAAGCTAGGGTTTATGAATTATGGTTTAGGAAACTAGGGTTTATGGTTTTAAATTATTGGAATTAGGGTTTTAGATTATGGGGTCTTGGTTTTGGGAATCACAGTTTAAGGATTTTAAGGCTCCTTGACTAGGGTTTGGGAAAATTGGGTTTTGACATTTTGGAAACAAATTAGGGTCTTCTCATATTAGGGTTTTAAGTCTACTAGGCTACGATTTTGGTGTTTTGGGTAGAATAATTTGAAAGTAGTGTTTTTGGATGACAAGTCTTAAAAAAGATTAGGGTTTTGATTCATTATTTTAGAAAAACAGTGATTTGGGGAAATAAATTAAGGTTTTGGAAAAAACGATTAGGGTTTTGGGATTTAATGAAACAGTATAAGGTTTTGGACAAAAATAATTTAAGGCTTTAAGTTCTAACAAAATAATTTAGGGTTTTTGGGATTAATTAGCCACTAGGACATTAGGGTTTAAGGGTTTTAAGGAATTAGATGAGGGTTTAAGGATTTAATGAATTAGATTTTTGGTTCATAAAACATATAATTCAGATTTAACAATTTTATGCTACTGGACAAATTAATATCAAAATATATCAATGAAACATTTAAAAGAAAGCATGTTATGCTACTGTGAAAAATTATTGGTTAAGATCAAACCTTCTTTATTGGTTCCACCACAATTGCAACATTGGAATTCTAGGGAAACCTTGATCAAGAAACACAACTTGTTGCCTTGTTGATGGAAGTGTTCTTCTTGTTCTTGGCTGCTTCGGGTTGCTTCAAGATTTAAAAGTCCAATTGTAATCCCTAAGTAATTTTTTTTACCGTCCTTTATTTTGTGTTTTAAAGCTAGTATTTATAGAATTTTTAAAGTAAAACCTGATATCTTAAGGAAGTTCAAGCTATTTAGGAAATTAATTGACCTTTTTGAGTGAAAATTGAATTTTAGCAAAAATTGGCCAATGCACTGGCACGGGCTACTGAGACGCGAGCAATGGGCTGGGATGCTAACATTTGGGTGAGGGCCTACAAGGTACTGCCCTAATTCACTACAGATTATGCCTATGACAAATTGGCCCAGGCCAATTCGCTGCAAGCCCTTTCAGCCTGTGGCGAATTGCCTTGCTGCTTGTCGCTCACTAATTGGTCCATCCCATTTTTTTTTTATTTTATATATATATATATTTTTAAAAAATAAATAAATAAATAAATAAAAAATACCACAAAAATTATTTTGGACTTATTTTAAAATATTGGACTAGACCTGGTAAAAAATTAAGGGTCTACAATTTGCCCCATGCTTGAATAATCTGAGACTTTTAGTAGAAGAGAGTAAAAAGCAACATGACTCTGAGCAAATTTTTTTGAGGATGGCTTCTCGACCCAAGATTTGGGTATTTAGACCCGAGATTGGGTACTGGACTCAAAAATATTTTGGGTTTGGGTTCTTAGACCCGAGAATGGGTACTTGGACCCAATACTGAATTGATTTGGATACTTGGACCTGAGACTAGGTACTTGGACCCAAGATTGAATTTGATTTGGGTACTTGGACCCGAGATTGAGTATGATTTGGGTACTTGGACCCGAGATTAAAAAATAATTTGGGTACTTAGACCCAAGACTGGGTACTTGGACCCATGATTGAATTTGATTTAGGTTCTAGACCCAGGGTGAGTTCTGGACTCAAAAATAATTTAGGTTTTGAACCCGGGGATGAGTTCTAGACTCGAAAATAATTTGAACTCTGGACCTGGTGGTGAGTTTTGGACTTAAAAATGATTTGGGCTCTAGACCCGGTGGTGAGTTCTTGACTCAAATATGATTTGGGTTCTAGACTCGGTGGTGAGTTCTGGACTCAAAAAATAATTTTGGTTCTGGACCCGGAATGAGTTCTGGACTCAAATATGATTTGGGTTCTGGACCGGTGGTGAGTTCTAGAATAAAAAATGATTTGGATTTTGGATTCGGTGGTGAGTTCTGAACTAAAAAATAATTTGGATTTTTGACCCGGAATGAGTTTTGGACTCAAAAAATGATTTGGGTTCTGGACCTGGGGGTGAGTTCTAGACTAAAAAATGATTTGGGTTCTGGACTCAAAAAAGATTTGGGTTCTGGACCCGGTGGTGAGTTCTGGACTCAAAACTGATTTGGATTACGGACCCGATGGTGAGTTTTGGACTCAAGAATAATTTAGATTCTGGACCTGGTGGTGAGTTCTAGACTCAAAAATAATTTGGGTTTTGGACCCGGAATGAGTTCTAGACACAAATATGATTTGGGTTCTAGACCCGGTGGTGAGTTCTGGAATAAAAAATGATTTTGGTTTTGGATCTGGTGGTGAGTTCTGGACTAAAAAATAATTTGAGTTTTGGACCCGGAATGAGTTCTGGACTCAAAAAATGATTTGGGTTCTAGACCTGGGGGTGGGTTCTAGACCTGGGGGTGAGTTCTAGACTCAAAAATCATTTGGGTTCTGGACCCGGAATGAGTTTTATATTAAAAAAAGATTTGGGTTCTAGACCCGGTGGTGAGTTCTGGACTAAAAAATGATTTGGATTATGGACCCGGTGGTGAGTTTTGGACTCGAGAATAATTTAGATTCTGGACCCGCTGGTGAGTTCTGAACTAAAAAATGATTCGGGTTCTGGACCCTGTGACTATAAAAGATAATTGTAGTTAGTAGAGCATTAATAATAAACCTGTAAAATTGCAAAAAAAATAGCAAAAAAATTAGCTATTTTTTACTATACCTATATCCTCTTGCTATTAGAAATAGTGAGCAAAAAAATTAGAAAGAATGATTTGAATTTACTATTTAGATATTGTTCAGTACTATTTGCTCACTATTTACCAATAGTATTTTTTTAGCTCACGAAATTACTATTCCTTTTTATCTTTTTGTCTAGCAATTCGCCTATATAAAGGCTTTCATTTTTCCTCCATTTCATTCACTTTTATTCAGTTAAAAGTTATATATATATTTGAGTATAGAGAGTTTATCCATCAAATGGAAGGAAGGCATGCTTCAAGATCCGGACCTCAATCTAATGTTGAGTTGCTAGAATTTATTCGACAATATGAACGTGGGACTATCAATCCGCTAGCTGGAATGCAATTTCATCGTAGTTCTAGTCTAAAAACCGAGGTGACACTACAACTTTATCAGTATAAACATTTATCATTTTATTTTTATTTTTATTTATTATTTTATTTTTTATTATTTTATTATTTTTTTAAAATTATAATTTAGATGTAAACTAAGTATGTAAAGAAGGATTCAAAAAGACTAAATATACAAGCTAGGGTTTATGAATTATGGTTTAGGAAACTAGGGTTTATGGTTTTAAATTATTGGAATTAGGGTTTTAGATTATGGGGTCTTGGTTTTGGGAATCACAGTTTAAGGATTTTAAGGCTCCTTGACTAGGGTTTGGGAAAATTGGGTTTTGACATTTTGGAAACAAATTAGGGTCTTCTCATATTAGGGTTTTAAGTCTACTAGGCTACGATTTTGGTGTTTTGGGTAGAATAATTTGAAAGTAGTGTTTTTGGATGACAAGTCTTAAAAAAGATTAGGGTTTTGATTCATTATTTTAGAAAAACAGTGATTTGGGGAAATAAATTAAGGTTTTGGAAAAAACGATTAGGGTTTTGGGATTTAATGAAACAGTATAAGGTTTTGGACAAAAATAATTTAAGGCTTTAAGTTCTAACAAAATAATTTAGGGTTTTTGGGATTAATTAGCCACTAGGACATTAGGGTTTAAGGGTTTTAAGGAATTAGATGAGGGTTTAAGGATTTAATGAATTAGATTTTTGGTTCATAAAACATATAATTCAGATTTAACAATTTTATGCTACTGGACAAATTAATATCAAAATATATCAATGAAACATTTAAAAGAAAGCATGTTATGCTACTGTGAAAAATTATTGGTTAAGATCAAACCTTCTTTATTGGTTCCACCACAATTGCAACATTGGAATTCTAGGGAAACCTTGATCAAGAAACACAACTTGTTGCCTTGTTGATGGAAGTGTTCTTCTTGTTCTTGGCTGCTTCGGGTTGCTTCAAGATTTAAAAGTCCAATTGTAATCCCTAAGTAATTTTTTTTACCGTCCTTTATTTTGTGTTTTAAAGCTAGTATTTATAGAATTTTTAAAGTAAAACCTGATATCTTAAGGAAGTTCAAGCTATTTAGGAAATTAATTGACCTTTTTGAGTGAAAATTGAATTTTAGCAAAAATTGGCCAATGCACTGGCACGGGCTACTGAGACGCGAGCAATGGGCTGGGATGCTAACATTTGGGTGAGGGCCTACAAGGTACTGCCCTAATTCACTACAGATTATGCCTATGACAAATTGGCCCAGGCCAATTCGCTGCAAGCCCTTTCAGCCTGTGGCGAATTGCCTTGCTGCTTGTCGCTCACTAATTGGTCCATCCCATTTTTTTTTTATTTTATATATATATATATTTTTAAAAAATAAATAAATAAATAAATAAAAAATACCACAAAAATTATTTTGGACTTATTTTAAAATATTGGACTAGACCTGGTAAAAAATTAAGGGTCTACAATTTGCCCCATGCTTGAATAATCTGAGACTTTTAGTAGAAGAGAGTAAAAAGCAACATGACTCTGAGCAAATTTTTTTGAGGATGGCTTCTCGACCCAAGATTTGGGTATTTAGACCCGAGATTGGGTACTGGACTCAAAAATATTTTGGGTTTGGGTTCTTAGACCCGAGAATGGGTACTTGGACCCAATACTGAATTGATTTGGATACTTGGACCTGAGACTAGGTACTTGGACCCAAGATTGAATTTGATTTGGGTACTTGGACCCGAGATTGAGTATGATTTGGGTACTTGGACCCGAGATTAAAAAATAATTTGGGTACTTAGACCCAAGACTGGGTACTTGGACCCATGATTGAATTTGATTTAGGTTCTAGACCCAGGGTGAGTTCTGGACTCAAAAATAATTTAGGTTTTGAACCCGGGGATGAGTTCTAGACTCGAAAATAATTTGAACTCTGGACCTGGTGGTGAGTTTTGGACTTAAAAATGATTTGGGCTCTAGACCCGGTGGTGAGTTCTTGACTCAAATATGATTTGGGTTCTAGACTCGGTGGTGAGTTCTGGACTCAAAAAATAATTTTGGTTCTGGACCCGGAATGAGTTCTGGACTCAAATATGATTTGGGTTCTGGACCGGTGGTGAGTTCTAGAATAAAAAATGATTTGGATTTTGGATTCGGTGGTGAGTTCTGAACTAAAAAATAATTTGGATTTTTGACCCGGAATGAGTTTTGGACTCAAAAAATGATTTGGGTTCTGGACCTGGGGGTGAGTTCTAGACTAAAAAATGATTTGGGTTCTGGACTCAAAAAAGATTTGGGTTCTGGACCCGGTGGTGAGTTCTGGACTCAAAACTGATTTGGATTACGGACCCGATGGTGAGTTTTGGACTCAAGAATAATTTAGATTCTGGACCTGGTGGTGAGTTCTAGACTCAAAAATAATTTGGGTTTTGGACCCGGAATGAGTTCTAGACACAAATATGATTTGGGTTCTAGACCCGGTGGTGAGTTCTGGAATAAAAAATGATTTTGGTTTTGGATCTGGTGGTGAGTTCTGGACTAAAAAATAATTTGAGTTTTGGACCCGGAATGAGTTCTGGACTCAAAAAATGATTTGGGTTCTAGACCTGGGGGTGGGTTCTAGACCTGGGGGTGAGTTCTAGACTCAAAAATCATTTGGGTTCTGGACCCGGAATGAGTTTTATATTAAAAAAAGATTTGGGTTCTAGACCCGGTGGTGAGTTCTGGACTAAAAAATGATTTGGATTATGGACCCGGTGGTGAGTTTTGGACTCGAGAATAATTTAGATTCTGGACCCGCTGGTGAGTTCTGAACTAAAAAATGATTCGGGTTCTGGACCCTGTGACTATAAAAGATAATTGTAGTTAGTAGAGCATTAATAATAAACCTGTAAAATTGCAAAAAAAATAGCAAAAAAATTAGCTATTTTTTACTATACCTATATCCTCTTGCTATTAGAAATAGTGAGCAAAAAAATTAGAAAGAATGATTTGAATTTACTATTTAGATATTGTTCAGTACTATTTGCTCACTATTTACCAATAGTATTTTTTTAGCTCACGAAATTACTATTCCTTTTTATCTTTTTGTCTAGCAATTCGCCTATATAAAGGCTTTCATTTTTCCTCCATTTCATTCACTTTTATTCAGTTAAAAGTTATATATATATTTGAGTATAGAGAGTTTATCCATCAAATGGAAGGAAGGCATGCTTCAAGATCCGGACCTCAATCTAATGTTGTGTTGCTAGAATTTATTCGACAATATGAACGTGGGACTATCAATCTGCTAGCTGGAATGCAATTTCATCGTAGTTCTAGTCTAAAAACTGAGGTGACACTACAACTTTATCAGTATAAACATTTATCATTTTATTTTTATTTATTATTTTATTTTTTATTATTTTATTATTTTTTTAAAATTATAATTTAGTATATTAGCGAATGAATACTAGAAAAAATTATAATGCTAAAAATAATAAAATAAAATATAGTAATGAGTAATTTTCGACTTCGAAACAATGGGAGTTGTGAGATGATATACTTACCTCGTATTGGCTTACCTTGTTTGGTTTTAGCGTGATCGTTGCATTGTCCAGGTGAAAGGTGTATTTATAAAGCTAGACAATGGTATGACTTGGTGCCTTCTCAGGTAAAACGGATCATCTGAGAGTGCGATTTTGAAAGCTTTGTTCTACAATTACTATCCGAGGAATGTCCAATAGACAGTAGTGTAGTTCAAGTGTTATCAGAGCGGTGGATGGACACGACCCATACTTTCTACCTACCTATGGAAGAAATGACTATTGGCCTTACCGCGTGTCGCCCACCAATTGGTCCGTCCGATTTTTATTTTTTTATTATATATATATATTAAATAAAATTAAATAAAATTAAATAATAAATAATAAAATAAATAATAAATAAATAATAAATACTAAAATAAATAATAAATACCACAAAGATTATTTTGGACTTATTTTAAAATATTGGGCTAGACTTGGTAAAAAATTAAGGGTCTATAGTTTGCCCCCTGCTTGAATGATCTGAGACTTTTAGTAGAAGAGAGTAAAAAGCAACATGACTCTGAGCAAATTTTTGTTGAGGATGGGTTCTCGACACAAGATTTGGGTACCTGGACCCGAGATTAGGTACTGGACTCAAAAATATTTTAGGTTTGGGTACTTGGACCCGAGATGAACGGGTACTTGGACCCGAGACAGAATTGATTTCAGTACTTTGACCCGAGACTGGGTACTTGGTGTAGACCCTTAATTTTTGACCCAATCTGGTCCAATATGTTTTATTTAGTCCAAAATAATTTTTGTTAAATAATTTTTTACTTTAGTATCTAATTTTTATTAATAAAAAATAAAAATAAATAAATAAAAGTCAAAAAATAAAAATAAAAATCGGAGTCGAAAAAATCGACGATGAAAAAATCTTCGTGCGGGCCCGTGGGCATTTTAAGTCTTTTTGGAAAAGACAGTAACATATTAGTGTTTTTAACTTTGGAAAAACTAAATTAAAGTTCTAAGGTTTTTGATTAAAAAAACTAAATTTCATAGTTTATGCTACTGTGAAAAAATAAAACAAAAAGAATTTAACATACCTCCTTTTGTTGATTCTCCAAAAATAATTTTTCTTGGATGACCAAGAATAAAGACAGTTGCTGCCTTTGAATTGCTTAAATCGTGTCCCTGCTATTCAAGAAAAAAAAAGAAATTGAATTGCTCATTTTCCTTCACTGATTTGGTTTCAAATTTTCAAGCTTCTGTTTGATTTTCGGGCCCCCCTAATTTCATTGCCTTTGGTCCTTATTTATAGTGGTTTGATATAGTTTATTCCTAATTAGTAATGACAACTAATGTTAATAAGAAAAAGAAATTGAAACCTAATTGAATTAGGTTTCAAAAAATTTGCGTCGGAAAAAATTGCGCTACCGAAAAAAATTACCGCAGGAAAAAATGTGCTGGCGAAAAAATCTGCAGTAGGAAATTGTGGCAGTGGGGGGGGCTGCGGGCGAAATGGAAAAGCTATTTCACCCTCAGATTTTTTCTATGGGAGAAAATGCTTGGGCCATTTTGCCCGCAGGAAATTTCTGCCGGCGAAATGCCCACGGGCCCGCGCGACGATTTTTTTGTCATCGATTTTTTCGACTTTGATTTTTATTTTTATTTTTATTTTTTTACTTTTATTTGTTTATTTTTATTTTTTATTAATAAAAATTAGATACTAAAGCAAAAAATTATTTAACAAAAATTATTTTGGACCAATTAGACAACAAAAATTATTTTGAACTAAATAAAACAGATTGGACCGGATTGAGTCAAAAATTAAGGGTCTACAGTTTGCCCCCTACTTGAAAAATCTGAAACTTTAGTGAAAGAGAGTGAAAAGCAATAAGACTTAATTTTTGAGATGGTTGAGGTTTTGGGTTCTGGACCCGGTTCGAGTTCTGGACTCAAGGATTTTCTAGGTTTTAGACCTAAGAAAAATTTGGGTTCTGGACCCGATTCGAGTTCTGGACTCAAGGATGTTCTAGGTTTTGGACCTAAGAAAAATTTGGGTTCTAGACCTGATTCGAATTCTGGACTCAATAGATGATTCTAGGTTCTGGACCTAAGGAAAATTTGGGTTCTGGACCCGGTTCGAGTTCTGGACTCAATGGATGATTCTAGGTTCTAGACCTATGGAAAATTTGGGTTCTGGACCCGGTTCGAGTTCTGGACTCAAGGATGTTCTAGGTTCTGGACCTAAGGAAAATTTAGGTTCTGGACCCGAGCTAAGTTCTGGACTTAGAAATAATTCTAGGTTCTAGACCTAAAGAAAATTTGGGTTCTGGACCCGATTTGAGTTCTGGACTCAAGGATAATTCTAGGTTCTAGACCTAAAGAAAAATTTGGATTCTGGACCCGAGCTAAGTTCTGGACTTAGAAATAATTCTAGGTTCTGGACCTAATGGTAAATTTGGGTTCTAGACCCGGTTCGAGATCTAGACTCAAGGATAATTCTAGGTTCTGGACCTAAAGAAAAATTTGGGTTCTGGACCCGGTTCGAGTTCTGGACTCAAGGATGATTCTAGGTTCTGGACCTAAGAAAAATTTGGGTTCTGGACCCAGTTCGAGTTCTGGACTCAAGGATAATTCTAGGTTCTGGACCTAATGGTAAACTTGGGTTCTGACCCGAGCTAAGTTCTGGACGTAGAAATAATTCTAGGTTCTGGACCTAAAGAAAATTTGGGTTCTGGACCCAAGCTAATAATTTTTTATTTTAAAAAGTTTGGCTAATTTTTATGCATATGTCTTCTTATTGCCCCTAGGTGTAAAAATATTTATATACCCGCAATTATTTGAATGATTAAAGTGAATAATTGAATTTACTGTGTAGTCACTGTTCATACACTATTTACTATTCATAAATAGTAATTTTACTATTCGTAAATACTATCAAATAGTATTTACTATTGGAAAAGGCAATTTTACTGTTTACAATAGTAATATAATTATGAATAGTAATATTTACTATTCATCAATAGTAATACTATTTATAAATAGTAATATTTACTATTTATCAATAGTAATACTATTTATGAATAGTAAAATTTACTATTCATGAACAGTTTTGAATTTGTTTTCTTTTGCTTGCCGTTCCTCTATAAAAGGCCATCAATCCTTCATTTCATTTCACAATTTCAATTTTAATTTTGTAATTCTCTCAAATTTCTTTTCAATTTCAACATATATTTTCCAAAAACAATGCATGCTTCGAGGTCGGGGACTCATTCTATTGCTGAGTTATTGGAGTTTATTCGGCATCATGAAGACGGAAATCTATATATACTAGCTGGGATGCCGCTCCATCGCAGCTCCAACCAAAAGAGCAAGGTAATTACTTTTCTTTCTTTTTTTTTTCTCTTGATTTTTTTATATATATATTTATATTTATTTTATTTTTTTTTTCATTATTATTTTTTTGTTATTATTTGTTATTGTGAAAAATAAATTAATTTAAATAGATAGAATAACACGTACTTACCTGATATTAACTTACCTGGGTTTGTGTTAACATGATCGTTGTGTCGTTCGGGCCGGAGGGTGTATTTATAAAGCCCGACAATGGTATGATGTAGTGCCTTCTCGGGTAAGGCGAATTATCCGAGATTGTGGCTTGGAACAGTTCATCTTACAATTGCCATCCAAAGAATATCAGATAGACCGAAGCGTAGTCCAGGCGCTTACAGAGCGATGGCTGGATACAACTCACACTTTTCATTTGCCCATTGGGGAGATGACAATTGGTCCGGTCGATTTTACTGCCATAACCGGCCTTCTATATGATGGTGTTCCGGTTCCTCTGACTAATAAAATTTTAACATTTGAAGAAATTCAGGAATTAATTGGTATGGAACCGTCATATAAAGGGCCTTTTAAGATAAAAATTGAGCCAATTCGTAGTTATTGGATTAACTACGAAGGTCGGATTGGCAGAAACATCGCTGAACAGTATGCTCGAGGATTTTTGTTATATCTGCTTGGGTCGACCATTTTAGGCAGAACTGAATCATCCATTCACTTGTCAGTGTTGAGTTCCCTTTCTTATCTCAGAATGGTACCATCTTCTGGTTGGGGTGAAGCTGGTCTCGCATGTCTTTACCATGGCCTTGATAAGCTTTGCAGAAACAAGAATTCTTTTGTCGGCTTGATGGCGGTTGTTGAGGTATTCTTTCTTCCACCAATGTCTTTTCCACTCTTTTCTTGCATGAATGTGATCTTTATTGTTATTGTAGATATGGGCATATGAACACAACCTCGTGAGGGTATCGGGCATTTTTCGAGAGAGAATCGGGTATCCGAGATTAAATTACTGGTTGTCCAATCGTGTGGATGTTCCCGGCTCTCATCATGTGCATACTCATCGCTTTGTGTTGAGCCGCTTAACCTGAGATCAGGTAAAATAACATTAGTATGCTTTAAATTTTATGTGAAAGTTTTACTTACCTTATGTTATCCTGCAGGTGAATTTGGCCTGGTGGAATCCAGAGGAGCGAGCAAATTGGTCTCCTTTGATGAGGTCTGCACTGTCTTTCCAACATTCTCGCCAAATTATTGTTGGCCCAGTGTCTAGTGGTTGGTTTCTCAGGGAGAGAGTTTATGAATGGTTTCTCGGTCCAGAGCAGCGAAGGTTTCCAATGCAAATCCCAGAATATACTTTAAATATTATGTCGATGCCGGAGGATGCATGGTGGTCAGCCCGGTGTGGTTATAATGCCGAGTCATTTCTCCATTTATCGGGTCCATTTTATGCCCGTTTTATTCAAATAAGACTCTTGCACTTTGATGCATCTCCTGTCAGTGTGCGGGAGATTTTCGATGAAAATGAGGATAGAGATGAGAAGGAATATCACGGAGATGCAGGAGAGTCTATTCCACATCTCAGGGCCAGTACTTCTCAGGTAAAACTTTTACCACTTTTCCATTACAACTGCTTTTCCTTTCTTAGATTCCTTAATGTTTGTTGCAGGCTGTTGGCTCGTTTGATCATGAGGCTGGACCTTCTTTCACTGCTCCTTCATTTGCTCATTCTAGCCCGCCGGATATGCCATCTCATCCGTAGGGTATTGATATGAACTACCTAGTACGTTCCTTATTTCATAATAGTTTATGCTATATGTATGCATGATTATGTATGCTCTTACCTTTTTCCTTCTTGGCTCACAGCGGATGCTCGAAGAACAAAATAAGAAACTTCAAGAAGAGTTGGCTGCAAGTCGTCAGCAGGCTTCTCATTTTGAAAGTTTATATCATCAATCCGAACAAAATTTTCGTAACTTTCGATTTCAGGGGATGATAGATCCCGGAGCATCTTCATCAAGAGGCCCCCTGACTGATGAACATGAGATCGTTTCGTCTGCTTCTGATGAAGACCATGACAAATTAGAACTCCAAGGCAATAGGGATCTTAGTGCTTTTGCTTTGGATGATCCCGGGATGAGTAATTTGCCCCCTTCTCCAACAGGCAACGATTTTTTCAAGTCTTTATTTGGTGACCTACCACCACCCTCTTAGTGATATGTAAATATTGTAACAATTGTAAAACATTGTACAATAAAAAAAAACTATAAAATTTTCCTCTTTATTGTAATTTTTTTTTTCATTTTTTTTCATTATTTTTTCGTTACTACGAAATTTGTTTTTTGCATATTTTTTCGTTACTGTTTTATTAGTTTTTGTTATAGATTTGTGTCTTGTTTATTATGATAATTATTGTTTTCTTTATGTATTTTGTTAGCTTTAATATGTTTATTTAGTGTTTTCATTAATTTTGGCAGTTTTAATTTATTTCAGTATTTTTGTCATTTTTGTCCTAGTTTTTAGTGTGTTTATGTTTTGTTGGTTATTGTCTATTTAATTCCTGTTTAAAGTTTGTTTCAAGTTTTTTTTAGGTTTAATATGCAAGGAACCATCTAAGGAAGAAAAAAAACTAAGGAATCAAGAGGAAGAAATCAATGGACAGTAGCTGACACATGCAGGGGACACGGCCAAGTCACTGGCCTTGTCCCATATCAAGCTAAAGAGAAGCCACAAGACACAGAGATGGACACACTCAAGGGACACGGCCAAGTCACTGGCTGTGTCCCTCCAAAAAAGCTCAAACACGGCCAGGATTGGTTAGTTTGGCCATGTCTCACTCAAGTCCAAAGTAAAAGAAGATGGAAATCAAGCAGTAGAAGACACACTCAAGGGACACGGCCAAGTCACTGGCCGTGTCCCTCCAAAATAGTCCAACACGGCCAAGCTTCCTCCAACACGGCCATGTCACTCAACCACTCCAAAGAAGAAAGAAGAAACTCTCACAGAAGCGAACACAACCAAAGGCATCCAACACGGCCGTGTCTCATCAACTTGGCCGTGTCTCACTCAAGTCCAAAGCAAAGAAAGAAAATCAGGCAGTAGAAGACACAAGCAAGGGACACGGCCAAGTCACTGGCCGTGTCCCTCCAATTCACCACCATCACGGCCAAGTTCACTCCATCTTGGCCGTGTCACTCATGGATTATTGAAGACGCGCGGAGGTTTCGTATAAATATTAAAGTTAGGGTTTTCTTAGTTGTTGAGAGTTTAAGAGCTGTTTAGCCGTCAAAGAGAAGAACTTAGGGTTTCACATTTGTTTTCTTTGATTTTGATTACACTTTGATTAATCTAGCTTAGATTAGATTGTTCTAGCCATTGTTACATCCTTCTTGCAAGATTTGAACAAGAGATTCTTCAGAAGCTTCAGGGAGTTTGTAATTTGGTTTTGTTCTTGAACTTTATCTCTTTATCTTCATTGGAATTGTATTTATGGATACTATCATGTCTAAATTGATTTCTTTTATTAATGAGATGAGTATGTTTGATAGCATTATGAACTAATTTGATCTAGTCTAGGGTTTGTATGGATCTGCTGTGATTGTATGAATTGGTTATTACTCTTAACTTAATTATTTCTTTAAGCCTTTATTGAATGAATTATTGCTAATATATAATTGATTGGCCACCAATTATGTGTTTTAGGTATTAGATGATGGATTGAGAGATGAAGTCTAATGCTGGAACAATTCAATTAAGGACTTAGGTGAATTAGAGATACAACCTAAGAAAAGATTATTTTAATTGGAACAAGATTATTTGAGAGAGGTTTGAATGCGAGAGCTTATTTCCTTTATTCAATTAATTAAGTTGCTTGAGATTTAATCTTTGAAATTAAATTGGTTAAGAGGAATAGCCATTCATACATATAAGTAGTAGAGAAGTGCAAACCCTAGACCATTCTATTAAGTGAATCAATACATCAGTTCAGTTTACTTTTATTTGCTTTAAACTTCAATCAATCTTTTTCATTAGTTAACAATTTAAATTTATTCACTACTTGTTATTTATAATATGATAATCAATTAGCTACTTTAGCTTCCTTGTGAGATGACCTTGGGGCAATCACCTTTGCTACAGCTACCTCGTATACTTGCGAGTGACGCTTTGTGGTAGAGTTAATTCGAGAGCAACAAGTTTTTGGCGCCGCTGCCGGGGAACCTAATTGGCGTAATTGTTATTAGGCAAAAAATAATTTAGATTATTTTTCATTGTTTACTTTTGATTTTATTTTGTCTTTTGCTTTTAATAATTTCTTTTTCTAGAAATTTTGTTTATGCAAGGCAGGAGATCACTTGGAGGATAGCTATACCTAGTCATTCCAGAAATTCAGAGAGTGAAAAGGAGCAGGGAAGAGTTTGAACTGTACACCGGATTTGATACTACAGAGGAGGACACTTCTGATTTTGAGTTGGAATCTGCACAATCTGTTAAAATGGCAGAAGAAAGACAAAGGACTATGAGAGATTTTGCTAGACCTGTCATTGGAACTTCCACCTCTTGCATAAGATTGACAGATGCAACAAGAAACTATGAATTGAAGAACATCCATTACAACATGCTGCCATCATTCTATGGAGTTCCAAATGAAGATCCTTTGAACTTTATTCGGGATTTTTATTCTACCCTCAACACTTTTCCATTAGGAGGATTAATAGAGGATCAGTTGAGGATGAGATGTTTCCCGTATACATTGAAGGATAGAGCTAAGAGCTGGTTAATGATGTTGCCCGAAAATTCTTTGACAACTTGGGAGCAAGTGTATAACAAATTTATGGGCAAATTTTACTCTCATCAAAAGACAGCTGAATTGAGAGGGAAGATTGCTACATTCTCTCAATTTGAAGGAGAGCCATTTCATGAGGCTTGGGACAGATTCAAGATGTTATTGATCCAGTGTCCACATCATCACTACCCACTTCAACTTTTTAATCAGTTTTTCTATGATGGTCTAACCCAGCAATTTCAGAAAACTGTTGACAATGCAGCTGGGGGAGCCATGGGAGAAAAGACAGCTGATGAAACTTATGATATCTATTAGATGTTGGGAGCTAATTCTCAATAGAAAAGTATAAGGGGAAGAAGTAAAGGGGTGAATCAACTGGAAGCCAATAGTGAGATGGTCAATCAGATAGCTGAATTGACAAAGCAAGTGCAGATGCTGAATATGAAAAATAACACTTCTTCATCCACTTAAGAAATTTGTGGAATTTGTGGAACTCTTGGGCATGGAGCAAATATTTGCCCCTCCGCAAATGAGTCATATGGGAATGAAGCTGAACAAGTCAATGCTATGGGGGGATTTCAACCAAGGGCCCGGAATGATCCTTACTCAAATTCATACAATCCTGATTGGCGGAATCATCCTAATTTTTCCTGAACAATAAATAATTCTCAACAGCCTTTCCATTTGCTCCAGAGACAAAACCAACAGCAGGGTCAATCTTTAAATCAATGGCAGTATAAGATAAAGAGTTTGGAGGAAAGTTTACAAACTTTCATCCAAGTCAGTGCTAAAAATCAAGAGATGACCAACAAAAGGCTAGATTCCTTAGAAGCATCTTTTAAGAAGGTGGAGACTCAAGTAGGGTAACTTGCACAACAGATGCAGATTCAACAAAAGGGGAAATTCCCAAGTCAACCTGAGCAGACACAATCAATGATTGTTCTTAGAAGTGGTAAGGAAATTAACAATAATGTTGAAAATGATTCTATGAATGCAGGTGACCAAGAGAACAAGGAGGAAGGAGAACCAGAGAACAAAGGTGCTCGGGATAGATCAATGAAGAAGTCCTCTTTAACAAATTTACATAAGGCAAGCAATCCATACCAGCCACCTATACCATTCCCCAGCAGATTGAAGGATGATATAAAAGATAAGCAATTTTCTAACATCTTCAACATGCTATCTAAGGTAAGTATTAACTTACCCTTACTTGAAGCAATAAAGAACATGCCGGCTTATGCCAAATTCTTCAAAGAGCTGATCACCAAGAAAAAGAGGTATGAGCCGAATGAAAAGGTGATAGTTTCAGAGGTAGCTAGTGTTGTTCTGCAGCATAAACTACCTCCCAAGCTAAAGGATCCTGGTAGCTTTATAATTCAAATTACTGTGGGGAATGGAAAGGGGACTGATGGCATGTGTGATCTAGGAGCCAGTGTAAATTTGATGCCTTATTTTGTGTATAAAGAATTAGAACTAGGGGAACTTAAACCAACCAAAATAGTGTTGCAATTAGCTGATAGATCTCTTAGATTCCCGAAAGGGGTTATAGAAGATGTGTTAGTTAAGGTTGGAGGGTTAATAGTACTTGTGGATTTTATAGTTCTTGACATGGAAGGAAGTAACCCTACACCATCAGCACACACTATTTTGCTAGGTAGGCCTTTTATGGCTACTACCAACACTTTAATAGATGTTAAAAATGGTAAATTATCAATGACTGTATTGGGACAAACTGTTGATTTTTCTATTTTTAACACTTCTCCCATTCCTACAACTACTTTATATGAGGATTGTTCTTTAATTAATTGTGTTGAAGCAGTTGTTTCAGATGTTTTCTTGCAGACAGGTTCCTCAGATAAATTGGAGCTGACACTGATCTTAGAAGAGGGGGCTAAACCAGTGAGGGAGACCCAAAGTTGCCTTAACCCAAAGGCATTTGAGAGCTCGAGGAACTATAAGGATCGCACTAAAGCACTTGATGAAAGATTTATTGTGTGACAGACATTGAGTCCACGTATGAAAGTTTTACTTTTTAACTCTCGACTACGTCTATTTCCAGGTAAACTAAAGTCTCGATGGAGTGGTCCTTTCGAGATAAATCAGGTATGTCCTTCTGGTGCCATTGAATTGCTTAACTCTCGAACCAATAAGACTTTTAAAGTAAATGGACAGAGAGTTAAACCATATCAAGAAGGATTTCATGAAGTGAGGATCATTGACAGCACTTTGATCCATGATCCCTAGACCTTGAAGTGATGTCCAGCTTTATGACATTAAAGAAGCGCTTAATGGGAGGCAACCCATCGGTTTGCATTTCTTTTTCATAGTTGTAATTTTAAATTAAGCAATTTTGATTTTATGTTTGTTTAAATAAATGGAATGGTGCTTTGATCGGTTTTTATTTTGTGATTCAGGGTTGTTTAAAGAAGAAGGTTTGCAAAATCTTTAAGAATTGAAATTAAAAAAAAGTTAAAAAGGGCAGTAGGTGACACGGCCAAGGAGCTTGGCCGTGTCCCTTGGCCATGTCACATGGGACACGGCCAAGCTTTACCACCAAATCAACTTTCTTTCATTTTTGTAGATTTTTCTTCCAGTAGAGGACACACTCATGGGACACGGCCAAGTCACTGGCCGTGTCCCTCCAAGAGTATCAGACACGGCCGTGTCCACCAAGACTTGGCCGTGTCTCTTTAATTTCACACTCTAGACACGGCCAAGTTCACCCCAACACGGTCGTGTCCCCTCACTTTTACTCTTTAAAAACTCGATTTTTGCACTTTTTCCTCATTCAATCCCTAATTTCTTATTTGTTCTCTCTCTCTCTCGCTCTCTCATTCTCTCTCTCTCGCAACCTCCATTAATTGTGCTTCCAAGCTCCAAATCCTCCATTAAACCTCAATTTTCTTCACCAAAACTAGAATTAATCTATTAAAACTTCTCTTTCTCTCACAAAAGATCGATTTAATCAAGTTTTGGAGTTGAATTTTTCATATTTCTCAAGATGCCAAGAACAAAGATAGTTTCACACCACAAGAAGAAGAGACCTACAACTGAAGGGGCTTCTTCATCTTCATCGGTTTCATCTTTGAAGAGAGCAAATCTTTTGGCTCGGGGTCTCTTCCCGACGAGGTATGTTAATGATGAATCCCTTGATGCTCTGTAAATTAGGACTAATTTTTATCATTATGTGCAAATTCTTGGGTGGGAGAACCTAGTCTCCTTGCAGCCTTTGCAGTTTCAAGAGCTAAGTTTGGAATTTTTGACATCTCTTAGGGTTGAAAGAGATGAACAAAAAATTTGCTCTAGGATGAGTTTTAAATTGCTTGGGAAATCATTTGTAATTAATATCGAACAATTGAATGCTATATATGGTTTCCATCAACATGGGGAAAGGTCGGTACCTAAAGAGTTTAAATAACAATTTGCTTGGGGAGCATTAGGCTCGGGGACTTATGTGGCCAAATTGGCCAAAGCATCTAAATTGAGCAATCCCGCTTTGAGGTATTTGCATCATTTTATGTCCTGTGGATTCTTTGCTAGGAAGGAGAGCCTGGGTGTGGTGGAATTGAGTGAGCTATTTTTTCTGGATTGTGCTTGTAATGCAGTGCCTGTTAGTTCCGGCTATTGGTTAGCCGATGTTTTTGATAGTGTGGCCAATAAAAGGAGGGGGACAATTTGTATTGGAGGGTTGATTACCACATTAGCAGTAGCCCTTCTGGAGGATTTTGACCCGAGTACCAGTCTCATGACTAGAATTTTGGGTAATGACTCTTTGGATTTGGCCACATTAGAGAAGATGCATATGGTGGTGCATAGGAGAGGGGCTTATATGATGGCTTCAGCTGAGCCAGAAGCACCGGGGGACAGGCAGAAGAGAGCACGGGTTCAAGGAGAGTCCGACTCGGATTCTCTTGATCTAGATGAGGATGCTCCGATCTCGGCTAATCAAGAGGTACTTAATAGGATTGAGGCCCTGGAAGGAAAAGTAGATCGATTGGATGGCAAGGTGGACCGTAACCATGCTGAGGTTTTGCAACAGTTGGAACAGATTAATAGCAACCTTGCAAAGATTTTGAGTCTCCATCCCTCGGCTGCATCATCTTCACACCCGCCTTCACCATAGATTTTGAGTTCCTTGCTTTATTGTGTTTAGTGTATTTTTGTTATTATTTTTCATTTTTGTTTTTAATGTTAACATTTTATATTTTGGATATTTATTTTATATATTGTATTTTGTTTGTTTTTGAACATTTGCGTTTGTGATGAAAAGTTAGGGTTTTGCCTCACCAGGGTACGATGGAAGACAGGTTGTCCTTTAACTCTTTTTCTTTATTATTCTTGTTTTCCATTGAGGACAATGTAAATTCTAAAGTGTGGGGTAATCTTTTAGCTTTTCTTTAATTTTTGTTTGGTTTGTCTTAGTGTGTTTTATTGTGTGTGTGCATGGCATAATTGTTGAAAATTTATTGATCTTTTCTGTGATTCTAGCATTATAGTTGAGACTTTAGTATCAGCATAGAGATTAGCATTTGAATTCATTCAGGATCAATTTTCATATTCTGCCATTCATGACATATAAATCTTTGTGAACCCACTTGTGTGAGTTTTGAGCCTCATAAATTTGATATTATTGTCAATTGATTTTCTTTTCTTAAATGTGCACCTTCATGATTTTGCATCTCTAGAGCTTGCTTTTACATACTGATTGAACTCACATTATGATTTTATCTCAAGTTTAAAATGATGAAGGCAAATGAGGTTAGCCCTTTAGCTTAAAAAGACCTCCCTTAATATTGAATTTCTTAGTGAGCTAAGTTGAGCCTTTGACCTTTTCTTGATTGATCAACACAATTCATAACTCAACTTTTTCTTATTATCATTATACCTGTATTAAGGAATGGAGTTTTATGATATGACAATAGGGTGGTTTGATTCAAAAGTGTGGGGTAAGCAATTAAAAAAAATGGTATTGCTATTTGGGGTTGAAATGCATACTGTGCACATGGTATTTGACTAAGAGTTGATTATTCTTTTCCTCTTCATTTTAAGCTAGATGTTTCATGCAAGTTTATATTTTGTATATATATATTAAAAAAATGATGAAAAAAATGATGATAAAAATAAAAGAAAAAGAAAAAGAGAAAATAAAAAAAGATATATATATATATATATACAAAATTCATATATTTTCAAGCATTAGAGGAATGTCGACTCATGTATTTTTCTTTAAGTATGCAAGTATGTGAAAGTATCAAGGTTGGTGAGTATGCCATTTGAGGGAGTTATTGTAACACCCCTTCCCGACCTATAATAAGCCGAGGAGGAATGCTACATCAAGATACGAGCTCTGGTTATGTCAGCTTACTTAATGTTCCTTATAAAAATTTTTTTCAAAAAAATTTTGACGGAGTCTCCCTTAAAATTCTAGGTCCCAAGTGTCGACAAAATTGATTTTTCTTATATTTGAAAAACATTTTGTTTCACAATTCAACTCAAGTACACTCCCAATAATCCACCCTTATAACCTCAACTACAATCCTGCAAGAAGAATTCACACTTCTATATTCACAATCCAACTCAATTTAAAACCATACAGTTATTATACATTACTAGATTTATACATATAAATACTCTCTCGTCAGAAATACATCATAATTAAAATTTATACATGTATGCATAACCCTCTAGTTGGTCTCGACAAACTTTACTCTTCTTGTGGCATAACAAAAGACTTCATATCTTCCATCTAAAAACCTGCGCGAATAAACACCCGCGCTAAGCCCGAGAGCTTAGTAGTCCAAATATAAAATATAAACATATAGTATAGAAGTATTGATATGTAATGATACATCGATTCAATATATAATTAGTTCTTATCATATCTTCTTTTCTTTTTAACTTTATCTTTAATATATCCTAGCTAATTTCATATAAGATGTATATATATATATAATATTATCACCAACCCCAATGCATCACCAATACTCAAAACCAATATATTAATACCCCTACATTATATATATACCATACCAACCATTATTGCAATACACACATTACACATCATATCACTCATTATTGCAATACACAATCTACATATCATATAAATCATAAATCATATTTCCAATAAAGACAACCTTTATCATCAACCACAATTCATTTTCCTATTACACTTAATAACATTATATTATTCACAATCCACCAAGCATAATTCATTATTAATACTCACAATCAATATTTCAATACTTGCATTTCACATTGACAATAAAGACAGACTCGGGCCCAAAACACTAATATGTTATTCAAAGTTCAGAGTTACTGCTTTGATCCATAATCACAATAATCAAGCCCGTAGGCAACATATATCATATCTCTATCCATGGAGAGTGTAACAGACCCAGTCTCTTGGACCATCCACCCGACTAATCGAGAAGATCCTCAACCCGGCAAGACTGTTACTTTTCATATATTTCACATTTATAATTCATATAGTGTAACAGACCCAGTCTCTTGGACCATCAACTCAACAACTTGAGGAGATCCTCAACCCGGCTAGACTGTTACATTTCATATGTTATAGGCATGCCGTCAAATCCAGAACTCTGAAAGTTGAATTAACATATTAGACACAACTCTTTTCATTTATATCTTTGTACATTTCTTTCTCAATTCATTTCATTTTCAAAACAGGCAACCATGCCTCAATTATAATTCATTTACATTCTCGTAGCCAACACAATGGCTTCACATCTCATTTGATTCATCATAGCCAATCTCAATGGCTTCACCTCTTATCATATTTCAATTCACGTTATAGCACTTCATCATTCAAGTATACATAAACAATTATATTGAGCATATATCTTAAATTCATCATCATATAATCAACATGTCTATTTATTTCATTTCAATCATTATTACCAACCACAATTACAATACATTTCATCATTTCTCAAAACACATTAGCACAATTCATTATTACAATATTTATCATAACAAATTGCATTGTACTTACCTATTTGAATGATCTTCATATCTTTCACATCATCCAATCATAACCTTAATCAAATTATATTGACAATATAGTAATTCACTTAACACATTTACAAACAAATGTGTTAAGTCTTAATTCATGTAAATAAGTGCAATCATATAAACTTTGTACTTACCTTAAAACCAACTTACACCACTCTATACACCTACTCTTCCAAGAATCCTCAACACTTAGATTAGGGCAATTCAACCTCTTCACAACCTAATCCAAAAGGAATATTAGCAAAATGACCATATGAATAGTAAATTCTGGTTTTAGACTAAATTTTATCCTTATTTTGAAAATTTGTATAAAATAATATACTTGACTAAAAACTCTAAAATTTTTACAGAACTTAATTTTACATCTTAAAATCATTCCTTTAAAATTTCAGATCAAACTGAACACAAAATCTTGGTCAAATAATTCACCCAAACAGACTGCCCCAATTGCCCTGCATCCTGGCAGCAGTTCTAAACTTTGTGAATTCCATAAATTAAATTCAATCAACTTGGTTCCTAATTATTTTTCTCAAATACTAGACTCATTAAGCAACAACATATCCAAAATTCAATTGAATATAATTTTTCTACATTTTATTAAAAATCCCGAAATATAACTGTCTCAGTTAAGGTACCTGCTGGAACAGATCTAATAAAAATAATTTTTCTAAACTCATAACCTATCCAAAATCGAATCAACATATTTTTCAGTCATTCTAGACTCATAGAGGCACAACATATCAAAAATTCACTTCAAGAACATTTTTCTATAATTAATTAAAAATCATACAAATCACAGCCTTTACTAATTGTAAAACAGAAACAATTTCACTAAACACAAACATACATCAATTATTCCATTTTCCAACTCATATATATATCAAACCCTTACTAACCAATTTAATAATCCATCATCATCCTCACAAATAACCATTTAAATCTACACATATCTTTCAATCTTTCACTATTATCATCTTAACATACTAACTACATCCCATATCAACACAATCAATGGAAATCAATTCAAAGAAATGAATACTTACTTGAGTAGTCTTTGCCAAATCTTCAATCTTCACTTCAATTCTCTTTAAGCCCTTAAAAAATTTTGATGTGCATAATTAAAATCTCCTTTCTCTCTTTCTCTCTCTCTCTCTCTCGTAAGAAGAAGAAGAAGAAGGAGACAAGAAGATTTTTCTTCTTTTCTTCATACTTATCCTATATATATATATATAATAATAATAATATTAATTATTTCTAAAAATTCTCCACCACAACCTTCATTCAACCCTTTGACTTTCTTTTCTTCTTTCTCTTTTATAAATATTATTATCATTATTATTAATTAATTAATATTATATATATATATATATTCACTTTTCCTACACCACTTTATACATTATGTATATGTGGTGTATATGTGGGTATATGTATATTCCTTTTATATTTCCCATATATTTTCCAAATACCAAATATACATCTCATCCCTCAAATACATCTACCTCTTCATTTCTTTTCTCTTTTCATCAAACATATACATTTAATCCAAATACAACAATAACTCTAAAACTTTTAGGGTATATTTTGGGATATTACAATTCTCTCCCCCTTAAATAATTTCGTCCTCGAAATTATCCAGCACAATAACAATTCATTTATAATAAAACACCATCTTAATTCATATGAAGGTAATCGTATTCTTATATTATGATTTCATCAAATTACATAACTTTTACTCTTCCACCTTTAGTCAATCATCTTTTCCAATTCACAACTTATCATTATATAGCTATATTTATCTTATTACTTTTTCAACAAAACACCCAAAATAACTCATTACATTTCAAAGAAATTTTCTTTTATACAATAATCAAATCATCTTATAATCTATAAATATACCATTCATCTATTACATTCAAGATATTTATCACTTCATTTTTTTGTAGGCAATCTTTTAACTTTAATCTTGGAAATTATTGAATTAAATCTTACTATAGATTATCCTGTTATTACAATCACTTTTGAAAATAACCACTTATCAAACCTTGATTGATAACAATATTTTCATTTCTTATACTTAAATCCCTCTTTACCATGTTTTTCACTTAATATTAATATCGATACAATCTTTATAAATTTACTTTACAGATAATCAACCTTTTTCCTTTCATTATCTTTAATAACTGATATATCATAATTCATTCATGTATCAGCATATCACTTCATATATACATTATCATATATATCTTATACTCTTAGCATAACTATACATATTAAATCTCGATAATAATTCACAATCTTAATGAATTCTAGATCAATTGATCTAGCTGTCATAAAATAACAACATTTCAATCTTATTCCATTCAAACCAACCATTAACTTATTTAAGTTTATCATCACATATCAATATACATAACACAATTCTATTAGGTCAAACTCATTCTCAACTTCTAATCCCTTAGGATCCATCTGTTCGACTCCTTACTAACAAATTACTTCAAATTATCTTTCAATATTCATATATATCTTCTGCTTTCAATAATAGCAGTGCAATCTCCCATAATTCTCATAATTTTTCTCATACTATAATTATTACCCATAGTTCATTCACTTAACATTGTTTCCATCAATTAATTCATCTTATAACAAAAATATATTCAGTATCATTTTCAATCACATTTCATAAATTTCTCCCATTTATCATATTCTCACATTATCATACCATTACTATGATTACATAATCACTTTTTATTCATTCTTCACAATTCAAGACATTTACACGGTTCTCTTCTCTATTCATATTTTTCATAATTATAAACAAATTTCTAACATAGAATTGATAAGATACCACTTTACCAATCACAACTCCTAACCATATTTCTTGAAACAAAATTATCAATCTCACCCACATAATACTACAATCATATCACCTTAGGCCCAAATCTGCTGATAACAAACTTAACCAGCCAATTACACTAAACAAATTATATAGCCAGAGTATATTAATAGTCACATATGTAGTTTATAAATCAATATTGTTCCTCTATTATTCTTCTTCAAACATTTCCAACTATCTCAAAAGTTGACATAATTCAACTTTGTCTCCAAAACAATTTGTTCTTGATCATATGATTATCATTAGCCTAACTCACATCAACAATATTACTTATAACACTTATGTGTACAACATTCAATCATATACAAACTTTATACAACTTCCATTTCTAACCTATCTCTTATAAAACTTTTCATACATTATACTTTCCATCTTTATTAAACACATATACATATAATATATTTCCACAAGCATAATCCTTCAACCAGAAAGCATTATATGATAGTCTAGCTCAGTTATTATCATAACAATTTCATCGTCCATTGTTACTCGAGTCCTTTTTCACTTTCCATTACAATCCATAGTCTAACTCTTCATAAATCAAAACTTAATTTCTCATAGATCCACTAATACATGCCATATCATTCTTCATACCACTATACAAATAATTATACCACATTCACATACATAGGTCACGTTCACAATGTGACTTGCTTTCATATTTCTTACACTTTACAATTATATTTAATTCCTCTTTTTCATACCATCAATACACATTTAACATTTATTATTTTTCATTGAACAACACCATTTTCATCTTCTTCTTCTTCTTCTTCTTCTTTTTTTTTTTTTTTTTTTTACATGACTTAAATTATTTATATATATCTCACATATTTATACATATGTCCCTTACATCCAATCATATACACATCGCCCATTAATCCCTATAAAATTTCCAAATTTCGTTATCACAAATCTCAATTTCTTGAACTAACATTGCTCAATCCAATTCTCACTATTAATATTATCACATGACCTAACTTTGCACAAGTTTATCAATGCAAGAGTACTCATTCTCAACACTAATAGATATGTAGTTGTATAGGTTACAAACACGCAATACTATGCGTACATTACACTTTCAAGTGATCAACTCAATCCTTGATCACTAGCATCTTACATCCCATTATCACCTTCCAAGTAGTCAACCTTATCATGATTACTTCATCACTTGCCAACTTTTAGTTCATCAAATTACATATCTGTAAGTCATTCTTAATATGCAAAAATTTTCATTCCACTTAACTCATATACGTACTATACATTAAATTTTCGATATTTAAATAATCTTTATCCAAATTCCGTTAACATTATAAATTCTCCTCTTACTACTTTGCTTAAACTTCAATTTACTCATCTCGTTTTATTAATATAAACTTAAGTAAACATCTTATATATACATACTACAAAGCAACATCAAAATATATCTTTTTTACAATCATTAAAGCTCATTTCAAAAATCCAAATATTACACATTATCACCATTAACATGAGCTTTAACAATACTCAAGCATATTATATTCCTACCATTCAAACCACAATGTTTACATTAAATTAACAATACTAACAACACCATTTTATCTCCTTGCTTAACCCCTATCATTTTTTTTTTAATCTTAACTTTACATATTCAAACCTTAAGTTATCACACTTTGTCTATATCAATCAACTCATTCAATATTCCCCCATATTCTCTTCATTATAATTACATATCCATCCATATTATCCATCAACAATATTTCCTCTCCCTTGCAATCCAAACATAAACTTTATTAGAAAGAGATTCAAATAATAGAGGAAAGATTACATACTTTGATTTTGATTTTGTTTTTAATTCATTTTTTTTTTAACTTTATTTTCCTGATCATTTCTTTATATTATAATCATATTTCACATTTTCTTTCCTCAAGGAAACTACCATTCTTTAATTTATCACTTAAACTTACATAAATTTTTCCATCTCATTGCTTTCTTTAAATTTCCATTCATATAGAACTTCATCCACACATTATTATCCATTTCATACAATTCAATACATTTCAATTCATATAATACCACATTCGAGACCAACCTAGATGTTAATGCATATGCATGTATCAAAAATTTCATTCTTTTCATTTTCATTCATCATCATTTTTCTTTTTAAAACATTTCCTTTTTAAATTTACTTAGGCCGAGAATCTCGAACCTAAGCTCTGATACCAAAACAATTGTAACACCCCTTCCCGACCTATAATAAGCCGAGGAGGAATGCTACATCAAGATACGAGCTCTGGTTATGTCAGCTTACTTAATGTTCCTTATAAAAATTTTTTTCAAAAAAATTTTGACGGAGTCTCCCTTAAAATTCTAGGTCCCAAGTGTCGACAAAATTGATTTTTCTTATATTTGAAAAACATTTTGTTTCACAATTCAACTCAAGTACACTCCCAATAATCCACCCTTATAACCTCAACTACAATCCTGCAAGAAGAATTCACACTTCTATATTCACAATCCAACTCAATTTAAAACCATACAGTTATTATACATTACTAGATTTATACATATAAATACTCTCTCGTCAGAAATACATCATAATTAAAATTTATACATGTATGCATAACCCTCTAGTTGGTCTCGACAAACTTTACTCTTCTTGTGGCATAACAAAAGACTTCATATCTTCCATCTAAAAACCTGCGCGAATAAACACCCGCGCTAAGCCCGAGAGCTTAGTAGTCCAAATATAAAATATAAACATATAGTATAGAAGTATTGATATGTAATGATACATCGATTCAATATATAATTAGTTCTTATCATATCTTCTTTTCTTTTTAACTTTATCTTTAATATATCCTAGCTAATTTCATATAAGATGTATATATATATATAATATTATCACCAACCCCAATGCATCACCAATACTCAAAACCAATATATTAATACCCCTACATTATATATATACCATACCAACCATTATTGCAATACACACATTACACATCATATCACTCATTATTGCAATACACAATCTACATATCATATAAATCATAAATCATATTTCCAATAAAGACAACCTTTATCATCAACCACAATTCATTTTCCTATTACACTTAATAACATTATATTATTCACAATCCACCAAGCATAATTCATTATTAATACTCACAATCAATATTTCAATACTTGCATTTCACATTGACAATAAAGACAGACTCGGGCCCAAAACACTAATATGTTATTCAAAGTTCAGAGTTACTGCTTTGATCCATAATCACAATAATCAAGCCCGTAGGCAACATATATCATATCTCTATCCATGGAGAGTGTAACAGACCCAGTCTCTTGGACCATCCACCCGACTAATCGAGAAGATCCTCAACCCGGCAAGACTGTTACTTTTCATATATTTCACATTTATAATTCATATAGTGTAACAGACCCAGTCTCTTGGACCATCAACTCAACAACTTGAGGAGATCCTCAACCCGGCTAGACTGTTACATTTCATATGTTATAGGCATGCCGTCAAATCCAGAACTCTGAAAGTTGAATTAACATATTAGACACAACTCTTTTCATTTATATCTTTGTACATTTCTTTCTCAATTCATTTCATTTTCAAAACAGGCAACCATGCCTCAATTATAATTCATTTACATTCTCGTAGCCAACACAATGGCTTCACATCTCATTTGATTCATCATAGCCAATCTCAATGGCTTCACCTCTTATCATATTTCAATTCACGTTATAGCACTTCATCATTCAAGTATACATAAACAATTATATTGAGCATATATCTTAAATTCATCATCATATAATCAACATGTCTATTTATTTCATTTCAATCATTATTACCAACCACAATTACAATACATTTCATCATTTCTCAAAACACATTAGCACAATTCATCATTACAATATTTATCATAACAAATTGCATTGTACTTACCTATTTGAATGATCTTCATATCTTTCACATCATCCAATCATAACCTTAATCAAATTATATTGACAATATAGTAATTCACTTAACACATTTACAAACAAATGTGTTAAGTCTTAATTCATGTAAATAAGTGCAATCATATAAACTTTGTACTTACCTTAAAACCAACTTACACCACTCTATACACCTACTCTTCCAAGAATCCTCAACACTTAGATTAGGGCAATTCAACCTCTTCACAACCTAATCCAAAAGGAATATTAGCAAAATGACCATATGAATAGTAAATTCTGGTTTTAGACTAAATTTTATCCTTATTTTGAAAATTTGTATAAAATAATATACTTGACTAAAAACTCTAAAATTTTTACAGAACTTAATTTTACATCTTAAAATCATTCCTTTAAAATTTCAGATCAAACTGAACACAAAATCTTGGTCAAATAATTCACCCAAACAGACTGCCCCAATTGCCCTGCATCCTGGCAGCAGTTCTAAACTTTGTGAATTCCATAAATTAAATTCAATCAACTTGGTTCCTAATTATTTTTCTCAAATACTAGACTCATTAAGCAACAACATATCCAAAATTCAATTGAATATAATTTTTCTACATTTTATTAAAAATCCCGAAATATAGCTGTCTCAGTTAAGGTACCTGCTGGAACAGATCTAATAAAAATAATTTTTCTAAACTCATAACCTATCCAAAATCGAATCAACATATTTTTCAGTCATTCTAGACTCATAGAGGCACAACATATCAAAAATTCACTTCAAGAACATTTTTCTATAATTAATTAAAAATCATACAAATCACAGCCTTTACTAATTGTAAAACAGAAACAATTTCACTAAACACAAACATACATCAATTATTCCATTTTCCAACTCATATATATATCAAACCCTTACTAACCAATTTAATAATCCATCATCATCCTCACAAATAACCATTTAAATCTACACATATCTTTCAATCTTTCACTATTATCATCTTAACATACTAACTACATCCCATATCAACACAATCAATGGAAATCAATTCAAAGAAATGAATACTTACTTGAGTAGTCTTTGCCAAATCTTCAATCTTCACTTCAATTCTCTTTAAGCCCTTAAAAAATTTTGATGTGCATAATTAAAATCTCCTTTCTCTCTTTCTCTCTCTCTCTCTCTCGTAAGAAGAAGAAGAAGAAGGAGACAAGAAGATTTTTCTTCTTTTCTTCATACTTATCCTATATATATATATATAATAATAATAATATTAATTATTTCTAAAAATTCTCCACCACAACCTTCATTCAACCCTTTGACTTTCTTTTCTTCTTTCTCTTTTATAAATATTATTATCATTATTATTAATTAATTAATATTATATATATATATATATATTCACTTTTCCTACACCACTTTATACATTATGTATATGTGGTGTATATGTGGGTATATGTATATTCCTTTTATATTTCCCATATATTTTCCAAATACCAAATATACATCTCATCCCTCAAATACATCTACCTCTTCATTTCTTTTCTCTTTTCATGAAACATATACATTTAATCCAAATACAACAATAACTCTAAAACTTTTAGGGTATATTTTGGGATATTACAGTTATGAGTTTCTTAGCAAGAGTATTGTCTAATATAGATACTCCATTTCTTGATGCTCCAGCTTAAATGTCTTCTCTCACACCTTCACCTTAGCCCCATTACATCCAAATAAAAGACCTTCGAATTATTTCTTGAGAAAATCAGTGAGGGAGATTGGATAATTAAGCAAGTTTATGGTAGTATGCAGTCATGAGTGGTTTGAGTGAATTAACCTTTGAATCGAGTGAAACACTTAGAAGAGAGATAAGATTTGTATGTCTGGATTAATGAATGAGTTAAGAAAATCTTGATTGAAGGAAATTGCAATTATTTATGTTTGAGTCTTGAAGGATTTCATCTTATATACTGGAATTATAGTTAAGGTTGTTTGAGTTTTTAATTTATGCCATGTGAATTTGCTTGAGGACAAGCAAAGTTTTAAGTGTGGGGTAGTTGTTTTATTAGTTTTTGTTATAGATTTGTGTCTTGTTTATTATGATAATTATTGTTTTCTTTAGGTATTTTGTTAGCTTTAATATGTTTATTTAGTGTTTTCATTAATTTTGGTAGTTTTAATTTATTTCAGTATTTTTGTCATTTTTGTCCTAGTTTTTAGTGTGTGTTTATGTTTTGTTGGTTATTGTTTATTTAATTCCTGTTTAAAGTTTGTTTCAAGTTTTGTTTTAGGTTTAATATGCAAGGAACCATCTAAGGAAGAAAAAAAACTAAGGAATCAAGAGGAAGAAATCAATGGACAGTAGCTGACACATGTAGGGAACACGGCCAAGTCACTGGCCGTGTCCCATATCAAGCTAAAGAGAAACCACAAGACACAGAGATGGACACACTCAAGGGACACGGCCAAGTCACTGGCCGTGTCCCTCCAAAAAAGCTCAAACACGGCTAGGATTGGTTAGCTTGGCCGTGTCTCACTCAAGTACAAAGCAAAAGAAGATGGAAATCAAGCAGTAGAAGATACACTCAAGGGACACGGCCAAGTCACTAGCCGTGTCCCTCCAAAATAGTCCAACACAGCCGTGTCACTCAACCACTCCAAAGAAGAAAAGAAGAAACTCTCACAGAAGCGAACAAAAGTAAGGGACACGGCCAAGTCACTGGCCGTGTCCCTCCAAAGGCATCCAACACGGCCGTGTCTCATCCAACTTGGCCATGTCTCACTCAAGTCCAAAGTAAAGAAAGAAAATCAGGCAGTAGAAGACACAAGCAAGGGACACGGCCAAGTTCACTCCAACTTGGCCGTGTCACTCATGGATTAATGAAGACGCGCGGAGGTTTCGTATAAATATTAAAGTTAGGGTTTTCTTAGTTGTTGAGAGTTTGAGAGATATTTAGCCGTCAAAGAGAAGAAGTTAAGGTTTCACATTTGTTTTCTTTGATTTTGATTACACTTTGATTAATCTAGCTTAAATTTGATTGTTCTAGCCATTGTTACATCCTTCTTGCAAGATTTGAACAAGAGATTCTTCAGAAGCTTCAGGGAGATTGTAATTTGGTTTTGTTCTTGAACTTTATCTCTTTATTTTCATTGGAATTGTATTTATGGATATTATCATGTGTAAATTGATTTCTTTTATTAATGAGATGAGTATGTTTGATAGCATTATGGACTAATTTGATCTAGTCTAGGGTTTGTATGGATCTGCTGTGATTGTATGAATTGGTTATTACTCTTAACTTAATTATTTCTTTAAGCCTTTATTGAATGAATTATTGCTAATAAATAATTGATTGGCCACCAATTATGTGTTTTAGGTATTAGATGATGGATTGAGAGATGAAGTCTAATGCTGGAACAATTCAATTAAGGACTTAGGTGAATTAGAGATACAACCTAAGAAAAGATTATTTTAATTGGAACAAGATTATTTGAGAGAGGTTTGAATGCGAGAGCTTATTTCCTTTATTCAATTAATTAAGTTGCTTGAGATTTAATCTTTGAAATTAAATTGTTAAAGAGGAATAACCATTCATACATATAAGTAGTAGAGAAATGCAAACCCTAGACCATTCTATTAAGTGAATCAATACATCAGTTTAGTTTACTTTTATTTGCTTTAAACTTCAATCAATCTTTTTCATTAGTTAACAATTTAAATTTATTCACTACTTGTTATTTATAATCTGATAATCAATTAGCTACTTTAGCTTCCTTGTGAGACGACCTTGGGGCAATCACCTTTGCTACAGCTACCTCGTATACTTGCGAGTGACGCTTTGTGGTAGAGTTAATTCGAGCGCAACAGTTACTGCCAATTTTTTTTATATAGTACATCATAATTAATATCCACCTTATTTACTAAACCAAATCCAATATGGTAAAGGAAATTCATTGCCACTTCCTTTCATTATGCCATATGGTCTTATCCTTTCCCATCATCTTTTCCATTTCACTTTTGGAAATGGTTTGTTTCCTCTATATAAATCACCCTTCATGCCATATTTTAATTCATAAACCAAAAATCTCTCTCTTTCAACGTGAAGACTTCCTTTAGCAATTGGTTCTCCTTTATTCATCAACCATGACCGAGCACCATTTAAAGAAAATAAAAATTCTATTTAAGAATATGGATGCCATCCATTGGAAGCAAATTTCATGGTCAAAGCTTGATGTTTTAAAATGTTTTCAGAATGTCAAATTGGACCACTCCTTCTTACATGTCGTGGCTTCCTTTTGGGATACAGATTCTAGGGTATTTAGAATTAATGGCTTTGAAATGTGTCCCTTGATTGAAGAATTTGAGGCCATCCTCGGACATCCCAATAATCAACAAATGGCGTTACCCACATTGATTTCCAAGACTCAACAGAAGATGCAGATGTTATTTCAAATTCCAAAACCCGAAGTTCTTCAGTTGATGAGAAGTGAAAAAATTCTTCTTGCCCTTTTGATTGACTTTTATTTCTCTCATTTAGCTCCTACTAAGGCATGGGGACGCATGCTTTGTCTTTGCTTGCTCGGCCAATTCTTGCTTGTTTCTTCTGACGGCGATATTGATCCATGAGTATTGGATATTATGGACCAAATGGAAGGAGGCTTGTCCCCGGTGCCTGTGATTTTAGCTGAGACCTTAGTTGGATTAGACCGATTTAAATCGGGATTGTCAAAGAGACTGACTGGAAGTTCATTGCTGCTTCAGGTAATTACCTAAAGTGTCCTTTCGGATTTTCAATTTAGGTTTTCTTTTTTTTATTGCTCTAACTTTTGCCTAGTCCGCCCATGCGGGTTTTCGAAACTAGCGAGCTATCCTAATTTTTGCCAAAGTTGCCTTTCGGGTTTTCAACTTAGCGGACTCTTTTTTTTTAATTTAATTCTTTCTTCACAGATTTGGCTTCAGGAGCGTCTTTTTTTGCTTGATACTCCCTCCATGGATTTTGCCAGATACCTGCCACGTCATCATTCTGCTAGGAAGCTACTCCATCCTGCTTCTTCATATGCTGACTGGGTTGACTGGATCCACTCACGCTCCGAAGTCAATATCCGTTGGTTGGTACCTTGGTGGAAGATTTCTCATATCACCATGCGGAAATACTTGATGTACGTTCCCCTTGCTGCTCTTCGTCAAGGTACATGCTATGATCCTCGCCGACTTGCCCGTCAGTATGGAGCTGAGCCTCGTGATTCTGACTTTGCTTCTGACCTAGACATGCCGTGCTTGACTGAAGCCTACTTGGATCAGCTGAGGCAAAGCTGGCATGCACGTTACACTTATCGATTGCCATAGCTTTTATATTTGTCAATTCAGAAAGTGTTTTGTTAGGATGAAAAATAACTAAAGTAATAAAAGATGCTTCTTTTCCATTTATAATTTGTCATCACCTTTTGCAATTATGATTATTTATTTCATCCATATATGGTCAAATACTTATAACAGTGCACATAGAACAATTTTAACATTAATTCTATTTTATTAAATTGGGGAACAACCAAACATAAAGCCAGCATACACAAGATCACTCTTGTTGCCAATTAGCCTTTTCGGGTTTTCTAATTGACGATTTTCTCTCATTTAGCCCTAATTATTGCCTAGCCCGCCCTTTTGGGTTTTTAAAACTAGCGAACTGCTCTAACTTTTACCTAGGCTACCTGTAGACCCTTAATTTTTGACCCAATCTGATCCAATATGCTTTATTTAGTTTAAAATGATTTTTCTTGTTTAATTGGTCCAAAATAATTTTAATTAAATAATTTTTACCTTAGTATCTAATTTTTATTAATAAAAATGAAAATAAACAAATAAAAATTAAAAATTAAAATAAAATCTGAGTCGAAAAAAAATCAGCAGCAAAAAGTGGTCGTGCGGGCCCATCGGGCTAGCAGCACCTCACCCGCAGGCCTGCGGGCAAAATAACTCCCCGCAGGAATTTCCTGCGGGCTGGCATGCCCACTGGCCCCTGCCACGGGCCCGCTGCCACAGTTTTTGCCAGCGCAAAATTTTTCGACGCAATTTTTTGAAACCTAATCTAATTAGGCTTTAATTTCTTTTTTTTATTAATATTACTTACCTTAATTAATTAAGAATAAACAACCTGAAAACCATTATAAATAAAGACCAATAGAACCAAATTGAGGGAGGAAAAAATTTACACAGTGAACTTGGGATTGGAAACCAAATCAAGGAAGAAAAAGCAAAAAATCAATTCAATTGATTTTTAAGGGAGGAGCACCACGAATTAAGCAATTCAAAGGCAACAAAGGCTTGTCTTTGGAGCTAGTTCATCCAAGAAGAATTATTTTTGGAAGAATCAACAAAAGAAGGTATGTTAAATTCTTTTTGATTTATGTTTTACAGTAGCTAAATTATGGAATTAGGGTTTTTTTAAATAAAAAAACTTTAGAACTTTAACTTAATTCTTCCAAAGTTAAAACACTAAAACATCACTTTCTTTTCTAAAAAGACTTAAAATTGTTATTTTTTCTTCTTAAAGACCTTAAAACACTAATTGAACATATATTTCAACAAAACCAAAATCAAATTATGTTCTTTTAAGATTTTAAAGTAGGTTCTATTTCATTCAAAAAGCCTTAAAAAACATCTTTTCTACTTATAAAAACTTCAATCCATTTGTTTAAATTCATAAAACTTCATAAATCATCAAATTGCTTTTTAAAACTCTAATTCAAATTCATTACCCGAGAACCCTAATTTCAAAGCCTAAATCCAAAATTCAACTTTTAAACCTAAAATAATGAACCCTAACCCTTTTAAAACCTTAAACCCTAATTTTTATGAACCCTAGTCCTTTTAAAACATTAAAAAAACATAAAAACATAAAAACTCAAAAAGTCACAGTAGCTTAAATCACTATTTAAAATCATGAATTAAAAAGTATTTCAAAGTGTCCAAAACCCTAGTTTTATTATCTCACCATTCAAATCTTAATTTGTTTAATCAAAGAGTCTCACCAACCTTTAAAAAACACAAAACCCTAATCTATCTTAATTCCCTAAAAAGTCACAGTAGCTTAACTTTAAAGATTCCAAAACCTTAACACACGAGAACCCTAAATAGAAATAGTAGCTATAATTGAATTTTTATTTGCTTTATTCAATTCTATATTTATTTATACCTTAATTTATCTCTTATGCTTTAATCTATTTAATTTCAATACTTGATTTATTTAATTTATCATGGATGGATGTTTATTTTATTGATATTTAAATACTTTTAATGAATGATTTATTTATTATGAATGGCTATTTATTTTTACCAATTAATTTAGACTTCCAAAAGTTGTAAGAGGTATGTTCCACTTGGTGGGTACCTCATTAGTTAAACATCATGTAATTTAATTTTCTTTTCTATTTTAGAACCTTATGTAAAGGGCATGTTTCTACCTTTTGGTGGGTGTCCTATCTAGGCATGTGATGTAAGGATATGTTTCCACCCTTGGATTGGTGTCCATTTATTTGCTTTGTTTGGACATTGCTTTGATTTTAATATATTGATGCTTTCTTTTAATTATTGTGTGTAATATGGATAATGTTATTATACTTAAGAATTTTATAATATTAAGACCTGTAAAGGAGGCCGGTTCCAATGAACCGGGCATTGTGGGGGTGCTGGGCCATTTCTCACCTTCCCCACACGTACCCAACTTTCCAAACCCATTAAGGGGTTGGGGATTCCTTAGGAATCGAGTCATCCACCCCTTTCTTTTTTCCTGCCCGTCCGGGTGGCGACTCCATTTTCTCCGGATTTAGGTCCGTGTTCTCTAAGGCCCTGAGCCTAAACAGTGCCGAAGTCGCAAGAACCATTCCACCGGGAGTACGGGCGAAAATCCCGCTCACAGTGGCGACTCCACTGGGGATAAGAGATGTTGATTCCGTTGGTCTTTATATTATACTATTCTTTCTTATAATGATATTATCCATTGCATCATCTTAGATTGCATCGTGTGCGTGAGTTAGGACTCCCATATTACCCGTGTTATGTTATGTAAGGGATACCATACTTTCACTCAAGGTATGGAGATCGAGCATGGCATAACCACTCATAGCCTTGTACCGTTTGGTATATACTTGCTATGGGAACCTAAGCCTTTTAACCCAAAGACTAAAGCTCATGTAATTGGCCTAGTTACTTTCCTTGGGTTTTACCCCAAATGCATGTTGTTTGACTATGGTTAGTTTATCCTAGTCTAAATGATGGCTTATTTGGTTTGTTCTTTTTCTAATATGACCAAAGTATATTGTAAGCTCAAAATAAAATTTTCTTTAAAATCCAAAAGACCAAAATTATTTTCAAAATTTTTCAAGATGGTCTTTGGACATAATACTTTTCTAAAAAATAAATAAATAAATTCTTTGGCCCATGGCCCAAAATCCATTTTTCTAAAATCTTTACAATGGGCTTAGAAACAAAACTATTTTCACCCAACCTTTCCTTATAAAGAGCTTGCAAAAATATTTAGGTCAATTATGAAATACCAAAAATCAATTGTGGGCCTAGTTTACACTAAGAATAAATTAACTATGGGCTTGTTTTTGGCATGAATCATTAGTTACCTTTTTCAAGTGAAAAATCTATCTATAATAAGCCTCTTAATTTCATTTTAATCAAATATAGCATAAAAGCTACTTTGGTTGGTTGAATGGATTAAAACTTAATTAATGGGAATTATCATGGATTGATTTCCATTTTCAAGGATATAACTATTGGTTGAAACATCCGAAGGAATTATTCGAAAGCAAGGTACCCCATGTTGGTATTTTGGTTAACCATATACCTAGGAAAAGAGACTCGCCATTCGTGTGTGGATGTTATAAGGTTAGAAGGAATGTCCTAATTTGTCCTTGTTTGTTAATTGTTTGTGCATACATGCATACATGCATACATTTGCATCTCGTATCATTAATCCTCTCTGGCTCACAGCCCTGGATTACGATAGTTCGAAAGCTTACAATCCGACCTATGCCGGAGATGAGATATCTAGCAACGACTCAATCACTTGCTCACCAAGAACAATGGAGCCCGAACAAATTTAAAGAATGGTGGATGAAGCCCTCAATGCCAAAATGGAAGAAATCAAAGAGGCCCTAGCTGAGACCATGAAGAACCAATTGATTGCAATCTTAGAAAACCATGCCGAGGCATCTGCTAGCACTAAGAAACCAAAGGACAAAGGGAAGACTAAAATTAATGAAGTAGCTTTTGATGATGAAAAGGTGGTCATTGATGATGATGATGATTGGGCTCAATACTACCAAGAGGTTCAAGAAAAGAAGAAAGAACCGAAAGCTGTCGAGAAGGCAACTATTGAAAAGACCGAGACATCTGATGTTGAAAAGATGATTGCTGATTTAGAAAAGAAATTTGAGAAGCTGAAAACCGAAGAGATGTCCAAAGTTGACAAGTTATTTGAACAAGATGAAGAGGTCCCTTATAAATTCAAGATGCCTTCCTTTGCTAAGTACAATGGCAATGGAAATCCTCATCTCCACGTGAAGCATTATATCACTGCCATGCAATCTGCCCGAGCTACTAAGGCTCAAACCCTAAGGTACTTCATGCTCTCATTGGACCCTGCTGTCCAAAATTAGTTCAATACCTTAGATGATGGAACACAAAAGAGTTAGAATCTACTTTACAAAGCCTTCATCCAACAATATGGATATAATGTTGAGTTGGAAGTTACCTTGATGGAAGTGGAGTCCATTAGACAAAGACCGAATGAGAATTTTGTAGATTATGTTAAGAGATGGAGAAACAAGGCTGCTTTACTCAAGAAAAGGCCCGATGAATCTGATCAAATAAGGATGATCGTGAGAGGTGTCCTGCCCAATCTCCGCGAAAGGATGTCTCACACCCTTATAAGGGACTTCAAAGATCTTCTCCAAGCTGGTCTACAAATTGAAGAATGGGAAAGGGAGAAGAATCGCTTTTCAATAAGAAGGAATGAGAAAGGGAACAACCAGCCTAACAATCAAAGCACACAAAAAGAAGTTGATGTTAATGTAACCGGTCAAGGGAATAAAAGACAATTTTCAGAATTGGGGAAACCTTTATCTTGGGTTTTTAGCAAGCTGCAAAAGAAAGGGTTGTTACAACCATTAGCTCCTCGACCTTTACAAAATCCATTGCCACCAAACTTCAATGCCGAGGACTTCTGTCAATTTCATCAAATGCGAGGGCATGAAATAGATAAATGTGCCCGCCTAAGGCATGAGATCTAAGATTTAATCGATAGTGGTAAGCTACCCGAGCCGGATAAGCCCAATACCAAGAACAACCGTTTGCCTAAGTTTGGAAGAGTACCTCCACCGGCAACCTTCATGGTGGGAAAAGGATTGGAAGAAGATTTTGTTTTATCATCCTTTCAAGATGGAAATACTGAAGATGTGAAAGGAAAAGAAGCCTAACTCAATGAACTTTCCTTAGCTTGAATGTTGCTTTTCAATCTTACTTTCTTTAATATTTTAGAACTATTGTATTTTTCAAATTTAAATTATTTTTATCATAAATTTTTGTTGGTCTTTGTTGATTTTGATGCTCAACCAATGAGGAATTTAGCTTGATGTTTATAAATTAATGTGTCTAGGCATCATGACTCAAATGACTTTACTAGATGAGGGAATTACTCTATAGCATTAAGTTGTGTATGCTTACTTAGAGAGGGCTCCTGCATAATTTTCTTTGTTTAGGTCTTAGTCAGTCTTAGAACATGCTTTGACAAACTTTCGAGGCGAAATTGAACTCTGCTTATTTAAGGGAGAGATGATCTAGGCATTGTTTGATTAGCCAACAACTAGTATCCACCCAATTAAATATTAATCCCTAGTTGTCCCTTTGAGCCTTCATAAAATTTTAGCTTTCTTTTTATTGGCATATAACCTCAACAACCTACCTTGAGCTGTTGTGATACTATTGACAAGTCTTATGATCACAAAGGTGAAAAGGCAAGAAGATCAAAGAAAGAAATGAATAGTCAAGACTATGAAGATAGTTGAAGTTCTCAAGACCATAAGGGTAGTTGATGTTTTCAAGACCATAAGGATAGTTGATGTTCTCAAAACCTTAATGGTAGGTGAAGTTCCTTTAATGTCTCCAATATATCAAGACAACATCAACATTAGAGTAACAAATGATTTATCCCTGTTTAGGAAGATTTATGTTACCCCACTCATCCATTATTGGAAGCCCAAGTTGGTACAAACAAGACAACTATGTTTGAGCTAGAACCAAAAAAAAAAGGAGGAAAAAAAGAAGAAAAGAAAACAAAAAAGACAAAAGAAAAAAAAAAGAAAAAAAAAGAAAAGAAAACCCAAAATGGTTCAAAAAGCCAACTGAGTTCTCTTTTGCCTAAGACAACAAAAGGCTTCCATTTATGGATTGACTTGAATTGGTCCCAACACAACCAAAGATTCAATCAAAATCAAAGAAAAAGGAGGAAGACCATCCAGTTCTTGAAAGTTCTGTACTTGATAGTCCTACAAGAAAGAAGGACAAAATGATAAAATGCTCAAAGAAAGGGAAGAGTAAGGAAAACAAAGGGAAAGAAAAGGGAAGAGTAAGAGAAATAAAGAAAAGGAGAAGAAGAAAAGAAACAAATTTGGGAACCAAACCTTTTTGCAAGAGAAAAAACTATCCTATTCAATATCCAGTTAATGCCAAGAAGATATAGAAGGAATTTGGAGTCTAGCAAGATTGCTCCCAACTGCCTAAAGTTCAAACAAGAAATTTATAGTGTGAGGGTTTGTCCATTGTGTCACACCAGCTTGTGAACACTCGAATTTTGAGGCTCGGAAAGCCGATTTTCTCAGACTGCAAAAAACCGAGCTGGACCAGAGGTCCACGGTAAAGTTCACTGAAAGTATATCATCATGGTACTTGAAATGTCCGGAGCGATGCAAGGATCACAGATATGGTCTCAGAATAATTTTTGGAAGTCCACAGCTCCCAGAAAATCAGTTTGAACGAGAAGCGGGAGATTTTTTGAAGGCTGAACCGCCAAGCTTGGCGGTCCGACCACCGGAGTCGGCGGTCCGACCCCCAGAACCGGCGGCCCGACCGCCAGAACCGGTGGCACGACCGCGAACTGAGGCGGTCCGACCGCCGATCGCGGCGGTCCGACCATCAACCAGTCCGAAATTTTATCTATAAAAAGGCTTACGATTCTCAGAAAAAGGGGGTTGGCTTCTGGAGGGTGTTACAGGAAGCAAGGATCATATTCTGAGAGAACAAGATCTGGAACTTAGAAGTGGAAAAATCCTAAGCAAGGTAATATCTTAATTCATTTTTGTCAATTCAAGCATACATTAAGCATTCCACCTTCTTCTTAATTTCTTTTTGGTCAAAGACCTAATCCTTTTAGGTCTAAGGCCTAATTAATTAATCAATCAATATTTCAGCATTAAATCACGAATCATTCAACTTTTGGCACGGAGCCTAAATTGCATTCTTTTTGGTACCAAGTACCCAAATTTAATCAAAATTAGCACTAAGTGCTCAAAATCTCACTATTTTGGCAAAAAGCCCGACAATGCACAAAGCATACACACACACATGCATAAATGCATAATTGCCTTTAAATAGGCTTTTCCGAACTACATGGGCTTTGATCTCTCATAAAAACGAGAGTATGTAGGCATATTTGGGATTGACCCCAAATAACAAGTCCACAATTTATCAACAATCTCTTCTTCTTCCTTTCTGTTTTTCTTTTGGATTCATTTCTTATTTGGCAAATTAATCAAATGCATGACATAGTCCCCGAATCCTCCTTGGGTTCGTAGATTAGAAACCTTTACATTGGATGCGTTAATTGGAGTCAGACAAGGGTTTTCTTAGTTTTTCCCTTCGGACAAAATAAACTAAGTGGCGACTCTCGACAACAAGTGAACGTTCATCCGAATTCTTTTCGGGTGAAATCCGAGGTTCACACAGCTCCTATCTCAAAATGGCCTTCACCTAAACCTGTGTCCCTTATAGACCCCATTTCAAGCCTATCAAAGACCTGTTGATCTCTCTTAGTAGGTAGAGTCTATTAGTGGAGATAGTTTGAATAAGCATGCATATGAGATAGACAGCATTTAAACTTAATGAGACCAATGGCTAAGTAATGTGTATGTGCCTATCTGAAGTGCAACAATTCTTTCTTAAATAGAAATGATTCCCGAGTTTAGTACTTTAAATAGGGTTGTCATGTTATAGATATGTTAATTTGGAAAAATCAAGTCCTGAGGTACATTGACATTAATTTGGCAAAGCCAACATTTGATTTCAAAATCAAAATTCAAAAAAAAAGGAAAGGAAAAAATTGTTTTGTCATACAAAGCCTTCAAGTTAAGGGAAGTATGTTGAACCTCCAAAGGACACATTGGGCAAAGGAAATGATTATTGGCCAAGGTCATGAAGAAGCTATCAACCGACATGCTGAAACATAGTTGGAAATGGATGCATCCCTGACTCTGTTGCTTAGGGTCTCCACCACTCATGTTTTCAACATTTTGTAGATAAAAGCCACAAATACAAAGCTTTTAATCATTCCAATGCAAGACTTGAACAAGCGTCAAAAGGAAACCAATGAGAACACTTATGCTGATCACCTCAGTCTGTGAGTCGATGGAGTAACTGTAAGTATTATTCATGCATATCATGCATACATGAGCATATCACATCGCACTTTCTTGTCTTGTGTTCTTTATCAAAGTGAACAGCAAACACTATGTGAAATGAAGAATCAAAAGAAGATGTCAAATCAGGGGGGCATGGAAAGCCTATTTGCTTATGGAAGCTCTAGTCATTTTGCAAAAGAAGAAATGCATGCTTATGCGAAGAACAAGACGGAAAAAACATCAATCAAAGCTTGCATGGATAAAATCTTTGGTTTAAACCTACACAGGGGGCAAAGTTTCTTCTTTTCAATTTTTTGAGTTTATAAACCAAATATTTTCAAACTCACTTACAAATATTTTGCCACACAAGGGGGCAAGGAAAGGATATAAGGTTCAATTAAAATAGCTAAATCTTTGAAAAAAGGAAGAATAAAAGAATGGAACAATTAGAACTCTCAAAAGAATGAAGATGTAAAAGACGAAAGATCAATCGAGCTAAAAGAGCTGAAGCCAGGGTAAAGACCCGTCCTCCAATGGATAAAGATCCATTTTCAAGGGTAAAGACCCGATCTCAAAGGATGAAGATCCATTTACAAGGGTGAAGACCCGATCTCAAAGAATAAATATCCATTTTTCAAGGGTAAAGACCCGATGTCAAAAGATGAAGATTCATTTTCAAGGATGAAGATCCATTTGCAAGGGTGAAGACCCAATCTCCAAGGATGAAGATCCATTCTGAGGGTGAAGAATCACAATGCATAGAATAACCGGAGCAGTCAGATTTTTCAAATGAAAAAAGGTCAGTCAAACTCAAGCTCAGGTCCAAGTACCCAATCTCGGGTCTAAGTACCCAAAATCAATTCAAGCTCAGGTCCAAGTACCCAAACTCGGGTCCAAGTACCTAATCTCGGGTCCAAGTTCCCAAATCAAATCTATCTCGGGTCCAAGTACCCAATCCTGGGTCCAAGTACCCAAATCAATTCAAGCTAGGGTCCAAGTACCCATTCTCGGGTCCAAGTACCTGAATCGAATCCAATCTTGGGTCCAAGTGCCCAATCTCGGGTCCAAGTACCCAATCTCGGGTCTAAATACCCAAATCAAATCCAATTTAGGATCGAATATCCAAATCCAATTTAGGATCGAGTATCCAAATCCAGTTAGGATCGAGTATCCCAATCCAATTTAGGATCGAGTATCCAAATCCAACTAGGATCGAGTATCCAAGTCCAGTTAGGATCAAGTATCCTAAGTCCAGTTTAGGATCGAGTATCCAAATCAAGTTAGGATCGAGTATCCCAATCCAATTTAGGATCGAGTATCCAAATCAAGTTAGAATCGAGTATCCCAATCCTCAAGTTAGAATCGAGTATCCCAATCCAATTTAGGATCGAGTATCCAAATCAAGTTAGGATCGAGTATCCCAATCCAATTTAGGATCGAGTATCCAAATCCAGTTTAGGATTGAGTGTCCAAATCCAGCTTAGGATCGAGTATCCCAAGTCCAGTTAGGATCAAGTATCCAAGTCCAGTTAGGATCGAGTATCCGAATCCACTTAGGATCGAGTATCCAAATCCAGTCTAGGATCGAGTATCCAAATCCAGTTAAGATTGACTACCCCAATCAAAATTAATATCGAGTATCCAAGTCTAGTTTAGGATTGAGTATCCAAAACCGGGTCCAGAACCCAAATTTTCCTTAGGTCCAGAATCTAGAATTATCCACTAGTCCAAAACTCGAATCCGAGTCTAGAACCCAAATTTCCCTTAGGTCCAGAACCTAGAATTATCCTCGAGTCCAGAACTCAAATCCGGGTCCAGAACCCAAATTTCCCTTAGGTCCAGAACCTAGAATTATCCTCGAGTCCAGAACTCGAATCCGGGTCCAGAACCCAAATTTTCCTTAGGTCCAGAACCTAGAATTATCCTCGAGTTCAGAACTCGAATCCGGGTCTAGAACCCAAATTTCCCTTAGGTCCAGAACCTAGAATTATCCTCGAGTCCAGAACTCGAATCCGGGTCCAGAACCCAAATTTGCCTTGGATTCAGAACCTAAAACCAACCGTGAGTCTAGAACTCAAATTGGGTCAAGTACCCAAAACAAGTCGCCATCTCAAAAAATTAAGTCTTTTTGCTTTTCACTCTCTTTCACTAAGGTTTCAGATCATTCAAGTAGGGGGCAAACTGTAGACCCTTAATTTTTTACCCAATCCGATCCAATATGCTTTATTTAGTTTAAAATGATTTTTCTTGTTTAATTGGTCCAAAATAAATTTAATTAAATAATTTTTACCTTAGTATCTAATTTTTATTAATAAAAAATGAAAATAAACAATTAAAAATTAAAAATTAAAAAATATTGGAGTCGAAAAAAAAATCGGCAGCGAAAAGTGGTCGTGCTGGCCCGTCGGGCCAGCAGCACCTCACCCGCAGGCCTGCGGGCTTCCTGCGGGCGAAATAACTCCCCGCAGGAATTTCCTGCGGGCTGGCGCGCCTCCTGTGGGCTGGCACGCCCGCTGGCCCCTGTCACGGGCCCGCTGCCACAGTTTTTGCCAGCGCAAAATTTTTCGACGCAATTTTTTGAAACCTAATCCAATTAGGTTTTAATTTTTTTTTATTAATATTACTTACCTTAATTAATTAGGAATAAACAACCTAAAAATCATTATAAATAAAGACCAATAGAACCAAATTGAGGGAGGAAAAAATTTACACAGTGAACTTGGGATTGGAAACCAAATCAAGGAAGGAAAAACAAAAAATCAATTCAATTGATTTTTAAGGGAGGAGCACCACGAATTAAGCAATTCAAAGGCAACAAAGGCTTGTCTTTGGAGTTAGTTCATCCAAGAAGAATTATTTTTGGAAGAATCAACAAAAGAAGGTATGTTAAATTCTTTTTGATTTATGTTTTACAGTAGCTAAATTATGGAATTAGGGTTTTTTAAATAAAAAAAACTTTAGAACTTTAACTTAATTCTTCCAAAGTTAAAACACTAAAACATCACTTTCTTTTCTAAAAAGACTTAAAATTGTTAGTTTTTCTTCTTAAAGACCTTAAAACACTAATTGAACATATATTTCAACAAAACCAAAATCAAATTATGTTCTTTTAAGATTTTAAAGTAGGTTCTATTTCATTCAAAAAGCCTTAAAAAACATCTTTTATACTTATAAAAACTTCAATCCATTTATTTAAATTCATAAAACTTCATAAATCATCAAATTGCTTTTTAAAACTCTAATTCAAATTCATTACCCGAGAACCCTAATTTCAAAGCCTAAATCAAAAATTCAACTTTTAAACCTAAAATAATGAACCCTAACCCTTTTAAAACCTTAAACCCTAATTTTTATGAGCCCTAGTCCTTTTAAAACATTAAAAAAACATAAAAACATAAAAACTCAAAAAGTCACAGTAGCTTAAATCACTATTTAAAATCATGAATTAAAAAGTATTTCAAAGTGTCCAAAACCCTAGTTTTATTATCTCACCATTCAAATCTTAATTTGTTTAATCAAAGAGTCTCACCAACCTTTAAAAAACACAAAACCCTAATCTATCTTAATTCCCTAAAAAGTCACAGTAGCTTAACTTTAAAGATTCCAAAACCTTAACACACGAGAACCCTAAATAGAAATAGTAGCTATAATTGAACTTTTATTTGCTTTATTCAATTCTATATTTATTTATACCTTAATTTATCTCTTATGCTTTAATCTATTTAATTTCAATACTTGATTTATTTAATTTATCATGGATGGATGTTTATTTTATTGATATTTAAATACTTTTAATGAATGATTTATTTATTATGAATGGCTATTTATTTTTAACAATTAATTTAGACTTCCAAAAGTTGTAAGAGGTATGTTTCCACTTGGTGGGTACCTCATTAGTTAAACATCATGTAATTTAATTTTCTTTTCTATTTTAGAACCTTATGTAAAGGGCATGTTTCTACCTTTTGGTGGGTGTCCTATCTAGGCATGTGATGTAAGGACATGTTTCCACCCTTGGATGGGTGTCCATTTATTTGCTTTGTTTGGACATTGCTTTGATTTTAATATATTGATGCTTTCTTTTAATTATTGTGTGTAATATGGATAATGTTATTATACTTAAGAATTTTATAATATTAAGACCTGTAAAGGAGGCCGGTTCCAATGAACCGGGCGTTGTGGGGGTGCTGGGCCATTTCTCACCTTCCCCACACGTACCCAACTTTCCGAACCCATTAAGGGGTTGGGGATTCCTTAGAAATCGAGTCATCCACCCATTTCTTTTTCCTGGCCTGTCCGGGTGGCTACTCCATTTTCTCCGGATTTAAGTCCGTGTTCTCTAAGGCCCCGAGCCTAAACAGTGCCGAAGTCGCAAGAACCATTCCACCGGGAGTGGGGGCGAAAATCCCCTCTCACACTGCCCTTTTGGGTTTTCAACCTAGCGAGCTCCTTTTTTCCCTTTTTCTATCATACATAAAACCTCTTCAACCTGTCAATGTTTACTGGCTCACTAAACTCGTTCCCATCCATGTTTGATAACTTCACTGCACCTTTGCTCATGACTTTTTTCACGACATATGGCCCTTCCCAGCTTGGTCTAAACTTCCCTCTCGAATCAGATACATTAGGCTTGCATTGCTTCAACACCAAATCCCCAACTCTGAATTTTCTGACCTTAACCCTTCTATTATAGGCCCGAGCTATCTTCTTTTGATACAGTCGGTGATGATACAATGCCTTTAATCTTCTCTCTTCTATTAGAGCTAACTGTGTGTATCTGCTTGCTACCCATTCCGTTTCAGGCAGTTCTGCTTCCAGGACTACTCTTAGTGACTTGATCTCAATTTCAATTGGCAATACCGCTTCCATCCCATAAACCAAAGAGAACGTTGTCATCCCAGTAGGTGTTCGCACACTTGTCCTATATCCCCATAAAGCAAAGGGAAGCATTTCTGAGCAATCCCTGTAAGTCTTAGTCATCTTGGATAGAATTTGCTTAATTATCTTGTTCGTTGCTTCTACTGCACCATTAGCCTTTGGTCTATAAGGAGAGGATCGAAGATGACAGATTTGGTACTTGGAGAATAAATCCTTAACTGCTCCTTGAAACTGTACCCCGTTGTCTGATATCACACTGTACGGGACCCTATATCTGTAGATGAGGTTCTTTTCGATAAACCTAGCCATTTGACTTGCACCCAGCTTGTTGAAGGATTCAGCTTTGATTCATTTTGAAAAATAATCTACTGCTACCACAATAAAACGGTGCCCGTTTGAAGCTGTCGGATGTATCTCTCCTATAATGTCGATACCCCAGGTGGCAAATGGCCAAGGTGAAGACATTTAATGTAGTTCTTCAGGAGGCATATGATTCAAGTTACCATACATCTGACATTGCTGGCACTTCTTTACAAACTCAATACAGTCTTTCTCCATGGTCAACCAATAGTAACCTTGTCGAATAATCTTCTTAACTAGGGCCAAACCACTCATGTGCGGACCGCAACTTCCCGCATGTATTTCTGACATGATGCACTCCACTTTAAGCTTTCTTAAACATCTCAAATGCACCCCCATCAGGCCATCTTCGATATAACTCCCCATGGAAGGTGATGTATTGCAATGACCACCGCCTTATGGCTCTTCTTTCTTTCTTTGTTGCCCCCGGCGGGTATTCTCTTTCCTCCAAAAATAGTCTTATAGTATCATATCACGCATCATGGCCTGTATCAACTTCCATGATTATCTCATATTCATAGTAAGGAGTTGATGAACTGGTCAAGATTAGAGGCTTAAGGAATAGGCTGGCAAGATTTTCCCATACCGAAGCCAATGTGGCTAGGGCATCAGCCATCTAATTTTCTTCTCTTGACAGGTGTATAAACCTACACTCCTTAAAATTCTTCTTCATCATGGTCAGGTAATGGTGGTATGGTTTCAATTTTTCTTCTTTCAACTCCCATTCTCCATTTACTTGGGATACAACTAGCAATGAATCGCCATAAACTTCCACCTTATCCACCTTCATAATCATTAGGGTTTCCAAACAAAAAATACAAGCTTCGTACTCCACCATATTATTGGTTGCCCTAAATTTCAATTTTTTGGCTAAAGGGATGAGTTCCCTTCGGGCGATTCTAGTATAACTCCCAAACCTGCTCCTTTCCTGTTTACTGCTCCATCAAAATACATTTTCCACCCTTGTACTTCAATTGCTTCTAAATGTTCATCTGGAAACTCCAAAATTACCTCTTCACTTTCTAATAATGGTTGTTGGGCCAGGAATTCTGCAACCGCTCTTCCTTTGATTGTTTTCCTAGTTACATACTTGATCTCAAATTCTTCTAATATTATCAACCATCGACCATATTTCCCAATCAAAGAGGGTGTCTCCCTTAAGTACTTCATTGGATCCAGTCTGGAAATTGCTTGCACACTATAGATTGAAAGTAATGCCGCAACTTCTTAGAAGGCCAAACCACGGCTATACATGTCTTTTCAATGATACTATACTTAATTTCATATGGTAGGAGCTTTCTACTCAAATAGTAAACAAATGGGATGAGTTACCTCTGGTCATAAACAGGGAGGAATACCTAAAACGATAATTGACAAGCAAGAACCAATGTCAAAAACAAATGAAAATAAAAACTAAATCAACAGTTTTGATTATATTACTAATATTGAAACCGTTGTCCCCGGCAGCGGCGCCAAAAACTTGGTGCGCGTCGCACTACGCTATAGCAATTACCGCAAGTGCACGGGTCGCCCAAGTAATAAAGTAGTGAGTTAGTTATCGTTCCACTGGGGACAAGGCCAAGTACTAGTGCAAACCTTAACTGTTGTTTAGCAAATTAATAGTTGTGTGATGCTTTGTAATTGAATACAACTAATTTAATAACTAAAAGTAAAGGGAAATTAAATGTTGTGCAAAAAGGATTGATAATAATAATACTATCCAGATATTTAATCCCCCTAGACTCAATGATATTTATGAACAATCAATTCAGTTAAATCATTCAATAGAGTTGAGTTGGCATTCCTCTAAATTAGACTAAAACCTCTCTCGAGTGAATTAATCCCTAATCACTAAGTAGAGTGCCAGAATCTCTTCTCAAACACAATTAAATAGATCATGCATTAAGAACAAGAAACTATAAACCAAAGGATTTTGTAAGTCTATCTCTAGCACCCCAATCAATCCTCAACCCTTATGAGTAATCAATTCATATCAAGCTTTCTCAAGTCAATAATATGAAAATTGCAACCAATCAATAAGTATGCTATTATCAACTGGAAATAATTCATTAAGCATCGTAAGAATAAAACAACTCAATCAAATGATTCAACTAAATATAATTATTCAATCCATACAAATAAGCTAGGGTTCATCAATATCTAAATAGAGAAGGAATTAGTTCATGTTCAAAACTAGAAAAACAGAGTAAGATAAATGAGTAAAAGAAACCAAACAATCCATGGCGAATAATTTGTATTTCTTCACTTCAATCCTTGATTCTTGGTTTAGGGCTTGTACAAGATGTATCTCCTTCTTCAAACTCAGCTCAAAACCCTCCTCTTTGCTTCAGTTGTTGGCTCCTTCTCCCTTGTTCCAGCCTTCACGTTTCCAGCTCCAGAATCCCCCAAAAACTCCCTCTTCTTCTCTTTTTATTTCCCTCCAAAGCTCAAGTCATGCTTCCAACTCACTTCCAACTCACTTTGTCTCCCACATTCCCTTTGTTCAATCTTTCTTTTCCTTAAATTAGGCAAGCTTTTCTTTTGTCTAATATTACTTTTGACTAAAACTAGTCTTCATTCCCCACTTGTCTGCAGAAAAATTTGAACATTTTAAAGTTGCCCTAGGTGACACGGCCAAGCTTGCAGGCCGTGTCACCTTCTGGCCCTTTCTTTCCTTGTTTTCTTCTAGGTGACACGGCCAAGCTCCTAGCCGTGTCATGTGACATGGCCAGTGGCTTGGTCGTGTCATGTGGGTGTGTCACTTTCTGCTTCTAGCTTCATCAACTTGCCCTCTTTGTTTCCAAGGGTGACACGGCCAAGCTTGTGGCCGTGTCATGTGACACGGCCACTGGCTTGGGCGTGTCACCTGAGTGTGTTGGCTTCTGGTTCATTTCTTTTCTTTCTTGGTTCTTTGGCTTGGATGGGACACGGCCAAGCTTGTGGCCGTGTCATGTGACACGGCCACTGGGTCACGGCCACTGGCTTGGCCGTGTCACTTGCCAGTGTCTTCTTCTGCCAAATTTTCTTTCCTTTCTTGGTCTCTTTGATTTTGCTCTTTGGGTGAGACACGGCCAGAGGCTTGGCCGTGTCTCTTGGGTGTGTCATCTACTGCCTTGAAGTAATTTTGAGGGACACGGCCAAGCTTGCTTTGGCTTGGCCATCTCTTACTTGATTCATGCTCTTTCTTCATTGTTTTGATCATCCAAGGGAGTTTTTGCACTTTGACCTAAAACAAACACTTAAAACAAACTTTAAACCAAAATCAAATAAAACATTAACTAAAAACACATAGAAATCATACTAAAAACAAGTATAAAAATACTCTTATCAGGATTCTCCCATACCGAAGCCAATGTGGCTAGGGCATCGCCCATCTAGTTTTCTTCTCTTTGTAGGTGTATAAACTGCACTCCTTAAAGTTCTTCTTCATCATGGTCAAGTAATGGTGGTATGGTTTTAGCTTCTCTTCTTTCAACTACCACTCTCCATTCACTTGGGATACTACTAGCAATGAATCACCAAAGACTTGCACTTTATCTACTTTCATAATCATTAGGGTTTCCAAACCAAAAATACATGCTTCATATTCCACCATATTATCGGTTGCCCTGAATTTTAGCTTCTTAGCTAAACGAATAAGCTCCACTTCGGGTGATTCCAGTATGACTCCTAAACCTGCTCCTTTCTTATTTACTACTCCATCGAAATACATCTTCCATCCTTGTTCTTCTATGGCCTCTAAATGTTCATCAGGGAATTCCAAGATTACTTCTACACTATTTGGCAATGTTTGTTGAGCCAGGAATTCTTCCACTGCTTTACCTTTGATTGTTTTCTTAGTTACATACTCAATCTCAAATTCTTCCAAAATTATCAACCATCGACTATATTTTCTGATCAAAGACGGTGTCTCCCTTAAGTACTTCACCGGATCCAACCTGGAAATTGCTTGCACACTATAAGATTGAAAGTAATGCCGCAACTTCTAGAAGACCAAACCACATATATACAAGTTTTTTCAATGATACTATATTTAATCTCATAAGGTAGGAGCTTTCTACTCAAATAGTAAACTGCATGCTCAATCACTGCCTCATCTGCTTGGGCTAGCATAGCTCCTATTGACTCTTCCTCTAGTGCTAAGTATAGTAATAAAGGTTTACTGGGTTTAGGTGGTTTCAAAATAGGTGGATTTAGTAGATACTCCTTTATACGTCAAAGGCCTTTTGACATTATTCATTCCACTCGACTGGTTGATTCTTTTTAAGAAATTTAAAGATAGGTTCGCAGATCATGTTGAGCTTTTCTATGAACCTACTAATGTACTATAATCTGCCAATAAACCCCTAAACTTCTCTCTCTGTCTTTGGGGCTGGCATATCTCTAATTTCCTTAACCTTGTCAGGGTCAATCTCAATGCCATTTGGACCAATCACGTGTCCCAACAACTTGCCTGAAGTAACCCCAAATACACACTTCTTCGGGTTTAATATTAGCTTATACTTCACTGCTCTCTCGAAGAATAACTCTAATTTTTGGAAGTGTTGCTCCCTTGTATTTGACTTTACCATCATATCATCGATGTAGTCCTAGACTTCGTTGTGCATCATATCATGAAACAAAGTGGTAGCCATCCTTTGGTAGGTTGCTCCAGCATTCTTCAACGCAAATGACATCAACCTATAACAGAATATACCCTACATAGTAATGAAGGCAGTTTTTGTTTTATCCTCTTGGGCCATTAACACTTGGTTGTATCCAGAAAATCCATCTACAAACAAGTGTAGCATGCTAGAGGCTGCACTATCAATGAGGACATCTATATGGGATAAAGGAAAATCATCTTTAGGGGAAGGTTTGTTCAAGTCTCTATAGTCTACACAGACCCTAATTCTTCCATCTTTCTTTGGCACAGGTACTATGTTGGCTAGCCAATCTGTATAATCTATTACTTCAAGGAACTTTACTTGTATTTGTTTGGTGACCCCTTCTTTAACCAATTCAACCCATTTTGATCTTAACCGTCTAAGCTTTTGTTTGATAGGTTTCATGTGAATATAGGTAGGAATCATATGCTCGGCTATCTCTTGATCTATTCCAGGCATATCTTCATAAGATCAAGCAAAAACCTCTTCATATTTTTTAAATATTTTTTTAAATCTCTCTCTCTCATCAGGAGTAAGGTCGGATGTTATGCTAATGTTTGTAGGATTATCGGTTGTTCCCAAATTTAATGATTGTGTGTCAACAAAGTTAATATTAAAAATACTCATGTAATCACTATTTGAATGTATGCAACCATCAGGAAAAACATCACATAAGTAAGCAAAATCAAACTTTATTGCATTCATTTTGGAAAAGAAAACATCATCATCTTCATACAAAGCAGATAAATTAAAATCAAAATCAAAATCATTGTTCTCAAAATCATAAAGCAGAACATCTTTGAACTTTTCTTCAACTAAAGCAGCAATCTCTTCGGGAGTCTTCTCAGCCTTCAGGATAGCTTCCTTCTTTCCTTCTAGATTGTGCTCCTTGTCAGTTGGCAGGATGAGCTCTTTCTTCACTTGTTCTACTAGTTTGGCAATATCAGCAAAAATCTTAAAACCCAGGATCAACTTTCCCATGAACATGACTGGCTCGGGTTTTCCTTGGAGTGGCCCCATATCAGGAGCTTTGACAAAAATTTCTTCAAGTGGTGGGAAGCTCATCTTCTCATTCTTCTTTAGCTAAACATCTTTGTTAGCTTCTTCATACCCCAACCCTTTCTTGGAAGCTTGAGTCTTGAAGTCTGGAAGCTTTGTCATACCAACCTTATCCTTTCCAAGACCAGCGCCAGGAAGATAGCTCATATTCTTCATCATGTTTAGGACCTTAGAATCCACTATTCCATCATCAGAAATTATGGCTACTTGGAAACCATTGAGAGGTCTCTCAATCATTAGAGCATTGACCACTTCATTATCCTCGGCCTCGATGACCACCGTCTCATCTCCGTTAGGGAACTTGATCTTTTGATGAAGGGTGGAAGGAACTCCACCAAGAGGATGAAACCATGGCCATCCCAAAAGCAGAGCAAAAGTAACGGGTATGTCCAAAACCACAAATTCTACCATGGACTCAATTGGACCAACCTTCACAACAGCTTTGAAGGTCCCCTCAATATGCCTCTTGGTATTGTCATAAGCCCTAATAGTTACCTCAGTTGGGCTTAGATCTCTTGTTGACATAGCAAGCTTTAGCAAAATTTTAAGTGGGTAAACATTTATGGCAGACGCATCATCAACCATCACACATGGAGTTCTTTTTCCTTTGACTTCTACTTTGATAAAGAGAGGGCAGATGTGATCTCTCCCCTTTTTTGATAAATCCGTATCCGAGAATGATACTATTCCCACATCAACTTCACTCTTCTTTTGAATATCCTCATATTTCATCACTCCTTCAACTTTCACGAAGTTAACCAGCTCCTCCAGTGTTATAGAGGTGAAATTGGCATGCTAGCCAAAGCCTTGGCCATAGTTTCATGATGCTTCTTGGAAGTGGCCAATAGGTACCAAATACTAACACTTGCTTGGGTCCTCTTTAATTGCTTAAGGACAGTGTCATCTTCTTCTTCTTTATTCCCAACATCTACTTTATTTCCTTTATTAACTTCTACTTCCTTAGCAGTGGCCTTGCATAAGGCTTAGCAAATCTAGTGTTTATCACCCATCTTCTTCGGGTTCGGACCAGTTCCATTCCTCCTTTTTGGGTTCAATACCATCATCACTATCGCTTGAGTCCCAAAATTCAGTAACAAAATAGATTCCTACTTCTTTACCAATCATAGCTAGTTCAATTATTTTGCTTCTCCATCTACATCTTGGAAAGAAGACATAACAAAACTTTCATGCAAATCTCCTCCAATCATGAAGGTTGCCAGCAGAGGTACTTTATTGAATCTTGGTAATGGGTTGTCTTTGGTGTTTGGCTTGTTGGGCTCGGGCAATTTTCCATTATCAATCAAATTCTAAATTTCATGTCTCAACCTTAAACATTTATCCGTGTCATGTCCTTGCATTTGATGAAATTGGCAAAATGCCTTAGTGTCAAAGTTAGGTGGAAGAGGATTAGGCAAAGGATGAGGATTCAAGGGCTGCAATAATCCCTTCTTTTATATCTTATTGAGAACCCAAGACAAGGACCTTTCCAATTTTAAAAACTGCCTTCTTCCTTCTTGGCCAGTGGCATTAACATCAACTACCTTTTGCATGCTTTGGTTACTAGACTGGTAGTTTCCTTTCTCATTCCTTCTTATCGAAAAGCAATTCTTCTCCCTTTCCCACTCTTCAATTTGCAAACTAGCTTACAAAAGGTCCTTGAAATCTTGGATAAGCGTACGAGACATTCTTTCATGAAGGCTAGGCAGCACCCCTCTCACAATCATTCTTATTTGATCTGATTCATTAGGCCTCATTTTGAGAAATGCGGCCTTATTCCTCCACCTCTCCACGAAGTTCTCATTTGGCCTTTGTCTAATGAACTCCACCTCCATTAAAGTAACTTCCAATTCAACATTGTATCCATATTGTTGGATGAAGGCCTTGTATAATAAATCCTAGCTCTTTTGAGTGCCATCATCTAAGGTATTGAACCAATTTTGGATAATAGGATCCAATGAGAGCATGAAGTAACTTAAAGTTTGAGCCTTAGTAACTCGGGCAGACTGTATAATAGTGATATATTGCTTCACATGGAGATGAGGATTTTCAATTCCATCAAACTTTGCAAAGCATGGCATCTTGAACTTGTATGGAACCTCTTCATCTAACTCAAACAACTTGTCAACCTCAGACTTTTCTTCGATTTTCAGCTTCTTTTTAAACTTCTTTTCTAGGTCAGCGATCAACTTCTCAACATCTGAAGTTTTAGTCTTTTCTATGGGTAATCTTTCATCAACCTTCGGCTCCTTCTTCTTGACTTGAGGATCTTGAAAGTATTAAGCCCAGTCATCATCATCATCAACGACTACCTTGTCATTATCAAAAGCTACTTCACAAGCTTTAGCCTTTTCCTTGTCTTTCACAGTGGTTCCAGATGCTTCAGCAGTGTTCCTAAACATTGTAGCCATTTGACTCTTCATTATCTCAGCTAGGGTCCCCTTTAGTTCCTCCATCTTGACTTCAAAGGAATCATCCAACATCTTTTGCATCTGCTCAGGTTCCATTGCTTTTGGTGAGAAGCTAACTGAGTTGCTGTTGGATTCTTCATCACCGGCATAGGTTGGATTGTTGTAGGCTTTTGAACTATTGTAATCCAAGGCTATGAACCAAAAAGGATGAATGATATGTGATGCAAATGTATGTATGCATGTATGCACAAACAATAAACAAAGATAGCTAGGATGTCCCTTCCAACCTTATAACTTCCACACACGACTAACGAGTCTCTTTTTCTAAGTATATGGTTAACAAAATACCAATATGGGATATTTTATTTTCGAATAATTCCCTCGGACGTTTCAACCAATAATTATATTGTCAAACATGGAAATCAGTTCATGATAATTCTCATTAACTAGGATTTAATCCATCCACTTAACTAAAGCAGCTTTTATGCCATATTGGATTAAAACTAAATTAAGAGGTTTATTATAAATAGATTTCTCACTTAAAAAAGTAACTAATGATTCATGCCAAAAATAAGCCCATGATTAATAATTCTTAGTATAAACTAGGCTCACAATTGATTTTTAGTATTTCCATAATTGACTTAAATATTCGTAAGCTCTTTAAAAAAGGTTGTGAAAATAATTTTGTTTCTAAGCCCATTGTAAAAAGATTTTAGAAAAAATAAATTTTGGGCTTTGTATTTGAGCCATGAGAAAAAAAAAAATTTTTACTTGTTTTTGGAAAAGTTTAATGTCCCAAGGCCATTTTGAAAATTTTGAAAATAGCTTCGGTCTTTTGGATTTAGAGGAAAAAATTATTTGAACTCACAATGTAATTAGGTCATATTAGAAAAAGAACAAAACAAATAAGCCATGATTTAAACTAAGATAAACTAACCATAGTCAAACAACAAGCATTTTGGGGTAAAACCTAAGGAAAGTAACTAGGCCAATTACATGAGCTTTAGTCTTTGGTTTGAAAGGCTTAGATTCCTATAGCAAGTATATTCCAAAAAGGTACAAGGCTATGAGTGGTTATGCCTTGCTCTATCTCCATACCTTGAGTGAAAATATGGTATCCCTTACATAACACAAAACGGGTAACACAGGCGTCCTAACTCACACACACGATGCAATCTAAATAATGTAATGGATAATATCATGATAAGAAAGAATAGAATAATATAAAGACCAATGGAATCAACTTCTCTTATCCCCAGTGGAGTTGCCACTGTGAGAGGGATTTTTGCCCCCACTCCCACGTGGAATGGTTCTTACGACTTCGGCACTATTAGGCTCAGGGCCTTATAGAACACGAGCCTAAACCCGGAGAAAATGGAATCACCACCCGGACAGGCTAAGAAAAAAGAAACGTGTGGATGATTCGATTCCTAAGGAATCCCCAACCCCTTATTGGGTTCTAAAAGTTGGGTACGTGTGGGGAAGGTGAGAATGAAGCACCCCCACAATGCCCAGTTCATTGGAACCGGCCTCCTTTTCAGGTCTTAATATTATAAAATTCTTAAATATAATGACATTATCCATGCTACATGCAATCATAAGAATAAATAATTACTTTATTAAAACCATAGCAATGTCCAAATAAAATGAATAAGTAGACAACCATCCAAGGATGGAAACATGCCCTTATATTGTCCAAAGTCTAAAACTAACTAGGACACCCACCAAAAGGTGAAAACGTATCCTTTACATTAATCCCAAAATATGAAAAATAATTTAAATGACATGAAGTTTAATTAATGAGATACCCACAAGGTGGAAACATACCCCTTACATAATGAAAAATAAAGTAAACCAATAAAAGACATTCAATCATTCATTATGAAAGTAAACCATTTATTATAAGCCAAATAAATATCAAGATATGAAGATGTAAACTAAGTATGTAAAGAAGGATTCAAATAACAATTAAAGACTAAATATACAAGCTAGGTTTTATGAATTATGGTTTAGGAAACTAGGGTTTATGGTTTTAAATTATTGGAATTAGGGTTTAAGTTTTGGGAATCGCAGTTTAAGGATTTTAAGGCTCCTTGACTAGGGTTTGGGAAAATTGGGTTTTGACATTTTGGGAACAAATTAGGGTCTTCTCATATTAGGGTTTTAAGTCTACTGGGCTACAGTTTTGGTGTTTTGGGTAGAATAATTTGAAAGTATGTTTTTTGGATGACAAGTCTTAAAAGAGATTAGGGTTTTGATTCATTATTTTAGAAAAATAGTGATTTGGGAAAATAAATTAAGGTTTTGGAAAAAAATGATTAGGGTTTTGGGATTTAATGAAACAGTGTAAGGTTTTGGACAAAAATAATTTAAGGCTTTAAGTTCTAACAAAATAATTTAGGGTTTTTGGGATTAATTAGCCACTAGGACATTAGGGTTTAATGATTTTAAAGAATTAGATGAGGGTTTAAGGATTTAATCAATTAGAGTTTTGGTTCATAAAATATATAATTCAGGTTTAAGAATTTTATGCTACTGAAAAAATTAATATCAAAACATATCAATGAAAAATTTAAAAGAAATCATGTTATGGCTACTGTGAAAAATCATTGGTTAAGATCAAACATTCATTGTTGGTTCCACCACAATTGCAATGTTGGAATTCTGGGGAAGCCTTGATCAAGACAACACAGCTTGTTGCCTTGTTGATGGAAGTGTTCTTCTTATTCTTGGCTGCTTCAGGTTGCTTTAAGATTTAAAAGTCCAATTGTAATCCTTGAGTAATTTTTTTTGTCGTCCTTTATTCTATGATTTAAAGCTAGTACTTATAGAATTTTTAGTAAAACCTAATATCTTAAGGAAGTTCAAGCTATTTAGGAAATTAATTGACCTTTCCGAGTGAAAATCAATTTTTAGCAAAAATTGGCCAACGCACTAGCAAGGGCTGCTGAGATGCATGCAACGGGCTAGGACGCGAACATTTGGGCGAGGGCCTGCGAGGCACTGGGCCAATTCGGTGCAGCATGTAGTGCGGTGAATTGTGGCACACCAATTTGTCACAGCAAGTAGCTGCGACGAATTGGTTTAGGCCAATTCTTCGCAGGTCCTTTCGGCCTGCGGCGAATTGCCTTGCAGCGTGTCACCCACCAATTGGTCCGTCTAATTTTTATTTTTTTATTTTATATATATATTTTTTAAAAAAATAAATAAAATAAATAATAAATATTAAAATAAATAATAAATACTAAAATAAATAATAAATACTAAAATAAATAATAAATACCATAAAAATTATTTCGGACTTATTTTAAAATATTGGACTGAACTTGATCAAAAATTAAGGGTCTACACATACTTGTAATTGCTAACACACCCAACATAATTCTTCTAAAAGAAGAATGCAAAGACATAGGCCTTTATATTAATGCCATTATTGCATGAACTATGGTCATATAAACACATTTTGTTATATTAGGAAGCTTCATCTCAAGTTAGAGGATCCTTTAACAACTAACTTTTAAGGCCCCAAGTTTATTTGGATACCTAAGAAAGATAAATATTGTTGTTTTTTAGGTATATCTAAAGCCTACAACCCATAAGAGCATTTGGCTTATTGATAGTGGGTGTTCAAGACATATGATTGAAAATGCCAAGCTCTTTACAACCATCACACACACACACAAGCAGTTGATGTAACCTTTGGAAATAATGCAAAAGGTAAGATCATTGGTATTGGTTCCATTGGTATGCTTGGTAAGTATCAAATAGACAATCTTTGGTTGATGGATTGAAGCATAATTTAATAAGTGTAAGCCAATTATGTGATAAAGAATATAGTGTTAATTTTAATTCCAAAGAATGTAAGATTACTTCACCAAACGGAGAACTTATATTCAAAGGAGGAAGAATTGACAACACATTTAAATTTGACCTTCATTCAAATAATGCCTTTGAATTTTTAGTCACTATTAGCAATGATACTTGGCTTTGGCATAGAAGATTAGGTCATGCTAGCATGGACCACTTACAATGTTTATGCAAGGAAGAACTTGTTGATGGGATACCTAATATAAAGTTTCACAAGGATAAAGTTTGTGAACCTTGTCAATTTGGAAAGAAACACAAAAGCTCTTTTTACACAAATAATATTTCTATACAAATAATATTGTAAGTATTTCTATACCTTTAGAATTGATTTAATTTAGATTTGTTTGGTTTGAATAGAGTTGCTAGCCTAAGTGGTAAATTATATACATTTGTACTTATTGATGACTACTCAAGGTTTATATGGGTTAATTTCTTAGCTCATAAGAATGATGCTTTTGATTCTTTTTAAATCTTTGCAAAACAAGTTCAAAATGAAAAAGGCAATGTAATCGCATCTATTAGAAGTGATCATAGCAAAGAATTTAAAAATGAATGCTTTGAATTTTTTTGCAATGAACTTAGTATATCACACAATTTTTCAACTCCTAGAACACCATAACAAAATGGAGTGGTGGGAAGGATAAATAGAACTTTGGTTGAAATGGCTAGAACAATGTTCAATGAGTATAACTTACCTTCTTACTTTTGGGGGAAACCTGTTAATACAGCTTGCTATTTTTCAAATAGAGTTTTCAAAAGACCTTTATTAAATAAAACATCTTATAAGCTTTGGAATGGATGAAAACCTAAAATTTTATACCTTAGAGTATTTGGATCCAAATACTTCATATTAAATACCAAGGATAACCTTGGAAAATTCTCATCCAAATTGGATGAATGTGTATTTTTAGGATATTCATCCTCTAGTAAAGCATATAATGTTTTTAATAAAAGAACTCTAATAGTTGAAGAATCAATGCATGTCATATTTGATGAATCTTCTAAACTTGATCAAGGAATGGTAGTGTTCTTGATGATTTTATAGATACATTTGAAAGGATTGAAATCCAAGTTACTCCAAACAAAGATAAATAAAAAGCCATCTCAAGAGAAATCTAAAGAAGAAGAAAAATAACAACTACCCATGTGTAGACCCCTAATTTTGGTCCTAAGCTAATTCGATCTCAATTAAAGAAGGCCAAGCTACATTATGTCCCATTTAAAAAGCTTAAACCTAGTTTATAGCTTTGAAATAGGTCGATCCAGTTTTAAAAGGCCTAAATTAAGTTCGTTCCATTTTTAAAACTCTAACCTAGTCTGTTTTAATTTTTTGAAGGACCAAATCAACTGCAACTCAATTTTAAAAGTTTAATCAAATTTGGTCTAATTTTAAAAGCCCATATAGGTTTTACCAAGCCCAGTTTACTCTAATGGGATCAATATTTATTTATGGATTGTGAGGGACACGTTTTAATCTTTTGGTAGGTGTCCTATTTTATTTATTTTCTTTGTAGACATTTGGACATTTGTAAGGGCATGTTTCCATCTTTGTATGGGTACTGTTTTGATCATTTGTGTATGTGTTTTTAGAGTAATTTTATTGGCTTTTGATTGATGTTTCTTTAAATTTGTTTTTAAGTTTGTTTGAAGTATTTGATCCAGGTTGGAGAATAAAATAATGGAGCTTTAATTCAATTTGATGGATTAATGAGTTGGAAAGCATGAGACACGACCAAGACATTTCATGGCTTGCATGTGTCCCTTCATCCAAGACAATGAAGCATGACACACTCATAAGACACAGCCAGGTCAAATTGGCTTGGTTGTGTCCCTAAGAGAATTTGAGCAGAGACTGAAACATGGAAGGCACATGGCCAAGCCACTGGCCATGTCCCAAGACACGGCCAAGGTCTTGGCCATGTCTCACCAATTGATCAAGACAAGAAAAAGAGGAGGAAAATGGTAGAGGTGAATACAAGCAGAAGACACGGCTAAGCCACTGGCCGTGTCACATGACACGGCCAGTGACTTAGCCGTGTCACACCTGGAAAAGAAGAATAAATATGGCTAGCCATGGACACGACCTCAAGACTTATACGTGTCCCAAGAAGAATGAGTTACACGGCCAAGTCACTCAAGGCTTGGCCGTGTCTCATGTGATAGCTTTGAATTATTTTGCACGAGTTAAGGGACAAGTGAAAGACAACATGCATTTTCTTTTGAAAAGAAATAATAAAAGATGTAATAGGTGACTTATTTTATGGAATGAAATATTTAAAAAAAGAAAAAAGGAGGGGATAAATGGGAGTGGGGTGAGTTGGAAAAGTAATTGGAAATTAAAAAAATACATGATTGGAAGAGAGAGTGATGGGGGCACACGTGGGAAACATTAAATGACCATTCATTCTCCATTTTTATCATCTTGTTCTTAGTTCATCTTCTTGTTCTTTGTCTTGAGAGAGACCATGAACATCACCTTCATCTTCATCTTCTATTTCTTCTATAGACAAGACTCTTAACATTTTTAGGATAAAATTGGCTGAGCAAGCTCTTGTGAAGGTTAGGGTTTGAAGAAAGCTTGATTGAGGAGTTGGGGGCTTGAGAGAGTTACCATTCCATCTTTCAAGAGGAGAGCCATTGATTGAAGAAGGCTTGTTAGTTCTTCATCATATTCAAAGTGGAGCTAGGAGGAAGACTAGAAGTTCAAATCTTAGTGTCTTCAAATGGGTTTTTCACATTCACTCATTTAATTCATTTGTAGATTATTATTGTTTTGTTATGAACATTAATATTACAATGTATAATTGTGATTTGATTTATATTGAGATGATTGATTGTTTTAAATTGATGATGATGAGCTAAATTACTCATGCCTAGGGTTTGTAGTAGATTTGATTGAATGACTTGATTTGATATTTCTATAAACATGCCTTGTTATTAGTTGATTGTATTGGATTGAATGTTAGGTTGATAGATTAGCTACCTATTGATCTCTAGATATTGAATGAAGCACCAAGAGGTGAAATTTGATATTGGAATTATGTATTCAACTACCCTAAGAATGATTTAGAAATATAAGTTCTAGGGTTTTATTAATTTGCAAATTCAAAATAATTGGTTGTTGTTAATTCATGAATGTGAAAACTAATGAATTAATAATTACTAATTAAACTCAAGGAAAAAATTAAAATACAAGGTTATATTAATGGACAATTTGAGAATTAAGGTTTAATTAAATTGATTTACAACCCTAGGTACCATTCTAAGAATTTGAGGTAATCTTGTACAACCATTACACACATTACTTTTAAATTTAAATTATTTTTCACCATTCCAACTTATCACACACTTGATTTTTAATTTATTTGTTAATCAAACTATTTCAAAACAATTCCTTCCTTGTGAAACGATCTTGCGGCGATCACCATTGATATAATAACCTCGTATACTTGCGAGTACCGCTTGTAGTAGTGTTAGTTGAGCGCAACAGTTACCCATTTTATTTGGTTGATTTATAATAGTCAAATTGAGCCAAGGACCATCGAGGAGGCTCTTAATGATGAAAGTAGGGTGATTGCAATGCAAGAGGAACTCAACCAATTTGATAGAAAAAAGTATGGGAACTTGTTCCTAGACCTAAAGATCATCCAATTATAGGATGTAAATGGGTTTATAGGAATAAGCTTGATGAAAATTGTCTCATTATTAGAAATAAAGCTAGATTGGTAGCCAAAGGCTATAACTAAGAGGAATGCATTAACTATGATGAGACATTTGCTTCCGTTGCTAGATTTGAAGCAATCAAAATTTTACTTGCATTTTCATGCCATATGAATTTTAAACTCTTTCAAATGGATGTTAAAAGTGTATTTCTAAATGGTTTTATAAATGAGGAAGTTATGCTAAGAAAACACATGGTTTTGAAGATTATAAACTTTCGTGTTTTCAAACTCACCAAAGCGCTATATGCTTTAAAGAAAGCTCCAAGAGCATGGTATATAGGCTTAGTGCTTTTTTATTGGGTAATGGTTTTTCAAAAGTCAAAGTTAATATAACACTTTTTGTTAAAAATAAATTGCATGATATTTTAGTTGTACAAATCTATGTTGATGACATTATATTTGGTACTACTAATAAATCTTTGTGCGAAGAATTTGCTTCTTGTCTGGCTAGAGAATTTGAAATGAGCATGATGGGTGAACTCAAATTCTTTCTTGATTTATAAATTAAGCAATGTAAGGACGATATCTTAATTAATCAATCCAAATACACAAACAAACTTCTCATGAAGTTTGGTATGGTTGGTTGCAAAGCAAGTAAGACTCCAATGAGTACATCTTTGAAGTTAGACAAAGATGAAATTGGTTGTGAGCACTCAAATTTTGAGGCTCGAAAAGCCGGTTTTCTCAGACTGCAAATGACCAGGCCGGACCGGGGGTCCACGGCAAAAGTTCACCGAAAGTATGTCTCCATGGTACTTGAAATGTCCGGAGCGACGCAAGGATCACGGATATGGTCTCGGAATAACTTTTGGAAGTCCGCAGCTCCCAGAAAATCAGTTTGAACAAAAAGTGAGCATTCCGGTGCCGTTTTGGGGTGAACCGCCGAGACCGGCGGTCCAACCGCCGCCCGCGCAGCGGTCCGACTGCCAATGGACCGGCGGTCCAATCGCCAGAACCGGCGGTCGGACCGCCGGTCGATGTCCTTTTCCCATTTTTCCGGCGAGCCGTCCGGTCCGACCACTGACCACGGCGGTCCAACCGCCGTCCAGCCCGAAATTTGTCTATAAAATGATGCTAAATTTTCAAAAAGGGGTTCGGTTTTTTTCGGGTGGGCCTCGTGCTGTCGAATTCTCTATTTTCACACGCTTAAGAACTCTTATTTGACTTTTATTTGTAACTTCTCACTTTGTGTTACACGAAGCAAGGATCATATTCCAAGAAAACAAGATCTGGAACTTAGAAGTGGGAAAATTGTGAACAAGGTAATATCCTAATTCATTATTTGTTAATTCGAGCATATCTTAAGCATTCCACCTTCTTCTTAATTTCTTTTGGTCAAAGGCCTAATCTTTTTAGGTCTAAGGCCTAGTTAACTAATCAACCAATATCTCGGCATTAAGCCACGAATGAATTAATCTTTTGGCAATGGAGCCTAAATTGCATTCTTTTGGTACAAAGTACCTAAATTTCACAATGTTGCATTAAGTGCTAAATCTTATAATTTTGGCAAAAAGCCGGATAAATGCACGGAGCATACACACACACACATGCATGAAGCATAATCTTTATCGCCTTTAAATAGGCTTTTCCGAACTACATGGGCTTTGATCTCTCATAAAAACGAGGGTATGTAGGCATATTTGGGATTCATCCCAAATAGCAAGTCCACAATTTACTAACAATCTGTTCTTCTTCCTTTCTATTTTCTTTTTAGATTCAATTCTTATTTGGCAAATTAATCAAATACATGACATAGTCCCCGAATCCTCCTTGGGTTCGTAGATTAGAAACCTTTACATTGGACGCATTAATTGGAGTCAAACAAGGGTTTTCTTAGTTTTTCCCTTTGAATAAAAAAACTGAGTGGCGACTCCTAACAACACGTGAACGTTCATCCGAATCCTTTTCTGTTGAAAGCCGAGGTTCACATCGGTAAGAAAGTATATGAGAAGAGATATCGAGGTATTATTGGATCCTTACTTTACTTAACTACTTTTAGACCTAATATAATATATAGTGTTTTCTTATGTGCTATATTTTAATCATGTCCTAAAGAATCACATTTAAATGCTACTAAAAGAATTTTGAAATACTTAAGTAGAACATTGCATTTATGTCATTGGTATCCTAGAAATACATCATTTGACATTGTAGGTTTTTCATATACGAATTTTTCCAATAGCCTATTAGACAGGAAGATCACGACCGATGCATGCCACTTTCTTGGGGATTGCCTAGTTTATTGGTTTAGCAAGAAACAAGTATCAGTTGCTCTTTGTTTTTTCACACAAGTCCTATGGATGAAACAACAATTGCTAGACTATAGTAAAGTAATTGATCACATTCCCATTAAATATGATAACACTAGTGCCATTAATCTATCTAAAAATCCCATTCAACATTCTAGATCAAAACATTAGTCATCATTTCTTAAGAGACAATGTTCAAAATCAAAAGATTGTCTTAGAATTCATTGACACTCAAAATCAACTTATGGACATCTTTACTAAACCATTAAATGAAGAAAGGCTAAACTTCGTAAAACAACAAATAGGAATGATAGATGGGTGCACCCTAGATTGAATATATTTTATTGATTGGTTTGAATATGAACATAAATGATGGAATTAGAATTACTTACAAAATGTATACATTTTACATATCCTAATTCATCATTCACATCTATTTTGATCATATATAGGCCATAAATTGAGACCTATATGAATTTTCCTTGAAATTTCCAATTTCACTAAGTTCGTTCAGACTTTAACACGATCTCACTGGACCTTAGAACAATTCTCATAAAACTTCAAATTTTTTGCTGAACCAAGCAAAATTAGGCTTTGTCTACTCACACCTTTTCAAATTTATGATCATTATGTTCAAATAGGACCAATCCACTTTGACTCTCATTAGCACGCTTGAATTCTCCAAACTAGAATAAGTCCGACAGTATTAACTAAGGTTCGACAAGGTAAACTCAAATTTTATTTTTTTTAAAAAAAGCCATTGGACAGTTATGAAAACGTGTAATTTTCACATCCAACAGCCATAAATGGCTAGTTTGATCCCCCCAACCTCTATATAAACCTCTCCAAACTCAATTTAATCCTCTTATCAACTTTTTTTTTCAATTCCAAAAGAAAACAAAACTTTTTCCCACTCTAATTACTCATCTTCTACCTTTCTCTATCTAAACTCTTGTCATAGCTCCTAAAGATTCCAAGAAGAAAGCCTCTGGAAAGGAATAAGGAAAAGGTATAGCTACATCCTCCACTCTTATGGAAGAAATAAGAGGAAGAACTCATAGACCAAGGCATCTCCATAAAGAAAAGAAGAAAATGTACAATCTTATCTTAGAAAATAAAACTAAACCAAATAGGATACCCTCTACCTTTTCTTTAGAATCTCTTTCTATAGAAAATGAGATTAGAGCTTACCTTTCCAATCTTAGGTGGTAAACCTTTGTTTTTATAGAGAAAGATTGTTTGGGATGGGTGTTTTTAACTAAGGAATTCTTTACAATCTTGGTTGTTGAAAATAAAGATGTTAATCCATTAGGCTATTATTTTATAACCTTTAAGTTGTTCAACCAATAATACCAAATGACCTTAAAAGATTTTACCTCTATTTGGGGATTCAACACGGAAGGTATATTTCACTCTTTTGACCCTAAAATTTCTAATGAAATCCTACTAAAGTTTTGGAAATAAATTTCAATAGAAACTGACTTTCACAAACTTTCCAATGCTAAGCACCTTAGAACCCTCACCTCTTGGATATTACATAGAATAATCACCTACACCATTAATGCTAGGGGTGAAAGTAATGAAAAAGTTATCCATGAGGATCTTGTCTTCATCTATTATCTAATAAAGGGAGAGAAAATTCAAATTGCTAAGTTCTTGGTTGATTCATTTCTTATACTTAGAAATAAATCAACCAGAACTATCATGATCACCTCCTAAATTACTCAAATTGCAAAACATGTAGGTGCACTCAGTCCTCCAAATTGAGCAATCTCTCTAATCCACTTGATCCATCCAAAAACCCAATCAACATTTAATATTTAAAACTCTCAAAATGTATAATTGAGGTTGATGGAATATATCATTATGCTTTTGGGGCTCTAAGTATTAGAGGTCAATAAAGAAATAGACTAAGAATTGTTAATAAGAGCCAAGGGTCTTTTCCAAGTGGAAATTTCTAGACCCCAAAGTCCTAGATGCCAAAGCTCTATCCTCTCCATTCTTTAAGAGATTTAAGGAAAAATCTCTTCTCAAATCTCTACGGTTCATACCATTTTAAAAAGACTCTCCCATCTTCACATAGACATTAGGGATATCCAAGGTGCCATGGGTGTCCCTCAATGTATGATTTGGGATGAAAATGAAGAGGGAGATGAAGAAGCCAACCTTGAAGAAGAACAAGTTGAGAGAGAAATGGAAGAATAAAAAGAAGGAGACAAAGATAGGAAAGAAGGAGATGGCAATGGAAATGATGATGATGACTTTGATTCTCCTTCATACTCTCCTCTACTTTATTTTTTATTGTTTTTGATTATCTTACATATGATCTCCATGGTTTGTTGGCCTTACATTAAAAAATTATCATATATGCATGTTCAACTTCCTTTGCTTTACTTGAATAAAAGCACTTCTTAATGTTTGTCTTATTTTGGTCTTCTTAATATGCTATTTTTGCCTTTGTCAAAGGGGGGATTAAACTTGATATAACATATGCTGAATTAAAATTAAATTTAAATTAATCTTACCATGGCATATGTTAAGGGGGAGATAGCAATTGAACCAAAACCTAAATTTAAGCAAGATCATGGAAACTTTTAAAAATTTTATTCAATTCAATTTAATTGCCAAATTCAAAAGGGAGGAGATTGTTAGCCAAACCATTGGCTTGATAAAACTCTATTTTGATCTTAGGCAATCAAATTGAATGGCACTAATATTTGTATCATGTTACATTTTACAGGAACTTAATTTATGGATAATTGTTATGAAGTCCTATCGGACCAACAACCAACCCAACCGAACCATGGTATGCAAATAAAGAAATGTTATCCAGTAAAGTTCACGGTCACTAGTACTCCCAAAATCTCAGCATACTAGGCTCGGACCAATAGAATCAGTGATGTTCTGACCATACCAATGAAATGGAATTCAAAAATTATAGTCGTTACTTATCCACTCAATTAGTGGATGCCACATGTACTAACCATTGAAGAATTTTTGTCTAAAATTCAAAGAACATGACCTGATCAATAGAATTTCGACCGGGAAATCTCTAATCTGACCTGACCAAAGGAAGTTCGACTGTGAACTTCCTCTGAATAAGGATTAAAGTGAGAGACAAGAATCAAACATATTGGCACCCACTTCAAACAGCTAGTTGAAGGCTATAAATACCTCAAGAAATCTTATTTTTTATAGAGATTGTGATTGTAATAGCCAAGATAAACATCTTTCATTTATTTGCATCAAAATTTATATTTGTATTTTTTCAGTATTGGGTGTGAGCATTAAACACCATTGTAAGTTTGAGTGTGAGCTTTGAAACACTTAGGATTTAGAGTGAGACTAGGAAAACTCTTATTGGGTTGTGAGGATAATACTCAAACCTTGTAAAAGTTTGGTGTGAGCTTATGAAAACACAAGTTTGAGTTGAGCTTGTAAAAACTCAAGATTAATGGAACCTTAACAAGTTATTAAGGAAGTGGAGATAGGATTGAGGTAATCTGAACCATGATAAACTATTTGTGTTTGTTCTTCTCTACTCTACTTCTTTTCTTCATATTGTTTTTGATTTTTTAATTTGTCATCGCTTCTTCAAATCAATAATTTACCCTCATCCCATCTTGGTTGCCATCTTGGGACAACATATTCTACATTCATGACCCAACTTACTATGTTAAATATTTATAATATTTATTATTCAAATTTCAGTAAAGTATTACAAATAAACTTTAGTTGAAAGAAGTGAAATGACATCTACTTCATGGGCACCAACTGTCTTCTAAGCAAAAACCTCTCACTAGACCAATTGTAGTTATTAGTTGCCATGGACTTAAGCAATTGCAATGCATCAATTGTGTTTTTATTCATGAGAGCCCCTCCTACAATTACATCAATTGTACTCCTTAATGGTCTTGTTTTCCTATTATAGAACGTTTGAACAATTAATCAATATGGGATTCCATGGTGAAGGCACTTCCTTTGAAGATCCTTGAATCTTTCCTAAGCTTTATAAAGTGATTCCCCATCAAATTGCACAAAACTAGTAATATCATTGCTAAATTTTTTAGTCTTTCCTAGAGGAAAATACTTAGCCAAAAATCACTTAAAAAGATTGTCCCAAGTAGTGAATGTTCCAGTAGCTTGACCTTATAAGCATGCTTTTGCCTTATCCTTCAATAAGAAAGGGAAAGGACATGGCCTAATTACAAATCTCTAGGAGATTTTCTAAATGAGTGTCACGACCAAACTTAGACATATGTACAGTACGTCCATATACAGTAAGAGGAACCATCCCAAGAAGCTACTCAAGAGTGCGAAGTGAAGGGAAGTTCTGTAGAACTGAAAGGACCTATTTGAAAAGATTGCAAAGTTTTGTGGAGATGACTGTAATTACCAAAAGTTGTTCCGGAGGTCCTTAATAGTGCATATAAAAGACTCCAGAAATGGAAAGTAGAGAAAAATCGGGTAGCAACGGCGCGACATAATTTTTTTTCGAAAACGCACTGTTTGGAAGATATAGGGGATTTTGACCAGGGGCATTATGGTCATTTTCAAAAGTGTCTCGAAAGTAATAATGGATCTCAAAAATGAAAAGTAGAGGAAAAATTGAGTCAAAAAGTGTACCACAGCATTCGGCGGAAGTGCACGGTTTAAAAGTTACGAACGAGTAATCGCCTGAGGGTATTTTGGTCTTTTCACATCTTAGACCATAAAATTAAAGCACAAGGAGGTTGAGGGGCCAAAATATAATTAAAAGAAAGTCCAAGGGCTTGGGTTTTAAATAAATAAAAGAAAGAGACATTTTGACCAATAAGAATTAGCCATTTTCCCACTTAAGTGTACCCATGGGAAATCAACACTTACACCATCACATCTTAACCTCTATTGGCTGCCATTTGGAGGAGAGAACACCAAATAAATAAAAGCCAAGAGCTCTCTTTGTTCTTGCTTGGCCGAATTGAAGAGAAAGGGAAAAGAGAGAGAGATTTTTTTCAAGTAGCTAATTTTGGTTGCAAACTTGGGTGGAGAATAAGACTTTAAGGTAAGGAAATTCATCTATGGTCCTATTTTTTTCATTGGTTGTATTATTTGCAAGATAAAAATGAAAGAATAAATATGATGATTATAGAAAATTTAAGAAGTTGAAGAGAAAGTGAAAGAGATGATTTGCATATATAAGATTAAGGATAAAAAGGATGACAAGTAGTATTAGTTAGCAAAATAAGGCATGATGCACTTAAATTTTATTATGTTCTTGACATGGATTTTATGAAAATTATAGGAAATCAAGAAGTGAGATAGAAGGAAGCAAAGAAGGCATAAAAGAACTAGAAACAAGTGAAAAGAATTAAGGTTTGGTACTTAAATCATTGCCTTTTCAATTAATTCACATATTTTGCATTATGGGACTTTTGAAATGGTTTTGAAATGATGTTATTATGTGTAGTAAATATGTGGAAAAGTGCTCTTGAACCATTTGTAATCAATTGATTGTGAAAAGAATGAAAACAAAACAAACTAGCTAAATTTGCTCAATTATCCATAAACTTTGATGAACTTTTAATCACCCCTTTGGTTTGATTTTTGAAAGAGGGACCCTTAGTCCTTCAATGGTATCACAAAAGGAGTCTAAAATTCAATTTTTCAAGAAAAAAAATGAATTTCCCTCAAGTTTTGAAAATTGAGCCGAATGGTCCCTTTTGGGCACCATTCTGCAGCTTTCATTTTGGGCAGTCCTTTGAAGGGGCAAACGAAGGAATTTTCCCATGAAATTTTACATGCATTTAGTTAACTTATGAAAGTGTTTTCCTACAAAAATTCAGCCAAAACTAAGTTTGTTTACTTGGTCAAAACTGTTTCCAAAGTTGACTGATTTTCAGCAGTAAAAACAGATTTTACCATTTAGTTGACGCGCGCCATTGTGTTGCCGATTTTACGCGCCGCGCCATTATTCATTTGGTCATTTTTTCTAAATGTGTTAAAACTTGAATATTATGATATGGATTGATGTTAAATCGTATAAAATGACATGAAGGAGAATTGGAAATGATCAGAAAGGCATCATGACAAGCTATTCCGACAATACATGCATTATGGAAAAATCATGACTTATTGAATATCATGACCAAAGTAATTAATAAATTATTTATGCTCTACTTGGTATGTCAAAACCCTTGAGATAAGGATATGATGCATCATACTATTACTGCAGTACTGCTTATGACATGATATGATATTCCGGCTGAAGGCCGATGATTACAATGACATGATCAATGATTCAATGATAATGGCCATTGGCACTTGTGCAAGAATTATGATGAAAGATAATGAAATATGATCATGACGAGATATGTTTATCATGACCCTTCCTTATCCACTGCTGTTCTGTTAAACCAGTAGAGCACCTAAATTGATAAAAGCAAAACAAGTAATTTCTAAATTCAGAATATGGGATTTAATCTTTTATCATTATGTTTAGATCTTATTCATTGATTTAAAGTATTCAAATACATGTTTTTAATTACTCTTTTAATCTATTTATTTAATGCAATGATTTAAGTACCCACTAAGCAAACGCTTAGCGAGTTTAGTTTTCTTTTCTAAACTCGTAGGTTGAGCGAGAAGCTGTTTTCTGTAGTGTCCCGAGCAGCTGGTGTTGGCAACTTTTCGGATAGAAAGTTATTATAAGTAATGTAACTAGAATGGCATGTACATATGTTAGCGTAAAGTAAGAATTGTATGTATGACTAGTAAAAGACCAAAGTACGTGTGCTAAGTATACTAACTGTTGTATGTTGGTATGAATTAGTGTGTATGGATGTGTGTGTAGAAGTGTGAAATTTTAATGCAGGTTTTGGTGGAGGATATAAGGAGGTCGACTATAGAAGTGCTTGAGATTAATTGAGATTGATTGGTTGAGATAAAAAAAAATGTTTTCATTAAATAAAAAAAATTCAGTTTTGGCGACACTTGGGACCACCAATTATAGTGGAAACTCTGGCTTTATGATGCTTATTAGTGATATTGTGGTATTGAGAACAGGAGCGAGCATGAGTGATTCGAAGCAACCAGCTAAATTGGCTTTAGGTCCTAAACCTTATTCTCGAGCTAGCACAAGTGAGAAAAAAGCCATAGATAAGAAGCTTTTTGAATTGGGGAAGGAGAATCTGTGCCAGAAAATTAAAATGGAAGCCAGAGAGCGAGAAATAGCAGAGTTAAAAGAAGAATTAGTTAGAATGAAAGGGAAACAGGAGGAGCAAGAGGAAGTAATAGATTAGTTGAGAGACTTGAGACTCCAGGACCGGGAAGACTTAGTGTTAGCCCTGGATAATAGTAGGCTCTTGATGGAAGATGTTAGGGAATTACAAGTGGATAAGAGGCAAATGACAGTAGAGCTTGAGAATGTGAATCGTTTGGCTAGGACCTTGCAAGGAAGGGTAGAGATATTACAGGATAGAATGGACGAACTCCCTCGTAACCTTCCTAGAGTTCAGTCTAACGAGGTAGATCCGGATTCGATGGAGCTTGCTTCAGATAGTGCTACCTCTCCCCGAGCTCCTACTTATTGAGCTGTGATGGTCTGATGATTTTGCTACCCCTTTGGTTATGTATATAGGCGGATAAAAATGCAACAGTAGATAGGTCATTTTGTTGTAAATAGATATAAATAGGCCGAACAAGAAACAAACTAATATAGGCCATTTTGCTGTACATAGATGTAAAATAGGCCATAAGTAGGAGTATGTGATGATGTATGTTAAATTTGTATGAAAATGCGATTATGTGAATAAATAAGGTTATGTTTATATTAAGTGTATGATTTGAAATTATGATTGGAATTTATCTATGTACATGCCATATAGGAAATTTAATATGCCAAGCCAAACCAGCTGCTAACTTTATTATGATATACACTTATATGATTGTAGAATGTCGTAAGAAGTTGAATCACAGAGAGCCGTAGACGAGGAGGTCGAGTCATGTGTCTCCGTGCCTACGAATGTAGAGGAGAGTCTTGGAACTATGCCACAACCAGCCGCGAAAGGCCCCGATGCTTATTTACAACAGATGGCAGTAGCATTTCAACAAATGGCAGGAATGGTACCTGCTGTTGCCGAAAGAGAGAGAAAGGCCCCAATCGAGAAATTAAGGAAGTATGGGGCTAAGGAATTTAAAGCCAGTAGGGAAGAAGGATCTGAGGAAGCGGAATATTGGTTAGATATTACCATTAGAGCGTTGGATCAATTAAGGTGCATGCCAGAGGAAAGATTTATTTGTGTCACGTCTCTTTTGGTTGAAGAAGCATACATTTGGTGGGAGACTACACAGCAGCGCGTGCCACCAGAACAGCAGACATGGGAATTTTTCCAAACCGAGTTTAAGAAGAGATATATCACCGAGGCGTACTTAAATTCAAAAAGGAATGAATTCACGTACTTAAAGCAAGGAAGAATGATGGTATTCGAGTATGAAAAAGAGTTCACTCATCTTAGTAAGTACGCGAGGAGAATGATAGAAACAGAACAGGAATGATGCCAGAGATTCTTAGAAGGATTAAACAATGAAATCAAAGTGCAATTGGTAGCCATAGATATATCAGAATTTTCCAAGCTTGTTGCAAAGGCTTTGGGCGTTGAGAAAGTACAAGTGGATGAGAGGAATAGGCATCAGCGCATGCAGCAAAAAAGGACGCAAACTCGAGGCCCGGGAGGACCTCAGCAAGCCCGAAAGAGATTCATGGGAGGAAGTAGTTCTATACAACAAGGCCGACGATCTCAGAATTAGATGTCAGGCCGAGGTATGAGTTATCAAACATCTGTAGCCAGTGCACCGGGGTCGTTTGGAAGAGGCTTCGGAAGAGGATTAAGTAGAGGCAGAGGAAGAAGTAACAATCCAGGAATTAGTGGAGGATTTGGAAGAAACACGGGTTTTGAAGGATATACTTTTCCCCTATGTGAGCATTGCGGACGAAGACATGGGGTGAATGTTGGTATTTAACCGAAGGATGCTGGGAATGTGGAGCACCAGACCATATAAAGGTGAACTGCCCTAAAATACAGATGAATACTCATGCACCAACGGAGAGGTCACAGCCTACCTTTGGCAGAGGCCGAGGTAGAGGAAGAGGAGGTAATCCAAACTTTCAAAAGGCATAATCAGAGACTGTTAACCAGCCTAGTACAAGTGCACCAGTAAGGGTATATGCGATGAGAACCCGAGAAGAAGAAGAAGCATCGAACGTCATTGTTGGTACGTTTTATATGTTCAGCAAACCTGTACATGCTTTAATTGATCCCGGATCCACACATTCATACATATGCATGCATAGTGAGAATTTAGAAAGATTACCAGTAGAATATGTCAAGTCCGATATACTACTTACAAACCCTATAGGAGATGAAGTAGTTACGAACAAAGTAATCAAAGAATGCCCTATAGAGATACACAGAAATGTATTTCCTGGAAATTTGATGGAATTACCATTTTGGGAATTTGACGTAATTTTAAGAATGAACTGGTTAGCAAAGCATAAAGCAATAGTTGACTGTGAGAAGAAAAGGGTGACACTCCATACCCCTCGCAGAGAGGAAGTGACAGTAATCGGAAAAAGAGGCGACTATTTGAACAACATAATATCGGTAGTGACGGCAAGGAAGCTAATACAAAAGGGATGCGAGGAATATCTAGTAAGCGCCATGGAAGCAAAGAAAGACGCTACTAAGATTCAAGACATACCAACGGTGCGTGATTTTCCTGATGTTTTCCCAGATGAGCTACCCGGACTACCACCTAAGAGAGAAGTGAAATTCACCATAGATGTTTATCCGGGAGCTGCACTAGTGTCGATTGCCCCATACCGAATGGCGCCAGCAGAACTCAAGGAATTGAAGATGCAATTACAAGAGCTACTCGACAAAGGCTTTATACGACCAAGCGTTTCCCCATGGGGCACACCGATACTTTTCGTCAAGAAGAAGGATGGATCCTTAAGGCTATGCGTGGATTATCGACAGTTGAACAAGCTCACAATCAAGAACAAGTATCCACTACCACGCATTGATGATTTATTCGATCAACTCAAAGGAGCCAGTGTATTTTCAAAGATAGATCTCCGATCGGGATACCATCAGTTGCCAATTAAGAAGGAGGATATTCCAAAGACTGCTTTCAGAACTCAGTACGGACATTATGAGTTTCTTGTAATGCCTTTTGGGCTTACAAACGCACCAGCAGTATTTATGGATTTGATGAATCGAATTTTCTATCCGTACCTCGACCAATTCGTAGTGGTGTTTATAGATGACATTCTTGTTTATTCAAAGAACAAAGAAGAGCATGATCGACACCTCCGCATTGTATTACAAACATTGAGAGAAAAACAACTATATGCCAAGCTCAGTAAGTGTGAATTTTGGCTGGAAGAAGTGACATTCTTGGGACACATTGTATCTGCTGAGGGCATCAGAGTGGATCCTAAGAAAATAGAAGCTATTTTGGATTAGAAACCACCAAGGACAGTAACAGAAGTGAGAAGTTTCCTAGGATTGGCAGGATATTATCGACAATTTGTGAAAGGATTTTCCATTATCGCCCTCCCCAATGACCAAGCTGCTTCAGAAGAATGCTAGATTTCAGTGGACAGATGAATGTCAAAGAAGCTTCAAGAAACTGAAAGAAAAGCTAACAAATGCCCCGATACTCACACAACCAGTGTCCGGTAAGGACTTTGTGATATACAACGATGCATCGCACATTGGTCTAGGTTGTGTACTCATGCAAGAAGGTAAAGTGGTCGCGTATGTTTCCCGGCAACTTAAACCATATGAGAAGAATTATCCAACACACGATTTAGAATTGGCGGCTATTGTATTGGCATTCAAGACATGGAGACATTACTTGTATGGAGAAAAATGCTACATTTATACGGATCACACAAGCTTGAAGTATCTGCCAACACAAAAGGACCTCAATTTGTGACAAAGGAAATGGATCCAAATTTTGGAGAATTATGACTATGTCATAAACTATCATCCAGGAAAGGCGAACGTCGTGGCCGACGCACTTAGTAGGAAATCAATGCAAGCCTTAAGTGCTATGAGGATCAGTTTGAGACCAACAGAAGAAGGAGCACTGCTAGCAGAAATGCAAACACGACCCACGCTTTTTCAGGAAATCCACCAAGCACAAAAAAAAAAAAGATAACCAAGTCCAAAAATGGATCAAGCAAGGACAAGAAGGAAAAAGTACAAAGTTTCAAATTTCAAAAGACGGCAGGTTATATTACGAAAGTCGGACAATAATACCAGCAACAGGAGATATAAAGAAGAAGATTCTTCAGGAAGCCCACAATAGTTCTTACGCAATGCACCCAGGGGCTACAAAAATGTACCAAGACTTGAAGAAATTCTATTGGTGGCCAGGAATGAAGAGAGACATCGTAGATTTTGTAACTAAGTGTTTGACATGCCAGCAAGTGAAAGCAGAACATCAAGTGCCATCAGGACTATTACAGCCAATTACAATTCTGACATGGAAATGGGATCGCATCACTATGGATTTCGTCACCGGACTGCCAATGACGAGAGATAAACATGACGCTGTATGGGTAATTGTCGATCGATTAACTAAGTCAGCTCATTTTCTGCCTGTGCGAATGGACTATTCAATGGATAAGTTGGCAGAAATATACGTCAAAGAGATTGTACGATTGCATGGAGTCCCGACATCTATTATTTCGGACAGAGATCCATGGTTCACTTCGAACTTTTGGAGAAAGCTCCAAACAGCCCTCGGAACCCAAGCAAGCTATAGCACTGCTTTTCATCCTCAAACGGATGGGCAATCTGAAAAAGTAATTCATATTTTGGAGGACATGTTGAGAGCGTGTGTTATGGAGTTTAAAGGCAGCTGGGATAAGTACCTAAGCCTAATGGAATTCACATATAACAACAGCTACCAATCTAGCATACAGATGGCACCCTATGAAGCATTGTACGGAAGAAAGTGCAGAACGCCAGTATGTTGGACAGAACTAAGTGAGGAAAAAGTTTTTGGACCCAACATTGTGAAGGAGACTCAAGAGAAAGTTGATATCATTCGAGATAGACTAAAGGTTGCATCAGATAGACAGAAGTCGTCCGTAAACCTGAAACGAAAAGACATAGAATTTGTAGTAGGGTACAAAGTTTTCCTTAAAGTTTCTCCATGGAAGAAAGTTCCAAGATTTAAGCAGAAAGGCAAGTTAACTCCCAGATTCATTGGACAGTACGACGTCATCGAACGTATAGGCCCAGTAGCTTATCGGCTAGCCCTACCACCCGAATTGGACAGGATACATAATGTTTTTCATGTTTCGATGTTACGACGATATTGTTCAGACCCTGCACACATCATCAAGACACAAGATATTGAGGTCCAGCCCGACTTGACTTATGAAGAGGAGCCAGTGAAGATTTTGGCACGAGAGGTTAAAGAATTGAGAAATAAGAAAATTCCTCTGGTTAAGATATTGTGGAGAAATCATAAGGTAGAAGAGGCAACCTGGGAAAGAGAAGAAGCTATGAAACAGCAATACCCGCATTTGTTTATAAATGACCAGCTTCGGGACAAAGCCTAAATTTTAGAGGGGAAGAAATGTCACGACCCAACTTATACATATGTACAGTACGTCCATGTACAGTAAGAGGAACCATCCCGAGACGCTACTTAAGAGTGCGAAGTGAAGGGAAGTTCTGTAGAACTGAAAGGACCTATTTGAAAAGATTGCAAAGTTTTGTGGAGATGATTGTAATTACCAAAAGTTGTTCCGGAGGTCCTTAATAGTGCATATAACAGACTCCAGAAATGGAAAGTAGAGAAAAATCGGGTAGCAACGGCGCGACACGATTTTTTTCGAAATAGCACGGTTTGGAAGATATAGGGGATTTTGACCAGGGGCATTATGGTCATTTTCAAAAGTGTCTCGAAAGTAATAATGTATCTCAAAAATGAAAAGTAGAGGAAAAACTGAGTCAAAAAGTGTACCACAGCATTTAGCAGAAGTGCGCGGTTTAAAAGTTACGAACGAGTAATCGCCTGAGGGTATTTTGGTCTTTTCACATCTTAGACCATAAAATTAAAGCACAAGGAGGTTGAGGGGCCAAAATATAATTAAAAAAAGTCCAAAGGCTTGGGTTTTAAATAAATAAAAGAAAGAGACATTTGGACCAATGAGAATTAGCCATTTTCCCACTTAAGTGTACCCATGGGAAATCAACACTTACACCATCACATCTTAACCTCTCTTGGCTGCCATTTGGAGGCGAGAACACCAAATAAATAAAAGTCAAGAGCTCTCTTTGTTCTTGCTTGGCCGAATTGAAGAGAAAGGGAAAAGAGAGAGAGATTATTTTTCAATTAGCTAATTTTGGTTGCAAACTTGGGTGGAGAATAAGACTTTAAGGTAAAGAAATTCATCTATGGTCCTATTTTTTTCATTGGTTATATTATTTGCAAGATACAAATGAAAGAATAAATATGATGATTATAGAAAATTTAAGAAGTTGAAGAGAAAGTGAAAGAGATGATTTGCACATATAAGATTAAGGATAAAAAGGATGACAAGTAGTATTGGTTAGCAAAATAAGGCATGAAGCACTTAAATTTTATTATGTTCTTGACATGGATTTTATGAAAATTATAGGAAATCAAGAAGTGAGAGAGAAGGAAGCAAAGAAGGCATAAAAGAACTAGAAACAAGTGAAAAGAATTAAGGTTTGGTACTTAAATCATTGCCTTTTCAATTAATTCACATATTTTGCATTATGGGACTTTTGAAATGGTTTTGAAATGATGTTATTATGTGTAGTAAATATGTGGAAAAGTGCTCTTGAACCATTTGTAATCAATTGATTGTGAAAAGAATGAGAACAAAACAAACTAGCTAAATTTGCTCAATTATCCATAAACTTTGATGAACTTTTAATCACCCCTTTGGTTTGATTTTTGAAAGAAGGACCCTTAGTCCTTCAATGGTATCACAAAAGGAGTCCAAAATTCAATTTTGCAAGAAAAAAAATGAATTTCCCTCAAGTTTTGAAAATTGGGCCGAATGGTCCCTTTTGGGCACCATTCTGCAGCTTTCATTTTGGGCAGTCCGTTGAAGGGGCAAACGAAGGAATTTTCCCATGAAATTTTACATGCATTTAGTTAACTTATGAAAGTGTTTTTCTACAAAAATTCAGCCAAAACTAAGTTTGTTTACTTGGTCAAAACTATTTCCAAAGTTGACTGATTTTCAGCAGTAAAAACAGATTTTACCATTTAGTTGATGCGCGCCATTGTGTTGCCGATTTTAAGCGCCGCGCCATTATTCATTTGGTCATTTTTTCTAAATGTGTTAAAACTTGAATATTATGATATGGATTGATGTTAAATCATATAAAATGACATGAAGGAGAATTGGAAATGATCAGAAAGGCATCATGACAAGCTATTCCGACAATACATGCATTATGGAAAATCATGACTTATTGAATATCATGACCAAAGTAATTAATAAATTATTTATGCTCTACTTGGTATGTCAGAACCCTTGAGATAAGGATATGATGTATCATACTATTACTGCAGTACTGCTTATGACATGATATGATATTCCGGCTGAAGGCCGATGATTACAATGACATGATCAATGATTCAATGATAATGGCCATTGGCACTTGTGCAAGAATTATAATGAAAGATAATGAAATATGATCATGACGAGATATGTTTATCATGACCCTTCCTTATCCACTGCTGTTCTGTTAAACCAGTAGAGCACCTAAATTGATAAAAGCAAAACAAGTAATTTCTAAATTCAGAATATGGCATTTAATCTTTTATCATTATGTTTAGATCTTATTCATTGATTTAAAGTATTCAAATACATGTTTTTAATTACTCTTTTAATCTATTTATTTAATGCAATGATTTAAGTACCCACTAAGCAAACGCTTAGCGAGTTTAGTTTTCTTTTCTAATCTCATAGGTTGAGCGAGAAGCTGTTCTCTGCAGTGTCCCGAGCAGCTGGTGTTGGTAACTTTTCGGATAGAAAGTTATTATAAGTAATGTAACTAGAATGGCATGTACATATGTTAGCGTAAACTAAGAATTGTATGTATGACTAGTAAAAGACTAAAGTACGTGTGCTAAGTATATTAACTACTGTATGTTGGTATGAATTAGTGTGTATAGATGTGTGTGTAGAAGTGTGAAATTTTAATGCAGGTTTTGGTGGAGGATATAAGGAGGTCGACTATAGAAGTACTTGAGATTGATTGAGATTGATTGGTTGATATAAAAAAAATATTTTCATTAAATCAAAAAAATCAATTTTGGCGACACTTGGGACCACCAATTATAGGAGAAACTCTGTCAAAATTTTTGTAAAATGTGTATTATAAATTGACTAAGTATAGAACCAAGACTCGAATATCATAAAATAGCATTCCATCTTGGTCTATAAACATAAGCTAAGATGGGGTGTTACAATGAGCAATAGTATCTTTCTGGTATAAACCATAGAAAAGCTGTTGTTGAGCCATGTTGATTAGAGTTGGTTTAAGTTCAAAGTTTTTGGCATTCACTATAGGTCGAGTGATGATTAACCCAATTTGTGGAATTGGCATGGCATGTTCCTTTAGAGTGAGGTTTCTTTGTTGAAGTTGATCTTGTGGTTCACTAATGTCTTCTTCTTCATTAGTAACTCCTTGCACTTCAATCCTAACTTCTTCTTCTGAAGACTCTTGTGCACAAAACTGTTCTCTTTCTTTTTTTTCTAATTGATGTCTCTCTTCTTGCTCTATTATTCTCTTTACACTATTTTTCAATCTCATGATTATATTATTCCAAGACTGCAAGTCTATTACTGTGCATATAATCTTGCAGAAAAAAAATAAAAATAAAAATAAAAATTCTAATTAATAGTCTTCGTGAATTTTACTGTTATCAAAATAATTGTTCCTTCCTCGATAATGGTGCAAAAAATTTATTAACAAATTGTGTGTTATAACTCAATGCTACAAGTGTATGGTTCATAACAAAAAGTAAAGTGGCGGCAGAGTATCGTTCTCACAGAGAATGATCTATTTAACAAACTTAATTTCAAATTAATTATTATTTGAAAATTAATTAATTAGATGTTTAAAAATTACCTAACAATTTCTTAATTGAAAATTCAGAAATTGAATTTCAAATTCAAATTAGATAAAACTAATAGCCTATTAAATTAAAATTTCAAATTAAAATTTCAAATAAACTAAGATTAGCAAGTACGATTATATTTTATTAGAATTAGTTTAAATGGGTAAAAATTGATTTTTCAAATTAATCTAAATTTTCTTGAATCAAAGTTATCAATTTCTAATTTTCAATCTTCTTCTTTCTCGAGCAAGAAAATTAAGATTGCTGGAATTTAATTCCCTATTATCATAAGAAATAAACAACAACAACTAATCTTGCTTAAAAAGAATTAAGTTAGTCTCTAGACAATTCTTTTATCTCTAAAATAAATGTCTACAATTGTTGGTCTTATAATCTAAAATCATTCATAACTCTCACTCATGATATGATTTCAATAAAATAAGAAATTGATGGCCAATCAATCACAAGCATAAAGAGCAAGATTCAATAAAACATTAATTCAAGAAATGAATCAATCAACTAATCAATTAAATATTCATCCTCCATAAATCCAAAATCTGCCTACTTCCACAAAGGATAGTAGTTGTTCATAATTAAATTAAATATAAAAGCAAAAGAAATATAAAAACTAATCAAAGAAACCATAACTCTAATATTTCAATAAATGAAATAATGATGAAATCAAAGAAATATAAAATTAAAATTCTAAACCAAAAATGAATTTTTTAATCTCGATAAACGAATCTTTTTAGAAGTGGTTGAATCTTCCCAAAAGCACCAGCCTCCTCTTCTATCCTTCTTCTATCATGAAACTGATGTAGGTTTTTAAGAGAAAATGAGATTGAGAGTATATGCTCTAAGGGTTGGCTGCTGAATTTCGTCTCAAAAGGATGCTTTTACAGTGTCCTCTTAAATTCCCAAAATATTCCTAATGTTTAAATAGTGAGTTGCTACCTCATCAAAATTGCGCTTTTCAGTCTAACATGGGCATGTTGAATAGATTCATCATATCCATATTGAATAAACCCTTTTTATTCCCCAAATCCAAAAAGTGGCAGCTTTAAAATTTTGAACATTGGGCAACATGCCCATGTTGGACTTTTTGTCTCAAATTATGCTTCTTTTTCACTTGAATCACTACAATCTTACTCCAAATGCTCAAAATCAAACAACCTGTCAAGAGAAACACATCCTGCTGCAAAATTCTATAATAACAAACCAAAATTTATTATTGATGAACTTGTTTTAAATGCAAAATCAAAGACAAATGCAAGTTCATCAATATATTTTTTATTGTTTTGTGTTTATGTCAAAAATATAACAATAGAAAAATTATTTATAAATAAAAAACATTAATAAAAACAAAATGAAAAAAATAAAATAGAAAAAATCAATGCCAAAATGGCGTAAAAATAAAAAAAGTTGAAAACATATAAATATAAAAGAAAAACCCACGCCAAGAGAAAAAGAACAATAAATTTTTCCAAATTTCAAGTAATTTTCTGTTAATTTTTTTAAAAATTATTTTTTATAAGAATAAATTTAGCTTTTTACATTAATTTATTTTTAAAAAAATTTCAAATATCAATAATCTATTCTATAATTTAAAACTGAAGCAAAATACTATTAATGATACAGTATTACTATTCAAGATATAATATTTTTTCAAAAATATCCTTTGTATTTTTATCCAAAAGCCAAAAATATTGTTCATGGTATAGCCATTATAAATTTTGTTTGCATTATTGTAAAAAATATATCCTTTCTATTTTTAACCAAAAGACAAAAATGCTATTCATGATACAACCGCTTGCATTATTTTAAAAAATGTTATTCATACTACATCAAAATTATAAATCTACCCTTATAAATTTGTTTGCATTATTATAATAGTAAATAAATGAATAATTAGGTGAACTGTAAATAAAGATACTATTTATGAAAAGTGCTTACAATTATTTTAGTTGTCTTGCTTACCTTTATAAATTTTGTTTGTATTAGTTTAACAGTAAATAGCTGAATAAATAGTAAATGAAAATATTATTTATCATATCAGGATTATTCTTATAATAATGCACCTATGCACTAATCATAAATAGTAAATAAATGAATAATTATTTAAACTGTAAATAATAAATAATGATATGAATAATTAGATTGTTTATGATAAGTGCATACAATTTGTATTTTTAACCAAAAGCCAATAAATAATTATTTATTATAAATAATTAGTGCATCTAGATTATTCTTATAATAATGCACCTAAGCGAAAAAAAATCATATGCACTAATCATAAATAGTAAATAAATGAATAATTATCTAAACAGTAAATAATAAATAATTAAATAATGATATGAATAATTAGGTTGTTTATTACTAATGTATACAACCGCTTCAGTTGTCTTGCTTATTTTTATAAATTTTGTTCATATTATTTTAACAGTAAATAATTGAATAATTGAATAAATAGTAAATAAAAAAATATTTATTCTATAATATAAAACTAAAGCAAAAATCATTGTTCATGCTGCAGTGAATGTTAGAAGATTCTACAAGAATAATCAAAGGAGATCCACCATAATTGGAGAGAAAGACCAGGAGCCTAATTAGGAGTAGAATCAGCATATTATCAATTTAAATAATTGTATCTTTACCATATTTAGCTTACTAATGTACTATAATAGATCAGCCTTGTATACACTAATTGGTTAATAAAAAATGAACAGAATTTTCACAAAATCTTGTTTGATACCATTGTGAGATGGTATCAGAGCAGCGTTTTTTTTTTTATCCTTGGGACTCAGAAAAGCTTCATCATTGTCCAGAAACCTTTCTTGACACAATTCAGCCAAAACCAAACCAGTAAACACTCAAATCAGCCAACCTGCAAATCCAAAAAAAAAAAAAAAAACACAAACCATAATGACAAAAGAAAATTCAGGCATTACCGGAAACAACAACCAAAATATCCCTGATGAATTGACGCTGCAAATAGCGAATCTGCTTAGGAATGGATTGGGCAACCAACAATCAACTGAAATTAGTTCCGACAGCCTCTCAATTGGCTTCAAACTCAACAATGAAAATTACCCTTTGTGGGCATGCCTTATAAAAAAGGCAATCGGAGGAAGAGGAAAGGCACAACATCTCACTAGTGTGCCACCAGAGGTAACAGATCCAGCGTTTGAAAGGTGGGAACAATCGGACCAGGCTGTTTTTACCTGGATCGTTCAGAACATAGAGCCAACATTAATTAATAACGTTGCCCAATACCCAACAGCCAGAACTCTGTGGAATGGGTTGGCTGTAACGTACGGTAGCGGTGGAGATTCGTTCCAAACATACGAACTACATAGAAGGGCAAGTACAATCCGACAAGGAAGTGAGACTCTTGAGGGTCTATGGAACATTTTACAGAGTATTTGGATGAGCATCGATCGAAGGTCACCAAATCCCATGCGGGATCCTGATGATATAGCCATATACAACAAAATTGTGGCCGAACAGAGGCTGTATCAGTTTTTGACAGCCATTGATGATAGATATGAAGCAGTTCGGAGGGATATCTTGAAACAAGATCCCCTTCCCTCAGTTGAATCAGCCTATGCAATGATGAGAAGAGAGGCTGCTAGGCTACAAATTTTGAAACCCGCGACCAGTAATGAGGCTGTTCCATCATCGGGGGACATCGGAATGGGGCTAGCAGCCAAATCAGTGGGCGACAGAACCAGATCGGAATCCGGAGGAAAGGGGCGCATCGGCCGTTTAGAATCCACTAGAAGGCAGTGGAAATCATCATCACGTGAGGATAAATCCAAGCTATATTGTACACATTGTGGAATGCACAAACATACCAAGGAGAGCTGTTTTAAATTGGTGGGCTACCCGGAGTGGTGGGAAGATAACCACAAGAAAGGCAAGGCGCACGTCGCTGCCGGCATCTCGGAGGTCACCTTAGGCAGCGGTGGTAGCCAAGAGACGAAAACCGAAGGGGGCAACAATGGACAGCAAGGCTTCGCAGCACTGAGCCATGGAGGCAGCAGAAACCCGAGTGGGGTTGAGCAACGAGGTAAAGGGTTTGGTTATAATCCAAACCCTTCAATCAATCACCCTAAATCCTTTAAAGTGGGTTGTCTTGAGTTAGACTGTGTTGATGATAACTTGGAGTCTAAAGATTTATTTTGCAGTACAAGCCTAGCCCAAAGTGGAGCCAAATTACAAGCCCAGCAACTGGCTAGGCTTCAGCTGACCTCTCGGCCCAAGTTGCTTAAGCAAAAAAGCCAAATAGACAACCAGCCCAGACCAGCCAAAATAGCCCAGAAAAATACAACCCATATAAATGAAAACCCACAGCTCTCAGCACAGAAAAACAAGACTCAGCTAACCCAAACTGAAAATGGGTCGGTCATCCCAAAGGCCTATCAAACTCAACCCAAATCCGGAAAAACAACAAAATGGATTTTTGACTGTGGAGCAACAGATACAATGAGCCACGACCTATCCGATATTATTGACCCAATACCACCCTCAAAGGCTCACATTCAAACTGCAAATGGGGGTTTAGCTGAAGTTAAAGGAGAAGGGTCCATTGCTATTTTCCCGAAATTGAAATTAAAAAATTGTCTCTATGTTCCGTCATTGTCTTGCAAACTCTTGTCTGTGAGTCATGTAACACATGAGTTAAATTGTGTAGTACTGATGTATCCTCGTTTTTGCCTTTTGCAGGACATTCATACGAAGGAGATCATTGGGCGTGGTACTGAGCGCGGAGGTCTCTACTACGTTGATGAAGTGGCTCACCAAGGAACTGCCTTCCTCTCTCATGGGACATCTAACAGACAAATTTGGCTATGGCACCGTCGTCTAGGTCACCCATCTCTTAGTTATCTTCGTTTCTTGTTTCCTGCACTCTTTAAAAATAATGATACTCATTTGTCATGTGAGACTTGTTTTTTGGCAAAAAGCCATCGAACTTCTTTTGGCTCAAGTAATACTAGGGTTAAGTCTATGTTTTCTTTAATACATTCAGATGTGTGGGGGCCTGCACCATACTCTAATAATAATGGTTTTCAGTATTTTGTGCTATTTGTTGATGATTTTTCTCGCATGACTTGGGTGTACTTTATGAAGCATAAATATGAAGTGTATGGGAAATTTGTTGATTTTTTCTGAATGATCCAGACCCAATTCACCCGAAAAATCCAGATCCTTCGGTCCGATAATGGGGGGGGAATATATGAACCATGATATGAAAACTTTTTTCCGAGAAAATGGCCTTATCCATCAAACCTCTTGTCCCAATACACCCCAGCAAAATGGAGTTGCGGAACGAAAAAACCGCATTCTCCTCGAAATGACTAGAGCCATGATGATTGAATCCAATGTTCCCAAACACTTCTGGCCTGAAACCATTGCCACATTAGCATATCTCCTTAACCGCTTACCTACAAAAATCCTTGACCATAAAACCCCACTTCAAATCCTAGAAACCCAAACAGATATACCACCTACCCTAACTCTCCCACCACGTATCTTTGGATGTTCCGTATTTGTTCATATTCCAAAAAATGATCGATCCAAACTTGATCCTTGTGCTATTAAGTGTGTTTTTGTGGGCTATGCACTTCATCAGAAAGGGTACCGGTGTTATAATCCAGTCAATCGCCGCATCTATGTCACCATGGATTGCGACTTCCTTGAATCAGAATTCTACTACCTTACCCAACCTCGTGCTCAGGGGGAGAGTATAAGTGACTCACTAGATTGGTTAAGTAACCCGATCCTTCCAGATATTGTCTCCACAGAGCCATCCATCAACTCGAAGCAGACCAATGTCCTCATACCTACCAATGATCAATCTTCGAATGATGTCCGACAAGAGGTAAGTGAATCAACCAATCCAGTTTCTTCCCTTGAAATTAATGGTGATGATGATGTAAATGTTGATACTAATCTGGAAGTGCCCGAAGAAAGTAGATATATTTTGCCTCGCAGGAGTACCCGTGGAGTGCCACCAACACGATACTCACCAGAACATGTTTCTCGAGCTAGTAGATATCTAGTGGGAAACCTGGTAAGGGGGAGCGTGACAAACGCGGCAAAGGCATTTACTACGGTTCTCTACACCGAGAAAATTCCAAAGACTGCCCAAGAGGCAACGCAGAAGAATGAGTGGTGGTTGGCCATGAATGCAGAAATGGATGCCCTTGCAAAAAATGGTACTTGGGAGAAATGCAGACTTCCAGCAGGAAAAAAACTAGTCGGATGCAGATGGGTCTTTACTATCAAACATAAGGCTGATGGAACCATAGAACGATACAAGGCTCGACTTGTGGCAAAGGGGTACACACAGACTTACGGAATTGATTATTCCGAGACCTTTTCTCTAGTGGCAAAGATAGATACAATTCGAGTTCTGTTCTCAGTAGCAGCAAACAGAGATTGGCCACTTCACCAATTCGATGTAAAGAATGCATTTCTCCATGGAGACTTGAAAGAAGAAGTGTATATGGAAGCTCCGCCAGGCTTCTCTGATGGGTTCCAGAAAGATGAGGTATGTCGACTCCGGAAGGCATTGTATGGGCTCAAACAGTCTCCACGGGCATGGTTTGGAAGATTTACTGTGGCAATGAAGCGGTACGGGTACAAGCAGAGTAACTCCGACCATACTCTGTTTCTGAAAAGAAGAGGTAGCCTGATCACTTGCTTGATAATTTATGTAGATGACATGATCATAACAGGAAGTGACACTGAAGAGATTGCAAGGCTGAGGAAGAACTTGTTTACAGAATTTGAGATGAAGGATCTGGGAGGGTTGAAGTACTTCTTGGGAATTGAGGTTCTACGATCTAGCAGAGGGATTTTTATATCCCAGAGGAAGTATATTCTTGATTTACTTGCAGAGACGGGAATGGTTGACTGTAAACCAGCAGATACTCCAATGCAGGTCAACCATGGGCTCCGAATGGTTGAAGGTGCTAACCTAGCAGAAAAAGAAAGATATCAACGACTGGTTGGAAAACTGATTTACTTGGCACATACTCGGCCAGACATAGCTTATGCGGTGGGGGTGGTTAGTCAGTTTATGCACCAACCACAGGTGGATCATATGGAAGCAGTCATGAGGATAGTACGATATTTGAAAGGCACACCAGGAAATGGAATCATGTTCAGGAAAAATGGGCATCTGGATGTCGAAGCATACACTGATGCAGATTGGGCTGGCAACCCAAATAATCGGAGGTCTACATCAGGGTACTTTACGCTAGTTGGGGGAAACTTAGTAACATGGAGAAGCAAGAAGCAGAAAGTAGTGGCACTTTCGAGCGCTGAGGCGGAATTCCGGGGAATTGCCAAAGGCGTTACAGAAATCTTGTGGATTAAGAAATTGATGACCGAAATTGGTTTTCCATCATGTCTTCCGAGTCAACTGAGGTGTGACAATAAAGCAGCAATCAGTATCTCGGAAAATCCTGTACAACATGACAGAACTAAACATGTGGAAGTAGATCGGCACTTTATAAAGGAAAAGATCGAGGATGGCACAATTTAACTTCCATTTGTGAGATCGGAGGATCAGTTGGCGGACATCCTCACCAAAGCTGTCACAGGACGAATCTTCATTGAAGTATTGAGCAAGTTGAGTATTGGAGATCCTACTACTCAACTTGAGGGGGAGTGTTAGAAGATTCTACAAGAATAATCAAAGGAGATCCACCATAATTGGAGAGAAAGACCAGGAGCCTAATTAGGAGTAGAATCAGCATATTATCAATTTAAATAATTGTATCTTTACCATATTTAGCTTACTAATGTACTATAATAGATCAGCCTTGTATACACTAATTGGTTAATAAAAAATGAACAGAATTTTCACAAAATCTTGTTTGATACCATTGTGAGAGTGAAATGTTAAATATGCCCTTTTTTGTAATTATGCATACTTACTATTCATGCTAGGAAAAAAAAAAAAACCCTTAAATGAAGAGGAAGAAAAAATCAATTGACCACTTTCAACTTTGTTGTAGTTGGAGATAAGTTTGCTTTTGGATTTAGAACTCTTAAAGCTATATTTTTTACTTTTTCTTACTTCATTGAGATTCTCTTGCAGTCAACTTTCTTTTATTTTTTTTTGTAGCATAAGCTACGTTAGCATACCTATAATTTTATTATACTCCAGCTGGAGGCAAATGATTCTTGATAAAAAAAAAAAAAAAAAAGCAACTGAAGACAAATGATTACCATTGATAGGGCTATAAATACATTTTTATTTCTGCATTTTGTACTAGAACTAAAACACAGTAATTTTTTGCTCAAAGAAAAAATGTTGTGATTTTATAGTTGAATAAGTTAGTAAGTGTAATTTTTTATATTTATTATTATAATAATAATTTTTTTTAAATATGAATGTTTTTTTTTATTTATGCAACGTCTTAAAAGTCAAGTGTTTTTAGAGGTAAGCTTTGATTTTAATTGCTTTTTTGTGAAATTCTTTCACTTTTATGCAAATGAAAATTTTGTTGTTTTGTTTGTACAAATTATGAATTTTGTATTTGAAATTTTTACAATGATACTAATTTTAGTGGATGTTTATTACATGCTTTAACAAGTTTTTGGTTGTCAAAAATCAAATATTTTCTTTTTAGAATTTTAATAATTTATTATTTTTTTTATAAAGTTTATAATTTATATTTGAGTTGGCCCTAAAAGATATCAGAAGACTTGAATTAATTTGTAAATATTACATAATTATGTAAAAAGAATATGTGTAGTAGATGAGATCAAATCTGAGGAAAAGAATGCTTGCAATAAATAAATAAGTAATTATCTCTAATACTGTTAAATAATAAATATTAAAAGAATTGTTAAATTAAGCATATTATCTAATCATGATTTTATCTAACTTTTAAAACTGAAGCAAGATTTTCTGTTCATACTACAGTATTTTATGTGAAATATCAAATATATCTTTATTTATATTAGGTTATTCCATGAAATAGCTTGGACTTTTTTCTTTTATGTTTGTAATTTTTTGTTCATGCTACAGTATTTTTATGTGAAATATCAAATATACCCTTATTTATATTAGATTACTCCATGAAATAGCTTGAACTTTTTTTCTTTTTTGTTTGTTTATCCCTATTAGTGAAAATAGCAATTAATAATTTTATATAACATTTTTATTAATAATTTTATGTTAATTTCTTCTTTTATATTGTCCAACTAATAAGATAAAAAAAATTTTAACGTCAAAAATTTCATATTACAATTCTGATAAAAAATAAGAACAATAAAAATATAAAAATATATATATATTAACATCCGAAGCAATATGAGGATATTTTTTTAGTTCTATAATTTAAAATTGAAGCAAGATTTCCTATTCATGATATAGTATTTTTATGTGAAATGTCAAATATACCCTTATTTATATTAGGTTATTTTATGAAATAGTATACTTCATGTGAAATGTCAAATGTACCCTTATTTACATTAGATTATTCCATAAAATAATTTGGTCTTTTTCTTTTGTGTCTGTTTATCACTATTAGTGAATATAGTAATTAATAATTTTACATAATATTTTTATTGATAATTTTACATTAATTTCTTTTTTCTTATTGCGTAGCTAATAAGATAAAAATTTACTTTAATGTAAAAAATTCCATATTACATTTCTATTAAAAAAATAACAACAATAAAAATGTAAAAATATATATATAGACATCCAGAAACAATGTGAGAATTTTTCCTTAGTATAAATTTATAATATAAATCATCATGTTAAAATACTTATGTGAAATTATTTTTAACAGTTGAGACTCTATCATCAAACAAAAAAAAATTATTTGAAACATGAATAAATCATAAATTAAAAAAAATGAGAAAATTATATGAATTACTATTTTTTAAGTTTTATTTTCAAAAATATCTTTTCTTTCTTCTATGATGGTATCTCACGCTTTTGTGTCAAGCATTTCTTTAAACATCTTGGCTTCGTTGTTCTTTCCTTCTACGGCCGGCATCTTGTCATTGACCTATTTCTTTAATACAATACGACGAGATACTTTTCATCATTTACAGCTACTTTCTGTAATACCTTATAACATATATATATATATATATAATACACATACCTAATATATGTAAAATATGCATACAGAATATAAAAACGTCACAGTATAATCTTTTCAAAAAATTTTATAACTCAAAGATAATTATTTTAAACACTTAAAATGTACTTTAATAAATAAATAGAACTATTCATCAGTTATTTAAATATCAAAAAGATATAATTTAAAAGAAAATCTATAAAAAAATTCATTACAATTTTATCTGTATTTCGAATATATCCAAATTTTAATTTACACAACCCGCATTAAAACAAACACTCCCAATAATTTTCATTCATTCAAATCTCCAATATTTCACATAATTCACAAGCATTTATATAAATATATATCAATACATATATTCCATATTTCAAATTTTCAACATTAAAACCCAAAAATCTCTTTTAATTTACATCATATACATGTAAATGAACATAATGTACATATTTAAATAAATTTCTCAAAGTTTAAAATATATACATGAAATGCAGATGGCTCTGGTCCGTGGCAGCTCGACAATCTCTAAAAACAACCAACTACAATCTAGACCTGGTATCACATGTTACCCTGAAAACACGTGATGGGAGAGAAATAATGGTACCTAGTGAGTAAAGACACCTCATATCCATGCTTATTTCAGCTATATCAGCTAGGAGGATGATTTAGAAGGGGTGTGAGGCTTATTTAGCTCATGCGATAGATAACATAATAGTGGGATCTCAGCGGAAAAAGTATACCTACAGTAGCAGAGTTCCCGGATGTATTCCCCGATGACTTACTAGGGCTACCTTCTGAGAGAGAGGTGGAGTTTGATATTGATTTGATGCATGGTACCACTTCTATTTCTATTATCTCTTATCGGACGGCACCTGGAGAATTAAAGGAGATAAAGGTGCACTTGCAGGAGTTACTTGATAAAGGGTTCATTCGTCCTAGAGTATAACCATAGAGAGCACCGATGCTATTTGTAAAGAAGAAGGATGACACTTTGAGGTTGTGCATTGACTATCAGCAGTTAAATAAAGTGACCATCAAGAATAAATACCTAGTGCCTCACATCGATGATTTGTTTGATCAGTTGTGTAACACCCTTGTACCCCATATACATACACCACATACACCCACATATGTAATATACGTATACCAGATACAAGAATATCACAATCCATTTTAAACAAACTAGTCTTTAACTTTAAAATCAAATCATCATTTCTACAATCTGAGTAAACTTAAACATTTAACTTACATTATAGAAAGTAATAAATAAAACATTCCTTGTTAAAATACATATATATATCTTCATTACCCAAAAGTTTATTCAAAATATTTTTTATTGCAGAAGCGAAATATACATTTCTATATACATCAAAATCAATATATAAATACAAAAATCTAAAATATGTACATGCTGGCAGTTCGTCCCTGATCTTGATGTCCACTAACAACTTTGATCTTAAAGTCTCAAGCCTAGACTCGACTCGGTCTAGACGAGCTCTCCGGCACAACCGGATCTACCCTGTCACCTGCGCGATGAACCACAATCGCGCTAAGCAAAAAGCTTAGTGGTACAAACTTTGATTTAAAATAGATCAATGCGATGCTAATACACAACACATATGAATATAACAAGTCATTACATTATATCTCATTATATTAATCATTTGCATCACATTTTATAATTCACATTATAGCAAAGACAAGCATGGGCCTAAAAAGGATCTAATATGTTATTCAAATTTCAGAGTTACTGTTTTGGTCCATAATGACACCTTGTGTCTAGCCCCGTAGGCAATATATATATATATATATCCATGGATAATTCAACTAGATCTGAGCTTACGACCTGATCTTTTCACTCAGTCTAGCTTCAAGGATTTGTTTTTGAGGTTTACGACCCGGTCTTTTCACCCCAAAAACATCACATTTATCAGTTGGGTCCGGCTTACGACCCGGTCCTTTCATCTGCCCAGCAATTCATAGGTATGCCGCCAAATCCAGAACTCTGAAAATTGAATAACATACTAGGCACACAATTTATTCATATTTCTCATTATCAAATTCTTTCATAATTCCATTCTCAAATTCTTTTCTCATTTTCTCATGATCAAAACTAGGCAAATTGCCTTATTATATCATCCTTTTTCTCACTTTTCTCATTCTTCTCTTTTCTTTTTTTTTTTTATCAACATCAATTTATTACTTTATGCTTTCACATATTTCATCACATTATTCAACATTTCTTTTCATTTACAACACGTTACTCAATTGCTTTGATACTTCAACACAATTCATATTATGCATATCATAACATATATCTCATTCATCAACAATATATATATAGTAACTTAACATATCTTTCTAACCAAATGTGTTAAGTCCCTATGCCATGTAAATGTATGTAATCATTCAAAGTTTGTACTTACCTCTAAAAGCAACAACACCACTTCAACCTCCTCTTCCAAGATATCCCTCAATTCTTGGATTGGGTAACTCAATTCTCTTCAAAGCCTAAACCAAAGGTGATTATAAATACTCACTTAGTGATACACATAAGAAAATAAGAATAAGAACTATCTAGGGCAAACTCTACACTTGACAAGCTCAACAATATGGGTGTGTTCATGGACGTGCCCTAAACCTACAATACAAAAGCTTTGACACGCTCAGTGACATGGATGTGTCACTGCACGTGTCAATTCTCCAACAACACAGTAGCTATGACACGCTCAGTGACATGGGCGTGTCACTGGACGTGTCAATACTACTATAATACAGAAGCTGTGACACGCTCAATGACATGGGCGTGTCACTGGACGTGTCAATTCTATAACAACACAGTAGCTGTGACGCGCTCAGTGACATGGGATTGTCACTGGACGTGTCACCAGCCCTGAAAATAGAACCAATGACAAGTCCAAAGACATGGTCGTGCTACTGGGCGTGTCAGGCCAAAACCTAAAATCAACACCAAAAACGCCACATCCAACTATCATCTTTCTTTACCCTTTCAACTCCAAACAAACTCAACCAAAACCATCATAATACCACCATAAACTTGCATAAACATCAAAACAACTCAATTACAAGCATCAAACACAATCACAACCATATTTCACAACTCAAAAATCACACAATCCACAACTCTTATTCTTCACCAAACTTAACCCTTTTCTTCAATCCAACCCCAAATATCAAAGTTATCTAGACCCAAGAACTTCAAACATACACAAAATCAACCATAAACACAACTACAACAATAATCCAACAAACTCATAAACACACTCTCAAAGGAAATCAAAGAAACAAGTTGGAACTTATCAAAAATGAAGAAAAATTCTTAAAACTCCAACTTGATCACTTGAAATCCTTCAATTGCTTGAGTTAGGAAGAAGCAATACCTCTTTTTCTTTGGATGAAAATGGTGGCCGGCTCTCTTGGAGAAGAAAGAAGAAGATGAAGATGCAAAAAGTCAACAACATTCACCAAACGCTTCTCTTTTAACCAAACACAATTCCTTAATTCACTCTCCAGCAAGCAATAAATTAACATAATATTATAACCTCAAATATGCTCTTCCACTAACCATAATTAATATTAATATCTTAATAATTAAAATATCTTTTGACCTTAGAAAGATATTGACTTGTATATATTGTATGTATCTACATATATACAACATATACACACTCCTTCCTCTTATCTTTTCACTTAATTAAATATACACCATATACACACTTAAAATCATTTAATTCAATTTTAACAATTAGCTTTTTTTTTCCCCAAAATTTTAGGGTATCAATTGGGATATTACAAGTTGCAAGGGGCAATAATATTTTCTGAGATTGATTTAAGATCGGGGTATCACCAGTTGAGAGTTAGAGATGTGGATGTACCCAAGACCATCTTTCGAGCAAAGTATGGCCATTATGAGTTCCTGGTGATGCCTTTGGGGCTGACAAATGCATTATTTGCATTCATGAATTTGATGAATCTAGTGTTTAGACCATACTCAGATCAATTTATGGTGGTGTTTATTGACAATATTTTGGTATACTCCCGCAATAAAGAAGAGCATGATATATATCTGTAGATTGTATTGCAAACATTGAGAGAGAAATAATTGTATGCCAAATTATCCATGTGTGAGTTCTGATTTAATAAGGTGACTTTTCTCGGACATATGGTGTCAACAAAGGGGATTAGAGTTGATCCGAGTAAAGTTGAGGAAATCTTGAATTGGAGTCTGAATGTGACTGCGATCAAAAGTTTTCTAGGATTGGCTGGTTATTATCGTCGGTTTGTAAAAGGATTCTCTATGATAGCTTTGCCACTCACCTGATTATTTCAGAAAGATTTGAGATTTGTGTGGATGAATGGTTGTCAGGCTAGCTTTGAGCAGTTGAAGGGCATGTTGACTCACCGGTTTTTACCCTTCCTGTGGAAGGTAAATCATGTGTGATATATAGTGATGCATTACATCATGGCCTAGGTTATTTTCTAATGCAGAAAGGTGGGGTCATTACTTATACCTCCAGACAGTTGAAGCCTCATGAGTTAAATTATTCAACATGTGATATGGAGTTAGTTTCCATTGTCTTTTCTTTGAAGATCTAGCGACACCACTTGCATAGAGAGAAATACTTCATCTATATTGATCACAATAGTTTGAAGTATTTGGTGTCTAGAGAGAGTTGAATCTTTAGCAGAGATGGTAGATAGAATTGAAAAAGAATTATGATTGTTTGATTGATTATCATTCCGATAAGACTAATGTAGTTGCATATGCCTTGAGTCGGAAGTCCATGGCAGGGTTGACTGCTTATGCTCTCACATTGCTTGTTGAGTTGAGAGCTTTATATGCCAAATTTGAGATTTGTGATGATGGTGCTCTTATAGCCCAGTTACATGTGAGGCCATTACTACTTGATCAGATTAAAGGAGCATAAAAGACATATTTGACACTCTTGAAGATTGTGGAGGATTGCAAAAAGGGCAGAGCAATTCATGTGAGGGATGTTGACAGCTTATGGTATAAAGACAGATTGTGTATTCCTAATGATGTGGAATTGAAAACGAAAATTTTGGAGAAAGCACATTAATCTTCATATACTATGCATCCTAGAAGTACAAAGATGTATCATGATTTGAAGAAACATTATTAGTGGTATGGTATGAAAAGGAATATAGCAAAATTGTGTCGAGATGTCTCATATGTCAGAGGGTGAAAGCTAAATGCCAGGTTCCTTTAGGACTGTTGTAGCCTTTATCAGTGCTTGAGTGGAAGAGGGAACAAGTAACTATGAACTTTGTGTCAAGGCTTCCTTTAACCCATAAGAAACATGATGCAATCTAGGTGATTGTGGATAGAATGACTAAGTCAGCTCATTTCCTTGCAATTAGGATGGACTACTCTCTTGAAAGGCTGGCTGAGTTATACATCAGTGAGATTAATAGGTTGCAAAGAGTCCCAGTTTCATTGGTATCAGATTGAGACCCCAAATTCATATCTACATTTTGGATGAGTTGCAGCATGCATTGGGTACTCGGTTGCACTTCAGTATTGCTTTCCATCCATAGACTGATGGGCAGTCTGAGAGAGTGATACAAGTATTGGAGGATATATTAAGGAGTTGTATCATTGAATTTATAGGGAGCTGGGATAGACATTTGTCACTGGTAGAGTTTGCCTATAACAATAATTTCCAACAATATTAGGATAGCACCGTTCGAGGTATTATATGGCAAAAGATGCAGGACACCTTTGTTGGACAATTAAACTTTATTTTGATCATTGACAATCAAATTGATATGTACTAATAATTTCAATCTAGTATGTTGTTGTAGGCATGAAACCCTAATGCCTTTGTACGACCACCTGAGCCTACAGAGCGGCCGCATAAAGCTACAAGACAAATGTACCGAAGTCACTGATAGGATGGTGGGCTTATCGAGCGGTGAAGCTCGATTGCAAACTGGACGTGCAACTGCCCTAGCCAACTGAGCGATCGCACTACATACTAAGCTAAAATCCATAAAACTTACAGAGGAGCTCACGGTCTTAGTGCACAATGTACGAGGCAGACTAGCGACCACACTAGAGCACCGACTGACTGCACAAAAAACTGAGCTAAATTAATAAACTTATAGAAGAGTTCCCGATATAAGCATGCGGTGAAGTTAGGATGCATGGAAGGTGTGCAACCGCGCCACTATACCGAGCGACCGCATAACCAATGGCCCAAAAGCTCAAAAATGGTAGAAGAGATAATGGTTAGCCCCTACCGTACTTCCTCAATGCTCAATCACTTGTGCGACCGCTCAAGACAACCGAGCTATCACACAAGTCTAATACATTTGAATCTTAGCACCAAATAGCTTGGACCAATGACAATTGAACACATGAATGAAGAAATTCAAATTAAATGGTAACTTTGTGCCGAGCGATCTCATAAGGTGTTGTGCGACCACATGACATGGCATCATGGGCATACAAGGTCCTATTAGACAATAAAATCTTACCGTTGGAGTTAGCCATTAGAGCAATATTTGAATTGTATGACCACACAAGTAGTAGTGCGACCGCACAAAGTGACTCAGCCACAAAATTAGTGGAAGACAAGCTCTAAATATATGGAAACCACTTCAAAAGGCTAGTTTAAGTCCAATTCCTTCCTTAGACCTTATTTCGATAGAACAAATTACTCTTATTGGAAATATAAGATGTATTTGTTCCTTGATAGTGAAGGAATTAAGCTTTGGAAATTTATTGAAAATGAGTGGAACCTCCCACTCATGAATTAGATGGTGTCCAAGTTCCTCTTCCTAGAGTACAATGGACAAGTGACAAGGTGAGAGCTCATTTCAAGAACAATAGGGCGGCCTCTATCATGATGAATTCAATATCAAGAGAAGAAGGTGGGAGAGTCCAACATCTTACTTGTGCACATAGCATTTGAAAAACTCTTAAGAACTATCATGAGGGTACTACCCAAGTGAGGTTCACTAAGAAGCAAATGTTTGTGCATGAGTATGAGCTTTTTAAGATGAAGCCCAATGAGAACGTCATCGATATGACAAACTGGTTGCTTGCCATTGTCAATGAACTAAAGAATTATGGCAAGGTATATGATTAAGGTGATGTTAGTAGCAAAATTTTGAGAGCACTTAGAGCGAAGAAGGGTTTTGAGTCTAAGGTTTCTTCAATTGAAGAGGCTTCTTAACTCTTTCAGCACTGACGAACTCATGGGAAAACTACTTACCTTTGATTGCACACCGAAAAGGAAGATGAACAAGGTAAAAAGGATAAAAGAAAAGCAATAGCTCTTAAAGCCATCAAGGAAGTTGAGAGCTCAAGTGATGAAGATAGTGATAATGAAGAAGAAATGGCTATCCTATTCGAAAAGATAAGTGATTGGAAGAGAAAGAGAAGACTGCAAGCTAAAAAGGTATATTTTCTAAATCCTCCTTCAAAGATAAAGAGAAAAGAATGAAGTAAAATGTTATGAATGTGGAAAAATGGATCACATCAAATTGGATTGCTTGAAATTGAATAACAAAAAGAAGTGGGATAAGAAAAAGAAGAAATCACTCAAAGCCACATGGGATGATGATTCCTAAAGTGAAGAAGAAGAGGAAGAAGAGTAAGGAATTGCTAATCTATGTCTCATGGCTATTAGGGATGATGATCACACCAATGAGGTAGGTACTCAACCCTTGAACTTGATTGCATTTGATGATAATGTTGATGATGCCTTAAATGATAGTGATTTAATTGAGCATATGAACCTTAGAGTAGAAAAATATTTTTCTAAAATGAAATTTTACGAAGATCAATATTCTAAGCTAGAAAAGGACTTTATTTCTTTAAAAAATTCTACTCTAGAATTAAAGACATCAAATTTAAAATCCATTAATGAAATGTCTAAAAACACATATAGCTTAGAAAATATAATCAAGGAAAATAAAATTTTTAAGGATGAAATTTAATAAAGATAAAGTTTGTGAACCATATCAATTTGGAAAACAACATAAGAGTTCATTTAAGACTAAGAATATTGTAAGCACATCTAGACCCCTAGAACTAATTCATTTAGATTTGTCTAGTCTAGATAGAGTTGCTAATCTAGGAGGCAAGTTGTATGCATTTGTACTTATTGATGATTACTCAAGGTTTACATGAGTTAATTTCTTAGCTCAAAAGAATGAAGCTTTCAATCATTTTAAATTTTTTGCAAAAATAGTTTAAAATGAAAAAGGCTATGTAATCACATCTATTAGAAGTGATCATGGGAAAGATTTTATAAATGAGAACTTTAAAAATTTTTGCAATGATTTTGGCATTTCACATAACTTTTTGGCTCCTAGAACACCACAAAAAATATAGTGTGGTTGAAAGAAAAAATAGAACATTGGTTGAAATGGCTAAGACAATGCTCAATGAGTATAATTTACGATCTTACTTTTAGACGGGGGCCATTAATACCGTATGTTATATTTCAAATCATGTTTACAAAATGCCTTTGATAAATAAAACCTCTTATGAGCTTTGGAATGGTAGAAAATCCAAAATTTCATACCTTAGAGTATTTAGATGCAAATGCTTCATATTGAATACCAAGGATAATCTTGGAAAATTCTCATCCAAATAAGATGAATTCGTATTTTTAGGATATTCATCTTCTAGCAAAAGCATATAGAGTATTTAATAAAAGAACACTAGTAGTTAAAAAAATTAATGCATGTCATTTTTAATGAATCCTCTAAACTTGATCAAAGGAAAGGTAGTGCTCTTGATGACTTTGTAAGTATATTTGAAGAACAAGAAACAAACAATGTTCCAAAGGACAATCACAATGAAATTGAGACAAGAAAGGAACAAGAAGAATAGTCTCAAGAACTTTTCAAAGTTTTGCAATTCAAGAATGATCATCCAAAAGAACTTGTCATTGGTGACATATCAAAGAGAGTAACTACTAGATCTAAACTTAAATGCTTAGATGCTAATGTTGCCTTTGTTTCTTAAATTGAGCCAAGGACTAGTGAGGAGGCTCTTAGTGATGAATGTTGGGTGATTGTTATGCAAGATGAACTCAACCAATTTGAGAGAAATAAAGTATGGGAACTTGTTCCTAAACCTAAAGATCATCCAATTATAGAATGTAAATGGGTATATAGGAGTAAACTTGTAGCCAAAGGCTAGATTGGTAGCCAAAGGCTATAACCAAGAGGAAGACATTAACTATGATAAGACATTTGCTCCCGTTATTAGGTTAGAAGCTATTAGAATATTGCTGCATTTGCTTGTCACATGAATTTTAAAATTTTTCAAATGGATGTCAAAAGTGCATTTTTAAATGGGTTTATAAATGAAGAAGTTTATGTTGAATAATCTTTCGGTTTTGAAGATTATAAATTTTCAAATCATGTTTTTAAACTTACCAAAGCACTATACGAATTGAAACAAGCTCTAAGAGCTTGGTATGATAGACTTAGTACTTACTTGCTAGAAAATAGTTTTTCAAAAGGCAAAGTTGACACAACTCTTTTTGTTAAAAAGAAAATGCATAATATTTTGATTGTGCAAATTTATGTTAATGATATTATATTTGGTTTGACTAATAAATCTTTATGTAAGGAATTTATTTCTTATATGACTAGGGAATTTTAAATGAGCATGATGGATGAACTCAAATACATCCTTGGACTACAAATCAAGCAATGTAAGGATAAAATCTTCATCAATCAATCAAGGTATTCAATGAACTTCTCAAGAAGTTTGGAATGGATGGTTGCAAAGCAAGTAAAACTTCAATGAGCACATCCTTAAAACTTGACAAAGATGAAAGTGGTAAGGTAGTGGATGAGAAGAAATATCAAGGTATTATTGGATAACTACTTTACTTAACCGCCTCTAGACCCGATATAATGTATAGTATGTCTATATACTAGATTTCAATCTTGCCCTAGGGAATCACATTTGAATGCTACTAAAAGAATTTTAAAGTATTTGAATGGTACATTGCATTTAGGTCTATGGTATCCTAGAAATACATCATTTGACATATTAGGTTTTTTCGATGCAGATTTTGCCTATTCTACTAGATAGAAAAAGTGTAACACCCTTATACCTTATATACGTATAATATATATACCTGGTATATATAAAATATGTATATAGAATATAAAAATGTCAAAGTATGATCTTTCTAAACATTTTTAAAATTTTACGATAACCATTTAAAACACTTAAAATGTAATTTAATAAATAAATAAAAATAGTCATTAGTGATTTGAAAATTAAAATGATATATTCAAAAGAAAATCTCCGGGAAAAAATCATCAGAGTTTTGTCTATATTTCGAATAATTTCAAATTTCAAATATCATAACCTGCAATTAAAATATACTCCCAATTATTTTAAATTACATACATTCCTCTAAAATAGCCCAACGGCTCAATCCACCAACATTTTTCTAAAAACACATCCATATATATATATATATATATATATACAAGTCTCATTTTTTTTCAATATATTACACAAAAGGAAAAAGCTTATAATTTACATCACATATGTGGACATATATATAATGCGCATACTCAAATGCATTTCAAAAGTTCAAAGTGTATATATAATATGCAAATGACACTAGTCTGTGGTAGCTCAAAGATCTTAACACACAAAAACCTAGACCTGGGGTGATCTAGCAACACTCTCCGGATCTCCCAGATTTACCTTGCCACATGCACGATAGAATTTAATCACACTAAGCATATTGCCTAATAGTACATACTTTAATAAAATTTTGAAATGATGCCATACATATATAATGCCATGTTTGCATCATGTTATAAATATCAAACATTGTTTATACACATTAAACAACACACTAAACATCGACATACATTGGGCCTAAACACCTTATACAATTATCTAGTCCTAGGCTAGTTGCCTTGGTCCATCATTGGTGTCTTACTCGGGCATAAGCACATCTCTATGGCACCTAGTGTCTCATCCATTTTGGCATATGGTATGCCAACATCCAAGCGTAATCTTTCGGCAACTAGATAGTATATAAGGTACACACAATGCATATTCCTTTTTCAATATGGTTTTACATTTTGACTCATATTATGGTTTTTACAATTCATTATCACAAATAATACAAATGTGGCTTACTTTCTCATGTTAGTGCACAACTTGCACTATACACATTTTACATAAATATTTTATTTAGCCATTCTCAAATGGTTTATCATGCCACAATCAACACAAATAAAGTATTGTTACTTCAAACAATGCCATACACACACATTCATAAAAATCAAGTATCATCACACATTTAACATATGTAATGTGTTATGCTAAAATTCAATAAAATCACACACATTATAAATAAAGTATGTACTAATCTCTTTAAAGCAATAAATGGAGTTAAAACTCCACTTCACTTTCAATACATCCAAAAGTCCTTCACCACTAGGTTGATGGAAATCCTATATACTCAATACTTATACCCAATGTGAATAAACATAATTAATTAACATCATATTTCTAGGTATTTAAAGCCTAAAATATAAATTAAGGCATAATTCTACAATTTTCTAAGTTTTTGTCATAATACACTTTAACTTTGGAAAATCACTCCAACAATTTCTAAATTGAGTTTTAAGTTTAAATATATCTAATACATTATATTTTAACATATTTTCAGTATTAAAATAAAATGTATCACATTTTCTTCAAAATTTCAAAATTTTGCCCTAAGCCACTTTAATTTTGGTTCAATATTCTAACCAAATCAAAATGTCAATCTAAGTTCATTTTCATTATTAACATCATTTAACAACATGATTTAAACTATAAAATCAAATAATTATCCATTCTTTGTGTTTACTATTCTAAAACCCTAAATCACTCTCTTCCTCTTCCAAACCCTAACTAATCCAAACTTTTCTTAAGTTCAACCTTGAAATCATTATACATATATCAAACTAACATTACCCAACATAATAACTAAAAAAAACTTAGAAAAACTTTACTTACTTATTAGCAAATCACCAAAACTACCCTTGATTCTTGAAAATCTACTTAAAATTTAGCATTTGTAAGAAAATAAAATCATTCATGTGTTTCCATGGAGGTTCGGCCCAAGCAAGAAGAAAAGAGGAAGAAGAAAATGAATATATTTGACTTTTTCTTTTCTTTTTCTTATTTAAAACCTTTTATATATTTTTTATTATTTTAAATTATTTATTTATTTAATTAATTATTTTTTATTCCAAAAATTCCATTTCCCTTCCATTTTTATTTTATTTTTAAATTATTTAATTAATTTAATTTTTATAAGGTTTATTTACAATTTTACTCATCTTTTACTATTTAACCATTGACTTTCCTAACTCAGGTTTGACTTTATATGTAATGTATATTTTCCTCATATTTCACATATATATTATCTATTTCTCACTTCTAACTCATCATTTCTCCATTAAATTAAATTATTTAATTTAATTTAATTTAAATTAAATCTTAGCAATTAAGCGTATGCTGCAAAAAGCAACACCGAAACATGTCATTTTCTTGGTGAATGTCTGGTTTTTTAGTTTAGCAAAAAATAAGTGTCGGTTGCTTTATTTACTACGGAAGCCGAATATGTTGCTGCATGTTTTTGTTGCGCACAAGTTCTTAGGATGAAACAACAATTGTTTGATTGTGGAAAAATATTTGATCATACTCCTATTAAGTGTGATAACACAAGTGCAATTAACTTATCTAAGAACCTCATTCAACATTCTAGGTCAAAGGATATATAATATTAGAATTCATTGACACCGAAAATCAACTTGCCGATATTTTTACAAAACCTTTAAATGAGGAAAGATTGAAATTCATAAAACAACACATTGGCATGATTGATGGAAAATCCTTTGTATGATCATTCTTTGACCCGTCCAAAATCTATTTTGATCATGTGCATTTGAAAAGTCATCAAAATCCCTATCTGTTCCATTTGTGCGGCCACTCAAAAAACCCAAGCGGTCCACTCAAAAATACCATAATCTGAGTATGTCGAGCCCAAGCTTCAATAACAAGTATCTCTCGAGCCCGAGCTTTAAAATTTCTTTTGAGCGAGCGCACACCAGCTATTGCGGTTGTCCAAATTCAAATTTTCAAAATCTTCTCAACTGTTACATTTATAGCACACTTGTGCGAGCGACTAGTGCCTATAGAAACTACCAGACCGAGCTTGCGGTCACATAATAGGTTGCGCGACTGCACATCATGGGTAACTGACAAATTTTTAAATGTTGGAACTTTTAAATTTTGGCCAATTTTGCCCCCCAAACAGTCAGAAACAGCTAGTTTTTCAAATTTTGCCTACAAATACCCTCTTATTACATGAAAATACATCTTCACAAATGTAAAAACACATTCTCAAACAATCTTTTAAGTTTTTGCTCATCAAGAAGAAAGTTTTTGAAGGTTTTTCAAGCTCCATCAACACTCCATCTTCTACCTTTATGTTCTCTCTCCTACATTTCTATATTTTCTTTTGTATTTTTCTTTTGTTGTTGTTATGGATCCCAAAACCAAAACAACTAAAAAGAAAGACTAAACCAAGGGAAAAGGGATTGTGATTAGTGAACCTCAACCTCAACCTCAACCTAAACTTAAACATTTTACTAAGAAGAGTGTTCAACCACATAAACCCAAATACAAAACATAAGAGAAAATTAAGTATTATATGCTTAAGAAAAAGACCATAGAACCAACCAAAATGCTTGCAAAAGGGATGCTTCTTGCCCTAAATATCCAAGGTGAAATCTATAGCTACCTTGATAGGATTGGATGTAGGCCCTTTGCATTTCCAAATGAGTTAGGTTATCCTAGCCTCACAAGGAAATTTCTAATGTCTCAAGGGTAGAGAAAAGCCATAATACACCCATAGGTTCTATGAAGTTTACTTTAGGCTTTTTAACAAAGACTTTGCCCTATCTTTAGAAGAGTTTGAAGAAGTTTGAGGATTCCAAACCTATGGAGCCTTTTCCTATATGGATAAGGATTTTCCTTTGAAAAATTATTCTTCTTTTTGGAGTGAGCTTTCTATTGAAATCGAATACAATAGTAGGTCATCAAAAGCCATCCACTTTAGAACTCTCCTATTTTGGCTCCTATATAGAATCGTAACTTATACTATCCAACAAAGAAGTGATAGAAATGAGAAGATCACTCGACGTGACTAATTCTTTTTATATGCTTTAGTGTATAATGAGCCAATCCAAAGTGTTAGGTGCCTCATTGACACCTTCTTACATCATGAGAAATATAAGGCAGACACTTTCTTTCTCTCCTCCTATATCACATAACTTTCTAGATACTCATACCTTCTAACCCCTGAAAATCTTGCAACCCTAAGTGATCCCCTTGATCCAGCTACTAACTCCATCAACCTAGACTATCTTGAGCATACTAGATGCATCCAAAAGATTGATGACCACTATGAGTATACCTTTGGCAGCAAGGGAGTTATCCAAAGAGAGAGGAAGAGGCCTAGGTACCATATTATCAAAGAAGAAGGAGAACCTACCCATGTAGAAGTGGAGCACACCCCCCCCCCCTGAGACCATCTAAGGCTACCAAAGAAAAGGGTGAGTCATCTAAAATCCTAAAGCTCATCCTCAGGGCCATAACCTCCCTTCAAAAGTAATTCAATCATTTTCAAGAAGGATGTAACCAAGAGGATCACAAAACTCAACAAAAAGGTCGATCTCATTTCCCACATTCATCATGACATATATGAATTGCAATGAAAATTTGATCTTCCTCAATGTGAGTTGAGTGAATGGGATGTGAGTGAGCATATTGAAAGCCCTTGTGAAGAATCCTCCCAAACATCTCATGGTTACTCTCCCCCTCCTTCTCTTAATGTTGATGATGATGAAAGCACTCCAACTCCTCCTCCACAATCAAGAAAAGGAAAAGAAAAAGTTATTGATTAGTTTATTTCTTTGCTTTGTTATTTTTCATTTACTTCATTGTGTTTTACTTTGTTTTTTTTATCTTGCATTTAATGAAATGAAATTCCTTTTTCTATTTCACTAGGTTATTTTCTATTTCTTGCAATTTGTTGTCATCTCCTTTTTGCCTTTGTCAAAGGGGGAGAAGTTGTATGAATTAATTAAGGGAAAGAAAACTTAAAATTAAAATTGAACATACTCCATACATTAAGGGAGAGAAGAGACCTAACTTGAATTTAAAGATCATGCATTCCATATACATTTAGTGGAGAATGATTTGAGGGGGAGCAACTAGAATCAAACAACATTGGCATTAAACATTTGCATTTGAATTACAATTGATGTATTCACTTGATTATTTTTAAACTAACTTCAATTTTATTGCCAAAGTCAAAAAGGGGGAGATTATTGGACAATTAAACTCTATTTAGATCATTGACAATCAAATTCATATGTACTAATAATTTTAAACAAGTTTGTTGTTGTAGGCATGAAACCCTAACCTTTGTGCTACAGCCTGAGCCCACTGAGAAAATGTACAAGGCTACAAGACAAATGTCCGAAGTCACAGAAAAGGATGGCGGGCTTGCTGAGCGATAAAGCTGGATTGTGAGTTGGACATGTGATCGCCCGAGCCAATTGAGCTACTGCATGACATATCGAGTGAAAATCCACAAAACTTACAGAGGAGCTTATAGTCTTAGTGTGCGGTGTAGTCCAGTCACGAGATAGATAAGCAATCGCACTCGAGCACCAAGCAGCCGCACTGAAAATCGAGCTAAATTAATAAACTTACAGAAGGGTTCATGGTCTAAGCGTGCGATGAAGTTAGGATGCATGGAAGGCATACGACCATACCACTATACCAAGCGACCGCACAACCCAATGACCCAAAAGCTCAAAATTGGCAGAAGAGATAGCAGTTAGCCCGCGTGGTGCTTCCTCAACACTTAATCACTTGTGCGATCGCCCAAGACAACCGAGCAACCGTACAAGTCCAATGCATTTGAATCTTAGCGCCAAATACCTCAGACCAATGACAATTGAACATGTGGATGAAGAAATTCAAATTAAACAGTAACTTTGTGCCGAACGACCTCACAAGGTGTTGTGCGACAGTAAGACATGGCATCATGGGCATACAAGATCCTATCAGATAACAAAATCTTACCGTTGGAGTTAGCCGTTAGAGCAATATTTGAATTGTGTGACCACATAAGTAGCAGTGCAACCACACAAAGTGACTCAGCCACCAAATTAGTAGAAGACAAGCTCTAAACATGTGGGAACCACTTCAAACGGCTAATTCAAGTCCAATTGGCTATAAAAAAAAACCTCTTATTTGAGGGTTATTGTGAATCTAATAGCCAAAGCAATATACTTTCAATTTCATTTACTAAAATTAACATTTGTATTGTTAGAGTGTTGGGTGTGAGCATAAAAAATATCATTGTAAATTGAGTGTTAGCTTTGAAACACTTAGATTTTAGAGAAAGCCTTGGCAAAACTCTTGTAAGGGGTATGAGGATTGATTTGAAACCTTATTAAATTTTGGTGTGAGCTTGTGAAAACACCAAGTTAGAGTTAAGCTTGCAAAAACTCAAGATTCGTGGAGCCATAGGATTGAGGTAAATCCGAACCACTATAAAACTTTTGTGTTCACTCTTCTCTACTCTACTCAATCTTCTTATACATCTTCTTCATCTTGTTCTTTAAATTTTTTATTTATCATCACTAGTCAAATTAACTAATTCACCCCCCTCTTGGTTGCTAATTTATGACAACAACCTTTATATTAGAATGAGGTTGGAGAAGGAGCGTTAGTAGGTCCTAATTTGATTAAAGAAACAGAGGAAAAGGTTAAAGTAATTTGGGATCATTTGAAAGCAACTTCAAATCGACAAGTGTCTCCTTGGAAAAGGATTCTAAGGTTTTATCAGAAAAGGAAGTTGAGCCATCAATTCATTGGTCCGTATGAGATTCTGGAGAGAGTAGGACCAGTGGCATATAGATTGGCTCTGCCGCCCGAGTTAGACCGGATACATAATGTCTTCCATGTCTCGATGCTTTGGAGGTACATATTGGATCCATCTCATGCCTTATTAGTGGAATACATTGAGGTGAATCTGGATCTGACTTATGAAGAGATATCAGTGGCAATCTTGGCACAAGAGGTGAATGAGTTGAGAAATAAGAAGGTGACATTGGTAAAGGTTCTTTAGAGGAACCATTCCACTGAGGAGATGACATGGGAGAGTAAGCAGTTGATGCGAAGCCAGTATCCTTAACTTTTTCAGAGCTAATATCAAGTAATTTCGAGGACGAAATTCTTTTAAAGGGGAGAGAGTTGTAACATCCGCATAATTGCTAAAGTAAAATCAAATTTAATTTAATTAAAATAAATGTTTTAAGGGAGAAATGAAGATTTGAAAATGTGGATAATGAAGTGTATATGTTATATATATGTGAAATATAAGTAACATATAAAAGTCAAAGGATAAAATGGTAAAAAGTTAAAAGTAAAAAAATTGAAAAATAAATTTATTTTTGAATGGAAGATACAAATTCAATTTTTAAAATGGGAGATTTTTGCTCCTTCCAACATCAAATTCTTCAAGTTTTCAAGAGGTTTTGGGGGTGAATTTGAAGATTCTTTAATCAAAGGTAAGTTTTCTTACCTATTTCTTTAAGTTTATGAAAGTATATGATTATGTGAGAAATGAAGTTTTGATGGGTGATGGGATAATTTAGTTTATGGGTATGGAAGATGTTCTTTTGATGGAAGAACAATGATTTTAAGGTTAGAATGAGAATTAAAAAAGGTTTTGATAAAGAATGCTTGTTCATTAGATTTCATTGTTTAAATCATATTCTAATATGATTTTAATAATGAAAATGAACTCAAATTACCATCTGGAATTGAGTATAACAAAGAACCAAATTAAAGTAGCTTAGGGCACATTTTAGCTTTTTGAAGGGAATGTTTCAAAATTAAGTTTTATTGGTTGAAATGTGACGTTAGAGACATATTTAAGCTTAAAACTCAATTAGAAATTAGTTGAGATAGTTTTTCAAAGTTAAAGTGCAATATGGAAAAATCTTAGAAAATTGAAGAAATGAGCCTTAATTTGTGTTTTATGATTTGAACACCTTAAAATGTGATTCTAATGTATGGTATGCATTCACATTTTCAATAGGTGTTGAGTTGATAGTTATTCCATCAACCTAGTGGTGAAAGGCTTTAAGGTGTTTTGGAAGTGGAGTAGAGTTTTAACCCACATTGTTGCTTGAAAGAAGTTAGTACATACTTTGGTTTATAATGTGTTTAATTATATTAATTTTTAGCATAACACATTGTATATGTTGAATATATTATATTACTTGGTATTCATTAATATGTGCATGTGCTATTGTTTGAAGTAACAATGTTTGATTTCAATTGTTTATGATAAGTTTAGTCGTTAGAGAATGGCTGAATGTGTTATTTGTGCAAAATGTGAATAAGTGAAAGTTGTGCTCTAAAATATGAAAGTGGGCCACATTTGTATTATATATGATGATGATGTTGATTATATGTTGAAAAATGGAAAAAGAATATGAAATATGGAAAAATATAAGAAAACAGAAATATGAGAAATGTGATTGTATGTTTACCTTATATAGAGTTCAGTTCCAAAATATTGCTGTTGGAAATCTTTTACGCCTTCAGGTGAGATACGCTGGTGTCACAGATAAATGAGATAGTCCAAGACAATATTTCTAAAACTAGACTATTATATAATGAGTTTTTGGTCCCAATGTATGTGTTGTTTAAAGTGTTAAATCATTGCTTGGCATTTATATTATAAAGCATTTATGGCATTATATATTAAATGTCATTTATTTTACCAAAGTATGTACCATTGGGCGATATGCTTAGTACGATTGAATTTCATTGCATATGTGACAGGGTTGATCCGGAGGATCTAGAGAGGGCTACTAGACCACACCATGTCTAGATTATAGTTAGTTGTTTGTGGAGATTGTTGAGTTGCCACATATCATAGTCATTTGCATTTCATACATATATTTTAAACTTTGAGAAATTTATTTAAGTATGTACATTATGTTTATTTACATGTATATGATGTAAATTAAAAGAGTTTTTTGGGTTTTAATGTTGAAAAATTAAGATATGGAATATGTATATTGATATATATAAATGCTTGTGAATTATGTGAAAAGTTTGACATTTTGGAGAATTGAATAAATGAAAATTATCGGGCGTGTTTCTTTTAATGCAGATTGTGTAAATTGAAATTTGAAAAAATTTAAAATATAGACAAAACTTTGATCAATTTTTCTTAGATATTTTTTTTAAATTGTCTTTTTGATATTTAAATCACTGATGAATATTTCTATTTATTTATTAAAGTATATTTTAAGTGTTTAAAATAATTATCTTGGAGTTATGAAAATTTTTAAAAAGATTATACTATGACGTTCTTATATTCTGTATGTATATTTTACATATATTACTAGGTGTATTATATATATATATATATATATATATATATATATATATATATATAAGGTATAAGAGTGTTGCGTTCGGCCGTGTTAACTTCAAGTCAGATGCTAGCAGTAAAGTCAGTGATGATGAGGCACTTGTTTCCATTCTGCTGCATTCAACCATAATTAGTTTCTATTCGGATTCTAGCATTTGTCTCCACTCTGTTACATTCTGCTGTATTATTTCTTAATGTCATTCTGTTATTTGTGGTGACCAAGCCTTGGAGTTGACTATCAGATTATCTCGTACAAGTTGCTCTTCAACTAAACATATTTTAATAATAAATTTTACTTTTACATTTGAAAACATAATTCAATTTTCTAATGAAGTTTGAAGCTTTATATTGTTTGGGAATGGATTTTCCAGATCCATGGGATCAAATTTCCATGTGCTAAATGCAATCATTGCATCACGATGGATGGATTCATATTCACCTTGCTGTCTTATCTATCCAAGAAGGATCTACAAATTGAAAATAATAAGCAGCAGAAGATCAGAAGAATAAAGTTAGTATAGCTAAAGTTTGAAAATAACAATTAGTAGAATATATTGAATTTAACTGTGACTATCTATTCACTGTGTTACAAAATAAATTATAATTTATCTTCTTAATTTTTTTTTATTGATTTTTGAGTTTCAAATATAATAATTGAAAATTTTTTTGTTCTTCAATCTAAATAAACACTACATATTCAATAAAATATTTCAAAGAAATAATTTTGTAATTTTTCAATTTTGTATCATATAACAATATATATTATATATATATATAGATATATATCAAAATATGTTTAGATATATATTGCAAAAAATAATAGTATGTATTATATATATGTGAATATATATAAATATATATTAGTATATATTATATATACTTTAATAAGCGAATATATATCAGAACATGTTATATATAAAATCACATTTTATAATTTATAGATTCCGTGTGTTTTGAATGTCCAAGTCCATTGTATTTTTGAAAAAAAAAGTCTACAAATATTTTTATAGCATTATTTTTTTTAGTATTTTTGGGAACTAACTTTTTTTAAAGTTATTTTTGTACATATCCCATAAAAAATCTAGGCATTTTTTAGCAAGTGTTGGTATTTTAGATTTGTAGGCACCATTATGAGTCGACCCAAAGTATATATACACACCCACCCGAAATGCCAACAAGGCAGTATGAAACCGTACTATATTCTTTTTGAATTTGAAGAGTTTATTAACGATTGATTTCGTATGAAAATGAAACATTAATATATATATATATATATATATATTATATATCCTAGGCTTCCCATTATGAGGCAAACCAAAGAAATGCAATCAGAAAACATCTTATTCCTGAAGTGTTATTCCATCCTATTGGATTCTTAAATGTACCAAATGGATCCTTTTTCAATGTTAAGTGTTCAAAGACCAAATGCTAGTGTTATTAGGCTGCCAATTTTGAAATATTAAGGACCAAAATGTAAAGAGAAATTTCAAGGGTATTACATTCCATTCTTTGAACTAGTTATTAGAAGTGAAGACAATCATTTGCTTTTCCAGACAACTCATAGACACTGTATTCTCAAGGACTTATGCCTATTCTCTACACAATAATATAATCATGAAAGATATTAAATCTACTTGAAATCTGCAAAGTAAAATATTATCATCTATATAATATCTATGGTAGCCTTTCTGTCGCTGGAAATCACTCTACATAATTCTAAATTGATGAAAATAAAGCAACAATTTATGATCGTGACTATATTAATGAAATACAGAAAAAAAAAGAACTGAAATTACCGGCATCCCAGAGAAGCTCTTCCTTCAGGATTAATAGTAGAATTCGTGCAAAGCTTCTGAAGATCAATGTAGCCTATTATGGTGTCCTCAAAAACAGCATCTGCCAATTGAGCTTCATCAAAAGTGGAGCCTGATAGCACAGCATTCTTGAATACAGCTCCTTCAAGATTGGCTTTCCCAAAGTTAACCCGATCTAGAACTGCATTTGAGAAGTCCACACCTGCAAATAATTGAATTTATTGCAAACCCTTTCAATTCTATACCATGATTATGTGTATGAAAGATATTCTATATCAATATCTTTTTATTCCATCCCACAAAATAATAACTTCAAACGTATTACAGATACCATTTACTGAATAGCCTAATGGTTGGGTGCTGACTCTTAGTGTAGGAGGTTAGAAGTTCAAACTCTAGTTTGCCCTTTCTCCTTCAAAGAATTTCCAGGTACTAAAAAATTACATATTACAAACATCATATTTAGCAACGCATCTTAAGATCATTAGAAGTAAAGTTTGATGCATGTACATTCTAGATAGGGCGTGTTACGAACCTATAATACAGAGGCACATAAAGCTGGTTTATTTTTCATTTTTCATGACTTCTTTTTCTCTATTTCTACTCAACAATGAGATTATTCAGATGTTCTTTCTTTTATAGTTTCTACAAGATGGATGTGCTTCAAATGCCAATAAAAAGTTAGGGGGAAAGAGAAAGGAATCATGCTTTTAATAGGCACGCTGTTTAGCCTTTCTATCTCCCTCTCCTCCTTTCGACGTCAAGAGTATAATGCGTTGAGGCATCATCATGTTTCCTCCACAAAAAACTATGTATAGACATGCATATAATAGAGAGGTGGATGATTTACAAACCAAAAGGAAAAAAAAAACCAAAAAAAAATAAACACTAATCTTTAGGATGAACTGATAAGTTACCCTTGAAACTGGCTCCAACAGCATAAGCCTTTGACATCACCACTTCTGACATATCAGCACCATCAAACTTGGCATCTGACATAAGTGCTGCTGCAAGAGACTTCCCTTTTAAATTAGATTTTTCGTTTGTATAATCACATAAGCGAAGATCAATTGGCTTGTCATAAACACCATTAGCTTGACCTATTGTGTTTCCAACATATGCCTTCTCACAACGGTTGGGCTCTGTGGAAAGTGGAGGTAGCCTCTGCACAGAGAACATATTGTAGATTCATATATTGTGAAGATATTCAATATTGTGAAGATATTCAATGTATTACAATTAGTATGGCAGTGCCATCTATGGTTTTATATAAAATATTAAATATACCTTCTTATCTTAAGCAATTAAAAAACACAATGGCCAAAAAAATATGGTTAATTTTGGCCATCCAAAAATTCTAAAATTCATCATGGAAATGAAAAATGTTAAATACTTTTCGTTTTAGTCTTATCTTTTGTTTCTCCAACGCTAAAGGTCTAGTTATTGCTCTGCTATAAGTATTGAAAGAAATAGAGAAAACCCCATTCAATAGTATCACTCTCCCAGCTGAAATACAGGTCCCCAAGACAATCAACTAGGTACCAAAAGGATGGTACATTGGTTCTGCATTTATATTAATATGTGCAGGATAAGGAATCAACAAATCTCCACTCGAATTATCGCAATACAATCAACTAATGCATCTATTTGTCAAAGTACTTGTACATGCAAAAGCCCGAGAACTCTGCATCCCTTTTTAGCTAGTAAAGCATTATCCAAACAAGTAAATGCCCTTCATCTCTTAAAAGTTCCATCAAAAAAATCTTTTTAAGAGGGAAAAATTCTATATGCAAAAATCTTTTTGTGTGCGCGCACACAGAAAAATAAAAAATAAATAAATTAAAAAAGCTCACGAGCTTTTCTCCTCCTCAATACGCTATAATTAACTCTGTTTGATTTCAAGAACACCCTTGAATCATAAACCAAAAATAATCATGTTGCCGCTGTGGAAGTGGGCAATCTAACCGCATAGGGCTTGTTTTATATCTGATTGGATTTGTCTATAATTTTTTTTTGGTTTGATTCGTTACTAACAATAAGATAGTAGAGCTTAGGAACTACAGCTAAATAACTAATTTTTAACAAGGGAATCAGTATTATGTAACATATTGCTAAGAACTTAAAACAAACAACTACTGGTCATATAACATAGACCATATTCTGTGTAAATACTTCAATTTGAGGGGGAAAAATAGAAATTTCTAAAATGGGTAACGATTTTCAACCTGTTTAGCAGCAATTACAGGTGACGCAGCGGTCACAGCCCAAGCAGCAAGAAGACCGCAAGCCACACTTTGAAGCTCCTTTAATGGAGTTGATTTCGTGTTACCTACAAAATAAGCTTGGTCTCTTTGCATGCCTGTGGAGGTCTTAACACAACAACTGATTAGCGGAATAGGAAAACGACTGCATTTTGAAGACAAACATTGAATAGAGAGACTGTTTTGAGAGAGCGTGAGTGAAAGTGTCGCCATTTCTGTGTATTTTCAGAAAGATAAAAGAAAACAGTGCTCTTTATCTGTTAACTCATCATCTATGTATAACTCGTTATCTGTTGTAAGCTGATGTGTCATATACACAAATTTATAAAATAATCTATTAGTATTATGTATTTTATGTGCATCCCCATACATATATGTGAAAGTTAAAAATAGAATTAATACAACTTTTATATACTAATTTTCACTCACATATTCAACTTATATTATACTCACTCTAATTTCACGCAACTATTATTTTCTGTCCTAATTTCACAATCCAATACTTATCAAACCCTACAGTAACTGAAAGCTTGAAGAAGATGATAAATTTCCCATACAAACTCTGCAAAAATAATTATTAATTTGATACAATGGCTTCTCCTTATTTATATTTGAAGGGTTTCATCTATACCAATTATACCATCATCCTAAAACTGGTAACCTCCGCAAAATTATCAAGAAAAAACAACAAACTAAATCTAGTTCTTCAATTTATTTTCATTAATTAGCTCCTCGTAGAATTCAAATTTATAATTTTATAGTTCAAAGTTTAGAAAAAAAAAAATCATTGATACCAATTCTTGATCAATAGCTAAATCACATTGTATCTATTCCCAACTGATTCTTGATCTTTGAAGATCAAATTCCATCCACGAGTTTTTTTGATGATGATGGCCAATCTCGTATATACTTATAAACAATAATCTATTAGTACCATTTATTTTGTGTGCATCCCCTTACACATATGTGAAAGTTAAAAATAGAGTTCATATATCATTTATACACTAATCTCCACTCACATATTCAACGTGTATTACATGCGCTCTAATTTCAAGAAGCTATTATTTTTTGTCCTAATTTCAGAGCCCAATACTTCTCAAACCCTACATTGACTGAAAGCTTGATACTTATCAAACCCTAATTTTCCATACAAACTCTTCAAAAATATTTATTAATTTGATACTATGGCTTCTCCTTATTTTATATTTGAAGGGTTTTGTAATATCCCACAATGTACCCTAGAAGTTTTGGTATAATTGTTGTTTAATTGGATTTAATGTATATGTTGTGTATTTGGCTAGATATATAACATATATACAAGTCAATGAGAAAGTCAAAGGAAGAGATTAATTATTATTGATTGTGTTTAAAGAATTAATTAATTATGAGTGGGATTAGAGTTGGTGGTAGTGGAAAGATATTTGTATTATTTTAAGATTTATTGCTTGGATGAGAGGATTTTGAGGAGAAGTGGTTGGGATGTGACTTTGCTTCTTCTTCTTTCTTTCTTCTTCACGTGGGCTTTGGTTTTCATTTCTTCTTCTTCCTTTGTTTTTCTTTTGGCCGGCTGACATAGAGACAAGAGAGCAAGGGAGAGATTTGAACATTCAAACTCAAGATTAAGGAAGTCTTCAAGTGAACAAGTTGGAATCTAAGAGTTTTCTTCATCCTTGGTAAGTACTTCACTTGATTCTTTGATTTCTTCGAGTTTATGAGTTGAGTTTGTAGATGGTATGTGAATATGTTTGATTATGATGGGTTTAAGAGTGTTTGGGTATATTGATTTCTGGTTTTGGGGGATGGATTGAAAGAAAGAGTAAGTTGTTGGAAGTGAATGTATTGTGGTTGTGTTTTGGGTTTGTGGTGATGATTTTGATTTGTGTTGGAAGGATGTTTTTAGTTGTTTTGGTGTTTTTGTTATGGTTTTTGGGTATGTTGAGTTAAGTTTGGTTGAAGTGGATTTTGGTGAAAGGAAGTGATTTGTTGGTTGTGTTGTTGTTTTAGCCGGAATCTGGGTTTTTGGCCTGACACGCCCATGGGCACGACCAGGATTTTTGGGCGTGTCGATGGTTATGTGTTTTGGATGGATGGCACGTGCAGTGACACGCCCATGTCATTGAGCATGTCATAGCTTCTGTGTGGCAGTAGGATTGACACGGCCAGTAACACGCCCGTGTTATTGAACGTGTCATAGCCACTGTGTTTTTGGAGAATTGACACGGCCATGAGCACGCTCATGTTGTTGGTCGTGTCAATATATTTTTTTCTGAGAGGCAGAATGTATTACACGCCCAGTGACACGCCCGTGTTGTTGAGCGTGTAAAAGCTTCTGTGTTGTGGAGTTAGGGCACGGTCATGGACACGCCCGTGTTGGTGAGCGTGTCATGTTTAGAGTTTACCCTAGTTGGTTCTTAGCCTTATGTTCTTATGTGAGTTTCATCTTCCTTTTGGAATAGATTGTGAAGAAGGTGAATTACCCTAGTTCAAGTGGTGAAAGATTCTTGGAAGAAGAAGTGTTTAGAGTTGTGTGGGTTGCTTTTGAAGTAAGTACATACCTTGCATTGTTGCATACAATTATGTGGTAATGGAACTTACACCTTTTGATATGAATGTACTAAGAGATCTTATTGCATTGTTGATATATATATATATGAATAATGTTAACCTTGTGAAATGTAATGGATTGTATGCATATTGATGATAATATGATCAATTGTATTGATGTGATGAGAAGCCATGATTTTTGGCTATGATGATGTAAATGAATTACAATTGAGGCATGGTTGCCGATTGTGAATATGAGAATGAAATGAGAATGAAAAGATTTTGTGTAAAATGTGTTATTCAACCTTCAGAGTTTTGATTTTGGCAGGCATGCCTATTGTAGTAACAGTCTAGCCGGGTTGAGGATCTCCTTGGTTTATCCAGGTTGATGGTCCAAGAGACTGGGTCTGTTACTTTATAAATGTGAAATGATAAATGTGAATTGAGGTAACAGTCTAGCCGGGTTGAGGATCTCCTTGGTTTATCCAGGTTGATGGTCCAAGAGACTGGGTCTGTTACAAGTAACAGTCTAGCCGGGTTGAGGATCTCCTCGAGTTTAGCCGAGTTGATGGTCCAAGAGACTGGGTCTGTTACGCTATCCATGGATAGAGATATTTGTTTATTGCCTACGGGCTTGATTATTGTGATTATGGACCAAAGCAGCAACTCTGAATTTTGAATAACAAATTAGTGTCTTGTGGGCCCATAGGTGTCTATGTTGAACGAGTATAATGGATGATGATATAATTATTGAAATGTTGAAATGTAACATTCATAAGTATGATCTTTATTGGTTGAATGCATAACATTTATATTGACATTGCATAATATCATTATGGTTTGTACTACTGAGTCGTTGGCTCAGCGCGATTGTGGCTCATCGCGCAGGTGATAGGATTGATAGGGTTGAGACGGAGGATTCAGCTAGACCTATTTGAGTTATACTTGAAGAGTTGGATTAAAGCTTAAAGATTAGAGGGTCAAGCTGCCAAACATGTATATATTCTATGTTTTGTAGATTTTGATTTCTTTATGTATTTAGAATTGTAAAAGTTTGTAATAACTTCCGCTGCGGGTTATTAAACGTTTTATTTATTGTGTCTTATGAATTTCTTTTAAATGATTGAGATTTGTTTTCACTTATTTTTAAAGATATGACTTGTGTATTTTATAAACGGTGGCATTTCCATATTCAGTATACGTATATTACGATCGTATAAGCATGCTGTGTACGTATACGGGGTATAGGGGTGTTACAATTATTTTGGTATCAGAGCCTAGGTTTGAGATTCTCAGCCTAGGACAAGAGTAAGAAAAAGAATATTTTGATTTTAAAAAGTGGTTTTTGAATAATATACATGTTTGGCATTGGCAGCCTCTGATCTTTAATGTAGTGTATTCTGCTGTGTTTGCAGATATAGGTTATAATGGATCCTCATTCACGTCAATCTATTGAGGGTAGTGCGGAGAGTGTAGCTCCTGATGATGGAGCTAGAGTGGATAGAACTGGAGAGGCCCCTGTTTCTATGTCAGGGAGACCAGCTGGTGAAGAGGTTCCGCCAGTTTGGCTTAGGTATATGGTTGATTTATTGAGGCAGGCACCAGTGCAACCACCGCCACCCCCACCCCCACCCCAACCTTTGGTACCAGTGAGACATTACAATAAACTAAGAAAGTTTGGAGCAGAAGATTTTCGGGGTACTATTGATCCAGCAGTTGCTGAGCAGTGGCTAGAGAAGATACAGCGGATATTCATTCAAATGCAAGCCACTCCAGAGGAAAAGTTTGATTATGCTAGATCACTGTTGCAGAAGGATGCATATGACTGGTGGAAAACAGTTCCGCATGCTGTGGATGATCCACCTACATTGTCCTACAGTGATTTTCTACGGGAGTTTGAGCTAAAATATACTCCGAGGGAGTATAAAGATGTGAAGAAGATGGAGTTTCTGACCTTGAGGCAAGATCACCGATCTGTAACAGAGTATGAATTAGAGTTTATCTGGTTGAGCCACTACGCCGGGGGTATTATCTCGGATGAGATTGATAGGTGTAGAAGGTTTGAGGAGGGATTGAGACCCTCAATTATGTGTCTTGTGGCTGGTTCTAGATACTAGGATTTTTTCCAACTGGTTGCAGCAGCTAGGAGTGTGGAGAGAGCTCAGAATATTGCAGCAGCTACTACAGAGGAGGAGACCAGGGTTAGGAGACCCCAGTTTGAGGCAGGGTCTTCATCTGCAAAGAGAGGTAGGGGAAGTTTTGTTCCCAGGATTAGTCGGAGTCAGAGACAGGCTGGTAGGTCAGTTCAGTTTCAGAGACAGAGATCGAGACCTACAGTTTCAGTAGCGAGTGCTCCTACTCCAGTAGTTCAGAGATCCACTCTACCTATTTGTGTTCAGTGTGGGGTTTCTCATAGGGGTGCTTGTTGGAAGAATAATGGACCAGCTGTGTGTTTCAGATGTGGGTCGCCGGATCATTTTATTAGAAAGTGTCCGGAGATGCAGGAGCAGAGGCCGGCAGACTCTGCAGTTTCTCGACCTAGTCTCAGAGGTGGTCGAGGTAGTAGAGGTTTCAGCAGAGGGGGTAGACCTGGATATAGTCAGAGAGGAGGATCTTCATCCAGGGATAGCAGGCCAGATGAGGCTGGGCCTTCTCAACGGGTATATGTGATGCAAAGACAACCTGATACTTCTGTAGTTATTGCTGGTACTTTCTCTTTATTTGGCATTTCAGTTCTTGCTTTAATTGATCCAGGCTCTACACATTCATATATTAGTGCATCTATTTTGCCTGTGTCTGAGTTGCATTCTGAGTCCCTAGGATTTGATGTGTTGGTGACAAATCCTTTAGGGCATAGTGTGATTGTTAGCAAGGTGCACCGAGATAGTGCAATTATAGTGCAAGGTGAGGAGTTTTGTGGAGATTTGATTGAATTGCCTTTTAAAGAGTATGATTTGATTTTGGGTATGGACTGGTTGTCTAGGCATGGAGCTGTGGTAGATTGTCATAAGAAATGTGTCATTTTGAGAACTAGTGATGGTAGGAGTGTAAGGGTGTTTAGTGAGCAGAGACAACTTGCATCCTTGTTTGTATCAGCCGTAACAGCTAGAAGGTTGATTAGAAAAGGGTGTGATGCTTACCTTGCTCATCTTGTGGATACTAGAGTAAGGGGTCCTCAGCTTGATGATATAACCACAGTTGCAGATTTTCCAGATGTGTTTCCAGAGGAATTGCCAGGGTTGCCTCCTAAGAGAGAGGTTGAGTTTGGTGTCGACTTGTTGCCTGGTACCACTCCCATCTCTATCACTCCTTATCGCATGGCACCTGCTGAATTGAGAGAGTTGAAGGTGCAGTTACAGGAGTTGTTGGATAAAGGGTATATTCGCCCCAGTGTTTCTCCTTGGGGAGGTCCTGTGTTGTTTGTGAAGAAAAAGGATGGTACCATGAGGTTATGCATTGATTATAGGCAACTGAACAAAGTGACTATTAAGAATAAATATCCTTTGCCTAGAATTGATGATCTCTTTGATCAACTGAAGGGAGCATCAGTGTTTTCTAAGATTGATTTGAGATCAGGGTATCATCAGTTGAGGGTTAGAGCTGAAGATGTTTCAAAGACAGCTTTCCGCACCAGGTATGGGCATTATGAGTTTTTAGTAATGCCTTTTGGATTGACAAATGCACCTGCAGTTTTTATGGATTTGATGAATAGGGTGTTCAGGCCCTATCTGGATCTATTTGTGGTGGTTTTCATTGATGATATTTTGGTGTATTCGCGTAATGAGGAGGAGCATGACAAGCATTTGCGGATTGTGCTGCAGATTTTGAGAGAGAAGCAATTGTATGCTAAGCTGTTGAAGTGTGAGTTTTGGCTTGACCAAGTGACTTTTCTGGGTCATATAGTTTCAGCGGATGGTATAAGAGTTGATCCAAGTAAAGTTGAAGCTATTTTGAATTGGAATCCACCAAAGTCAGTGACTGAAGTTAGAAGTTTTCTGGGTTTGGCAGGCTATTACCGACGGTTTGTAAAAGGTTTTTCTTTGATAGCTACTCCACTCACCAGATTGCTTCGGAAGGGGGTTAGATTTGTGTGGACGGATCAGTGTCAAGCTAGCTTTATACGGTTGAAAGAAATATTGACACAAGCACCTGTTCTTACTTTACCCGTGGAAGATAAACCATATGTGATTTACAGTGATGCTTCACATAATGGTTTAGGGTGTGTTTTGATGCAAGAGGGTAAAGTCATAGCTTATGCTTCTCGACAGTTGAAGCCGCATGAGCTTAATTATCCGACTCATGATTTGGAGTTGGCGGCTATAGTGTTTGCTTTAAAGATTTGGCGACATTATTTATATGGGGAGAAATGCTTTATTTATACGGATCACAAAAGTTTGAAATATTTGGGGGTTCAGAGAGAGCTTAACCTTCGGCAGAGGCGATGGCTGGAGTTGATCAAAGACTACGACTGTTTGATTGATTATCATCCTGGTAAGGCAAATGTTGTTGCTGATGCCTTAAGTCGGAAGTCTTTGGCAAGTTTGGTTGTTTATTCGCTCTCGTTGCTTGTTGAGTTGAGAGCATTGCATGCTAATTTCAAAATATGTGATGATGGTGCATTATTGACTCAACTGCAGTTGAGACCAGCATTATTAGGTGAGATTAAGGAGGCTCAGTTGACAGATGAGAAAATTCAGAAGATTGTATTAGATTGCCGAAATGGAGAGAGCCAGGATTTTCATGTGAAAAGTGATGGTAGTCTTTGGTTCAAAGATAGGTTGTGTGTTTCTGAGGATAACAGTTTGAAAAGGATAATTTTGGAAGAAGCACATCAATCGGTTTTCGCTATGCATCCGGGTAGTACAAAGATGTACCATGATTTAAGACAGCATTATTGGTGGTCTGGTATGAAGAGAGACATAGCGGAATTTGTGTCCAAATGTCTTACTTGTCAGAAAGTAAAAGCGGAGCATCAAGTTCCAACAGGGTTGCTTCAACCTTTAACAGTGCCTGAATGGAAATGGGAGAGAGTGACAATGGACTTTGTGTCTGGTTTGCCATTGACGCCAAGGAAACATGATGCTATTTGGGTAATTGTTGATAGATTGACAAAGACAGCTCACTTTCTTCCGGTTCGGATGGATTATTCCCTTGAGAAGTTGGCTGAGTTGTATATCCGTGAGATTGTGAAGTTGCATGGAGTCCCAGTTTCTTTAGTATCGGATCGAGATCCCCGGTTCACTTCGAGGTTCTGGAAGAGTTTACATGGGGCTTTGGGTTCTCGATTGCATTTTAGCACTGCTTTCCATCCGCAGACAGATGGACAGTCAGAGAGAGTGATACAGATTGTTGAGGATATGTTGAGAAGCTGTGTCATTGATTTTTCTGGGGGTTGGGACAGATTTTTACCACTTGTGGAATTTGCTTACAACAACAGTCATCAATCAAGTATTGGTATGGCACCATTTGAGGCATTGTATGGTAGGCGATGTAGAACGCCTCTATGTTGGAAGGAAACTGGTGAAGGTAAGCTAATTGGTCCTAATTTGGTTAGAGAGACTGAAGAGAAAGTGAAGATGATTCGGAATAGATTGAAAGCAGCTTCAGACCGACAAAAGTCTTATTCAGATTTGAAGAGGAGAGACATTGAGTATAATGTGGGAGATAAAGTATTTTTGAAAGTGTCTCCTTGGAAGAAGATTTTTAGATTTGGTCTTAAAGGAAAACCGAGTCCTCGTTTTATTGGACCATATGAAGTTTTAGAAAGAGTTGGACCAGTTGCTTATCGTCTGGCTTTGCCGCCTGAGTTAGATAGAATCCATAATGTCTTTCATGTTTCTATGTTGAGAAGGTATAGATCGGATCCATCTCATATTTTGCCAGTGGAATCTATTGAGGTGAGTTCGGATCTGACTTTTGAAGAAGAACCAGTGGCTATTTTAGCATATGGGATGAAAGAGTTGAGACATAAGAAAGTACCAATTGTAAAGGTTCTTTGGAAGAATCATGGTAGAGAAGAATCAACTTGGGAGAATGAGCAAGCGATGCTAGACCAATATCCTCAACTTTGTCATATTTGATATCAGGTAATTTTCGAGGACGAAATTCTTTTTAGAAGGGGAGAATTGTAATATCCCACAATGTACCCTAGAAGTTTTGGTATAATTGTTGTTTAATTGGATTTAATGTATATGTTGTGTATTTGGCTAGATATATAACATATATACAAGTCAATGAGAAAGTCAAAGGAAGAGATTAATTATTATTGATTGTGTTTAAAGAATTAATTAATTATGAGTGGGATTAGAGTTGGTGGTAGTGGAAAGATATTTGTATTATTTTAAGATTTATTGCTTGGATGAGAGGATTTTGAGGAGAAGTGGTTGGGATGTGACTTTGCTTCTTCTTCTTTCTTTCTTCTTCACGTGGGCTTTGGTTTTCATTTCTTCTTCTTCCTTTGTTTTTCTTTTGGCCGGCTGACATAGAGACAAGAGAGCAAGGGAGAGATTTGAACATTCAAACTCAAGATTAAGGAAGTCTTCAAGTGAACAAGTTGGAATCTAAGAGTTTTCTTCATCCTTGGTAAGTACTTCACTTGATTCTTTGATTTCTTCGAGTTTATGAGTTGAGTTTGTAGATGGTATGTGAATATGTTTGATTATGATGGGTTTAAGAGTGTTTGGGTATATTGATTTCTGGTTTTGGGGGATGGATTGAAAGAAAGAGTAAGTTGTTGGAAGTGAATGTATTGTGGTTGTGTTTTGGGTTTGTGGTGATGATTTTGATTTGTGTTGGAAGGATGTTTTTAGTTGTTTTGGTGTTTTTGTTATGGTTTTTGGGTATGTTGAGTTAAGTTTGGTTGAAGTGGATTTTGGTGAAAGGAAGTGATTTGTTGGTTGTGTTGTTGTTTTGGCCGGAATCTGGGTTTTTGGCCTGACACGCCCATGGGCACGACCAGGATTTTTGGGCGTGTCGATGGTTATGTGTTTTGGATGGATGGCACGTGCAGTGACACGCCCATGTCATTGAGCGTGTCATAGCTTCTGTGTGGCAGTAGGATTGACACGGCCAGTAACACGCCCGTGTTATTGAACGTGTCATAGCCACTGTGTTTTTAGAGAATTGACACGGCCATGAGCACGCTCATGTTGTTGGTCGTGTCAATATATTTTTTTCTGAGAGGCAGAATGTATTACACGCCCAGTGACACGCCCGTGTTGTTGAGCGTGTAAAAGCTTCTGTGTTGTGGAGTTAGGGCACGGTCATGGACACGCCCGTGTTGGTGAGCGTGTCATGTTTAGAGTTTACCCTAGTTGGTTCTTAGCCTTATGTTCTTATGTGAGTTTCATCTTCCTTTTGGAATAGATTGTGAAGAAGGTGAATTACCCTAGTTCAAGTGGTGAAAGATTCTTGGAAGAAGAAGTGTTTAGAGTTGTGTGGGTTGCTTTTGAAGTAAGTACATACCTTGCATTGTTGCATACAATTATGTGGTAATGGAACTTACACCTTTTGATATGAATGTACTAAGAGATCTTATTGCATTGTTGATATATATATATATGAATAATGTTAACCTTGTGAAATGTAATGGATTGTATGCATATTGATGATAATATGATCAATTGTATTGATGTGATGAGAAGCCATGATTTTTGGCTATGATGATGTAAATGAATTACAATTGAGGCATGGTTGCCGATTGTGAATATGAGAATGAAATGAGAATGAAAAGATTTTGTGTAAAATGTGTTATTCAACCTTCAGAGTTTTGATTTTGGCAGGCATGCCTATTGTAGTAACAGTCTAGCCGGGTTGAGGATCTCCTTGGTTTATCCAGGTTGATGGTCCAAGAGACTGAGTCTGTTACTTTATAAATGTGAAATGATAAATGTGAATTGAGGTAACAGTCTAGCCGGGTTGAGGATCTCCTTGGTTTATCCAGGTTGATGGTCCAAGAGACTGGGTCTGTTACAAGTAACAGTCTAGCCGGGTTGAGGATCTCCTCGAGTTTAGCCGAGTTGATGGTCCAAGAGACTGGGTCTGTTACGCTATCCATGGATAGAGATATTTGTTTATTGCCTACGGGCTTGATTATTGTGATTATGGACCAAAGCAGCAACTCTGAATTTTGAATAACAAATTAGTGTCTTGTGGGCCCATAGGTGTCTATGTTGAACGAGTATAATGGATGATGATATAATTATTGAAATGTTGAAATGTAACATTCATAAGTATGATCTTTATTGGTTGAATGCATAACATTTATATTGACATTGCATAATATCATTATGGTTTGTACTACTGAGTCGTTGGCTCAGCGCGATTGTGGCTCATCGCGCAGGTGATAGGATTGATAGGGTTGAGACGGAGGATTCAGCTAGACCTATTTGAGTTATACTTGAAGAGTTGGATTAAAGCTTAAAGATTAGAGGGTCAAGCTGCCAAACATGTATATATTCTATGTTTTGTAGATTTTGATTTCTTTATGTATTTAGAATTGTAAAAGTTTGTAATAACTTCCGCTGCGGGTTATTAAACGTTTTATTTATTGTGTCTTATGAATTTCTTTTAAATGATTGAGATTTGTTTTCACTTATTTTTAAAGATATGACTTGTGTATTTTATAAACGGTGGCATTTCCATATTCAGTATACGTATATTACGATCGTATAAGCATGCTGTGTACGTATACGGGGTATAGGGGTGTTACAGGTTTCATCTATGCCAATTATACCATGATCCTAAAACTAGTAATCTCTGCAAAATTATCAAGAAAAAAAACAAATTAAATCTAGTTTTTGATTTTATTTTCATTAATTACCTCCTACAAGAATTCAAATTTATAATTCTATAGTTTAAAAGTTTAGAAAAAAAAATCATTGATACCAATTCTCGATCAATAGCTAAATCACATTGTACCTATGGCAAACTGATTCTTAATCTTTGCAGATCAAATTCCATCCACTAGTTTTGTTGATGATTGTAGTGTTGAAGTTTTAAATAATGATTTTCTAACAAATATTGATATTGGATTAGATATAGTGATGAAAGTTACTTGAAAACTTGAAAGAAGTAGGGTAACAGGATGGGTTAAGCATTAAAAGAGTTAAAATTTGAGTTGGGTACGGACAAAATCGATGTTACTGAAAAAGAATACTAAAGTGATAGAAATTTATGAAATTATCCTCGCAATTCTAGAGTTAACTTTTACTAAATTAGAATATGAAATATGGATAGTGGAGCTTTAAATTAATCAAAAAAATTATTTTTACGGTTTTACGGAACTAAAAATTAGATTAGAATTAAAATTAAGAGAGAGTGTGTGTGCCATAGTTATAGTGAGCACACCCTTATCCTATCAAGACATAAGATAGTATATAAAGTTGAGACTAGGATCTTCTTCCCTCTTCCATCATTATCTTTCACGCCATTTTCCCAACTCAAAACTATCTTTCCATTTTTGTTATTCTTTTCATCAAATTTAGCAAGAATCAAAGAGGAACTTATTTTTAGTTACACGTTTTAGGAGAATTCTTTAGAGAAGACAAGATTATCACCTAAAAATCAAAGGAAAAGAGAGAAAAGAGAAAGAAATGAATCTTTTGAAGAGATATGTGCTTGTATATTGATGATTTGCAATTTAATTGGTTTTCTTTGAATTTTAATGCTAATATAAGTTAGTTGAAGTATTTTAATTGAGTTTTTTGCTAAAAAAATTAATTGATTGTGGTTTTGTGCAAAAAGGTGGATATGGAGCCTTTTATGAGAAGAGGTAGATTTTTAGTTCATTTTTACTATGTATAAGTGTTTGACATTGATCTTTACTTAAAGTAAAGGTTGAAGTGGACTTTAGCTTACTAAAAAGTGAATTTTTGGGTTTGGAGGAGTCTGGAAAAAATACACCGGTATGTGGATCACTTCACACGGCCGTATAAATTTTTGGCCCTTGTAAATTTGATTTCCAGCAAGGTTTTAAAACACACGGGTGTATGGATAATTTCACACGGCCGTGTAGATTTTTTAGCTTTTACAAATGCACTTCTAGCAAGATTTTTACATGCACGGGTATGTGGATTCATTAGGCACACTCGTGTTTACTCTGTAATTCCAGTTTTCTTCTTTTTCAACCCTAAAAAACTTTATGTCTTTTCTAATGAATTTTTCCTTTTAACTAACATTTGTAACATAAGTTTTTCTCAAAACAATGCAAGATTTCCAATTTGAAAAGTTAGAATTGTGCAATGTTGAAAGTGTTGAATGTGGATTATAGTAATGTTTTATTAAAATGTTGTGTAACTGAATATTTAATTGAGAATGATGAAATCCCCGAACTATACTGAGATTAAACCTACTTTTGGATTAAATTTCTAGCTAGAGGGTAGATATCCATAGTGATAGTGGACACATTATTTCATCAGTGACAATGGGCATGCTTGCCAAAAGTGAATACATTGTATTAATAATGGGCCCTTGACCATATTCTTAATACCAGGCATTACTTTGCCATCAGTAACCTGTAATCCGATTATGAGGATTAAATTTAGTGTGTGGGCAAAGTAAGAGAAGTTACTAAAACAAGAAACTCATATTAAATGTTTAAATTTGCCTAGATACCTGAAACCTTATGTTTTCCAATATTGTGATTCGTTGATTTATAAATGTTCTAAATTTCATATTTTGTTAAGATTCTATAGTAGTGTTTTTTCTTTCTTTATAAATGATTGTTCAATGGATGTTTCTCTTTATCAATATTCTTTTATAAATTGTGAATACACAAGCACCACTAAGTTTTGCTTAGCATGTTAGATTTATTTCTGACGGGCAAATCAAGAAAGACAAGAAGAGAGTGCTGAGTGAGAGTTGTGAAGGTCCAAATCAATTGCATCCCAAAAAGATCTTTTGAAAAATATTTTGTTGGATGAATTTTGAATAGTTCACATAGCAGAGCAAAGTTTGAATGACAGTTGTATATGTGTATTTTTGTAAGAGGTGAGAGATGTATAACCTTAATTATACAATGGAGTTTGTATACCTTAATTATACAGTTGTTCGGTATATTAAACTGATAAATGTATATATTATGTACATATTATTATAATATTGAGAATTTCACTTAATTTGTTTGTTAATGATATGATTTTTATGGCTTTAAGGATTGAATGAATGAGATGTGTAAACATGAATTTTTTCTTAGGAAGGTAATGTTAAATCAAAACACATGAATGTGTCAACCATATTTGACACAGGCTTGTTTTGATTTTCAAAACATGATTCTCTTTCGAGTGCTATTGAGCCAAGTGTCTTTATAGCATCTTTTTATAGTCAAGTGTTCAGACTATGTAGGGGTGTTACAATGATGATGACCAATCACGTATACCTGCACATTAAGTAATTAGAGTTCCTAAAATGACAACTCGATCAAAATAAGGTAATAGGGTTGACATTTGAATCAATGAAATGTCATTCAATAGCACTGCCCACATAAAATCTAATTCACCAAGAATTAAAGGGCCTAAGAAATTGGTATCATAAATGCAATTGGAAAATTTTGGAAAGCCAATTTGGGAAACATAAGAAAGTGACTCATAATTCATGCCCATTAACCCAATATTCTTAGAATCTTCATCAAAATTAGAATGGATAAAATAGCCAACAAATTCAAATGCCCTGGAAGTTAATTCCCTACCCTCATGATAAATGCCTCCCCTATGGCAACCGCTGCTATAGCTGCTACCGTTGCTTGATGTTAAACAAAGAGATTGTAATGAAGAAGGCAATAAGTTTTAGAGAAAGGAAATAAGCTCTATGGATCTTGTGAGGACTTTGGTGTCTTCAAAGTTAAATTCTAATTAAAATAAAATTTTAATTGAAAGTTTTTTGTAGAAAAAAATGTAAATAGAGTGGTTTATGATCCATTGTAAATAAAGAAAAAGTAGGTATTTTAGAGTTAAATGACAAAAATATATTTTTCACTTGCTATCCAAAATTTTTAATCTCACTCTCTTAATCCAGCTGTACAAAAAAGTATATTAATTCTATTTTTAGAAATGCCTGATGTTATTTATGAAGTCTAAACAGAAATATCAAAAATTTTGAATTCTTAAGTGTATGCATTAATAAAAAATTTATATAAACATATACATAACCCTTAATTCAAATTCTAAATAAAAAATTTTATAATACCACTGTTCATAACTAATTTTAGGTCAGGGTATTCCACTCTCCCCCATTTTAAAAATTCATCCTAGAATTTCTCAAACTCTAATTGAATGCTAAATTTATCGCACTTCTGTTATACTATTGTGATATATTTTCATAATCATTCTATCTTATTTGCTGTATAATCTTTACTATTTATTATATTCCATTTTTCCATTCTTTCATTTCTACACTTATTTTCATTTACACATATATATCATATACAACTTCAATGTACTTGAATATGTAGGTAAATGTATTTGTGATATGCTCACATAGTGATGATGCCAGAGATGTGTATGCATGATTTGTGAATGAGTTATGTAATATATTATATGCATAACGCATGCATATACTATAAATATGTATATAAACACACACATATATTCCTTTAAATTCATCTTATGTTTGAACCTTTACTTTTCCTTATTATGTTATCTCTTGGTTTTAACTATATTCTAATTGTATAAACTTACTCTTTCTCTTAACTTCGGCAACTCTAGCTCTATAGTATCCTTTCTAGATCTACTTTCCATAATAACCAAATCAAACCTAATTCACTCTCTCTAAACCTTTTCTCTGATACACCCCCAATTTAAGGAAGCGTGACGGTCTTAGGGTTTGGGTCAGTATAATATGTCAAAACCATGTGGAACTCAGTTTTAGAACACAATGCACAATGAAATTTCACTAAGTTTTATCATCATCATCTTTATTATTTGTTGTCCCAAGATGGCAACCAAGAGGGGGGGGGGGGGTGAATTGGTTTCGTCAAGAAATAATGACAATTTAAAAAACTCAACAAACAAGAAATGCGGAATAGAGAGTTGGTTGAGTAATGGAGGAAGGTAAGAACACACAAGATTTATAGTGGTTCGGATTTACTTCAATCCTACATCCACTTCCTTAACAACTTGTTAAGGTTCCACTAGTCTTTGAAGTTTTCACAAGCTCACTTCCAACTTTACAAGTGTTTTTCTTAGGCTCACACTTACAACCCAAACAAGAGTTTTACAAGGCTCACTCTCTCAACCTGAGTGTTTCCCAAGCTTACACTCAAACTTATACAATGGTGTTTTCAATGCTAACACCTAACATTCATAACAATTCAAATACAAGTTTAAGCAAAAGGAAATTTGTTGCTTGGCTATGAAAATCTTTTCTTAATAATGTTATCTCTTTGTTTTCTCATGGAAACATTGTATTTATAGCCAATGTGGTCTTACTAGCCGTTATTGCTGTTTAGAATAAAGTCTTGGCAGATTAGACCTTCTTTACTTAAACTGTCCGAAGCACTTAGCGGTCGCCCTTCATACAAGGATGGTCGCGCTCATGCTTCACGCGGTCGTCCTTTTAACCAGGGACGGTCGCTACTTTTGAAAAAGTTCAACGGTCGAATTTTAGTGCTCTACAGCTGGAATCTTGCCCATGATGTTTTTGTCGGACCGTTTCTTGCCCATGCTGTGTTTGTCGGGACGGTCGCGCCAAGCATAGGTGCGGTCGCCCTTTTTGAATATTGAAGTGGGTTTACAACGGTCATGTCACGTGTCACTTTCTGACAGAGCAAAAGAGATGTCCGCCATAATTTGAATCTTCGCGGTCGCCCTTGGTAAGTTTTCGCGGTCGAACTCACATTCTCGCGTCGAACTTCTGGACGCACCTGAGGACGCGAACACTACTGTCTCTTTGAGCAATTTCTTCTTGAATTGTTGGGCGGTCGCGACTCTGAATGGGGCGGTCGCTAAAGTGGTAAGCGAGGTCGAATCATTCACCGTTCTTGTCACCGCGAACCTTACTGTGATTGTAATGATTTAAGTTCCTTGAGTAGCGGTCGGGCAAATATTAGGACGGTCGCTATTATGTATGAGCGGTCGCGACTATGGTCGAACTTCTGACCGCGAAACCTACTGTGACAAGGTTTCATTCTGTAATTGCATGGAGCGGTCGTATTCAGTTGAGGTGCGACCGCTATACTTGTTCTGTTCACCTTTAATTGAAGCAACCTAATCCTGCAACAAGCTTTCTCAAACACAAGTTAAAATAGATCATCCATTTGAGTTGTCAAGGATCAAAATTAAGATCATTTGTCTAACAATCTCCCCCATTTTGACTTTGACAATTCAAATGGAATGATGCTCCCCCTTAACATATGCAACAATCATGGTTAAGAGCATTGTGAATGTATTATGAGATGTATCTTTCAACATATGTTATTGTTTGATGCAAACATTCCCCCATAAACATTTTTTCACTTTATTTGCAAATGTTCAACAAATTTTCATAGTTGTTCAAATGTTCAACAAATTGTAACAAATTGTTCTTGTTTGTTTTTCCCATTATGTTTTCCCATTATTGTATTTTCATTCCATTTTGATATTTTCTCCCCCATTGTCAGAGGCAAAATGAAACAAATGTTAAAAACAAATGAAACAATGAAAGGGAATATAAACATTATATATATTAAAGTGAAGGAAAGTACAAGACATGAAACATAAGCAGTAAACATATGAAAATGCAAACAAAAACAAATTAAAGCTAAGCTTATTCTGAGTCATCATCTATGTCTAACTCTTCTTCAACTAAAGGAGCTTTCCCTTTATCTTGAGGTGCAACAGAGGCAGAGCTAGTGCTAATGGACTCTTCTCCTTCAGCAACGCTTTGGGTGTGATCACTTATATCCCAATCTTCAAGATTGCATTGAGGCAAGTCCAATTTGCCTTGCATGTCATAAAGATCATGGTGCATGTGGGATATAAGGTCTATCCTCTTGTTTAAGTGCTGGAATCTCTTGGAAACACTTTTCTTGAACTTAGTGAGTTTCCTGGAGAGAGTTTTGATAGCTTGGAGGATGAGTTGTGTGGAGGATGAAGCAGTTTCATGAGCAGCTTTTGATGAAGCAGCTTTTGAAGGTAGTTCTACTGCAACTTCTACAGAATCTCCCTCTTCCTCAATTGTATACCTTGGCCTTTTCTTTTGTTTATCCATAACTCCTTTCTTGCCATAGCAGTATACATATGACCCTTTTATCTTCCTTACACAACCAGCATGCTCTAAGTAATCCATTGTGATAGCATTGGAGGCTAGAGTGAAAGGGTTCCTCAAAGTGGCTAAGTTCAAATCATTCAGAAGGTTTAGGTGCCTAGCTATTTGAGTAACTTGAGAGGATAGGAAGAAGGTACCAGTTCTTGTAACAGCATGATGATAAAAGGTATCAATCAAGAACTTGGTTGTGTTCATTTTGATGTTGTGGGTGAAAGCATAGAGAAAGATAAGGTCTCTCTTGGTTACTTTCTCATTTCCATCTGCTCTTTGGTGAATGGTATAGGTGATAATCCTATGGAGCATCCAGTGGGTGAGAGATTTGATGTGCCTGGCTTTAGATTCCTTTTCAAAGGAAGTTTCAATGGAAATTTCTCGCCAGAAATCAGAAAGGGTTGGGTTTGAGAAGATTTGGTCATTGTAGGAGGTTATACCTTCAGAAGGGAAGTTCCAAATTCTGCCAAAATCTTCAAGGGTTAAGAATTGATACTGATCAAAGAGTTTGAACCTAACCCCATACCACCCTAGTGCAGAGTTTGCACTCTTCTCTATCTGGAATGACATTAGAAACTCCTTACTTAGACTAGAGTAACCTACCTCTTCTGGAAAGACAAAATTTCTCCATCCAAGGACATCCAACAATCCTTCAATTTCGTCCTTAATGCCCAAGGCAGACAGCATCCCACCAAAAGGTGATTTGGTGCCTTCAACCTTCTTCTTCTTTAGCATGGCATACCTAATGTCTTCCTCAGTGGTTTGGTGATGAGGTTTGTGAATTTTCTCACCCCTTTTTGATTGTGGAGGAGATGGAGGTTCAACAACAGGTTCTCTAATGGTGATTCCTGGAACTCTCTTAGCTTGACCCTTAATTTTGGAAGTGGTTTTTCTTTTGGGAGCCATTAGATTAGAAAGAGTAGAAGTAAACTGGAAAACAGAGGGTGATTGAGATGTAGAAGTTTTTTAGGGTTTCAGAAGTAAGTTTGTGTGCTTTGATAGGCAAAATATCAGATAAACTGTTGCAAAACACTTTTAAATAGATGAAGTAAAGAAAATAGCCGTTTATGACTGTTGAGAGTTAAGAGTTGCGACCTGTCACACAGCCAACGGTTATAAATTTTCGAGCAGAGTGTACAGGGTGCGGTCGCAGATTTAACAAGGTGCGATCGCGAAATGGTGTACAGCGACCATTATTATGATTAGTACGCTCGCGAGTGAAGAAAACATCTGTAACGGTCGAAACTATTCAAATTGGTGCGATCGCGCACAAATTTTCTCGACCGCGCTCAGAGATTTTTATTGAATGAAACTAGCAGACGAAGTAGCGAGCGCGAAAGAACACTGGAGCGACCGCTACATACTCAAAAATAAAAGATTCAAGGAAAGATGGAAGATATTCTAAGTGTGTTAAGAAAAATTAATTTCATGCACATAGAAACTTTATTTTAAGGCAAAAAATTCTAATTAACTCAAAGTGATTCCATCAATCATTCCTAAATTGAGTTTGATGAAGTTAAGTCTATCTTCATTCAAGGGTTTTGTAAAGACATCAGCAAGTTGATTTTCTGTATCTATGAATTCTAAGGTTATATTCTGATTTTGTACATTTTCTCTTAAGAAATGATGTCTAATATCTATGTGTTTGGATCTAGAATGTTGGATAGGATTCTTAGACAAATTGATAGCACTAGTGTTGTCACATTTAATGGAGATATTGTTAAACATTTTACCATAGTCAAGCAATTGTTGTTTCATCCATAATACTTGTGTGCAACAAAAACATGCTGCAACATATTCAGCTTCCGTTGTGGATAAAGCAACTGATGCTTGTTTCTTACTATGCCAAGAAACTAGACAATTACCAAGAAAGTGACATGCTCCTGTTGTGCTTTTCCTATCTAATATACTACCAGCATAATCTGCATCTGAAAATCCTATAATATGAAATGATGTGTTTTTAGGATACCAAAGTCCTAAATGTATTGTACCGCTCAAATATTTCAAGATTCTCTTAGTGGCATTCAAGTGTGATTCTTTAGGACTAGTTTGAAATCTAGCACAAAGACATACACTATACATTATATCAGGCCTAGAAGCAGTTAAGTAAAGTAGTGATCCGATGATACCTCGATATTTCTTCTCATCTACTGCTTTACCATTATCATCTTTACCTAATTTCAATGATGTGCTCATAGGAGTTTTGCTAGTTTTGCAGCCATCCATTCCAAATTTCTTGATGAGTTCTTTTGTATATTTGGATTGGTTGATGAAGATCCCATCTTTACATTGCTTGACTTGCAGTCCAAGGAAAAACTTGAGTTCACCCATCATGCTCATTTCAAATTCCCTAGTCATACAAGAAGCAAATTCTTTGCACAGGGCTTCATTAGTAGCTCCAAATATTATGTCATCCACATAAATTTGTACAATCAAAATGTTGTGCTTATCCTTTTTAACAAAAAGAGTTGTGTCTACTTTTCCTTTTGAAAAACCATTTTCAAGCAAATATGCACTAAGTTTATCATACCAAGCTCTAGGTGCTTGCTTTAATCCATATAAAGCTTTGGTAAGTTTGAAAACATGATCAGGAAATTTGTAGTTTTCAAAACCAGGAGGTTGTTCAACATAAACTTCTTCATTTATGAGTCCATTTAGAAATGCACTTTTAACATCCATTTGATAAAGCTTAAAATTCATATGACATGCAAAAGCAAGTAATATTCTAATAGCTTCCAATCTAGCTACGGGGGCAAAGGTTTCATCATAGTCAATACCTTCTTCTTGATTATAACCTTTGGCTACCAATCTTGCTTTATTTCTAATGATGTGACCATTTTCATCAAGCTTATTCCTATAAACCCATTTGCATCCTATTATAGAATGATCTATAGGTCTAGGAGTAAGTTGCCAAACATTATTTCTTTCAAATTGATTAAGTTCATCTTGCATTGCAATTATCCAATTTTCATCATTTAAAGCTTCCTCAATAGTTTTTGGTTCAATTTGAGAAACAAAAGCAACATTAACATCAACATGATTAATTTTAGATCTAGTAGTTACTCCCTTTGATGTTTCTCCAATGATGAGTTCCTTTGGATGATCTTTCTTGTATTGCCAATCCTTAGGTAGATCTTGAGCCTTTTCTTCAAGTTGATTGATCTTTGGAGCATCAATAGATTCAAGAGGTTCAAGAGTGCCTGCAGGGTCATTGAAAGTAATACCTTTCTTTTGATCAAGTTTAGATGATTCATCAAATACAACATGCATTGATTCTTCTATAACTAGAGTTTTCATATTAAATACTCTATATGCTTTGCTATATGATGAATATCCTAAGAATATGCCTTCATCTGATTTGGATGAGAATTTTCCAAGATTATCCTTGGTATTCAATATGAAGCATTTGCATCCAAATACTCTAAAATATCCAATTCTGGGTATTCTTCCATTCCATAGCTCATAAGAAGTTTTATTAGTTAAATGCCTTTTATAAACACGATTTGCAATGTAACAAGTTGTATTAACGGCTTCCGCCCAAAAATAAGATGGTAAATCATATTCATTGAGCATTGTTCTAGCCATTTCAATTAAAGTTCTATTTTTCCTTTCAACTACACCATTTTGCTGTGGAGTTCTAGGAGCAGAAAAATTGTGTGAAATGCCAATTTCATTGCAAAAGTTTTCAAAGTTTTCATTTTCAAATTCTTTGCCATGATCACTTCTAATAGATGTGATCACATATCCTTTTTCATTTTGAACTCTTTTTGCAAAGGTTTTGAAGTAATTAAAGGCTTCATTCTTTTGAGCTAAGAAATTAACCCATGTGAATCTAGAGTAGTCATCAACAAGAACAAATGCATATGATTTGCCTCCTAAGCTTATAACTCTATTTGGTCCAAACAAGTCTAAATGAATGAGCTCTAAAGGTCTAGAGGTGCTTATAACATTCTTTGTTTTAAATGAGCTTTTATGTTGCTTACCATGTTGACAAGGTTCACAAATCCTATCTTTATCATATTTTATCTTAGGTAAGCCATCAACTAAATTCTCATTACAAATATATTTCAATTGATCCATACCAGCATGTCCTAGTCTTCTATGCCATAACCATGCATCATTATTAGTGGACATTAAACATGTATGATCAGAATGTATGCTTACATTGTAAGTGTTGTTTGTTCTAGTACCCTTAAATATGATAACATCATTTGAATTTGTGATTTTGCATTCCTTGGAATCAAACTTAACAAAGTATGCTTTATCACAAAGTTGACTAACACTTAGCAAGTTATGTTTCAGACCATCAACAAGCCATACATCTTCAATTAAATCCTTACCAATAGAACCAATGGAGCCAACACCAAGAATTTTACCTTTAGCATTGTTTCCAAAAGTTACGTTACCTCCATGTTTATAGGTAATACTTGTAAAGAGCTTTGCATTTCCAGTCATATGCCTTGAGCATCCACTATCCACAAGCCATGTGCTTTCATTGGTAGTAGATTTTAGGCATACCTGCAAGCCAATTGTGATCATCCTTTTTTAGGTACCCACATACAGTTGGGTCCTTGATGGTTAGTAGAAAGAGTGCCTTCTAAATTTAGATGAGCTTTTCTTATATAACAATAGAAATTTTTGTGACCAAATTTCATGCAATATGTGCATTGCCATGGTATCCTATGCTTCTGCATTTTTCTTTTTGCATTATACATACAACTACAAGTATGTGATTTCTTTTGTACAAGTTTAGTAAACAACAATGCATAATTGTTTTTGGCTTTATCTCCTAGTGAACCGTAAGAAGTTCTTTTAGACTTGGTGCAAGCATCTTTGATATGAACATCAGAAATTTTAGTTGTAGATGCTTTCACAAAAGTTGGTTTACTAGGTGCAATGTTGGTTGAGCCATTGAATCCTAATCCATATTTCAAGGAAGGTGATCTTTGATTATTAATTAATGTGTTCAATGCTTCCTTTCCTTTATGAAATCTGGAAATTGATTCTTTTAGTTCTTTTAGTTCATGCTTCAATGTCTCATTTTCTTTAATCACCTTTTCTAAGTCATGTGAGCTTTTATTTAATTCTCCTATTGTATTCATTAAGTGTTCATTTGAGGTTTTCAATTCTAAGGTAGAGTTCTTTAAGCATATAAAATCCTTTTCTAACTTAGAGTTTTTCTCTTTATAGAGCATCATTTTAGAGAAATATTTTTCTATTTTAGAATTCATGTGCTCAATCAAATCACTATCATTTATATCACTTATATCATCATATGCTACAAGATCAAAGGATTGAGTACTTACCTCATTGGAGTCATCTTCAATAGCCATGAGACAAAGATTTGCAATTCCTTCCTCTTCTTCTTCTTCACTTGAGGAAGAGTCATCCCATGTGGCTTTGAGAGACTTTTTCTTTTCTTTATCCCATTTCCTTTTGTTCTTTAATTTGTAGCAATCCGACTTGATGTGATCGGTTTTTCCACATTCATAGCATTTTACCTCATTTTTCTTTTCTTTATCTTTGAAGGAGAATTTAGGAGGTGTACCTTTGTTTGCTTGTAGTCTTTTCTTCCTTTTCCATTCATTCATTCTTTTTGAGAACATTGCCATTTCATCTTCATCATCAGTACCTTCATTGCTTGAGCTCTCAACTTCTTTGATTGCTTTGAGTGCAATTGGTTTTCTCTTTTCTTTCTCACCTTGATCTTCTTCTTTTTCACTGTGCAGCTCAAAAGTGAGTAATTTACCAACTAGCTCGTCGGTTCTTAATGTGCTGAGATCATGAGCTTCTTCTATGGATGATACTTTGGATTCAAAGTTCTTTCTAGCTCTTAGGGCTCTCAAGATTTTACTGTTTACATCACCTTGATCATATACCTTGCCATACTTCTTCAGTTCATTGACAATAGCAAGCAAGCGATTTGTCATGTCGGTGACATTTTCATTTGGTTTCATCTTGAATAGCTCATACTCATGAACATGCATTTGTTTCTTGGTAAATCTTACTTGAGTTGTACCTTCATGGTAGTTTTCAAGTGTTTTCCAAATACAATGTGCACAAGTTAAATGTTGAACTCTTCCACCTTCTTCTCTTGAAATGGAGTTCATCAAGATGGAAGCAGCTCTATTGTTCTTGAATCGATCTCTGATATTGCTAGTTGACCATTGAGCTTTGGGAAGTGGAACTTGAATACCGTCAACCTCATGAGTAGGAGATTTCCACTCATTTTCCACGAAATCCCATAGTTCAATCCCTTCACTGTCTAGAAACAAATACATTTTGTGTTTCCAGTATGAGTAATCCGTTCCATCAAAGTAGGGTCTAAGAATAGAGTTAAGATTTCCATGAGAGCTTGATGAAGAAGAAGTTGCCATTGTGGATCAGATTTCACAATTAAGTTTAAGAAATCTCAGGGCTCTGATACCAATTGTTGTCCCAAGATGGCAACCAAGAGGGGGGGGGGGTGAATTGGTTTCGTCAAGAAATAATGACAATTTAAAAAACTCAACAAACAAGAAATGCGGAATAGAGAGTTGGTTGAGTAATGGAGGAAGGTAAGAACACACAAGATTTATAGTGGTTCGGATTTACTTCAATCCTACATCCACTTCCTTAACAACTTGTTAAGGTTCCACTAGTCTTTGAAGTTTTCACAAGCTCACTTCCAACTTTACAAGTGTTTTTCTTAGGCTCACACTTACAACCCAAACAAGAGTTTTACAAGGCTCACTCTCTCAACCTGAGTGTTTCCCAAGCTTACACTCAAACTTATACAATGGTGTTTTCAATGCTAACACCTAACATTCATAACAATTCAAATACAAGTTTAAGCAAAAGGAAATTTGTTGCTTGGCTATGAAAATCTTTTCTTAATAATGTTATCTCTTTGTTTTCTCATGGAAACATTGTATTTATAGCCAATGTGGTCTTACTAGCCGTTATTGCTGTTTAGAATAAAGTTTTGGCAGATTAGACCTTCTTTACTTAAACTGTCCGAAGCACTTAGCGGTCGCCCTTCATACAAGGATGGTCGCGCTCATGCTTCACGCGGTCGTCCTTTTAACCAGGGACGGTCGCTACTTTTGAAAAAGTTCAACGGTCGAATTTTAGTGCTCTACAGCTGGAATCTTGCCCATGATGTTTTTGTCGGACCGTTTCTTGCCCATGCTGTGTTTGTCGGGACGGTCGCGCCAAGCATAGGTGCGGTCGCCCTTTTTGAATATTGAAGTGGGTTTACAACGGTCATGTCACGTGTCACTTTCTGACAGAGCAAAAGAGATGTCCGCCATAATTTGAATCTTCGCGGTCGCCCTTGGTAGGTTTTCGAGGTCGAACTCACATTCTCGCGTCGAACTTCTGGACGCACCTGAGGACGCGAACACTACTGTCTCTTTGAGCAATTTCTTCTTGAATTGTTGGGCGGTCGCGACTCTGAATGGGGCGGTCGCTAAAGTGGTAAGCGAGGTCGAATCATTCACCGTTCTTGTCACCGTGAACCTTACTGTGATTGTAATGATTTAAGTTCCTTGAGTAGCGGTCGGGCAAATATTAGGACGGTCGCTATTATGTATGAGCGGTCGCGACTATGGTCGAACTTCTGACCGCGAAACCTACTGTGACAAGGTTTCATTCTGTAATTGCATGGAGCGGTCATATTCAGTTGAGGTGCGACCGCTATACTTGTTCTGTTCACCTTTAATTGAAGCAACCTAATCCTGCAACAAGCTCTCTCAAACACAAGTTAAAATAGATCATCCATTTGAGTTGTCAAGGATCAAAATTAAGATCATTTGTCTAACATTATTATTATTATTATTATTATTATTATTATTATTATTATTATTATTATACACAGACATTTTTCATATTACGTACAACTCAAAACACTTCTTAACTATCTTCTTTGCTATTCTTGGATACCACAGCACGGCTTCAGCCAGAGTTGCTCTACTTATAAAATAATACTAGGAAAAAATTAGAGGTGAGAGGTGAGCCATAAACTCAATTAGTGTTTAGGCTTTTTATGTATGCTTTAGTTCCACTTTAAGTTTTAGTAGCATATATAGCTTATGAAAGGTTAAGCAGCTCTTTAAGCTTTTTGATTCAGTTACATTTCAAACTTAATAACCGTAAACTTAAACTTACTATTTTCCATCAAAATTTTATAAATTCCTTTATAATCAGTTCATTCTACTTCTTAAATTCCATTTATTCCATACATGCTTTTATATGATGCAGATTTTAAATATACATTCACCTGATGGAATTTAATTAAACAAAAATACATGCGATTAACCATAGACATGTATATAACATAATCTTAATTAAATCAATGAACATATTATGCGATTAACCAAAGAAATTCCACTATGTTTTATCATCATCATCTTTATTATTATTATTATTATTATTATTATTATTATTATTATTATACACAGACAATTTTCATATTACATACAACTCAAAACACTTCTTAATTATCTTCCTTGCTATTCTTGGATACCACAGTATGGCTTCAGCCAGAGTTTCTCTACTTATAAAATAATACTAGAAAACAATTAGAGGCGAGAGGTGACCCGTAAACTCATTGAATGTTCAAGCTTTTTATGTTTGCTTTAGTTCCACTTTAAGTTTTAGTAGCATACATAGCTTATGAAAGTTTAAGCAGCTCTTTAAACTTTTTGATTCAGTTACATTTCAGACTTAATAACCGTACTAAACTTAAACTTACTATTTCCATCAAAATTTTATAGATTCCTTTATAATCAGTTCATTCTACTTCTTAAATTCCATTTATTTCATACATACTTTTATATGATGTAGATTTTATATATACATTCACCTAATGGAATTAATTAAACAAAAATACATGCGATTAACGATAGACATATATATAACATAATCTTAATTAAATCCATGAACATATTAAAATCCTCCATGTAGAAAGCAATGAGAATATAAAAGAAAATATTAGCGGAAGCGTACCTAAAACTTGATCCATAGGAGAATTGATATTATAGGGTTTGAATTTTCTGAGTTGTAATTTGTCATCTCACAGTGTTTGCTCTAAATATGGGACATGCAATCTGAAATGTAATATCCCAAAGTGTGCCCTAGAAGTTTTGATATAATTGTTGTTTTATTTGGATTATGTGTATATGTTAATTTGTAAAGAAAAGAGAAAAGAAGTGAAGAGAGTGTATATGAAAATATATACAACATATACACAAGTTAATGAGAAAGTCAAAGGAAGAGATTAATTATTATTAATTGTGTTTAAAGAATTAATTAATATTAAGTGGGATTAGAGTTAGTTGAAGTGGAAGATGATATTTTGATTATTTTATAATAAATGCTTGGATGAGAGGGTTTTAAGGAAAAAGAGTTGACTTTGCTTTCTTTAGTTTTCTTTCTTTTCTTCTTCCTTCGTGGATTTCTTTCATTTCTTTTCCTTCTCTTTTCCTTTCCTTTTGTTGTCCGGCCATCAAAGAAACAAGAGAGCAAGAGAGAGATTTGATCTTCCAAGTTCAAGATTGAAGGAAGTTTTCAAGAGATCAAGTTAGAGATTTAAGAGTTTCTTCATACTTGGTAAGTCCTTCCACTTGATTCTTTGATTTCTTTGGGTTTGTGAGTTGAAGTTGTGATGGATAGGTGTTTGGTTTGATTGTGTTGTGTTTAAGAGTATTTGGTTTAATTGATTTTGGATTTTTGAGGTTGGATTAAAGGAAAGAGTAAGTTTGTTGGTGAAGATAGTGTTGTGGTGGTGTTTAAAGTTTGTGATGATATTGATGATTTGTGGTTAATGTATATTTTGTCTTGTTTTGGTGTTTTTGAAAGTTTGAGATGGTTTTTGGATGTGTGTAGTTAAGTTTGTTTGAAGTGGATGTTGGTGGAAGAAGTGATTTGTTGGGTGTTTTGTTGTTTTGGCCGGAATATGGGTTTTTGGCCTGACACGCCCACGAGCACGTCCAAGTCTTTAGGCGTGTCAATGTTTCTGTGTGGCAGTAGGATTGACATGGCCAGTAACACGCCCGTGTTATTGAACGTGTCATAGCCACTGTGTTATTGGGGAATTGACACGACCATGAGCACGCTCATGTTGTTGGACGTGTCAATGTTTCAGAGAGGCAGAATGTATTACACGCCCAGTGACACGCCCGTGGTTCTGAGCGTGTAAAAGCTTATGTATTGTGGATTAGGGCACGGTCAGGGACACGCCCGTGTTGTTGAGCATGTCATGTTTAGAGGTTGCCCTAGTTGATTTTTAGCCTTATGATCTCATGTGGGTTTCATCATTCTTTTGGAATAGGTTGTGAAGAAGGTGAATTGCCCTAATTCAAGTGGTGGAAGATTCTTGAAAGAGGAAGTGTTTAGAGTTGTGTGGGTTGCTTTTGAAGTAAGTACAAACCTTGCATTTTTGCATACATTCATGTGATTTTGAAACTTACACATTTGGATATGAATGTACTAAGAAATCTTATTGCATTGTTGATATATATATATGAATAATGTTAACCTTGTGAAATGTAATGTGTTATATGTATATTGATGATGATATATGAAATGTGAGTTGAGATATAATGAAGCCATTGTTGTTGGCTATGGTTATGCAAAATGAAATTATTAAGGCATGATTGCCTATGTGTTTATGAGATATGAATTGAGAAAGAGAATGGTAAAGAAGTGAATGAATTGATTGTATGTTTAATATGTTATTCAATTTCAGAGTTTTGGATTTGGCGGCATGCCTGTAAAATGTAAAAAAGTAACAGTCTTGCCGGGTTGAGGATCTCTTCAATTTGAGTTGAATTGAGGTCCAAGAGACTGGGTCTGTTACACTATATGAATTATGAATATGAAATATATGATAACTAACAGTCTTGTCAGGTTGAGGATCTCCTCGATTTTAGTCGGGTTGATGGTCCAAGAGACTGGGTCTGTTACAGGTAACAGTCTTGCCGGGTTGAGGATCTCCTCGATTTCAGTCGGGTTGATGGTCCAAGAGACTGGGTCTGTTACACTATCCATGGATAAAGATGTATATATATTGCCTACAGGCTTGATCATTGTGATTATGGACCAAAGCAGTAACTCTGAACTTTGAATATCATATTAAATACTTGTTGGGCCCATGTGTGTCTATGTTGAATGTGTGTGATGGATGATGATACAATTATTGAAATAATGAAATGTAACATTTATGAGTATGATCTCTATTGTTTGAATGTATGACATTGACAAGGCATTGAAGCATATCATTGCTATGGTTTGTACCACTAAGCCGTGGGCTTAGCGCGATTGTGTTTCATCGTGCAGGTGATAGGTGTGAGCCGGAGAATTCTGCTAGACCTAGTTGAGTTGAGGTTTTGAAGAGTTGGTGTAGAGCTTAAAGATCAGAGAGTCAAGCTGCCAATCTTGTATATATATTTCATGTTTTGTAAATTTTGATCTTAATGTATATGTACTTGAAAATATTTGTTATATTTTCCGCTGCGTTTTGAATAAATATTTTTATTTATTGTGTTTTATAAATTCCCTTAAAAGTTTTAAATTTATTCATAATTCATCCGGGGGATGATTTGTGTGTTTTGTTAACCGTGGCATTCCTATATTCAGTATACGTATATTACGATCGTATAAGCATGCTGTGTACGTATACGGGGTATAGGGGTGTTACATGACAACTCTATCTAACTCAGGGACCATAACCCTCATAATGTTCTTTATATACTAGATCAAAATTAAGTTTTCCATAAAAACCTAACTACTAGTATTGGGCTTCTACACATATGTGGCCCATTCTAAATTGAATGTTTCTAGAGATCAAAAGAAATTAGATCACTTTATTAGCTCTATTAAATTAAATAGCCTACAATATAATTATATTAATATGTAAACCCAAATTAAGATTAAAATCTAAAAATCTCCCACTTAGGTTACATATTATACCTTGATAAGTATATTATACTTTATGCGGATAAAATTGGCTATTATATATTGAAACATTCCTTTAGGTACAATATGGTCCATTTACTATATTGACATAGAACCAAAGAAGTCTTTGTTACATTAATTCATAACTCGACCCATCAATGATCACTATATCAATATATTAAATGACATAGATCATGTATGGATGTATAGCATGGAAATTACTTGTGATTTGATCTTAACATGCCTATTTTCAATTGGTCCTACCTTAGTGCAATCAATTTTAACTTAATGACACAGAGTGTAACGAACTAAAACTTTATTTCTGCAGAAAATAATGTTCATTCAAACAATATATGATATATCCAAACAGAATAAAACATCAAAAATAAAAGCCATTTACAAACTCTCACCGAACCTAAACATCCTCAACTAATGTAACACTCATGTGAGCAGTGTGCTCATGAAATACTTTTGGTGCTACTCCTTTAGTGAGCGGATTCGTAATCATTGAGTTTGTTCCAATATGCTCTATGGATATATATCCACTATGTACTCTTTCTTTTACATCCAGGAACTTTATATCGATGTATTTAGATCGAGAAAAGCTCCTGTTATTATTGGAGAATAAGACTGCTGATTTATTATCACAGTATAACTTCAGTGGCCTACCAATACCACTCACAATATGCAGCCCAATGACAAAATTTTACAACCATAATCCATGATTTGATGCCTCATAACATGCTACAAATTCTGCAACCATAGTGGAGGTAGCTATGAGTGTTTGTTTAACACTCTTCTAGAAAAATAGCCCCTCTAGCTAATAGATAAATGTAGCCCAAAGTGGATCTTCTATTGTATTGGCATCCAGCATAGTTAGAATCAGAAAACCTTATGATCTCCAAGTGATCTGGCATCTTATATGTGAGCATGTAATCCTTTATTCTCTGTAAATACCTCAAAACCCTTTTGGCTGCTTTCCAGTCATCCATCCCAGGGTTACTCAGATATATGCCAACATGCCAACAATGAATGCAATATCTAGACAGGTGAAAACTTGAGCATACATAAGACTTCCCACCGCTGAAGCATAGGGAATCTTTTGCATTTCCTTTTCCTCTAGGTCATTCTTTAGGCATTGACTGAGATTGAACTTGTCTCCTTTGGCAACTAGGGTATCTCCTGATTTATAGTTTTGCATACCAAATCTCTTGAGCACTTTTTCTATATAGTTCTTTTATGATAATCCAAGAATACCTAGAGAATGATCTCGATGTATCTGGATTACTAATACAAAAGAAGCTTTACCGAGATATTTCATGTCAAATTTGCTTGACAGAAATTTCTTAGTTTTGTGCAACATTTTCTTATTATTGGTTGCAAGAAGTATGTTATCAACATACAAAATGAGGAAAATAAATGTACTCCTACTAAACTTTTGGTACACATAATCTTCAACAACATTTGTCTCAAAATCAAATGAGACAAGCACTTGTTGAAATTTGAAATGCCACTGACAGAAAGGTTGCTTGAGTCCATAAACGGATTTCTTTAATTTGAAAACCATATGCTTTGGGTTTCTTAACACAAAGTTTTTTTTTATCAAGCCCCACTCTAATCAAAGCTCCAAAGTTAAGCCTAACCTTACTTTTACTTTGGAAATCCATGTTAATCCATTTAAATTGGGGTTTTAAGTTTATTTATATTATTAATACATATTACAACATTTTTCAATCAATCACATTAATTAAATACACACTCTTATACAAAACCCTAAAATGGCACAACCTTTACCAATGAAGGTTCTTCATTCCAACTCATTCCAATTATTAATCCAAGCTTATTTCCATCACTTATTAATAACATTATTTAAACATTAAAAACAAACAATTAACCATTCTTTGAAAATTTCCTTTCCAAAACCCTAAATCAACACTACCTCATCCAATCTCTATCCAAACTTAACAAAATCCATCATTTGACTTTAAAATCCTTGTTTATGCATCAAAAAAACACATTTGGAATCAAATTGCACAATTAAAACACATAAACTCAAAAGTCCATATGTTCCATAACCCTAAATTCTCTCTCTTCACCCAACTCAACTCAAACTCAACCATTTCTTTAATCCAACTTAAAAATCATTAATAACTACTTAAAATAACTTCATTCATACCCATTTAAGCAATTAAATCATGGTATCACAACAATCCAAACTCAACATATTCATATATCAACTTCATTCATACCCATTTAAGCAATTAAATAATGGTATCACAACAATCCAAACTCAACATATTCATATATCCATGAAATTCCATGGAAGAAGTTAGAAAACTTATTAATTCAAGAGGAAATCACTAAAACTTCACTTGAAACCTTGAATTCCTTTCAATTAATGGAGCTTAGAAGAAGGAAAAATCCTTGATGCTTGGCTATGGAGGTTTGGCTACAAGAAAGAAGAAGAAGAAGAAGAAGAAGAAGAAGAAGTCCAACTTTTTAAATTCTCTTTCTTTCTACTTTCAAATTTTGTCCATATATATAATATTAATTTATTATATTTTTAATTAATTAATTAATTATTTATTTATAAAAAAAAACTATACATTACATCTTCAATTCAAAAATAAATTATTTTTAAATTATTTAAATAATTTTAATTTTTAAAGTATATTTACAAAATTACCACTTGACTTTGACTTTTCTTTTAAAAATATTGATTTTTAGTTGACTTTATATATATTATGTATATTTCATATATATATCACATATACATTCCACTTTTCAAGTCTAAACCTTCCATTTTCTATTTAAATTATTTATTTAATTCATTTAATTTAATTTTAATTTAATTTATTTAATTTTATAAAAATTAGGGATGTTACAATACCTCTCCACATTACCTTTTGAATCCCTCTTGGTTTTAAATATCCATGTGCAACCAATGGGTTTCTTTCCTTTAGGTAATGGGACAAGGTCCCAAACTTGATTATCTTGCATTGACTTATACTCTTCATTCATTGTCTCAATTCACTTTTGAAAGTTTGAATCTTGCATGGCTTGATGAAAATTGATTGGATCATCTACCACCAAACCTTCAGTGTTCTGATGTTCCTAGAGGAATACTATATAATCATCTATAATAGCATTTCTCCTCTCTCTAGTGGATCTCCTTAGTAGCACAGGCTCTTAAGGTTGGTGAGTTTGTTCTTAAGGAATAACTTCCTCAACCTGAATGGGAAGTTGTTCAACATTGTCATGTATTGGTTCTAAATATGTTTCTTGAGTAGTGATAGGTATAAAAACCTACACACTATCAGAAGCAGTAGTGGGAATCAAAATTGTGTTTTCTTAGGCTAATTCCTCTTCAAAAACAATGTGTTTGACCTTATTTCTCCCTCCAAACTCAATATCCTCAAAGAATGTTGCATTTCCCATCTCAAAATTGACCTAGTAGTGGGATCATAAACTTTATAGCCCCTAGATCGCTTTGAGTAACCAATAAAGTAGATGCTAACTATTTTAGAGTCTGGTTGTCTTTCATTGAGCCTATAAGGCCTAGCCTCAGCCGGACACCCCCAAATATGAAAGTGCTTTAAAATGTGTTTTTGCCCTATCTAAAGCTCATAAGGTGTTTTGGCAGCTGCTTTAGTTGGTAATATATTAAGAATGTAAGCTCTTATCTTTAGTACTTCTCCCCAAAGTGACTCAGGTAAGGTAGAATGATTGATCATACTTCTTACCATATCTATAAGTGTTATATTTCATCTTTCAGCTGCACCATTCATGTTGGATGAACCAGGCATTATGTATTATGGGATGATTCCACACTCCTCTAGGAAGTTAGTAAAATGTCCTAGACGCTATTCTCCTAAACCATCATATATGTCATAGTATTCACCACCATAGTCAGATTTGATGCTTTAATGTTCTTGCCAAGTTGATTTTCAACCTCAGCTTTGAAAGCTTTAAATACGTCCAAATACTATGATTTCTTATGAATGCGATATAGGTACCCCCTAATGTGAGTAATCATCTATGAATGATATAAAGTATCTTTGACCATTCCAGGAACCTATAGGGAATGGCCCACAAATATCTATATGTATCAATTCTAAAATGCTTGCAGACCTGTTGGCACTAAATATCTATTGATTGGTCTATTTTTCTATGATACACTCAACACAAGTATTTAAATCTGTATAGTCAAGTGTATCCAATATTCCATCTAACACAAGTCATTTAATTCTAGATTTGGATATATGACCCAAATGCTTGTGCCATAGTCTAACTGAGTTATCCTGATTCAACTTTCTTTTAGTACCTCTTGTTTCTACATGCAAGATTTCATTATATGAAGCAACAATGTCAAGCATATATAGATATAGATTATCATAAGTACTTAATGAACCAATACTAATGATATTTGAATTTAAAGAAAGAAAAAATGATTATTTTCAAAAGAATAAGAATATCCAAATTTGTCCAATATAGAAATAGAAACTAAATTTCACCTAAAAGACGGTATAATGAATGTGTCTTTCAAATCCAAATAGAAACCAATCCTCAATAATAACCTAAAATGGCCTATAGCCTCTACTTCCACCTATATGCCATCTCCCACATAAACATATCTTTCACCATCACTTGGCTTTCAGTAGCTCAGGCAACCCTGTATTAAAAAACTTATGTGAGTAGTAACACCAAAATCTATCCCCCAAGTGTTTCTAGGTAATGAAGATAAATTAACCTTAGAATATAAAAGAAGTATTTATCTACCTTAGCCTTCTTTTGTTTTGGACTCTTAGCAGCTTCTTTATCCTTCTTTCTTTTCTTGCCCTTATCTACTGAGGTACTAGCTAGATGAGCACTCTGAGATTTCTCCAACTTCATTCTTCTTCCTCTTGTACACAGTGTGCAACGAGCTCATTAAGAGTCCATTTATGCATTTGGAAATTGTAACTGACCTTAAATTGCCCAAGTGTGAAGGAAGAGAATTCAAGACCAAGTGGACAATCAACTCATCTCGTAAATCTAGCTTAAGTGCCTTCAACCTTTTGGAGATATTGGACATGCTCACAATGTATTCCCTGATATTTCCATTGCCATTATACCTCATGGTAGTCAGTTTCATTAGAAGCGTCCTTGTTTTTGCCTTATTATTTTTCTCATAGATTTTCTCAATCTCGATAAGGAAATCACCAGCCTTAGTAATCTCAGCAGAAATAGTACCTCGAAAGTAATCCAAAATGCCACCCTTAATGATCATTAGACTTAGACAATAAGAGCTTTCCCACCTCTCGAAGTTCCATTTTGCCTTAGTGGAACTTTCAGCTGTAAGAGGGGCAGGCTGCTCTTCCCTTAATGCCAGGTCTAGATACATGCAACCAAGATAAATAAGGATATTTTCCTTCCAATCCTTAAAGTTTGACCCAGTAAGTAGTGGAATACTGCTCGTATTGAGTAGCATGTTTGCAGATATATTAACTGTAAATAGAATAAATAATAAATAAAATACTCACATTATAATTTAAAATAATCTCTAAAATTTTAAATAATTATGGAATGCATCTTGAGATACCTTTTAGCACAATATTAATATCAAGTCTTTGGACATTAATATTAATTTGTCAGCGGTATTCTCAATATAGTGATCAAATATTGACAATAAATCCTATCAAATGATAAGCCTACCTTTGGATCGACTTTTATTCACATAGAAACCTTGTAATTATCACAAATTTATCACTACATATATGTTTGCATTCAGCCAAATATTATCCTTCCTTTGGGCTGGATAATACTCACATGAATTAACACATATATAGACATCATAACACTTTCAATAAGCTAATCTACACAAGAGATGTCACTTTGGCGACTTCTTATTTAAACTATTTCTATCAAATGTTTGATAAATTTTATTGATTATAAAGATGCATCCAAAAAAATTAATTAAAATTTAGAGCCCATATAACCTTAGCTAATTTAAAAGTAATTTAAATTAGACCGTAATAATACTCATATTATTACTAAAGAATCTCAAGATAATTAACTTTAATTAATTTGAGATTAAGCCAAAATAACTTAAATAAACCCAAAACAATTCATTACCATGACCAAAAAAGAATCTTGTGACACTGCAATTCTAGATTATCACAATGCATTGATATATTGTCCAAGTTTTTTTTTATCATGCAACACCTAATCATGAGTTATAATTCATTAATGAATTATATTATATCATTATTATTATTATTATTATTTTTGATATCCTGTTGCACTTCAACATGGGCAAAAAATCAATTTAGAATGCAGTACTTGCATGGTTTAGGCCCTACAACTTGAAACCCAGTTAATAATGTTGCATTCCTAAAGTGATACTGTAGCGATATTTTTTTAATTGTAAAACTTAACTTTTGGTTAATACAATTTTGGCCATGAATCTTCAAAGAAAATTAGAGCCATGAAAATAGTGCACAAACTGCAATCATAATTATAAATTATTGAAACCCAAGAATCCATACATGTAGCAAATTCGAATATACAATTATATACTCCAATTCCTAAATTTGCAATCGGTAACCCAAAATAGAATCAATAATTCAATTAATTCAAAACTTTAAAATCCTAATATCAATCATGAAGAAATTCTCAAAGAATCTAAAATGGAGTAGCTCTGATACCACTTAATGGAATTTAATTAAACCAAAATACATGTGATTAACTATAGATATATATATATATATATATATAACATAATCTTAATTAAATCCATGAACACAATAAAATTCTCAATGTAGAAGTAATGAGAATATAAAAGAAAATATTAGCAAAAATGTACTTGAAACTTGATCCATAGGATAATTGATATTCTAGGGTTTGAATCTTTTGAGTTATGATTTGTCGTCTCATAGTATTTGCTCTGAATATGGGATAGGAGAATTGACAATTCTATCTAATTCATGGACCATAACCCTTATAATGTTCTTTATTAACTAGATCAAAATTAGGTTTCCTATAAAACGCTAACTACTAGTATTAGGCTTCTATACATATGTGGCCCATACTAAATTGAATGTTTCTAGAGCCCAAAAGAAATTAGATCACTTTATTAGCTCTATTAAATTAAATAGCTTATAATATAATTATATCAATATGTAAACCCAAATTAAGATTAAAATCTAATATTTCCTTATATCAACTTACCTTATTTCTTATATTTTGTTAGTTATTATACATATTACTTAACACATATTCAACAAAAAAAATATATTTGCCTTTCATTAGGTAAATATAGAGTAACATGATATTTATAGTCTTTAGATTAATATCTATGTTCTTATTCATTATATTTGTTAATGCAGAAGCATAAGTTTAGAAATAAAGCAAGGTATGTAGAAGTTTAGAAATAAAGAAAGGTATAATAAATCAGTCACAAAAAAGTACAAGAATGCAGGTAGTCAGAGAAAAGTAGCAAAATCAAAAATTAAATTCAGTTCAATCCAGAGAAAATAATAGAAATTAAATTTAGTTATAATAAGTAATTTAAATTAAATTCCATTCAGGAATCATATAATAAACATTAAAACTTTAATCCAAAAAGTAGGGTCATATCATAACTAGAAGGTAGTGGCCACAATAAATAGGGCTGTAAATTTCCCCTTATGCATATATTAATAATAATATTTGTGCGCACTCATCTTAGTGATTTAACCCTCACTAGGTTTGGACTCTATCAATATGAACATTAAAGATTGGCTCAATCATCAGGTTAGTGTCAGAAGGCATTACCCAGAAGGCTCATCTTAATAAATCAGGATATTTTTAGAATTAAAAAGACAGAGCGGAGCAAAATGCATAAATACAATAAATTATTATTTACTTTTAATATTTTCTTATTCATCGAAACAACTATAAAATTCTTCAAATTATTCAGATATTATTTCTTTTATTTGTAGTTTATTTATTTAATTCTTGATTTATCCATTTTTATACGATATTATTTCCTTCGAGGGAAATATCTCTATTTATTTTACTAGTTTTGTCATACAGTTATTTCGTGTATAATAATGTAGCATCCCCTGAAAATTCTCTCAGAGAATTGTCTAGAAGATATTCTCAATAAATCAATCATTCTTATAACAATCTAGTGTACTATTACAATAATGATCCAATTAAAAATTTAAACTCTGAATACATATTTTTCCTAATGCTTACAAATCTGTACAATCTTTCAATAAACTAATACAATATGTCTATATGACAATCCACACTTACAATATATAAAAGATCATAATTCACTCTGTACATATCTCCAGAAATCACTATTCACCATTTCTCACTATTACTCTGGCCCATATACTTGCGTGTCAAAAAATTCTAACACGCTAAGCTCATCGCTTAGTGGTGCTTGTATAAAAATATTTTGCCATTCAATATTAAAGAAAGTAATCACAATAACAATAAAAATTATTCATGTTGCATTTTTCATGTTTTACAGCAATCTCTCTCTTATCAATTTAACATAAAATATTTTCAAATAATCAAACATTTGAAATACTATTATTCAATCCAATATATATATGTATCTATTTAACAATACCATTCTCTTTAACAATAGCATTTTGTTTATCATTCTTACAGTATTCAACTTTAATATTGTTTTAACCATTGTCACTTTTCAAAACAAATTATCAGATACACTCGATATTATAACTATATTACCAATACACTTTATTGTCATTGCACTTTTGCTATTATACGTTTGTCCAACATAAACTATATTTCAAATCCTAGATTCGAATAACGGGTTACTGATGGCAATTAAATACCCACTGCATAGAATTTGGCCAATGGCCTACTTTGGCACGAATGCCCATTGTAAAGAATGGGATCAAAGATCCTCTATGACGTAAAGCATCCACTATTGGCATGAAAGCCAATACACTGGGACATAAAAGATGTCCTCTATGGCATTGAGTGCCCACTATTACTTTGGACGTCCACCTTTTGGCTAGTCATTCAATCTGAATACTAGGTTCACTAAGTGTCATTAGGCATTACACTTATTTCATTCTTTCTTTTAGATTTACACTTTCACAATACCATGCACTTATCTTCACTTCGATTAGTTTATTCTTTCTAAATCAATACACTTCATAATTTACCATTTTCTCTTCACGATATTATATATATATACTCTTATATACACTGTCTATATCATATATATATATATGTTTTGCACTCAATTAAATTTTCTATAATAAGTATTATCATCTCCCTTTGCTAAGTTTTTAGCCTTCTTAATTTGCACTAGGATTAAAACATTATATCATTTTATAATTTTAGGACACATACTTTTGGTGTTTTAGAACCATACCCGTGCAATTCAATTCATTTCTATCTTTTTCAAAACAATTTACATAACATAGTCATGCTAATTAGAATGACACATCTATGCATATTACATAACTACTATTTATTACTTATTCATTGCTAACTCTACTCTCTCTTAAGTCGATTAATTATATCAAGCTTAGATTGTAACACCCCCGTACCCCATATACGCACACCGCATACACCCACACAACACGCGATATACGTATACCCGATAAAGGGGTGCCACGGTTCATTTTAAACAAACCAAACTTTAATCTTTAACATATAAGCATCATAAGTCAGTCCGAATAAACTTAAAACATTTAACCTATATTATAAATAGTAATAGAGAAAATATTTCTATGTTAAAATACATATATATATATATATATAACATTAGTACCCAAAAGCTTATCTAAAACAGTTTGTTCAAAATATTTGTTAATTAAGCAGCGAAAAATACGTATTTTTAAATCAAAATCAATAAGTTCAAAAATATGAAGTTTATACATCCTGGCAGTTCATCTCTGATCTTGATGTCCACAACTCAACACTGCTCTCACAAACTCAAGCCTAGACTCGACTTGGTCTAGATGAGCTCTCCGGCACAACCGGATCTACCCTGTCACCTGCGCGATGAACCACAATTGCGCTAAGCAGAAAGCTTAGTGGTACAAACTTTGATTCAATAAAGAGCAATGTGATGCTCATGCACAATATATATATATATGAATATATCAACTCATAGCATTATATCTCAACATATTAATCACTTGCATCACATTTCATAATTCACATTAAAGCAAGGACAAGCATGGGCCCAAAAAGGATCTAATATGCTATTTAAAGTTCAGAGTTACTGCTTTGGTCTATAGTCACATTTATCAAGACCGTAGGTGATATATATATATATCCATGGATAATGTAACAGACCCAGTCTCTTGGACCTCAACCCGGCTAGACCCTAGGGCCCCAGTATCTTGGTCCTCAACCCGGCTAGACTGTTACTGTTTTTTAGGCTTACGACCCGGTCTTTTCACCTCAAAAACATCATATTTCACATTTTTCAGCTGGGCTCGGCTTACGACCCGGTTTTTTCACCTGCCCAGCGATTCATAGGCATGCCGCCAAACCCAGAACTCTAAAAATTGAATAACATACTAGGCACACAATTAATTCATTTATCTCATTATCAATCTCTTTCACAATTCATTTCTCATTTCATTTCACATAATCAAACTAGGCTCATTTCCCTAATATATCATCTTTTCTCAATTTTTCTCATTCTTCTATTTCATCTCAATATCGATTGGTTACATTATGTTTTCACATCTCATGTCACCTATTTCCACATTTCTTTTCATATACAATACTTTACTCAATTGCATTGATACATCAATAAAATTCACATTATCCATATCACAACATATAACTCATTCATCAACAATGTATCAAGTAACTTAACACATTTTTAACTAAATGTGTTAAGTCCCAATGTCATATAAATGTATGCAATCATTCAAAGTTTGTACTTACCTCTAAAAGCAACAACACCACTCTAATAACTCCTCTTCCAAGATAACTATCAACACTTGAATAAAGGTAGCTCAACTCTCTTCAAAACCTAATCCAAAGGTGATCATACACACTCACTTAGAGATACACAAGAAGAAAATAAGAAAGAGAACTATATAGGGCAAACTCTACACTTGACACGCTCAACAACACGTTTAGGATATATTTAGGATTTTATATCCTAATAACATAAACATTAATAATCTCTTTAATTCCTTTCCTTAGTTTGTTAATTAGCTTAACTAGAAATAACTATTATTATAGTGTTACATAGTAATAATAACCTTAATTATCATATTACTTAATTATTTTAAATAATTCATTTTCACAAGGATATGCTTTTACTTGTACTAAAAGTAACTTAACTTAATTAAGGTATTATTAATTCATATATTTCCTTCTAGTCCCATAATCCATGTCTAACACCTCTTCCTTCTTTACTTTGACCTTTATATTTTCAACATATACACACCACTTTCCTTTATGTTTGTTTATGGTAAGGTTTGTACACTTATCATTGATGGTGGTATTATTAATGATACGAACCAGCCACGAGGTAAGGATCCATTGGTGCTTCCAAATGGGCCATTGACTAGGAGCAGAGCTAAGAAGTTTGGAGCAGCTATGAGATTGCATATTCAAGATCAAATTTCAAAGGAAGTGACTGAAATGGCAATGGAAAAGTGCACAATAGAGCTTGAATAAGGCACACCAAAGCTGATTATGATGCTTAGTGTGGAAGCTAAAGGCTAGCTAAAGAGGTCCAAAGTGCAAGAAAGGTCCATGGGGGTTCATATAAAGCCTTGGGAAGCAATTTAATGCCCATGGATAGCCCAAATAGTGTGGGGCGTGTTCTTATGTTGAAGGGATTTAGTTTGGTTGTTTCCATACTTTATATTTTTCTTAGTGGATTAGGATTTTGTTTCCATACTTTATATTTTCCTTAGTGGATTAGGATTTTGTTTCCATACTTTATATTTTCCTTAATGGGTTAGGATTTTGACTTTGTAGCTTTCCTTTTCCCATTAGAATTAGGGTTTCGGATTTATGTGTGCCTTTTAGTATAAATAGGGCCTTATTTTTCTTGTAAGGGGACTTTTGACATATTATTATTAAAGATTTTCGAATTCTTCTACAAGTTCTTCTTGTGAATTTTCGTGTGAGAGAGATTAGAGTGGATTCTTTAATTCTTTCTTTGCATCAAGAATTAGGTTTACTTATCAACGAGAGTTGTGGCATTTTCCTTCTTCTTACCAACTAAATCCTTCAATCATAGTGAGTTCGCGTCTCTTTATAGGCGTTGGGTTCCTTAGGAGGTGATTATCAAGTTTCAAGGAGTTCTCTACCATTGTTATACGTTGGGTTTGCTGCCATCGTTGCTAAGGGTCCGCGTCATTTGGTATCAGAGCCTTGCTATAAGGTAATTTTTATCTACTTTGTCTTTCTAGGGTTTGTTAATTTAGGTCTTTTAAGTTTCTGCGTTTTAGGGTTCTTAGAGAGTCTAGTCTTTAATTTTTGAAAAAAAGAGTCATATATCAAAATTCGAAAAGCCTAAAGATTGTTCAAAGAGTAATTCAAAAACTAGGAAAAGGAGTCTGATTGAATTTTGAAACCTAGGCCTTGCATCTGAATTGGATTCAAAAACAAGATTAGGGTTCTTGAAAGAAAGCGAAAGCTAGAGTTTTTGTTCAAGTTTGATTTCAATTTGATTTTGAGTGAATCTGGGGTTGCGAATTAAGTCCAGATTTTGAAAAGTTCTTGGGAGTAAATTAAGTCCCGAATCAAGGGGATAGTGAGAGGAAGCAAAAAAAAGAGAGTACAAAACCACCTCAATAAAAATTGTTTGATATTCTTTCTATTTGGGTGCTAAGGATCAGATCTAGGTGGGTGAGAAGTAATAAAATTTTTTTGGGCGAAAAATTTCACCTTTTGAGGGGCTTTTGGAATTCAAAAATCAGACCTTAATATTCATGTTATTTGAGTGTTATAGGTGGGAATTAGAGTCTAGAAGCTAGTATTTTGGGTAGAATTGATTAGGTCCATAAAGCAGCTTGCCAAGTGTGGGTTGTTTTTGATTCATTATATCCAAATTTGTCTTGTTTATTGGCTTCATTGTTTCTGATTTCTTTATCTAGCTTTTAATTCCATCAAATTGCTAAGTATCATTTGCTTGTGTCGATACTTGGTTTTATATCGTGTAGTGAAAATTACCTTGCATTGCCTCTGGATACTTGTCTTGTTTTCTATCTAGTTCTAGGATTTAGGTTCTAGTTTCTTGAACGACTTGACAATTGTTGGTTGGTGAGCTTGGTTCTGAAGTGCAATCAAGGAAGACAAGAAAAGTGAGGTAATTCTAAATACTTGAGTGAATTTCGATTATTACTAATCTTGTTTCTTTGAGTTTGTTTGTTTGTTAACATGGCTGGAAAAGGAGAAGAGACTAGCAAGGAAGGAGCTATGGCCGAAAGCTTGGCTAGGCTTAATGAGACTTTGGCAGCAATGCTTGGTCGAATGGAGATGATGGATGATAGATTGCAAGAGAATGCAGCACGACAAGTGCAACAAGGGCAGCCGGCCACACATCCAAATCCCATAATGCAAGCAAGAAGAGTGCTTAGGAGAGGAGTGTAAGGAAATCTTGAAGCCCTAGAAGCAGCTGAAAGGGTAGAAGATGAAGATGAAGGTGGAAATCAACCTACCACTGATGGTGACCATACTTCCATCAAGATGAAGATTCCTTCCTTTGAAAGGAAGAACAATGCAGAAGAGTTCATATAATGGGAAAGGAAAGTTGAGCAGATTTTCGAATGCCATAACTACACCGAAGAGAAGAAATCAGTTTTGGCAGCCGTAGAGTTTAATGCTACCTTTTGGTGGGATCAATTGAAATCTAATAGAAGAGGGAAATGTATGAGGCCTATTCCTGAATGGTCAACCTTGAAAGAACTAATGAGAAGCCGATTTGTACCATCTCACTACATTCGGGATTTGTACAATCGACTAGCAAGACTAGTTCAAGGTGGAAGAAGTGTGGAAGAGTACCACAAAGAGATGGAGATGATCATGGCTAGGGAAAATATTGATGAAGACAAGAAGATGTCATGATTTCTTGGGGGATTGAATTTTAACATAGCCAATGAATTGGAGATGTATGAATTCAACATAATGGAAGAGTTAGTTCAAAAGGCCATTGTAGACCCTTAATTTTTGACCCAATCCGATCCAATATGCTTTATTTAGTCCAAAATGATTTTTGTTGTTTAATTGATCCAAAATAATTTTAATTAAATAATTTTTACCTTAGTATCTAATTTTTATTAATAAAAATGAAAATAAAAAATAAAAAAATAAAATAAAAATCGGAGTCGGGAAAAAAAAATTGGCAGTGAAAAGTAGTCGCGCGGGCTCGTCGGGCCAGCAGCAACTCGCCCGCAGGAATTTCCTGCAGGCGAAATAGCTTCCCGCAGGAAATTCCTGCGGGCTGGCATGCTGGCGCGCCCACGGCTGACACGCCCACTGGCCCGTCAGCACAGTTTTTGCTAGCGCAAATTTTTTTGACTCAATTTTTAGAATTCTAATCCAATTAGGTTTTAATTTCTTTTTTTATTATTATTACTTACCTTAATTAATTAGGAATAAACAACCTAAAAACCACTATAAATAAGGACTAATTAAACCTAATGAGAGGAGGAAAAAAAATACACAGTGACTTTAGGATTTGAAACCAAATCAAGGAAGGAAAAGGAAAAACTCAATTCAATTGATATTAATAGCAGCAGTAGCACGACAAAAGGGAGGAGAATTCAAAGGCAATCAAAGCTTGTTTTTGGAGCTAGTTCATCCAAGAAGAGTTATTTTTTGGAGATCCAACAAAAGAAGGTATGTTTTAATTCTTTTGATTTATATGTTCACAGTAGCAAAATCCACAAAATTTAAGTTTTCAAATAAAAAATCTTAGAGCTTTATTTTAATTTTTCCAAGATTTCAACACTAAAACGTGAACTTCTTTTCTAGAAAGACTTAAAATTGTTATTTTTTCTTCTTAAAAATCTTTAAACTCAAATTGAACATACTTTTCAACAAAACCAAAATAAAATTCTGTTTCATTTAAGATTTTAAAGCAGGCTCTTTTTCACTCAAAAAACCTTAAAAAAACATCTTTTCTACTTATAAAAACTTCAATCCATGTGTTTAAATTCATAAAATCTCATAAAATATCAAATTACTTTTTTAAAACCTTAAAAATTATACTTTACCCGAGAATCCAATTTCAAAGCCTAAAATCCAAAAATCATCTTTTAAACCTAAAATAATGAACCCTAACCCTTTAAAACCTTAAACCCTAACTTTTTCTAAACCTTAAACCCTTTAAAACATAAAAAAACATAAAAACATAAAAAAATCAAAAAAAAGTCACAGTAGCTTAAATCATTATTTAAAATCATGAATTAAAAATATTTCAAAAGTGTCTAAAACTCAAGTTTTATTATTTCATTATTCAAATCTTAATTTGTTTAATCAAAGTGTCTTGAAAACCTTTAAAAAACATAAAATCTAATCTATTTTGATTACCTAAAATGTCACGGTAGCTTAAACTTTAGAATTTCCAAAGCCTTAACACATGAGATAAATAACCCTAAATAGAAATAGTAGCTATACTTGAACTTTTATTTGTTTTATTCAATTCCATATTTATTTATACCTTGATTTATTTCTTATACTTTAATTTATTTGATTTTAATACTTGATTTATTTAATTTATCATGGATGGATGTTTGTTTTATATTTTGGTTAATACTTTTAATGAATGATTTATTTATTATGGATGACTATTTACTTTTATCAATCAATTTAGACTTCCAAAAGTTGTAAGAGGTATGTTTCCACTTGGTGGGTACCTCATTAGTTAAACATCATGCAATTTAATTTTCTTTTCTATTTTATAACTTATGTAAAGGGCATGTTTCTACCTTGTGGTGGGTGTCCTATCTAGGCATGTGATGTAAGGACATGTTTCCATCCTGGGATGGGTGTCCATTTATTTGTTTTATTTTGTTTGGATATTATTTTGATTTTAATACAATGATGCTTTCTTTTTATTGTGTGTAATATGGATAATATTGTTATATTTAAAAATTTTATAATATTAAGACCTGTAAAGGAGGCCGGTTCCAATGAACTGGGCGTTGTGGGGGTGCTGGGCCATTTCTCACCTTCCCCACACGTACCCAACTTTCCGAACCCATTAAGGGGTTGGGGATTCCTTAGGAATCGAGTCATCCACCCCTTTATTTTTCCCGGCCTGTCCGGGTGGGGACTCCATTTTCTCCGGACTTAGGTCTGTGTTCTCTAAGGCCCCGAGCCTAAACAGTGCTGAAGTTGCAAGAACCATTCCACCGGGAGTGGGGGAGAAAATCCCCGCTCACAGTGGCGACTCCACTGGGGATAAGAGAAGTTGATTCCGTTGGTCGTTATATTATTCTATTCTTTCTTATAATGATATTATCCATTGCATCATCTTAGATTGCATCGTGTGTGTGAGTTAGGACGCCCGTGTTACCCGTGTTATGTTATGTAAGGGATACCATGTAACACCCCCACACCCAATACATGCACACTACATACACCACAATATAGTATACATGTATCGAATATAGGAATGCTACGTATTTTTCTTAACATTCAAGAACACCTTTTTAAATGATATCATAATCTTTTTCAGTATACAATATAGATAATAAGTAATTAACTTGTAAAATAAAACAAAGTAGATATAAATATGTTTATTTAGTACGCAGCGGAATTTATAAAATAGTTACATATATGAAAGCATTTAAATCCATATTTAAATAAATATATATATATATTCACATTATAAACAATATTTACAAAATATAAAGAAGTTATACATGATTGACAGCTTTCTCTGATCTTTAAGTCCCAAAATAAACTCTTCAATTTCTACTCTCACTCGGTCTCGAGGAGCTCTCGGGTTCAACTCTGTTACCTGCGCGATCAACACTATCGCACTAAGCCAACGGCTTAGTAAGACAAATCATGCTAATATTATGCTCTAGTGTAATGCAATGTCACACATGTTATCAATAAAGGCAATAACATAGGTGAAAAGCTAACATCACACCTTTGCACATCACAAATCACAACCATATAAACATACCACATTTCAACATCTTTCCATCTCCTTCATTAATCAATCAAGTTATCATTCATGACTCACATTAAACAAAGACAAGCATGGGCCCAAAACACACTAATATGCTATTCAATTTTCAGAGTTAATGCTTTGGTTTTGTTATCACATTTATCATTATCATAATCCCAACTAGGCTTCAAGGATTTAGGTTCAACCAAGCTTCAAGGGGAGCAAAGCATGCTAAGCATCAACCCAACTTGGCTTCAAGAACCAATCCAACCTAGCTTCAAGGGTTGCAACATCTCAATTAGGCTTCAAGGATCAAATCCAACCTAACTTCAAGAGATTGTTACCATTATTAGGCATGCCACCAACAACATACTCTGAAAATGGAATAACACATTAGCCACACAATTCAATTATTATTTAATTATCATTTCCATTCTCAATTCTCATCATCATTTAGGCAACATGCCTTATTTCTTTCAATTGCATCAACATAGCCAATCACAATGGCTTCAATTACATTTGCATCATTATCACCAAACACATTGATCTTACATCTCACTATATCTCAAATCACAATTCGTGTTATTCACATAGCATCATCATTGGTATAACATTTCAAGATACATTATTCCTATAACACATTGCCATTCACAAGTTTACAATGCATAATACCTAACCTTAATCATGTAATATCATATGCATTATTGATACCACATTTCAAAGTACATATCATATTACCATTCACAATGCATGTAGCCTAACATTGTTCATATGCTTCATCATTATCATCAAATGTGTGCTAACATCTCAACATCATATGAATGTATGTTCCACATACATTTGTTTGGATCATTATTGTTTTAAATGTGTTTATGTTTAGGTTTAGGTACAAAAATACCTTTGGAGAATCAAACCAATGCAAGAAAAACAAATAATAAAAACCTTAACTAACACATTTGAGGGACACGGGCAGCACACTTGAGGGACACGGCCAAGCTTGTGGCCGTGTCTCTCAACACAATTTTGGCAGTAGCAAACACATGCATAAGACACGGCCGTGTCTCTCCAAAATCAATCCAACACGGGCTAAATTTCCTTGACTTGGCCGTGTCTCTCATGAATTGGCCGTGTCTCTCCTTGCTTTTGGCCGTGTCACTCATGAACAACACCCTAACCAAAGCCAACACTCTTTCAATTGCATTCACACACTTTTTGCAAAACATTAATCTCATTCAAATGGATACAATCAATAACATAAACACATATCTTACACAATCATCACAATAATCACTTTAACAACACATTAACATTACATTTAAACACAACTACTTCAAAACCCTAAATCCAACATCATTCATAATCTTTCAAAATCAACATCCACCACTTCCAACAACAACACCTATTTAACCTCTTAACTTAAAACCAAATTTAACACTTGAAAACACATCACAAACGCCTCTCATCATCAAATCAACAAACCCTAATTCACTTCAAATACCACTACAAAAGAATAAAAGAAATCAAAGAAAAGAACTTACCAAAGTTGTTGAATTCCACAAATCTCCAACTTGATTCCTTGATTCTCTCTTCAATCTTGATTTTGGAACAACAAAAATCAACTCTTGTTCTTTGGTTTTGGAGAGCCGGCCACCACTAAGGAAAAGAGAATAAATGAAAATAAATAAAGTCAACTTCCTCTTCTTCTTTAAATCTCCACCAAGAGATTTCCAAAAGAAAATTACCTCAATGCCCTTAACCATTTGCTCTAACTCTCTTTTAACTTATAAGCCCATTTAGGTAATTTCATATTCAACAACATAAATATCTCTTCCCCCTTGACTCTTCATTTGACCAACTTATATGTTATATATATTACAATATAATCAACATATACACTTTCCTTTAATTCTTTTCTCTTGCAAATTGACACCTACATTAAATCCAATTTTTAAAACAACAACAACAACAACAACAACATTCAAAACTTCTAGGGCATATATGGGGATATTACATACCATACTTTCACTCAAGGTATGGAGATTGAGCATGGCATAACCACTCATAGCCTCGTACCATTTGGTATATACTTGCTATGAGAACCTAAGCCTTTTAACCCAAAGACTAAAGCTCATGTAATTGGCCTAGTTACTTTCCTTAGGTTTTACCCTAAATGCATGTTGTATGACTATGGTTAGTTTATCTTAGTCTAAATCATGGCCTATTTGGTTTGTTCTTTTTCTAATATGACCTAAGTATATTGTAAGTTCAAAATAAATTTTTCTTTAAAATCCAAAAGACCAAACTATCTTTCAAAACTTTTCAAAATGGCCTTTGGACATAAGACTTTTCTAAAAACAAATCAAAAATTCTTTGGCTCATGGCCCAAATACTAAGCTCAAAATCCATTTTTCTAAAATCTTTTACAATGGGCTTAGAAACAAAACTATTTTCACCCAACCTTTTCTTTCAAAGAGCTTGTAAAAATATTTAAGTCAATTATGAAATACCATAAATCAATTGTGGGCCTAGTTTACATCAAGAATAAATTAACCATGGGCTTGTTTTTGGCATGAACCATTAGTTACTCTTTCCAAGTGAGAAATCTATTAATAATAAACCTCTTAATTTTGTTTTAATCCAACATAGCATAAAAGCTACTTTGGTTGGTTGAATGGATTAAAACCTAATTAATAGGAATTATCATGGATGGATTTCCATTTTCGAAAATATAACTATTAGTTGAAACGTTTGAGGGAATTATTCGAAAGCAAGATACCCCATATTGGTATTTTGTTAACCATATGCCTAGGAAAAGAGACTCTCCATTCGTGTGTGGATGTTATAAGGTTGGAAGGAACATCCTAATTTGTTCTTATTTGTTTGCACATACATGCATACATGCATACATTTGCATCTCATATCATTGGTCCTCTCTGGCTAACAGCCCTGGATTACGAAAGTTCAAAAGCTTACAACCTGCGCTGGAGACGAAGTATCTAGCAACGACTCAATCACTTGCTCACCAAAGACAATGGAGCCCGAACAAATTCAAAGAATGGTGGATGAAGCCCTCAATGCCAAGATGGAAGAAATCAAAGAGGCCCTAGCTGAGACCATGAAGAACCAATTGATTGCAATCTTAGAGAATCATGCCGAAGCATCTGCTAGCACTAAGAAACCAAAGGATAAAGGGAAGACTAAAGTTAATGAAGTGGCTTTTGATGATGGAAAGGTGGTCATTGATGATGATGATGATTGGGCTCAATACTACCAAGAGGTTCAAGAAAAGAAGAAAGAACCGAAGGTTGTCGAGAAAACAACTATTGAAAAGACGGAGACATCTGATGTTGAAAAGATGATTGCTGATTTAGAAAAGAAATTTGAGAAGAAGCTGAAAACTGAAGAGATGTTCGAAGTTGACAAGTTATTTGAACAAGATGATGAGGTCCCTTATAAATTCAAGATGCCCTCCTTTGCAAAGTACAACGGCACCGGAAATCCTCATCTTCATGTGAAGCAATATATCACTGCCATGCAGTCTGCCCGAGCTACTAAGGCTCAAACCCTAAGGTACTTTATGCTCTCATTGGACCCTGTTGTCCAAAATTGGTTCAATACCTTAGATGATGAAACACAAAAGAGCTGGGATCTACTTTACAAAGCCTTTATCCAACAATATGGATATAATGTGGAATTGGAAGTTACCTTGATGGAAGTGGAATCCATTAGGCAAAGGCCGAATGAGAATTTTGTAGACTATGTCAAGAGATGGAGAAACAAGGCTGCTTTACTCAAGAAGAGGCCCAATGAATCCGATAAAATAAGGATGATTGTGAGAGGGGTGTTACCTAGTCTTCGTGAAAGGATGTCTCATACACTCATCCATGATTTCAAAGACCTTCTTCAAGCTGGTTTACAAATTGAAGAATGGGACAGGGAGAAGAGCAGATTTGCAACGAAAAGGAATGAGAAAGGGAGCTATCAACCTGGTAGCCAAAGCATGCAAAAAGCCATCGGTGTTAATGCTACTAACCAAGGAACAAGGAGACAATTTTTAAAATTGGGAAAACCGATGTCCTGGGTTCTCAACAAGCTTCAAAGAAAGGGAATGCTACAACCCTTAAATCCTAGTCCTTTGCCTAATCCTCTCCCACCTAATTTTGACACCAAAGCATTTTGTCAATTTCATCAAACGCAAGGACATGACACGGATAGATGTGTGAGATTGAGACATGAGATCCAAAACTTAATTGATAATGGGAAGCTACCCAAGCCCAACAAGCCAAACACCAAAGATAACCCATTGCCAAAGTTCAATAGAGTGCCACCACCATCAACTTTCATGATTGGAGGAGGTCTGCATGAGGATTTTGTCATGTCTTCTTTTCAAGATATGGGAGGAGAAGCAATCAAAGAAGAAGAGGAATTTAATGAAGCCAAACAAGCTATGATTGGTAGGGAAGTAGCAATTTGTGTGGTCAATAGGTTTTGGGATTCAAGTGATAGTGATGATGATATCATACCAAAGAAGAAGGAGTGGACTTGGTCTGAGCCCGAAGAAGATGAGGTGATGAATACTAGATCCGGTAAGCCTTATGCAAGGCCACCACCTAAGGAGGTAGAAACTAATAAGGGGAAGGAAGTCAAAGTGGAAGAAGATGATGCTGTACTCAAACAATTAAAAAGAACCCAAGCAAGTGTTAGCATTTGGGACCTGTTAGCTACTTCTAAAAAACACCGAGAGACTATGGCTAAAGCCTTTGCTAGCATGCCGATTTCTACCTCTACAACACCGGAGGAGTTGATTAACTTCATAAAAATTGGGGAAGTAATGAAATGTGAAGAGGTTCAACAGAAGAGCGAAGTTAGTATGGGAGCAGTTTCTTTTTCTGATGCAAACTTACCATAGGAAGGGAGAGACCACATCCGCCCTCTCTTTATCAAAATAGAAGTCAAGGGAAAGAGGACTCCTTGTGTAATGGTCGATGATGGGTCCGCCATAAATGTTTGTCCACTTAAGATACTACTAAAGCTAGCCATGTCAACAAGAGATTTAAACCCAACCGAGGTGACAATTCGTGCTTATGACAACACTAAGAGGCATGCCGAAGGGACTTTCAAAGCAGCCGTCAAGGTTGGTCCAATTGAATCTATTGTGGAGTTTGTTGTTTTAGACATACCAGTTACCTTTGCCTTACTCTTGGGATGACCATGGTTTCACCCTCTTGGTGGAGTTCCTTCCACCCTTCATCAAAAGATCAAATTTCCCAACGAAAATGGGACAGTGGTCATTGAAGCTGAAGATAATGAGATTGTTAATGCTCTAATGGTTGAGAGGCCTCTCAATGGTTTTCAAGTAGCTTTAATCTCTGATGATGAAACAGTGGGCTCCAAAGTCTTGAATATGATGAAGAACATGAATTACCTTCCCGGAGCTGGCCTTGGAAAGGGTAAAGCCGGTTTAACAAAATTACCAGATTTTAAAACTCAAACTTCCAAGAAGGGGTTGGGATATGATGAAGCCAATAATGTTCAACCAAAGAAGAATGAGAAGATGAGCTTCCCACCACTTGAAGAGATCTTTGTCAAAGCTCCAACTATTGAACCACTCCAAGGAAAGCCCGAGCCAATCATGTTCATGGGTAAGTTAATTCCTGGTTTTAAAATTTTTGCAGATGTTGCTGAGTTAGTGGAGCAAGTGAAGAAAAAGCTCACCGTGTCAACCAACAAAGAATCCACTCCAAATGAGAAGAATGAAGCTGCCCAAAAAGCCAAAAAGACTCTGGAAGAGATTGCTGCCATGGTTGAAGAGAAGTTTGAAGACATCCTGCTTCATGATTCTGAGAACAATGATTTTGATTTTAATTTGTCTGTTTTGTATGAGGATGATGATGTTTTCTTTTCCAAAATGAATGCAATAAAATCTGATTTTGCTTACTTGTGTGATGTTTCTCCTGATGGTTGCATACATTCAAATAGCAGTTACATGAGCATCTTTAATATTAATTCTGTTAACACACAATCATTAAATTTGGGGACAACTGAAAACCCTAAAAACATTAGCATAGCATCTGACCTTACTCCTGATGAGAGAGAGAGATTTGAAAAATATTAAAAAAATATGAAGAAGTGTTTGCTTGGTCTTATGAAGATATGCCTGTGATAGATCGAGACATAGCCGAGCATCATATTCCTACTTACACTCACACTAAACCTGTTAAACAAAAGCTTAGACGATTAAGACCCGAATGGGCTGAATTGGTTAAAGAAGAGGTCACTAAGCAAATACAAGTGAAGTTCCTTGAAGTGATAGAATACCCAGATTGGCTAGCCAACATAGTACCTGTGCCAAAGAAAGATGGGAGGATAAGGGTCTGCGTGGACTATAGAGATTTAAACAAGGCTTCCCCTAAGGATGATTTTCCTTTACCTCATATAGATGTACTCATTGATAGTGCAGCCTCTAGTGTGCTACACTCGTTTGTGGATGGATTTTCCGGATACAATCAAGTGTTAATGGCCCAAGAGGATAAAGCCAAAACTGCCTTCACTACAACATGGGGTATATTTTGTTATAGGGTGATGCCTTTCGGCTTAAAGAATGCTGGAGCAACTTACCAAAGGATGGCCACCACTTTAATTCATGACATGATGCATAAAGAGGTTGAAGTATATGTTGATGATATGATGGTGAAGTCGAATACAAGGGAGCTACACTTCCAGAACTTGGAATTATTCTTCGATAGAGCTTTGAAGTATAAGCTCAGATTAAACCCAAAGAAGTGTGTATTTGGTGTTACCTCAGGTAAATTGTTGGGACATGTGATTGGTCTGAATGGCATTGAGATTGATCCTGACAAAGTCAAAGCAATCAGGGATATGCCAGCCCCGAAGACGGAGAAAGAAGTTCGGGGATTTATTGGTAAACTGCAGTACATTAGCAGTTTTATAGCAAAACTCACAACAATTTGTGAGCCTATCTTCAAGTTGCTTAGGAAGAATCAGCCGGTCGTATGGAACGAAGAATGTCAAAAGGGCTTTGATCGAATAAAGGAGTATTTGTTGAATCCACCTGTTTTGAAACCACCTAAACCCGACAAACCTCTATTACTATACTTAGTGGTAGAAGAAGAGTCGATAGGAGCCATGCTAGCACAAGCAGATGAGTCGGGGATTGAGCATGCAGTCTACTATTTGAGTAGAAAGCTCTTACCTTATGAAATTAAGTATAGTATTATTAAAAAGACATGTATAGCCGTGGTTTGGTCTTCTAAGAAGTTGCGGCATTATTTTCAATCATATAGTGTGCAAGCAATTTTCAGGTTGGATCCAATGAAATACTTAAGGGAGACACCTTCTTTAATTGGGAAATATGGACGATGGTTGATAATACTAGAAGAATTTGAGATCGAGTATGTAACCAGAAAAACAATCAAAGGTAGAGCAGTGGCAGAATTTTTGGCTCAACAACCATTACCTGAAAGTGAAGAGGTGATCTCAGAATTTCCATATGAACATTTAGAAGCAATTGAAGTACAAGGGTGGAAAATGTATTTTGATGGAGCAGCAAATAGGAAAGGAGCAGGTTTGGGAGTTATATTAGAATCGCTTGAAGGGGAACTCATCCCTTTAGCCAAAAAGTTGAAATTTAGGGCAACCAATAATATGGTGGAGTATGAAGCTTGTATTTTCAGTTTGGAAACCTTAATGATTATGAAGGTAGATAAGGTGGAAGTTTATGGTGATTCGTTGTTAGTAGTATCCCAAGTAAATGGAGAGTGGGAGTTGAAAGAAGAAAAATTGAAACCATACCATTATTACCTGACCATGATAAAGAAGAACTTTAAGGAGTGTAGGTTTGTACACTTGTCAAGAGAAGAAAATCAGATGGTTGATGCCCTAGCCACATTGGCTTCGGTTTGGGAAGATCCTGTTAACCTATTCCTTAAGCCTCTGATCTTGACCAGTTCATCAACTCCTTGTTATGAATATGAAACAATCATGGAAATTGATACAGACCATGATGCATGGTATGATACCATAAGGAGATTTTTGGAAGAAAGAGAATACCCGCTAGTGGCAACGAAGAGGGAGAGAAAAGCCATAAGGAGGTGGTCACTGCAATACATTACCTTCCATGGGGAGTTGTATCGAAGATGGCCCGATGGTGTGCATTTGAGATGTTTAAGAAAGCTCGAAGTGGAGCGCATCATGTTAGAAATACATGCGGGAAATTGCGGTCCGCACATGAGTGGTTTGGCCCTAGTTAAGAAGATTATTCGACAAGGTTACTATTGGTTGACCATAGAGAAAGACTGTATCGAGTTTGTCAAGAAGTGCCAACAATGTCAGATGTACGGTAACTTGAATCATATGCCTCCTGAAGAACTACATTCAATGTCTTCACCCTGGCCCTTTGCCACCTGGGGTATTGACATTATAGGAGAAATACATCCAACAGCTTCAAACGGGCACCGTTTTATTGTGGTAGAAGTTGATTATTTTTCAAAATGGGTTGAAGCCAAATCCTTCAACAAGCTGGGTGCAAGTCAAATGGCTAGGTTTATAGAAAAGAACCTCATCTGCAGATATGGGGTCCCGCACAGTGTGATATCAGACAACAGGGTACAGTTTCAAGGGGCAGTTAAGGATTTATTCTCCAAGTACCAAATCCATCATCACCGATCTTCTCCTTATAGACCAAAGGCTAATGGTGCAGTGGAAGCAACAAACAAGACAATTAAGCAAATTCTGTCCAAGATGACCAAGACTTACAGGGATTGGTCAGAGATGCTTCCCTTTGCTTTATGGGGATATAGTGTAACACCCCCATATCCAATGCACACACACCACAACCACAACAATGTAGCATATGTGCACCAAACATAGGAATGCTACATTTCTCTTAACATTTAGAACACTTTAAAACTTGATACAATACCCTTATCATCATACATTATAGAAAAATAGATCATTTACTTATAAAACAAAACATATTAGTTATGTATAAATATATATATATATATATTTAAATATTACACAGAGGAAGTTATAAAATAATTACATATTTACACATTAAACATTTCTTTACAAAATATAAAGAAGTATACATGATTGGCAAGTCTGCTTTGATCTTTAAGCTCCCAAAAATGGGTTCCTCAAGGTCTACTCTCACTTGGTCTTGAAGAACTACCGGGTTCAACTCTATCAACTCTATTACCTGCGCGATTAAACACTATCGCGCTAAGCCAACGGCTTAGTAAGATAAAACATGCTATTGGTATGCTTTAATACAATACAATGTCAATTCTCAATTCATATTATACATGTAACCATTTATATGCAAAGCTAACATCATACCTTTACATTTCATAATTCAACATATAAATATATGCATATCACATTTCAACATCTTTTCTCATACTTCATTAACTAATCATTAAACAATCCATAAACAACACTAAACAAAGACAAGCATGGGCTCAAGACACACTAATATGCAATTCAATTTTCAGAGTTAATGCTTTGGTTTGTTATCACATTTATCAATATCATATACCCAACTAGGCTTCAAGGATCAAGTTCAACCAAGCTTCAAGGGGAGCAAAGCATGCTAAGCTTCTACCCAACTTGGCTTCAAGAACTAATCCAACCTAGCTTCAAGGGTGGTAACATCTCAATTAGGCTTCAAGGATCCAATCCAACCTAACTTCAAGAGATTGTTACACTTATTAGGCATGCCACCAACAACAAACTCTGAAAATGGAATAACACATTAGCCACACAATTCATTTAGATTTCATTCTCAATTCTCATTATCATTTAGGCAAACATGCCTCATTTATCTCCATTGAATCACATTAGCCAATAACAATGGCTTCACATTTTATTTCACAATATAACACTTCATTATTCAAGTGTATATTTATCTCATCCATGATCACATTATATCTCATATAGCATCATTCATCATAGCCAAACACAATGGCATTGTCTCATATCATGTCTTATTTGAATTATCATTTCATCTTTGATACAACATTTCAATATACATTACTCATGAACCACATTACCATTCAAAGTGCATAACAACATTGCTAAATCTCAACAATGCAATTAGGGCAAAACACAATTGATATGATTCATAGCTTTATGATCTTCCACATTCATTTGATTAGATCATTCTTGTGTTTGAAACATGTTTATAATGTTCATATTTAAGTTTAAAAACAATGGAACCTTTGAAGAATCAAAACAATGTAAAAAGAAACAAAGTATAAAACAATGTGTAATTCATTTGTAGGACACGCCCAACCCATTTGATGAACACGCCCAGCCACTTGATGGAACACGCCCGTGTCACTAACAACAAAAGAGACAGTAGCCAATTCAAACAATTGACACGCCCATCACCTTTGATGGACACGCCCGTGTCTCTCCAATGCATATGGCCGTGTCACCCATCAACACAACCTTAACTAAAACCAACACTTTCTCAATTTCACTCAAACACAATATTCATCATATAACATGTTTCAAGTGAACAAAATCAATGTTCTAACACATTTTCATCACAAGAATTACTTCACAACACATTAATATAACAATTAAACACATATCATCTCAAAACCCTAAAATCAACACTCTTCTCCATTCTTCCAAATCAACATCTCCACCATTTCCAACAACAACCTCTAATTAAACTCATAACTTAAAATCAATTAAACACTTGAAAACACAACACAACACATCTCAAACCCACCAAATCACAAAATCACCAAACCCTTATTCACTTCCAACAAAACTTCCAAATAAACAAAGAAAACAAGAGAATACTTACCTTAGAAGAAGAAATTCCACCAATCCTTTGTCAAAACCTTGGATTGCTTCTTCAATTCACTTCTAGCATCAAGAACACTTATCTTTCCCTTTTGTTAATGGAGAGCCGGCCACTTCATGAAGAAAGAAGAAAATGATGAAGACACAAAGTCAATTTTTGCTTTTAATCTCCACCAAGTATTCTTATCCAAGCAAATACCAAAATGCCCTCAATCATATAACTAACTTTTTGTCTTATCTAAGCCCTTATATGTAATTACACACTTAACACAAAAATATCTTCTTCCACTTAACCAACACTTTGACTCTTCATTTGACCAATTTATATGTTATATATATCATCATATACATAACATATACCATTCTCTCTAAACCCTAAATCTTTCCCAATACACATATACACAAGCATTCTCCTCCCAATTTCTTTTCTTATCCCATCATATACATTCAATCCAATATATAACAATAACAACAACAATAACAACAACAACAATATGCAAAACTTCTAGGGCATAAATGAGGATATTACATATAGGACGAGTGTGTGAACACCTATTGGAATGACACCGTTCTCTTTGGTTGTCGTAAGCAAACTCCACAAGCGGTAGAAATCTGTCCCAACTTCCAGAGAAATCGATGACACAGCTCCTTAACATGTCTTCAATAATCTGTATCACCCTCTCTGACTGCCCATCTGTCTGAGGATGGAAAGCAGTACTGAAGTGTAGTCGAGAACCCAAAGCACTATGCAAACTCTTCCAAAACCTTGAAGTAAACCTGGGGTCTCTATCAGACACTAAAGAAGTTGGAACACCATGCAACTTTACAATCTCATGGATATACAGCTCAGCCAACCTCTCCAAAGAGTAATCCATCCGCACTGGAAGGAAATGAGCTGTCTTAGTCAATCTATCCACAATCACCCATATGGCATCATGCTTCTTTTGTGTCAATGGCAAACCAGACACAAAATCCATCGTCACTCTATCCCACTTCCATTCTGGCACTGACAACGGTTGCAACAACCCGGTTGGAACTTGGTGCTCTGCTTTAACCTTCTGACAAGTGAGACATTTCGATACAAACTCAGCAATGTCTCTTTTCAACCCAATCCACCAATAATGCTGTCTCAAATCATGATACATCTTCGTATTACCCGGATGCATAGCAAACATTGACTGATGAGCTTCTTCCAAAATGACCTTTTTCAAAACAGCATCATCGGGTACACACAATCTGCTCTTGAACCAGAGACTCCCATCACTTTTCACAACAAAATCTCTAGATTTTCCATTTTTGCAATCTGAAATAATCTTTTGAATCTTCATATCCGTCATCTGAGCCTCTTTAATCTGATCTAGCAAAACTGGCTTCAATTGCAACTGTGCCAACAATGCACCATCATCACAAGGTACAAAACTGACATGCAATGCTCTCAATTCAACAAGCAACGAGAGCGAATACACAGTTAAACCAGCTACAGACTTCCGACTCAAGGCATCAGCAACAACATTTGCTTTACCTGGATGATAATCAATCAAGCAGTCGTAGTCTTTAATCAATTCTAACCATCTCCTCTGACGAAGATTGGGCTCTTTCTGGACACCCAAATACTTCAAACTCTTGTGATCAGTGTAGATGAAACATTTCTCCCCAAACAGATAGTGACGCCAAATTTTCAATGCAAATACAATGGCAGCCAATTCCAAATCATGGGTTGGATAATTAAGCTCATGCGGTTTCAACTGTCGAGATGCATAAGCTATAACTTTCCCTTCCTGCATCAATACACACCCCAAACCTCTATGTGAAGCATCCCTGTAGATCACATATGGTTTGCCTTCCACAGGTAAAGTAAGAACAGGCGCTTGAGTTAACCTATCTCTCAACTGCTCAAAGCTCGCCTGACACTGATCCGTCCACAAAAATCTCACTCCCTTACGAAGCAATCTGGTGAGTGGAGTAGCTATCAGAGAAAACCCTTTTACAAATCGCCGGTAATAGCCTGCCAAACCCAGAAAACTTCTAACCTCTGTTACCGACTTGGGTGGACTCCAATTCAGAATAGCTTCAACTTTGCTCGAATCAACTCTGATGCCTTCTGCAGAAACAATATGACCAAGAAAAGCTACTTGATCCAACCAGAACTCACACTTCGACAATTTGGCAAACAATTGCTTCTCTCTCAAAATCTGCAACACAATTCGCAGATGCATATCATGTTCCTCTTCATTCCGCGAATACACCAGAATATCATCGATGAAGACCACTACAAACTGATCCAGATAGGGCCTAAACACCCTATTCATCAAATCCATAAAAGCTGCAGGTGCATTCGTCAGACCAAAAGACATAACTAAAAACTCATAATGCCCATACCTGGTCCGAAAAGCTGTCTTCGGAACATCCTCAGCTCTGATTCTTAGCTGATGGTACCCAGATCTCAGATCAATTTTAGAAAACACAGCTGCACCCTTTAACTGATCAAAGAGATCATCAATTCTAGGCAAAGGATATTTATTTTTAATAGTCACCTTATTCAATTGCCTATAATCGATACACAACCTCAAGGTACCATCTTTCTTCTTCACAAATAGCACAGGAGCTCCCCAAGGAGAAACACTGGGGCGAATAAATCCTTTGTCCAATAACTCCTGTAATTGTACTTTCAACTCCCTTAATTCTGCTGGTGCCATTCTGTAAGGAGTAATCGAGATAGGAGTGGTACCAGGCAACAATTCGATACCGAACTCCACCTCTCTCTCAGGAGGCAATCCTGGCAACTCATCTGGAAAAACATCCGGAAACTCAGCAACTGTGGCAATGCTATCAATGGGAGAACCCTTCACTCTAGTATCCACCACATGAGCAAGATAGGCTTCACACCCCTTTCTAATCAATCTCCTGGCTGCAACAGCTGAAACAAACAAAGATGCTAGCTGTTCCTGCTCATTAGATACTAATACTTCTCTACCATCAACAGTCCTCAAAGAAACAATTTTCTTTTTACAATCCACCACAGCTCCATGTCGAGATAGCCAATCCATTCCTAAGATCACATCATATTCCTTAAATGGCATCTCAATCAAGTCTCCAAGGAACTCCTCACCTTGCACCCTCACTGCACTATCTCGGTGCACCTTACTCACAACCACACTATGCCCTAACGGATTTGTCACTAACACATCAAATCCTAGGGACTCAGCATGCACATCAAAAACAGGCAAAATAGATGCACTAATATAAGAATGGGTGGAACCCGGATCAATCAAAGCAAGTACTGGAATATCAAATAAAGAAAAAGTACCAGCTATGACTGCCGATGCATCAGGCTGCCTCTGCATCACATAAATCCTCTGAGAAGATCCCACCTCCTCTGGTCTATTCTCTCTGGATGCAGAACCTCCTCTGGAACTGAACCCAACTCTGCCTCCTCTGCCAAAGCCCCTGCTTTCCAACAAGGACCACCATGTGGCCTCCCACAATGAATGCAGATGGGTAAGGTGGATCTCTGAACCATAGGGGTTGGAGCACTCGCCACTGAAGCTGCAGGTCTAAATCTCTGTCTCTGTGACTGCACTGACCTACCCACGAGTCTCTGGCTCCTACTACTCCGAGGAACAAAACTCCCTTTTCCTCTCTTCACAGAAGAAGACCCTGCCTCGAACTGGGGCCTCCTAACTTTAGTCTCTTCCTCTGAAGCAGCTGCAATAACTTGAGCTCTCTCCACACTGCGAGCTGCTGCCACAAGCTGGGAAAAATCAGTATATCTTGAACCAGCCACATGACACATAAGAGAAGGCCGCAATCCCTCCTCAAATCTCCTGCATCTATCAATCTCATCAACTATAATTCCCCCAGCATACTCACTCAACCGGATAAATTCAACCTCATACTCTGTCACGGTCCGGTGATCCTGCCTCAAATCTAAAAACTCTCTTTTCTTCCCATCTTTATACTCCCTTGGAGTATACTTCAATTCAAATTCTCTCAAAAAGTCAGCATATGACAAAGTTGGTGGATCATCCATAGAATGGGGCACTGTCTTCCACCAACTATATGCATCCTTTTGTAGCAAAGATCTTGCATAGTCAAACTTTTCCTCAGGGGTGGCTTGCAACTGAATAAATACCCTCTGAACTCTATCAAGCCACTGTTCTGCCACAGCTGGATCAACTGTACCAAAGAAATCCTCTGCTCCATATTTCCTTAGCTTATCATAGTGCCTCACTGATACTGAAGGCTGAGGGGGTGGTGGCACTGGTTGCACAGGTGCTGGTCTCATAACTTCCATCATATTCCTGAACCAAGCTGGCGGAACATCCTCACCAACTGGTCTACCCGACACCGAAGCAGGTGCCTCCTCAACACTATGAATCCTAGCTCCCTCCTCAGGAGCAACACTCTCCGCACTTCCCTCAATTGACTGCCGTGAGTGGGGATCCATTACTACCTATATCTACAAACACAGCAGATTATATCTTATTAAAGATCAAAGACTGCCAATAATAAATATGTATGTTATTCAAAAATTCACTTTTTAAGTAAAAATATTCTTTTTCTTACATTTTACCTAGGTTGAGAATCTCAAACCTAGGCTCTGATACCAAAACAATTGTAACACCCCCATATCCAATGCACACACACCACAACCACAACAATGTAGCATATGTGCACCAAACATAGGAATGCTACATTTCTCTTAACATTTAGAACACTTTAAAACTTGATACAATACCCTTATCATCATACATTATAGAAAAATAGATCATTTACTTATAAAACAAAACATATTAGTTATGTATATATATATATTTAAATATTACACAGCGGAAGTTATAAAATAATTACATATTTACACATTAAACATTTCTTTACAAAATATAAAGAAGTATACATGATTGGCAAGTCTGCTTTGATCTTTAAGCTCCCAAAAATGGGTTCCTCAAGGTCTACTCTCACTTGGTCTTGAAGAACTACCGGGTTCAACTCTATCAACTCTATTACTTGCGCGATTAAACACTATCGCGCTAAGCCAACGGCTTAGTAAGATAAAACATGCTATTGGTATGCTTTAATACAATACAATGTCAATTCTCAATTCATATTATACATGTAACCATTTATATGCAAAGCTAACATCATACCTTTACATTTCATAATTCAACATATAAATATATGCATATCACATTTCAACATCTTTTCTCATACTTCATTAACTAATCATTAAACAATCCATAAACAACACTAAACAAAGACAAGCATGGGCTCAAGACACACTAATATGCAATTCAATTTTCAGAGTTAATGCTTTGGTTTGTTATCACATTTATCAATATCATATACCCAACTAGGCTTCAAGGATCAAGTTCAACCAAGCTTCAAGGGGAGCAAAGCATGCTAAGCTTCTACCCAACTTGGCTTCAAGAACTAATCCAACCTAGCTTCAAGGGTGGTAACATCTCAATTAGGCTTCAAGGATCCAATCCAACCTAACTTCAAGAGATTGTTACACTTATTAGGCATGCCACCAACAACAAACTCTGAAAATGGAATAACACATTAGCCACACAATTCATTTAGATTTCATTCTCAATTCTCATTATCATTTAGGCAAACATGCCTCATTTATCTCCATTGAATCACATTAGCCAATAACAATGGCTTCACATTTTATTTCACAATATAACACTTCATTATTCAAGTGTATATTTATCTCATCCATGATCACATTATATCTCATATAGCATCATTCATCATAGCCAAACACAATGGCATTGTCTCATATCATGTCTTATTTGAATTATCATTTCATCTTTGATACAACATTTCAATATACATTACTCATGAACCACATTACCATTCAAAGTGCATAACAACATTGCTAAATCTCAACAATGCAATTAGGGCAAAACACAATTGATATGATTCATAGCTTTATGATCTTCCACATTCATTTGATTAGATCATTCTTGTGTTTGAAACATGTTTATAATGTTCATATTTAAGTTTAAAAACAATGGAACCTTTGAAGAATCAAAACAATGTAAAAAGAAACAAAGTATAAAACAATGTGTAATTCATTTGTAGGACACGCCCAACCCATTTGATGAACACGCCCAGCCACTTGATGGAACACGCCCGTGTCACTAACAACAAAAGAGACAGTAGCCAATTCAAACAATTGACACGCCCATCACCTTTGATGGACACGCCCGTGTCTCTCCAATGCATATGGCCGTGTCACCCATCAACACAACCTTAACTAAAACCAACACTTTCTCAATTTCACTCAAACACAATATTCATCATATAACATGTTTCAAGTGAACAAAATCAATGTTCTAACACATTTTCATCACAAGAATTACTTCACAACACATTAATATAACAATTAAACACATATCATCTCAAAACCCTAAAATCAACACTCTTCTCCATTCTTCCAAATCAACATCTCCACCATTTCCAACAACAACCTCTAATTAAACTCATAACTTAAAATCAATTAAACACTTGAAAACACAACACAACACATCTCAAACCCACCAAATCACAAAATCACCAAACCCTTATTCACTTCCAACAAAACTTCCAAATAAACAAAGAAAACAAGAGAATACTTACCTTAGAAGAAGAAATTCCACCAATCCTTTGTCAAAACCTTGGATTGCTTCTTCAATTCACTTCTAGCATCAAGAACACTTATCTTTCCCTTTTGTTAATGGAGAGCCGGCCACTTCATGAAGAAAGAAGAAAATGATGAAGACACAAAGTCAATTTTTGCTTTTAATCTCCACCAAGTATTCTTATCCAAGCAAATACCAAAATGCCCTCAATCATATAACTAACTTTTTGTCTTATCTAAGCCCTTATATGTAATTACACACTTAACACAAAAATATCTTCTTCCACTTAACCAACACTTTGACTCTTCATTTGACCAATTTATATGTTATATATATCATCATATACATAACATATACCATTCTCTCTAAACCCTAAATCTTTCCCAATACACATATACACAAGCATTCTCCTCCCAATTTCTTTTCTTATCCCATCATATACATTCAATCCAATATATAACAATAACAACAACAATAACAACAACAACAATATGTAAAACTTCTAGGGCATAAATGAGGATATTACATATAGGACGAGTGTGTGAACACCTATTGGAATGACACCGTTCTCTTTGGTTTATGGGATGGAAGCAGTATTGCCAATTGAGATTGAGATCAAGTCATTGAGAGTAGTCTTGGAAGCGAAGCTGCCTGAAACAGAATGGGTAGCAAGCAGATACACTCAGTTAGCTTTATCAGAAGAGAGAAGGCTAAAGGCACTGTATCATCACCAACTGTATCAAAAGAAGATAGCTCGGGCTTACAATAGAAGGGTCAAAATTCAAAGATTCAGGGTTGGGGATTTGGTATTGAAGCAATGTAGGCCTAATGTATCTGATCCAAGAGGGAAGTTCAGACCCAGCTGGGAAGGACCATATGTCGTGAAACAAGTCATGAGCAAAGGTGCAGTGAAGTTATCAGACATGGATGGGAATGAATTCAGTGAGCCAGTAAACATTGACAGGTTGAAGAGGTTTTTTGTATGAAAAATAAATAATAATAAAAAAAGAGAGCTCGCTAGGTTGAAAACCCAAAGAGGGTGGCCTAGGCAAAAGTTAGAGCAGTCCGCTAGTTCCAAAAACCCGAAAGGGCGGGCTAGGCAACAATTAGGGCTAATGAGAGAAAATCGTCAATTAGAAAACCCGAAAGGGCTAATTGGCAACAGGAGTGATCTTGTGTATGCTGGCTTTATGTTTGGTTGTTCCCCAATTTAATAAAACAGAATTAATGATTAAATTTGTTCTATGTGCACTGTTATAAGTATTTGACAAGATACGAATGAAATAAATAATCATAATTGCAAAAGATGATGACAAATTATCAATGGAAAAGAAGCATCTTTTATTACTTTTCATCTTAACAAAACATTTTATGAATTGACAAATGTAAAATCTATGGCAGTCGATAAGTGTAACATGCAGGCCAGCTTTGCCTCAGCCGGTCCAAGTAGTCTTCAGTTAAGCAAGGCATGTCTAGGTCAGGAACAAAGTCAGAATCATAAGGCTCAGCTCCATACTGACGCCTAAGTCAGCGAAGATCATAGCATGTACCTTGACGAAGAGCAGCAAGGGGAACGTACATCAAGTATGTGCGCATGGTAATATGAGAAATCCTCCACCAAGGTACCAACCAACGGATATTGACTTCGGAGCGTGAGTGGATCCAATCAACCCAGTCAACATAGGAAGAAGCAGGATGGAGTAGTTTCCTAGCAGAATGATGATGTGGCAGGTATCTAGCAAAATCCATGGAGGGAGTATCGAGCAAACAAAGACGCTCCTGAAGCCAAACATGCGAAGAAAGAATATATAAAAATAAAAAATAAAAGAAGGAGGTCCGCTAAGTTGAAAACCCGCAAGGGCAGCTTAGGCAAAAAATTAGGACAGCTCGCTAGTTCCGAAAACCCATATGGGCGGACTAGGCAAAAATTAGAGTAATATACAAAAAAAAACCTAAATTGAAAACCCGGAAGGGCAGTTTAGGTAATTACCTGAAGCAGCAGCGGGCTCCCAGTCAGTCTCTTTGACAATCCTGATTTAAATCGGTTTAATCCAACTAAGGTTTCGGCTAAGATCACAGGTACCGGCGACAAGCCTCCTTCCATTTGATCCATGATATCCAATACTCGTGGGTCAATATCGCCATTAGAAGAAACAAGTAAGAATCGGCCGAGTAAGCAAAGACAAAGCATGTGTCCCCAGGCCTTAGTAGGAGCTAAATGAGAAGAACAAAAGTCAATCAAAGGAGCAAGAAGAATTTTTTCACCTCTCATCAACTGAAGAATCTCAGGTTTCAGAATTTGAAATAACATATGCATCTTCTGTTGAGTTTTAGAAATCAATGTGGGTAACGCCATTTGCTGATTAGTGGGATGTCTAAGGATGGCCTCAAATTCTTCAATCAAAGGACACATTTCAAAGCAATTAATTCTAAACACCTGGAATCCGTATCCCACAAGGAAGCCGCGGCATGCAAAAAGGAGTGGTCCAATTTGACATTTTGAAAGCATTTTAAAACATCAAGCTTTGACCATGAAATTTGCTTCCAATGGGTGACATCCATATTCTTAAATAGAATTTTTATTTTCTTTAAATGGTGCTCGGTCATGGTTGATGAATAAAGGGGAACCGAAATTGCTAAAGGGAGAGTGTTCAATTTGGAAGAGAGATTCTTGGCTTATGAATTGAAATGTGGTATGCAAGGTGATTTATATAGAAGAAAATAAACCTTTTCCAAAAGTGAAATGGAAAAGGTGATGGAAAAGGATAAGACCATATGGCACAAGGAAAGGAAGTGATCACAATTTCTTTTTCCATTTTGGATTTGGTTTAACAAAAGAAGTGGATTAATTATGATGTATTATATATATATATAAAGGGGGGCAACGAAAAAGAATTAAAAAAAAAGAGAAGTAGAGAGATTACAATAAAGAAGAAAATTGTAGATTTTTCATTATTGTACAATGTTTTACAATTGTTTCAATGTTTACATAGAGGGTGGTGGTAGGTCATCAAATAAAGACTTGAAAAAGTCGTCGCCTGTTGGAGGAGGCAAGTTACTCATCCTGGGATCATCTGAAGCAGAAGCATTAAAATCCCTATTGCCTTGGAGTTCTGATTTGTCATGGTCCTCATCAGAAGCAGACGAAAGGATCTCATGGTCATCAGCCTGGGAGCCTCTCGATGAAGAAGCACCGGGATCCCTCATTCCTTGAAATCGAAAGTCTCAAAAATTTTGTTCGGATTGATGATATAAACTTTCAAAATGAGAAGCCTGTTGATGACTTGCAGCCAACTCTTCTTGAAGCTTCTTGTTTTGATCTTCGTGCATCCGCTGTGAGCCAAGAAGGAAAAAGGTAAGAGCATACATAATCATGCATACATATAGCATAAACTATTGCAAAATAAGAAATGTACCAGGTAATTCATATCAATGCCTTGCGGATAAGATGGTCCAGCCTCATGATCAAACGAGCCAACAACCTGCAATGATCATTAAAGAATCAAAGAAAGAAAAAAGAAATTGCAAGGGAAAAGTGGTTAAAGTACAAAAACTCCCTTGGAAGATTAAAACAAGGAAAGAAGAACATGGATCAAGCAAGACATGGCCAAGCCAAATCAAGGTTGGCCGCATCACCTCAAAGGAAATCTTGGCAAGAACATGACATGGGCATGAGACACGGCCAAGCCACTGGTCGTGTCTCACCCAAAGGGCAAAGCCAAGAAAGACCAAGCAAAGAGAGAAGGGAAGTAGTAGGTGACACGGGCAGGAGACACGGCCAAGCCACTGGCCGTGTCTCACCTAAAGGGAAAAACAAAGAAAGACCAAGCAAAGAGAGAAGGGAAGCAGTAGGTGACACTGGCAGGCGACACGCCAAGCCACTGGCCGTGTCACATGATACAGCCACAAGCTTGGCCGTGTCCCATCCTAAGCCAAGAATAAAGAAGAACCAAAGAAAAAACACAGAAGCTGACACACCCAGGGGACACGGCCAAGCCACTGGCTGTGTCACTCCCATCTTCAAAGAACAAAGAAGACCCGATCTCAAAAGATGAAGATCCATTTTCAAGGGTGAAGACTCGATCTTAAAGGATGAAGATCCATTTTCAAGGGTGAAGACCCGATCTCAAAAGATGAATATCCATTTTCCAGAGTGAAGACCCGGTCTCAAAGGATGAAGATCCATTTTGATGGTGAAGAATCACGATGCATAAAACAGCCGGAGCAGTCAGACTTCTCAAATGATAAAAGGTCAGTCAAACTCAATCCCGGGTCCAAGTACCCAAATTAAATCAATCTCGGGTCCAGAACCCAAATTTTCCTTAGGTCCAGAACCTAGAAGTATCCTGGAGTCCAGAACTCAAATCCGGGTCCAGAACCCAAATTTTCCTTAGGTCCAGAACCTAGAATTATCCTCGAGTCCAGAACTCAAACCGGGTCCAGAATCCAAATTTTCCTTAGGTCCAGAAGCTAGAAGTATCCTCGAGTCCAGAACTCGAATCCGGGTCCAGAACCCAAATTTTTCTTAGGTCCAGAACCTAGAAGTATCCTCGAGTCCAGAACTCGAATCCGGGTCCATAACCCAAATTTTCCTTAGGTTCAGAACCTAGAATTATCCTCGAGTCCAGAACTCGAACCGAGTCCAGAACCCAAATTTTCCTTAGGTCCAGAACCTAGAATTATCCTCGAATCCAGAACTCGAATCCGGGTCCAAAACCTAAATTTCCCTTAGGTCCAGAACCTAGAACATCCATGAGTCCAGAAATCAAATTGGGTCCAAGTACCCAAAACAAGCCGCCATATCAAAAATTAAGTTTTGTTTCTTTTCACTCTCTTTCACTAAGGTTTCAGATCATTCAAGCAGGGGGCAAACTGTAGACCCTTAATTTTTGACCCAATCCGATCCAATATGCTTTATTTAGTCCAAAATGATTTTTGTTGTTTAACTGATCCAAAATAATTTTAATTAAAAAATTTTTACCTTAGTATCTAATTTTTATTAATAAAAAATGAAAATAAAAAATAAAAATAAAAATCGGAGTCGGAAAAAAAAATCGGTAGCAAAAAGTGGTCGCGCGGGCCCATCGGGCCAGCAGCAACACGCCCGCAGGAATTTCCTGTGGGCGAAATAACTTCCCGCAGGAAATTCCTGCGGGCTGGCGCGCCCACGGCTGGCACACCCACGGGCCCATCAGCACATTTTTGCCAGCGCAAATTTTTTTGACGCAATTTTTAGAATTCTAATCCAATTAGGTTTTAATTTTTTTTATTATTATTACTTACATTAATTAATTAGGAATAAACAACCTAAAAACCACTATAAATAAGGACTAATTAAACCTAATGAGAGGAGGAAAAAAATCACAGTGACTTTAGGATTTGAAACCAAATCAAGGAAGGAAAAGGAAAAACTCAATTCAATTGATATTAATAGCAGCAGTAGCACGACAAAAGGGAGGAGAATTCAAAGGCAATCAAAGCTTGTTTTTGGAGCTAGTTCATCCAAGAAGAATTATTTTTTGGAGAATCAACAAAAGAAGGTATGTTTTAATTCTTTTGATTTATATGTTCACAGTAGTAAAATCCACAAAATTTAAGTTTTCAAATAAAAAATCTTAGAGCTTTATTTTAATTTTTCCAAGATTTCAACACTAAAACGTGAACTTCTTTTCTAGAAAGACTTAAAATTGTTATTTTTTCTTCTTAAAAATCTTTAAACTCAAATTGAACATACTTTTCAACAAAACCAAAATAAAATTTTGTTTCATTTAAGATTTTAAAGTAGGCTCTTTTTCACTCAAAAAACCTTAAAAAAACATCTTTTCTACTTATAAAAACTTCAATCCATGTGTTTAAATTCATAAAATCTCATAAAATATCAAATTGCTTTTTTAAAACCTTAAAAATTATACTTTACCCGAGAATCCAATTTCAAAGCGTAAAATCCAAAAATCATCTTTTAAACCTAAAATAATGAACCCTAACCCTTTAAAACCTTAAACCCTAACTTTTTCTAAACTTTAAACCCTTTAAAACATAAAAAAACATAAAAACATAAAAAACTCAAAAAAGTCACAGTAGCTTAAATCATTATTTAAAATCATGAATTAAAAATATTTCAAAAGTGTCTAAAACTCAAGTTTTATTATTTCATCATTCAAATCTTAATTTGTTTAATCAAAGTGTCTTGACAACCTTTAAAAAACATAAAATCTAATCTATTTTGATTAGCTAAAATGTCATAGTAGCTTAAACTTTAGAATTTCCAAAGCCTTAACAATGAGATAAATAACCCTAAATAGAAATAGTAGTTATACTTGAACTTTTATTTGTTTTATTCAATTCCATATTTATTTATACCTTGATTTATTTCTTATACTTTAATTTATTTGATTTTAATACTTGATTTATTTAATTTATCATGGATGGATGTTTGTTTTATATTTTGGTTAATACTTTTAACGAATGATTTATTTATTATGGATGACTATTTACTTTTATCAATCAATTTAGACTTCCAAAAGTTGTAAGAGGTATGTTTCCACTTGGTGGGTACCTCATTAGTTAAACATCATGTAATTTAATTTTCTTTTCTATTTTATAACTTATGTAAAGGGCATGTTTCTACCTTGTGGTGGGTGTCCTATCTAGGCATGTGATGTAAGGACATTTTTCCATCCGTGGATGGGTGTCCATTTATTTGTTTTGTTTTGTTTGGATATTATTTTGATTTTAATACAATGATGCTTTCTTTTTATTGTGTGTAATATAGATAATATTGTTATATTTAAGAATTTTATAATATTAAGACCTGTAAAGGAGGCCGGTTCCAATGAACCGGGCGTTGTGGGGGTGCTGGGCCATTTCTCACCTTCCCCTCACGCACCCAACTTTTTGAACCCATTAAGGGGTTGGGGATTCCTTAGGAATCGAGTCATCCACCCCTTTCTTTTTCCCGGCCTGTCCGGGTGGCGACTCCATTTTCTCCGGACTTAGGTCTGTGTTCTCTAAGGCCCCGAGCCTAAACAGTGCCGAAGTCGCAAGAACCATTCCACCGGGAGTGGGGGCGAAAATCCCCGCTCACAGTGGCGACTCCACTGGGGATAAGAGAAGTTGATTCCGTTGGTCTTTATATTATTATATTCTTTCTTATAATGATATTATCCATTGCATCATCTTAGATTGCATCGTGTGCGTGAGTTAGGACGCCCGTGTTACCCGTGTTATGTTATGTAAGGGATACCATACTTTCACTCAAGGTATGGAGATTGAGCATGGCATAACCACTCATAGCCTCGTACCATTTGGTATATACTTGCTATGAGAACCTAAGCCTTTTAACCCAAAGACTAAAGCTCATGTAATTGGCCTAGTTACTTTCCTTAGGTTTTACCCTAAATGCATGTTGTATGACTATGGTTAGTTTATCTTAGTCTAAATCATGGCCTATTTGGTTTGTTCTTTTTCTAATATGACCTAAGTATATTGTAAGCTCAAAATAAATTTTTCTTTAAAATCCAAAAGACCAAAGCTATCTTTCAAAACTATTCAAAATGGCCTTTGGACATAAGACTTTTCTAAAAACAAATTAAAAATTCTTTGGCTCATGGCCCAATTACTAATCCCAAAATCCATTTTTCTAAAATCTTTTACAATGGGCTTAGAAACAAAACTATTTTCACCCAACCTTTTCTTTCAAAGAGCTTGCAAAAATATTTAAGTCAATTATGAAATACCATAAATCAATTGTGGGCCTAGTTTACATCAAGAATAAATTAACCATGGGCTTGTTTTTGGCATGAACCATTAGTTACTCTTTCCAAGTGAGAAATCTATTTATAATAAACCTCTTAATTTTATTTTAATCCAACATAGCATAAAAGCTACTTTGGTTGGTTGAATGGATTAAAACCTAATTAATAGGACTTATCATGGATGGATTTCCATTTTCGAAAATATAACTATTGGTTGAAACGTCCGAGGGAATTATTCGAAAGCAAGATACCCCATGTTGGTATTTTGTTAACCATATGCCTAGGAAAAGAGACTTGCCATTCGTGTGTGGATGTTATAAGGTTGGAAGGAACGTCCTAATTTGTTCTTATTTGTTTGCACATACATGCATACATGCATACATTTGCATCTCATATCATTGGTCCTCTCTGGCTAACAGCCCTGGATTATGAAAGTTCAAAAGCTTACAACCTACGCCGGAGACGAAGTATCTAGCAACGACTCAATCACTTGCTCACCAAAGACAATGGAGCCTGAACAAATTCAAAGAATGGTGGATGAAGCCCTCAATGCCAAGATGGAAGAAATCAAAGAGGCCCTAGCTGAGACCATGAAGAACCAATTGACTATAATATTAGAGAATCATGTCGAAGCATCTGCTAGCACTAAGAAACCAAAGGATAAAGGGAAGACTAAAGTTAATGAAGTGGCTTTTGATGATGAAAAGGTGGTCATTGATGATGATGATGATTGGGCTCAATACTACCAAGAGGTTCAAGAAAAGAAGAAAGAACCGAAGATTGTGGAGAAAACAACTATTGAAAAGACGAAGACATCTGATGTTGAAAAGATGATTGCTGATTTAGAAAAGAAATTTGAGAAGAAGCTGAAAACCAAAGAGATGTTCGAAGTTGACAAGTTATTTGAACAAGATGATGAGGTCCCTTATAAATTCAAGATGCCCTCCTTTGCAAAGTACAATGGCACCAGAAATCCTCATCTTCATGTGAAGCAATATATCACTGCCACGCAGTCTGCCCGAGCTACTAAGGCTCAAACCCTAAGGTACTTTATGCTCTCATTGGACCCTGTTGTCCAAAATTGGTTCAATACCTTAGATGATGAAACACAAAAGAGCTGGGATCTACTTTACAAAGCCTTTATCCAACAATATGGATATAATGTGGAATTGGAAGTTACCTTGATGGAAGTGGAATCCATTAGGCAAAGGCCGAATGAGAATTTTGTAGACTATGTCAAGAGATGGAGAAACAAGGCTGCTTTACTCAAGAAGAGGCCCGATGAATCTGATAAAACAAGGATGATTGTGAGAGGGGTGTTACCTAGTCTTCGTGAAAGGATGTCTCATACACTCATCCATGATTTCAAAGACCTTCTTCAAGCTGGTTTACAAATTGAAGAATGGGACAGGGAGAAGAGCCGATTTGCAATGAAAAGGAATGAGAAAGGGAGCTATCAACCTGGTAGCCAAAGCATGCAAAAAGCAATCAGTGTTAATGCTACTAACCAAGGAACAAGGAGATAATTTTCAAAATTCGGAAAACCGATGTCCTGGGTTCTAAACAAGCTTCAAAGAAAGGGACTGCTACAACCCTTAAATCCTAGTCCTTTGCCTAATCCTCTCCCACCTAATTTTAACACCAAAGCATTTTGTCAATTTCATCAAATGCAAGGACATGACACGGATAGATGTGTGAGATTGAGACATGAGATCCAAAACTTAATTGATAATGGGAAGCTACCCAAGCCCAACAAGCCAAACACCAAAGATAACCCATTGCCAAAGTTCAATAGAGTGCCACCACCATCAACTTTCATGATTGGAGGAGGTCTGCATGAGGATTTTGTCATGTCTTCTTTTCAAGATATGGGAGGAGAAGCAATCAAAGAAGAAGAGGAATTTAATGAAGCCAAACAAGCTATGATTGGTAGGGAAGTAGCAATTTGTGTGGTCAACAGGTTTTGGGATTCAAGTGATAGTGATGATGATATCATACCAAAGAAGAAGGAGTGGACTTGGTCTGAGCCCGAAGAAGATGAGGTGATGAATACTAGATCCGGTAAGCCTTATGCAAGGCCACCACCTAAGGAGGTAGAGACTAATAAGGGGAAGGATGTTGAAGTGGAAGAAGATGATGCTGTACTCAAGCAATTAAAAAGAACCCAAGCAAGTGTTAGCATTTGGGACCTGTTAGCTACTTCTAAAAAACACCGAGAGACTATGGCTAAAGCCTTGGCTAGCATGCCGATTTCTACCTCTACAATACCGGAGGAGTTGATTAACTTCATAAAAATTGGGGAAGTAATGAAATGTGAAGAGGTTCAACAGAAGAACGAAGTTAGTATGGGAGCAGTTTCTTTTTCTGATGCGAACATACCAGAGGAAGGGAGAGACCACATCCGCCCTCTCTTTATCAAAATAGAAGTCAAGGGAAAGAGGACTCCTTGTGTAATGGTCGATGATGGGTCCGCCATAAATGTTTGTCCACTTAAAATACTACTAAAGCTAGCCATGTCAACAAGAGATTTAAACCCAACCGAGGTGACAATTCGTGCTTATGACAACACTAAGAGGCATGCCGAAGGGACTTTCAAAGCAGCCGTCAAGGTTGGTCCAATTGAATCTATTGTGGAGTTTGTTGTTTTAGACATACCAGTTACCTTTGCCTTACTCTTGGGATGACCATGGTTTCACCCTCTTGGTGGAGTTCCTTCCACCCTTCATCAAAAGATCAAATTTCCCAACGGAAATGACACAGTGGTCATTGAAGCTGAAGATAATGAGATTGTTAATGCTCTAATGGTTGAGAGGCCTCTCAATGGTTTTCAAGTAGCTTTAATCTCTGATGATGAAACAGTGGGCTCCAAAGTCTTGAATATGATGAAGAACATGAATTACCTTCCCGGAGCTGGCCTTGGAAAGGGTAAAGCCGGTTTAACAAAATTACCAGATTTTAAAACTCAAACTTCCAAGAAGGGGTTGGGATATGATGAAGCCAATAATGTTCAACCAAAGAAGAATGAGAAGATGAGCTTCCCACCACTTGAAGAGATCTTTGTCAAAGCTCCAACTATCAGACCACTCCAAGGAAAGCCCGAGCCAATCATGTTCATGGGTAAGTTAATTCCTGGTTTTGAAATTTTTGCAGATGTTGCTGAGTTAGTGGAACAAGTGAAGAAAAAGCTCACCCTGTCAACTAACAAAGAATTCGCTCCAAATGAGAAGAATGAAGCTGCCCTAAAAGCCAAAAAAGACTCCGGAAGAGATTGCTGCCATGGTTGAAGAGAAGTTTGAAGACATCCTGCTTTATGATTCTGAGAACAATGATTTTGATTTTAATTTGTCTGTTTTGTATGAGGATGATGATGTTTTCTTTTCCAAAATGAATGCAATAAAATCTGATTTTGCTTACTTGTGTGATGTTTCTCCTGATGGTTGCATACATTCAAATAGCAGTTACATGAACATCTTTAATATTAATTCTGTTAACACACAATCATTAAATTTGGGGACAACTGAAAACCCTAAAACCATTAGCATAGCATCCGACCTTACTCCTAATGAGAGAGAGAGATTTGAAAAATATTAAAAAAATATGAAGAAGTGTTTGCTTGGTCTTACGAAGATATGCCTGGGATAGATCGAGACATAGCCGAGCATCATATTCCTACTTACACTCACACTAAACCTGTTAAACAAAAGCTTAGACGATTAAGACCCGAATGGGCTGAATTGGTTAAAGAAGAGGTCACTAAGCAAATACAAGTGAAGTTCCTTGAAGTGATAGAATACCCAAATTGGCTAGCCAACATAGTACCTGTGCCAAAGAAAGATGGGAGGATAAGGGTCTGCGTGAACTATAGAGATTTAAACAAGGCTTCCCCTAAGGATGATTTTCCTTTACCTCATATAGATGTACTCATTGATAGTGCAGCCTCTAGTGTGCTACACTCGTTTGTGGATGGATTTTCCAGATACAATCAAGTGTTAATGGCCCAAGAGGATAAAGCCAAAACTGCCTTCACTACTACATGGGGTATATTTTGTTATAGGGTGATGCCTTTCGGCTTAAAGAATGCTGGAGCAACTTACCAAAGGATGGCCACCACTTTATTTCATGACATGATGCACAAAGAGGTTGAAGTATATGTTGATGATATGATGGTGAAGTCGAATACAAGGGAGCAACACTTCCAGAACTTGGAATTATTCTTCAATAGAGCTTTGAAGTATAAGCTCAGATTAAACCCAAAGAAGTGTGTATTTGGTGTTACCTCAGGTAAATTGTTGGGACATGTGATTGGTCCGAATGGCATTGAGATTGATCCTGACAAAGTCAAACCAATCAGGGATATGCCAGCCCCGAAGACGGAGAAAGAAGTTCGGGGATTTATTGGTAAACTGCAATACATTAGCAGATTTATAGCAAAACTCACAACAATTTGTGAGCCTATCTTCAAGTTGCTTAGGAAGAATCAGCCGGTCGTATGGAACGAAGAATGTCAAAAGGGCTTTGATCGAATAAAGGAGTATTTGTTGAATCCACCTGTTTTGAAACCACCTAAACCCGGCAAACCTCTATTACTATACTTAGTGGTAGAAGAAGAGTTGATAGGAGCCATGCTAGCACAAGCAGATGAGTCAGGGATTGAGCATGCAGTCTACTATTTGAGTAGAAAGCTCTTACCTTATGAAATTAAGTATAGTATTATTAAAAAGACATGTATAGCCGTGGTTTCATCTTCTAAGAAGTTACGGCATTATTTTCAATCATATAGTGTGCAAGCAATTTCCAGGTTGGATCCAATGAAATACTTAAGGGAGACACCTTCTTTAATTGGGAAATATGGACGATGGTTGATAATACTAGAAGAATTTGAGATCGAGTATGTAACCAGAAAAACAATCAAAGGTAGAGCAGTGGCAGAATTTCTGGCTCAACAACCATTACTTGAAAGTGAAGAGGTGATCTCAGAATTTCCAGATGAACATTTAGAAGCAATTGAAGTACAAGGGTGGAAAATGTATTTTGATGGAGCAGCAAATAGGAAAGGAGCAGGTTTGGGAGTTATATTAGAATCGCTCGAAGGGGAACTCATCCCTTTAGCCAAAAAGTTGAAATTTAAGGCAACCAATAATATGGTGGAGTACGAAGCTTGTATTTTCGGTTTGGAAACCCTAATGATTATGAAGGTAGATAAGGTGGAAGTTTATGGTGATTCATTGTTAGTAGTATCCCAAGTAAATGGAGAGTGGGAGTTGAAAGAAGAAAAATTGAAACCATACCATTATTACCTGACCATGATAAAGAAGAACTTTAAGGAGTGTAGGTTTGTACACTTGTCAAGAGAAGAAAATCAGATGGCTGATGCCTTAGCCACATTGGCTTCGGTTTGGGAAGATCCTGTTAACCTATTCCTTAAGCCTCTGATCTTGACCAGTTCATCAACTCCTTGTTATGAATATGAAACAATCATGGAAATTGATACAGACCATGATGCATGGTATGATACCATAAGGAGATTTTTGGAAGAAAGAGAATACCCGCTGGTGGCAACGAAGAGGGAGAGAAGAGCCATAAGGAGGTGGTCACTGCAATACATTACCTTCCATGGGGAGTTGTATCGAAGATGGCCCGATGGTGTGCATTTGAGATGTTTAAGAAATCCTGAAGTGGAGCGCATCATGTCAGAAATACATGCGGGAAATTGCGGTCCGCACATGAGTGGTTTGGCCCTAGTTAAGAAGATTATTCGACAAGGTTACTATTGGTTGACCATGGAGAAAGACTGTATCGAGTTTGTCAAGAAGTGCCAACAATGTCAGATGTACGGTAACTTGAATCATATGCCTCCTGAAGAACTACATTCAATGTCTTCACCCTGGCCCTTTGCCACCTGGGGTATTGACATTATAGGAGAAATACATCCAACAGCTTCAAACGGGCACCGTTTTATTGTGGTAGCAGTTGATTATTTTTGAAAATGGGTTGAAGCCGAATCCTTCAACAAGCTGGGTGCAAGTCAAATGGCTAGGTTTATCGAAAAGAACCTCATCTGCAGATATGGGGTCCCGCACAGTGTGAAATCAGACAACGGGGTACAGTTTCAAGGGGCAGTTAAGGATTTATTCTCCAAGTACCAAATCCATCATCACCGATCTTCTCCTTATAGACCAAAGGCTAATGGTGCAGTGGAAGCAACAAACAAGACAATTAAGCAAATTCTGTCCAAGATGACCAAGACTTACAGGGATTGGTCAGAGATGCTTCCCTTTGCTTTATGGGGATATAGGACGAGTGTGCGAACACCTACTGGAATGACACCGTTCTCTTTGGTTTATGGGATGGAAGTAGTATTGCCAATTGAGATTGAGATCAAGTCATTGAGAGTAGTCTTGGAAGTGGAGCTGCCTGAAACAGAATGGGTAGCAAGCAGATACACTCAGTTAGCTCTATTAGAAGAGAGAAGGCTAAAGGCACTGTATCATCACCAACTGTATCAAAAGAAGATAGCTCGGGCTTACAATAGAAGGATCAAAATTCAAAGATTCAGGGTTGGGGATTTGGTATTGAAGCAATTTAGGCCTAATGTATTTGATCCAAGAGGGAAGTTCAGACCCAGCTGGGAAGGACAATATGTCGTGAAACAAGTCATGAGCAAAGGTGCAGTGAAGTTATCAGACATGGATGGGAATGAATTCAGTGAGCCAGTGAACATTGACAGGTTGAAGAGGTTTTTTGTATGAAAAATAAATAATAATAAAAAAAAGAGAGCTCGCTAGGTTGGAAACCCAAAAAGGGCGGCCTAGGCAAAAGTTAGAGTAGTCCGCTAGTTCGAAAAACCCGAAAGGGCGGGCTAGGCAACAATTAGGGCTAATGAGAGAAAATCGTCAATTAGAAAACCCGAAAGGGCTAATTGGCAACATGAGTGATCTTATGTATGCTGGCTTTATGTTTGGTTGTTCCCCAATTTAATAAAACAGAATTAATGATTAAATTTGTTCTATGTGCACTGTTATAAGTATTTGACCAGATACGGATGAAATAAATAATCATAATTGCAAAAGATGATGACAAATTATCAATGGAAAAGAAGCATCTTTTATTACTTTTCATCTTAACAAAACATTTTATGAATTGACAAATGTAAAATCTATGGCAGTCGATAAGTGTAACATGCAGGCCAGCTTTGCCTCAGCCGGTCCAAGTAGGCTTCAGTTAAGCAAGGCATGTCTAGGTCAGGAACAAAGTCAGAATCATAAGGCTCAGCTCCATACTGACGCCTAAGTCGGTGAGGATCATAGCACGTACCTTGACGAAGAGCAGCAAGGGGAACGTACATCAAGTATGTGCGCATGGTAATATGAGAAATCCTCCACCAAGGTACCAACCAACGGATATTGACTTCGGAGCGTGAGTGGATCCAATCAACCCAGTCAACATAGGAAGAAGCAGGATGGAGTAGTTTCCTAGCAGAATGATGATGTGGCAGGTATCTAGCAAAATCCATGGAGGGAGTATCGAGCAAACAAAGACGCTCCTGAAGTGCGAAGAAAGAATATATAAAAATAAAAAATAAAAAAAGGAGGTCCGCTAAGTTGAAAACCCGCAAAAGGCAGCTTAGGCAAAAATTAGGACAGCTCGCTAGTTCCGTAAACCCATATGGGCGGACTAGGCAAAAATTAGAGCAATATACAAAAAAAAAACCTAAATTGAAAACCCGGAAGGGCAGTTTAGGTAATTACCTGAAGCAGCAGCGGGCTCCCAGTCAGTCTCTTTGACAATCCTGATTTAAATCGGTCTAATCCAACTAAGGTTTCGGCTAAGATCACAGGTACCGGCGACAAGCCTCCTTCCATTTGATCCATGATATCCAATACTCGTGGGTCAATATCGCCATCAGAAGAAACAAGTAAGAATTGGCCGAGTAAGCAAAGACAAAGCATGTGTCCCCAGGCCTTAGTAGGAGCTAAATGAGAAGAACAAAAGTCAATCAAAGGAGCAAGAAGAATTTTTTCACCTCTCATCAACTGAAGAATCTCAGGTTTCAAAATTTGAAATAACATCTGCATCTTCTTTTGAGTTTTAGAAATCAATGTGGGTAACGCCATTTGCTGATTAGTGGGATGTCCAAGGATGGCCTCAAATTCTTCAATCAAAGGACACATTTCAAAGCCATTAATTCTAAACACCCTGGAATCCGTATCCCACAAGGAAGCCGCGACATGCAAAAAGGAGTGGTCCAATTTGACATTTTGAAAGCATTTTAAAACATCAAGCTTTGACCATGAAATCTGCTTCCAATGGTTGACATCCATATTCTTAAATAGAATTTTTATTTTCTTTAAATGGTGCTCGGTCATGGTTGATGAATAAAGGGGAACCAAAATTGCTAAAGGGAGAGTGTTCAATTTGGAAGAGAGATTCTTGGCTTATGAATTGAAATGTGGTATGCAAGGTGATTTATATAGAAGAAAATAAACCTTTTCCAAAAGTGAAATGGAAAAGGTGATGGAAAAGGATAAGACCATATGGCACAAGGAAAGGAAGTGATCACAATTTCTTTTTCCATTTTGGATTTGGTTTAACAAAAGAAGTGGATTAATTATGATGTATTATATATATATATAAAGGGGGGCAACGAAAAAGAATTTAAAAAAAAAGAGAGAAGTAGAGAGATTACAATAAAGAAGAAAATTGTAGATTTTTCATTATTGTACAATGTTTTACAATTGTTTCAATGTTTACATAGAGGGTGGTGGTAGGTCATCAAATAAAAACTTAAAAAAGTCGTCACCTGTTGGAGGAGGCAAGTTACTCATCCCGGGATCATCTGAAGCAGAAGCATTAAAATCCTTATTGCCTTGGAGTTCTGATTTGTCATGGTCCTCATCAGAAGCAGACGAAAGGATCTCATGGTCATCAGCCTGGGAGCCTCTCGATGAAGAAGCACCGGGATCCCTCATTCCTTGAAATCGAAAGTTTCAAAAATTTTGTTCGGATTGATGATATAAACTTTCAAAATGAGAAGCCTATTGATGACTTGCAGCCAACTCTTCTTGAAGCTTATTGTTTTGATCTTCGAGCATCCGCTGTGAGCCAAGAAGGAAAAAGGTAAGAGCATACATAATCATGCATACATATAGCATAGACTATTACAAAATAAGAAATGTACCAAGTAATTCATATCAATGCCTTGCGGATAAGATGGTCCAGCCTCATGATCAAATGAGCCAACAACCTGCAATGATCATTGAAGAATCAAAGAAAGAAAAAAGCAATTGCAAGGGAAAAGTGGTTAAAGTACAAAAACTCCCTTGGAAGATCAAAACAAGGAAAGAAGAACATGGATCAAGCAAGACATGGCCAAGCCAAATCAAGGTTGGCCGCATCACCTCAAAGGAAATCTTGGCAAGAACATGACACGGGCAGGAGACACGGCCAAGCCACTGGCCGTGTCTCACCCAAAGGGCAAAGCCAAGAAAGACCAAGCAAAGAGAGAAGGGAAGCAGTAGGTGACACGGGCAGGAGACACGACCAAGCCACTGGCCGTGTCTCACCTAAAGGGCAAAGCCAAGAAAGACCAAGCAAAGAGAGAAGGGAAGCAGTAGGTGACACGGGCAGGGGACAAGGCCAAGCCATTGGCCGTGTCTCACCTAAAGGGCAAAACCAAGAAAGACCAAGCAAAGAGAGAAGGGAAGCAATAGGTGACACTGGCAGGCGACATGCCAAGCCACTGGCCGTGTCACATGATACGACCACAAGCTTGGCCGTGTCCCATCCTAAGCCAAGAATAAAGAAGAACCAAAGAAAAAATATAGAATCTGACACACCCAGGGGACACGGCCAAGCCACTGGCTGTGTCACTCCCATCTTCAAAGAACAAAGAAGACCCGATCTCAAAAGATGAAGATCCATTTTCAAGGGTGAAGACTCGATCTTAAAGGATGAAGATCCATTTTCAAGGGTGAAGACCCGATCTCAAAAGATGAAGATCCATTTTCCAGAGTGAAAACCCGGTCTCAAAGGATGAAGATCCATTTTGATGGTGAAGAATCACGATGCATAAAACAGCCGGAGCAGTCAGACTTCTCAAATGATAAAAGGTCAGTCAAACTCAATCCCGGGTCCAAGTACCCAAATTAAATCAATCTCGGGTCCAGAACCCAAATTTTTCTTAGGTCCAGAACTTAGAAGTATCCTGGAGTCCAGAACTCAAATCCGGGTCCAGAACCCAAATTTTCCTTAGGTCCAGAACCTAGAATTATCCTCGAGTCCAGAACTCGAACCGGGTCCAGGGACCTAGAATTATCCTCGAGTCCAGAACTCGAACCGGGTCCAGAATCCAAATTTTCCTTAGGTCCAGAACCTAGAAGTATCCTCGAGTCCAGAACTCGAATCCGGGTCCAGAACCCAAATTTTCCTTAGGTCCAGAACCTAAAAGTATCCTCGAGTCCAGAACTCGAATCCGGGTCCAGAACCCAAATTTTCCTTAGGTCCAAAACCTAGAATTATCCTCGAGTCCAGAACTCGAACCGGGTCCAGAACCCAAATTTTCCTTAGGTCCATAACCTAGAATTATCCTCGAATCCAGAACTCGAATCCGGGTCCAGAACCTAAATTTCCCTTAGGTCCAGAACCTAGAACATCCGTGAGTCCAGAAATCAAATTGGGTCCAAGTACCCAAAACAAGTCGCCATATCAAAAATTAAGTTTTGTTGCTTTTCACTCTCTTTCACTAAGGTTTCAGATCATTCAAGCAGGGGGCAAACTGTAGACCCTTAATTTTTGACCCAATCCGATCCAATATGCTTTATTTAGTCCAAAATGATTTTTGTTGTTTAATTGATCCAAAATAATTTTAATTAAAAATTTTTTACCTTAGTATCTAATTTTTATTAATAAAAAATTTACATAAAAAATAAAAATATAAAAATAAAAATAAAAATAAAAATCGGAGTCGGAAAAAAAATCGGCAGCAAAAAGTGGTCGCGCGGGCCCGTCGGGCCAGCAGCAACTCGCCCGCAGGAAATTCCTGCGGGCGAAATAACTTCCCGCAGGAAATTCCTGCAGGCTGGCACGCCCACGGGCCCGTCAGCACAGTTTTGCCAGCGCAAATTTTTTTGACGCAATTTTTAGAATTCTAATCCAATTAGGTTTTAATTATTATTATTATTATTATTATTATTATTATTATTATTATTATTACTTACCTTAATTAATTAGGAATAAACAACCTAAAAACCACTATAAATAAGGACTAATTAAACCTAATGAGAGGAGGAAAAAAAATACACAGTGACTTTAGGATTTGAAACCAAATCAAAGAAGGAAAAGGAAAAACTCAATTCAATTGATATTAATAGCAGCAGTAGCACGACAAAAGGGAGGATAATTCAAAGGCAATCAAAGCTTGTTTTTGGAGCTAGTTCATCCAAGAAGAGTTATTTTTTGGAGAATCAACAAAAGAAGGTATGTTTTAATTCTTTTGATTTATATGTTCACAGTAGCAAAATCCACAAAATTTAAGTTTTCAAATAAAAAATTTTAGAGCTTTATTTTAATTTTTCCAAGATTTCAACACTAAAACGTGAACTTCTTTTCTAGAAAGACTTAAAATTGTTATTTTTTCTTCTTAATAATCTTTAAACTCAAATTGAACATACTTTTCAACAAAACCAAAATAAAATTCTGTTTCATTTAAGATTTTAAAGCAGGCTCTTTTTCACTCAAAAAACCTTAAAAAAAACATCTTTTCTACTTATAAAAACTTCAATCCATGTGTTTAAATTCATAAAATCTCATAAAATATCAAATTTCTTTTTTAAAACCTTAAAAATTATACTTTACCTGAGAATCCAATTTCAAAGCCTAAAATCCAAAAATCATCTTTTAAACCTAAAATAATGAACCCTAACCCTTTAAAACCTTAAACCCTAACTTTTTCTAAACTTTAAACCCTTTAAAACATAAAAAAACATAAAAACATAAAAAACTCAAAAAAAGTCACAGTAGCTTAAATCATTATTTAAAATCATGAATTAAAAATATTTCAAAAGTGTCTAAAACTCAAGTTTTATTATTTCATCATTCAAATCTTAATTTGTTTAATCAAAGTGTCTTGCCAACCTTTAAAAAACATAAAATCTAATCTATTTTGATTACCTAAAAAGTCACAGTAGCTTAAACTTTAGAATTTCCAAAGCCTTAACACATGAGATAAATAACCCTAAATAGAAATAGTAGCTATACTTGAACTTTTATTTGTTTTATTCAATTCCATATTTATTTATACCTTGATTTATTTCTTATACTTTAATTTATTTGATTTTAATACTTGATTTATTTAATTTATCATGGATGGATGTTTGTTTTATATTTTGGTTAATACTTTTAATGAATGATTTATTTATTATGGATGACTATTTACTTTTATCAATCAATTTAGACTTCCAAAAGTTGTAAGAGGTATGTTTCCACTTGGTGGGTACCTCATTAGTTAAACATCATGTAATTTAATTTTCTTTTCTATTTTATAACTTATGTAAAGGGCATGTTTCTACCTTGTGGTGGGTGTCCTATCTAGGCATGTGATGCAAGGACATGTTTCCATCCTTGGATGGGTGTCCATTTATTTGTTTTGTTTTGTTTGGATATTATTTTGATTTTAATACAATGATGCTTTCTTTTTATTGTGTGTAATATGGATAATATTGTTATATTTAAGAATTTTATAATATTAAGACCTGTAAAGGAGGCCGGTTCCAATGAACCGGGCGTTGTGGGATATTACTTTATAATATTCATGTTTGACATCATCCACCTTGGCATACTTTGAAGGATATTTGTAATATCCTCATATATGCCCTAGAAGTTGTGATTATGTTGTTGTTGTTGTTATATAATTGGATTGAATATATGTGTTAAATTACAAGAGAAAAGAAATAGAGAAAAGAATGTTTATGTATATGTGATTTGGGAAAGAATTTAGGGTTTAGAGAGAATGGTATATGTTGTGTATATGATGATATATATAACATATAAGTTGGTCAAAATGAAGAGTCAAGGAAAGAAGATATTTATTTTTGTTAAGTGTGAAGTTACTATAAAGGGCATGTAATGAATGGTAATCAAGACAAATGGTATAAGGGTGTTTAGGTAATTACTCTTGTTGAATCACTTGGTGGAGATTTAAAGAGGTGATATTTTGTCTTTTCTTCATTTCCTTCTTCTTCTTCTTCTCTTCTCCACGTTGGTTGGCTCCTCCTTAGACAAGAGAGAGCAAAGTGAGATTTGTTTAATTCTAACATCAAATTGAAGGGAGAATCAAAGGATTTAATTGAAGATTTGTGGAATTCAACAACTTAGGTAAGTTCTTTCTCTTGATTTTCCTTTGTTCTTTTGAAATTGTGTTTGGGATTGGTGAGTTGATATGGATGGTTGATTAAGTGTGTTTGTGATGTGTTTTTAAGCATTAAGTTTTGAAGGAAGTGAATTGTCATTGATTTGGGAAGTGAAGAAGTCTTGGAAAAGGAAGTGTTTAGAAGTGGTGCTTAAGGTAAGTACACACTTGTTTCTCTTGCTAATTGAAGTTGTTTGAAAGTTTGATTATTATATGTTGGTGATGAAAATGTTGTGATGAGTATGTAAAATAATTGCTAATGATGTTGATTATGTCCATTTGAATGAGGTTATGTTGTGTACAATGTGTTTTAAGTTAACCAAAAGAAGTTTGGCTACATTTAGGGTTTATGTATGAGAGACGTAATTTGGGACGGTCGCTATTTAGTCATGTGCGGTCGCGACTTAGGTCGGACTTCTGACCGCGAAACCTACTGTGATAGGGTTTCATCTTTTGATTGTGAAGTGCGGTCGCGACTTAGGTCGGGCTTCTGACCGCGAAATCTACTGTGATAAGGTTTCATCGTGTAACTGTATGGCGCGGTCGTATTCAGGTGAGGCGCGACCGCTAGAAGTGTTCTATTCTGCTTTATTTGAAGCAATTTAATTTTTGTAACAAGATTCTCAAATACATGTTAAATAGATCATCCATATGAGTTGTCAAGGATCAAAATAGAGATCATTTGTCTAACATCATTGTTGAGATTGAACAATGTTATATTATGTATTGTGAATGGTAATGTATTATATTGTTTGCATAACGTGACTAGTGTTATGACTTAAATAGCGCGAAAGAGGCGATGATCGTTCAAAAAGGTACGTACAATGTAATTTGTTATGATAAACGTTTTAATAATGAATGATGTTAACGTGTCTTGAGAAATGATTGAAATGAAATAAATAGACATATTGTTTATATGACGATGAATTTAAGATACATATGCAATGAAATTAATGATGTATGTTCGAATAATGTCATGTTCGTGTAGTTAATGTAATTGGTGTTGTATATATATATATATATCAATGATGATGTGTATGATGTGAAGCCATTGTGATTGGCAATGATGATTCAAATGAGATGTGAAGCCATTGTGATTGGCTATGATGATTCAATTGAAAGAGATAAGGCATGTTTGCCTAATTGATGATGAGATTGATAATGAAATAATAAATGAATTGTGTAACTAATGTGTTATTCGATTTCAGAGTTCTGGGTTTGGAGGCATGCCTATAAAATGAGAAAGGTAACAGTCTTGCCGGGTTGAGGATCTCTTCGTTTTGAGTTGAATTGAGATCCAAGAGACTGGGTCTGTTACACTATGAGAAATTGTAATTATGAGATATATGATTGGTAACAGTCTTGCCGGGTGGAGGATCACCTCGAGTTTAGCCGAGTTGATGATCCAAGAGACTGGGTCTGTTACGCTATCCATGGATAGAGATATTGATATATGATGCCTACGGGCTTGATAATTATGATTATAGACCAAAGCAGTAACTCTGAACTTTGAATAACATATTAGTGTTTTGGGCCCGAGTCTGTCTTTATTGTCAATGTGAAATGCAAGTATTGAAATATTGATTGTGAGTATTAATACTGAATTATGCTTGGTGAATTGTGAATAATATAATGTTATTAAGTGTAATATGTAAATGAATTGTGATTTATGATTTGTATGATATGTAATTTGTGTATTGCAATAATGAGTGGTATGATAGGTAAAGTGTGTATTGCAATAATGATTGGTATGGTATATATATAATGTAGGGGTATTAATATATTGGTTTTGAGTATTGGTGATGCATTGGGGTTGGTGATAATATTATGTATATATGTACATCATATATGAAATTAGCTATGATATATTAAAGATGAAATTAAAAAGAAAAGAAGATATGATAAGAACTAATTATATATTGAATTGATGTATCATTATATGTCAATACTTCTATACTATATGTTTATATCTTTATAGTTGGACTACTAAGCTCTCGGGCTTAGCGCGGGTGTTTATTCGTGCAGGTTTATAGATGGAAGATATGAAGTCTTTTATTATGCCACAAGAAGAGTAAAGTTTGTCGAGACCAACTAGAGGGTAATGCATACATGTATAAATTTTTAATTATCATGTATTTCTGACGAGAGAGTATTTATATGTATAAATGAAGTTTTGATAAAGATAATGATTTTGTAAATGTTATTTAAATTAATGTATTATGGTTTGAACTCTGTTACAGGTTTTTAAAAGGTAACGAAAAGTGACATCCTTATACTTTATATATTTACTGTATGTATACTAGGTATACGTATAGTACTTATATAGGGTATCGGGGTGTTACAATATTGCTTTTCTTTTAAAGTAACATTATGTATAAATGCATGCATTTTTATCAAAGTTGTGATTTGTGCATTGATTTGGAACTAAAAACCATTATTTTATGGTAAATGGTAATGTTTTATATAATGTATTAAAAATGTGGAAATGAGTCACATTATGAATGTGACCAAGGTTTATGCTCAATGTAATTGAAAATGTGAAAAATGGTTATGGAGTGTGGAAATTGTGAAAAAATGACAAATGAGATGAGAATGAGGAAAATATGATATAATGTGTGATGTTTTCCCAACACAATTACTTTTTTTAGAAAATTAAATTTGGTATTGTTGAGTTGGCATGCCAATGATACGTCATGATGCTTTAAAGGCCTTTAGGCAAGATACATTGGTATCACTGTTTTATTATGCTTTCGGGCGAGGCACACTGGTATTGGGCACTTCTGTGTTGAGAAGACAACTTTCAGGTGATATATGACGCTTTGTCTCCAGTGTTGAAAGGAAACAACCTTCAGGTGAAATATGATACTAAGTCCCCGGTATCGGACCTTCGAGTTCTGATAGGCCAAATCAATCTTTTTGAAACCTAAATATTGTGTAGGGATTTGTTGGGTTCAATGTGTGTGTAACACCCTTGATTTTAGATATTATATTTAAATAATTTATATGGAGGATTAGTTAATATGTTGGAAGTGAGATATACATTATATATATATCTAACATATACTTACTATAAATATTGGTTACATATTATATAACTAAAATATATATGACATCTATACAAACATAAAGATATACATAACATATATATAAAGCATGCAAGATGTATACACATATATACACATATTTAAGGTTGGAATAATAATAATAATAATAATAATAATAATAATAATAATAATAATAATAATAATAATAATAAATAAATAAATAAAGAAGAAAAGTCAAAGTAAGAGACAATATTTATGAATAGGAAAAAAGAGGAAAATATTAAAATAATTAATTATCTAATTAAATAATTAATATATATGGATGGAAAAGAAGGAAGAAAAGAGAAAGAAGTCTTCATCTTCTTCTTCCTCTCATGGTGGCCTAATTCTAGAGTGAGAAAGGGGAGAGTGCCTTCTTCATTTATACACCAAATTTCACAAAACAAAAAATAAAGAAATCAAGTTGGTTTCGAAGATAAATGAAGGAATCAAGTGAGTATTTTCTTTTTAAGCTTTGTTTCTTGTGATTTATGGGTTATGTTGTGGTATGGGTAGAGAGAGAAAGTGGTTTTATTTGAAAAGAAGATGATTATAATGTGCTTGAGATATGTTTATGTTGAATTTGAGATTAAATGATTGAGGTAAGCTTGAATGATTAAATTGATTAATATGAGAATTTTGAGTTTTCGATGGAGGTGTTTATAATTGTTGAAATGGGTTGTTTTGATGTTATTTTGATGTGTATGCTATGATTTTATGATTGGATGATGGAAATGAGTTGGTTATGGTGGAGTTTGGGTAAAGCAGTAAGGAAAGAAATTAGAGTTTTTATTGGAAGTTAATAAAATTTGTATAATGAAGGGTTATTTTGTATAAAATTAAAATAAATATGATTTTAATGAAAGAATTTTAGTGTTGATTGTTTAAGTGTGTTTAGGCCAAAGTAGCCCTAAAGGAGATATTTAGGGTTTGGTAGAAATAAGTGGTGTGTTAGGGCCTATCCTAGTAATTTGTAAGTATACAGGTCATAATCAACTAATAAAGTAGAGAGTAGAGTATCGTTCCCATGAGGAAGGATATCCTAAGTACTAAATAATTAAACTAACTATTATTTGGATGGTAAATTAATGTGAAATAAGAACTAAGTTTACTAAAATTAAAGCTACATTAAATTGGAATTAAATATAATATTTTTGGCATTAGGGTTAAACCTATCCTCCTTAATTAACTATGGATTTCCTAAAGTATTGATTCAATCTTAATCAACTCTTGAATATTGGTTGGGTTCTTTTAAACTAAGAGTCTCTCTCAAATACTAAACCTAATATTGAACTTAACTTTGTACCTACTCTCCTAATCATAAGCAAATTAAGCTAATTCATTAAGATTTGTGAGTAACATTTGCATCAACCTCTTAATTGTTTATCCTATCTCTAAGGGAAAACTTAAACCTAAGATTGTTACCTCTTTGAACTAATATTGTGCTTCTACTCTCACTCCGTCACTCAATACCTTATATCAATCAATTGGTGGCTAGATAATTAAAACATTAAGATAAAAGATAACAAAATAATTAAGAGCAAAGTTCCATTGAATCAAATTAAATAATTATTCCATAGAAAAATTAAATAATAAATAGTTTAACCCTAATAGGGTTTTTAGTTACTCATATTGAAATAAAATCTAAAAAGAAAGAGTAAAAGATAGAAGGCATAATTGAAATTGAAATTAAAAGAAAACAAAAGAAAGCAAATTAAAAGATCAAGCTTGGAAAGAAGAAAGCTTTTTGAACTTGAATTGCTCTTGAACAAAACTATTCCTTCTCTTCAAGTCAATTTTAACAAAAAATTTGAAATTTCTAACCTAGAATTTAATGTATCAGTTGTGAGGAAGTTCTAGGATGTTTATAAGGGCTTAGGTAACTTCTTTTGCAATTATGAAAAGGTTAAAATAGGTTTGGAAGAGTCCCTATCGAAAAAGAAGTCAAATTTAATTAAAGGAAAATAAATCCTAACAAGATAAAGAAGCTGTAAAATTAGTGCAAAATTTTTGAAGTAATTTTTCAATCTGATAAAGTTCGAATATATGCTTAGGATCTTCATAATAATTATATCTCTCAATGCATAAATAAATTTAGGATTTTGAATAACTCAATTTGGACTTCATAAGCTCAAGTTACGGCCTTTTAAAGTAAACTGGTCTAGACAGAAATTCCAATCCGATTTGAATTAATATTTCGAATTTTGAATAGCTATTTGGAGGCCCAAACGAACTCAGATTTGTACAAATAAGACCATTATGACACTTTCTCATTATGGAACTCTAAGATTTTTAAAATCTCAAGTAAACCTTCAATGGTCAAATCTGCTCAAGTACAGAAATCACATAATATGCCCGGACAATAGTTGTTTGGATCCCATGGGTGTGGCATTAAGTGTTACGGGCATCAGTCTTGACTTCTTTCTATCTTTTGCACCTTTTTCTTCCATTTTTCTCAACCTTTAATCAAAAACTTCTATTTTTTTCATTTTTAAGCTAAATTAGGATAAATTCTAACTTACAACAACAACAACAACAACAACAACAACAACAACAAAGCCATAGTCCCAAGTCAATAGGGGTCGGATATATGGATTCTTCTTTTCCATTCAATATGATTTAAGGTTGTCTCTTTTGATAGATGTAACATCATAAGATCATTTTGGACTACCTTTGACCAATCAGTTTAGGCCTACCCTTGCCTCTCTTAGCAATATCTACTCTAACTTGTTCGGTTTTCTAACCGGCGCATTGCTAGGTCTTCGTTTCACATGGCCAAACCATCTCAATCTATGATCTCTTATCTTATCCTTAATAGGTGCTACCACCACTTTTTCTCTAATGTACTCATTGCGGATTCTATCCATCCTAGTATGTCCACACATCCATCTTATCATTCTCATTTCTGCAACATGTATTTTACTCATGTGTTGTCCTTTTATTGCCCAACACTCACTAACCTCAACAAAGAAAATACATCACATTCAATTAAAAATAATTAAAAATAGATTTAGAATTATCTAAAATATTAATCAAAATATAACTCTATCAACTCCTCCAAACTTAAACCATTGCTTATCCTCAAGCAATAAGGATAATCACATTCACAACAAGCCTCATTATATGTTAAATATTCTCAGGATTTTGATATATCAAAATTTAAACAAATAAAATTTCAAAATTCAAAACTAAACTAAGATCACTGTACTTATTTCATTCTTCCCTCCTTCATTTAAGAAAATAGCCAATTGCAACCAATTGTTGCACTTCAGATAGGCACATGCCCTCTGTATTTATTAAAAATTTTGGTAGAGTTCAAAAGAACTCACTTATTCTCATATGCATGCTTAATCAAACTTTCTCTACTAATAGACTTCACTAACACAAGGAAAATCAAAGTTCTTTTTAAAGCTTATAAAATGGCCCAAAAGGGCTAAGGCTAAAATGACGCTTAATAACTTAGGTTTTTCATCTTTTGAATACCTTCCAACTATAACTGTCACATCCGCCTACCGCAATTATGCAGAGTAGTCACGTGCATAGCGAGTTGAGTTTTCTTGACTCGTAGGTTTGGAGCAGTAGATTTTGGTGATTAGCATCGAGCAGCACAACACAGCGCAGCACCTCAGAGTAGCCTTTAGTTTCCATTATGAGTTAACTAGTTGTGGCATGTATATGTATATAAGATTGAGAGTCAGTATGTGATACTGTACGTTATTGGTATGTAATAATAATAAATCTCTACTTTATTCTGGATTAGAAGTGTGAATTTTTCTTGCAGGTTGTAGTTGAGGGTATAAGGTGGATTCATTGGGAGTATATTGGAAACTTATTGTATTCGCATTGGCTTGTGTAAAAATGTTTCAAAAATCAGAAAAATCAGTTTTGTCGACACTTGGGACCCAAATTTCTAGGCGAACCTCTGGCAAAATTTCTGTAAAATCGGAACAAAAATTTGACTATGTAAAATTGGTAGCAACATTTGGATAGTGTGGCACCTCTACTCGGCTTACACATGTAGGTCGGGAAGGGGTGTTACAATAACTGCCTTTGATTGCAGCTCTTTCTTCATGTTGTATTTGGAGAGCCCTTTGCTTGGTTCCTTCTTCTCTTGACTTGGCTTGTCCTCCTTTACTTTGATATACTTACTTGATGGGGTTACTTTAACTTTTTTTCCTCTTTTTTCCCTTTTTTTCCTCTTTTTTTATTTTTTTTATTTTTTATTTTTTAAATTTTTTTATTTTTTATTTTCCCCCAAACTTGAACTTTGATTAGGAGGCTTATTTGTAGGAGCAATGATATACTTAATCTAATCTCTAAATTCAGTTAAGCATAAATATATTTACTATAAGAAAATAAATCAAAAGATAATCAACCTCAAAGCGTAGTTATTAGGGATACTTTAATCAAAAGAACCGAAAGCAAAAAAAAAAAATCAATTTGGCTCAAAGGGGACAATTAGAGGCAATATTTAAATAAGGTGGATATAAGAGCTTGGCTACATAAACAATGCCTAAATTATCTTTTTCTCTATTTAGCAAGGTTCAATTTTGCCTCAAAAGTTCTTTTAAACATGTTTTAGGCTTAGGCATAGGATAATAAAAAATAAATGATGAAAGAGTAGGAGCCCTCTCTAAGTTAGCATACACAAATTGACCACTTTCAACTTAAATCAAGAACTCATTCACTTTGAAATCTATAAAATGCAGTACTTTATAAAATCTTCATCTCAAATTTAAAGTTTTAAGAGATAAACTTAAGTATATCAACAAAGTTAGCATCATTGAATCCCAAATAAATAATGGCCTGTCATGAACTCAACTATTCAAGTGCAAGATTTCAAACAAGAAAAATTTTAAAATTTTCCACTGTGCCATAAAAATTTTCAGTAAGCATCTCACATCTCAAAATTTATGAAAAACTTAAATATGTTCAAAAGGGAATGGGATACGCTACTAAATTTTTGGGGTTAAACTCCCCAAACTTGAAGCTTACTACTATTCTCAGTGGTTTATTCATTAGGTGGGATAGGGATTGTACATGTTCATTACTGATTTTTCCCTTTTTTATCTTGTAAGAAGAATCTCTTCAAGAGCACACATCAATCCAAGTTTGACCTAAAGCAAAAACAAAAACACAAAAACCTAAAAAAAAATAAAGCTAGAATGAAAATTTTGGTTGCCTCCCAGTAAGCGTTAATTTATAGTCTTTAGCTTGACTATAGCTTTTTTTTATTCTCAAGTTGGGTGATCATAAATTATCTCTTTCTCACCGAAGATGTTGCTTGCTAAGTTATATTTCCTAAACTCTTCATACCCTTCAAGTGGTGCTTGTGCAATTGCTTTAAAAGTCATGGGAGAATTAGCTACTTCTTTGTTTTCATTCTTTATAGTGGAGCTTTAAACTAGGCAAGCCATGATTGAAGAATCTTCCTTGTAGTCTTATTGAGTAGATTCTTTTTGGAGATTCTTACTTGTAAAATAGGAATCTATTGTAATATTTAATTCTATGTGTTCATCCCCTACTTTTAAAATGAGGTTGCCATCTTCCACATTAATTATAACTCTTGTAGTAGCTAAGAGAGGTCTCCCTGAAATTAATGGAACTTCTGTATCCTTATACAAATCCAAGATTATAAAATTAGTAGGAATATAGAATTGATCCACTTTAATACAAATATTATCCATAATTCTCATAAGGTACTTAATCGAGTGATCTGCAAGTTGTAATGACATCTTAGTGGGCCTCATCTTTATGAATCTTAATTTCACCAATTAGACTAATACTAGCACCTAAATCACACGAATCATTTTGGACATTAATTTCACCAATTTTACAGGGAATAGAAAAACTCCCTGGATCCTTGAGTTTATAGGGGATCTTGTTTTGCATAAGATTGTTGCACTCTTCAATAAGTAAAGTTTTAACATCCTCCTCTATCTTTTACTTCAGACTTTGAGGAAAAGGAATAGGTGGCATATAAGGTTTAATCTCTTGATTAACTTATGCCTCTTCTTTTTCCACTTCAGTTTCTTTGATCTCAAGTTTAGAATAAAAATGGTTCTCTTCAGGTTGTATTTTACTCCTCAAAAAATGTAGCATTGCAATGTTCTCTTTGATTGATTTCTATTTTGCTCGTAAGTAGCCCTTTGAGGGTGAGTATTAAGAGAACTCACTATCTAACCAACATACCTCAAGTTTATCATATTATTTTTCTATCTTGTCAAACCTTTCAGAGGCAATCCTAATAAATTACTCCAAAGCCAATTCATAAGATGGCTTACTTTTATGTTGATGAGATTGGCTTTGATTTTGGTTTCTCATGGATGGAAGCGAGTAGGGCACCTTTTGATTATTTTGATTTCCCCATGATAAGCTTAAGTGATTTCTCCAATTTGGATAGTAAGAATTACCAAAGGAAAAATTTTGAGGTCCACCTTGGTTGCCCATAAATTGTACTTGTTCATGCCTTTGACAATGTGTAGTTTGATGATTTCCTCCACAACCTTTACAAGTTAATGATAGATATGCCAATTTAACTTTTTCTAGCTGCTTGGTAAGTGCATCTACCTTAGCTGCAAGCAAGAAATAGTTGCCAACTTCATGAAGGCCAACAACTCTTCATGTATTGTTACTTCTAAAGACCTATGATAATTGTTAGCTCTTTAATCCATTCATATGCATATTTAGGAACCTTATTCATGATAGCACCAACAGCTGATGCATCAATTGTACTCTTGATAGAAGGTGTTAACCCATTATAGAAGGTTTAAATCAAGAGCCAATATGGTATTCCATGGTGGGAACATCTCCTTTGAAGATCTTTGAACCTTTCCCAAGCGTCATTTATGGTTTCTCCATTAGATTGAATGAAGCTAGTGATATTGTTCCTTACCTTAGCAGTTTTAGATGGTGGGAAGTATTTGGCTAAGAATGCTGAATCTAATTGATCCCTTGTGGTGAATGTGCTCAGTGCTTTAGATAGGAGCCATCTCTTTATTTTATATTTCAATGAGATTGGAAAGAGCCTTAAACAAATGGCATCATCAAAAACACCATTAATTTTGAAAGTATCGCATATCTCTAAGAGGGTGGCAATGTGAGTGCAGGAATCTTCATTATCCAAGTCATGGAAGGTTGATTATTGAACTAGATTTATGAATGAAGGCTTGAGCTTGAAATTGTTGGCTTGAACTTGTCACATCCCAAAGGCTAGATAGTCGAGTAATAGGCAAGGAGGACATGAACCAGTGGTCAAATAGAGGCTCGGGATAGTCAAATATGAAATTGGTGTACACAGTGGAGCTGACGGGACCTAATTGAAATTTTTTAAGAGGCTGAGGACCTAAAGGTACTTTTCCAAAAGGTTACGTCAGTTCTTAATAGTGCCCATAATGGATGTAATAGATGTGTTCTCGGGATTTATTGGGTCGTAACGGTGGTGCACGATTTTTTCCGAATCTACACGGTTTGAAAGTTACGGATGATTTTGCAACAAGGACATTTTGGTCATTTCCACCAGAGTGGCAATTTTGTAAATTGAACCAATTTGAGGGGCAAAATTATAAAGAAGGAAAAGTAACTTTCAAGTGGCCAAATCATGGCCATTTGTTCCATTTTGGTGGATAAATCAAGACCATTCAAGTTAAAAATAATATATTAATTAATTAAATAATTATCTAACATATAATTTTTGTCTTAAAGCATAAGACACATGCCTAACACCTAGAAAACTCCATTATCTTCATTTTGAGACTCCATTTCCGTGGGCTTCTTCCAAAAGAGCCAAGGGAAAGTTTCAATTTCTAAGTGATTTATCAAGTTTTTTTGGTAATTCTTCAAGCTAACTTCCTCTCTTTCATTTAATTTGAGTATAAGGCTTTGTATGGAAGGACTTAAAGTCATGTTTAATTAGGGAAAATATTAGAAAGTTGATGAATATGATGGAGAATAGAAAAATAGTTGGAGAATGAATAGAAATGGTGTTTAATGGTGAAAATAAGCTAGCAACCATTAGAAAAATTATAAGATAAGACTATGTCTATACCTAGGGTTCTTAACTTTGTATATGTGATGTTAAATTTCATAGGAAATCAAAGAGACAAGGAAGGAAAGGAAGTGATATAGATAAAGGACTAAGAAATAGTAAGGTTTGGTACTTTAACCATTGAACTCCTTTTGAAATTTTTCTGTTTTATAATTAGTAAAATGCTGTGACTTGTATGATTTTTAATTAAATATAGAAAAATTATCTTGAGTTGAATTTTTGATATGTTGTGTCCCAATGAGTCTAGAATGACTGAAAAATATGTTGAGTTGAATTTGGAATGGTTATGATTTTGGAAAGATTATTTTTACTAGACCTACTCCAGCAGGTACCTTGACTGAGACAACCATCTTTCCGGATTTTTAATAAAATGTAGAAAAATAATATCCAATTGAATTTTGAGAAAAATAATTTGGAACCACATTGATTGAATTTAATTTACGAAATTCACAAAATTCAGAACTGCTGCCAGGATGCAGGGCAACTGGAGCAGTCTGGTTGGGTGAACTAGTTGACCAAGATTTTGTGTCCAGTTTGATATAAAATTTTAAAGGAATGATTTTAAGATGTAAAACTAAATTCTGTAAAATTTTTTGATTTTTTAGCCAAGTGGATTATTTTATACAAATTTTCTAAAACAAGGATCAAGTTGGGTCAAGAACCAGAGTTTATTGTTCATATGGTAATTTTTCATTATTAACTTGGTCAAAAACTTGGTGTGGGTGTTTTATCTTTTTATTTTTGGTATTGAGTTTAAGTATGAATATGAAGAATAAATTAGATGGAAAAGAGGAGAAAATCAATCTGAATTTCATAACCGTGATAAAAGTCACTTGATGGAATACATGTTTGTTATCATGTGAATATATAGATAAGGTATATACGTGGGGAATACGTGTATATATGGTATATATATGCGTGTATATGGTATATATGTGAATACATATGATACATATGTGAGTATATGTGGTATTTGTGTAAGTATATATTGTATATACATGGAGAATATGTGGTATATATACGAAGTGAATGGGTATATATGAAATGTTATATATGCTCTACTTGGTAAATGGGTAAAACCGGTCTGGAATGGGGGTTTGGCATGCCATCCTACCGGCAGTACTGTCTTAACTGCTTCGGTCTAGATATTACTTACGTGCGCGCGATTATATCGTGTGAGGTCAAGGTCATGGCAACTAGTCGTGTGAGACCAAGATCACGCAGTTATGTTGTATATTCCATATCGTGTGAGACCAAGACCATGGCAATTAGTCGTGTGAGGTCAAGACCACGCATAACTCTATACGAGGCCTCATTTCGAGATCAGTGTATTCATAATTACCTAGTGGAGCAGATTAACTCGTAATTATAATGAAGCTATATTACATGTTGTTTACATACAGAATGTGAATCTTAACTTAATTAGAAAATATAAATATGATGATTGTATGAAAATAGTTTAATTATGCAGTATTCTACTTTTATTTGTGTTTCAACAACCTTCCTTGCACTATTTATATTCGGCAATGGGTAAAGTACCCACTGGGCAATAAGTTGCTCAGCGAGTTATATATCTAACTCGCAGGTAATGGATAGAAGATCAGCATTTCTGCAGCGGCCCGCACCAGCTCAACGGCGAATAGGGTAGGACTTTTGACATAAAATAGTAGTATGGCATGTACTTTATATCTATTGTAAAGGTTTGTTAAACATATTAAGTATTATGGTGTATGTAACAAGAGAATAAACAGTAGTATGGTAATGAAACTTAGCAAATGATATGCGATCTTGAGAAACGATATAGAAGTGTGAAATTTTCTTGCAGGGTGTAGTTGAGGATATAAGGGAGATTATTATTGGGAGTGTTCTTGAGTTGAATTATGAACAAAAGTGTAAAAAAAAAAATCAGTTTTGGCGACACTTGGGAACCCCGCTTTTTTAGGGGAAACTCCGCCCAATTTTTTGAAAATTTTTTCATAAGAATTCTTAATTAAGACATTGTAACCAGAGCTCGCATCCCGATGTGACATTCCTCCCCGGCTTATCCGTAGGTCGGGAAGGGGTGTTACAGAACTGATGGTCTCATAATTTTTTATCCAATGTCAACAGTATGTAAGTGTGAGCAGGGAATTTTGCTCTCACTCACACTGGAATGGTTCTTGCGACTTCGGCACTGTTAGGCTCATGACCTTAGAGAACATGGGCCTAAACTCAGAGAAAATGGAGTCACCACCCAGACAGGCTAGGAAAATAGAAAGGGGTGGATTACTAGATTCTTAAGGAATCCCCAACCCCTTATTGGGTTTAGAAAGTTGGGTACGTATGGGGAAGGTGAGAAATGGCCCAGCACCCCCATAATGTCCGGTTCATTGAAATCGGCCTCCTTTTCAGTTATAAATATTATAAATTTCTTAAATATTATGTTATTATTCATACTACATGCGATTCAAAATAAATAAAGAATTTTTATTGCATCGAAACAAATCAAAACACAATAATAAATAGACACTCATCCAAATATGGAAACATGCCTTTACAATATCCCAATGGCTATAAAGAGAGTGAAATAGAACACCCACCAAAAGGTGAAAACATGTCCAATAACATTAATCCCAAAATCTTTAAATGATAAACTAATTACATAATAAAAATCGAGGCACCCACAAAATGAAAACGTGCCATTTACAATTCAAGAAATTACATAAATAATCAATTAAGCAAATTAAATCATTCAAGCACGATAATTAAAATAAAACATTCATCATAAAATAAAATAATCATCCATCATATAAAAAATAGAAAACCAAAGAAATAACCAAAACTAAAGTTTAAATCATTAAACAAATAAAATTAGGGTTTAAGCAATTATGGTTTGGAAGCTAGGGTTTATGGTTTTAAAGAAACAATTAGGGTTTTTGGGACTTTAGAAAACAAATAGGGTATTTGGGATTTTAGAAAATAATTAGGGTTTTTGGGATTGAGCCAGTGGTTTAAATCAAACCTTAAGATATTGGTGAATGAATTGAACCTTGGTTTATAAAACATATAATTCAAATTTAACAATTTTATGCTATTGGAAAAATTAATGTCAAACGACATATACGAAACATTTAAAAGAAAACATGTTATGGCTACTGCGAATATAAAAAAAATTATTGGTTAAGACCAAACCTTCATTGTTGGTTCCACCAAAACTGATATTTGATTCTAGCCGAACAAAATCCAAAGACAGTGTGGCTGCCTTTGATAAATTTGATGGTTGATGAACATTGTTGGTTACTTACTCCTTGATTGTTGATTGCTGCTCCAATTTTTCCGATCCCTGTTAAAGTATTAAAGCTTATTATTTATAGGTAAAATCAAGCTTAACCTAAACCTAATATGCCTAATCCAAGACATAAAAGGATTTTAATTTAATTAAGAAACCCAAAAATGTTTCAGAATCAAATTCCATGTTGATTTTGCTGTCCGAATCGACATGGGGCAAGGCACATCAAAATCGACATGGGGCAAGGCACATCAAAAGATTTGGGTTCTGGATCCAAGGTGGTTTTGTAACACCCCTATACCCCGTATACGTACACAGCATGCTAATACGATCGTAATATACGTATACTGAATATAGAAATGCCACATTTTTACAAATCACTCATGTTATCACTCTTATATAATGTAAACAATTTAAAACTTTTGAAAGAATTTATAAAACCAAATAAATAGAAAGTTCATTTAAAACGCAGCGGAAAATAGAACAAATGTTTACAAATACTTATACATCAAAATCAGAATATACAAATATAAAATATATATACATGACTGGCAGCTCCTCTGATCTTTAAGTCCAAAAGTCAACTCTTCAATGTCTAGACTCACTCGGTCTCGAAGAACTCTCGGGTTCAACTCTGATACCTGCGCGATGAACCACAATCGCGCTGAGCTAACGGCTCAGTGGTGCAACTCATACTAACATTATGCTTTAATGCGATGCAAATGTCACAATTCTACATTTCATAAACCATACATAAGCATATCACATCTCATAATTGTACATTAAATCTTATTATTCATCATTCATAATTTACATTGACAATTAAGACAGACACGGGCCCAAAACACACTAATATCTTATTCAAAGTTCAGAGTTACTGCTTTGGTCCATATTGACACCTTGTGTCTAGCCCCGTAGGCAATATCTATCCATGGATAATCAACTAGATTTGAGTTTACGACCCAGTCATTTTACTCAATCTAGTTCCAATAATATGTTTTTGAGGTTTACGACCCGGTCATTTCACCCCAAAAACATCACATTTCACATTTATCAACTGGATTCGGCTTACAACCCGGTCATTTCACCTATCTAGTTATTCATAGGCATGCCGCCAAACTCAGAACTCTGGAAATTGAATAGACATATTAGATACACAATGATTTCGTTTATCTCTTTACCAATTTCTTTCTAAATTCATTTCTCATTTCATGATCCATAATCAACTAGGCAACCATGCCTTAATTATCTCACTTTCATTATCATAGACAACAATCATGGCTTCATATCTTTCACATTATATTTCATCATCACATTAATCAATTCATTATTCACATGGATATAATTAATGGCATCAACACATATTTTACATGCTCATCACTACATTCACATATAATCAATTATGTCTCAATTCTCAATATCATATGAGTGTATGTAATAATGTATTTTGAACTATTTCAAAATGACCCACACAACTCTAAACACTTACCTTTCAAGAATCTATCACCACTTGAGTTAGAGTAAATCACCTTCTTCACAACCTATTCCAAAAGAATGAGGAAACTCTCATGAGATCACAAGGTTAAGGATCAATTAGGGCAAACTCTAGACTTGACACGCTCACACACACGGGCGTGTCCCTGACCGTGCCCTAACTCCATAACACAGAAACATTTACACGCTCAGAACCACGGGCGTGTCACTGGGCGTGTAATACATTCTGTCTCTCAGAAATAACGACACGTCCAACATCATGAGCGTGCTCATGGCCGTGTAAATTCTCAAAATCACAGTAGCTATGACACGCTCAACAACACGGGCGTGTTAATGGCCGTGTCATACCTACTGCCACTCAGAACAATTGACACGCCTAAGGACCTGGACGTGCTCCTGGGCGTGTCAGGCCAAAAACCCAGATTCCGGCCAAGACAACACCACTACCAACAAAACACTTCTATCCATCAACATCCACTTCAAACAAACTTCACAAAACATACCCAAAAACCATCTCAAACTTACAACAACACCAAAAACAAGCTAAAACACACATCAAACACAAATCACAACATCATCAAAACTCTAAACACAACCTCAACTCAATCTATCCCAACCAACTTACTCTTTTCTTCAATCCAACCCCAAAATCCAAAACCACATAAACCAAATACTCTTAAACACAACATAATCAACCCAAACACATTCTCAAACACAACTTCAACTCACAAACCCACATAACTTCAAAAACAACATAAGAAATCAAGAGAGAACTTACCAAGGATGAAGAACTCTTAGATTCCAACTAAATCTCTTGTAAACTTCTTTAATCTTGATCTTGTAAGGTCAAATCTCTCCCTCTCTCTTGTTCTCTTACTGCTGCCGTCCAAGACAAAGAAAAGAGAAGAAAATGGAATGAAGGCCACGAAGGAAGGAGAAGGAAAGAAGAAAAGGAAAAGAAGTACAAAAGCAAAGTCAACTTCTCTTTTCTCAAAACAATCTCCTCCACACAATAAACAATATAATATTCAAAATATCTCCATCCACTCATCTTATTCCACTAACTCAATTTCAAATTAATTTCCTTTATACCCTTCACCCTTAGAATGGTATATGTTGTGCATATCACAATATAAATAACATATGCACTCTACTCTTACAACATATCTCTTTCCAATTAAACACAAATACACTTAATCCAAATAAAACAACAATTATATACCAAACTTCTAGGGTATACTTTGGGATATTACAGGTTTGAGTTTTGGACCCGATTTGAGTTTTAGACTACAAAAGGATTTGGGTTTTGGACCCGAGGTGGTTTAGATTCTAGACCTAGTTTGAGTTCTGGACTAAAAAAAGATTTGGGTTCTAGACCCGAGATGGTTTGGGTTATGGACCCAATTTAGTTCTGGACTTGAGATGGCTTGGGTTCTGGACACGGTTTGAGTTCTAGACTAAAAAAAGATTTGGGTTCTGGACCCGGTTTGAGTTCTGGACTAAAAAAAGATTTGGGTTCTAGACTTGAAAAATATTTGGGTTTTGGACCCAAGGTGGTTTGTGTTCTAGACCCGATTTGAGTTCTAGAATAAAAAAAGATTTGGGTTCTGAACCCAGGGTGGTTTAGGTTCTAGATCCAGTTTGAGTTCTGGACTAAAAAAAAATTGGGTTATAGACCCAAGACTGTGTGCTTAAATCAGAGACTGAATTGAATTTGGGTATTTGGACCCGAAACTGGATTTTGGATTCTCGACCCAAGACTGGATTTTGGGTTCTCGACCCAAAACTGGATGTGGGTTCTTGACTCAAAACTAAATTTTGGATACTCGACCAAATACTGGATTTGGGTTCTCGACCTTAAACTGGATTTGGATTCTCGATCCAAGACTGGATTGGGTTCTAGACTCGAAATTGAATTTGTTAACTTTCTGTCAGTTTAAGAGTTCTGGCTTTCTTATAGACAATAAACTTTAGCTCTTCTAGTTGATTGATCTTCTATCATGGCTTTCTTCTAGCCATTTGCTCCTTTCTTCAATGGATTGACTCCAGCTCTTCTAACTGGATTGTTCTTCTGTCATCTAGGAAATTTGGCTTTCTCCTAGTCGGTTGTTCCATTCTTCAATGGGTTGTGGGTCTTTACCCTCAAAATGGATCTTTATCCTATGTCATTAGGTCTTTACCCTTCAAAATGGATCTTCGTCCTTTGGACTTCGGGTCTTCATCCTTCCAAATGGATCTTCATCCTTTAGACTTTGGGTCTTCATCCTTCAAAATGGATCTTAATCCTTGGTATCGGATCTTCACCCTTCAAAATGGATCTTCATCCTTTAGACTTTGGGTCTTCACCCTTCAAAATGGATCTTCATCCTTTGAAAATCGGGTCTTTACCCTTCAAAATGGATCTTCATCCTCTGGAAATCGGGTCTTTACCCTTCAAAAATGGATCTTCATCCTTTGGACTTCGGGTCTTCACCCTTCAAAATGGATCTTCATCCTTGGCATCGGGTCTTCACCCTTCAAAATGGATCTTTATCCTTTGGACTTTGAGTCTTCACCCTTCAAAATGGATCTTCATCCTTGGCATCAGGTCTTCACCCTTCAAAATGGATCTTCATCCTTTGGACTTATATCCTATATTGGCTTCAGCTTTTCAAGTTGGACTGATCATTTTGTCTTTTGTATCTTCATTCTTTTGAGAGTTCTAATTTTCTTCTTTTTCCATTCTTTTTGTTCTTCCTTTGCACTTTTGCAAAAAATTCATCCATTTTTTAGCTGGCCCTTATATCTTCTCCTTGCCCCCTACATAGAAAAATATTAAAAGTGAGTCTAAAAATATTTTGTACATGCATAAACTCAAAATTTGAAAGGAAAAAATTTGCCCCCTGTGTAGGCTCAAACCAGTGATTTTTTCATGCAGGCTCTAATTGATGTTTGTGTATTGTCTGGTTCCTTGCATAAGCATGCATCTCTATATTTATAAAGTGACTGGAGCTTCCTCAAGCAATGGGCCTTTCATGCGCCCTGATTCCATATCTGCTTCTCATATTTGCTTCATAGAGTATCTGTTGTTTACTTTGACAAAGAATAGACAATACAATACAACAAAATACAGGTGATATGCTCATGTATGCATGATATGCATGGATGATACTTACAGTGGTTCCATCGACTCACAGACTGAAGTGATCAGCTGAAGTGTTTTCATTGGTTTTCTTCAGATGCTCATTCAGGTCTTGCATTGGAATGACAAAGGCTTTGTATTTATAACTTTTATCTTCAAGATGTTGAAAACATGAGTAGTGGAGGCCCCAAGTAGCAGAGATACATCCATTTCAAATTATGATTAAACATGCCAGTTAGTATCTTCTTCATAACCTTGCAAATAATCCTTTATTTTGCCCAATGTGTCCTTCAAGGTTCGATGGTTCAACATACTTTCCTTAACTTGAAGGCTTTGTATGATAAAAACACATTTTTTTAAAATCTTAAAATCATATTTTGGCTTTATCAAATCAATTTCAGTATACCTCAAGACTCGATTTTCTAAATTAACATATCTATAACATGAAAACACTAGTTACTGTACTAAACTTGGGAATCATTTCCAATTAAACAAGAACTGTTTCATTTCAGATAGGCACATACACATTACTTGGCCAAAGGTCTCATCGAGTTTGAATATTGCCTATCTCATATGCATGCTTAGTCAAACTATCTCTAGTAATAGACGCTACCTACTAATAGAGATCAACATGTCTTTAATAGGCTTGAAACGGGATCTATAAGGGACATAGTTTAAAAAAAGGTCATTTTGAGATTGGAGCTGATGTAACACTGCTGACAAACCTTCACACCAAAATCTTATGTTAGAGCTATAGACAGCTGGGAATAATCTTGCTAGACTCCAATTTCCTTTTATCTCCTTGGAAGAAATATAGAACTGATTAAAATGATCTTCATCTTTCCTTTTTCTTTTGCACAAACTCAGGACCGGGTTTTTTTTTCTTTTTTTTTCTCTCTCTCTTTTTATTTTTTCCTTTCTCTTCTTCTTCTTCTTCTTTTTTTTGGCTATTTTGTTATTTTTTATTGGGTCCTAGCTCCAAAAGAATTATCTTGACTATGGATGAGTGGAGTAGAGTGAGTCTTATTTCAACAAGGATAAATCATTTATTGTCCTGATGTCATCTTAATGAATTGGAGATATCAAGTCTAATATCAGGTGAACTTCAACTACCTTTATGGTCTTGACTATGCATTCCTTTCTTTGATTTTCTTGCCTCTTCACCTTAGTGATCATAAGGCTTGTCAAAAGTGAAACAATAGCTCAAGGTAGATTATCGAAGTTTACAAGCCAATAAAGAGCAAGCTAAAATATCATGAAGGCTCAAGAGGACAAACTACGGATTGATGTTAACATGGGTGGATACTAGTTCTTGGCTTATCAAACAATGCCTAGATCATCTCTCCCTAAAATAAGCAGAGTTCAATTTTGCCTTAAAAGTTTGTCAAAGAATGTTCTAAGATTGACTAGGACCTAGACAAAGGTCATTATACAGGAGCTTTCTCTAAGTAAGCATACACAACTCAATGCTATAGAATAATTCCCTCACCTATTAAAGTCATTCAAATCATGATGCATAGATATATTAATTTATAAACATCAAGCTAGATTCGTCATCGGTTGAGCACCAAAATGAACAAAGACCAAAATAAATTTAATAAAAGTAATTTATTCAAACAAACATATTTGTTCCAAAAAAATATCAAAGAAAAAAAATAACCAAATAAGTTAAGAGAAGTTTGTTGAGTTGGAGTTGAAATATGCTTCATTTACTTGGACATGTCAAAACTAGCAACTCCTTTCTCAGTAGTTTCGCCATCTATATCTTGAAAATACAACAAGACAGAACTTTCCATCAATCCTCCCTCTATCATGAAGGTTGATGGTGGTGGAACTCTTCCAAATTCAGGCAAAAGATTACTTTTAGGGTTGGGTTTGTTAGGTTCAGGCAACTCTCTACTGTCAATCAAATTTTTGATCTCATGCCTCAATCGGGTACATCTATCTGTCTCATGTCATTGAGTATAATGAAATTGACAAAAAGCTTTAGTATCAAAGTTTGGAGGTAAAGGATTCGATAAAGGTCATAGGGCCAATAGCTGTAATAGTCTCTTCTTTTGTAGCTTGTTGAAAATCCAAGACAATTGTTTCCCTAGATCTGAAAACTATCTTCTATTCAATTGACCAGTTGTATTGACATCGACTTCTTTATGTGTACTTTGATTTCCAGACTGATAATTCCATTTTGCAGAAAATGGTTCTTTTCTCTTTCCCACTCTTCTATTTGCAATCTAGCTTGGAGAAGATCTTTGAAATCCCTTATAAGGGTGTGAGACAGCCTTTCATGAATGTTAGGCAAGACGCCTCTGACTATCATCCTAATCCGGTCAGACTCATTAGGCCTCCTTTTGAGAAGTGCAACCTTATTTCTCCATCTCTTCGCATAATCAACAAAGCTTTCATTTTATTTTGCCTGATAGTCTCCACCTCCATTAGGGTCATTTCCAATTCGATATTGTACCCATATTATTGAATTAAGGCTTTGTACAAAATGTCCTAATCTTTTTGGATACTTTCCTCTAAGGTGTTGAACCAGCTCTGCACAACCGAATCCAACAAAAGCATGAAGTACCTTAGAGTTTGAGCCTTAGTAGCTCGGGCAAACTGCATAGCCGTGATATACTATTTCACATGAAGATGAGGGTTGCCAGTTCCATCAAATTTAGCAAATGATGGCATCTTAAACTTATAAGGGACCTCATCATCTTGTTCAAATAGTTTATCGACCTCAGACATCTCTTTGGTTTTTAACTTCTTCTTAATCCTCTTCTCCACATCAGCAATCATCTTCTCTACATCAAAAGTCTTGGTCTTTTCAACAGTTGGCTTCTCCACAACCTTTGGCTTCTTGTCCTTATCTTGAGGATCTTGAAAGTATTGAGCCCAGTATTCATCATCATCCGTAACCATCTTGTCATCATCGAAGGCTACTTCACCTACCTTAGCCTTACCCTTGTCATTCTTCTTGGTACTAGCAGATGCTTCAGCAACATTTCCAAACATCGCAGCTAGTTGGCTTTTCATGGTCTCAGCCAGGACCCCCTTTAATTCTTCAATCTTGGCATTGAGTACATCATCCACCAGTTTTTGAACTTGCTCAGGATTCATTGCACATGGCAAAAAGATGACTGAGTCATTGCTGAATTCTATGTCACTGGCATAGGACAAATTTTTGTAGGCTCTTGAACTGTTGTACTTCAGGGCTGTGAGCCAGAAATGATCAATGATATGAGATGCAATGCATGTATGCATGAATGCATGGATGAACGAGCAAACAAACAAACAAATAAAAAGAGTAAGAATGCCCCCTTTCAACCTTATATCACCCACGAACGAATGGTGAGTCTCTTTTCCTAGGTATATGGCCAACAAATATCAACATGAGATATCTTATTTTTGAACAATTCACTCAGACGGTTAAACCAATAGTTATATTTTTAAATTTAGAAGTCAGTCCATAATAACTTCCATTAATTGAGCTTTAATCCATTGGATCAATAAATAATAGTTTTTATGCTATATTGGATTAAAACTAAATTAAAAGGCTTATTATAAATAGATTTCCCCATTTGAAAAAGCAACCAATGATTCATTCCACAAACAAGCCCATGATTAATAAGTCTTAGCGTGAACTAGGTCCACAATTGATTTTAAATATTCCATAATTGACCTAATTAGTTGTAAGCCCATTTAACAAAAGATTTGTTAAAAATGATTTTGTTTTAAAGCCCATTGAAAATATTTGCTTAAAATAGTTTTGTTTCAAAGCCCATTGCAAATGAATTTAGGGCTTTGAGCTTGGGCCATGAGGTGAAAAGGAAATTTTGGCCCATCTTAAAAAAGTTTCATGTCCAAAGATCATCTTGAAAAGTTTTGAAAACAATTTTGGTCTTTTGGGCTTCTAAAAATTACTTTGGGATTTTTGAAAATTATTTTGGTCTTAGAACATAATTAGGTCATATTAGAAAAAGAACAAACCAAATGAGCCATGATTTATACCAAGATATATTGATCATAGTCAAACAATAAGCATTGAGTTTAAACATAAGGAAAGTATCTAAGAAACTGCATGGGCTTTTAGTCTTTGGATTGAAAAGCTTAGGCTTCCATAGTAAGTATATACCAAATGGTATGAGGCTATGAGTGATTGTGCCGTGCTCGATCTCCATACCTTAAGTGAAAGTATGGTATCCCTTACATAACACACAACATGGGTAACACGAGCGTCCTAACTCACGCATACAATGCAAATCAAAATGATACAATTGATAATATCATAGTAAGAAAGAATAAAATAATATAAAGGCCAATGAAATCAATTTCTCTTATCTCTAGTGGAGTCGCCACTGTGAGTGGGGATTTTTGCCCTCACTCCTGGTGAAATGATTCTTACAACTTCGACACTGTTAGGCTCAAGACTTTAGAGAACACGAGCCTAAACCTTGAGAAAATAGAGTCTGTGAGTGGAAATTTTTGCCCCCACTTCCGGTGTAATGGTTCTTGCGACTTCGGTACTGTTTAGGCTCAGGGTCTTAGAGAACACGGGCCAAAGCCTAGAGAAAATGGAGTCGCCACCCGGATGGGCCGGGAAAATAGAAAGGGGTGGATGACTCGATTCCTAAGGAATCCCCAACCTCCTAATAGGTTCAAAAAGTTAGGTACGTGTGGAGAAGGTGAGAAATGGCCCAGTATACCCACAACGCCCGGTTCATTGGAACCGGCCTCCTTTTTAGGTCTCAATATTATATAATTCTTAATTAATGCAATATTATCCATACTATATCCGATTAATAGAATAAATAAATACTTTATTAAAAATCATGGCAAGGTCGAAACAAAACAAACAAATGGACACCCTGTTAGTGTATATGCCCTAGGCCATCGATTTGGACCTTAATGTTATTCATTTTGTTATTAATAAAGAAGTTTTTATTATCATTGTTATGTTTGCATGTTATATATAATAATGATTATATCCCTGGTTTATTATTGTTATAGAGATAATAATAAATATAACTAGTGTAATATTGATTTGATAATCATAAGATGATTATAGGTATGAAGATACAAATCAATATTATGGATACATGTTAGAGAACAGTGTATTGGATAGACCCACATAGATATCACTTCATGGTTTAATGTCATAAGTGTATCTCATAATAGTTTTCATTTAATCCTTTGACTTGAGATTGTCATAGTTTCCAACATAAGGAATATTATGTTTTGACATGATCAAACGTTATCTGTAACTAGATAATTATAAAGGTTATGCTTGAACATGATATAAATTATGTAGAGGAAAATGAACAATCAAGATGGAATTTGTCCCTCTCTATGAGAGAGATATCTTCTGGGCCCCTTGATAAGTGTAACTGAGAAATGCATGGCCATGCTCAAATAAGTTGATATAAGATCAATCTTATTTGTTTATCAGTTAACTTGGAGATCGAGTAATCATAAGTTTGGACAATATAAGTATGACATTTACTATGACTTATGTTCAAACTAGATATCGTGTGACAAAGGGATTAATGCATGTACTATTTCAGGTTTTTCATTTATAATGATTCTCATGATTAATTGGGTAGTCGTAATGTCTTGCTAGAGGCCAATTATGATTTGTGCATTTCAATAGAGATTGAAATACACTACCAATTAATATGAGCCTATCGGGTCACACACATAGAACGTAGGCTGTACTTAAATAATAATAATTATATTTAATTATTATTGTTAGTATTATTATTATTATTAGATATTAATAATAATATTGTTATAATAATTATTATTAGATAATAATTATTAAAACGTGGGTCCATATGGGATATGGACAGTTAGGGTTTTGATAAAAAGAAGTCTTTTAAAACGGTTTTAAAAGGACTGGAGGTTTAATGATCTTATTATTCGTTTTGCAAAAGAAAACGTAAGAAAAAAAAAACTAAAAAAAACCCTAGTTTCGTTTTTGAAAAGGTTCAGCCACTGCCGTTGGTGAGCTAGCACTCAGACCGGCATACGTTTGTGTGGATTTCGTTAGAGGGTGTTCGTCTTCAGAAGGCAGCATCTGTTAATCATTTTTGAAGCTACACAAAAAGGTTAGTTTCGAATCTCTTTTATCGAACTGAATGGATCACATGGATCTTGTGAGTAAATCGAAAGAATTTTTGTTTTTCCGCTGCGGCAAGGGTTGCAGATTCTTAACGATTTACTAACAGTGGTATCAGAGCCTCTTGTTGATTCCATTTAATTCGAAATATACCATGTTGATGTGTTGATATGATCTATTGTTTTTCAAATGGCATGATTAAATTCGTTTTATCATTTGATGATGATTCGAATCTGTTATATGAGATATAACATAAATTGTTGTTGATATATGATGTCAAAGATGACCAATTGTATAAGATACAATTCTGTGAAATCAAATTGGGGTTGGTATACGATCTGTTATGTTTTCGAATTAGGGTTAATATGATTAATTCAATTCGTTTATTCATATTGAATGTATACATAGATTTCGATTTTGATTAATATGATTATTGAGTAAATCGTTTCTAAGGTTTCTGGTAATAGTTCTCTGTTAATATGATTAATAGATTACTATTATATTCTGTTTAATATGATTAACAGAATAAGGGTTTTGACAGAAAATAATTAATTGGATTAATGATTCTATTTAGCTTCGAGGGGCGCTGCCCCTCGACCCCGCCCAGGGGCGCTGCCCCTTCGGAACCCCGCCCGCTGACCGGCCAGAGGGAGCCCCGCCCGCTAACCGGCTAGCGGGACCGCCGTATGTTCGCGCCCTATAGTTCGTTACCGCGACATTAAGAATGTCAATATATTTGTTTCTATTTAACATGTTAGTGATGAATATGTTATGTTTGTTTGATGTCTTGGCATGGTGCATAGCATGGCCTTATGACCTATGTGATTGGTTTATTTATATCTTAATTTTTATAAATACGGCCTGCGTGTCGTTTATTTTTGTAACTTTATAATTACTAGTTTAGTAGTTAGTTTTTATTATTAATGTAATAATGAAGACTCAAGCTTGGAGAAGAAGATGAAAATTCCATGGAGATGAAGTTGCCTTTCAAGATATGAAGAAATGTACTATTGCAAATGTTGTAATAGATAGGTTTTCTTTTCACCTAGGGTTGCCTATATGATCTTCATTTGGTTTCATGAAGATCATATCTAGTTTGGCCATGCTATGTCACGTTTATTTTTATCAAATATGTATGAGATGCCATGTTTGATAGTTTATGTATGCATATAGGATATGATATATAAATGTCAATTTTAACATGTTTTCAAAAAAAAAAAATTAAATGGAATGAACCCTCACTATTAATCTAAGTTTTAATGCCATCCATGTCTTAAACACTTATCAAGGCTAAGATCACCTAAATGTAGATTTTGCCAAAGCAAAGTACTTTAGGTTATCCTAGCAAGATATGATGAGTAATGGTGCTGCTCATGCGTTTAAAATTGGTTAGACTTAATTAGGCTATCAAAATGGTTTTGGGCCTAAGGCATTAGATGGGGTATAACATGCTATGACATATGATGTCATGATCCCATATTATCTAAGAGTTACATCTGATGTAATTGGTAATGGGTTACCTACCATAATAACTTGATTTTAAGTGTCATGCCAAAGCTGACTTAATATTAAGTAAAATTGGATCTTAGCCCACTAAAATGTCATTGTGATGATTGAGGGTTATATTTTAGTGGGAGTTTAATTACTTATCACCTTTTATTAATTAAAATTTGCATATTTTGTAGATTGAAATGGCTACCAACAATAACTCCACTTTATCACTGCGATCCATCCTTGAGAAGGAAAAACTGAAAGAGAATGGGACTAATTTTGTTGATTGGTTTAGGAACCTGAGAATTGTTCTCAAACAAGAAAAGAAGTCCTATGTGCTTGATGAAGCTGTCCCTGAGCCACCTCCTGCTAATGCTTCTAATGCTGATAAGAACAAGCATAAGAAGCATATGGATGATTCCAATGACATTGGATGTCTTATGCTCGCTACTATGTGTCCAGAACTTCAGAAGGATCTGGAACACTTGGAGGCTTATGAGATGAGTGTCCATCTCAAACAAGCTTTCCAACAGCAAGCTAGGCAGGATAGATTCGACACTGCTGTTGCATTATTTGACTGCAAGATGTCAGAGGGCGAATCGGTTAGCGCTCATGTTTTGAAAATGAAGGGCTACATTGATCACCTTGCCCGACTTGGATATCCCTTGAGTCTAGAACTCTCCACGGATTTGATCCTTCATTCTTTGCCCAACAGTTTTTCACATTTTGTTATGAACTATAATATGAACAACATGGAAAAGTCCATTCCTGAGCTACATGGTATGCTCAAAACTGCTGAAGGGAATATCAAAAGGCCCACTAAGGCTACCCATGTATTGAATGTCAATAAGGGTAAGCCTATGAAGAAAAAATGCAAGGCAAAGGGTAAAGCAACAGTTGCTACAAAGCCTAAGGGACAGCCCAAGCCAAAAGAACGCAAGGCACCTGTTCCTAAGGAAGGAACTTGTCACCATTGCAAGGAGCCTGGGCATTGGAAAAGAAATTGCCCACTTTATTTGGCTGAATTGAAGAAATCGAAGGGTAGTGCGACTACGTCTTCAGGTATATATGTTATAGAAATTAACTTATCTGCTTCTACTTCATGGGTATTGGATACTGCATGTGGTTCTCACATTTGTACAAATGTGCAGGGACTCAAAAGGAGTAGATCACTGAAAAGGGGCGAAGTTGACCTACGAGTTGGGAATAAAGCAAGAGTTGCTGCACTAGCTGTAGGATCTTATGAACTTCATATGCCTAATGGCTTTTTGTTAAATTTGAACAATTGCTATTATGTTCCTACTCTGAGTAGGAATCTTATTTCAGTTTCAGTTTTGGATGATGAAGGTTTTTCATTTTTAATTAAAAATAAGACCTGTTCTATTTTTGATAAAGATGATTTGCTTTATGGTATTGCAAGATCTTTTAATGGCCTTTATGTCCTTGACTTAGATGATTCTAGGGAGAATCATATTTATAACATAAACTCTAAGAGAATTAAGCCAAATGACCTAAACCCTACATTTTTATGGCATTGTCGTCTTAGCCATATAAATGAGAGACGCATTTCTAAACTCCATCAAGATGGATTATTAGATTCATTTGATTTTGAATCATTTGATAAATGTGAATCTTGTTTACTTGGCAAAATGACAAAGAATCCTTTCACCGGACAAGGTGAAAGGGCTAATGACTTGCTAGGACTAGTACATACAGATGTATGTGGCCCGTTAAGCATTAGTGCCAGAGGAGGATATAATTACTTCATTACTTTTACTGATGATTTCAGTAGGTATGGCTATGTCTACCTAATGAAACATAAGCATGAGGCTTTTGAAATGTTCAAAACTTTTCAAAATGAAGTACAAAATCAACTTGGTAAAACTATTAAGGCACTTCGATCTGATCGAGGTGGTGAATTTTTGAGCCAAGAGTTTGACGAACATCTAAGAAATTATGGAATTGTTTCACAATTAACTCCTCCAGGAACTCCACAGTGGAATGGTGTTTCTGAAAGAAGAAATCGAACTTTATTAGATATGGTTCGATCTATGATGAGTCAAGCAGATCTTCCATTATCGTTTTGGGGTTATGCCTTGGAGACAGCTGCTTTTGTTTTAAACCGTGTACCATCTAAAGCGGTTGAAAAGACACCATATGAGATATGGACTGGCAAAACACCTAGTTTGTCTTTTCTTAAGATTTGGGGTTGTGAGGCTTATGTGAAAAGACCAGTTTCAGATAAGTTAGCTCCAAAATCTGCTAAATGTATCTTTGTGGGATATCCTAAGGAAACTAAAGGATATTATTTCTATATTCCATCTGAGAACAAAGTGTTTGTTGCTCGAAATGGAACCTTCTTGGAAAAGGAATTCATTTCTAAAAGAACTAGTGGGAGCACAGTTCAATTAGATGAATTTATAGAACCACAAGAGGATATTGAACCACCTGTAGAAATAGTTTCAGAACCACAAGTCATTGTGGAAACTGAAAATGTTACACAAGTTCTGCGCAGATCTGATAGACCACGTCATCAGCCTGAGAGATATGGATTTCTCATGACTGAAAGTCGTGAAGTTTTGCTCATAGATCAAGATGAGCCAACTACCTATCTTGAAGCTGTGTCAGGTCCAGATTCAGAGAAATGGCTTGGAGCCATGAAATCTGAGATGCAATCCATGTTTGACAACCAAGTTTGGGCCTTAATTGATCCTCCCGAAGGTATTAAGACTATTGGTTGCAAATGGGTTTTCAAGAAGAAAATTGACATTAATGGAAATGTGCAAACCTATAAAGCAAGGTTGGTTGCTAAAGGTTTCAAACAAACACATGGTATAGACTATGATGAAACTTTTTCTCCAGTTGCTATGATTAAATCTATTAGGATTCTCCTTGCCATTGCTGCATACTATGATTATGTGATATGGCAAATGGATGTCAAAACCGCTTTCCTTAATGGAAATTTACTCGAGGATGTGTACATGACACAACCTGAGGGTTTTGTAAATCCTGAGAATTCTGGGAAGGTTTGCAAGCTTCAAAGGTCCATTTATGGATTGAAGCAAGCATCTCGAAGCTGGAATCTTTGTTTTGATGAAACAGTTAAGAACTTTGGTTTCATTCAAAATGAAGATGAACCATGTGTTTACAAGATGGTTAGTGGGAGTGCTATCGTGTTCTTAGTCCTATATGTAGATGACATATTGATCATTGGAAATGATGTCCCCACTTTACAAAAGGTTAAAGATTGGTTAGGGAATTCTTTTTCAATGAAGGACTTGGGAGAGGCTGCATATATCCTTGGTATAAGGATCTATAGAGATAGATCTAGAAGGATAATTGGCTTAAGTCAAAGTACATACATTGACAAAGTGTTGAAGAGGTTCAGTATGCAAGATTCCAAGAAAGGATTCTTGCCTATGTCACATGGTATTCATCTTGGCAAGAATCAATGTCCTAAGACATCTGAGGAGCGAGATAGAATGAATAAGATCCCTTATGCTTCTGCTATTGGATCTATTATGTATGCCATGCTATGTACTAGACCTGATGTCTCATATTCTTTAAGCACAACAAGTAGATATCAAGCTGATCCTGGTGAGGGTCACTGGACAGCTGTTAAGAACATTCTTAAGTATCTAAGAAGAACTAAGAATGTTTTCTTAGTTTATGGAGGTTTGGAAGATGAACTAGTTGTAAATGGTTACACAGATGCTAGTTTCCAAACTGATATAGATGATTACAAATCGCAGTCAGGTTTTGTATTCACATTGAATGGTGGAGCCATTACTTGGAAAAGTTCCAAGCAAAGCACAGTAGCAGATTCTACAATAGAAGCTGAGTATATAGCAGCATCAGATGCTGCTAAGGAAGCAGTTTGGCTGAAGAAATTCATCACTGAGCTTGGAGTGGTGCCTAGCATTGCTAATCCTATGGCTATCTATTGTGACAACAATGGTGCCATAGCGCAAGCAAAAGAGCCAAGGTCCCATCAAAAATCTAAGCACATACTCAGGCGATTTCACCTCATTCGAGACATCATTGATAGAGGTGATATCAAGATATGCAAAGTTGACACAAATGACAACATAGCAGATCCATTGACAAAGCCTCTCTCGCGGGTCAAGCATGATCAGCACACTAGGTCTATGGGCATGAGATATTTGTTAGACTAGGCCTAGTGCAAGTGGGAGACTGTTAGTGTATATGCCCTAGGCCATCGATTTGGACCTTAATGTTATTCATTTTGTTATTAATAAAGAAGTTTTTATTATCATTGTTATGTTTGCATGTTATATATAATAATGATTATATCCCTGGTTTATTATTGTTATAGAGATAATAATAAATATAACTAGTGTAATATTGATTTGATAATCATAAGATGATTATAGGTATGAAGATACAAATCAATATTATGGATACATGTTAGAGAACAGTGTATTGGATAGACCCACATAGATATCACTTCATGGTTTAATGTCATAAGTGTATCTCATAATAGTTTTCATTTAATCCTTTGACTTGAGATTGTCATAGTTTCCAACATAAGGAATATTATGTTTTGACATGATCAAACGTTATCTGTAACTAGATAATTATAAAGGTTATGCTTGAACATGATATAAATTATGTAGAGGAAAATGAACAATCAAGATGGAATTTGTCCCTCTCTATGAGAGAGATATCTTCTGGGCCCCTTGATAAGTGTAACTGAGAAATGCATGGCCATGCTCAAATAAGTTGATATAAGATCAATCTTATTTGTTTATCAGTTAACTTGGAGATTGAGTAATCATAAGTTTGGACAATATAAGTATGACATTTACTATGACTTATGTTCAAACTAGATATCGTGTGACAAAGGGATTAATGCATGTACTATTTCAGGTTTTTCATTTATAATGATTCTCATGATTAATTGGGTAGTCGTAATGTCTTGCTAGAGGCCAATTATGATTTGTGCATTTCAATAGAGATTGAAATACACTACCAATTAATATGAGCCTATTGGGTCACACACATAGAACGTAGGCTGTACTTAAATAATAATAATTATATTTAATTATTATTGTTAGTATTATTATTATTATTAGATATTAATAATAATATTGTTATAATAATTATTATTAGATAATAATTATTAAAACGTGGGTCCATATGGGATATGGACAGTTAGGGTTTTGATAAAAAGAAGTCTTTTAAAACGGTTTTAAAAGGACTGGAGGTTTAATGATCTTATTATTCGTTTTGCAAAAGAAAACGTAAGAAAAAAAAACTAAAAAAAACCCTAGTTTCGTTTTTGAAAAGGTTCAGCCACTGCCGTTGGTGAGCTAGCACTCAGACCGGCATACGTTTGTGTGGATTTCGTTAGAGGGTGTTCGTCTTCAGAAGGCAGCATCTGTTAATCATTTTTGAAGCTACACAAAAAGGTTAGTTTCGAATCTCTTTTATCGAACTGAATGGATCACATGGATCTTGTGAGTAAATCGAAAGAATTTTTGTTTTTCCGCTGCGGCAAGGGTTGCAGATTCTTAACGATTTACTAACACACCCATCCAAGGATAGAAACATGTCCTTACATCGTCCAATATCTAAAACTAAATAGGACACCCACCAAAAGGTAGAAACGTGTCCTTTACATTAATTCCAAAACTAGAACATAAATTAAATTACATGATGCTTAATACATGAGATACCCAAAATATGAAAACGTACCTCTTACAATGTTTTGGAATCAAAGCAAATAAAAAAAAAATAACCAACCAACCATTCATCATAAAATAAACTATTCATTGAAGACATAAATTGAAAATATAAATAAATCATTAATCAAAATATATAATAAATACTTACTTAATAATGAAACCAATAAAGATGCAAATTTAGGTTTATGTATCAACTTAGGGTTTCTTAAATAAGATTTAGGGTTTTGGAATTTATATCTAAAAGCTAGGATTTTGGAATCTTAAAGAGCTAATATTATTGTTAGGTTTATTTTTTTAGAAGAATTATGCTATTGTGCGATTAAAATTAGAATTTAGGATTTAAGTAAATAAGGTACAAACCTATAAAAATAAGATTAAAACTTAAATATTTTAAAAGAAATAGTTACTGTATTGATTTTGGAAAATTGATTAGGGTTTTAAAATAGATTAAGGTTTGAATTGAACTAAGGTTTGAAGTTATAAGAAAACTAACACTATTATATTTATTTTTGAAAGAAGAGGCTACTGTGAAGATTTTAGAAAATTGATTTGATTAGGGTTTTACAATTTTAAGTATTTTATGGTTTTGATTTTTTATGAAAGTAGTGTTAAAAAGTTTTGGAATAAATAAAAATAATACCTACTGTGTCTTTTAGAAAATAATATTTTTCTTTTAGAAAATCTAAGTGATGGCTATTGTGTTTTTAAAAGAAATAAAAAAAACTTTGTCCGTTGATGTTCATAATTATTTATTACATGAGTTTTGAAAGTTATAATTTATAAATCTTAATTGATCAATGAGTAATTGATGAAGATGATTTTGATAAATAAAATAAGATATAAATACCTATGTTTGAAGGCTCCACCAAAATTATTGAATAAAAATTTGTGATGAGCTAACACCAAGGCAATCACTGTTTTCTTGCTTGCTGCCTTGGTCTTCTTGCTAAAATTGCTATGGTTTTTCAGTTCCTAGCTTCTATCAAAAAATCATTTTAATAATCCTTCTCCAAAAAAAGTCCCAAGGTGCCCTTCTGTCATTCTTTTAATGTAGTATTTATAAGAAAAAATAAAAAACATAATACTAATTGGTTAAGGAAATAAAATTGTTTGAGGAAATAAAATTGTTTAGGAAATAAAACTTTAAAACCGAGTAAAAGAAGGTTTTGGCAAAATAGGAAGTGCGCATGAATAGGTCTAAATATTATAAAATTCATAAATATTATGTTATTATCCATACTACATGTGATTCAAAATAAATAAAGAACTTTTATTGCATCGAAACAAATCAAAATACAATAATAAATAGGCACCCATCCAAAGATGGAAACATGCCTTTACAATGTTTCAATGTCCATAAATAGAATGAAATAGGACACCCAACAAAAGGTGAAAATATGTTCTTTACAATAATCCCAAAATCTTTAAATGATAAACTAATTGCATACTAAAACCCGAGGCACTCACAAAGTGGAAACGTGCCTTTTATAATTCAAGAAATTACATAAATAATGAATTAAGTAAATTAAATCATTCAAGCATGATAATTAAAATAAAACATTCATGATAAAGTAAAATAATCACCCATCATATAAAAAATAACAAAAAAGTAATCAAAACTGAAGTTTAAATCATTAAACAAATAAATTAAGGTTTAAGAAATTATGGTTTGGGAACTAGGGTTTATGGTTTTAAAGAAATAATTAGGGTTTTTGGAACTTTAAAAAATAACTAGGGTATTTGGGATTTTAGAAAATAAGTAGGGTTTTTGGGATTGAGCCAGAGGTTTAAATCAAACCTTAAGCTATTGGTGAATGAATTAAACATTGGTTTATAAAACATATAATTCAGATTTAACAAATTTATGCTATTGAAAAAATTAATGTCAAAACACATCAACGAAACATTTTAAAAAAAGCATGTTATGGCTATTGTGAATATAAAAAAATTATTGGTTAAGACCAAACATTCGTTGTTGGTTCCACTAAAACTGATATTTGATTCTGGCCGAACAAAAGCCAAAGACAATGTGGCTGCTTTTGATGAATTTTGTAACACCCCCATATCCAATGCACACACACTACAACCACAACAATGTAGCATAAGTGCACCAAACATAGGGATGCTACGATTTTCTTCAATATTCAAAACATTTAAATTGATACATTACTATCATCATTATATATTATAGAAAAGTAAATCATTTACTTTTAAAATAAAACACATTAGATATATATATATACATACATATAGTTATTACACAGCGGAAGTCATAAAATATTTACATATTTACATATTTGAAAACACTTAATTCCATATTTACAAATATACATATATGTACATTTAATCAATACTTTACAAAATATAAAAGAGTTATACATGATTGGCAAGTTTTCTTTGATCTTTAAGTCTCCAAAATCAACTCTTCACTGTCTACTCTCGGTCGGTTTCGAAGAGCTTTTGGGATCAACTCTATCAACTCTATTACCTGCGCGATTAAACACTATCACGCTAAGCCAACGACTTAGTAAGATAATCATGCTAATGTTATGCTTTAATGCAATGCAGTACCAATTCTCAATCCATATTATGCATGTAACATCATATATGCCAAGTTGATAACATAGCTTTCCATTTTATAACTCAACATATATATATATAGGCATATCATACTTCACATCTTATCATAGACCTCATTTATATTCATTTAATCATTCATCATCAACAATAAGCAAAGGCAAGCATCATTCATGACTCACATTAACCATAGACAAGCATGGGCCCAAGACACACTAATATGCCATTCAATTTTCAGAGTTAATGTTTTGGTTCTATCATCACATTTATCAATATCATATACCCAACTAGGCTTCAAGGATTAGGTTCAACCAAGCTTCAAGGGGAGCAAAGCATGCTAAGCTTCAACCCAACTTGGCTTCAAGAACCAACCCAACCTAGCTTCAAGGGTGGTAACATCTCAATTAGGCTTCAAGGATTCAATCCAACCTAACTTCAAGAGATTGTTACACTTACTAGGCATGCCACCAACAACAAACTCTGAAAATGGAATAACACATTAGCCACACAATTCATTTATTATTCAATTATCATTTCCATTTCCAATTATCATCAACATTTAGGCATACATGCCTTCTTTCTCTCAATATCATCATCATAGCCAATAACAATAGCTTTGTATTACATTTCACATTTCAATTCATATTATGCATAAAGCATCATTGATATCACATCTTTGATATAACATTTCAAGGTACATTACTCATAAAACACCTTACCTCTCACAATGCATAACATAACCTTGTTTAAATCTCAACAATGCAATTAGGGCAAGGAAAACAAAACTTACCTAACCCATATGAGAGACATGGGCAGCACACATGAGGGGCACGGCCAAGCTTGTGGCCGTGTCTCTCAACTCAATTGGACAGTAGGCAACACGGGTATGGGACACGGCCAAGCTTGTGGCCGTGTCACTCAAACCAAAACTCACAGTAGTGAACACAGGCACTAGACACGGCCGTGTCTCTCAAAACCAATTCAACACGCCCAAAACTTTCATGACTTGGCCATGTCTCTCCTTTGCTTTTGGCCGTGTCACCCAAACCAAACCCTAACCATCTTCAACCCTCTTTCAATTGCACTCAATCACAATATACACCATACAACATGTTTCAAATGAACATAAACAATGTTCTAAACACATATTCATCATAAGAATCACCTCATAACACATTAATATTACACTTAAACACAAATCATCTCAAAACCCTAAAATCACCATCTTTCAAAATCAACATCCACCACTTCCAACAACAACACCTATTTAAACTCTTAACTTAAAACCAATTCAACACTTGAGAACACAACACAAACACATCTAATCATCAAACCAACAAATCACAAATCACCCTAATCATAACTTCAACACTACTACAAAATAAGTAAAGGAAACAAAAGAATACTTACCTTAGATGAAGAAATTCCACAATTCTTTCACCAAAGCTCTCAATTCCTTCTTCAATTTGATCTTAGTATCAAGAACACTTCTCCTTCCCTTTTGCTAATGGAGAGCCGGCCACCTCTTGAAAGAAAGAAGAAAAGATGATGAAGAATCACAAAGTCAAACTTCATTAAATACCCATCCAAAGGAAAATTACTATAATGCCCTCATACATATCTTAATTCTCTTTGTTATCTCTTGCCCATTTTGGTAATTTTCACATGCCCTAAAAAAATATCTCCTCTTGCCTTGACCAACTCTTTTGACCAATGTATATGTTATATATATCACAATATACACAACATATAAACTTGTCTCTAAACCCTAAATTCTTTACCAAAACACTTATACTTTTCTTTTCTCAATTTAAACCAACAATACAACAACAACAACAACAACAACAACAACATGCAAAACTTCTAGGGCATAAATGAGGATATTACAATTCTCCCCCTCTAAAAAGAAATTTCGTCCTCGAAATTACCTGATATCAAGTCTGAAACAACTGAGGATATTGCTCTCGCATAGTTTGTTCACTTTCCCAAGTTGCTTCTTCTTTTCCGTGGTTCTTCCATAGAACCTTCACCAATGGCACTCTCTTGTTTCTCAACTCTTTCACATCATATGCTAAGATAGCAACTGGTTCCTCTTCAAATGTCAAATCTGGGCTCACTTCAATAGATTCAAATGGCAACACATGAGATGGATCCGACCTGTACCTCCTCAACATAGATACATGGAACACATTATGAATACGATCCAACTCAGGTGGCAAAGCAAGTCTATACGCCACTGGCCCAACTCTTTCTAACACTTCATACGGTCCGATGAAACGAGGACTCAATTTCCCTTTCCGACCGAACCTCAAAATCTTCTTCCAAGGAGATACCTTCAAAAATACCTTATCCCCAACATCAAACTGAATGTCTCTCCTCTTCAGATCTGTATAGGACTTCTGTCGGTCTGAAGCTGCTTTTAACCTGCCCTGAATCAACTTCACTTTCTCTTCAGTTTCTTTAATCAAATCAGGCCCAATTAACTTACTTTCCCCAAGTTCAATCCAACACAGCGGTGTCCTACACCGTCTACCATACAGTGCTTCGAATGGTGCCATACCAATGCTGGATTGGTGACTGTTGTTATAAGCAAACTCTACAAGAGGTAAGAATCTATCCCAACTTCCAGTGAAATCGATGACACAGCTTCTCAACATATCCTCAATGATCTGTATCACCCTCTCAGACTGTCCATCCGTCTGTGGATGAAAAGCAGTGCTGAAATGCAGTCGAGAACCCAAAGCACTATGCAAACTCTTCCAAAATCTCGAAGTAAACCTGGGATCTCGATCAGACACTAAAGAAGTTGGAACACCATGCAATCTCACAATCTCATGGATGTACAGCTCAGCCAACCTCTCCAAAGAGTAATCCATCCGAATCGAAAGGAAATGAGCTGTCTTAGTCAATCTATCCACAATCACCCATATGGTATCATGTTTCCTTTGTGCCAAAGGCAATCCAGACACAAAGTCCATTGTCACTCTTTCCCACTTCCATTCTAGCACTGACAACGGTTGAAGCAACCCAGTGGGAACTTGATGCTCTGCTTTAACCTTCTGACAAGTGAGACATTTAGATACAAATTCAGCAATGTCTCTCTTCAACCCAATCCACCAGTAATGCTGTCTCAAGTCATGATACATCTTTGTATTGCCCGGATGCATAGCAAACACTGACTGATGTGCTTCTTCCAAAATGATCCTTTTCAAATCAGCATCATCGGGTACACACAATCTGTTTCTAAACCAGAGGCTTCCATCACTTTTCACAACAAAATCTCTACTCTTTCCATTCTGACAATCTGACATAATCTTCTGAATCTTCTTATCAGCCAACTGAGCCTCTTTAATCTGATCCAACAAAACTGGTTTCACATGCAACTGTGCTAACAATGCACCATCAACACAAGGTACAAAACTAGCACACAATGCTCTCAACTCAACAAGCAACGAGAGCGAGTAAAAAGTTAAACCAGCTAAAGACTTTCGACTCAAGGCATCAGCAACAACATTTGCTTTACCTGGATGATAATCTATCAAGCAGTCGTAGTCTTTAATCAATTCTAACCATCTCCTCTAGCGAAGATTGAGTTCCTTCTGAACTCCCAAATATTTCAAACTCTTGTGATCAGTGTAGATAAAACATTTCTCCCCAAACAGATAGTGGCGCCAAATCTTCAATGCAAACACAATGGCTGCTAACTCCAAATCATGGGTAGGATAATTAAGCTCATGCGATTTCAACTGTCTAGATGCATAAGCTATCACTTTACCTTCTTGCATCAGCACGCACCCCAAACCTCTATGTGAAGCATCACTGTAGATCACATATGGTTTGCCTTCAATAGGTAAAGTAAGAACAGGCGCTTGAGTCAACATATCTCTCAACTGCTCAAAGCTCGCCTGACACTGATCAGTCCACACAAATTTAACTCCCTTACGAAGTAATCTGGTGAGTGGAGTAGCTATCAAAGAAAACCCTTTCACAAACCGCCGATAATAGCCTGCCAAACCCAGAAAACTTCTAATCTCAGTCACAGACTTGGGTGGACTCCAATTCAGAATAGCTTCAACTTTGCTCGGATCAACTCTAATACCCTCTGCTGAAACTATATGTCCAAGAAAAGCTACTTGATCCAACCAAAACTCACACTTCTACAATTTGGCAAATAACTGCTTCTCTCTCAAAATCTGCAACACAATCCGCAGATGCTTATCATGTTCCTCTTCATTCCTCGAATACACCAGAATATCATCGATGAAGACCACTACAAACTGATCCAAATAGGGCCTAAACACCATGTTCATCAAATCCATGAAAGCTGCAGGTGCATTTGTCAGACCAAAAGGCATAACTAAAAATTCATAATGCCCACACCTGGTCCGAAATGCGGTCTTCGGAACATCCTCAGCTCTGACTCTCAGCTGATGGTACCCCGATCTCAGATCAATCTTAGAGAATACTGACGCTCCCTTCAACTGATCAAAGAGATCATCGATTCTAGGCAAAGGATACTTATTTTTAATGGTCACCTTGTTCAATTGCCTATAATCGATGCACAACCTCATAGTACCATCTTTCTTCTTTACAAATAACACAGGAGCTCCCCAAGGAGAAACACTGGGGTGAATGAATCCTTTATCCAACAGCTCCTGTAATTGTACTTTCAACTCCCTCAATTCTGCTGGTGCCATTCTGTAAGGAGTAATAGAGATAGGAGTGGTACCAGACAACAATTCAATACCAAACTCCACCTCTCTCTCAGGAGGCAATCCTGGCAGCTCCTCTGGAAATACATCTGGGAACTCTGCAACTGTGGCAATGTTATCAATAGAAGAACCTCTTACTCTAGTATCTACCACATGAGCAAGATAGGCTTCACACCCTTTCCTAATCAACCTCCTAGCTGCAACAGCTGAAACAAATAAGGAGGCTAGCTGTCCTTGCTCATTAGATACTATCACTTCCCTACCATCACCAGTTCTCAAAGAAACAATTTTCTTTTTACAATCCACCACAGCTCCATGTCGAGATAGCCAGTCCATGCCCAAAATAACATCATATTCCTTAAATGGCATCTCAATCAAATCCCCAAGGAACTCCTCACCCTGCACCACTACTGCACTATCTTTGTGCACTTTACTAACAATCACACTATGCCCTAACGGATTTGTTACCAAAACATCAAACCCTAGGGATTCAGCATGCACATCAAATACAGGTAAAACAGATGCACTAATATATGAATGTGTGGAACCCGGATCAATCAAAGCAAGTACTGGAGTATCAAATAAAGAAAAAGTACCAACTATGACTGCCGATGCATCTGGCTGCCTCTGCATAACATACATCCTCTGGGAAGATCCAACCTCCTCTGGTCTACTCTCCCTGGATGTAGCACCTCCTCTAGCACTAAACCCTGATCTACCTCCTCTGCTGACACCTCTGCCTCCCCTCACACTGGCTCGAGAAGCGGCAGAATCAACTGGCATCTGCCTTTGCCTCTCAGGGCAATCTTTCACAAAATGGTCAGGTGACCCACACCTGAAACATACCCCTGCAACACCAGCCTTCCAACAAGGACCACCATGGGGCCTCCCACAATGGATGCAGATAGGTAAGGTGGATCTCTGAACCATAGGGGTTGGAGCACTTGCCACTGAAGCTGCAGGTCTGAATCTTTGTCTTTGGAACTGCACTGATCTACCTGCTGGTCTCAGACTCCTAATACTCCGAGGAACAAAGCTTCCTCTACCCCTCTTTACTGAAGAAGACCCTGCCTCAAACTGGGGCCTTCTCACCCTAACCTCATCCTCTGAAGCAGCTGCAATACCCTGAGCTCGCTCCACACTCCGAGCTGCTGCCACTAGCTGGGAAAAATCTTGATATCTGGATCCAGCCACATGACACATGATAGAGGGCCTCAATCCCTCTTCAAACCTCCTACATCTATCTACCTCATCTGATATTATGCCCTCAGCATACTGACTTAATCGAATAAACTCAACCTCATATTCAGTTACGGTCCGGTGATCTTGCTTCAAATCTAAAAATTCTCTTTTCTTCCCATCTTTATACTCCCTTGGAGTATACTTCAATTCAAATTCTCTCAGAAAGTCAGCATATGACAAGGTTGGTGGATCATCCATAGAATGGGGCACTGTCTTCCACCAACTATATGCATCCTTCTGCAACAAGGATCTTGCATAATCAAACTTTTCCTCAGGGGTGGCTTGCAACTGAATAAAGATCCTCTGAACTTTGTCAAGCCACTGTTCTGCTACAGCTGGATCAGTGGTACCAATAAAATCCTCAGCTCCATACTTCCTTAACTTGTCATAGTGCCTCACTGGCACCAAAGGCTGAGGGGGTGGTGGCACTGGTTGTACTGGCGCTTGCCTGAAAGTCTTCATCATATTCACAAACCAAGCTGGTGGAACCTCCTCACCAGTTGGTCTCCCCGACCCAGAAGCAGGTGCCTCCCCAGCACTCTCAACTCTAACTCCCTCATCAGGAGCAACACTCTCCTCACTGCCCTCAACTGACTGTCTCAAATGAGAATCCATCAACACCTAACACTGCAAACACAACAGGACACACCTTATTAAAGATCAAAGATTGCCAATCCCAAACATGTATTTTATTTCAAAAACTCACTTTTTAATTCAAAATATTCTTTTTATAACATATTGCCTAGGTTGAGAATCTCAAACCTAGGCTCTGATACCAAAACAATTGTAACACCCCCATATCCAATGCACACACACTACAACCACAACAATGTAGCATAAGTGCACCAAACATAGGGATGCTATGATTTTCTTCAATATTCAAAACATTTAAATAGATACATTACTATCATCATTATATATTATAGAAAAGTAAATCATTTACTTTTAAAATAAAACACATTAGATATATATATATACATACATATAGTTATTACACAGCGGAAGTCATAAAATATTTACATATTTACATATTTGAAAACACTTAATTCCATATTTACAAATATACATATATGTACATTTAATCAATACTTTACAAAATATAAAAGAGTTATACATGATTGGCAAGTTTTCTTTGATCTTTAAGTCTCCAAAATCAACTCTTCACTGTCTACTCTCGGTCGGTTTCGAAGAGCTTTCGGGATCAACTCTATCAACTCTATTACCTGCGCGATTAAACACTATCGCGCTAAGCCAACGACTTAGTAAGATAATCATGCTAATGTTATGCTTTAATGCAATGCAGTACCAATTCTCAATCCATATTATGCATGTAACATCATATATGCCAAGTTGATAACATAGCTTTCCATTTTATAACTCAACATATATATATATATAGGCATATCATACTTCACATCTTATCATAGACCTCATTTATATTCATTTAATCATTCATCATCAACAATAAGCAAAGGCAAGCATCATTCATGACTCACATTAACCATAGACAAGCATGGGCCCAAGACACACTAATATGCCATTCAATTTTCAGAGTTAATGTTTTGGTTCTATCATCACATTTATCAATATCATATACCCAACTAGGCTTCAAGGATTAGGTTCAACCAAGCTTCAAGGGGAGCAAAGCATGCTAAGCTTCAACCCAACTTGGCTTCAAGAACCAACCCAACCTAGCTTCAAGGGTGGTAACATCTCAATTAGGCTTCAAGGATTCAATCCAACCTAACTTCAAGAGATTGTTACACTTACTAGGCATGCCACCAACAACAAACTCTGAAAATGGAATAACACATTAGCCACACAATTCATTTATTATTCAATTATCATTTCCATTTCCAATTATCATCAACATTTAGGCATACATGCCTTCTTTCTCTCAATATCATCATCATAGCCAATAACAATAGCTTTGTATTACATTTCACATTTCAATTCATATTATGCATAAAGCATCATTGATATCACATCTTTGATATAACATTTCAAGGTACATTACTCATAAAACACCTTACCTCTCACAATGCATAACATAACCTTGTTTAAATCTCAACAATGCAATTAGGGCAAGGAAAACAAAACTTACCTAACCCATATGAGAGACATGGGCAGCACACATGAGGGGCACGGCCAAGCTTGTGGCCGTGTCTCTCAACTCAATTGGACAGTAGGCAACACGGGTATGGGACACGGCCAAGCTTGTGGCCGTGTCACTCAAACCAAAACTCACAGTAGTGAACACAGGCACTAGACACGGCCATGTCTCTCAAAACCAATTCAACACGCCCAAAACTTTCATGACTTGGCCGTGTCTCTCCTTTGCTTTTGGCCGTGTCACCCAAACCAAACCCTAACCATCTTCAACCCTCTTTCAATTGCACTCAATCACAATATACACCATACAACATGTTTCAAATGAACATAAACAATGTTCTAAACACATATTCATCATAAGAATCACCTCATAACACATTAATATTACACTTAAACACAAATCATCTCAAAACCCTAAAATCACCATCTTTCAAAATCAACATCCACCACTTCCAACAACAACACCTATTTAAACTCTTAACTTAAAACCAATTCAACACTTGAGAACACAACACAAACACATCTAATCATCAAACCAACAAATCACAAATCACCCTAATCATAACTTCAACACTACTACAAAATAAGTAAAGGAAACAAAAGAATACTTACCTTAGATGAAGAAATTCCACAATTCTTTCACCAAAGCTCTCAATTCCTTCTTCAATTTGATCTTAGTATCAAGAACACTTCTCCTTCCCTTTTGCTAATGGAGAGCCGGCCACCTCTTGAAAGAAAGAAGAAAAGATGATGAAGAATCACAAAGTCAAACTTCATTAAATACCCATCCAAAGGAAAATTACTATAATGCCCTCATACATATCTTAATTCTCTTTGTTATCTCTTGCCCATTTTGGTAATTTTCACATGCCCTAAAAAAAATATCTCCTCTTGCCTTGACCAACTCTTTTGACCAATGTATATGTTATATATATCACAATATACACAACATATAAACTTGTCTCTAAACCCTAAATTCTTTCCCAAAACACTTATACTTTTCTTTTCTCAATTTAAACCAACAATACAACAACAACAACAACAACAACATGCAAAACTTCTAGGGCATAAATGAGGATATTACAAATTTGATGGTTGATGAATGTTGTTGATTGGTTACTCCTTAATTGTTGATTGCTGCTCCAATTTTTTTCGATCCTTGTTACTCCATTAAAGCTTATTATTTATAGGCAAAATCAGGCTTAACCTAAACCTAATCTGCATAATCCAAGGCATAAAAGGATTATAATTTAATTAGGAAACCCAAAAATGCTTCATAATCAAATTCCATGTCGATTTGGCTGTCCGAATCGACATTGTCCAAGGCCATGTCGATTTGGTATGCCAAATCCCTTTGGCTCATGTCAATTTTAGCCACCAAATCGACATGAACCATGTCTCATGTCGATTTTGGCCCTCCAGGTTGACATGAACCATGGTTCAAGTCCCCTAGGGCCCTGCCGACTTAAAACCAGTCTAAAAAGACTTTAATCAAATCGAATAATTGAATTTGAACCCAATAAATTAAGCTTGGACATTCAAAATATTAATCATTTGAATGTATGCCCTTTGAAACCGAACTAAGCCATTTAAAAGTTATAACTTAGATTTAAATTTTTTAAAGTCGGTCCAAATTTAGTTGTCATCCTTTAATCAGGACAGTATGAAATTAGGGTCAAAATTAAGGGTCTACGGTAAAGCATAGTCCTTTAGAGTTCTAAGTATAGATCTATTATTACTACCTTCTCCGTTCCCTCTTATTGCCATATTTCCTTCTTCTTCAGATAAATAAAGAGGGTTGTCAATGGGAAATTAGACTGAAGATTCCCTAAATTTATTCTTTAGTTTTTCCTTCCTTTCTTTGTTTTGCTTGCGACAAAATCTTTCAATTTCAAGATTACATTGTATAAGTTGGGTATTTGGATTACTGCGCTTATAAACCCCAAAATATGCAAGAAAAAAGGAAAGAAACTTTAAAAGTAAAAATAAAAATAAAAGGTCCAAAGTAATTATAGTTTAATATTATTTATATTAGAATTATTGCTTTCTTTGATAACTGTAACACCCTTATACCCCATATACTTGTAATGTATATATCCAGTATATGTAAAATACACATACAAAATACAAGAATGCTACAATTTTGTCTTTAATAAAAACTTCCATATTTCCAGAATAATTATATAAAGACTTTAAATGCATTTAATATAGTAAATAATAACATTCTTCAATAATTTCAAGTACCAAAAATAGATATTTTATAAAAGAAATCTCTGAAAAATTTTTCTAGATTTTGTCTGTAATACGGATATTCCCAAAAATCAATTTACTCAGCCTGCATAAAAATATACACTACCAAATAATTTCAACCATTTTAATATCCCAAAAACTCCATCATTTCTCCAAAGTACTCAAACATACATATAAAAAAACATACAAAATTGTACAAAACAATACATGGTTTAAACATGTTTACTTTTCCATGATACACATCACTAGAATGACTCAATTAAACAATACATGTATGCAACAAAACCAACTTAGTCCTGTAGCACAATCCTATCTTCAAGGTCCGCTTCAACACTTAGACCTGCCAGGGTCTAACAACACTTCTCTATTCTATCACCTGCGCGATAAACACTATTGCGCTAAGCTCGAAAGCTTTGTGGTACATCTATAAACATTTTTTTTATAAAATAACAATACAAATTACACGCATTTTTTTTATTCTCTTTCTCAAACTATAGATTTATAAAATTTTCATAGAACCATTGTTAACTTTCATTCTATATTTTTTATATTTAAGTCATTTCATCATTTTCTCAAATACATCACATTCACATACATTATTCATATACCATTATCCACAAAAATACATATAAACATCTTCACAAACACACACATTGGGCCCAAACAACCTTGTACAGTATTTTGATTCCAGAGATATTGTTATAGTCTATCGCGACTCCGGAGATCTAAGTGTCACACCCATCCCCCGTTGACACATCTGTGTCTAGCCCCAAAGGCAAATAACAATGACACCCAATGTCCAGCCCGAAGGCAAATAATAGTGATGCTTAACATATAGTTCGAAGGTAAATAATAGTGACACACAAAGTCTAGCCCAAAGGTAAATCATATCAATAGCACAAAAAACAATTCTCTAGAATAAGATAATAAATAAGGTAAACACACATTTCATTACACTCTCATTTTACATAACCATTTCTATCATTTCTCATTTCCATTATGTCATATTATCTCATTATTACACAATTAATTTTCACTTTTAGATTACATTTATCAAATTTATCACAATCATTTATTTTTTCCATATTTTCCTTATTTTTCATATTTTTAACTAATTTTCACATTTTTATATTTATTTCCCACACTCCACATTTTATCCTTTTTCTAATTTTTCTTTCAAACAAATTTCATATCCACGAGCCATATTCATAATGTGATTCATTCCCCATGTTTGCTAGCAAGTCATAAGTGTGTCCACATTGGACAACACGCCGCATATATATATCCATATTGGATTATTGCCAATGTGACATAGCTATGATACCAGGCATAGATTATGTACAAAATCATATTTTGTAATAACATTATACATTCACAATGCTCACTTACATTTAATGAAAAATACAATGTTTAGTAATATGTACTAACCTTATTTCTTTTCCATGCTACGCATTAAACTTCTCTTTTTTTACCACTTTAACCTACACATACATAATTCAACAATAAGCAACATTACTCATTTAAAGCTACTTACATGCTCATTGATTATCAAATTACCATTATTTATTCAATTCTCATCAAAATCTCATTAATACTCTAATTTCACCATTCACTACTTTGTTTAAACCTCATTCTACCAATCTCATTTTGAATATTTAATCTTAAAAACATTACTTATACATTCAATTCACTTTCACAATTATAGAAACCTCCTTCAAAAATCCAAATTTCACATAATACAGCCATCACCATGAACTTCACCAAAACTTATCCATATCACATTAAAACAACACTAATCCATCTTATTACAACAATTAACAATATCCATATTAGAAACACAAATTTTACATTACCAAACCTTAAATCCCAACTTTATCCAACTTGCCCATAATTAATTTCTAACCATAGAATCATTACATACATATTGAAATAACATTAAATTCATCCATTCTGATAATTATCTTCATCCATATTGAAAACCCTAATTACACATAATCATCCAAAAATCATAATTCCATCAACTTTGTTCTTTTAAACTAATCAACTATCAATTCATCATATTCTCACCATTTTAACATCATTTCTATTTATTTTAGCAATTTAACAAACTTTCTCTCACTTACCCCAATTATACATAATCATAAAACTATATAAAATAAGCTTGAGATAGAAGTACTTACTTGAATCCTTTGATAATTCCTTCAAAACTAATTTAAATCCTCTTAGATCCTTGTAGTATTCAACATGTAGAATAATTCAAACTGTCATCACCCTCTCAAGGTTTACGTTGAAGAAGAAGAAGAAGAAGAAGTCTTTCTTTAATTCTCATACTTATCCTTTATATATATAAATAATAATATAACAATTTCCACCAATAATATTTCTCCTCTCTTTGACTTTTCTCTGCTTCTTCTATTATTATTATTATTATCATCATCATCATCATCATCATCATCATCATCATCATCTTATCATCATCATCATCATTATCATCAACTTTTCCTACACCAATTTATACCTCATGTATATGTATATGTCATATATATGTTACTTATATGTTACATATACTTTTATGTACATGCTTATGTAATGTATATATATTATGTATATGTAATGTATATTTAATATATACATTTACCCACATGTATATATATCATGTGTACCCTATGTACACTATAAGCATACCATATACATATATTATATATATCAAGTATATAATATATATTCATATAACCAACATACATTATGTAAATAATATGTATATACCATGTATACATTAGGTATACATTAGGTATATACAACTCCTATACCTCCAAATATTTATTTAATTTTTCCAAGATCACGGATATTAGAATAACAATGCCAAAAACCTATTAGGGCCAAGCCTAGTAATCTACAAGAGCATATGTCGTAATCAAGTAATAAAGTGGAGAGTAGAGTATCATTCCCACGAGGAAGGGTATCCTAAGCACTAAAAAAATTAAACTAACTATTATTTGGATGGTAAATTGATGTGAATTAAGAACTAAGTTAACTAAAATTAAAGCTAAATTGAATTCAAATTAAATCTAATATTTTTAGCATTAGAGTTAAACCTCTCCTTATTGATTAACTATGGATTTCATAAAGTATTCAGTCAATCTTAATCTGTTCCTGATTATTGGTCGGGTTCTCCTAAATTAAGACTTAGTATCTCTCAAGTACTAAACCTAATATTAAACTTAACATTATGTCTACTCTCATGATCACAAGCAAATTAAGCCAACTCATTAAGATTTGTGAGTAACCTTTGTGTCAACCTCTTAAGTATTTATCCTATCTCTAGGCACAAACTTAAACCTAAGATTGTTATCTCTTTGAATTAATATTGTGCTTCCACTCTTATTCCATCACTCAGTACCTTAGTTCAATCAATTATTGGCCAAATAATCAAAGTATTAAGATAAAAGATAACAAAATAATCAAGAGCAAACATCAATCGAATCAAATTAAATAATTATTCCATAGAAAAATCAAATAAGAAATAGTTTAACCCTAATAGGATTTTTAGTTACTCATGATTGAAATAAAAACTAAAAAGAAAGAGTAAAAGATAATAGACATAATTGAAATTGAAATTAAAAGAAAACAAAATAAAGCAAATTAAAAAGATCAAACTTAGAAAGAAGAAATCTTTTTGAACTTGAATTACTCTTGAACAAAACTCTTCCTTCTCTTCAAGTCAATTCTAACATAAAATCTAGAATTTCTGACCCAAAATCTAATGTATCTATAGGCTGTTTATAAGGGCTTAGGGAACTTCTTTTGCAAGTAGGAAAGTTTAGGATAGTTTTGGAAGAGTCGTTATTAAAAAAGAAGTCAAATTTAATTAAAGGAAAATAAATCTGAACATGATAAGGAAGCTATAAAATTAGTGTAGAATTGTTGATGCAATTTTCCCATATGATAGAGTTTAAATATGTTGGCATCTTCACAAGAATTATAGCTCTCAAAGTGTAGATAAATTTAGGCTTATGAATCACTCAATTTGGACTTCATAAGCTCAAGTTATGGCCTTTTGAAGTAAAACGGTCTAGACATCAATTCCAATCTGATTTGAATTCGTAGTTCTAATTTTCAACAGCTGTTTGGAGGCCCAAATGAAATTGAATTTGTACATATAAGACCATTATGAAAAGCTTAAGATTTCTTCTGAAGCTTCATTAACAACACTTTCTCATTATTGAACTTTAAGACTGTCAAAATCTCAAGTAAACCTTCAAAGGTCAAATCTGCCCAAGTCTAAAAATCACATAATATGCCTGAACAACAACTATTTGGATCCCATTGGCGTGGTATTGAGTGTCACAGGCATGGGTCATGACTTCCTTCTGCATTTTGCACCTTTTTATTCAATTTTTCTCAACTTTTAATAAAAAAAACTTGTATTTTGACATTTCCCAGCTAAAGTAGGATAAATTTTAACTTCAACAAAGAAAATACATCAAATTCAATTGAAAATAATTAAAAACAAAGTCAGAATTATCTAAAATATTAGTCAAAATATGACTCTGCATGGTGAAAAGTGGAAATGGGTGGCTTTTGGAGTTTTTCTAGGTTAGGACACACTTTATTTACATTTAAATTGCATAATCATGGTTGGCATCATTTACTTGGGCATACTTTAAAGGATATTATTATTCCTTTAAAGTGTTATTGTATTTATATGGCATTGTGTTTATGTGTATATATGTGTGTGATTGTGAATGTGATCAAGTATTATGTATAATGTGATTGAAAATGTGAAAAAATGGTAATGGGATAATGTCCAATATGAAAGTCATCATGGTATGGGTTGATCACATGGAAAATGTAGAAATTGTGAAAAAGAAATATCAAATGGGATGAAAAATAAGGAAAATGGTAAATGTGATGAGAAAGAGGAATGGTATTGAAAATGTGAAAATGTGATATAAAGTGATGTGTGATGTATGTTTGTCGTGCACAATTACTTATTCTAAAATATTGAGGTTGGTGCTGTTGAGTTGGCATACCAACGATACGTCATGATATTTATTATGCCTCTGGATGAGATACACTAGCATCACTGTTATTATTACACCTTCAGAAAAGCACACTAGTATCATTAGGGGACGCATATTCGGGCGATATTATGTGATACTTAGATCTCCGATGTTGTGATAGGCCAAATTAATATTTCTGAAACTTCAATATTGTGTAAGGTCTTGTTGGCCCCAGTGTATGTAACGCCCCTAATTTTTGCTAAATATAATTAAAATATATTAATTGGTAGGGGTTAAGAAAGGTGTTGGAGGACGAAGATGACTAAAATATAAGTGAAATATTTACAACATATAAATGTTAAAATAAAAAAATAAAAAGGGTTAAAAGTCAAAAGTAGAAAAGTTAAAATATAAAATAATAATAATAATAAATATCTAAGTAAATTAGTTATATAGATTTATTATTGGATGGAAGATGTAAAAAGTCATAAATTCTAGAATTTTATCATCTTTTTCTTCTTCATCTCTTTTTCCTCTTTGGCCGATTTCTATAGTTAAACAAGGAAGGATTTTAATTCTTTCATACACCAAATTTCACAAGGTTTAACAGGGATTAAAGATAGTTTTAGTGATATTTAAAGTAATAGGTAAGTTTTCTTTAGCTTTTAAAGAGTTTCTTTCAAGTATGAATTTAATGGAATGTTGGGTAATTGTTGATATATGGATTATAATAATGTTAATTTGATATAGAAATAGTAATTTTAAACTTGAACTATTGATTGAATGAGTTTGGTTGAGGTTTGGAGGAATAATAGTGAACTTAGGGTTTTAATAGGATTTTTGGTGAAAGAGAGTATAATTGAAATTTGGTCAATTGAAATGAATGAAATTATGTTCTAACGATTATTATAACTTATGCATTGGCTAGGAGTTGAGTGGATTGGTTTTGTGTAATCAAAGAAGAAAAGATCACTTTGAGGAAGTGGAAAAGCTTGGTGGAGTTAGGCTTGTAAATGAGTTTATCCTTTTATTTTAGGCATTAAAAAGGTTAGTACATACTGTGATGTTGTCTTTTCTTTGTGGTATGCATTATTTTGAGTTAAATTTATGTGAATTGTATGATTTTGGTGACCCAGGGTGTGTCCTTATGAGGCATGACCATGGCCTTTAAATTGGGACTACTTATGTGAAGTTTGTGGAGAGGCAGTGTTGTATTGAAAGCCATGAGCGTGGCCCTAAGATGCCACAATCATGGGCTTGATCACCTAAAGTATGGCAGTAGCGTTTCATAAGCCACGAGCATGGCCTTGAGATGCCATGACCGTGGGCATGTTTCCTTAGTTGGACAGTCCTATTCTTGAGAACACGAGTGTGGCCTTCAGGTACGTAAGACCGTCACACTTGATTATGATAAAAAGGTGTTTATGATGTTGGTAAACATGGAAATATGCTATAAATGATAATGATATGTGAAAAACCTGATGTAGACCCTTAATTTTTGACCCATTTATTTGTGGTATTTTATTTATTTTAATAATATTTTAGTTACTAATAATATTTAATAGTTATTTTTAATAAAAAATAAAAATTATAAAAATAATAATAAAAAATAAAAAAATCGGACGGATAGGCGAGCGACGCACGGCAGCGCATTTCGTCGCAGAAAATGTATGCGGCAAATTGGGCAGTGTGGCGAATTGGGCACTGCCCAATTCGCCGCATATAACAATCAGCTGTGAATTGGGCAGTGCCCAATTCGTCGCAGCTGGGCTTGCCTAGTTCTACGATGAACTGGCTTGCCCAGCTTGCCTGGCTCGCTCCCGTAGCATGCAGCAGTTTTTTTTTGCTAGCGCAGCCCGCCGGCCCGGTAGCTCACGCGCTGCTGCAGATTTTTTGACCAAACCTTACACGGTTTTGTAATTTTTCCTAAATAGTTAGTATTTCCTTATTAAAATAGGATTAGGTTTTTATTTTTTTTCCTATAAATACCATATTAAAACACAAGAACAAGGAAAAAAATGAGAGATAGAAAACCGAGACAGAAACTAGAGAGGAAAACAGAAAAAACCCTAGAGGTCGGCAATTGAGATTAAGAAGAGGATTAAACAGCAAAGCAAGAGAAGACAAAAAGGAATTAGTAGCAAGTAAGCATTCATCAATCATCAATCCATCAAAGGCAGCAACATTGCCTTTGTTATTGTTCATCCATAAATTAATTTTTTTGTGGAACTGACTACGCAGGTTTGATCTTTAATCATAAATTATATGTTCACAGTAGCTTTGTTTTCTTTTATTAATAAGGATATGCAGTAACTTGATCTTTGTTTTAATAACTTTAATTGTTTACTTTAGTTAATACATTAATCAGTTGGTTTTCAAAACTCCACTTGCATGTTTTATAAAAACTAAAAACTTAAAACCATCCAGTAGCCTAAGTCATTGGTTAAATTATCAAAAACCCTAAATTATTCTTTTGTTTCCAAAACTTTAAAACCCTAAACTATTCTTCTGTTTCCAAAACTTTTAAACCCTAAATTAATCCATTAAAGTCTCACAACCCTAATTGTTTTTCAAAATCTCAATTTATCTCCAGAATCAATTGTTTCTTCTAAAAAGATAAATCAAAACCTTAATTTATTTTAAAGCTTGTCACCCCATAACACTTTCCCCAAACTATTCTACCTAAAGCCACCAAAACCATAATTGCAAAACTCTAGTTTCCAAAACCCTAATCCAAGAAAATCTTAATTTATTCTCAAAATTCCAAAACCTCATTTTTTCAAACCCCCATCCAGTAAACCTAAAAAACCTCAAACCCTAATTTCAGTGGCCAAACCTAAAAAATCTTAAACCCTAATTTGAATCTTTTAAAATTATAAACTCTAGTTTCCAAAACCCTATTTTCTAAATACTAAACCCTAAAATGTTAATTTTCAACACCAAAACCTACAACCCTAAAAGCCAGTTTCTAAAATTTTCCTTTTAGGCTAGTCGAAGGGGTCAATATTTATTTATGTATTCTGAGTCTGTGTATTTAACTTTCCTTTTTCCAAAGCCGTAATTTAGTAATTAAATTTCTAAAACCCTCTTTGAAGATGCGAACCCTAAATTTATATATTTACTGCTTTATTTAATTTTAGATTTGATTATGTAGTTTATTTTATGTTTTGATGGTTAATTTATTTAATTTCAATGTTTGATTTATTTAATTTATCATGGATGGATATTTTCTTTATCATTATGATTATTATTTGTTTATTTTGGTACTAATGTAAGGGGTATGTTTCCACTTTGTGGGTACCTCATTATTTAAATCTTATGTAATTTATTTTATTTTATACGTTTGGGATTAATGTAAAGGGCATGTTTCCGCCTTTTGGTGGGTGTTCTATTTAGTTTTAGATATGGACAATGTAAGGACATGTTTCCATCCTCGGATGGGTGTCCATTTATTTGCTTTGTTTGGACATTGTTTTGATTTTAATATAATGATGCCTTATTTTAATTGTTGCATGTAGTATGGATAATATTATTATATTTAAGAATTTTATAATATTAAGACCTGAAAAGGAGGCCGGTTCCAATGAACCGGGCGTTGTGGGAGTGCTGGGCCATTTCTCACCTTCCCCACACGTACCTAACTTTTTGACCCATTAGGAGGTTGGGGATTCCTTAGGAATCGAGTCATCCACCCCTTTCTTTTTCCCGGCCCGTCTAGGTGGTGACTCCATTTTCTTCGGGCTTAGGCCCGTGTTCTCTAAGGCCCCGAGCCTAAACAGTGCCGAAGTTGCAAGAACCATTCCGCCGGGAGTGGGGGCGAAAATCCCTGCTCACACCTGACAAGAATGTGAAATGAGGAAAAGAAATAATATTATAAATTTGTATTATACCTGACCTGATAAGTGTATAGTTGATGATATTTTTGCCCCTATTTCTTAATATATTTATTGTCAAATTGAGTTTAATTTGTTTGTTCAAGTGTTTATTAGGGTTGATTCTAGGAACCTTTTATACGTTGGGACCTTAAGGTTATTTAGGCCAGAATCATGGATGAAAGATAAGAAAAAGAGCTATTTTAGACAAATTCTTCAATTGACATGCCCAGTGACATGGGCATGTCAATGGCCATGTCATTCAACTACTTTACAGAAGCTTAAACACGCCTAGAAACATTGGCATGTCACTGAACGTACCATTGATCCTGAATTACAGAAGCTGTGACATCCGAAGGATGTCACAGCATTGCAGTAGCAATGACATTCGAAGGACATGGGCATGTCACTGCCCATGTTATTAAAGTTGGAAAGGGCATTGTTGGCATGCCTACAGACACGCACGTGTCAATGGCCGAGTCAGGAAAAATTTCTAGGCTATAAATTCTAAGCTTAAGTGCGAATTAGGATGTAGTTTTTATTATTAGAGCCGACTTCTTGAGGAAAAGACAGTTTTGGCAGCTGAGAGTGAAGGTGAAGATACAATTCATACGAGATCTAAATCAAGAATCAAGGATTGAAGTGAAGAAACACAAATCATCCATTATGGATTGTTTGAATTCTTTTACTCATTTCTTTTGTTCTGGTTTTCTGGTTATGAACATGAGCTAAATTATTTCTATCTAGATATTGATGAACCCTAGCCTTATTTTATGTATTGAATAATTCTTATTAAATTAAATATTTGATTGAGTTGTTTTATCATTTTGATTCTTAATTTCTTATTTCCAATTGATAATAGCATGCTTATTGATTGGTTGCAATTTTCATATTATTAACTTGAGAAAGCTTGATATGAGCAAAATTTTCATTAGGATTGAGGGTTGATTGGAGTGCTAGAGATAGACTTACAAGACCTTTTGGTTTGAATTTCCTTGTTCTTATTGCAAGATCTATTTAATTATGCTTGAGAAGAGATTCCTAGCATTCTACTTAGTGATTAGGGATTAATTCACTCGAGAGAGATTTTGATCTAATTTAAAGAAATGTCAGTTCTGCTCTATTATTTGATTTAATTGAATTGATGTTCATAAATATTTTTATGGCTAGGGGGATTCAATATCTGGATAGTATTTTCATCATTAACTCTTTTCACATAATATTCAAATTTTCTTTACTTTAATTTTTTTAAGTAATTCATCTTTTATTTTAATTATCACAAAAACTATTGATTTGCTAAACAACAGTTGAAATTTGCACTAGTACTTGACCTTGTTCCCAATGAAATGATATCTCACTAACTATTTTATTACTTATGTGACCCGTGCACTTGCGGTAATACTGTGATAGAATAGATTCACAATCAAGTCTTTGGCATCGTTTCTAGGGACAACATTTTTCAATATTAATAATATAATCAAGACTGTTGATTTATTTTTTATTTTTATCTATTTTAACATTGGTTCTTGCTTGTTGATTGTCATTTTAGGTACTTCTTCTCGTTTATGACCTGAGCTAGCTCCTCCCAATTACTTGGATTAGATCTAGAGCTAGAGAGAATATTGATGAGAAAGCAAAAAGAAGAAAGGGAAGTAGCTCTAGCAGAAACGAAAACAAACTTGGAAGATTCAAGCTCAGAAGAAGAACTTGAAGTGATGGCAGGAAATGAGCCATGGATAGTGCAAGAATTTGCTAAGCCCACTCTTAATGGGGCTGATTCGAGCATACAGAGGATGACAGATGCTGCAAACAAGTTTGAGATAAAGGTAAATGTAATTCGAATGGTGCAGCAAACTTACCAGTTTGATGGGTTCCCACCAGATGAAGATCCTAATGCGCATCTTGAGAATTTTCTAGAAATATGTGACACATTCAAGATACAAAATGTCTCAAAAGATGCAATTAGGCTGAGGTTGTTTCCATTTTCACTTAGAGACCAACCGTAGAAATGGCTGAAATCTTTTCCCCCAAACACTTCACCACATGGGGTCAGTCGGCTGAAAAATTCTTAGAAAAATACATCCCACCTATAGACCCTTAATTTTGACCCCAATTTGATATGGTCCTATTTAAAGAATGTCAAAATAAATTTGATCCGACTTTAGAATATTTAAACCTAGTTTATAATTTTTAAAGAAGTCAGTTCGAATTAAAGAGGCATAAATTCAATTATAAAATCCTAATATCTTATCTGTAAAACCCTAAAACCATAATAGCCTTAAAACATGTTTTTTAAATCTAAAACCCTAATTACATTTTTCTAAAAATCAAAACAACAATTTGTTTGCTTTAAACCCTAATCAAACCTATTTTTTAAATCACAGTAGAATTATTTTCATAAAAACATCCAAAACCTTAAATATTTTAAACATCCAGTAGCTATGTTATTACCTTAAAATATTTCTCAACTAATTAAACTAATATATACAAAACCCTAGTTATTGAACATAAAACCCTAGAAACCCTAATTAATGCATGAACCCTAAATTTATATATTTATTGCTTTATTTAATTTTAGATTTGATTATATAGTTTATTATATGTTTTGATGGTTGATTTATTTAATTTAAATTTATTTAATTTATCATGGATGGATATTTTCTTTATTATTATGATTATTATTTATTTATTTTGGTATTAAAATTGTCAGAGGTATGTTTCCATTTTGTGGGTACCTCATTAATTAATTTTTATGTAATTTAAATTGTTTTTATATTTTGGACCAATGTAAAGGACATGTTTCCACCTTTCGGTGGGTGTCCTATTTAGTTTAGACATGGATAATGTAAGGACATGTTTCCATCCTTGGATGGGTGTCCATTTATTTGCTTTGTTTGGATAATGTTTTGATTTTAATATATTGATGCTTTATTTTAATTGTTGCATGTAGTATGGATAATATTGTTATACTTAAGAATTTTATAATATTAAAACTTGCAAAGGAGGCTGGTTCCAATGAACCTGGCATTGTGGGGGTGCTGGGCCATTTCTCACCTTCCCCACACGTATTGAACTTTTCGAACCCATTAAGGGGTTGGGGATTTCTTAGGAATCGAGTCATCCACTCCTTTTTTTCCCACCCCATCCAGGCGACTCCATTTTTTTCGGGCTTAGGCCCGTATTCTCTAAGGCCCCGAGCCTAAACAGTGCCAAAGTCGCAAGAACCATTCCACTGGGAGTGGGGGCAAAAATCCCCGCTCATAGTTGCGACTCCATTGGGGATAAGAGAAGTTGATTCTGTTGGCCTTTATACTATTCTATTCTTTCTTATCATGATATTATCCATTGCATCATATTAGATTGCATCGTGTGCATGAGTTAGGACGCCCGTGTTACCCGTGTTGTATTATGTAAGGGATACCATACTTTCACTCAAGGGATGGAGATCCAGCATGTCATAACCACTCATAGCCTTGTACCATTTGGTATATACTTGCTATGGGAACCTAAGCCTTTTAACCCAAAGACTAAAGCTCATGTAATTGGCCTAGTTACTTTCCTTAGGTTTTACCCCAAATACTTGTTGTTTGACTATGGTTAATTTATCTTAGCTTAAATCATGGCTTATTTGGTTTGTAATTTTTCTAATATGACCTACATATATTGTAAAATCAAAATAAAAATTTTAAATTCCAAAAGACTAAAGCTATTTTCAAAACTTTTTAAGATGGTCTTTGTACATAAAACTTTTTTCTAAAAATAAATCAAAAAATTCTTTTCTCAAGACTCAAATACAAAACCCAAAATCCATTTTTTTTCTAAAATCTTTTTACAATGGGCTTAGAAGCAAAATTATTTTCATCTAACCTTTTTCTTACAAAGGGCTTGCAAATTATTTAGGTCAATTACGAAATACCAAAAATCAATTGTGAGCCTAGTTTATACCAAGAGTTATTAATCATGGGCTTATTTTTGGCATGAATTATTAGTTACTTTTTCAAGTGAGAAATCTATTTATAATAAACCTCTTAATTTAGTTTTAATGTAATATAGCATAAAAGCTACTTTAGTTGGTTGGTTGGATTAAAGCCTAATTAATGGGAATTATCATGAACTGATTTCCATTTTTGAAAAAAATAACTATTGGTTGAAACGTCCGAGGGAAATATTCAAAAACAATATACCCCATATTGGTATTTTGTTAACTATATACCTAAGAAAAGAGACTTGCCATTCGTGTGCGGAAGTTATAAGGTTGGAAGGAACATCCTAATTATCTTTCTTTGTCTATTGTTTGTGCATACATGCATACATACATTTGCATCTCATATCATTGATCGTCTCTGGCTCATAGCCCTAGATTACTATAGTTCAAAAGCTTACGACAATCTGACCTACGTCGGAGATGAAGAATCTAGTAGCAACTCAATCACTTGCTCACCAAAAGCAATGGTACCCGAACAAATTCAAAGAATGGTGGATGACGCCCTCAATGCCAAGATGGAAAAAATAAAAGAGGCCCTGGCTGAGACCATGAAGAACCAATTGGCTGCAATTTTAGGAAATAATGCCGAGGCATCTGCTAGCACTAAGAATCCAAAGGACAAGGGGAAGGCTAAAGTTGGTGAAGTGGTTTTTGATGATGATAAGGTGATCGTTGATGATGATGATGATTGGGCTCAATACTTCCAAGATCCTTAAGACAAGAAAAAAGAACCAAAGATTATTGAAAGATCAATTATGGAGAAAACTAAAACTTCTGATGTTGAAAGATGATTGCAGATTTGGAAAAGAAATTTGAGAAGAAGCTGAAAATCGAAGAAATGTCCGAAGTTGACAAATTATTTGAGCTAGACGAAGAAGTTTCGTACAAATTCAAGATGCCATCTTTTGCAAAGTTTAATGGAACCGAAAATCCTCACCTCCATGTGAAGCAGTATATTACTGCTATGCAGTCTGCCCGAGCTACTAAGACTTAAACTCTAAGGTACTTCATGCTCTCATTGGAACCTGTTATTCAAAACTGGTTCAATACCTTAGATGATGGAACACAAAAGAGTTGGGATATGCTATACAAGGCCTTCATCCAACAATATGGATACAATGTTAAAATGGAAGTTACCTTAATGGAAGTAGAGTCCATTAGACAAAGGCCAAATGAGAGTTTTGTGGACTATGTGAAAAGATGGAGAAATAAGGCTGCTTTGCTCAAGAAGAGGCCCGATGAATCTGATCAAATAAGGATGATTGTGAGAGGGGTGTTACCTAGTCTTCGTGAAAGGATGTCTCATACACTCATTCGTAATTTCAAAGATCTTGTCCAAGCTGGTCTGCAAATTAAAGAATGGGAAAGGGAGAAGAACCGCTATTCGGCAAGAAGAAATGAGAAAGAAAATTGTCAGCCTAGCAATCAGAGCATGTAAAAAGAAGTTGATGTTAATGTGACTGGTCAAGGAAATAAAAGACAATTTTTAGAATTGGAGAAACCTCTATCTTGGGTTTTCAACAAGCTACAGAAGAAGGGGTTGTTACAACCATTGGCTCCTCGACTGCTACATAATTCTCTGCCACCAAACTTCAATGCTGAGGGCTTCTATCAATTTCATCAAATGCAAGGGCATGAAATAGATAAATGTGCTCGTCTAAGGCATGAGATCCAAGATTTGATTGATAATGGTAAGCTACCCGAGCCAGATAAGCCCAATACCAAAAGCAATCCTCTACCTAAGTTCAACAGAGTGCCACCACAAGCAACTTTCATGGTAGGAGGAGGATTGGAAGAAGATTTTGTTTTATCATCCTTTCAAGATGGAAATATTGAAGACGTGAAAGGAAAAGAAGCTTAACTCAACAAACTTTCCTTAGCTTGAATGTTGCTTTTCAATTTTACTTTCTTTAATTGGAACAATCATGTTTTCAAATTTAAATTTGTTTGAATAAATTACTTTCATCAAAATTTTTGTTGGTCTTTGTTCATTTTGGTGCTCAACCGATGAGGAATCTAACTTGATGTTCATAGATTAATGTATCTAGGCATCATGATTTGAATGACTTTACTAGGTGAGGGAATTACTCTATAGCATTGAGTTGTGTATGCTTACTTAGAGAGGGCTCCTGCATAATGACCTTTGTCTAGGTCCTAGTCAGTCTTAGAACATGCTTTGACAAACTTTCGAGGCAAAATTGAACTCTGTTTATTTAAGAGAGAAATGATCTAGGCATTGTTTGGTTAGCCAACAACTAGTATCCACCCAATTAAATATCAATCCCTAGTTGTGTCTTTGAGCCTTCATAAAATTTTAGCTTTCTTTTCATTGGCTTACAAACCCCAACAACCTACCCTAAGTTATTGTGATACTTTTGACAAGTCTTGTGATCACTAAGGTGAAGAGGCAAGAAGATCAAAGAAAGGAATGAATAGCCAAAACTGTAAGGATAGTTGATGTTATCAAGACAATAAGGGTAGTTGAAGTTCTCCTAATATCTCCAATCTATTAAGATGACATCAAAGTAACAAATGATTTATCCCTATTAAAGAAGATTTATATCACTCCACTCATCCATTATTAGAAATACAAGTTGGTACAAACAAGACAACTCTTTAAGAGCTAGAACCAAAAAAAAAAGAAAAGAAAAGAAGAAGAAAAAGAAGAAAAGAAAAAGAAAAGAAAAAAGACAAAATAAAAAAAAGAAAAAAAAGATAAAAGAAAAAAAGATAAAACCTAAAAAGGCGGTTCAGAAAGCCAACAGAGTTCTCTTTTACCTAAAGCAGCAAAAGGCTTCCATTTGGTTTAGAAGGATAGTTTGACTTGAATTGGTCCGACCCAACCAAAGATTCAATCAAAATCGGAGAAAAAGGAGAAAGGTCGCCTAGTTTTTGAAAGTCCTATACTTGACAATCCTACAGAGAAGAAGGACAAAATGATAAAATGCTCAAAGAAAGGGAAGAGTAAGAAGAATAAAGAGAAAAAAAGGGAAAAGTAAGAAAAATAAAGAGAAAGAAAAGGAAAAAGAAGAAAAGAAATGAAGATTGTCCCAATCAAGATATAGATTAACGCCAAGAAGATGGGAGAATATTCAAAGCTCTATCTTTCATGCTCCCAACTGTCTAAAGTTCCAACAAGCAGTTTGCAGTGTGAAGGTTTGTCCTTTGTATCACACCAGCTCCAATCTCAAAATGGCCTTCATTTAACCCATGTCCCTTATAGACCCCATTTTAAGCCTATCAAAGACCTGTTGATCTCTCATGGTAGGTAGAGTCTATTAGTGGAGATAGTTTGAATAAGCATGCATATGAAATAGACAATATTTAAACTCAATGAGACCTTTGGCCAAGTAATGTGTATTTCCCTATCTGAAGTGCAACAAGTTCTTTCCTAAATAGAAATGATTCCCGAGTTTAGTACGGTAACTAGGGTTGTCATATTATAGATATGTTAATTTGGAAAATCAAGTCCTGAGGTAAATTGACATTAATTTGGCAAAGCCAACATTTGATTTCAAAATCAAAATTCAAAATTGAAAATTCAAAAAAATCAAGTTAAGAGAAGTTTGTCGAACCATTAAACCTCAAAGGACACATTGGGCAAAGTAAATGATTACTGGCAAGGTTATGAAGAAGATATTGAATCATAATTTGAAATGGATGTATCTCTACTGCTTGGGGCCTCCGTTATTCATGTTTTCAATATCTCAAAGATAAAAGCTATAAATGTGAAGCATTCTGTCATTCCAATGCAAGACCTGAATGAGCATCTGAAAGGAACCAATGAGAACACTTCTGCTGATCACCTCAGTCTGTAAGTCAGTGAAACCACTGTGAGTATTATTCATTCATATCATGCATACATGAGCATATCACATTTTTCTTGTATTGTATTGTCTATTCTTTGTCAAAGTAAACAACAATCACCCTATGAAGTTAAGAATCAAAAGAAGATATGAAATCAGGGGGCATGAAAGGCCCATTGCTCGAAGAAGCTCTAGTCACTTTATAAAAATAAGAGATCCATGCTTGTGCGAAGAACTAGACAACACAAACATCAATCAGAGCCTGCATGAGAAAAATCATTGGGGGCAAGGAGAAGATATGAAGGTTAGACAAAAAAAAGAGAGTTGCAGTAAAAATAAAAATTATATATCATCATTATTATTTTTATCATTATACTTATTATACAATATTTCCTCAATTCATATAATACTGATACATCACTAAGAATGAGGTGGTGAATTATGATCAAACAAAGCCTTAAAAAAGTCATCGCCTATTGAAGAAGGAGGCATATCACCCATCCTGAGTCCACCCGAAGTAGGAGCACCTAAATCTCTATTACCCTGGAATTCAAATTTGTAATGATCCTTATCTGAAGTAGACAAAAGGATCTCATGGTCATCAGCCTGGGGGCCTCTAGATGAAGAAGCACCAGGATCTTTCATCCCCTGAAACTAGAAGTCTCAAAAATATTGCTCTGACTAGTGATACAATTTCTCAAAATGGATAACCTGTTGACGACTAGTAGCCAATTCTTCTTGAAGTTTCTTGCTTTTTTCTTCAAGCATCCACCGTGAGCCAGAAAGGAAAAGAGTAAGAGCATACATAATCATGCATACAGATAGCATAAATTATCGTGGAACAAGAAAACCTACCAAGTAATTCATATCAATGCCCTGTGGATGAGATGGCATCTCCAGTTGATTAGAATGAGCAAATGGAGGAGCAATAAAAGAAGGCCCAACCTCATGACCAAATGAGCCAGCAGCTTGCAACAATCATTAAAAAATCAAAACAAGTTAAGAAAGAAGCGATTGCAGTGGAAAAATGGTAAAAGTTTACTTGAGAAGTGCTAGCCCCGAGATGTGAGACAGACTCTCTTCCCTCTCCGTGATACTCCTCCTCATCTCTATCCTTATTTTCCTCTAGAATCTCCCGTACACCAATAGGGGATACATCAAAGTTCAAGAGCCCTATTTGAATAAACTGAATATAAGATGCACCCGGTGGATAGAGAAAGATTTCAACATCATAACCGTGTCGAGCCAACCACCATGCATTCTCCGGCATTGATGTGATATTTAAAGTATACTCCGGGCAACACATCGGGATCCTCCGGACCAAGAAACCAGTCATATACTCTCTCGCCGAGAAACCAGCAACTAGACACAGGGTCGGCAATGACTCAGCGAGTATGTTGAAAAGGCAGTGCAGCATTCATAGAGGAAGTCCAGTTCATTTGCTCTTCTGTGTTCCATAGGCCAAATTGACCTACAAAATGACATAAGGTAAGTGGACTTTTATATAAATTTTAAAATATACTAATTCTATTTTACTTGGCCCCAGGTTAAACAGCTCAAGATATAGCATTGGGTGTGCACATGGTGAGAGCCGGGAACTTCTACACGATTTGACAACCAAAAATTTAATCTCGAACACCCGACTCTCTCTTGAGAAATGCCAGGCACCCTCACCAAGTTATGCTCGTATGCCCAGACCTATACAAGAAAGAGAAAATCAAGCCTATGCACATACATTGTGTGGATCAATAAATTTAAAGGAAGTAGCACCTCAGCAATGGCTGTAAAACCAATAAAGGATATTTTCTTCCTATAGAGCACATCAAAACCATGATAAAGAAAAGCTATACCAGCTTCCCCCCATGCATAAGAATATATGTGATCCAAGTTAGAAAGGGCGCGTAACACAGATAAGTGAATGGCAGACTTGGTGCTACCTAAAATGGTTGCCCCCAAAAAATATAACAGAAATCCCCGAGTATATTATTTTGCCCTCTCACCCTGCACGGGTCGAGTGTACCTTACCCAATACTCTCGGATGGGCTCATATCAGATCTTACATGACCTCCTATATCGGGGCTTAACACCGATCAACTGTAGAATTTCTTCTTCTTTTAAAATATTGCTGGTCAAAGGGATGGGGGTTCCATCACATCGGAGGTCAGTTATAGCAGCAAAGTCAATAAGTCCAATTGTCATTTCTCCAATGGGCAAATGAAAAGTATGAGTTGTGTCCAACCATCATTCTGCAAGTGCCTGGATCACGCTCTGGTCTATTTGATAGCCCTGAGCCGGTAATTACAAAACAAAGTCCTCAAAACCACTTTCCCTCACCATTCTCTTTACTGCAGGCGAGGCCTGGTCATACCACTTACGGGCCTTGTAAATATTCCCCCCCCCCCCCCCCCCACTTTAATATCGCAACCATCGTGCTATCCAAATACAGGTAAGTCCAGATAAGTACACATGTAATTTTCCTCACACACTTTTGAAAAAGTATAATTATAATAAATAAATAAAAAGTAATAATAGTAATATAAAATAGTAAGTAATATAGAATATATAAAATAGTAAAAAATCAAATTTTGTATAAATATATAAAGCAAAATATTTAAGTAAAAAAATAAAAAAATAATAAAAATAAAAAATAAAAAAAAAATGAAAATAAAAAAGGACAGACAAATAATTTCTCGCATAACAATTGATGTGTTTTATTCTTATACAATCATTTTAGTACATCAGAAGTTTCATGCATAAATTTGTAGATTTTGTTATACATAGATATTTTTGTATATCAATTTTCATACTTATTCTTGTATAATCTACATAAATATAATTATACTAACAAACCTTGCAGTAAATTACTTATATGTATAGAAAAATACCACTTACCGGTGTTTTTATCTTTGGAATTCCAATGGAGATGCATGCCGGGTAATAATGAAATTTGCACAATTTCGTTATCTCGAAGGTAAGAAATCAATTCATTTTTTGATCGAGTCCTATGCCTTGAAGAGTGTTGGACGCTTGCCATGGTAAGTGCTTGAGCTTAATTGAAATATTCTAAGTGGCAGTATTTAGTTTGCAAGATGAGAAATAGCACGACCTCTTTATAAAGAATGAAATGTATATAAGTCAAAAATGGTAAATATATATATATATATAAAAAAGGGGAGACAGGTTCACGTGTTGTTGCCATTTGTTATAAATTTCTTTATGTAAAGTCATTTAACTTTAGTTAGTCAAAATTGTCTACTTCATCTTTTATCTATTTCAATAATGTACATAGTATTGCGTTATAAGTACAGTTAATTTCAATAGATATTTATTACATCCAAAAATAATAATAATAAAATAATAACTTAATTTTTGCAAAATATTTTACCGATCTAATTTATTTTTGTAGGGGTACATAACCCAAGTCTTTTTCAAGTCTAGAACTCGAACCGGGTCCAGAACCCAAACTATCTCGGGTCCAAAATCCAAGTCTTTTTCGAGTCCAGAACTCAAACCGGGTACAGAACCCAAACCATCCGGGTCCAGAACCCAAGTCTTTTCCAAGTCCAGAACTCAAACCGGGTCGAGAACCCAAACCATCTCGGGTTCAGAACCCAAGTCTTTTTTGAGTTCAGAACTCGAACTTGGTCAGAACACAAACCATCTCAGGTCTAGAACCTAAGTCTTTTTCGAGTCCAGAACTCGAATCGGGTCCATAACCCAAACAATCTAGGGTCCAGAACCTAAGTCTTTTTTGAGCCCAAAACTTGAATCGGGTCCAAAACCCAAACCATCTCGGGTCTAGAACCCAAGTCCTTTTTTAGTCCAGAACTCGAACCGGGTCTAGAACCCAAACTATCTTGAGTTTAGAACCCAAGTCTTTTTTGAGTTCAGAACTTGAACCGGGTCCAGAACCCAAGTCTTTTCTGAGTCCATAACTTGAACCGGGTCTAGAAACCAAACTATCTCAGGTCTAGAACCCAAGTCTTTTTTGAGTCCAGAACTCAAACCTGGTCCAGAACCCAAACCATCTCTAGTCTAGAACCCAAACTATCTCGGGTCCAGAACCTAAATCTTTTTCGAGTCCAGAACTCGAACCGGGTCAGAACCCAAACCATCTTGTGTCCAGAACCCAAGTCTTTCCCGAGTCTAGAATTCAAACCGGGTCCAGAACCCAAACTATCTCGGGTCCAGAACCCAAAGCATCTCGGGTCTAGAATCTAAGTCTTTTTTAGTCCAAAACTCTAAACGGATCCAGAACCCAAACCATCTCGGGTCTAGAGCCCAAGTCCTTTTCGAGTCCAGAACTCGAACCGGATCCAAAACCCAAACCATCTTGGATCCAGAACCCAAGTCTTTTTTTAGTCCAAAACTCAAACGGGGTCCAGAACCAAAACTATCTCGGGTCCAGAACCCAAGTCTTTTCCGAGTCTAGAACTCAAACTGGGTCTAGAACCCAAACCATCCCGGGTCCAGAACCCAAGTCTTTTCCTATTTTAGAACTCGAACTGGGTCTAGAACCCAAATTGTCTCGGGTCCAGAACCCAAGTCTTTTCTGAGTCCAGAACTCGAACCAGGTCCAGAACCTAAAACCAAAACCATCTCAAGAAAATTAAGTCTATTTTTGCCAAAATTAAAAGTCTTGTTGCTTTTTACTCTCTGAATCAATTCAAGATCGTTCAAGCAGGGGGCAAACTGTAGGCCCTTAATGTTGACCCCATTTGGATACGGTCCTAATTAAAGAATGCCAAAATAAATTTGATCCTACTTTAAAATATTTAAACCTAGTTTATAATTTTTAAAGAAGTCGATTCGGATTAAAAAGGCATAAATTCAATTATAAAATCCTAATATCTTGTCCGTAGAACCCTAAAACCGTAATAGCCTTAAAACATGTTTTTTAAATCTAAAACCCTAATTACATCTTTCTAAAAATCAAAACAACAATTTGTTTGCTTTAAACCCTAATCAAACTTATTTTTTAAATCACAGTAACATTATTTTCATAAAAACATCCAAAATCTTAAATCTTTTAAACTTCCAGTAGCTACGTTATTACCTTAAAATATTTCTCAACTAATTAAACTAGTATATGTAAAACCCTAGTTATTGAACATAAAATCCTAGAAACCCTAATTAATGCATGAACCCTAAATTTATATATTTATTGCTTTATTTAATTTTAGATTTAATTATATAGTTTATTATATGTTTTGATAGTTGATTTATTTAATTTCAATGCTTGATTTATTTAATTTATCATGGATGGATATTTTCTTTATTATTATGATTATTATTTATTTGTTTTGGTATTAAAATTGTAAGAGGTATGTTTCCACTTTGTGGGTACCTCATTAATTAATTTTTATGTAATTTAAATTGCTTTTATACTTTGGACCAATGTAAAGGACATGTTTCCACCTTTCGGTAGGTGTCCTATTTAGTTTAGACATGGACGATGTAAGGATATGTTTCCATCCTTGGATGGGTATCCATTTATTTGCTTTGCTTGGACATTGTTTTTATTTTAATATAATGATGCTTTATTTTAATTGTTGCATGTAGTATGGATAATATTGTTATACTTAATAATTTTATAATATTAAGACTAGCAAATGAGGCCGATTCTAATGAATCGGGCGTTATTGGGGTGCTGGGCCATTTATCACCTTCCCCACATGTATCGAACTTTTCGAACCCATTAGGGGGTTGGGGATTCCTTAGAAATCGAGTCATCCACCCCTTTCTTTTGCCCGACCCGTCTGGGTGGTGACTCCATTTTCTCTGGGCTTAGGTCCTTGTTCTCTAAGGCCCCGAGCCTAAACAGTGTCGAAGTCACAAGAACCATTTCACCGAGAGTGGGGGCAAAAATTCCCGCTCACACCACCGTCCAAGACTGCCAAGTTGAGGAATGATATTTCATCTTTTCTTCAGCAAGATGGTGAGAACCTTTATGATTCTTGGGAGAGGCTTAATGATGTATTGAGAAGGTGTCCTCACCATGGGCTTCCACTATGGCTTCAAATTCAAACTTTCTATAATGGATTGAATTATGTAAGCAAGCAATCCATTATTGCTGTAGTCGGGGGTACCATAAATAATAAGACACCTGAACAAGAAAGGCATTTGATTAAAGATATGGCCCTTACCAATTATCAGTGGCAAACTCCAAGGGAACAAGGAAAACTGAGGACCACTAGTTCACATCAATTGGATCATGTGGTGGCTTTGACAACACAATCAGAAGCAATGAATAAAAAGATTGATTCTTTAGCTTAATCTTTAGGAAAATCAATGTGGATGATGTCTTATGACTGGTGTAGGGGAGACATCAAAGTCAAGATTCCCAAAGTAACAATATATTTGCTAGACAGGAGAAGGTGGATTATGTTGGGAATATGCCTAGGCAACAGCAGAATAACCCCTACAGTAACACATATAATCTAGGGTGGAGAAATCATCCTAATTTCTCCTAAAATAGTTAGAATAATCCAAGACCTCCTCCTGGATTTCAGTAGCCTCAACACCAATAAGCTACCCCTCCAAGAAAGAGCAATTTGGAGGACATGATGGAGAAGTTCATAGCAGCTTCAAAAAATAAATTTCAATCAACTGAAACCACCCTTAGAAATCAAAAAGCTTCTATTCATAACTTGGAAAACCAGATGGGGCAAATTGTCAAGTTACTCAGTGAAAGACCACAAGGAAACTTGCCTAGCAATACTGAGGCAAACCCAAAGGAGCAGCTGAAGGTAATTACTCTAAGGAGTGGAAAGGAAATTAAGGGTGGTGAGGTTGAGAAAAGAGAAGAAGTGGTTGAGGAAGAGGCTGAGACACAAGAAAAGAAGATAACCCTACTATCGCTTTGGGTGAGAAGGCTAATGTGGAAAATGAGAAAGGGAATTAACCAAAAGAACCCAGTCCAATAGTGAATGAATATCGACCTCGAGTGCCATATCCAGCAAGGTTGAACAAGGACAAGATGGATGATCATTTCTGTAAGTTTCTTAAACTCTTTAAATAACTGCACATTAATATTCCATTTGCTGAAGCTTTATCACAGATGCCCAAATATGCTAAATTTTTAAAAGATCTCCTTTCTAACAAAAGAAAACTTGAGGAAATATCTTTGGTGCAATTATCGAAAAAGAGTTCAATAATTTTTCAGAAGAGGTTGCCTAAGAGATTAAAAGACCCTGGTAGTTTTACTATTCCTTTGAAGGTAATCTTGAAATTAAAAATACATTGGCTAATTTGGGAGCTAGCATAAGTGTTATGCCCTACAAAATGTTTAAAGAGTTAGGTGTCAGAGAACCTAAACCAGCACTCTTAACCATTCAACTTGCTAATAAGTCAGTAATCCACCCTCCTCATTTTATAGAGGTTGTGTTGGTAAAAGTCTGGGATTTCATTTTTCCCAATGATTTTGTTGTCATTGATATAGATGAGGACACAGATGTTTCACTTATCCTTGGTATGCCATTTTTGAATACAGCCCATGCCTTATCGATGTCCATGATGGCATATTGACCTTAAGAGTGGGAAGCGAGAAAGTTATTTTTAATATGCATTATGCTATAAAGCACTCACTTACACACAATGAGGTGGATTCATACAATGATATCATTAAGCATGAAACATTAAATTGTGTTACTAATGTTTTTTCCAAGGATCCCCTTGAGTTGTGTTTATTGTAGGATAATGTTGAGGATTAGAAAGCACTGGAGCAGCTTGCTTATCTTGAAGCAAGAAAATCATTTAAGTGTCAGGCATATGAAACCACTGAAATGCTAAAAGAATAGCAGTCACAACCATCTGTGATCGATCCACCCAATTTGGAACTTAAGACCCTTCCAAATCATCTTGAGTATGGATTCATGGGAGAGGAGAATAAATTACTAGTTATTTTGAGTTCCCACCTATCTTTTGAGCAGAAGGTAAAACTCATCTAGTTGTTACAAAAAAAAGCATAAGCAAGTTATAGCTTGGAAGATAGCAGACATCAATGGTATTAGTCCATCCTATTGCACTCATAAAATACTGATGGAGGATGAATTCAAGCCAGTAGTGCAACCACAATGGAGACTAAACCCTAAGATGAAAGATGTAGTTAAAGCTGAAGTAATCAAACTACTTGATGTGGGAATTATATATCCGATTTTGGATAGCTCTTGGGTGAGCCCGATTCAAGTAGTACCATAGAAAGGAGGGACAACAGTGGTTCCCAATGAAAATAATAAGCTAATTCCAACAAGAACAGTTATTGGTTGGAGGGTTTGTATCGACTAACAAAAGTTAAATGATTCAACTAGGAAGGACCATTTTTCTTTCCCTTCATTGATCATATATTGGAGAGACTATCTGGGCATGAGTACTACTACTTTTTGGATGGCATTTCAGGCTACTTCCAAATTCTTATTGCCCCGAAAGACCAAGAGAAAACTACCTTCACCTGTCCATATGGGACATTCGCATATCGAAGGATGCCATTCAGATTATGCAATGCACCTGCAACTTTTCAACGGCGCACGATGGCAATCTTAGATGAGCTTATTGAGAATATTATTGAGGTGTTCATGGATGATTTTTCAGTTTATGGCAGTTCATTCGAAGGATGTTTGGAAAACCTTGAGAATGTCTTGATAAGATGTGAGGAAACAAACCTGGTGCTTAATTGGGAAAAATGTCATTTCATGGTTCAAGAAGGAATCGTGTTGGGACATAAGATTTCAAGAAAGGGTATTGAGGTGGATCAGGCTAAGGTGGAAACCATTGAGAAACTACCACCCCCCACATTAGTTAAGGCCATCAGAAGCTTTTTAGGACATGTATACTTCTATCAGAGGTTTATATGAGATTTCTTTAAGATAGATCGCCCTCTAACAAGACTGCTTGAGAAGGATGTTGATTTTGTGCTTGACAAGGATTGTTTAAGAGCTTTCACAACTCTTAAGGAGAAATTGACCCATGCTCCAATCATGGTGGCTCCCGATTGGAATTTACCATTTGAACTAATGTGTGATGCAAATGATTTTGTAGTGGGCGTAGTTTTGGGTCAACGCAAGAAGAAGCAGTTTCAGCCCATCTATTATGCAAGCAAGACTCTGAATGCAACCTAGGCCAATTACACAACTATAGAGAAAGAACTTCTAGCTGTGGTTTTTACTTTTGATAAGTTTAAATCATATCTGATCTTGTCCAAAGTGATTGTTTATATGGACCACTTAGCTTTGAGGTATTTATTTGCAAAAACTGATGCAAAGCCTAGGCTAATTCGTTGGATTTTGTTATTGCAGGAATTTGATTTAAAGATTGAAGACAAAAAGGGAGCTGGAAATCTGGTAGCATTCACCTTTCTCGCTTAGAGAACCCAACCTTGGAGAAGTTCAAAGAAGGGGACATTGATGATCATTTCCCCGATGAGAAGCTTTATGCCATGGTAAGTGAGGTAAGTGGTTAAACCTTTGAAATACCTTGCTTTGTAGATTTTGCTAATTACTTGGCTGCTAGGGAACTCCCTAAAGATATGACTTATCAAGAAAAGAAGAAATTATTTTCCAACTTAAAATATTACTTTTGGGAGGATCCGTTCTTATTTAGGCTATATAAAGACCACATGATCCGGCGTTGTGTGGCATGGCCCGAAACGATGAATATTCTCCATCATTGTCTTGCTGGACCAGCTGGTGGTCATATGGGAGCCAATAGGACAACTCAAAAGGTGCTAGAATTAGGATTTTATTGGCCCACTCTGTTTAGGGATAGCTATGACTTTGTGAAATGTTGTGATCATTGTCAAAGAACTGGAAACAACTCATCTCATGATGAGATGCCCCAAAATGGAATTATAGTGTGTGAAGTCTTTGATGTTTTGGGGATCAACTTTATGGGATTGTTTCCTAGTTCCTTTGGTAACAAATATATTCTCATTGCTAAAGATTATGTCTCTAAATGACCTGAAGCCCAAGCTTTAGCAATGAATGATGCTAGGGTAGTAATGAAGTTTTTGAAAAAGTTGTTTTCTCGATTTGGTATACCAAAAGCGATCATAAGTGATAAGGGTACTCACTTTTATAATGCTCAGCTTGAGAAAGTTTTCAAAAGGCTAGGTGTTACATAGGTTTTTTATTCCTTACCATCTCCAAACTAGTGGTCAAGTTGAGAACACAAATAGGGAAATAAAAAGAATTCTTGAGAAAACTATAGAGCGATCCTAAAAGGATTGGTCCGAGAAATTGGAAAATGCTCTATGGGTCTTTAGGACTGCATTCAAAACTCCCTTGGGTACTATGCCATTTAGGCTAGTATATGGAAAAGCTTGTATTGTACCTACAGAAATTGAACATAATACTTATTGGGCTATAAAAGAAATTAACCATGTTCTAGCTAGTCCAGGTGAAAGAAGGAAATTGTATATCAATGAGCTGGATGAATGGACATTAAAAGCTTATGATGATGAAAGAATGTATAAGGAGCGGACTAAGAGATGACATGATGCTCACATTAAGGAATAGAAAGAGTTTCAATTTGGGGATTAGGTATTATTGTACAATTCAAGGGTTTAACTTTTTCTAGGTAAGTTAAAATCAAGATGGTCTAGTCAGTTTACAGTCAAAGAAGTTTTTCCCTATGGGACAATCGAAATTACTCATCCAGAAAAAGGGGATTTTAAGGTTAATAGGCAAAGGCTTAAACTGTATTTAGGGGGAGACTTGAATGAGCTGAAGTAGGTTTTATACCTCCAAGACTAGGGATGAACTACTCCTAAATGTCCAACTAATATGATGTTAAAGAAGTGTTGGGTGGGAGATAACCCACCATTTTATTTGCTTTTAATATTTGTTTCTTTAATTTTCATGTTTTTAGTTTGTTTCTTTAATGTTTTTTTTATTCTTCTATCATTGGTTAGTGGTGTGTTGTTTTGAGTTCACTTGAATATGTAGAGGGAATTTCTCTTTTAAGGGTTAACTTGAGCTTGATTTAGAGATACATCCATGTTCCTGGGCGCGTCATTCATTTTTAGAGATAGTAGCTATAACACACCTAATGACACACTCGTGTCACTGGATGTGTCATTTAAATGGCACCACAGTAGCTAAAATATGCCCATGGACATGCCCGTGTCACTAGTCATGTCATTTTGGTTAAATTTGAGATTTAGAGTAGCAACCACATGCCCATGTCACTAGACATGTCAATTTATTTTAGTCACAGTAGCAATAACATGCCCACTGACACGCATGTGTCAATGAGCATGTCGTACTCGCTCAGATGCAGTAGCTGTGACATGCCCAAGGACATGCACATGTCAGTGGGCCTGTCAACGTGTTTTAAAAATGAGCCCGAGTTTATTTTGAACAGTCTTTCTCTCTTCTCTTACACCCTTTATTGATTTTCTCTCAAAATTCTCACACTCTCACACTTAAAATCACACACCTAATCAGTCTAGAGGGGATTTCCATTTCCATTTCAAGATTTGGAGATGATTTCATTGCATTTTGTTTGACTTTCTCACATCCTTCACTCCTAATTTTAGGTATGTCCCTAACTTTTGCATTTTTTTATCTTGTTTTCTTGAAATTAATTCGGGATTTCTTGCAAAACTAAGTAATTTCTAGGGATTTTTAGTTTTGAGGATGTGTTGTGATTTACTGATTATGCTTTTGAGGATTCTATGGCTAGAATTGAGTTGAACATGTTTGTGCACTGTTTATTGATTGTTTATGTACCCATCTTGAAATTTCTTTGTTTTAATGTGTTGGGCTATGGAAATATAGAATTGGAGTGATGCATGTTATGGAGACACTGTTTAATGTGTAGATTTAAACAATTGCTCTTGCTGAGAATTATTTCATTGCTCTTGTTGGTTTAGTTTCATTGCTTTTTTTGTTTGAATGTATTGGTATTATTGGTTTAATTTTGTTGGTGTACTTAGTATTACTTTCTTGGATTAGGTGGTGTGCTCTACTGTTATAATGCCGGTGTTTCAATAACCCTATCCAATGTCGGTGTTTTAGCATTATTATTATTTTTGAGGATGTTCTTGTTTATTTTACAGGTAATGGGTCCTCACAAACAAATGACATCCAAATTACCAACCAAACGGGCTAGAGGTGAAGCAAGCTCAAGCCAACCCGCTACACACCTAACTTTTAAATTCAGGGCAGGCCATAAGTGCCTTCAATTCTTGACTTCAGAAGAATGGAAATGGTTTAAACTATTAAGAAACAAGGATTGGTCGCTAACTAAGGTTTTGGATTGGGATGCTATGGAACAAGCCAATATTGTGGCCGAGATCCAAAATTTGATAAACCAACCAGGATGGGAGCAACTCTTTTCTATCAATGAGACTTCATATAGAGAGTTAACCCTCGAGTTCTACTGCACTTTCAGATTGATAAAAAGAAGATCTCTATTATCGAGCTGATGATGAAGTTTCGGTTAGGAGGTCAGCGATTCCACTTGAGCATCAATGAACTTGGCATGCATTTAGGTTTATTTACTGTGGAAGAGGTGCAGACGGTTGAGTACCTTAACTCCAAGGTGGACTTCAAGGAGTATGATGTTATTCCTCCTCAGGTTTGGAGGACATTTGAATCCAATATAGATAAAAATCAACCTAAGGTGTCCAAGGCATCCAATTTTGAATCTTTTCCTTGCCGGGTGGTGCATAATCTTTTGGTTCACACTCTTACAGCTCAAAAAAGTAGCACAAGGGTAGTTAGCTTGTGGGATTTATTCTTCTTGAACTACATGGTTCAGAAGATTCGATGCAATGTAGCTCATGCCATCACACATTTCTTTTTCAAGCAGTCCAAGAAAGGATTACCAGGTAATTTACATGATGGCATGTATGTTACAAGGTTGGCTCATAGTTTGGGTGTGTTGGATGGATGCCTACCAATGACGGTGGATGGGTTCCTCAAGCTTTTGGGTATGGACACCTTAAAGAGATTAGACTGGGAGAAGATAGTGGGCCTGCAGGCACCACCTACAGATTCTGAGCCAGTTCTTCCTGCTCATTCTGTGCCAGTTCCTCCTGCTCCCACTTCTGAAAAACCTCCACCTCCACCAATAGATGTCCCTAGCCTATCCATCACTATTGGACCTTCTTCTTCTACTGGCTCATCTTTTATCCTAGCCCCTATCTTTTGAGACTGGCGCCATTCGGTTAATGTTGAGTGGGATGATGATAGAAAACCCACTGATTTTGAGAGGCAGATCTGTAGGATTGAAGGAAAAATAGGAAATATAGAGCTGAATCAGAATAAATTATTGACTCAGCATGACCATATCCAGTGTTCCATGGAGCAGCACTACTCATCCTTCCAAGCACAATTGGTCATGAGATACTGAGGAGACAATGGCTTGAGCAGTCCATGCTTGAGTTTTAGAGGTCTCGGGGGTTTAACCATTCACAGCCACCGCCTCCACCACACCAGCACCAGTACCCAGTGTTGATGTTTCGGATGATACTGCTAGTGATGATGCCAGTTCCAGTGGTGATGATACCGGTGCTAGCAGTGGCGGAACCAGGACAAAGACGAAGGGGGGGGGGGGGGGCAAAATTTTCAAGCAAAAGAAATTACGGACAAATTTATATTCAATTTTATTTTTATATTAAATAATTAAATGATGAAATTTTTATTATTTTTATTTCAATATATAAATACTATAAATTATATAAATATAAAATTAATTACAGTTTTATATTATATAAATATAAGTATGTTAATTATATATGTATATAAATACACACTTTTTTATAAAAATATATATATATATGTATATGGACATAGGAGCCAAGGGGGGGCAATAGACCCCCCATGCCCCCCTTGTTTCCGTCCCTGGGTGCTAGTGATGATTCCAGTGTTGAGCCCATGACTACTGGCTCACTTTTTCTTTACTTCATTATTTTCTTTTTATTTCATTTATTTTATTTTATTTTTATTTTCTTTTGGATGATTGTACGTTTAATTCTATATTTCTGTCTTTCTTTTTACTTATTATTTTTTATATATCTTTGAACCTTCACAATTTTGCATGTCCATTTTTGTCCTATAGCTAATTTGACTTCGCAACACTTTTGGAACCATATTCAATTAAGTCAATTCATGGACATGGCAGGGCAGTTCTCTCTCTCTTTTGTTGTTTTTCTTATTTTACACACATTGGGGATAATGTGCATCTTAAGTGTGGGGGAGAGGTATATTTTCTAGATTGAGCTTTTGTTATTTCATTCTTGCCATTTGATTCATTTGTCTCATTTAGTTTCTTTAACTTTATTTTTGGGTTCAAGTAAATGAGATTGCCATAATAATATGAAGTGAAATGGTTCCTCTTTTTATTAAATTAATGGTTGATTTAATGAACAATAATATCTTATTAAGGTTGACTCTGTTTTCTTAATTGATTGCTAAAGACTAAATTTGATAGTTCGAATTAGGCAGTTGATTGATGAGAGTTGCACATCTGAAGTTTAAAACCTTAGTTACATTTTTTAGCATGTTCCAATTCCTTAGATACTTGAGTCAAACTTAGTATGACATCTTTATTATCTTAAGTTCTTAACCACTTTCCTTAAAAATAAATTAAATAAATAAATAAATAAATATAATAAATTAAAATAATTTTTCAGGAGATTTGAAAATTTATCCCTGTTCCGCTGATTTTGACTCTTGAATTGAAATGAATAAATTGGAATCAGGAATAGTGCTAGTAGTCATTTAAATGGTAATTCTAACTGAGTAACCGGGGGTCAGCATCACAAATATTTACCTTCACGTCAAAAAGTTAGCATCAATTCAAACAAGTCAGGCTCCTTTAAAAAAAACGTTTCACTCAATGCATGGACAATGCATGGACATATTCAATTATCTCAATAAATTGACATCTTTTGGAACCATATTCAATTATGTCAATTCATGGACATGGCAGGGCAGTTCTCTCTCTCTTTTGTTGTTTTTCTTATTTTATACACATTGGGGACAATGTGCATCTTAAGTGTGGGGGAGAGGTATATTTTCTAGATTGAGCTTTTGTTATTTCATTCTTGCCATTTGATTCATTTGTCTCATTTAGTTTCTTTAACTTTATTTTTGGGTTCAAGTAAATGAAATTGCCATAATAATATGAAGTGAAATGGTTCCTCTTTTTATTAAATTAATGGTTGATTTAATGAACAATAATATCTTATTGAGGTTGACTCTGCTTTCTTAATTGATTGCTAAAGACTAAATGTGATAGTTCGAATTAGGTAGTTGATTGATGAGAGTTGCACATCTGAAGTTTAAAACCTTAGTTACATTTTTTAGCATGTTCCAATTCCTTAGATACTTGAGTCAAACTTAGTATGACATCTTTATTATCTTAAGTTCCTGTCCACTTTTGTAATATCCCAAAATGTGCCCTAGAAGTTTTAATACAATTGTTGTTTTATTTGGATCAAGTGTAATTGTGTTTAATTGGAAAAGAGAAAATAAATGAAGAGAGCATATATGTTGTGTATATGAAAATATATACAACATATACACAAGTCAATGAGAGAGTCAAAGGAATAGATTAATTATTGATTAATTATGTTTAAAGGATTAATTAATTATTTGTATTTGGGTTAGAGTAAGTGGAAGGAGATATTTGTTTTATTTTATATTATTTTGCTTGGAGGAGAGGGTTTTGAGGAGATGTATTGACTTTTGCTTTCTATCTTTTCTTCTTTCTTTCTTCCCTTGCCGTGGACCATTTTCTTTCCTTCTCTTCTCTTTGCTTTTCTGTGTTGTCCGGCCATCAAGAAGAAAGAGAGCAAGATAGGATTTGTTCTTCCAAGTTCAAGATTGAAGAGAGTTTTCAAGAGATCAAGTTGGAGGTTTGAGAGTTCTTCATCATTGGTAAGTCTTTTCCACTTGATTCTTTGATTTATTTGGGTTTATGAGTTGGAGTTGTGATGGATATATGTTTGGTTAGATTGGGTGGTGTTTAAGAGTATTTGGTTAATTTGATGTTTGTGATTTGTGTTTGATGTGTGTTTTGGCTTGTTTTGGTGTTGTTGCAAGTTTGAGATGGTTTTTGGGTATGTTTTGTTAAGTTTTTTTGAAGAGGATGTTGGTGAAAAGAAGTGTTTTGTTGGGTGTTTTGTGGTTTTGGCCGGAATCTGAGTTTTTGGCCTGACACGCCCGGGAGCACGTCCAGAGTTTTAGGCGTGTCAATTGTGTTGGAGGCAGTAGGTTTGACACGACCAGTAACACGCCCGTGTTATTGAGCGTGTCATAGCTACTGTGAGATTGGAGAGTTTACACGACCATGAGCACGCTCACGTTGTTGGGTGTGTTGATATTCTTACGAGAGGCAGAATGTATTACACGCCCAGTGACACGCCCGTGGTTCTAAGCATGTAAAAGCTTCTGTGTTGTAGAGTTAGGGCACGATCAGGGACACGCCCGTGTGGTTGAGCATGTCATGTTTAGGGTTTGCCCAAGTTAACTCTTAATTTGATTATCTCATGTGTATCCTTAAGTAAGTGTATGTTATATTTATTGGATTAGGTCTCGAAGAAGGTGATTTGTCATTGATTTAAGAAGTAAAGAATATTGGGAAAGGGAGTGTTTAGAGTTGTGTGAATTGTTATTGAGGTAAGTACAAATATTGCATTATTGCATTGCTAATTCATATGAATATTATACTTTGTTATGTATTATCAATGATGTTACATAAATAATGTGAAAGATATGATGATGCAAATGATTATGTATTTGTAATGTGGATTGAGATGTGATGGAATGTAAAGCCATTGTGATTGGCTATAATGACTTTAATGAGGCATGTTTGCCTAATTGATGATGAGATAATAAATGAATTGTGTGTCTAATGTGTTATTCTATTTTCAGAGTTTTGTTATTGGTGGCATGCCTACTATTAGTAACAATCTCTTGAAGTTAGGTTGGGCTTGATCCTTGAAGCCAAGTTGGGTAGAAGTTTAACATGTTTTACTCCCCTTGAAGCTTGGTTGGGTCTAGTCCTTGAAGCCTAATTGAGATGTTACAACCCTTGAAGCTAGGTTGGGTTGGTTCTTGAAGCCAAGTTGGGTTGATACTTAGCATGCTTTGTTCCCCTTGAAGCTTGGTTGAACCTAATCCTTGAAGCCTAGTTGGGATAATGATATTGATAAATGTGATAACAAAACCAAAGCATTAACTCTGAAAATTGAATGGCATATTAGTCTATTTTGGGCCCATGTTTGTCTTTGTTTAAATATGATTTATGAAATACAAAGGTGTGATATTATCTTTCTATCTATGAAGTTGTATTGATTATTAAAATGTATGACATTGCAATGCATTAAAGTATAATGCTAGCATGCTTTGTACCACTAAGCCGTTGGCTTAGCGTGATAGTGTTAATCACGCAGGTGACAGGGTTGAACCCGAGAGTTCCTCGAGACCGAGTGAGAGTAGACATTGAAGAATTTATTTTTGGACTTAAAGATCAGAGAAGAGCTGCCAATCATGTATAACTCCTTTATATTTTGTAAAGTATTGATTTTAATGTAAATATTTTATAAATTCCGCTGCGTATTAATTAAATGCATATATATCTATTTTGTTTTATATTATAAGTTAATTACTTATTTTCTATAATGTATAATGAGAAAGATTATGGTATCATTTTAAAATGATTTGAATTTTAAGGAAAACCGTAGCATCCCTATGTTCAGTGCACGAATATTATATTGTGGTGGTTGTAATGTGCGTGTACCGAATGTAGGGGTGTTACAACTTTCCTTAAAAATAAATTAAATTAATAAATATAATAAATTAAAATAATTTTTCAGGAGATTTGAAAATTTATCCCTGTTCCGCTGATTTTGACTCTTGAATTGAAATCAATAAATTGGAATCAGGAATAGTACTAGTAGTCATTTAAATGGTAATTCTAACTAAGTAACCGGGGGTCAGCATCACAAATATTTACCTTCGCGTCAAAAAGTTAGTATCAATTCAAACAAGTCAGGCTCCTTTAAAAAAACGTTTCACTCAATGCATTTTATGAAAGAGAACTTAAGAGAAAATTTACACTTTCTTACTTTGTTCATGACTTTTGAGTTCTTGAAATTTTATGCTCAATATTTTAACTCTAAATTTTTAAATTTTAGATCTGTGAGATTTTTGTTTTGAAACTTCTTAATTCAGATGTCATATTTGAGATTTAGTTTTTTGTTGAGAATGTTGGGTTTTTTTATTCGAGTATTGTAAAACTTTTTTTTTCTTTGGATATAGAGGGGTCCTTCATTTCTGCTTATTATAGTGATTTAGTTTGCTTGAGGACAAGCAAAAACTCAAGTGTGGAGAAATTTGATAAGTGTGTAGTTGATTATATTGTCGCCCCTATTTCTTAGTATATTTATTGTCAAATTGAGTTTAATTTGTTTGTTCAAGTGTTTATTAGGGTTGATTCTAGGAACCTTTTACACATTGGAACCTTAAGTTTATTTAGGATGGAATCATGGATGAAAGACAAAGGAAAGAGCTATTTTGGGAAAATTCTTCAATTGACACGCCCAGTGACATGGGCATGTCAATGGCCGTGTCATTTAACTACTTTACAGAAGCTTCGACATGCCCAGAAACATGGGCGTGTTACTGAACATGCTATTGGTCCTGCCTTATAAAAGCTGTGACATGCCTCAAGCCATGGGCATGTCATTGAACGTGTCCTCAACTCAGCATTGCAGTAACAATGACATGCCCAAGGACACGCACATGTCAATGGGCGTGTCAGGCAAAATTTCTGGCTATAAAATCTGGCTTAAGTGCGAATTAGGATGCAGTTTTATTATTAGAGCTGACTTCCTAAGGAAAAGAGAGTTTTGGTAGCTGAGAGTGAAGGTGAAGATCCAATTCATAGGAGATCTAAATCAAGAATCAAGGATTGAAGTGAAGAAACACAACTCACTCATTATGGATTGTTTGAATTCTTTTACTCATTTCTTTTGTTCTGGTTTTCTGGTTATGAACATGAGCTAAATTGTTTCTATTTAGATATTGATGAACCCTAGCCTTTCTGTATGGATTGAATAGTTCTTATTAAATTAAATCATTTGATTGAATTGTTTTATCCTTTTTATTCTTAATTTCTTATTTCCAATTGATAATAGCATGCTTATTGATTGGTTACAATTTTCATATTAGTGACTTGAGAAAGCTTGATATGAACAAAACTTTCATTAGGATTGAGGGTTGATTGGAGTGCTAGAGATAGACTTACAAGACCCTTTGGTTTGAATTTCCTTGTTCTTATTTCAAGATCTATTTAATTATGCTTAGAAGAGATTCCTAGCATTCTACTTAGTGATTAGGGATTAATTCACTCGAGAGAGGTTTTGAACTAATTTAGAGGAATGTCAATTCAACTCTATTATTTGACTTAATTGAATTGACATTCATAAATATTTTTATGGCTAGGGGGATTCAATACCTAGATAGTATTTTCATCATCAACTCTTTTCGCACAATATTCAATTTTTCTTTACTTTAATTTATTAAGTAATTCATCTTTTATTTTAATCATCATAAAAACTATTGATTTGCTAAACAACAGTTGAAATTTGCACTAATACTTGACCTTGTCCCCAGTGGAATGATATCTTACTCGCTATTTTATTGCTTGCGTGACCCGTACACTTGCGGTAACACTGTGATAGCACAGATTCGCCATCATGACCTTATACCTTAACTAGTTATAGAAGATTGCCTTTGGTAGCTTTTGGCATGCCATACACCGTTGGGGTGAGACACATGGGTGTCATAGACATGATTACGCCCCAGGGTGAGACACATTGGCATCATAGATGTGAGTACATTGTTGGGTGAAACACAATGGTGTCACAGATATAGTTACACCCACAAGCGAGACATATTAGTGTCATTATTGTTGAGATAGGCCAAAATCTTTCGGGACTAGAATATTGTATAAGGATGTTTAGGCCCAATGCATGCGTTAATATTTATGATTTGTTAATAAAGTATAGGTACTTTGTATGACATTTAAAGCATGATGCATTCCCAGAATATCCTATTACATCATTACTTGTTACTATCAAAGTATGTACTGCTAAGTTAGTAGTTTAGCACGATTTGTTCATCGTGCAGGTGACAAGGTAGAGGCTAAGAGCCCTACTAAACTAGGATAGGTTTAGATTAGTGGATTGGTAGTAGAAGTTTGACTTTTTCTACCAGACTAGAGCCTTTGGCATTGTATGTAAATATTCATTTTGTTAATTATTTTGGTATTATGTATATTATGCCCATGATGTAACAATGTAGTGAAACAATATTTGGTTTTGCAATGTATTTATTCAAAATACTATATATGTATATATTTATATAACCATGAGATTTTGGTTTTTTATTGGAATAAAAATACTTTAAGAAATGTAATTATTATACATGTTTACTTAATTTTAAGTAATATCCAAAATATAGATAAAACTCTGGCAAAATTTTTCCAGAGATTTTCTTTTTATATTAATGTTATAAACTAAAGAATAAATTATTTTTCATGGAAGTTAGAGGAATCTTTCAAATGATAAAGTTAGTAATGCTCTTACATTCTATATGTATATTTTACATATTCAAAGGGGTGTCTTTTATATGTATATAGGGTATAAGTGTGTTACAATGTGTGTTTTTGTGAGATATTTGTATACATTATGAATTAATGGGTGAAAAATGAGTATTATATGGCATTGGCATTAAATATTTTAAAAGATAAAGAATGTGAAAATAAATATTATTTGTATTGGTATCATGGTGTTATGTGAGACATGAAATTATGCATTGGTTTTTAATTGTTTAATATTATCAAAGTATATACCACTAAGCTTTCGGGCTTAGCGCAGTTGGTTGTATCGCATAAGCGATAAGACTATAGAATAGTAGAGTCCCGATAGACCTGAGCAAGTCTATGCTTAGAGATTCTTCTAAGGATTATTGTGTCATTCATAGCTTTTGTTTTCTCCTTGTAGATCCTTGCACTCTCATACGCCTCATTCCTACGCTCATCAAGCTTGGAAATTTGCAACATCCTTTGCTCTTTTGCTCCTCCCAAGTCCATATTCGTGACCTTGATTGCCCAATAAGCTTTATGCTCTAATTCTACTAGTAGGTGGAAAGCCTTTTCAAAGACCAATCTATATGGACTCATTCCCAAAGGTGTTTTGAAAGTCGTCCGATAAGCCCATAGTGCTTCTGTAAGATGGATCAGCCAACCCTTCCTCGTTGTGCTCACTATTTTCTCTAAGATTCTCTTAATTTGATTGTTAGATATCTCAGCTTGTTCGAATGTTTAGGGGTGATATGGGGTTGCCACCTTATGTCAAATGCCCATCTTGGTCATCAACCTTTCAAACCATTTATTGTAAAATGGCTTCCTCCATCACTCATTGTTGCTTTAGGGGTCCCAAACCTGCTTAAAATATTTTCCTTCAAGAATTTCAAAAAAACATTAGCATCATTGGTCCTAGTGGGGATAGCCTTAACCTACTTTGATACATAATCCACAGTAAGAAGAATATTTTCAAAGCCAAACGACTTTGGAAATAGCCCCATGAAGTCTATTCCCCACACATCAAAAAATTTCTACCACAACCAAAATATTGAGAGGCATTTCATTTCTTTTGCTTATGTTCCTTACTCTTTGGCAATTATCACATCTTATACAAAAATTATAACTGTCTTTGAAAAGAGTAGGCCAGTACAAACCACTTTGAAGAACCTTCTCGATGGTCTTCTTTTCTCCAAAATGACCTCCACAATACATGTTGGGGCAAAATTGAAGCACTTGTAATTACTCTTATTTTGGTACACATATTCTGATAATTTTATCCCTGCAAAATCAAAACAAATATGGCTCATCCAAAAAGTAATACTTGCAGGAATGTAGGAACCTCTTTTTCACCTGAAAATTCAAATATTTCCTTACAACAGCATAAGAAAGGCAGTTAGCAATATTGGCATACCATGGTGCTTAAGTTAAAGCAAACAAGTGTTCATCTGAAAATTTTTCAAAGGCATTTTCACAAGCAATTTCTGTATCATTATCATGAGAATTCAATCTAGAAAGATGGTCGGCTACCACATTCTCACTTCCCTTCCTATCTTTGATTTCGACATGAAATTCTTGCCACATCAAAACCCATATAATGAGGCTAGGTTTAGCTTGTGGTTTAGTCAATAGGTATTTCAAAGCCTTGTGGTCCAAAAATACTATGACTTTAAAACCTATCAAATAATATCTAAATTTGTCAAGTGCAAATACCACAGCTAACATCTCTCTTTCAGTGGTTGTGTAATTCACTTGTGAATCATTTAAAGACAAACTTGCATAATAAATTACACACATAAATTTATTCATCCTTTGGCCTAAAATGGCTCCGATAGCATAATTTGATGCATCACACATGATTTCAAATGGTAAATCCCAATTAGGTGCAATAATTATAGGGGCAGAAGTTAATTTTTCTTTCAAAATTTTAAATGCTTCTAAGAACTTATCATCAAAGACAAATGGGACTCTTTTCTAAGAAAATGACACAAAGGACATGAGATTTTGGAAAAATCTTCTATGAACCTCCAATAGAATCCAGCATGTCCCAAAAAACTTCTAATCCCTCTAACAGATGTAGGTGGTGGTAGATTCATAATCAAATCAACCTTAGCTTTGTCCACTTCAATACCCTTATAGGAAACAACATGCCCCAAAACAATGTCATGATCGACTATAAAGTGACTGTTTTCCAACTCAAGATAAAATTGCATTCAATACATCTTTCAAGTACAAGAGTCAACTTATGCAAACAATCATCAAAAGAATTTCCAAAAATGGAGAAGTCATCCATAAATACCTCAATGCACTTATCCAACATATTAGAAAAAATGGAAAGCATACATCTTTGAAATGTCCCTTGTGCATTGCAAAGTCCAAATGGCATCCTCCGGAAGGCAAATGTCCTGAAGGGAAAAATGAAAGTTGTCTTTGGTTAATCTTTTGATGTTATAGGGATTTGGTAGTAACCAGAAAGACCATCAAGAAAACAGTAAAAAGCATGTCCCGATAATCTATCAGGCATTTGATCAATAAATGGTAAAAGAAAATGATCTTTCTTGGTGACATTTTTTAATTTCATATAATCTATGCAAATTCGCCACCCAGTCTGAGTTTGAATGGGAACTAACTCTCCCTTATCATTCTAGACCACAGTTAAACCTACTTTCTTTGTCATAACATGTACAGGAATAACCCACTCACTATCGACAATAGGGTAAATTACCCCTTCATCAAGCAATTTAAGAACCTCTTTTTAACTACTTCACTAATATTAGGGTTAAGCCTCATTTGAGCCTCTCTCATCAGTTTAGCTCCCTCTTCTAAGACTATCTTATGCATACACATAGAGGGACTAATACCTTTGATATCGCTCAACCCCCAACCAATGGCTCTTTTGAATATTTTCAATATTTTCACAAGTTTATCTCTTCATCTCTCTTGAGAGTTGCAAAAATCATCACTGGTTGTGTGTTGTTCTCCCCAAGAAAAACATACTTCAAATGCTTTAGGAGTTCCTTAAGTTCAACCATTTTTTGTTGAATATCCTCTTCCTCAATTTCAAATTCCTTCTCATCACTCTCATCATCCAACATGGACTTGTATTCCTTAATCTCAACATCAGAAATCTCAACTCCTTCACCCAAAGTTAAGGCCATCTCTAGTCTGTCCTCACTACTTTCTTACAAGAAAACTTCTTCCACAATAAGATTAGTAAAATTAATAAAAGAGCAGTCTTTATACATATAAGTAGTAGGGAAAGGGGAGGTATTAAAATTGAAAATTTCACAGTTTGTCCTAAAATAGTTATGGTTAATTTTTCATTTTTAACATCAATCAATGTATTAGTTGTAGCCATAAAATGCCTCCCTAATAAAATCATATGTTCTGAATTCCTAGGGATTTCTTCCCTCATATCCAATATAATAAAAATAACAGGAATAATCAAACCACCTATCTGAACCAAAACATCTTATATGATTCCCTTAGGGTATCTAAGAGTTCTATCTGCAAGTTAAAATACCATTTTAGCTGGTTTAAGTTCCCCTAGCTCTAATTTCAAATAAATGGAATATGGCATCAAGTTTATGCTAGCTCCTAGATCACACATGCCAATGGTTTCTTTTCCATTCCCTATAAAGATATGAACTATAAAACTTCCAAGATCGTTTAGCTTAGGAGGTAACTTGTGTTGTAAAATAGCACTTGTTACTTCTTAAACTGTCACATTTTCATTCAACTCATACCTTTTCTTTTTAGTGTTTAATTCCTTGAAAAACTTGGCAAAAGTTGGTATATTTTTAATCACCTCAAATAAGGGAAGATTGATACTTACCTTTGAGAGCATGTTATAAATTTCAAAAAAATTATTTATCTTGCTTCTCATTTTTAAACTACTTGGGAAAGGAATTAGTGATCTATAAAGAATTGGAGATTTGTGCAACTTTGGTGAAATGGATGCCTCCTCACTCTCCTCCTTTGATTCACTTGGTTGAGCCTTGTTTGCTTGCATTTCCTCACCATTTTCTTGAATTGTAATTGCATCCAAAGAATCTCCAGTTTTATTATCAATTACCTTACCACTTCTTAAGACCGTGATTGCTTTGGCTTGCTCCAGTTGACTCAAAAAATTTTCTTTTTAATGAGATTGAAGTTGGTTAGCCAATTGACCGACTTGAGTTTCCACCTTCTTCTTTGATCTAATCATTGATATAGAAATAATTTTCTTAAAATTTTCAATTAATTAGTTCTAGCTAACCGAGACGCTCGCATTAGCCAATCATTCCTTAGGTGATAAATTGGTCAAGAGAGGCTCTATAACTAATTCTTGTTATTATATAACCTTATAGGAATTCCCTTTAGAATTTAACCCACTAACAGCCTTAAGATATAGAAGGACCTAATTCTAATAACGAAATTCTACCACAAAATTTATTTAAATTAGATTGCAAGTTTTCTTAGTGTTATGCCTAATTACTACAAGTATCAAAATCATAAAAACAATTATGGATTTTAATTTTGAATGGTGATCTATTATTTTACTGATCAAGCAATGGGCCCTATTATTTAATTAGCAAGATAATAATAAAATTTAAGCTACTGAAAATAGGCAAATACTGAAATTAAAGAAAACAATTAAGAGTTGGTTAGATCTCCCAAATCTTGATGAATTGAAAACATTGATTACCCCTTCAACTGAATAAGGTTTAGTTACACATGCTCTTTAGAAAAAGAAAACTAAAATATCCTTTGAAAAATCTTTTAAAATGTGAACAGGAACTGCCAAAAAGAAGAGTAATTAGGGCTGCCAATTATTTGGATTCTATACCCTTTTTGTTTCCTACCATTATTAGGAAAATAAAATAAAAATACAAAATAAAATAAATAATAATTAATAGCCAATAAATTTTCTATCTAATGTCTACTTAATAAAGAAATAAATAAACTCTAATATCTCTGAATATCTGCTAAAAAATCGTATCTCAAGTATCACAAACAAATTAGGATTCCCAGCTAGACTATGAAATCTTCAAGTATCAGACTTTCCTTGGGCACAAGCCTTTCCCAAGGGTTATGCCCAAGCTTGTTTTTAGCTCTTTTCCAACAGATTCTTGCAACAGATTCTTGCAACTTTCATCAACTAGGCTATTATTTCTTCTTTAAGTTATAACCTATACAAAAAATACCTTAAAATTAGTAAAATCACATAATAGTAGACTTTAATATTCTTGCAAATATTAGCAATTTCTACTCACTATCAAATTCTCCACACTTGAACTATGTTTGCCTTCAAGCACTTTACAATTTAATAGCGCTACCTCACTTTTATTAATTCTCAATTCAAACCATAACATTTAAATAACCTCAAATAGAATGGTAAAAAAAAATTGAGAATTTATAGAACAATCTTCTCACTAATTCACAAGTATGAGCAAACCAATTAATAACATTATCAACATAAAATGTCAAGAATCTTTGCTCTATTTTGATGACAATTAATTAGCAAGTGGAAAGCTAGTTATATCTAAAAGGCAACATTTAATCCATCGAGTCGCATTAAAATTAGTGTCAAGAACTTTATTATTATTACTTTTGAGCACCTTTATGCTTGCTTGACACATCACCAATTTTTTTATGCGAGGGCAAACATTTGTGATGCTGGCACCCGGTTACTCAAATGGTCACAAAATCAAATGGCTACTAGCTCTACTCATGGCCTTTTTAAATTGTTCATTTTTTAAACTTGTGGGCTCTTTTTTTATTTGCTTAGTTCTCAATGTATTTCTCATTTCAAGCACAACAATAAGCCTAATTATATGTTCCCATCTAATTAAATTTATTGAACAAGAACATCATATTGCAAAGTCCTTAAAACATTTTATACTAATAATAGGTATTAATTAAAGTTGCTCATAACAAGTAAATTAACAAGAATCAAGCTAGACCAATCAATCTTAAGATTGTCAAAACAGTTTGAGATTCAAATTTTCACATACAAATAAAAATAAAAGGAAATAAGGCCGAGCTAAGAAATCATAAAATGTAAGAACATCAATAAAGTTCAAAAAACATATCAGGGACTTAGCAAATTTTTTCCTAAAATCATAGTGCATCATCTATATCCAAATAAAAATAGTAAAAAGTGTGTAGCAACATCAAAAGCAATCTAACCAGTGAACAAATCAATTATTCCAGCAATAAAATTCATCTAAAAATAAGTTCAAATCTCAACAAATCTCTACCACACTTAAACACTTAGAATCTACAGTGTCCTCAATATAGTAAAATATAGCAAGATAGTAAAAAACAATAAATGGAAAATGGAGGACTTTCCTGATATCGGCGAAGGGGACAGGCTGCTGGATCAATCACTGACATCGAGGGTATCAAAAGTCTAAGTCCATGGATAATCTGACAAGGCTCTGGTCAACCTCCATGATCTGTTCTCTATTATGACTGTCACTATTTTCTAAGATGTCCATCCATCTCTCCATGCAATCAAGTTTCTCAATAATGGTTTGCAACAACACCTGATTTGATGAAGAAGAAGGAGTTACAATGGCAGGAATTGCAGACTATGATGCTTTGAGAAAAACCTATTGATCTCTTGGCATAATAGGACCTTGAGGAATCAAAGAAAAAATACCATTCTCTTTCCACAATAGCCATATGTCATCTAAAGTGTGAAGAGCCAAAGGTGATGGCATGATACTCAAGTGTAAATTAGTGTTTTCAATATCAAGAAAATGTGCATTAATGGCTGCCTGAGTGATAATCGTGCCTAAAATTAATGGTCTCTTTGTTGAAATGACATTAAAGAATTGACTTGCTAACCAAAAACCCAAATTCACTTTCCTTTTCTTGCTCATGCACCACAAGAAAAATAATTCAGTTTTATACACTAAACCAAGGGCATCTTTTCTACCTGAAAATGCATATGCCAAAAGTCGATGCATATATTTTAAGCTAGGATCCATAAAATAGATATCCTTTGATTTACTAGAATCATATGGTGCATGTGGATTCTTACAAAAATTAGAATACACAGCAGCAACTAAAAAATCATTAGAAAAATCATATACAGTGGCATCAACATTAAATCCTAAGTTTCTATAAAATTCATCTAAAGGATAAACTAAATCGTCATCCCATTAAATGAAATTTAAGCATATTAGGAGTACTCAAATCAAATTGGCATGTTTTATCAAAATGGAAAGTAGCATAAAATTCTTTGACTAATTCTGCTTAAATGGGATTATCCATCAAGAGAAACAATTCCCAACCAATAACTTGAATCAATTCAACATACTCATTCATGATATTCAAAGAACCAAGAGTGGAGAAATGAACACACTTACTTGGAAGGATGGAGAATTTCCTTATTTATTCATACCTCTACTGCCCACTAGGACTGTCAAATTTTGAATTCGGATTGTGAATTGATGCTAAATTTTCTCCCAAGAACCTCCCCTTCTTGACGCGTGAATGGCTCCTTAGTTCAATAGCAGGTGGTTCAAATGGGTCCTGTGAATTCCTATTGTGGCTAGCAGTTGCTTGCTGATAATCAGACTCTTCATCAGAGAGCTCATCAAGCAATCGAGGGCATTTTGGTGAAGAGCTTAAAGATGGTGCACCATGCCTCTTACTTGACATGGTTCTCATGATGGATGATGATAAGAGGAGCTATTGGTGGTCAAAAATAATAATTTGTTTTAATTGAAGAATAAAAAGGGGAAGAGAAGTTGGTTGGGCTTAGTAGAGTTGTTGAGTTTGGTGGTGTTTAGGCTAGCTCAATCAGTGTTGCTTGGATAGAGGGGGGCTTTTGGCTTCGTTCGATGGTCGAGCGGTGATGCACTGAGCGTGCTCAAGCTAGCTCGGTGGCTGGGCTGCTCGCGCAAGGGGCTATGGTGGCTAGCGGTCGCCTTGTCAGTCATGGCCAGCATCTCGGTTGGCTACTATGCTCGTCCGATCAATGAGCTGCTGGTGCACTATTTGGCTGCTTGGCTGCTTGCACGAGGGGTTATGGGTCGAGCAGTGTGATGGAGATGATGGTGTGTGCAATAGGGGCTCCTTCAGTCTGTCATGGCTTGCTCAGTGATGGCAAGTTGGCTGGGTTTACCTATGGACAATGGTGAGGGTGGCGGCAGGATGTTGGAAAGAATGTGAAGGAAAAGAAAATAAAATAAGATAAAAGAAAGGGATAGATTTTAAGTCATGGTAGGGTCCAAATACCCATTATGCCCTCATTTGTTATTTTTTTTCACTTGTCTTCTATTAATGTACCAGCTCTCTCCAACTTGTAAGTTACTGTCCCTCTAAAATAAAAAAAATGACTATCTCAATTTTTTGTCCCCCATAACATACCTACAAATAAAAAATAACAAATTTCAGTAGTCTCCAAGGGAAAGAGAAAGTGACCAGTTAATAAGAAACATTTTTTAAAAAAAATTAAAAAAATATATTTACAAAAGAAAAGAAAAATAAAAATGAATGTAAAATAAAGTTTAATTAGGTGAAAATTAAAATTAATTGAATCAAAATCAAGGAAAGAGTTAAAGAAAATTTGTATATAAAACAAACATGAGTTGCCTCCCATTAGCTCCTTCATTTAAAGTCTTTAGCTATAGTACCTCCTCCATTTAAGCTTCTTGCAAAGGGCATTGCAGTTGCACATCCTCCACATTAAAAGTGTGAAATCCCTCATAAAATGGTTTTAAATGGTGCTTATTGATCTTAAAAATCTTGCCAGTGTCTAAACTCTTGATCTCTACTACTTCATGAGGAGATAAATTAGTTATGACAAAAGGTCATATCCACCTACTTCTCAACTTGCTAAGAAACAATTTAAGCCTTGAATCATAATGTAACACTTTTTGTCCAACTATAAATTGTTTCTTAGAAATCATCTGATCATGGAAAGCTTTTGTTTTAGCCTTATAAATTTTTTAATTCTCATAGGCCTTATTCCTAATTTCTTCTAACTCTTAGAGCTATAATTTCATCTGTTCACCTGCTTCTTCCAACTTCATATTGCATTATTTAATAGCCCAGTATGCCCTGTGTTCTAACTCCATAGGTAAATGACAAGGTTTACCAAACACTAACTGATATGGAGACATATCGATAGGCATCTTATATGCAGTCCTGTAAGCCCATAGTACATCATCCAAATGCAAGCTCCAATCCTTCCTATTAGGATTCATAATTTTTTCAAGGATGGACTTAACCTCATGATTAGATATCTCAGCCTGGCAATTGGTCTACAGATGGTAAGTTGTCAAAGTGCGATTAACAACATTGTATTTTCAAAGAAGAGCTTCCATCACCTTATTATAGAAATGTGTCCCTCTGTCGTTTATAATGACTCTTGAAATTTTGAACCTGAAAAATATATGTGATCTAACAAAATCTACAACAACCTTAGTGTTGCATTCGAATTAAGTACTACTACAAAGTGACACTCGCAAGTATACGAGGTAATTGTAGCAATGGTGATCGCCCCAAGGTCATCTCACAAGGAAGGTGTTGTTCATAACAATTTGATTAAAGCAATTAAATTTAAATGAATGAGTGTGTGATGGTTGTGATATTGTTGAATTTGTAATAAAAATTAAAATAGCGAGAAAAGAGTTATCGGTATGCTCAGAATTGGGTTAATTCTAGGAATAGTGCCTAGGGTTGCAGGTCCATTTAATCAAATGATGGTGGTGTAACCCTCTCCAAGAAGGAGAAGAATGGAATGGAATTGGAGAGTGTCACCCTCTCCCAGCTGTGTCCTTTCTTTCTCTCCATCCTCTCCTTTTTAATTCTTTCAAAACACTAAGAGTGCTTGCCAACTCATCAAATGATGGTGGTGTCACCCTTTTCTTTGTTTAATATTTATTCCATAAAATTAGGCACCCTTTTTCTTATTTTAATATTTCTTTTGGAAAAAGCAAGGTCTTTGTTCCCCACTTGTCTCCCAATTCATGCAAATAATTCAAAAATCTTAAGGGTGACACCGCCAAGCCATGAGTGGCTTGGCCGTGTTTCTCACTTTTCTTGCCGTGTCCAAGGCTGCACTTCCTTCTTTTCATCTTCTCATGATGTGACACGACTAAGCTCCTAGCCATGTCATGTGACACGGATAGTGGCTTGGCCATGTCTCTTGCCAGTGTCTCCTTCTGCCTTCTTTCTTTTCTTTCTTTGGTTTTTGCACTTTAGGTGAGACACGGCCAGTGGCTTGGCCATGTCTCTTGTCCGTGTCAGTCCCTGCCTAAATTTCTTTCAGGGACACAGCCAAGCCAACTTGACTTGGTCATGTCTCTTGTTTCTTACTTGCCTTGGTGAGTGACAAGGCCAAGCTTGCTTTGACTTAGTCATGTCTTGCATGATTCATGCTCTTCCATCAATATTTTGATCCATCCAAGGGGCTTTTTGCACTTCAACCTAAAACCAACACTTCAAACAAACTTTAAACACAAATCAAATTAAAAATTAACTAAAAACAAATAATATTACTTTAAAAATACAATCATAAATGATCTAAACAAATACCCCACACTTAATTCCTTGCTTGTCCCCAAGCAAGGTTAAAATCAAAACAAACTAAACAAGAAAAATTTAGTTAAGTTCAAGAGTTATAAGGATGTATCAAGAATTCCATTTCCCTAAATCCGCAATCAATATCAAATCGAACAAAATTGATACCCATGCAATTTAGTGGCTTTACATGCATAACCAATATTGTCACTCACCAACTCTTAAAAATGTTTGATCATGATGGTGTTTACACTCATAACAATCAATGAAAGATTATCGACATAGGCTTGCTTATCAATCAAATCTTTGCCACCTAATTAAAATCAAGCATCAATCATAAGGTCTTTCATTTGGTTGTAACGGGGCTAAGGGAAAGGTATGACATTTGGGAGAGTGAGTTTATTCATTAAGTACAAGAGCAATTCAAGAATGAAGTAACCGATCATATGTATAACCCAACGATCCCAAAACACCTTCCTCTCACCTACCCCTTGACTTTAAAGAGCTTTTCAAGGGAACTCTCTTATTAAATCTTGCAATGATTATTCCCAAACTTATTCCAACCTTACGAAAAAGAACAGCTTCTTTTATTATTTTGTTTTTTATTTATTTTTATTTATTATTTATTTTTTATTTATTTTTGTTTTTTAAGTAGGGTTTGCAACTAAAGATAATAATTTGTAATTTTTAGCCCACTAAATTTAACCCCACACTTTATTTAACACAACATTCAATCATTAACGCTCTTAAAATGCTCTTGACCTAATGCAAGAGTAATAGTTAAAACAATAAGGTTCAAGCTAATGGTGTTTTGAAAAAGAAAGAAAAGGAAAAATAAGCTCAAAATTGGCTAACTAAGGTTGGACATAAGGTTGGTCTTTTTAAGCCAAAATGGGTTCACCTAATTGCCTTAATTATATTGATGCCTAATTGAAATTTTTATGTAGTCTCAAAATGCATGTCAAAGTAAGTTCTAGCAATTCATCAATCAAAGATGTTCGCACACAAAAAGAATGGTAAGTTGATGGCTCAATTCCTCACTAGTTAAAAGGCAATGCAATGAAAACCAACAAAATTGACAATAAGCACTAATTCTAATCAATTCTCAAATTCATGCTTCAAAAATTCAAAGGCAATCTATTAACAATTTTATAACAATTGAACTTTCCAAAATTCATTTATTCAAAGAAAAACATTAACTAAACTTAAACAAAGATAAATTAAAAGTAAAAACACAAGCTGCACCCCACACTTAAAGATTCACATTGTCCCCAATGTGAGTATTCATAAATTAAAAGAGAGAGTTCAGATGAAACCTAATTTCCATCATTCCCATATGTGATATGAAGTGCTTCTTCCATCCATAATGCAATTGTCGCCCATTTGTGAGAAGATGAGTAGCATGCAACTCCAAAAGGTACCCAATGCATTGCAAAGCTTAGGTAGCATCCTTGGAAGAGCAATTGTACAAAGAGAACATGTGAAGGTTGTCTTGCGGTGATCCTCCAATTCTATAGGAACTTGGTAAAAACCTTTTCAGTCAGCAACATGGTTATATCCATTTTTTGCTCCTCCTCACCACCGAGAGTGGAAGAGATGACCATTTGTTGCATACTGTTCTCCCCATCAAAAACATATTTGAAAATTTTTGAGGTCTTTTTATGTTCATCCAAGTTTGGTTGAATCTCTTTCTTATCCTCTTTAGCAATCGAAAGGCCCCTCTCAACAACCTCAGTATTTAAGATTAAATTGCACTTCTTAATTTTTGAATTGGAAATATTAGGCTCTACTTCCAAGGTCATGGCCATCTCAAGCTTAACTACAGTATCTTCAATAACTTCCTTGGAGGGCATGTCGTAGAGTTCAAAAAGTTGCATACCTTACTTCTCATCCTTTAATCTACATGGGAATGGGATTAGTGGCACATAAGGTTTTGGAGGCTCATGCAGTTGTGATAAACTTGATACTTCCTAATTCTCCTCCTCCATTGATTGACTTAGCTCCTCTATTTTAGGTTGTATCTCCTCGCCATTTTCTTCTTGATTAGTACCTACATCAAAGGAATCACAAAATTTGTTATATATCACCTGTTCACTCCTCAAATTTGTGATTGCATTGACTTGCTCTAATTGGCTAGGAAATTCCACTTTTTGGTGTGCTTGGAGTTGATGTGCTAATTTCCCAACTTGAGTTTCCATCTTCTTTAAGGATACTTCCAAAGAATCAAATCTCTTATTGCTCCCTTCCTGATTTTGTGAACTAATTTGAAGGAAAAGCATTCAAACTATCTTCCACTGTGGGTTTCTTGCATTGAGCTTGATTTTTTGCTCTAATTTGAATGAAGGCATTCAAACTATCTTCCAAAGTCGGTTCATTAAGTTGATCTTGATTTGATGTGGTAATTTGAATAAAGGCATTCAAACTATCTTCCAATGTGGGTTTCTTAAGGTGATCTTGGTCCGAGTATTGTTCTTGAGAGTAAGAACTTCTTTGGTAAGGTTGAAAAAATTATTGAGGTGGAATTTGCTATTGGTTTTTCCAAGAAAAAGTTGGGTAGTTTTTCCAACTTGAATTATAAGGATCAAAATATGCGTCATTTCTACCCCTTGGTTGGAAACTTTCAAAGGCATATTCGTCCTCTTGCCTCTCTTGATATTGTCTAAAACTAAATAAACACATGTTTGTGCTATGTCTTGCAATCCCACATGTTGAACATACTTCTAGAGTAGGCATAGATTCTCTTCCTCTTGCATTTAGCATCTTAAGTTGATTCATTAATTTTGCTAATTGCCATGCCATGTCAGAATTAGAATTATCATCATAAAATCCCTCGTACCTTGAAAACTGCATCTTTAAAAAAAATACTTAGCAATTTATAGAAAGCAAACAAATAATTAAATTAAACAAAAAATCAAACTATTACTACATAAACAGCCTTCCCCGGCAGCGGAGCCAAAAACTTGTTGCGCTCGAATTAAGTACTACTACAAAGTGACACTCACAAGTATACGAGGTAATTGTAGCAACGGTGATTGCCCCAAGGTCGTCTCATAAGGAAGGTGTTGTTCGTAACAATTTGATTAAAGCAATTAAATTTAAATGAACGAGTGTGTGATGGTTGCGATATTGTTGAAGTTGTAACAAAAATTAAAATAGCGAGAAAAGAGTTATCAGTATGCTCAGAATTGGGTTAATTCTTGGAATGGTGCCTAGGATTGCAGGTCCATTTAATCAAATATTTAATTCTCAAATTATCTATTAATATAACCTTGTAAAATAATTTGTTCCTTGAATTTAATTAGTCAATTACCAATTCATTAGTTTTCACATTCATGAATTAAAAATAACCAATTATTTTACATTTTTAAATTAATAAAACCCTAGAACTTATATTTCTAATTCATTCATAGGGTGGTTAATTATATAATTCCAATATCGAATTTCACCTCTCGGCCCGTCATCCAATATTAAAAGATTAATAGGTAGCTAATCTATCAACCTAACATTCAATCCAATAAAATCAACCATCAACAAGGTATACTAATAAAAATATCAAATCAAGGCATTCAATCAAATCCTAGGCATGAGTAAATTAGCTCATCATCATTAATTTAAAATAAAAATTCATCTCAATATAAATCAAATCAAAATTGTCCATTGAAATATTAATTCTCTTAATAAACAACAATAATCTAGACATGAATTAAAAGAGAGAATAGAAAAACCCCTTGTAGATGCCAAGAGTTGGACTACTTGTCTTCCTTCTAGTTCCACTTTGATGTTGATGAAGAACTCAAGCCCTGATCAATTGATGATTCTACCTTTGAAAGATGGAATGGAGCTTTCTCAAGTCACCAAACCTTCAATGAAGCTTTCTTCAAACACCAATCTTCAAGAGCTTGTTAACGCAATTTATCCCAAAGAACCAAGTTGAAGTGTTGTCTATGGAAGATGCAGAAGATGAAAATGGAGGATGGTGATGATGGTGTATCCCTCTCCAAGAAGGAGAAGAATGAAATGGAATTGGAGAGTGTCATCCTCTCCCAGTCGTGTTCCTTCTTTCTCTCCATCCTCTCCATTTTAATTCTTTCAAAACACCAAGAGTGCTTGCCAACTCACCACACTCACCTTTGTCTTCCCCTTTTTTCTTTGTTTAATATTTCTTCTTAGGCACCCTTTTTCTTATTTTAATATTTCTTTTGGAAAAAGCAAGGTCTATGTTCCCCACTTGTCTCCTAATTTATGCAAATAATTCAAAAATCTTAAGGGTGACACAGCCAAGCCATGAGTGGCTAGGCCATTTTTCTCACTTTTTTGGGACACGGCCACGCTTGCTGGCCATGTCCAAGGCTGCCCTTCCTTCTTTCCTTCTTCTCAAGTTGTGACACAGCCAATCTCCTGGCCGTGTCATGTGACACGACCAGTGGCTTGGCCATGTCTCTTGCCAGTGTCTCCTTCTGCCTTCTTTCTTTTCTTTCTTTGGTTTTTGTACTTTAGGTGAGACACGGCCAGTGGCTTGGCTGTGTCTCCTGTCCGTGTCAGTCTCTGCCTAAATTTCTTTGAGGGACACGGCCAAGCCAACTTGTCTTAGTCGTGTCTCTTGATTCTTCCTTGCCTTTGTGAGTGACACGGTCAAGCTTTCTTTGACTTTGCCATGTCTTCTTGATTCATGCTCTTCCATCATTGTTTTGATCCATCCAAGGGGCTTTTTGCACTTCAACCTAAAACCAACACTTCAAACAAACTTTAAACACAAATCAAATAAAAAATTAACTCAAAACAAATAATATTACTTTAAAAATACAATCATAAATGATCTAAACAAATACCCCACACTTAATTTCTTGCTTGTCCCCAAGCAAGGTTAAAAATCAAAACAAACTAAACAAGAAAAATTTAGTTAAGTTGAAGAGTTATAAGGATGTATCAAGACTTCCCTTTCCCTAAATCTACAATCAATATCAAATCAAACAAAATTGATACCCATGCAATTTAGTGGCTTTCCATGCATAACCAATGTTGTCACTCCCTCACCAACTCTTAAAAGTGTTTGATCATGATGGTGTTTACACTCATAACAATCAATGAAAGATTATCACCATAGGCTTGCTTATCAATCAAATCTCCACCACCTAATCACATTAAGCATCAATCATAAGGTCTATCATTTGGTTGTAATGGGGCTAAGGAAAAGGTATGACATTTGGGAGAGTGAGTTTATCTATTAAGTACAAGAGCACTTCAAGAATGAAGTAACCGATCATATGTATAACCCAACGATCCCAAAACACCTTCATCTCACCTATCCCTTGACATTAAAGAGCTTTTCAAGGGAACTCTCTTATTAAATCTTGCGATGATTTTTCCCAAACTTATTCCAACCCTACGAAAAAGAACAACTTCTTTTATTATTATGTTTTTTATTTTATTTTTTTTTATTTTCTATTTTCTATTTTTGTTTTTTTAAGTAGGGTTTGCAACTAAATATAATAATTTGTAATTTTTAACCCACTAAAGATAATAATTTGTAATTTTTAGCCCACACTTTATTTAACACAATACTCAATCATTAACGCTCTTAAAATGCTCTTTACCTAATACAAGGGTAATAGTTAAAACAACAAAGTTCAAGCTAATGGTGTTATGAAAAAGAAAGAAAAGGAAAAATAAGCTCAAAATTGGCTAACTAAGGTTGGACATAAGGTTGGTCTTTTTAAGCCAAAATGGATTCACCTAATTGCCTTAATCATATTGATGCCTAACTGAAATTTTTATGTAGTCTCAAAATGCATGTCAAAGCAAGTTCTAGCAATTCATCAATCAAAGATGTTCACACACAAAAAGAATGATAAGTTGCTAGCTCAATTTCTCACTAGTTAAAAGGCAATGCAATGAAAACCAACAAAATTGATAATAAGCACCAATTCTAATCAATTATCAAATTCTTGTTTCAAAAATTCAAAGGTCATCTATCAATAATTTTATAACAATTGAACTTTTCAATATTCATTTATTCAAGGAAAAACATTAACTAAACTTAAACAAAGATATAAATTAAAAGTAAGAATACAAACTGCACCCCACACTTAAAGATTCACATTATCCCCAATGTGAGCATGCATAAATTAAAAGAGAGAGTTCAGATGAAACCTAATTTCCATCATTCCCATATGTGATATGAAGTGCTCCTTTCATCCATAATGCAATTGTTACCCATTTGTGAGAAGATGAATAGCATGCAACTCCAAAAGGTACCCAATCTATTGCAAAGCTTAGGTAGCATCCTTGGAAGAGCAATTGTCCAAAGAGAACATGTGAAGGTTGTCTTGCAGTGATCCTCCAATGCTATAGGAACTTGGTAAAAACCTTTTTCAGTTGGAAACATGGTTATATCTGTTTTTTGCTTCTCCTCACCACCGAGAGTGGAAGAGATGATCATTTGTTGCATACTGTTCTCCCCATCAAAAACATATTTCAAAATTTTTGGGGTCTTTTTAGGTTCAACCAAGTTTGGTTGAATCTCTTTCTCATCCTCTTTAGCAATCGGAAGGCCCCTCTCAACAACCTCAGTATTTAAGATTAAATTGCACTCCTTAATTTCTAAATTGGAAATATTATGCTCTACTTCCAAGGTCATGGCCATTTGTGAGCGAGGATTTTTGCCCCCACTCACGGTGGAATGGTTCTTGCGACTTCGGCACTGTTTAGGCTCGGGACCTTAGAGAACACGGACCTAGGTTCGGAGAAAATGGAGTAGCCACCCGGACGAGCTGAAAAAAAAAAAGAAAGGGGTGGATGACTTGATTCCTAAGGAATCCCCAACCCCCTAATGGGTTTGAAAAGTTGAGTACGTGTGGGGAAGGTGAGAAATGGCCCAACACCCCCACAACGCCCGGTTCATTGGAACCAGCCTCCTTTACAGGTCTTAATATTATAAAATTCTTAAGTATAACAACATTATCCATATTACACATAATAATTAAAAGAAAGCATCATTATATTAAAATCAAAGCAATGTAGCAAAGTCTAAGCAAAACAAATAAATGGACACCCATCCAAGGATGGAAACATGTCCTTACACCACATGCCTAAATAGGACACCCACCAAAAGGTAGAAACATGCCCTTTACATTGGTTCTAAAATAGAAAAGCAAATTAAATTACATGATATTTAACTAATGAGGTACCCACCAAGTGGAAACATACCTCTTACAACATTTGGAAATCTAAATAAATTGATAAAAGAAAATAATCATTCATAATAAATAAATCATTCATCAAAGGTACCAAATATTAATAAAAAAGTAAACATCCATCCATGAAAAATAAAATAAGCCAAGCATTGAATTTAAATTAATTAAAGCATAAGAAATAAAACAAAGCATGATCAAATATGGAATTCAATAAGGTAAATAAAAATCCAAATTATAGCTATTGTTTCCATTTAAGGTTCTTTATCTCATGTGTTAAGGTTTTGGAATTCATAAAATTAAGATACTGTGACTTTTTTATGGATTTAAAATAGATTGAGGTTTTATGTTTTAAAAGGTTGGTAAGATTCTTTGATTAAACAAATTAAGGTTTGAATGGTGAAATCATGAACTTTAAAATACTTTTGATTCATGGTTTTAAATGATGATTTTCAAGCTTGCTGTGTAAATTTAGAATATTTGTGTTTTTATGGTTTTTAAAGCTTTAAAGGATTAAGGTTTAGAAAAAGTTAGGGTTTAAGGTTTTAAAGGGGTTAAAGTTTACTATTTTAGGTTTGGAAGTTGAATTAGGGTTTTAGGTTTTAAAATTAGGGTCTCGGGTGATGAATTGGTTTTTAGAATTTGGAAATCAATTTGATAATTTTATGAAGTTTTATGAATTTAAGCAAACGATTTAAAGTTTATAACAATAGAAAAGATATTTGTTAAGGTTTGTTGAAAGAAACAGAACCAAGTTTAAAATTTTGAAAGAAAGAGAATCAAATTTTGGTTTTGTTGAAAAATATGTTCAATTAGGGTTTTAAGATTTTGAAGAAGTAAAAATAATAATTTTGAGCCTTTTTGGAAAATAAAGCAACGGACTAGTGTTTTTAACTTTAGAAAAACTAAATTAAAGTTCTAAGATTTTTAATTTTGAAAAAACACAATTTCCTAGTTTTAGCTACTGTGAAAAAATAACCAAAGAATTTAATACATACCTCTTTTTGTTGATTCCTCCAAATATAATTCTTCTTGGATGAACAAGAACAAAGACAGTTGCTGCCTTTGATTCCTTTTTTAATGCGTTGCTTGTTGCTCTTAAAAAGTCAAATTGATTTGCTGCCTATCCTTCACAGATTCGGTTTACAATTCTCCAATTTTCGTTCCTAATTCTGATTGAATTTCCTCCCTTTTGTGTTTTTATTTATAGAGGTTTTTTATTGGTTTTTCCTAATTACACACGGCATACCATATTTAAGAAGAAAAGGAAACCGAAACCTAATTGTATTAGGTTTCGAAAAATTTGCGTAGAAAAATTTCGCTGCCGAAAAAATTTGCCGCAGAAAAAATTGCGCTGGCGAAAAAAATCTGCCACAGTTGGCTGCGGCAGTGGGCGGGGAGTAAGCCTGTGAGCCATTTCGCCCGCAGGAAATTCCTACGAGCGAAAATGGCTCAGCTCGCAGGTTTTTCCTGCGAGCGAAATGGCATCGAAATGGCGTCCTGCGAGCAAAATGGCAAAGTCATTTCGCCCTCAGGAATCTCCTGCGGGCGAAATGGCCCACGGCCAAGCCCGCGCTAGAATTTTCGGCGACGATTTTTTCATCGCTAATTTTTCCGTCACCGATTTTTATTTTTTGATTTTATTTGTTTATTTTTATTTTTTATTAATAAAAATTAGATAATAAAGCAAAAATTATTTAATTAAGATAACAAAAATTATTTTGGACCAATTAAAATATATTAGACAACACAAAAATTATTTTGGACTAAATAAAATATATTAGACCAGACTGGGTCAAAAATTAGGGGTCTACAGTTTGCCCCCTGCTTGAATGATTTGAAATCTTAGTGAAAGAGAGTATAAAGCAACAAGACTTAATTTTTGAGATGGTGGAGGTTTTTATGTTCTGGACCCGGTTCGAGTTTTGGACTCAAGGATAATTCTAGGCTCTGGACCTAAGAAAATTTAGGTTCTAGACCCGGTTCGAGTTCTGGACTCATGAATAAGTCTAGGTTTTGGACCTAAAAAAAATTTTTGTTCTAGACCCAAGCTAAGTTCTAGACTTAGAAATAATTCTAGGTTCTGGACCTAATGGTAAATTTGGATTCTGGACCCGGTTCGAGTTCTGGACTCAAGGAAGATTCTAGGTTTTGTACCTAAGAAAAATTTAGGTTCTGGACCCTGTTCGAGTTTTGGACTCAAGGATAATTCTAGGTTCTAGACCTAAGAAAAATTTGAGTTCTGGAGCCGGTTCGAGTTCTTGACTCAAGGAAGATTCTAGGTTCTGGACCTAAGAAAAATTTGGGTTCTGGACCCGGTTCGAGTTCTGGACTCAAGAATAGTTCTAGGTTCTAAACCTAAGGAAAATTTGGGTTCTGGACTCGAGCTATGTTCTTGGACTTAAGGATATTTCTAGGTTCTGGACCTAAGGAAAATTTGGGTTCTGGACCCGAGCTAATAATAAAATAAAAAAAAAGTTTGGCTAATTTTTAGGCATATGTCTTCTTATTGCCCTCTGGGTTTAAAGATATTTATATACTTGCAATTATTTGAATGATTAAAATAAATAAATGAATTTATTATTTATTTACTGTGTAGTCACTGTTTGCACTATTTACTATTAATAAATAGTAATTTTACTATTAACAAATAGTATCAAATAGTATTTACTATTGATAATAGTAATTTACTATTTACCAATAGTAATATTATTCATAAAATAGTAATATTTACTATTTCTCAATAGTGATACTATTTATAAATAGTAATATTTACTATTCATCAATAGTAATACTATTGATAAATAGTAAAATATACTATTCATAAATAGTAAAATTTACTATTAATGAACAGTTTTGAATTTGGTTTCTTTGCTTGCCGTTTCTCTATAAAAAGCCACCATTTCTTCATTCCATTTCACAATTTCAATTTCAATTTCAATTTCGTAGCTCTCTCAAATTTCTTTTCAATCTTAGCATATATTTTTCAAAAACAATGGATGCTTCGAGGTCGGGGACTCATTCTAATCCCTAGTTATTGGAGTTTATTCGGCATCATGAAGACGGAAATCTAGATATACTGGCCGGGATGCAGCTTCACTGCAGTTCCAACGAAAAGAGCGCGGTAATTATTTTTCTTTCTTTTTCTCTTGATTGATTTTTTTTGTTTTTTTTTTGTTATATATATATATATATTTGTTATTATTTGTTATTGTGAAAAATAAATTAATTTAAGTAGATAGAATAACACGTACTTACCTGGTATTAACTTACCTGGGTCTGTGTTAGCATGATCGTTGTGTCGTTCGGGCCGGAGGGTGTATTTATAAAGCCCGACAATGGTACGATGTAATACCTTCTCGGGTAAGGCGGATTTTCTGAGATTGTGGCTTCGAACAGTTCATCTTGCAATTACCGTCTGAGGAATATCAGATAGACTGGAGCGTAGTCCAGGTGCTTGCAGAGCGATGGTTGGACATAACCCGCACTTTTCACCTGCCCATTGGAGATATGACAATTGGTCCGGTCGATTTACTGCCATTACTGGCCTTCGATATGATGGTGTTCCGGTTCCTCTGACCAATGATTTTTTAACATTTGAAGAAATTCAGGAATTAATTGGTATGGAACCATCATATAAAGAGCCTTTTAAGATAAAAATCAAGCCAATTCATAGTTATTGGATTAACTACAAAGGTCGGGTTGGCAGAGAAAGGGCCGAACAGTATGCTCGAGGATTTTTGTTATATCTGCTCGGGTCGACCATCTTAGGAAGCACTGAATTGTCCATTCACTTGTCAGTGTTAAGTGCCCTTTCTTATCTCAGAATGGCACCATCTTCTGGCTGGGGTGAAGCTGGTCTCGCATGTCTACCATGGTCTCGATAAGCTTTGCCAAAACAAGAATTCTTTTGTCGGCTTGATGGCGGTTGTCGAGGTATTCTTTTTTCCACCAATGTCTTTTCCACTCTTTTCTTGCATGAATGTGATCTTTATTGTTATTGTAGATATGGGCATATGAACACAACCTCATTAGGGTACCCGGCATTTTTTTAGAGAGAATCGGGTATTCGAGATTAAATTACTGGTTTTCCGATCGTGTGGATGTTCCCGGCTCTCATTATGTGCATACTCATCATTTTGTGTTGAGCTGCTTAACCTGGGATCAGGTAAAATAACATTTGTATGCTTTAAATTTTATGTGAAAGTTTTACTTACCTTATGTTATCCTGCAGGTGAATTTGGCCTGGTGGAATCCAGAAGAGCGAGCAAACTGGTCTCCTTTGATGAGGGTTGCACTGTCTTTCCAACATTCTCGCCGAATTATTGTTGGCCCAGTATCTAGTGGCTGGTTTCTCGGGGTCAGAGTTTATGAAAGGTTTCTCAGTCCAGAGCAGCGAAGGTTTCTAATGTAAATCCCGGAATATACTTTAAATATTATGTCGATGCCGAGTCATTTCTCCATTTACCAGGTCCATTTTATGCCCGTTTTATTCAAATGAAACTCTTGAACTTTGATGTATCTCCTATCGGTGTGCAGGAGATTTTCGATTAAAATGAGGGTAAAGATGAGGAGGAACATCACGGAGATGCAGGAGAGTCTATTCCACACCTCGGGGCTAGTACTTCTCAGGTAAAACTTTTACCACTTTTCCATTGCAACTGCTTTTTCTTTCTTTGATTCTTTAATGATTGTTATAGGCTATTGGCTCGTTTGATCATGAGGCTGGACCTTCTTTTACTGCCCCTTCGTTTGATCATTCTAGCCCACCAGATATGTCATCTCATCCGCAAGGCATTGATATGAACTACCTGGTACGTTTCTTATTTCATAATAGTTTATGCTATATGTATGCATGATTATGTATGCTCTTACCTTTTTCCTTCTTGGCTCACAACAGAGGCTCAAAGAACAAAATAAGAAACTTCAAGAAGAGTTAGCTATAAGTCACCAGCATGCTTCTCATTTTGAGAGTTTATATCATCAATCTGAACAACATTTTCGAGACTTTCAATTTCAGGGAATGAGGCATCCCGGTGCTTCTTCATCGAGAGGCCCCCAGACTGATGACCATGAGATCCTTTTGTCTGCTTCTGACGAGGACCATGACGGATCAGAACCTCAAGGTAATAGGGATTTTGGTGTTCCCGCTTCAGGTGATCCCAGGATGAGTAATTTGCTGAGTTTTGGTGCTCTCGCTTCGGGCAGACTCGGGTTGAGTGATTTGCCCCCTCCTTTAATAGGCGATGATTTTTTCAAGTCTTTATTTGGTGACCTACCACCACCCTCTTAGTGATATGTAAATATTGTATCAATTGTAAAACATTGTACAATAATGAAAAATATACAATTTTCCTCTTTACTGTAAACCTTCTTTTTTTATTATTATTTTTTTTTTTTTTACGTTATTGCACCACTTTTTTTTTGTTACAGTACACCATTAATTTACATCCACTTCTTTTGTTAAACCAAATCCAACATGGTAAAGGAAATTCATTGCTACTTCCTTTCCTTATGCCATATGGACTTATTCTTTCCCATCATCTTTTCCTTTTCACTTTTGGAAAAGGTTTGTTTCTTCTATATAAATCACCCTTCATGCCATATTTTAATACATAAACCAAAATTCTTTCTCTTTCAATGTGAATACTCCCTTTAACAATTTTAACTTTTCCTTCATTCATTCATCATGACCGAGCATCATTTAAAGAGAATAAAAATTTTATTTAAGAATATGGATGCCATTCATTGGAAGAAAATTTCATGGTCAAAACTTGATGTTTTAAAATGTTTTCAAAATGTCAAATTGGACCACTCCTTCTTACATGCCGTGGCTTCATTTTGGAATATGGATTCTAGGGTATTTAAAATTAATGGCTTTGAAATATGTCCCTTGATTGAAGAATTTTAGGCCGTCCTTGGATATCCAAATAATCAACAAATGGCGTTACCCACATTGATTTCCAAGACTCAACAGAAGATGTAGATGTTATTTCAAATTCCAAAACCCGAAGTTCTTCGGTTGATGAGAGGTGAAAAAATTCTACTTGCTCCTTTGATTGACTTTTATTTCTCTCATTTGGCTCCTACTAAGGCATGGGGATGCATGCTTTGTCTTTGCTTGCTCGGCCAATTCTTGCTTGTTTCTTCTGACGGTGATATTGATCCACGAGTATTGGATATTATGGACTAAATGGAAGGAGGCTTGTTGTCGGTACCTGTGATTTTAGCAGAGACCTTAGTTGGATTAGACCGATTTAAATCAAGATTGTCAAAGAGACTGACTGGGAGTCCGTTGTTGCTTCAGGTACTTACCTAAACTGCCCTTTCGGGATTTCAATTTAGGTTTTCTTTTTCTTTTTCTTTGCTTTGTTGCTCTGATTTTTGCCTAGTCCGCCCATGCGGGTTTTCGGAACTAGTGAGCTGTCCTAATTTTTGCCTATGCTGCCCTTGCGGGTTTCCAACTTAGCAGACCTCTTTCTTTTTTATTATATATTTTTTTATTACTCTAATTTTTGCCTAGTCCGCTCATATGGGTTTTCGAAACTAGCGAGCTGTCCTAATTTTGCCTAAGCTGCCCTTGCAGGTTTTCAACTTAGCGGACTCTTTTTTTTAAAATTTAATTCTTTCTTCATAGATTTGGCTTCAGGAGGGTCTTTGTTTGCTTGATACTCCCTCCATGGATTTTGCCAGATACCTACCACGTCATCATTCTGCTAGGAAGCTACTCCATCCTGCTTCTTCATATGCTGACTGGGTTGACTGGATCCACTCACGCTCTGAAGTCAATATCCGTTGGTTGGTACCTTGGTGGAAGATTTCTCGTATCACCATGCGGACATACTTGATGTATGTTCCCCTTTCTGCTCTTCGTCAAGGTACATGCTATGATCCTTGCTGACTTAGGCGTTAGTATAGAGCTGAGCCTCGTGATTCTAACTTCGCTCCCGACTTAGACATGCCTTGCTTGACTGAAGCCTACTTGGATCAGTTAAGGCAAAGCTGGCCTGCACGTTACACTTATCGACTGCCATAGATTTTACATTTGTCAATTCAGAAAGTGTATTGTTAGGATGAAAAAATAATTAAAGTAATAAAAGATGTTTCTTTTCCATTTATAATTTGTCATCACCTTTTGCTATTGTGTTTATTTATTTCATTCATATATGGTTGAATACTTATAACAGTGCACATAGAACAATTTTAACATTAATTATGTTTTATTAAATTAGGGAACAACCAAACATAAAGCAAGCATACACAAGATTACTCCTGTTGCCAATTAACCCTTTCGGGTTTTCTAATTGATGATTTTCTCTCATTTAGCCCTAATTATTGCCTAGCCCGCCCTTTCGGGTTTTCGGAACTAGCGGACTGCTCTTACTTTTGCCTAGGCCGCCCTTTTTGGGTTTTCAACCTAGCGAGCTCTTTCTTTTTTTATTTTTCATACATAAAACTTCTTCAACCTGTCAATGTTTACTGGCTCACTAAACTCGTTCCCATCCATGTCTGATAGCCCTTCCCAACTAGGCTTGAACTTCCCTCTTGGATTAGATACATTAGGCTTACATTGCTTTAATACCAGATCTCCAACTCTGAATTTTCTTACCTTAACCCTTCTATTGTAGGCCCGAGCTATCTTCTTTTGATACAGTTGGTGATGATACAATGCCTTTAACCTTCTCTCTTCTAGTAGAGCTAACTGTGTGTATCTGCTTGCTACCCATTCCATTTCAGGCAGTTTAACTTCCAAGACTACTCTTAACGACTTGATCTCAATTTCAATTGGCAATACCGCTTCCATCCCATAAACCAAAGAGAATGGTGTCATCCTAGTAGGTGTTCGCACACTTGTCCTATATCCCCATAAAGCAAAGGGAAGCATCTCTAACCAATCCCTGTAAGTCTGGGTCATTTTGGACAGAATTTGCTTAATTGTCTTGTTTGTTGCTTCCACGGCACCATTAGCCTTTGGTCTATGGAGAGGACCGATGATGATGGATTTGGTACTTCGAGAATAAATCCTTAATTGCTCCTTAAAACTGTACCCCATTGTCTGATACCACACTGTGTGGGACCCCGTATCTGCAGATGAGGTTCCTTTCAATAAATCTAGCCATTTGACTTGCACCCAGTTTGTTGAAGGATTCAGCTTTGACCCATTTTGAAAAATAATCTACTGCTACCACCATGAAATGGTGTCCATTTGAAGCTGTCGGATGTATCTCCCTATAATGTCGATACCCCAGGTGGCAAATGGCCATGGTGAAGACATAGAATGCAATTCTTCAAGAGGCATGTGATTTGAGTTACCATACATCTGACATTGTTGGCACTTCTTTACAAATTCCATACAGTCTTTCTCCATGGTCAACCAATAGTAACCTTGTCAAATAATCTTCTTAACTAGGGCCAAACCACTCATGTACGAACTGCAACTTCCCGCATGTATTTCTGACATAATGCGCTCCACTTCCAATTTTCTTAAACATCTTAAATTCACTCCATCAGGCCATCTTCGATATAACTCCCCATGGAAGGTGATGTATTGCAAAGACCACCGCCTTATGGCTCTTCTCTCTTTCTTTGTTGCCCCCGGCGGGTATTCTCTTTCCTCCAAAAATCGTCTTATAGTATCATACCACGCATCATGGTCTATATCAACTTCCATGATTGTCTCATATTCATAGCAAGGAGTTGATGAACTAGTCAAGATTAGAGGCTTAAGGAATAGGCTGGCAGGATTTTCCCATACCGAAGCCAATGTGGCCAGGGCATCAGCCATCTAATTTTCTTCTCTTGACAGGTGTATAAACCTACACTCCTTAAAATTCTTCTTCATCATGGTCAAGTAATGGTGGCATGGTTTTAATTTTTCTTTTTTCAATTCCCATTCTCCATTTATTTGGGATACAACTAGCAACAAATCACCATAAACTTCCACCTTATCCACCTTCATAATCATTAGGGTTTCCAAACCAAAAATACAAGCTTCGTATTCCACCATATTATTGGTTGCCCTAAATTTTAATTTTTTGGCTGAAGGGATGAGTTCCCCTTCGGGCGATTCTAGTATAACTCCCAAACCTGCTCCTTTCCTGTTTACTGCTCCATCAAAATACATTTTCCACCCTTGTACTTCAATTGCTTCTAAATGTTCATTGAGAAATTCCAAGATTACCTCTTCACTTTCTGGTAATGGTTGTTGAGCCAGGAATTCTGCCACCGTTCTTCCTTTGTTTGTTTTCCTGGTTACATACTCGATCTCAAATTCTTCTAATATTATCAACCATCGACCATATTTCCCAATTAAAGAGGGTATCTCCCTTAAGTACTTCATTGGATCCAACCTGGAAATTTCTTGCACACTATATGATTGAAAGTAATGTTGCAACTTCTTAGAAGACCAAACCACAGCTATACAGGTCTTTTCGATGATACTATACTTAATTTCATAAGGTAGGAGCTTTCTACTCAAATAGTAAATGGCATGCTCAATCCCCGACTCATCTGCTTGGGCTAGCATGACTCCTATCGACTCTTCTTCTACTGCTAAGTATAGTAATAGAGGTTTGCCGGGTTTAGGTGGTTTCAAAACAGGTGGATTTAACAAATACTCTTTTATGCGATCAAAGGCCTTTTGACATTCTTCTTTCCATACGACCGGCTGATTCTTTCTAAGCAACTTTAAGATAGGCTCACAGATTATTGTGAGCTTTGCTATAAATCTGATAATGTACTGCAGTTTACCAATGAATCCCCAAACTTCTCTCTTCGTCTTTGAGGCTGGCATATCCCTGATTGCTTTGACTTTATCAGGATCTATCTCAATACCATTCGGACCAATTACATGTCCCAATAATTTGCCTGAAGTAACACCGAATACACACTTCTTCGGGTTTAATCTTAGCTTATATTTTAAAGCTCTATCGAAGAATAATTCTAATTTTTGGAAGTGTTACTCCCTTGTATCCGACTTAACCATCATATCATCAACATATACTTCAACTTCTTTGTGCATCATGTCATGAAATAGTGTGGTGGCCATCCTTTGGTAGGTTGCTCCAGCATTCTTTAAGCTGAAAGGCATCACCCTATAACAAAATATACCCCATGTAGTAATGAAAGCAGTTTTGGCTTTATCCTCTTGGGCCATTAACACTTGATTGTATCCAGAAAATCCATCTACAAACGAGTGTAGCACTGTAGAGGCTGCACTATCAATGAGAACATCTATATTAGGTAAAGGAAAATCATCCTTAGGGGAAGCCTTGTTTAAATCTCTATAGTCCATGCAGACCCTTATCCTCCCATCTTTCTTTGGCAAAGGTACTATGTTGGCTAGCCAATCTGGGTATTCTATCACTTCAAGGAACTTCACTTGTATTTGCTTAGTGACCTCTTCTTTAACCAATTCAGCCCACTCAAGTCTTAATCGCCTAAGTTTTTGTTTGACAGGCTTAATGTGAGCGTAAGTAGGAATGTGATGCTCGGCTATGTATCGATCTATCCTCGGCATGTCTTCATAAGACCAAGCAAACACTTCTTCATATTTTTTGAATATTTTTTTAAATCTCTCTCTCTCATCAGGAGTAAGGTCGGATGCTATGCTAATGTTTTTAGGACTTTCAATTGTTCCCAAATTTACTGATTGTGTGTTAACAGAATTAATATTAAAGATGCTCATGTAACTGCTATTTGAATGTATGCAACCGTCAGGACAAACATCACACAAGTAAGCAAAATTAGACTTTATTACATTCATTTTGGAAAAGAAAACATCATCATCGTCATACAAAGGAGGCAAATTAAAATCAAAATCAAAATCATTGTTCTCAAAATCATAAGGTAGGATGTCTTCAAACTTTTCTTCAACCAGGGTGGCAATCTCCTCCGGAGTCTTCTCGGCTTTCAGGGCAGCTTAATTCTTCTCTCTTGGATTGGATTCTTTGTTGGTTGATAGGGTGAGCTCTTTCTTCACTTGCTCCACTAGCTCGGCAACATCTACAAAAATTTCAAAACATGGGATTAACTTATCCATGAACATGATTGGCTCAGGCCTTCCTTGGAGTGGTCCCATATCTGGAGCTTTGACAAAGATCTCTTCAAGTGGTGGGAAGCTCATCTTCTTACTCTTCTTTGGCTGGACATCATTGTCTTCATCATATCCCAACCCTTTCTTGGAAGTTTGAGTTCTAAAATCTGGTAACTTTGTTAAACCGGCCTTACCCTTTCCAAGACCAGCTCCGGGAAGGTAGTTCATGTTCTTCATCATATTCAAGACTTTGGAGTCCACTACTTCATCATTAGAAATTGCAGCCACTTGAAAACCATTGAGAGGCCTCTCAACCATTAGAGCGTTAACAATCTCATTATCTTCAGCTTCAATGACCATTGTCTCATTTCCGTTGGGGAATTTGATCTTTTGATGAAGGGTGGAAGGAACTCCACCAAGAGGGTGAAACCATGGTCACCGCAAGAGCAAGGCGAAGGGAACTGGTATGTCTAAAAAAACAAACTCAACAATAGATTCAATTGGACCAACCTTGACAGCCTTTTTGAAAGTCCCTTCGGCATGTCTCTTAGTTTTTGTCATAAGCACGAATCGTTACCTCGGTCGGGATTAGATCTCTTGTTGACTTAGTTAGCTTTGGTAATATCTTAAGAGGACAAACATTTATGTTGGACCCATCATCAACCATTACACAAGGAGTCCTCTTCCCCTTAACTTCTATTTTGATAAAGAGAGGGCGGATGTGGTCTCTCCCCTCCTCCGGTAAGTCCGCATTTGAAAAAGAAACTGCTCCCATATTAACTTCACTCTTTTCTTGGACCTCTTCACATTTCATTACTTCCCCAATTTTTATGAAGCTGATCAACTCCTCCGGTGTTGTGGAGGTAGAAATTGGCATGCTAACTAAGGCTTTGGCCATAGTTTCTCGGTGCTTTTTAGAAGTAGCTAACAATTCCCAAATGCTAACACTTGCTTGTGTTCTTTTCAATTGCTTGAGCACAGCATCATCTTCTTCTATTTCGACTTCCTTCCCCCCTATTAGTTTCTATCTCCTTAGGTGGTGGCCTTGCGTAAGGCTTATCGGATCTAGTATTCATCACCTCATCTTCTTTAGACTCGGACCAAGTCCACTCCTCCTTCTTGGATACAATATCATCATCACTATCACTTGAATCCCAAAACCCGTTGTAACACAAATTGCCACTTCTCCACCCATCATAGCTTGTTCAATATTGACAAATGCCTCTTCTTCTTTGGTTGCTTTTTCATCCACATCTTGAAAAGAAGACATGACAAAGTCCTCATGCAAACCTCCTCCAATCATGAAGGTTGCCGGTGGTGGTACCCTATTGAATTTTGGCAATGGGTTGTCTTCAGTGTTTGGCTTGTTGGGCTTGGGTAGCTTCCCATTATCAATTAGATTTTGAATCTCATGAACCTCTCACATCTATCCGTGTCATGTCCTTGCATTTGGTGAAATTGACAAAATGCTTTGGTGTCAAAATTAGGTGGGAGAGGGTTAGACAAAGGATGAGGATTTAAGGGTTGTAGCAATCATTTTCTTTGAAGCTTGTTGAGAACCCAAGACATCGGTTTTCCAAATTCTAAAAATTGTCTCCTTGTTCCTTGGTTAGTAGCATTAACACCGACGGCCTTTTGCATGCTTTGGCTACCATGTTGATAGCTCCCTTTCTCGTTCCTTTTTGTTGCATAGCGGCTCTTCTCCCTTTCCCATTCTTCAATTTGCAAACCAGCTTGGAGAAGGTCTTTGAAATCACGGATGAGTGTATGAGACATCCTCTCATGAAGATTAGGCAACACCCCTCTCGCAATCATCCTTATTTGATCAGATTCATCGGGCCTCTTTTTTAGTAAAGCGGCCTTGTTTCTCCATCGCTTCACATAGTCCACAAAATTCTCATTGGGCCTTTGCCTTATGGACTCCACTTCCATTAAAGTAACTTCTAACTCAACATTATATCCATATTGTTGGATGAAGGCTTTGTAAAGTAGATCACAACTCTTTTATGTTCCATAATCCAAGGCATTGAACCAGTTTTAGACAACAGGGTCTAATAAGAGCATAAAGTACCTTAGGGTTTGAGCTTTAGTAGCTCGGGCAGATTGCATGGCAGTGATATACTACTTCACATGGAGATGAGGATTTCCGGTGCCATTGTACTTTGCAAAGGATGGCATCTTGAACTTGTACGGGACTTCTTCATCTTGTTCAAATAGTTTGTCGATCTCGGACATCTCCTCGGTTTTCAACTTCTTCTCAAATTTCTTTTCTAAATCAGCAATCATCTTTTCAACATCGGATGTCTCGGTCTTTTCAATAGTTTCTTTCTCAATAACCTTCAGTTCTTTCTTCTTCTCTTGAACATCTTGGTAGTATTGAGCCCAATCATCATCGTCATCAATGATCAACTTTTCATCATCAAAAACCACTTCACTAACTTTAGTCTTCCCTTTGTCCTTTGGCTTCTTAGTGCTAGCAGATGCCTTGGCATGATTCTCTAAGATTGCAGTCAATTGGTTCTTCATGGTCTCAGCTAGGGCCTCTTTGATTTCTTCCATCTTGGCATTGAGGGCTTCATCCACCATTCTTTGAATTTGTTCAGGCTTCATTGTTTTTGGTGAGCAAGTGATTGAGTCGTTGCTAGATACTTCATCTCCAGCATAGGTCAGATTGTTGTAAGCTTTTGAACTATCGTAATCCAGGGCATTGAGCCAAAGAGGATCAATGATATGAGATGCAAATGTATGCATGTATGCATGTATGCATGAACAATCAATAAACAAGGACAAATAGGATGTTCCTTCCAACCTTATAACATCCACACACGAATGGCGAGTCCCTTTTCCTAGTTATGTGGTTAACAAAATACCAACATGGGGTATCTTGCTTTCGAATAATTCCCTCGGACGTTTCAACCAATAGTTATATTTTTGAAAATGGAAATCCATCCATGATAATTTTCATTAATTAGGTTTTAATCCATCCAACCAACTAAAGTAGCTTTTATGCTATATTGGATTAAAACTAAATTAAGAGGTTTATTATAAATAGATTTCTCACTTGAAAAAGGTAACTAATGATTCATGCCAAAAACAAGCCCATGGTTAAATTAACCATAGTCAAACAACATGCATTTGGGGTAAAAACTTAAGGAAAGTAACTAGGCCAATTACATGAGCTTTAGTCTTTGGGTTAAAAGGCTTAGGTTCCCATAGCAAGTATATACCAAATGGTATGAGGCTATAAGTGGTTATGCCATGCTCGATCTCCATACCTTGAGTGAAAGTATGGTATCCCTTACATAACATAACATGGGCAACACGGGCATCCTAACTCACTCACACAATGCAATCTAATATGATGCAATGGATAATATTATTATAAGAATGAACAAAATAATATAAAGACTAACGGAATCAACTTTTCTTGTCCCCAGTGGAGTCGCCACTATGAGCGGAGATTTTTGCCCCCACTCCTGATGGAATGGTTCTTGCGACTAGGCTCGGCACCTTAGAGAACACGGACCTAGGTCCGGAGAAAATGGAGTCACCACCCGGATGGGCCGGGAAAAAAGAAAGGGATGGATGACTCGATTCCTAAGGAATCCCTAAGCCCCTAATGGGTTCGGAAAGTTGGGTACGTGTAGGAAAGGTGAGAAATGGCCCAGCACCCCCACAGCGCCCGGTTCATTGGAACCGGCCTCCTTTACAGGTCTTAATATTATAAAATTCTTAAGTATAACAAAATTATCCATATTACACACAATAATTAAAAGAAAGCATCATTATATTAAAATCAAAGAAATGTAGCAAAGTCTAAGCAAAACAAATAAATGGACACCCATCCAAGGATGGAAACATGTCCTCACACCACATGCCTAAATAGTACACCCACCAAAAGGTAGAAACATGCCCTTTACATTGGTTCTAAAATAGAAAAGAAAATTAAATTACATGATATTTAACTAATGAGGCACCCACCAAGTGGAAACATACCTCTTACAATATTTGGAAGTCTAAATAAATTGATAAAAGCAAATAATCATTCATAATAAATAAATCATTGATCAAAGGTACCAAATATTAATAAAAAAAGTAAACATCCATCCATGATAAATAAAATAAACCAAGCATTGAATTTAAATTAATTAAAGCATAAGAAATAAAACAAAGCATGATCAAATATGGAATTGAATAAGGTAAATAAAAATCCAAATTATAGCTACTGTTTCCATTTAAGGTTCTTTATCTCATGTGTTAAGGTTTTGGAATTCATAAAATTAAGCTACTGTGACTTTTTTATGGAATTAAAATAGATTAAGGTTTTATGTTTTAAAAGGTTGGTAAGACTCTTTGATTAAACAAATTAAGGTTTGAATGGTGAAATCATAAACTTTAAAATACTTTTGATTCATGGTTTTAAATGATGATTTCAAGCTTACTGTGTAAATTTAGAATATTTGTGTTTTTATAGTTTTTAAAGCTTTAAAGGATTAAGGTTTAGAAAAATTTAGGGTTTAAGGTTTTAAAGGGGGTTAAAGTTTACTATTTTAGGTTTGGAAGTTGAATTAGGGTTTTAGGATTTAAAATTAGGGTCTCGGGTGATGAATTGGTTTTCAGAATTTGGAAATCAATTTGATAATTTTATGAAGTTTTATGAATTTAAGCAAATGATTTAAAGTTTATAACAATAGAAAAGATATTTGTTAAGGTTTGTTGAAAGAAATAGAACCAAGTTTAAAATTTTGAAAGAAACAGAATCAAATTTTGGTTTTGTTGAAAAATATGTTCAATTAGGGTTTTAAGATTTTGAAGAAGTAAAAAATAATAATTTTGAGCCTTTTTGGAAAATAAAGCAACGGACTAGTGTTTTTAACTTTAGAAAAACTAAATTAAAGTTCTAAGGTTTTTATTTTTTAAAAAACACAATTTCCTAGTTTTAGCTACTGTGAAAAAATAACCAAAGAATTTAATACATACCTCTTTTTGTTGATTCCTCCAAAAATAATTCTTCTTGGATGAACAAGAACAAAGACAGTTGCTGCCTTTGATTCCTTTTTTAATGCGTTGCTTGTTGCTCTTAAAAAGTCAAATTGATTTGCTACCTATTCACATATTCGGTTTACAATTCTCCAATTTTCGTTCCTAATTGTGACTGAATTTCCTCCCTTTTGTATTGTTATTTATAGAGGTTTTTTATTGGTTTTTCCTAATTACACACGGCATACCATATTTAATAAGAAAAGGAAACTGAAACCTAATTGTACTAGGTTTCGGAAAATTTGCATCGGAAAATTTCGCTGCCGAAAAAATTTGCCACAGGAAAAATTGCGCTGGAGAAAAAAATATGCCGCAGTTGGCTGTGGCAAGGGGTGGGGAGTAGGCCTGTTGGCCATTTCGCTCGCAAGAAACTCCTGCGGGTGAAATGGCCCACGGCCAAGCCCGCGCTAGAATTTTCGGCGATGATTTCTTCGTCGCCGATTTTTTCGTCACCGATTTTTATTTTTATTTTTATTTTTTGATTATATTTATTTATTTTTATTTTTTATTAATAAAAATTAGATAATAAAGCAAAAATTATTTAATTAAGATAACAAAAATTATTTTGGACCAATTAAAATATATTAGACAACACAAAAATTATTTTGGACTAAATAAAATATATTGGACCAGACTGGGTCAAAAATTAGTGGTCTACACCATCTTAAGCTTATCTACACTATCTTCACTAACTTCCTTGGAAGGCATGTCGTAGAGTTTAAAAGTTGCATACCTTGCTTCTCATCCTTTAATCTACTTGGGAATGGGATTGGTGGCATATAAGGATTCGGAGGCTCATGCAGTTGTGATGAAGTTGATACTTCCAAATTCTCCTCCTCCTTTAATTGACTTAGCTCCTCTATGTTGGGTTGTATCTCCTCATCATTTTCTTCCTGATTAGTACCTGCAACAAAGGAATCACAAAATTTGTTATATATCACCTATTCACTCCTCAAATTTGTGATTGCATTGACTTGCTCTAATTGGCTAGGAAATTCCTCTTTTTTCGTGTGCTTGGAGTTGATGTGCCAGTTGCCCAACTTGAGTTTCTATCTTCTTTAATGATACTTCCAAAGAATCAATCCACTTATTGCTCTCTTCCTGATTTTGTGAACTAATTTGAAGGAAAGCATTCAAATTATCTTCCACTGTGGGTTTCTTGCATTGAGCTTGATTTTTTGTGCTAATTTGAATGAAGACATTCAAATTATCTTCCAAAGTGGGTTCCTTAAGTTGATCTTGATTTGGTGTGGTAATTTGAATAAAGACATTCAAACTATCTTCCAATATGGGTTTCTTAAGGTGATCTTGGTTTGAGTATTGTTCTTGAGAGTAAGAACTTCTTTGGTAAGGTTGAAAAATTTGTTAAGGTGGAATTTGATATTGGTTTTCCTAAGAAAAAGTTGGGTAGTTTTTCCAACTTGAATTATAAGGATCGGAATATGGGTCATTTCTACCCCTTGGCTGGAAACTTTCAAAGGCATATTCATCCTCTTGCCCCTCTTGATATTGTCCAAAAATAAATGAACACATGTTTGCGCTATGTTCTGCAATCCCACATGTTGAACATACTACTCGAGTAGGCATAGATGCTCTTCCTCTTGCATTTAGCATCTTAAGTTGATTCGTTAATTCTGCTAATTGCCATGCCATGTTAGAATTAGAATTATCATCATAAAATCCCTCATACCTTGAAAACTGCATCTTTAAAAAAATACTTAGCAATTTAAAGAAAGCAAACAAATAATTAAATTAAAAAAAATCAAAATATTACTACTTAAACAGCCTTCCCCGGAAGCACCCCCAAAAACTTGTTGCTCTCGAATTAAGTACTACTACAAAGCGACACTCGTAAGTATACGAGATAATTGTAGCAACGGTGATCGCCCCAAGGTCGTCTCACAAGGAAGGTGTTGTTCATAACAATTTGATTAAAGCAATTAAATTTTGAATGAATGAGTGTGTGATGGTTGCGATATTGTTGAAGTTGTAATAAAAATTAAAATAGCGAGAAAAGTGTTATTGGTATGCTCAGAATTGGGTTAATTCTTGGAATGGTGCCTAGGGTTATAGGTCCATTTAATCAAATGTTTAATTCTCAAATTATCTATTAATATAACCTTATAAATTAATTTGTTCCATGAATTTAATAAGTCAATTACCAATTCATTAGTTTTCACATTCATGAATTAACAATAACCGATTATTTTACATTTTCAAGTTAATAAAACCCTAGAACTTATATTTCTAATTCATTCATAGGGTGGTTAATTGTATAGTTTTGATATTGAATTTCACTTCTCAGTCTGTCATCCAATATTAAAAGATTAATAGGTAGCTAATCTATCAACCTAACATTTAATCCAATACAATCAACCATCAACAAGGTATATTAATGGAAATATCAAATCAAGGCATTCAATCAAATCCTAGGCATGAGTGAATTAGCTCATCATCATTAATTTAAAACAAACATTCATCTCAATATAAATCAAATCACAGTTGTCCATTGAAATATTAATTCTCTTAATAAACAACAACAATCTAGACATGAATTAAAAGAGAGAATAGAAAAACCCCTTGTAGCTGCCAAGAGTTGGACTACTTGTCTTTCTCCTAGTTCCACTTTGATGTTGATGAAGAACTCAAGCCCTCTTCAATTGATGATTCTACCTTTGAAAGATGGAATGGATCTTTCTCAAGTCACTAAACCTTCAATGAAGCTTTCTTCAAACACCAATCTTCAAGAGCTTGTTAACCCAATTTATCGCAAAGAACTAAGTTAAAGTGTTGTCTATGGAAGATGGTGAAGATAGAAATGGAGGATGGTGATGGTGGTGTATCCCTCTCTAAGAAGGAGAAGAATGGAATGGAATTGGAGAGTGTCACCCACTCCCAGCCGTGTCCCTTCTTTCTCTCCATCCTCTCCTTTTTAATTCTTTCAAAACTCCAAAAGTGCTTGCCAACTCACCACACTCACCTTTGACTCCCCCTTTTTTCTTTGTTTAATATTTCTTCCATAAAATTAGGCACCCTTTTTCTTATTTTAATATTTCTTTTGGAAAAAGCAAGGTCTTTGTTCCCCACTTGTCTCCCAATTCGTGCAAATAATTCAAAAATCTTAAAGGCGACACGGCCAAGCCATGAGTGGCTTGGCCGTGTTTCTCACTTTTCTTGGGACACGACCAAGCTTGCTGGCCGTTTCCAAGGCTTTCCTTCCTTCTTTCCTTCTTCTCAAGATGTGACACGGCCAGTGGCTTGGCCATGTCTCTTGCCAGTGTCTCTTTCTGCCTTCTTTCTTTTCTTTCTTTGGTTTTTGCACTTTAAGTGAGACACGGCTAGTGGCTTGACCTTGTATCCTGCCCATGTCAGTCTTTGCCTAAATTTCTTTGAGGGACACGGCCAAGCCAACTTGACTTGGCCATGTCTCTTGTTTCTTCCTTGCCTTGGTGAGGTACACGACCAAGCTTGCTTTGACTGGGTCGTGTCTTGATTGATTCTTGCTCTTCCATAATTGTTTTGATCCATCTAAGGGGGTTTTTGCACTTAAACCTAAAACCAACATTTCAAACAAACTTTAAACACAAATCAAATGAAAAATTAACTAAAAACAAATAATATTACTTTAAAAATATAATCATAAATTATCTAAACACTTAGCATTGTTAGTTCTGGTAACTTTAGCTTCTACCCATTTTGAAACATAATAAATAGCAAGTAATATATAAGAATTACCAAAAGAAGAGGGAAATGGACCCATAAAATCAATACTCCATACATCAAAAATTTCATAAATTAAAATATATGTAAGTGGCATCTGATTCCTGTGAGTTAAAGAACCAGTCTTTTGACAATTCTCACAAGACTTATAATGCATAAAAGAGTCACGAAATAAGGAAGGCCATAACAAACCACTATCTAATATCTTACAGGCTGTTCGCTTGGGACCAAAATGTCCTCCACATGCATATGAATGAGAAAATTTTAAAATAGAAGGAATCTCATTTTCATTGACCCTCCTCCTAGTTATTTAATCAGAGCAGTACTTCCATACATATGGATCATCCCAGACATAGTATTTAGCCTCCCTCTTGATTTTATCCTTTTCAACTCTAGATATATCAACTGGAAAAATGTTAAAAGTCAAAAAATTTACAATGACACCGTACTAAGGCATCAATTGTTGGATAGAAAAGAGGTATTCATAATTCATCCGTAATTGGAATTGGTCCCTCGTTTACCAGTAATTGGTTGAGATGATCTGCTGCTGAATTTTTTGAACCCTTCTTGTCCCTTATTTCCAAATCAAACTCTTGTAACAAAAGTACCCACCAGATAAGTCACGGCTTAGCATCTTTCATCTTAATCAAATACTTTAGAGCTGCATGATCAGAATAAATAATGACTTTAGTGCCAAAAAGATAAGAACGGAATTTTTATAATGCAAAAACAATGCGTAGCAGCTCTTTTTCTGTAGTGGAGTAATTTGATTAGGCCTCATCAAAGGTTCTTGAAGCATAGTAAATAATATGAAGTTGCCTTCCAATTCTTTGCTCGAGCACTATCCCCACAACATGATAGCTGGAATCACACATTATTTCAAATGGCAAACTGCAATTTGGTGGCTGTATAATTGGGGCAGAGATCAACAATTCCTTGAGTTTATCAAATGCCTTCTTGCAAGAATCATCAAAATTAAACTACACTTCTCTTTGCAATAGCTGGCACAAGGGTTGGGCAATCTTTGAAAAATCTTTGATGAAGCGCCTATAGAAACATGTATGGCCAAGCAAAGATCAAACTTCCCACACACTTATGGGGTAAGATAAAGATTTAATTATATAAACCTTTACCTTATCAATTTCAATTCCTCTTTCTCACACAATATGCCCTAAAATCAATCCTTGATCGACCATAAAATGACACTTTTTGTAATTTAACATAAGGTTTGACTCTAAGCATCTTTCAAGAATTTTAATCAAGTTAGCTAAGCATTCACCAAAGAAATTTCCATGCATGGTGGAATCATCCATGAAAACCTCTATAATATTCTCAACATATTCAAAAAATATACTTACCATATACCTTTGAAATGTGGCTAGGGCATTACAAAGACCAAACAACATTCACTGGTAGGCAAATGTTCCAAATGGGTAAGTGAAAGTAGTTTTCTCTTAATCCTCTGGCACTACTGGTATCTGATAAAAACTTGAATAGCCATTAAAACAACAATAATGGGTCTGTTGCGCTCAAATTAACTCTACTACAAAGCGACACTCGTAAGTATACGAGGTAGCTGTAGCAAAGGTGATCGCCCCAAGGTCGTCTCACAAGGAAGCCAAAGTAGGTAATTGATTATCAAAGTAAAAGTAACAAGTAATTGAAGTAATTTAAATTGCAAAGTAATGAAGAAGATTGATTTAAGTTGAAAACAAATAAAAATAAATAATAGCTTATGTTTTGATTCACTTGATAAAAAGAGTCTAGGGTTTGCACTTCTTTACTACTCATATGTATGAACGGTTATTCCACTTAACTAATTTAATTTCTAAGATTAAATCTCAAACAACTTAATTAATTAAGTCAAGAAAGTAAGCTCTCGCATTCAAACCTCTTACAACTAATCTTGTTATGATTGAAACAATCTTTTTAATAGGTTATATCTCTAATTCACCTAAGTCCTTAATTGAATTGTTCCAGCATTAGATTTCATCTCTCAATCCATCATCTAATACCTAAAACACACAATTGGTGGCCAATCAATTATATGTTAACATTATTTCATTCAATTAAGGCTAAAGAAATCATTAGATAAGAGAATAACCAATTCATACAATTCATAGCAAATCCATACAAACCCTAGACTAGATTAAATTAGTTCATGATGTTATCAAGCATACTCATCTCATTAATAATCAAAGAAATCAATTTAGACATGATAATGTTCATAAACACAATTTCAATGAAACTAAAGAGACAAAGTTTAAGAATAAAACCAAGTTACAAACTCCTTGAAGTTTTTGATGAATCTCTTGATCGAATCTTGCAAGAAGGATGAAACAATGGCATGAACAATCTAATCTAAACTAGTTTAATCCAAAGTAAAATCAAAATCCAAGAAAACAAATGTTTAAACCCTAAGATCTCTCTCAGACGGCTGAACTTTGCTCTCAAAAACCGTCAACACTCCAAAACCTAACTTCTTTTTGCTTTTATATGAAACGTCGGCTTTAAAAAATTCGGTGCGCGTTAGGTTCATGAGGGACACGGCCAGGTGATGAGGGACACGGCCGTGTGAGGGCTTGTTGGAGGGACATGGCCAGGTGACACAGCCGTGTCCCTTGCCAGTGTTCGCTACTGCCTGCCTTTGGAATTGGTGGGACACGGCCAAGTCAAGATGACTTGGCCGTGTGGGTCTTCTTTGGAGGGACACGGCCACATGACTTGGCCGTGTCCCTTGCTTGTGTCTGCTACTGGGACTTGCTCTTCCTTTTAACTTGGTATGGGACACGGCCAGTGACTTGGCCGTGTCCTCTGCCTGTGTCAGCTACTGCCCATTTCATCTTCAATTCGTTTCCTTGCCTGTTTTAACCTAACACAAAACTCAAAACAAACTTAAAACACGAAGTAAATAAACAATAACCGATAAAACATAAACACAAACTAAAAACTAGATCAAAAACGACATAAAACTAAAAATAAACTAAAACTACACAATTAAAGAAAACACTAGACAAACCAATAAAAACTAACGAAATACCTAAATAAAACAATAATTAACATAATAAACAAGACACAAAACTTATAACAAAAACTAATAAAACAGGGTCTTACCTGCAAGACTCTCCAGCATCTGATTAATAAATGGGAGAGGGAAGTGGTCCTTTCTTGTAGCAATGTTTAGCTTCCTATAATCAATATAAACTGTCTACCCATTTTGAACATGAGTTGGGACCAATTCATCATTTGCATTCTTTATCACATTCAAGCCTGTCTTTTTAGGTATTACTTGAACTGGAATTACCCACTTGCTATCTGAAATGGGATAAATCACACATACATCAAGAAGCTTTAAAATTTCTCAAAGTAGGGTTCCTTAAGGGAATTAAAAGCTTGCATGCATTGTGCTATAAATTCAAATGGAACATCTTTCCCCAATAAATGGCACAATGGTTGGCTTATTTTGGAAAAATCCTTAATAAACCTCCTGTAAAATCCTGCATGCCCTAAAAAACTTCTTATTCCCTTAACAGAGGTAGGTGGGAGTAACTTAGCAATCAATTCAATTTTAGCCTTATCCACCTCAATCCCTTTACTTGACACCACATGACCTAAGACAATGCCCTGAGTAACCATAAAATGACTCTTTTCCCAACTTAAAGTGAGGTTACATTCAATGCATCTCTCAAGCACTCGAACAAGTTTATCGAGGCAATTATTAAAAGAATTACCAAAAATAGAAAAATCATCCATAAATACCTCAATAAAATCGTCGATCATATCTGAGAAGACAGACATCATGCATCTCTGAAAAGTTGCAGGTGCATTGCATAAGCCAAAGGGCATACGTCGAAATGCATAAGTCCCAAAAGGGCAAGTAAAGGTTGTCTTGGACTGATCCTCTGGAGCTATTGGCACCTGATAGTAACCTGAAAGGCCATCCAGAAAATAATAATGTGAGTGTCTAGAAAGTTTATCTAACATCTGATCAATAAAAGGAAGAGGGAAATGATCTTTCTTTGTAGCATTGTTCAACTTCCTATAATCGATGCACATTCTCCATCTAGTAGTAGTCCTAGTAGGAACCAACTCATTATTCTCATTTTTCACCACAGTGATTCCAGATTTCTTAGGAACTACATGTACTGGGCTCACCCACTCACTATTAGCAATTGGATAAATTACTCCTTCATCCAGCAATTTGAGCACTTCCTTCTTAACCACTTCACTCATATTTGGGTTAAGTCTCCTTTGGGTTTCCCTCACAGGTTTAGCTCCCTCTTCTAAAGTGATTCTATGCATGCACATGGAAGGGCTAATACCCTTGATGTCACTCAATCCCCATCCTATTGCTCTCTTCAATCTTTTAAGCTCACTCACTAACCTCATCTCCTCCCCTTCACTAAGTTCACTAGATATTATCACAGGTAAAGTATTGTGATCTCCCAAAAACACATATTTCATGTTCTTAGGTAACTCTTTCAGCTCTAACTCTAGTGAGGGGTTCTTCTCTTCTTTTTCAATGGGGGAAGGATCAAAAATTAGGTCATCCTTAAACTCCTCTATTTCAGCATCCTCTAAAGTCTCAAGACAACTGGCTATTTCTGTATAAAAAATTTCCAAATCACTATCCAAAGTCAATGCCAGCTCCAATTTATCAGAGGAACCTGTCTGCAAGAAAACATCTGAAACAACTGCATCAACACAATCAATGAAAGAACAATCCTCATATAAAGCAGTTGTAGGAATAGGAGAAGTGTTAAAAATAGAAAATTCCACAGTTTGTCCCAAAACAGTCATTGATAATTTTCCATTCTTAACATCTATCAAAGTATTGGTAGTTGCCATAAAAGGCCTACCCAGCAGAATGGTGTGTGCAGATGGTGAAGAATTACCTACTTCCATGTCAAGAACAATGAAATCAACAGGAACTATCAAACCACCAACTTTAACTAACACATCTTCTATAACCCCTTTCGGGAATCTAAGAGATCTATCAGCTAATTGCAATACCATTTTTGTTGGTTTAAATTCCCCTAATTCCAAATCAAGATAAACAGAATAAGGCATTAAATTTACACTAGCCCCTAAATCACACATGCCCTCAGTACCTTTTCCATTCCCCATAGTAATTTGAATAATAAAACTTCCAGGATCCTTTAGCTTAGGAGGCAGTTTATGCTGCAAAACAGCACTAGCTACCTCAGAAACTATCACCTTTTCATTCGGCTCATACCTTTTTTTTCTAGGTATTCAGTTCTTTGAAGAATTTAGCATAAGCCGGCATGTTCTTAATTGCTTCAAGTAAAGGTAAGTTGATACTTACCTTAGATAGCATGATGAAGATATCTGAAAACTGCTTATCTTTTTTATCATCCTTCAACCTGCTAGGGAATGGTATAGGTGGCCTGTATGGATTGCTTACCTTGTGCAAATCTGGTGTAGAGGTCTTCTCCACTAATCTTTCTTCAGCACCTTTGTTCTTTTGTTCTCCTTCCTTTTTCTTTTCTTGCTCACCTGCATTTACAGAGTTATTTTCAACATTATTATTAATTACCTTGCCACTCCTAAGAACAGTCACTGCTTGTGCCTGCTCAGGTTGACTTGGAAACTTCCCCTTTTGTTGAATCTGCATCTGTTGTGCAAGTTACCCCACTTGGGTCTCCACTTTCTTAAAAGATGCCTCCAAGGAATCCAGCCTCTTATTGTTCATCTCTTGGTTTTGAGCACTGACTTTGATAAAAGCCTGTAAACTTTCCTCCAAACTCTCTCTCTTAGGCTGACCTTGATTTTGATTTGAGGATTGGCCCTGCTGGTTCTGTCTCTGGAGCAAATGGAAAGGCTGTTGAGCATTATTTGTCGTCCAGGAAAAATTGGGGTGACTCCTCCAACCAGGATTGTAAGTGTTGGAGTAAGGATCATTCCTGGCTCTTGGTTGAAATCCCCCCATAGCATTAACTTGCTCAGCTTCATTCCCTAAAGTCTCATATGCAGAGGGACATATATTTGCTCCATGCCCAAATGTCCCACAGATTCCACACACTTCTTGAGTAGATGAAGAAATATTGTTCTTCATGTTTAGCATCTGAACCTGTCTTGTCAACTCAGCTATTTGACTAACCATTTCAGTATTGGCTTCCAGTTGATTTACCCCCTTGCTTCTTCCCCTTACACTCTTTTGTTGAGAATTAAATCCCAACATCTCAAAGATCTCATAAGTCTCATCAGCTGTCTTTTCTCCCATGGCTCCCCCAGCTGCATTATCAACAGTGTTCTGAAATTGCTGGGTGAGACCATCATAGAAAAACTGATTAAGGAGTTGAAGTGGGTAGTGATGATGTGGACACTGGATCAATAGCATCTTGAATCTATCCCAAGCCTCATGAAATGGCTCTCCTTCAAACTGAGAGAATGTAGCAATCTTCCCTCTCAACTCAGCTGTCTTTTGGTGTGAATAGAACTTGCCCATGAATTTATTGTAAACTTGCTCCCAAGTTGTCAGTGAATTTTCAGGCAACATCATGAGTCAGCTCTTTGCCCTATCCTTCAAAGTATAAGGGAAACATCTCATCCTCAACTGATCTTCTGTTAGTCCTCCTAAAGGAAAAGTGTTGAGGGTGGAGTAGAAATCCCTAATAAAATTCAAAGGATCTTCATTTGGAACTCCATAGAATGATGGCAGCATGTTGTAGTGAATGTTCTTCAACTCATAGTTCCTTGCTGCATCTGTCAGTCTTATGCAAGAAGTGGAAGTCCCAATGACAGGTCTAGCAAAATCTCTCATGGTTCTTTGCCTTTCTTCAGCCATCTTTACAGATTTTTCAGATTCTGACTCAAAATCCGAAATGTCTTCCTCTGAAGTATCAAATCCGGTGTAGAGCTCAAACTCCTCTCTGCTCCTTTTTACTCTCTGAATTTCTGGAATGAATGGGTGCAATTCTCCTTCGAGTGATCTCCTGCCTTGCATAAAAAAAATTTCTAGAAAAAGAAATATCAAAAGCAAAAGACAAATAAAAATAAAATGAAAACAATGAAAAATTAACTCTAAGTATTTAATTTTTTTTTAAATAAACAATTACGCCAATTAGCTTCCCCGGCAACGGTGCCAAAAACTTGTTGCGCTCAAATTAACTCTACCACAAAGCGTCACTCGCAAGTATACGAGGTAGCTGTAGCAAAGGTGATCGCCCCAAGGTCGTCTCACAAGGAAGCCAAAGTAGGTAATTGATTATCAAAGTAAAAGTAACAAGTAATTGAAGTAATTTAAATTGCAAAGTAATGAAGAAGATTGATTTAAGTTGAAAACAAATAAAAATAAATAATAGCTTATGTTTTGATTCACTTGATAAAAAGAATCTAGGGTTTGCACTTCTTTACTACTCATATGTATGAACGGTTATTCCACTTAACTAATTTAATTTCTAAGATTAAATCTCAAACAACTTAATTAATTGAGTCAAGGAAGTAAGCTCTCGCATTCAAACCTCTTACAACTAATCTTGTTATGATTGAAACAATCTTTTTAATAGGTTATATCTCTAATTCACCTAAATCCTTAATTGAATTGTTCCAGGATTAGATTTCATCTCTCAATCCATCATCTAATACCTAAAACACACAATTGGTGGCCAATCAATTATATGTTAACATTATTTCATTCAATTAAGGCTAAAGAAATCATTAGATAAGAGAATAACCAATTCATACAATTCATAGCAAATCCATACAAACCCTAGACTAGATTAAATTAGTTCATGATGTTATCAAGCATACTCATCTCATTAATAATCAAAGAAATCAATTTAGACATGATAATGTTCATAAACACAATTTCAATGAAACTAAAGAGACAAAGTTTAAGAATAAAACCAAGTTACAAACTCCTTGAAGTTTTTGATGAATCTCTTGATCGAATCTTGCAAGAAGGATGAAACAATGGCATGAACAATCTAATCTAAACTAGTTTAATCCAAAGTAAAATCAAAATCCAAGAAAACAAATGTTTAAACCCTAAGATCTCTCTCAGACGGCTGAACTTTGCTCTCAAAAACCGTCAACACTCCAAAACCTAACTTCTTTTTGCTTTTATATGAAACGTCGGCTTTAAAAAATTCGGTGCGCGTTAGGTTCATGAGGGACACGGCCAGGCGATGAGGGACACGGCCGTGTGAGGGCTTGTTGGAGGGATATGGCCAGGTGACACAGCCGTGTCCCTTGCCAGTGTTCGCTACTGCCTGCCTTTGGAATTGGTGGGACACGGCCAAGTCAAGATGACTTGGCCGTGTGGGTCTTCTTTGGAGGGACACGGCCACATGACTTGGCCGTGTCCCTTGCTTGTGTCTGCTACTGGGACTTGCTCTTCCTTTTAACTTGGTATGGGACACAGCCAGTGACTTGGCCGTGTCCTCTGCCTGTGTCAGCTACTGCCCATTTCATCTTCAATTCGTTTCCTTGCCTGTTTTAACCTAACACAAAACTCAAAACAAACTTAAAACACGAAGTAAATAAACAATAATCGATAAAACATAAACACAAACTAAAAACTAGATAAAAAACGAAATCAAACTAAAAATAAACTAAAACTACACAATTAAAGAAAACACTAGACAAACCGATAAAAACTAACGAAATACCTAAATAAAACAATAATTAACATAATAAACAAGACACAAAACTTATAACAAAAACTAATAAAACAGGGTCTTACCTGCAAGACTCTCCAGCATCTGATTAATAAATGGGAGAGGGAAGTGGTCCTTTCTTGTAGCTATGTTTAGCTTCCTATAATCAATATAAACTGTCTACCCATTTTGAACATGAGTTGGGACCAATTCATCATTTGCATTCTTTATCACATTCAAGCCTGTCTTTTTAGGTATTACTTGAACTGGAATTACCCACTTGCTATCTGAAATGGGATAAATCACACATACATCAAGAAGCTTTAAAATTTCCTTTTTCACTACCTCCATCATTGGTGGGTTCAATCTTCTTTGGGCTTTTCTTTTTGGCTTGCTATCCTCCTCCATAAGAATTTTATGCATGAAAGTTGAAGGTGAAATTCTTTTAATGTCAGCAATCGTCCAACCAATGGCTTCCTTGTACTCTTTTAGTACACGAATAAGATCTTCTTCCTCATTTCTGTTGAGTTTGTTGGAGATTGTTAGTGGTAGGCTTTCTCCTCTTAAAAATGCATTTTTCAAATGTTTGGGCAGCGATTTTAATTCCAAATTCGATGCCTGCACAACATAGGGTAGAATTTTAGTATGGGACATTTGTAATTTAGATCTGGACACATTTTCTTTCATAGTTTTGAGCACTTGCATTTTGTACACCACATCTTGAATATTTTCACTTACAACAAACTTGTCGTCTAGATTTTTTAAGCTACCTACATCAAGACTTTTGCAAAGAATAGTGTTTAAATTCTTAGTATCACTTAGCTCAAAAATTTCTTGACTTAAAGGATCTATAACATCTAATCCATACATACATGGTACATCACTAGGGTACTTCATAGCATCATAAACATTAAATTTTACAATTTTCCTATCGAACTCCATAGTAAGTATACCATTATGGACATCAATTTTTGTTCAAGTTGTGCTAAGAAAAGGTCTTCCTGATAAAATATCAGAGCAATTAGAAGATTTATCCTCCTCCATGTCAAGTATATAAAAATCTATTGGAAAAATTAGCCCATTAACTTGAACTAAAACATCTTATAATACCCCTTCGAGATAAACCACAGACTTATCAGCTAGTTGAATAATTACACCAATTTCTTTTAAAGTACAAACCTTTAAAGAAGAATAGATACACAATGGCATGACATTTATAGAAGCTCCTAAGTCACACATGGCCCGCTTTATGCCTAAATAACCTATTTTACAAGAAATCTCAAAAATATATTGATCTTTGCACTTTGTGGGTAGCTTTCTTTTAATCACAACATAAATGTTCTCTCCTACTCTTACCTTTTCACTACCACTGAGTTTCTTTTTGTTGGTGCACAACTCCTTTAGGAACTTAGCATATTGGGGTACTTGCTTGATGTCATCCAATAATGGTATATTGACCTCTACTTTGCAAAAAGTCTCTACAATTTCTTTCTCCTCCTCCTTTTTAGATTTTACAAGTCATTGTGGGAAGGGAGGTGGTTTACCAGAGGTGCAGGCTGATCAGAGTTTACTATGATAGGTAGTTCTTTCTCCTGAATAACTATTTCAGATTTTGCCCTTTTGTCTAACCCCTACCCAGGGATAAGCTTCTGGTGGTGTAGACCCTTAATTTTTTACCCAATCCGGTCCATTGTGTTTTATTTGGTTTGAAATGATTTTTCTTGTTTAATTGGTCCAAAATAATTTTAATTAAATAATTTTTACCTTAGTATTTAATTTTTATTAATAAAAAATGAAACTAAAAATATAAAAATAAAAATCGGAGTCGAAAAAAAAATCTGCAGCGAAAAGTGGTCGCGCGGCCCGTCGGGCCAGTAGCAACTCGCCCTTTCGCCCGCAGGCTCCTGTGGGCGAAATAACTTCCTGCGGGAGAAATAACCTCCCGCAGGAAATTCCTGCGGGCTGGCACGCTGGCACGCCCACGGGCCCGGCAGCTCAGTTTTCGCCAGCGCAAAATTTTTTGACGCGATTTTTGGAATCCTAATCCAATTAGGTTTTAATTTCTTTTTTTTATTAATATTACTTACCTTAATTAATTAGGAATAAACAACCTAAAAACCACTATAAATAAGGACCAACTAAACCAAATCAAAGGGGGAAAAAATTGACAGTGGCTTGAGTTTTGAAACCAAATCAAAGAAGGAAAAGGAAAAACTCAATTCAATTGATATTTAAAGCAGCAGTAGCACGTATTAAAAAATTCAAAGGCAAACAAGGCTTGTTTTTGGAGCTAGTTCATCCAAGAAGAGTTATTTTTTGGAGAATCAACAAAAGAAGGTATGTAAAAATCTTTTTGATTTATGTTTTACAGTAGCTAGGTTATAAAATTTTAGTTTTTTTTTAAATAAAAAATCTTAGAGCTTTAACTTAATTTTTCTAAGATTAGAACATTAAAAACGTGACTTTCTTTTCTAAAAGGACTCAAAATTGTTATTTTTTCTTCTTAAAAATCTTTAAACTTTAATTGAACATATTTTTCAACAAAACCAAAATAAAATTTTGTTTCTTTTAAGATTTTAAAGTAGGTTCTTTTTCATTCAAAAAACCTTAAAAAACATCTTTTCTACTTATAAAAACTTCAATCCATGTGTTTAAATTCATAAAATTTCATAAATCATCAAAGTGCTTTGTTAAAACCCTAAAAATAATTCCTTACCCGAGAACTCCAATTTCAAAGCCTAAATCCAAAATTCAACTTTTAAACCTAAAAAAATGAACCCTAATCCTTTTAAAACCTTAAACCCTAATTTTTATGAACTCTAATCTTTTTAAAACATTAAAAAATATAAAAACATAAAAACTCAAAAAAGTCACAGTAGCTTAATTCACTATTTAAAAATCATGAATTAAAAAGTATTTCAAAGTGTCCAAAACCCTAATTTCAAGATTTCACCATTCAAACCTTAATTTTGTTAATCAAAGAGTCTTACAACCCTTTAAAACATAAAACCCTAATATATTTTAATTCCATAAAAAGTCACAGTAGTCATAAATTAGACTTTTATTTGCTTTATTCAATTCCATACTTGATATGCTTTGATTTATTTCTTATACTTTAATTTATTTAATTTCAATACTTGATTTATTTAATTTATCATGGATGGATGTTTATTTTATTGATTTTTAAATACTTTTGATGAATGATTTATTTATGATGAATTATTTTTTACTTTTTCAATTAATTTAGACTTCCAAAAGATGTAAGAGGTATGTTTCCACTTGGTGGGTACCTCATTAGTTAAACATCATGTAATTTAATTTTCTTTTCTATTTTAGAACTTATGTAAAGGGCATGTTTCTACCTTTTGGTGGGTGTCCTACCTAGGCATGTGATGTAAGGACATGTTTCCATCCTTGGATGGGTGTCCATTTATTTGTTTTGTTTTGTTTGGACATTATTTTGATTTTAATATATTGATGCTTTCTTTTTATTGTGTGTAGTATGGATAATATTGTTATATTTAAGAATTTTATAATATTAAGACCTGTAAAGGAGGCCGGTTCCAATGAACAGGGCATTGTGGGGGTGCTAGGCCATTTCTCACCTTCCCCACACGTACCCAAATTTCTGAACCCATTAAGGGGTTGGGGATTCCTTAGGAATCGAGTCATCCACCCCTTTCTTTTTCCCGGCCCGTCCAGGTGGCGACTCCATTTTCTCCGGACTTAGGTCCGTGTTCTCTAAGGCCCCAAGCCTAAACAGTGCCGAAGTCGCAAGAACCATTCCACCGGGAGTGGGGGCAAAAGTCCCCGCTCACAGTGGCGACTCCAATGGGGATAAGAGAAGTTGATTCCGTTGGTCTTTATATTATTCTATTCTTTCTTATAATGATATTATCCATTGCATCATATTAGATTGCATTATGTGCGTGAGTTAGGACGCCCGTGTTACCCGTGTTATGTTATGTAAGGGATACCATACTTTCACTCAAGGTATGGAGATCGAGCATGGCATAACCACTCATAGCCTTATACCATTTGTACTACAAAAATATTCGGCATTTGCGACGGAAATCTGCGACGGACATGTTTCCGTCGCAAATTTGCTACGGATCTGCGACGAATTTACGACGGAAGGACAAGTCAGAGGAATTTTGAGAAATTGGTCGCAAATCCGTTGCAAATCCGTCGCAGATCTGCGACGAAAATCATTCCGTCGCAAATAATCGTCGCAAAAGTTGGCGCGTAAACTTGGCGCGAAAGAGAAAACACTAAAAAAACCAATTTGCAACGGAGATCTGCTACCGTCTATTGCCGTCGCAAATTGCACTATAAAAATATTTGGAATTTTGCGACGGAAATCTGCGGCGGACATGTTTTCGTCGCAAATTTGCTACGGATCTGCGACGAATTTGTGACGGAAGGACGAGTCAGAGGAATTTTGAGAAATTAGTCGCAAATCCGTAGCAGATCTGCGACGAAAATCATTCCGTCGCAAATAATCGTCGCAAAAGTTGGCGCGTAAACTTGGCGCGAGAGAGAAAACACTAAAAAAACCAATTTGCAACGGAGATCTGCTACCGTCTATTGCCGTCGCAAATTGCACTATAAAAATATTCGAAATTTTGCGATTGAAATCTGCGACGGACATGTTTCCGTCGTAAATTTGCTACGGATCTGCGACGGATTTGTGACGGAAGGACGAGTCAGAGGAATTTTGAGAAATTGGTCGCAAATCCGTTGCAAATTCGTCGCAGATCTGCGATGAAAATCAGTCCGTCGCAAATAATCGTCGCAAAAGTTGGCGCGGAAACTTGGCGCGAGAGAGACCCGGGTATATTTTTTCGCAAAATTTTTTTCCATCGCAGATTGGTTGTAGAAAACACTAAAAAAAAAACAATTTGCAACGGAGATCTGCTACCGTCTATTGCCGTCGCAAATTTCACTACAAAAATATTCGGCATTTGCGAAGAAAATCTGCAACAGAAAATTGTCGTCGCAAATTTGCGACGGATCTGCAACGGTTTTGCGACGGATAAAGACAGTGAAGGAATTTTGAGGAAGCCGTCGCAAATCGGTTGCAAATCCGTAGTAATAATCTCACTAGTTTTTTATGAAAATAATGAATGAGTATTAATAATAATTAGTAGTATTATGATGGTGGAGAATCTATTATAAATAATTAGTAGTATTTTGATATTGATATAAATTAGTAGTATTTTGAAATGTACTATTATAAATAATTAGTAGTATTTTGATATTGATATAAATTAGTAGTATTTTGAAATGTACTCTGATTTAAAAGGGAATATTTTAAATATATATATATATTTTTATAGAAAATAGTGTAATGGATTGAGAAAAATTATAATTTTATATTATTTTGATAATTATGATTGAGATGCTTGAGGATGGGTCAATTAATTTTCAATATTAAAAAAATCAATGTAGAAAATAGAAAGGATAAAAAAACAGAAAAAATAATATTTTTAAAAATAAAAACTTTAAAAAGTAAAATTGAAAAAAAGTATAAATAAAAAATTAATAACAATAACTATATGTTGAAATTTCCTCATTTAATTATAAATCTTTAGTTTTACTGTTTCCCAAGTTCAAATCTAAAATCCACAACTTGAAAACGGCGTCGTGTGCATCATCGGCATTTTCTCCTCGTCAAATCTCACTGCATTTTCAGGCTCAAAAAAAAAATCGCGCTGCATTTTCATTTACTTTCAAAATTTGAACTGCCAAGACAAGGAGAGAGAGAAGATTTTCCTAATTCCAACCATGGAAAACCCCAAAGTTCAAGAGGTAACAACAACTCTCTCTCTCTCTCTCTCAAATATTAATTTTGTCGTTCCAAATTCTCTGATTCGATCTTTCTTTTGGCAGGTCATAGAGAAGCAACTACTTACAATAGCGAAGGCGGTTGAGGACAAACTGGATGAAGAAATTGCTGCATTAGATCGCCTTGATGACGACGATCTGGAGGCGTTGAGAGAGAGGCAGCTTCAACAGATGAAGAAAATGGCAGAGAAGCGTAGCCGTTGGATCTCTCTCGGCCATGGCGAGTACTCTGAGATCCACTCAGAGAAAGACTTCTTCTCCATTGTTAAAGCCAGTGACAGCGTAGTATGCCATTTCTATCGCGAGAATTGGCCCTGCAAGGTAAATCAGCATCATCAACTATAAGTTAATTTTACCAAAGGAATTTCATATTCATTGCTAAATTGCATTTTGTTTAACTTAATTCCAGAGATATAAGGGCATAATGGAATAGATTGTTAGTTTATCGTTTTATTTATTTTTTTATTTGATTGTATTTTGTTTTTTATTTGATTATATTTTTAAAAAACGAACCCAGTTTCTTGATAACCTCAAAGAAACCCAATTCAGCCTTCTTCCATAAAAAAAAAAGTTTCAGTTTTATAGCTTAGAGGCTTATTTTTTTTTTAATAACTTATGTTGGTTTTTTTTTTTTTTTTGTGAAGTTTTGAGTTAGATCTAAAGTGGGTTCTTGGAAAATTCAGATTCTTGTTTTTTGGGGTCATTGACCAGTTATAATTGGTTTTTGTTTGGAAGCATTGATACCCATTTTGTCAGATCCGAAATTCTGTTTATTGATGACTCTGTTAATAGACTTCCGATTACGCCAGATCTGGTGATGTAATTTTACGCGTTGCGTCGCTTATGATATTTAATCACAAACATATCATTCTCTTTTATTGAAATTAGAGGAAGAAGAAGAAGACTTTGTATTGAGATTGAATGGATATGGGTGATTTTCGATCCATTTTGGAGAGATCGGGCGTTGACGTCTTTACTTTTATAGAAACGGCGATTCTGGTGGCATCCTTGGATTTCGGAACAGAATTGAAGCATCGGAGAGATGAGATTGTGGAAATGCTATATGCTTCTCGTGGTCAGTGTAGAAGCTGTGATTTTGATGTGGGTAGGATTAATACTGGAAATGAAATCAAAGAGAGTAATCATGAAGGGAAAGTAAGCTTAGGAAGAGGAGGAAGAGATGGTGGTGGCAGTGGTGGAAGTGGGTCGCCTTCAACCACGCCAAGGTCAATTCACGGTGATGAGGAAGAAGATGAGAATGATGATGATGGCGAAGTGGATCCATATGGAGGATTGCTGGATGATGAACAGAAGAAGATTTATGAGATCAAACAAAATCTCGAAGATCCTGATCAGGTTTTGACTAAATTGTTATTTTGTTGTTATTGGGAATTTAACTATTGGGTTTAACTTGGTTTTCTTGTGGGTGGTGGCTGTGACGCTGATACAGTCTGAAGATTCTCTGGTTGATTTGCTTCAAAGTTTGGCAGATATGGATATTACTTTCAACGCACTCAAGGTGAATTGTGTACCATAATTTTACAATTTTGATGAATTGTTTCAGTTTTGTTGGTTGATTTCTTCTAGTTTGTTTTAAAGATAAGTAATTAATTTCATGGCATTATTGCATTATTAATGCTAAATCGATCAGCAGCCAAGTCTCCATATATTAAATCTAGACCAGAAAATCAGGCTCAGTAGCAATATTATCTACAATTATTATTTGTACAAAAAATTTATTTGTACAATTATTATTTATACAAAAAATTTATTTTTTTATTTGTACAATTATTATTATATATAAATAAACTCATATATATTTATTTTGAATATATATTTATTTTTCATTGTATTTTTATAACTTAGTATATAGTTCATTGGTGTATATATATATATAAACATATATCCTGCCTGTGTTGTGTTCTATATTTTTAAGAATTACCTTATCAACATATTTGTATTATATTGTGTTCTATATTTTTAAGAATTACCTTATCAACATATTTGTATTATATTGTGTCTGTGTCCTTCATAGATTTAGAGTATTTAAAATAATTTTTTTTGGCTTTTTTTTTTTCTCTTTATCCTACTCTTGTCTTTGCAGTTTGCCCAACATATTCCCAGAAAGAACAAAACAATATTATTTACATGATAGCTTAATTTTTATTTCAAAATTCAAATTCCCGTCTTCGGTGACTTGACTAAATAAGAATTTTATCAAAATTCCTTTACCCCTTTTCCAGACGTTATATAATAAACTGCTAACTACATATTTTGTTTGAAATTACAAATTAATTGAATAATAATATTTTTTATATTTTATATGTAGAGAAGATTTACCTGAAAAATTATAAAGTATATTTTAAAAAAAATACTATATATCATTATTTAATTAGTTTCGCATTCTAATTAAAATGTATAGGTAAAATCATGATTGCATCATGTAATTTCTATTTCAAGCTTAGACTTGGAGGGGAAAAGTTCTGATACAACTAATAGTGGGATTGAGTGGGAAAAGAAACTGGATTCGCGCTGGCAAGAAAGGTTGAGGAGTCAAGATCCTTTGGAAATAATGACTGCTAAGGAAAAGATAGACGCCGCTGCCGTCGAATCACTGGATCCTTATGTTCGGACTTCCAAAGTCCGGGAAGAGTTGTATTTCCAGAACTACATGAAGTACTTTCATATGAGATAAAACTCTTTCTCCCTTTTCTTATCAGTTATATAGGTATATAGGTTCCTTGACATATTCTTTGCTTTCATTTGTAGTGATCCAGATGCACCTGGTGGCACACCTGTTATGCAGCAGCCTCTACTGATATTGTTCATCAAATCCCATACTATTCTATGTTCTATATGGCTTTATACATTATACATTATATGCTTATGCTTTATATACTTAGTACTGCATTGAATTAACTTTTTTACAATGCAGGAACTGTTTTTGCGTATGGTGTTACTAGTAGAATTAAAGACACACACTATGCATGTAAGTTTAGTCTCTCTAGCTACAAGTTTCTTTATTTTTATATTTGGCTTGGACTTATAATCTAAATGATCCAGTTATAGTGATTAATTAAGCTTCATATGGCAGCACATATTAAATTGCCATATATGAATTTGCATCATTCAAGAATGATATTGACTGTTGAAGTATTTTATTAGATTGCTTGGTAGCTCTATATATCTTAATCCAAGCAACTTAATACACTTAAGTTGAGCTAAAATTTTAAGCTAAGTGGAGTTTAGTTTTTCATCATAAGCTAATAAAATATACTTTTTCAAATAAGGTGAGTTTTACTGCTGATCTTTTGTAAGAAACTGAAGACTTTAATTGTGTTAAACTGTATTGCATGTCAACCAATTGCCTTGATCGCTGCTTTGGTTCTTTCCCTATATTTTTCATCGATCTTTAACAGATGAATGAATATGATGCGCTAATATGCAGTGAATCTTGCTATGGTTAATGTTCTCATTAGTAAGGTGATTTTGGTGATATAGCAGGTGGTAGCAGTTCCCTCCTGTATAGCTTATCACAGTTCTTGTTGACCATTTGACATGCATATATGCTTGTGTATAAATTTACATTCTAGTTAATTTTTCTTATTTTAGTTCTTAAACTGCAGTCTTCATATATGTACTAATTTTAACTTTATTGTTTTTTATTTATTTCTTAAAACATGTGCAGGGGGATCAAAATTCTCCTGGTATCATACCATTGGCCATAAAGGATGTTTTCAGCATTATCCAAGATGTAAGTGTTACATTCAAGTTTCACTGTCTTGAAACTATTTCATGGCACCATAACATTTTTTAACATTATTTTTTTTATCTTTCTCCTTTCAAGTGTGCCTAATCTTTTCTTTTAATTTTTTTATGGCTCCAAGATTTGTTGTATAATTTCCCAATTTATTTTTTAAAACTTGGGTTCCCTGTATTATGTACCTGTTGAATTTGGAGCAAAGACTATTGCAAACATAACATATTACTTACTAAAGTGCTCTTCTTCATCTTTAATATTAAGGATTCTTATGGAAAATTCATTCTACCATTTTATGAGCTTTCTAAATTTCTGCATAAAATTTAATTGCAGCATTCAAGCATTTGCTTTGCATGTGTGTGTGTGTGTCTGTTCTTTTTTTTTTTTTCAGCGAGTTTGACTTTGTACTATATTGAATAACGGGGTTTTCTTCAACATAAACTAATTTGTTGGTAGAGTATTGAAAATGAGAAATTTCATGTAGGATAGGAACTCCATTACATATCTATTTAGAATCGCATTTTTAACCTCAAGTATGTCTTGCAGACTCAACCAGAATTCAGGCTTCCAATGTCTGAAGTTGTTCAGGATCTGAAAGACATGATAAGGAGAGAACGCCCCAGCACTATAATTTAATATTGAAGATCTATATTGTTATTTTCGAGATAGATTATTTATAGTAGTGTTCTTAACACTTGTATAGTTAAATTATAAAATATTTTATTCTATTGAAGATTAATAAAAGAATTATTTTTATCAATGTAATTAGTGTTTTTTTAGATTGTGTTTAAATGTTCCAAATGTATTTATAAAGTTCTCATAAAATTAATTGATAATAAAAATAGTTCCAATAAAAATCAATATTAATTTACTACGGATTTGCTACGAATCTGCGACGGATATTTGAAACCTATGACGGAATCTGCGACAGATACTGCGACGACAATCTGAGACGGAATCTGTGACGACAATCTGCGATGGAATCTGCAACGAATTTGCGACGGAAATCTGTGACGAAATCTGCGACGGAAATCTGCGACAGAATCTGCGACGGCTGCCCTTTACCCGCGAAAATTTAAGCGCGAGATTTGCAACCGCCGAGCGGTTGCAAATCCGTCGCAATCTGCTACGACCTGTAGCAAAATTGAAAATTGCGACGCCTTTTTTATTAACGGATCGTATCCGTCGCAGATCGGTCGCAAATCTTGATCTGCGACGGATCTGCGACGGATTCTGTCCGTTGCAGATAGCGTTTTTTTTTTGTAGTGTTGGTATATACTTGCTATGGGAACCTAAGCCTTTTAACCCAAAGACTAAAACTCATGTAATTGGCCTAGTTACTTTCCTTAGGTTTTACCCCAAATGTATGTTGTTTGACTATGGTTAATTTATCTTGGTTTAAATCATGGCTTATTTGGTTTGTTCTTTTTCTAATATGACCCAAGTACATTTGCAAGCTCAAAATAAATTTTTTCTTTCTTTAAAATCCGAAAGACCAAAACTATTTTCAAAACTTTTTAAGATGGTCTTTGGACATAAAATTTTTCTAAAAACAAATAAAAAATTCTTTGGCTCATGGCCCAAATACTAAGCTTAAAATCCATTTTTCTAAAATCTTTTACAATGGGCTTAGAAATAAAAAACTTTTTTCACCCAACCGTTTTTTATAAAGAGCTTGCAAAAATATTTAGGTCAATTATGAAATACCAAAAATCAATTGTGGGCCTAGTTTACACTAAGAACAAATTAACCATGGGCTTGTTTTTGGCATGAATCATTAGTTACTTTTTCAAGTGAGAAATCTATTTATAATAAACCTCTTAATTTCATTTTAATCCAACAAAGCATAAAAGCTACTTTAGTTGGTTGAATGGATTAAAACCTAATTAATGGGAATTATCATGGATTGATTTCTATTTTTGAAAATATAACTAAGATACCGCATGTTGGTATTTTGTTAACCATATACCTAGGAAAAGAGACTCGCCATTCGTGTGTGGATGATATAAGGTTGGAAGGAATGTCCTAATTATCCTTGTTTGTGGTTTGTGCATACATGCATACATACATTTGCATCTCATATCATTGATCCTCTCTGGCTCATAGACCTGAAGTACGACAATTCAAGAGCATACAACAATACCATCTACAATATTGACTTTAATTCAAGTGCCTCATTGGAAGGATGAATGCAAACCAGCTAAGGGATATAATTGATGAAGTTGTCAAAGCTAGGATGGCTGAACTACAAGAACAATTGGTTGAAATTATGAAGGCCCAGTTGATTGAAATTCTGGAGATCATCAACAATAACTCATCTCCCATTGACATAAGAATAAGGGGAAAGGCAGCATCAACGGAGAATATGTTCACTAACAGAGATCAAATGAAAAATGAAGGATCAATCCCTATTTTACAAGATCAGCCGAACCATATACTGTCTAAATGGAGCAATAGGAGCGACTACCACCTCAATGAGCAAAATCAAAAGAAAAGAAGAGGCGTTGAGAAAAATGCAGCAACTGAACCAATAAAGAGGCGTAAATTTTCAGACTTGGGGGAACCTCTGTAAAAAATGTTGGAGAATCTAATGAAGGAGGGATTGTTACAACCTTTGACTCCTCGTCCTTTGCCTAATCCTTTTCCGCCTAACTTTGATATTAAATCATTTTGCCAATTCCATCAAAGGCTTGGACACGAAACGGACAATTGTATGAAGTTAAGGCATGAGATCCAGAATTTAATTGACAGTGGAAAGCTACTTGAGCCTAATAAGCCCAACACTAGGAATAAGCCTCTGCTTAAAATTGAAAGGGCACCACCTCTTGCAACCTTCATGAAGAGTTTTATCTTGTCATCTCATCATGATATGGATAGAGAAGCTGCTAAAGAGGATGTACTGCTAAACAAGTTTGGTTTAACTGTGGATGATGATGATGAAGCAATCCTTGCCCTTGATATGTCTAAATAAATGAAGTATCTTCAACGCCAACTCAACGGACCTTCCTTAGCTTGAATGTTGCTTTTCAATTTTACTTTCTTTAATATTTACAATCTTGTTTTTCAAATTTAAATTTGTTTGAATAAATTTTTGTTGGTCTTTGTTCATTTTGATGCTCAACCAATGAGGAATCAAACTTGATAATTCATGAATTAATATATTTATGTATCATGACACGAATGACTTTACTAGATGAGGGAATTGCTCTATAACATTGAGTTTTGTATGCTTACTTAGAGAGGGCTCCTGCATAATTATCTTTGTCTAGGTCTTAGTCAGTCTTAGAACATGCTTTGATAGACTTTCGATGTAATATCCCTAAGTGTGCTTAGAAGTTATGATAATGTTGTTATTATTGAATTGAGTGTGTGATTGATAAGTAGTAATTATGTTGTTTGAAGAAAAGCATTGTGTAGAGTGAAGTGTATATGTTGTGTATATGGTCATATATATATAATATAAGTTGGTCAAAGGGCTTGGTCAAGGGAAGATGATATTTTATTTGTGATTGTGAAATTACCAACATGGGCTTGTAAAAGACAAAGGTTTAGTTATATGGTTGAGGGTAGTTTAGTAATTTTCTTTTGGAAGGGTATTTAATGCCTATTGACTTTGTGTTTTCTTCATCATTTCTTCTTCTTCTTCTTGTTGATGGCCGGCTCACTCAAAGACAAAGGAAAGCAAGAGAGCAAGTGATGATTTTGGAATTTTAAGCTCAAAAGTGAAGGAAGATCTCAAGTATACAAGTTGGAATTTCAAGAATTTCATGATTTTAGTAAGTTTTCTCTTGTTTGCCTTTGTTATTTTTGAAGATGTGTGTGAGTTGAGTTAGGGTTATTGATAGTATGATTAAGTGTGTTGATGATTTGTTGATTAGAGTTGAAATTGATTTTAAAATAAGAAGTTAAATTGGTGTTGGTGATGGAAGAGTAAGAGTTGTGTTTAGTGAATATTTTTCTGTTTTACAATTACTAAAGGCTGTGACTTGTATGATTTTTAATTAATTATAGAAAAATGTTCTTGAAGTGAATTTTTGATATGTTGTGCCTCTATGAGTCTAGAATGACTGAAAAATATGTTGATTCTATTTTGGAATGGTTATGAGTTTAGAAAGATTATTTTTATTAGACCTGTTCCAGCAGGTACCTTAACTGAGACAGCTATATTTCGGGATTTTTAATAAAATGTAGAAAAATCATATCCAATTGAATTTTGGATATGTTGTTTCTTAGTGAGTCTAGTATTTGAGAAAAATAATTTGGAACCACGTTGATTGAATTTGATTTATGGAATTCACAAAGTTCAGAACTGCTGCCAGGATGCAGGGCAATTGGGGCAGTCTGGTTAGGTGAACTATTTGACCAAGATTTTGTGTTCAGTTTGATCTGAAATTTTAAAGGAATGATTTTAAGATACAAAACTAAATTCTGTAAAAATTTTAGAATTTTTAGTCAAGTAGATTATTTTATACAAATTTTCAAAATAAGGATAAAATGGAGTCTAAAACCAGAATGTACTATTCATATGGTCATTTTGCTTATATTCCTTTTGGATTAGGTTGTGAAGAGGTTGAATTGCCCTAATTTGTGAAGTGAAGAACTATTGAGTGGAGAAGAGTTTAGAGTGGTGTGAAATGTTATTAAGGTAAGTATCAATGTTGCATGATTGCATTGTTAATGCATATCACTAATGTATTTTGATGTGTTTATATCATTAATGATATGTATATATAATTGTGTTATGGGAAAATGAAAGATGTGAATGATTTGATGAATATTAATGTATGAGAATACAATTGATTGGGTATAATTAAATAATGTTAGGTAAATTATTACATTGTTAATCTAATGTGACTTGTATAGTGTGAAAGAGAAGAGGATCATTCAACAAGGTATGAGCTATGCAAATTTATTATGATAAACACTTTTATGAAGAATTACTTTAATGTACTTTGTAATGTTATAGCAATGATGCTATATGTATAATGTGAATCATATGGATTGATATAGGATATGTTGTGAAGCCATTATGATTGGCTATGATGATCTAATTGAAAGAAACAAGGCATGTTTGCCTAGATGATAATGAACATTGAGATTGAAATTGATAATGAAACAATAAGTGAAATATGTGTTTAATGTGTTATTCAGTCTTCAGAGTTCTGGGTTTGGAGGCATGCCTATAAAATGAAAAAGGTAACAGTCTTGCCGGGTTGAGGATCTCTTCAAATTGAGTTGAATTGAGGTCCAAGAGACTGGGTCTGTTACACTATGAGAATTGTGAATATGAAATATATGATTGGTAACAGTCTTGCCGAGTTGAGGATCTCCTCATGATGAGTTGATGGTCCAAGAGACTGGGTCTGTTACACTATCCATGGATAGAAATATTGATATATGATGCCTATGGGCTTGATGATTATGATTATAGACCAAAGCAGTAACTCTGAACTCTGAATAACATAGTGGTGTCTGTTGGGCCCGAGTCTGTCTTTGTTGTCAATGTGATATACAAATGTTGAAAGAAATGGATAATGAAATCTTTGGTATACTTCATTGGACATGTGATTGATGATATGTAATATGTGCGTTGAAATATTGATTATGAGCACTAGTGATGAATCATTAATGTTGAATTGTGAATAAAGAAATGTTATGATTGGTATGATGTATAATGTGTGTATTAGCATTGATTGTGAATTCAATCGATGAATTGTGGTTGATGACAATGATTGTCTTAATTGGAAATGTGACTTATGATTAGTATGATGTATAATGTGTGTATTGAGATGTTGATTGTGAATATTAGTGATGGGTTGGACTTGGTAGAAATGTTATGTTTATATGTGTATAAGATAGGAGATTAGTTGAAAGATATGAAAGGTGCAAATGAATAGGGATAAACTTAATAAGAACTAAAGGTATATGGAATTGAGATATCTTTATATGTTAGTGTTTCCATGATATATGTTTGTATTTTATATTTGTACTACTAAGCTTTCGAGCTTAGCGCGGATGTATTATCGCGCAGGTAGCTTGGTGGAAGATATGAAGTCTTTTGGTAGGCCACGAGAAGAGTAAGATTTTGTCGAGACCAACTAGAGGGTAATGCATACATGTATCCACTTTAAGTATGTTATATTATATGTATAAATGAAGTTTTGATAAAGACAATAATTTGTAAGTGTTCTTTAAATTGACCTATTATGGTTTGAATTTTGTTACAGGTATTGAAAGGTAAAAAGAAAAGTGGCATCCTTATACTTTATATACTTACTGTATGTATACTAGGTATATGTATAGTATTTATATGGAGTATTGGGGTGTTACATTCGAGGCGAAATTGAACTCTCCTTATTTAAGGGAGAAATTATCTAGGCATTGTTTGATTAGCCAACAACTAGTATCCACCCAATTAAATATTAATCCCTAGTTGTCCCTTTGAGCCTTCATAAAATTTTAGCTTTCTTTTCATTGGCATATAACCTCAACAACCTACCTTGAGCTCCTGTGATACTTTTGGCAAGTCTTATTATCACTAAGATAAAGAGGCAATAAGATCAAAAAAGGCAATGATTAGTCAAGATCATGAAGATAATTGAAGTTCTCAAGACTATGAAGATAGTTGAAGTTCTCAAGACCATAAAGATAGTTGAAGTTCTCAAGACCATAAAGATAGTGGACGTTTTCAAGACCCTAAGGGTAGTTGAAGTTCCCTTAATATCTCCAAGACAACATCAACATTAGAGTAATAAATGATCTATCCCTATTAAAGAAGATTTATGTTACTCCACTCATCCATTATTGGAAGCCCAAGTTAGTACAAACAAGACAACTATGTTTGAGCTAGAACCAAAAAAAAAAAAAGAGAGAATAGAAAAAGAAAAGAAAAAAAAAGAATAGAGAAAAAAAGAAGAAGAAGAAAAAAAAAGATAAAACCTAAAAAGGTGGTTCATAAAGCCAACTGAGTTATCTTTTACCTAAAGCAGCAAAAGGCTTCTATTTGGTTCATAAAGACCTTTTTTGAGTTGGTCCAACACAACCAAAGATTCAATTAAAATTGGAGAAAAGGAGGAAGACCACACAGTTCTTGAAAGTTCTGTGGTCCAACAAGAAAGAAGGACAAAAAGACAAAGAAAGGGAAGAGTAAGAAAAATAAAAAGAAAGAAAAGGGAGAAGAAGAAAAGAAACAAATTTGGGTCTTAAACTTTATGCAAGGGCAAAAAAAAAACTGTCCTAGTCAATATCCAGTTTAATGCTAAGAAGATAGGAAGAAATTTGGAGTCTAGCAAGGTTGCCTTCAAGCTGCCTAAAATTCCAAAAAGAAATTTGTAGTGTAAAGGTTTGTCCATTGTGTCACACCAGCTCCAATCTCAAAATGGCCTTCACTTAAGCCTGTTTCCCTCATAGACCCCATTTCAAGCCTATCAAAGACCTGTTGATCTCTCTTGGTAGGTAGAGTCTATTAGTGGAGATAGTTTGGATAAGCATGCATATGAGATAGACAATATTTAAACTCAATGAGACCTTTGGCCAAGTAATGTGTATGTGCCTATCTGAAGTGCAACAATTTTGCGTAAGTAGAAATAATCCCCGAGTTTAGTACGGTAACTAGGGTTGTCATGTTATAGATATGTTAATTTGGAAAAATCAAGTCCTGAGGTACATCGACATTAATTTGGCAAAGCCAACATTTGATTTCAAAATGAAAATTTCAAAAATTTCAAAAAAAAAAATGTTTTGTCATAACAAAGCCTTCAAGTTAAGGGAAGTATGTTGAACCTCCAAATGACACATTGAACAAAGAAAATTATTATTGGCAAAGTTATGAAGAAACTACCAACTGACATGCTGAAATATAGCTCGAAATAGATGAATCCCTGAATCTGCAACTTGGGATCTCCACCACTCATGTTTTCAATATCTTGAAGATAAAAGCCACAAATGCAAAGCTTTCGATCATTCCAATGCAAGACTTGAACAAGCGTCAAAACGGAACCAATGAGAATACTTCTGCTGATCGCCTCGGTCTGTGAGTCATGGAACCACTATAAGTATTATTCATGCATATCATGCATACATGAGCATATCACATCGCACTTTCTTGTCTTGTGTTGTCTATTCTTTGGCAAAATGAATAGTAAACACCTCGTGAAGTAAAGAATCAAAAAAAGATGTCAAATCAGGGGGGCATGGAAAGCCCATTGCTTGAGAAAGTTCCAGTCATTTTACAAAGAGAAGAAATAAGTGCTTGTGCGAAGAACTAGACAACAACAACATCAATCCAAGCTTGCATGGAAAAAGTGTTTGAAGGGGGGGGCAAGGAGAGGATATAAGGTCCAATTAAAAATAGCTAAATCTTTGCAAAAACGAAGAACAAAAGAATGGAACAATTAGAACTCTCAAAAGAATGAAGATGCAAAAGATGAAAGATCAATTGAGCTAAAAGAGCTGAAGCCAGGGTAAAGACCCGATCTCAAAGAATAAAGATCCATTTTTCAAGGGTAAAGACCCGATGTCAAAAGATGAAGATTCATTTTCAAGGATAAAGATCCATTTGCAAGGGTGAAGACCCAATCTCCAAGGATGAAGATTCATTCTGAGGGTGAAGAATCACAATGCATAGAACAGCCGGAGCAATCAGACTTCTCAACTGATAAAAGGTTAGTCAAATTCATTCTCGGGTCCAAGTACCCATTCTCGGGTACAAGTACCCAAATCAAATCCATTCTCGGGTCCAAGTACCCAAATGAAATCAAAATCAATTCAAATCTCAAGTCAAAGTACCCAGGTTAGGATCGAGTATCCCAATCAAGTTTAGGATCGAGTATCCAAATCAAGTTAGGATCAAGTATCCCAATCCAATTTCGGATCGAGTATCCAAATCCAATTTAGGATCGAGTATTCAAATCCATTTAGGATCGAATATCCCAATCCAGTTTAGGATCGAGTATCCAAATCCAACTTAGAATCGAGTATCCCAAGTCCAGTTAGGATCAAGTATCCCAAGTCCAGTTAGTATCGAGTATCCAAGTCTAGTTTAGGATTGAGTATCCAAAACCGGGTCTAGAACCCAAAATTTCCTTAGGCTCAAAACCTAGAATTATCCTCGAGTCCAGAACTCGAATCTGGGTCCAGAACCCAAATTTTCCTTAGGTCCAGAACCTAGAATTATCCTCGAGTCCAGAACTCGAATCCAAGTCCAGAACCCAAATTTTCCCTTAGGTCCAGAACCTAGAATTATCCTCGAGTCCAGAACCCAAATTTCCCTTAGGTCCAGAACCTAGAATTATCCTCGAGTCCAGAACTCGAATCCGGGTCCAGAACCTAAATTTCCCTTAGGTCCAGAACCTAGAATTATCCTCGAGTCCAGAACTCGAATCCGGGTCCAGAACCCAAATTTTCCTTAGGTCCAGAACCTAGAATTATCCTCGAGTCCAGAACTCGAATCCAGGTCCATAACCAAATTTCCTTTAGGTCCAGAACCTAGAATTATCCTCGAGTCCATAACTCGAATCGGGTCTAGAACCCAAATTTTCTTTAGGTCCAGAACCTAGAACATCCTTGAGTCCAGAACTCAAACCGGGTCCAAAACCCAAATTTTTCTTAGGTTCAGAACCTAGAATCTCCCTTAAGTCCAGAACTCAAAACGGGTCCAGAATCCAAATTTTTCTTAGGTCCTGAACCTAGAAATATCCTCGAGTCCAGAACTCGAATCCGGGTCCAGAACCCAAATTTTCCTTAGGTCCAGAACCTAGAATCATCCTCGGGTCCAGAATCCAAAATAGGTCGCCATATCAAAAATTAAGTTTTGTTGCTTTTCACTCTATTTCACTAAGGTTTCAGATCATTTAAGCAGGGGGTAAACTGTAGACCCTTAATTTTTGACCCAATCCGGTCCATTGTGTTTTATTTGGTTTGAAATGATTTTTCTTGTTTAATTGGTCCAAAATAATTTTAATTAAATAATTTTTACCTTAGTATTTACTTTTTATTAATAAAAAATGAAAATATAAAAATATAAATATAAATAAAAATCGGAGTCGAAAAAAAAATTGGCAGCGAAAAGTGGTCGCGCGGGCCCGTCGGGCCAGCAGCAACTAGCCCGCAGGCGTTTCGCCTGCAGGAATTTCCTGCGGGCGAAATAACCTCCCGCAGGAAATTCCTGCGGGCTGGCACGACCACAGGCCCAGCAGCTCAGTTTTTGCCAGCGCAAAATTTTTTGACGCGATTTTTGGAATCCTAATCCAAATAGGTTTTAATTTATTTTTTTATTAATATTACTTACCTTAATTAATTAGGAATAAACAACCTAAAAACCACTATAAATAAGGACCAACTAAACTAAATCAAAGGGGGAAAAAATTGGCAGTGGCTTGATTTTTGAAACCAAATCAAGGAAGGAAAAGGAAAAACTCAATTCAATTGATATTTAAAGCAGAAGTAGCACGTATTAAACAATTCAAAGGCAACCAAGGCTTGTTTTTGGAGCTAGTTCATCCAAGAAGAGTTATTTTTTGGAGAATCAACAAAAGAAGGTATGTAAAAATCATTTTGATTTATGTTTTACAGTAGCTAGGTTATAAAATTTTAGTTTTTTTTTAAATAAAAAATCTTAGAGCTTTAATGGTTGTCGAATCCACCAAAAATAAAAACCTATTATTAGACAAAATAAAATTATAAAAGTGGTGAATATGGTCAAATCCTCAAAGAATTGATTACTTAAATTAAATTCTTTTGAAAACCCAAAGTGTATATTTGATGAAATTAAATGGGGGACGTTTAATAATTGAAAGTTAAAATAAATTTAAAACTGAAATTAAAACTAAAAATAAATGGACAACAACTAAATAAATTTGGAAAATAGAAATGAATATGATTTCAGTCGAATGGAATAATCTTGGGTTTAATTTTTTGATCTGATCATTGTTACATAAATAATTTTCTTAAATTTTTTAGTAAATTGGATCTAGCTAATCGAGACACTCACATTAGCTAATCCTTCATTAGGTAATAAATTAGTCAAGAGACGCTCTATAACTAATCATTATTATTGAATAACCCTGCAGGAACACCTTTTAGAATTTAACTCACTCACAACTTTTAGATATAGCAGGACCTAATTCTAATAAAAAAAAATCTACTATAGAATTTATTTAAATTAGATTGCAAGTTTTCTTAGTGTTGTGCCTAATTGCCACAAGTGTCAAAATCTTAAGAACAATTATGGATTATAAGTTTTGAATGACAATATATTATTTTCCTAATCAAGCAATGTGCCCTATTGTTCAATTAGCAAGATAATAATAAAATTTAAGCTACTGAAAACATGCAAATACTGAAATTAAAGAAAATAATTAAGAGTTGGTTAGATCTCACAAATCTTGATAAATTGAAAACCTTGATTAACCATTCAACTGAATAAGGTTTAGTTACACATGCTCTTTAGAAAAGAAAAGAAAAATAAAATATCCTCTGAAAAATCTCCAAAAATGCAAACAGGAACTGCCAAAAAGAAGACCGATTAGAGTACCAATTATTTGGCTTTTATACCCTTTTTGTTTCCTACCCTTATTAGGAAAATAAAATAAAAATACAAAATAAAATAAATAATAATTAACACATATTAATTTTTCTAACTAATGTCTACTAAATAAAGAAATAAATAAACTCTAATATCTCTGGATATCTGCTCAAAAATCATATCTCAAGTATCCCAAACAAATAAGGATTCCTAGGTGGACTATGAAATCTTCAAGTATCAGATTTGCCTTGGGCATAAGCCTTGCTCAATGGTTACGCCCAAGGGTATTTCCAGCTCTTTTCCAATAGGTTCTTTCAATTTTCTTCAACTTGGTTTTTGTTCCTTCTTTTAAGTTATAACCTATGTAAAAATACCTTAAAAGCAGTAAAATCACATGATAATATGCTTCAACATTCTTGCGAATATTAGCAATTTCTGCTCATTATCAGTGATATACTGTGTGATTGTGATATGTTGTTGAATTTTTTGAGTCAATAAATGTTTAAAATGAAAAATCATTGCATTGGTGGCAGAAGCTTTGTGTGCCATCAAAAGTAAATTTTTTTTTTGAAAAATATATTGTGTTATTAAAGTATGTATCACTAACCTTCTAACTTAGCGCGGTTTAATTTTATCATGCAGGTGACAGTATTACTAAGAGAGGAAGCCCTGCTAAACCTGAGCAAGTCTGAAGTTAAAGATTTTTGCCAAAAGACTCGTTTATTTGGTGCTAGACGGTATATCATGTAAATTTACATTTTGTTCAAATTCACTATGTTTATGTACATTATAACCTTTTGTAAATATGTTTACTTAATTATGGTATAACTTTTGGAAAATATGTTTACTTAATTATGGTATTGTAAAGTGTTATAAATGTAAACCTTGTTCATTATATATATGTTTGTGAAGTATTTGACGATGATGGGAGAAATGATGGATTTTGAGAAGTATTATTTTTGGGAATGTAATTTCTTCTTACGGTTTACGTTTATTGATGTAGACTTTCTTGAAATTATAGACAAAACTCTAGCGAATTTTTTCAAAGATTTTCTTTTATATATATTAATCTGATTACTAAACATATATGTATCTATCTATTTAAAGTTACAAGTATCTTGGGTATTCAATATAAGAATTTCCTACAGTTAACTATTGTAGTATTATTGGATTATATATATGTATTTTATAAATACGGAGTGTATATATTATATGTATATAGGATATAAGAGTGTCATAAGTTTAATTCCTACTACCAATATAGTTATTTAGATAACCTTTAAAATATACTTGTAGAAATTAAAAATATTATTAAACTAATCTCTTTTCTTCCCAATTTTTGGTGAAAATGCATAAAACACACCACATCTATACAGATTTTTATTTTCTAGCCTAATACCTTATGTGTTTCTCATGAAATCCTACTCTCTTCTTCCAACCAAAACTCATATTAAAAATTATTCCTAACTTATTTATACTACTATTAATCACATACATCCATACTCATGTTAAAGAATCAATATAACCATTAAAAAGAAAAAAAAATATTTGAGCTACTTTATAGACCAACTTAACTTCCAATGTATATATCCTTCAATTTTTACGTTAGATTTGAGAGTAAATCCCACTCTTCGCACCCATATAAATTTCATGAATTATCTTAAAAGTTCAAGAAATTGATTGTATGTATATTCCAAGTATACAAAATATATATTACTTTTATTGGACAGTCTGAATTCTTTTATTTATTTTAGTTATAAACCTTAATTAAAATTTGTCAAAAACTCTTGATTGGATCTTAAAACATATACAAATCCACATAAAAAATTATTAACTTTTCTCATTCATTTACTATTTAAATTTTTATTTATTTTCTGGTTTCTCAAATCTGACAACTTTTAATTATCTTGGCAGCCACATTTTCCCAATTTTCTTTCATTATCAAATCTTTACCAAAAATTATAAAATTTTAACCATATAATAAGAGCATAAATAAGAACTTATATGTAAAATTTCGGAATTTTCTGAGCTTATTTACTATGTTTTTAGATTAGGTTTTTCAAACTACGAATTTTGATTCCACAATCATTTCTCTTGCAGCACCTCTTTTTGATTTTAATTTTATTACTATACATTCACCAAAAATTATAAAATTTCAACCACATTTCTTAGACATGTATGAACTTAAAATTCATATATATGTCTAAGTCATACGTTAAAATTTTAGAGATTCAAATATTGAGTGTTTAGGCGGGATTTAAGTAGCAAATCATTGAGTGACACGTGGCTATCAACTGGGCAAAAAATTTTAGAGATTGAAACATTGCGGCTATGATTGCTATGTAGCAACCGTGATATTCATATGGAAATTGGCATATAGCAACGAGAAAAATTGACTAGCCAATGATCATGCAACATGAGGTCTAGCAATTGGATATCCATTAGGCCAATGCGAACCCGCGACTGCAGTGGCGGAACCAGGACAAAGGTGAAAGGGGGGCAAAATTTTCAAACAAAAGAAATTACAGACGAATTTATATTCAATTTTATTTTTATATTAAATAATTAAATGATGAAATTTTTATTATTATTTTTTTTTGGATACCAGAGGAGGGGGAAGACCCCAAAATCAACGAGAGATAACTCTAGGCCATACTACTTGCTGCACATCCAGCCTGCATAGATCACAAACCTCACCAGGAGCTCGCATAAGAATCCTTTCTCTGTTATTCATACCAGAAGCTATATTAGCTAAAACATCTGCCACACGGTTGGATTCCCGAAAGATATGCTTGAACTGAACTTCCCAATGCCTTTTAAGAAGCTGCCTACACTGCATAATAAGGCCATAGTGCTTGAGATTAACTTTGTTCACATCAGAAACCAAAACATAACAGCTTAAAGAATCTGTTTCAACACATAATCGCCGACACCCCAAATCCCAGGCCAAGGAAAGCCCATAAAATAACGCCGACAGCTCTGCAACAATGGCTGTACAGACGCCTAATTTCCTACAAAAACCACCAAACCAGTTCCCTTTAAAATCTCGAATAACCCCACCACACCCAGCAGTACCAGGATTACCCTTCGAAGCTCCATCGATGTTTAACTTAAAAACACCAACAGGCGGCGGAGACCAACTGACATGGACAATTGACTTCGTCTTAGGCACCAGGCATAGAGAATTAGCAATCCATGCTTCATCATTATATTGAACAGAGGCTTGAAACTTAGTAAACTTAGAAAGCACCCCAAGATCAAGACCATTAAAAACCAAGTCATTTCTCCATTGCCAAATATGCCACAGAGCCAAACTAAAAACCACCATGGACACACTATCAGGAAATTTATCAAACATCACACTTTTAGACCAATCCAACCACTTATCGGCAGGCAAAGATTTAAAAATAAGCAAATCCTGCACAGATAGAACTTGATTCCAAAAGGACCAGGCCCTATCACAGTCACGAAACAAATGCTCAATAGTTTCAGACTCAAAGCAAAAGCTGCAAGAATCATGAGCAGTAAAATGCCTTTTCTTGAATTCCACATTGGTCATAAGCCGCTTATGCATAAAAAGCCAAATAAAGCATCTAACCTTTTGACTAACCTTCAATTTCCAAATCTGCTTCCAGACTAGCTGAACATGCTCCGATTGCAGACCAGCAGCTAGCCTATAAGCCGAATTGACGGTAAATTTGCCATTACCAGTTCCCATCCAAGCTAACATGTCCGGAGCTGGATGATCAGATCTGTCCAAGTGAATAGCCTCTATTTGATGACAAACATGAGTCGGCAAAAACCTCTCAATTTTATCCCAATTCCACGAATCATTCAACCAGTAGCTGGAAATAAGCGCATCAGTTTCAGAATCCGGAATAGGAGAAAGCATCAACTGTGATAAAGGACAGTGACCAACCCAAACATCATGCCAAAAAGAAGTGTTAAAACCGCCTCCAACAGATTGAACCAATCCAGAACTCAAAACTTTAGCCCCATGATATTATTTTATTTTAATATATAAATACTATAAATTATATAAATATAAAATTAATTACAGTTTTATATTATATAAATATAAGTATGTTAATTATATATGTATATAAATACACACTTTTTTATAAAAAAATATATAAATATATAAATATATATGTATATGGACATAGGAGCCAAGGGGGCAATAGACCCCCATGCCCCCCTTGTTTCCGTCCCTGCGCGACTGCTAAAAACCAACACTATGACAAGCCCATAGTGATCATGTTCAAGACTGCATAGCGACAACTGGGCTCCGACAAGTACATTAAATGCTAAAGATTAGATGGTTGGAGGGATATCTCCCCATACTTCCCTCCAATGGGAAATTTGATGAGGTTTGCTATAAATATTCCCTCAAAACTTCATTTAAAAAAAAAAAAACTTAGAGCATTTATTGTAGCTGAATTCCTACACCTTGATTCCTCAAAAAGCCTTAAGCCTTCATTTCTTTATAATTGTTTGTAAAGAGAATTGATTGCTCATTGTAAGGGTTGTGTGTGCACCATAAAATACTTACTGAATTTTATGTGAGCTATAAATAATAGGTTGAGTGTGAACCTTAGAAATACATGTAAAGAGTTAAAGTTAGCCCTTTTAAGATAAAAACTGGTATAGTTTGGTGTGAATTAGGAATCACTAAGTTGGAATGAACTTGTAAAACTTTAAGTGGTATAGTGGAAATTCTCAATAATCTTATTGGGAAGTGGACATAGAGTTTTTGCCCCAACCACTATAAATCATTGCATTTCTTTTTCTTCTCCTTCTCTATTTATTTATTTTATTAATTAGATAAAAATAAAAAATCTCATTCCTATCCAAAATACTAATTCAACTTGCTTCTTGATGTGCTAAAGGCCAATAATTTACATCGCATACAACCCAATATTATACCTAAAACTCAAACCAATTGTGCAGATCATCACAACCAGCAAGCATGTCACCATAACCATCATCTGGTGGTCTTGCCAAGACAGCTATGCAATTCTTTATGGACCACTGCATGGTTCATTGAAACCACCATATGGCGGTCTTTACAACTTTAAACCTAGAAGCTTTTTTTTTTATGAGCATATAAGACTTATCCTTTAGCTGCTAAATCTTATCTATGGCTGCAAACCTATCCCTATCCGTTCTATCTTATAAAATCTATCACTTCAGATGGAATTCTATCATCTTAAGTTCTTATCCCTTACCCATTTTAACGTATATATACACCTTTTCATCCCCACTTGATCATCAATGATTCCCATTAAATAATACACAAAGAAAATTTTTCCAAAATTGAGAGTTAAGATGATAAAACCTTGAGAATTAAGAAATTATGAAATTTGGAGTGATATTTCCCAATATTTCAATTTTTCCCAATATTTCAAGTTGTTCTTCAACTTTCCAAGCCTCCAATCCATTTTTAATCAAGTATTTTTCTAAAGAAAATTCTAACCTATTTGATTCTAAAACAAATTTGGTAAGTCTTGAGATTAACAATCTTTATTTTAATTATATCTCATATGTTGTTCACATTTTTTGGTTATTTTAATCTTCATTTCACTATTTTGATATTTTAATTATGTTTTAATTACCATTGGATAGTGAAATTACTTAATGGCCCATCAATACTTTGACTAACATGTTTGCTTTAATGATATAAGAAAGCATTCAAGAATTTTAATTTATACTATGTGCATTATGACTTTATTATTTCTAATATTTATTCATTATAAATTTATTTTATTTATATTTGCTCTACTGTGTGATTGCATTACATTAGAATTACATTGGATTTAATGACGATAATTAGAAATACATATTTACATTACTCAATATATAACCTACGTGTCACCGTTGAACTCAGTCTCTATAGATGACATATTGATCCCTATATAGGGTTGAACACATACACCAATTCACTCGATTCTCGATTATACCAAGTGTTGACTCTCAAATTTATTTTGCGAGCATCACTGCTTACAATTATTAATATGAACAAGCATTTACTAAAGTAACAAGACTCAAAAAATAAAAACTCACAACACTCCCACCTTCAGCTTTTTTCTTTTCCTTTTAACCATTTCACTCTCCCCTTTGCCACGATTGTGCATGCTTCATCTCCATTTTCACCACAATTCTACTATTCCTCTTTCTTTTTAGTGTTTCTCCATACATTCATATATATATTTTTAAAAAGTCGACCTATGAAAGTGACCAATCTGTTTTAGCAATGCATGTATGTTTCAGATTTTTTTTGGACAGTAACATTATATTATATTTTAAGAGAAATTTGTTATTTTGTTGCAATTGAACATAAATTTGGATCTCTTCCTTTCTTATCTTCCTTTCTTCTTTTATTTTAATTTCTAGATACTCGAAAATTTGAATGGAGTGTTATGGATGAGATTATATTTGAAGCAATATTATGTATTGTTGGAGGCTATTAATACTTATTGGTGGGTTGTTATTGACTGTTAGGGGCTATTAGAGGCTATTAACCCCTAACTATCTTTAACGACCTCTAACATCTCCTAACACCTCTAGCAACATATTAAAACAAGGTATATTCATCCCTAATAATATATTAAAAATTAAAAATTGAATTTGTTGATTTATGCCATGCAACTAGAAAATTTAACTTAAACAACCCCTAACTGCCCCTAAGATACCTCTAACTACTCTTAACAACATATTAAAACACTTCATATGCTTTCCTAACACACACTGAAAATTAAAATTGAATGTGTTTACTGAATGTTATGAGACAATTTTAAAATTCAAAAATAACTTCTAACAACCCTTAACACACCTCATACAACCTATTAAAACAATGTATATTCATCCCTAATAATAAATTGAAAATTAAAAATTGAATTTGGATTCAATTTTCTGATTTATATACTACAACTAAAAAATTCAACTTAAACAACCTCTAACCGCCCCTAGCACACCTCTAACTTCCCCCTAACAATGTATTAAAACATTATATATTCTTCTCTAACACAAACTGAAAATTAAAATTGAATTAGGATTGTATTTGTTTAATGTTATGTTGCAACTAAAAATTCTACTGTAACAGTCCTAATTGCCTTTAATGCACCTTTAATAGCCCCTAGCAACCTATTAAACAACTATGTATGCTTCTCTAACAGAAAATGAAAATTAAAAATTAAATTACGATTGTGTTTACTGAATGTTATGCTGCAACTGAAAAATTCAACTTGGACAATCCCTAAGACACCTCTAACATCCCTAACAACCTATTAAAACACTATATGTGCTTCCCTAACTCACTCTGAAATATAAAAATTGAATTAGGACTGTGTTTGCTGAATGCTATATTCAATTGAAAAATTCAACTTAAACATCCCCTAACTTCCTTCAACACAAAAATTAAACAAAATTCACTTCATAACATCTTTCTCAAATTTAAGAACAATTAGGGGTTGTTTAAATTTCAATTTTGCAATTACATTATAATATTTAATAAACACATTTCTATTTCAATTTTGAATTTTCAGAGAGGGTTAAGGAGTAATATTCAGCATTTCAATATGTTGCTAGGGGATGATAAAATGTTGTAAGGGGCAAGTAAGGGTTGTTTAAGTTTAATTTTGCAGTTTCATTACAATATTCAACAATACATTCATTTTTCAATTTTAATTTTTAGATAGTGTTAAGAGTAATATTGAGTATTTTAATATGCTGTTAGGGGCAATTAGAAGATTGTTAAAGGGCAGTTAAAGTTAGTTAGAGGTTATTAGGGGTGTTTAAGTTTAGTTTTGCAATTGCATCACAACATTCAGCTAATGCATTCCTATTTCAATTTTAAATTTTTATAGAATGTTAGGGAGTAATATTCAATGTTTTAATAGGTTGTTAGGGGATTGCTAGAAGGCTGTCGAGGTAGTTAAGGGCTGCTAGCCTTTAAGAGTCACTGACTGCCCCCTAACTGACCCTAAAAAAATGGGTTAGGGTATTTTTATAATAAAAAAGCAATAATCATTAGGGATGACAACGGGTCGGGTATTTTCAAATATTCGACCGTCCCAATTCATTTATATAGGGTATAGATAGTTTGTAAATGAATTTGGGCAGATACGGATAGTAAAACGGGTTCGAGTTGGGTTCTAGTATTCACTATCCGAACTCAATTATATATTTATATTTAATTAAATTTTGAGTAATATTTATTATTTTATTTTAATTATAGAATTATGTAGTATAGTTTGTTTTAATAAAATTATGTTAGTACTAAATTTTTATTTAAGATTATTTAACTGAGAAAATTATAATTTTATAATTTTAATTTCATAATATATTTAAATTTTTATATTTAAACGGGTACGACTAGTAAACATATATAGTATTAAATGGTTTGGGATAAATACAGATAAAATTATAATTGAATTTAAATGGATTCACATAGTTTAAAAAATGAAACGAATTTAGATTCGAATAGAGCAATTTTTAGGATACTTTACCCGTTACCGCTCCTAATAATCATTAATATCATCAAATAAGCATATATAAAAGTGGGGATAATCTATGATATATGAACAAAATTAAAATGAGCAGAGAACAATTAAATGAACCGAGATATAAAGAAGTATGGCTTTAACAATCTTGATAAAAAAAAGGTCAGACTTTAATAATAATAATAATAATAATAATAATAATAATAATAATAATAATAATAATAATGTATGAAAATATTTTAAAAGTAAAAATTATTTTAAAACTATTCATTTTTTAAATATTTACTTTTCAAATTTTATTGATCGGGTAAGAGGAGCAAAGGATATTGGTCGACCCTGTACAATGTAATTTTACTTTTATAATTATTATTATGGAGGGTGATTATCTAATTTGAGAAGAATATTGAGTTATTGAATGCCCAAATAAAACTTTCTCCATGTCAAGAATTATCTCTCTCTTGTTTTCCTAACAAGTCTTTCTCTCTAAGTCTTCTTTTCTTTATCTTTCATTCTATTCTATTCTGTAAGTTTGCTCTAAGTTTTATTCATGGCTGATGTGACAGAAGAAGATCGTCTTGTCAAGGAGGTTTATGAACATTTGAATGTTGGAGATACTGAAGGAGTGATTGAATATGTGGATGACGAGTCGGCGGCGGAGGTGGATGAGGTTGATAATGATTGGCAAAATTGTGTTGTTGGTCGATTGTTAACGGAGAAGACAATTAATTTCTCCATTTTTAAACAGATTATTGCGAGTATATGGCGTCCAATGAAGGGTGTTATGATCAAAGAACTGGGAAATAATGTCTATATTTTCCAGTTTTTTCATTGGCTTGATGTAGAGAAGGTGATTAATGAGGGTGTCTGGAATTATCAACAAGTGCCTCTTTTGTTACATGTTTTAAAACCTACTGAAAATCCTAGGAAAGTTGAGCTCTTTCAACTTGATATATGGGTTCAATTCTTAAATGTCCCAGGTTGTTTTATGTCGGAGAGAGTAGCAAGGGATGCAGGTAACTACATTGGTGAATTTATTGATTTTGATCCAAGAAATTTCTTTAAAGTTTGGCAGGACTTCATGCGTATTCGAGTAACTATGGATGTGCACAAACTACTCAAACGACAGCTGATAATCAAAAGACCAAAGGAATCAGCCACTTTGGATTTCTCTTATGAAAAGATCAATACATTTTGCTCTTTTTATGGTATTATCGGTCATACAGATCACCATTATCGTCTACCATATGATCTACTTAAGATACCAAAGGAAAAGTATCCATATGGTCCTTGGTTGAGATCAGAGCCAAGGAAAATAGTATTGTTGGTGAATGGTGGTTACGGTTGAAAAAAGACTTTGTCTCTGAATATGGAAAACGTCCGGTTACCGGTGATGATAAAGCAAGGTTATAGTAGTGTTTATCAAGATAAGGTAACAGATGCTAGCCAATTTCGAATTCAAAATGCTACTCCTTTGAATATAGGAAGGGATAAACCACATGATGAGAACATGCATGGTACGCAACTAAATACTCAATAGTTTTCGACTGGTGAGGTGGACTTTATTTTTGTATGGCACCCAAAGAGAAAAAGAGTAGCTGATGAGGTGGCAGTTTGTGAGGATGAGATGGCAGATGATGTAGTTCCTAAAACTAATAAAGTATTCTCAAAAAATGAATATGGTGCGGGTTCTAGTTCCCAGGCCCACCAATAGCTATGGGTAAAATTAGTTGGAACTGTCGGGAGCTTGGGAACTAACAGACAGTTCGAGCATTGAAGGATCTTGTATCGACTAAGAAACCCAATTTTGTTTTTTTAAATGAGACAAAAATAAAAGAACAAAAAATATTTGAAATAAAGAAAACATTGGGCTTTATGGGAGCTTTTGTTGTGGATCCAGTAGGGTTGGCAGGAGGTATTGCATTTTTTTGGAAGGAGGCAAGTGGAGCTTCATTAATAAGTTACTCACAACATCACATTGATGTGCAAGTGACAATAGAAGGAATGAGGCAATGGAGATTAATAGGTTTTTATGGGTTTTCAGTTAGAGCAAATAGAAGTATGGGTTGGAATTTACTTATATCAATCCGCTATAAATCGGCACCGCCCTAGTGTGTAATCGAAGATTTTAATGACATTCTATTTGTCACGGAGAAATAAGGGAATTCTAATAATCCAAGATGGCTACCTAATGGCTTTAAACAAACACTTATAGATTGTTAGTTACAAGACCTGGGTTACGAAGTTCCTCGATTCACTTGGGACAATGGAAGAGAGAATGAACAATTAACTCGGGAAAGGCTGGATAGAGTAATGGTGAGTTCAGATTGGAACTTACTATTTCCAACAACGAAAGTGCATGTTTTAGAAATGGATAGTTCAGATCATCTTCCACTTTTTCTAGCCTTGTGTGTTGAGTTGAAAAGATATATTCAAAAGAGATTTTCATTTTGAGAATGTATGGAATTTTGAAGCTGATTGTCGGGTTATGGTGCAACAAGGATGGACTCAAGGTAATTTTGTTTCACTACATGACATAATTTTGTCTTGTGCAAAACATCTTGATAAGTGGGCCCATTCTCATCATGGAGACTACAATTAGAAGTTAGCAGAAGTAAAGCAAAGGTTATGTTTTCTACGTATGCAACAGTACTATAATAGGGACGAGTTGAAATCAGTTGAGAAACAATATAGTGAGCTTCTATTGCAAAATGAGTTATACTGGAAACAAAGGTCCAAGTAACATTGGTTAAAGGCAGGTGATTGTAATTCAAAATATTTTCATTTTATGGCATCCCATAGACAACAAAAAAATTATATCACAAGGTTGAAAGATTCTAGTGGTATGTGGCAGACATGGGAAATAGGTTTGGCTTCTTCGATTTTGACTTTCTATAAAAATCTATTTACATCATGTGCAGGAGATCCTAATCCAATTTTGCATCATGTTGATAAAAAGATTACTACGAAACAAAATGAATTTCTTCAGCAGCCATATACAGAAAATGATATACATTAAGCTCTTTTCTCTTTGGACCCTGATAAATCACTTGGACCTGATGGATTAAATCTTGGTTTTTTCTAGACATATTGGAGTATAGTGAAGATAGAGATAGTAAAGCATGCTTGAAGTGCCTTAATAGCAATAAACAAATGCCTGGTTTGAATAGAACAAATATAATCTTAATACCAAAGAAGAAGACCCCTGAGGTGATTGGAGATTTACAGCCAATATCATTGAGCAATGTTGTTGATTGCATTGTCTGTAAAGCTCTTGCTAATAGATTAAAAAAGGTACTCCTGCAAGTGATTTCACAATCTCAGAGTGCTTTTATTCCTAATTGTTTAATTACAGATAATATTATTGTGACTATGAACTATTTCATACTCTTAAAAGGAAGACTCAGGGTAAATCATGCATTTTAGCATTGAAGACCGATACGAGCAAAGCTTATGATAGGGTCGAATGGGGGTATTTGAAATTGTTGTTGATAAAGATGGGTTTTGTAGAAAATTGGGTACAACAGATACTGAGGATTATCTCAACTGTGAATTATTTTTTTGAAAGGGGAAACCAATAATATGGAACACTTATTCCAGAAAGGGGATTGCGACAGGGTGACCCACTCTCACCTTATTTATTCATTTTATGTGTGGAAGGTTTATCGGCAATTCTATCAAAATTTCATGTCCAAGGGTGGATTCATGGTGCGAAAGTAGCTCGAGGTGCTCCAATGGTTTCACATTAATTTTTTTGCTGATGATGCATTATTTTTTGCTAAGGCCACAGTTGAAGAAGCAACTCAATTGAGGTATTGTTTAAATCTATATGAGACAACTTCTGGACAAAAAATAAATCTACAAAAATTGGGAGTCTCTTTCACACCAAATACGAAAGTTTCTGCTTGTCTTGTTTTATGCCAAGCCTTAGGTGTATGTGAGGTACAAAATCATGGAACCTATTTGGGTATGCCCTCGGTAATTGAAAGAGATATGAAGCAATTCTTTAGTTATGTGGTGGAGAAGATTACATTGAAGTTGCAGGGACGGAAAATGAAAATGTTATCAAGAGCCGAAAAATATGTTTTACTGCGAACAGTTGCACAAGCAATGTCGAATTACATTATGTCACTTTTCTTACTACCTGTCGACATTTATAAAGATATTGAGATTCTTATGAATGGGTTCTTTTGGGGTAATGGTAATGTGGATAGTTCTGGTATAAGGTGGATGCGATGGCAGCGAATGGCAATTCCAAAGATAAATGGTGGAATGGGATATAGAGATATTTAGCAATTTAATTTAGTTCTTCTAGCTAAGAAATGTTGGCGGATCTTGCAAAGCCTAGGTTCTTTAGCGGCTACATGTTTAAAACCACATAGTTTCCAACGAAACATTTTTTGGAAGCAGAAATTGGTAACAATCCAAGTCAGGTATGGAGAAGTATTTTACAATCCCGTTTTATTATTCAACATGGCTGTTGTAGAAGAATTGGTTCTGGAAATTTAACAAATATATGGAAACATCCTTGGTTACTTGATAGGGTGAATCCATATATTCAAAATGAATTTCAATATTCTTTAAACATTTCTTCAGTTTATAATCTTATCATTGACGGACATTGGAATGTGCAGTTATAAAGCAGAATTTTACCCCTCATGATGTGCAGGAAATTTTAAAAATTCCTCGAAGCCATAGAGTTCTTATAGGTGCATGGTTTTGGAATTTAAATCGCAGGGGAATATATATTGTTAAAGAAGGATATAAGGTGGCTATTGATATCAATTTGGATGGATTTGAAAATATCATCTTTCCATGGGATAAGCTATGGAAAGTCAAAGTTCCTGGGAAAGTATCTATTCTAGTATGGCGGGCCATTCAAGATGTTCTTCCATGCAATAGAACTCTCCAATGCAGACATGTAATGGATAATTCAATTTGTCTAGTGTGTGGTCTTGATGATGAAACCGTGGTCCATGTGATATATAATTGCAATTTTGCACAGTCAGTCTGCTTACTATCTAATATTGGGTGGCAACCTATTGTGTCTTTTAATGATTGGCTTGCAAATATTTAATGGGTGAGTCTATGGAAAAGAAACAGGAAGCTTTTATGATTATGTGGAGCATTTGGACTAGTAGAAATGATATTCTATGGAATGATAAACGGCAAACTCACTATTTTGTCTTGAATCATGCTAGAACCAGTTTACAAGAATGGATACGAGCAAAAATAGAAGGCAATAAAGTGATGGATCAAAGACATGAATCGGTTTGGAAGGCACCTATAAACGGATCGTTTATTTGTAATGTTGATGTGGCAATATTACAAAATGGCTCTTTTAGATGTGGAATGTTGATTCGTAATTCACAAGGTCTTTGTTATGCTGGAAGGTTAGTTGTTTATTCAGGTATGTCAAATTCACAGATTGGTGAGGCAATATGTTTTCGGGAGGCTTTGAGCTGGTTAAAGAGACTTTCTTATTTTTCGATAACAATTCAAACAGATTGTCAGGTTCTTATAAATGAATTAGACTCTAGTCAAAAGGCTTATTCATATTTATCATTAATAGTTTTAGATTGCAAGACTCTTTTGGAAGAGCTTCCTTTGGTTAATTATGAATTTGTTAGGAGGTCAGCGAATCGGGAGGCTCATACCGTTTCACAAGCAGCTCATTCTATGTCTGGTTTTGAATGGAGGAAATGCCCTCCTATTTTCTTGTATGATGTTATTTAACAAGATATTTATAATATGCACTGAGTGTGATCTCCAATTTCAAAAAAAAAAGTTATTGAATGCCCATTTGAAGAAGAGGCTTAATTTTGGTATCTCAATCTGATTCTTTTCTCCTTTCTCTTTAAATTTCTGGAATCTCAAAATCGAGAAACCAAAATCCTCTTTGGATCTTCATTTCTCATACACAAATCATAGAATATATCAAATCTAACGATATGGAGAATAACATGGGTAATTGCTGGTCATATGAGAAGCTCAAGTGGGTAGGGATGAGCGTAGAGTTGGCATTCTTCGCTTCCTTGGAACGGTGCTCCTATATTAATCTCTCCACCTCCGATGACGCTGATGATGCAGAGGAGGCCCATGATCGCCTGCTCATGTTCTGCAATTCAATCTCTACTTCCTCTGTTTCTTCTTTGAATACGCCCAATGCTCATAATCCCAATCCAAACATTGTTTGCTTTTCCTTGTAAGATAACATTAAACCCTTTTTTTTTATTTTAATTTGATCTTATATTTGGATGGAAATTTGATTAATTTCTTTCCCATTTGATTTATTTTCTCTTTTTTCCCCCTTGAATTTGGTATTTGGGAGGTGTTTTTTTATTAGATTTATGAGATTGGCTTCCTGGGTTTTGCTGTTATTTTTATTATTATTGTTATCGTTGTTGTTGCAGAATAATTTTTTTTAAGGAAATTTGAGTTTCATAATTATGATATAAATTTTGTTTAAAAAAAATATCAAATAGATTTTCCTCTTTCATTTAGAGCTAGAAATGCTATGAACTTTAAATTATTTTACCCAATTCAAAATGAGCAAAAGTCATTATAATTTGTATCACAATATGTAATCCAACTTTTTTGGTTTCTAAATTTTTATACTTCAGTCAATTAATTGATTAACTTTATCCTATATAATTGCAAATACTTTTATTTCTTTTTATTTATTTATTTTCTTTTCTTTTCCTATTTAATTGCATAAAGATTAGAATTTAAGATGTTGAAAATGGAATTTCAAATTTTAACTAATGCTTGTGATAAATAATCATGTTGTAGCTGTGTCATTCATTAAAATAAGATCTATATATTGGGCTATGGATTGAATTGGCTCTATAGCACTCCATTGATATATTAGAAATTAATGCTTTGTTTGAATCACTTATAGGGTGATTTAGTAATGTGTAATATTACATGGTATATTTTATGGTATTGTAAGTAATATTTATTATATTTAAAAAGATGGTGTAATATAATATGGTTAAGTAAAAATATTTTCATTCAATTTGATGATATTTTTAAAATTTTAATATTATGTTATAAAAATAAAAAATTATTTATTAACATATATTTAGTATTTAAAAATTTATTTTAGATATTTCTAAAAGATAAAATTATAAAATAATAGAATACTATTAAATTGATGGCTTAATTTTCAAATAACGAGATTATTATAGAAAATTATACTCCATCCATTTCCTTTTAAGTGTTACTTTTGCTATTTCACCAATATTAAAAAATCATTTATTACCATTGTTTTTTACTAAAAATACTTTTTTTTTACAAATAATGAAAATGCATTTAATAAATAATTAGGAAAGTCTTAATGAGTAAGGATAAGATTGAAAAAAAATAGATAACTATGTCTTGTTTTTTTAAATGAATACTTATTTAGAAATAAGAAAAAAAATTTAAGTGGACACTTAAAAGGAAATGAAGGGAGTACTATAAAGAGTGAATTTCTAAATAAATAAAAATTAAACCATAACAAACCATGAAACAAATAAAATTTAAGCTGCAAATTAGTATCTTAAAAAATTTTGCCCTTTGAAATTAGGGTGGTGCTAATATTGTCATTGCAAACATTGTTAATATTATGGTTGGAGACTTGGAGTAATTGGCGTTCTTAATCTTTAAATTAAAGTATTCCTTGTATTAATTTCTAACTTAAAAAAATATTACTTTTATAATTTTTGTAATACCATGAATTATATTATTTTACCTTTTTTCAACTCTATTCTATATATGCAAATACTTCTATCTTTAAGGAAAAGTAAACATTTTTATTATTCTTAAAACATTATCTGAGGCATTAATATATTTCATTTTTAATAGAAAAAAGGTACAAATACACTCACTCTGGAACAAATCAGCCCCATTTCTTTTTCTTGGCTCGTTTAAGCCCAGATTTTATAAAAAATAAGTTTTCATGCCCTTCACCCTAACGGATATGCTAACAGCTAAAACTTCCTGTGAGCTTGTGCTGACCTGGCATTAAATGAATTTTTCCCCAGTTTATTTTATTCTTTAATTAATAACAAAGTTAATTATAATTAATAAGCTGAGAGATGATTTTTGACCATTGATGAGATAGAAGGATCATTACTGATCTTAAGAAAGGCTTAGATAGATAAGTCATTACAGACAAAACAAAAGATGAAAAAAAACTTCAATGCTTTTGTTGTCCCTTTTGAACTCATTAGAATAGCTATTGGTGTGTTTCCTAGGCCAGGGTAAAGTGAAGATTTCCCTAATTGTATAACCAACATCACCATTGAAGACAACCTTACATCCAACAACAACATGCTTATTGTCTTGAAATTATGCCATACACATTGGACTCCAATTGTTAATCCATTTATCAGCCAACAACTTTTTATCTTTAATCCTATTCACTGCTTGTAATAGGATTTCTTCAAGTATGCCACCTATAGGGTTATGTCTTGCAGAACCAATCCAAGCATTGAAACATTCAAAAATATTGTCATCCACCATGTAGCTCTTGCTTTTGTTACTAAAGTATGCTTTACATCTACTGTGTGGAGGCCATTTCAAAACATTTTCAACTGCCTTCTTAGAAATTTCACCCAATTTCTTTAAATTTTCTTTGAACTCCTCAAAGTATGTAGGCACATATCCAAAACTTCTTCTTTAATTCCCCTGCTCTCCACTTTTTACTCCAATTTGCATAGGTGTGCCTAGCACACCATCTATGCTCTGCATTGGGTAAAAGTTTATTCATTGAATCAAGTGATCCTTGAATTTAAAAAGTATAAAATGATAAGTTAGTTAATTGACATTGAAGCAATGAAGCATTACTAACATTGAAAATAAGTTAGATGGTCTATCTTTTGTATATCATATATTATAGTATAAGATGATCCATCTCCAAGATTTAGCTCCTGTTGTAGCCAATGCATAAACCATGTCTAGTTATGACAATTTTCTTTGCCGACTATAGCACATGCTATTGTCACTATCTGATCATTACCATCCTTGTCCACAACAGTTAGTAGCTGGCCTGTTCCGACTCCCTTCAAAAAGCATTCGTTCAAACTTATTATAGGACTACATCATGCCTGCCAATTTCTTTTACATGTCTCAAAGCATATAAACATCCTCTTGAATACTTTCCTTAATTCAATTCTTCTTTACATAGCTCAATCACTGCCTTGGTCCCAATATTACTCCTCTTCAATGCTGCAGTGTATGCAATAAGATATCTAAACTGAGCCTTGAAGCTACCTTTTAATTCTTGAATAATCTTTCTCTTTGCTCTTTTGCATTTTACCAAGCTTAAATTGATTTTCAAAACCTATTCAGCATACTCCTTCATGTCTTTGCATCATATTCAAGACTCTTTTATATTTTCTCTTTGAAATGCTTTGTAATGAAATTGGCAGTGGAACTAGGGATGTTGTACTGCCTATAACATCTATGCTCATCCACTAATGTTTTAATAGCCATACTTAAATTTTTCATAATAAACAGATCCCCTCATACCCAATACATTTAACCCTAATCCTACTGGGTTCATTTTTAGTCAATTGTAATTTCAGGCTCAATTTAACTGCACAATTGCTAATGACATCCCTTACTTCAATTGCATTGGAAAATGTCATGGCAAGCATAATAAAGCCTTTTGTATCCTCACCATCATGTCTCACTCTCTCTAGGTCTGGTGGGCTGTCTCTTGTACATCATCTTCATCCTTACTACTAGTTGAAACATCATCTTCACTGTCTACATGATCATCACCTTCTTCCTCCTCATTACTAACATATCCATCAAGACTATTACTAAATATTTCATCAATGTTAAATCCACTACTTCCACCTTCACCCCCACTACCATCAATAGGTGGCCGAATACCTTCATCCACATTGGCATTAGGCTCATTAAAGTCATTTTATTGGGCTTGCCTATTTGCATCCCTAGATTTCACATTAAATTCAACCCCACCTACATTAATTTCTTGATCATTAAAAAAGCTTTCTTGTGTTGGTACAAGAATATCATTATTCTCACAATTACCACCTCCTCCTTCTGTACTCTTACAACCTACCCACATTAATGTTGATGGGTTATTTTCAGTTATAGGGATGTCCATCTCATTATTAGCATAAATATCTCTCTCCGTAACCCAACTATTTCTAGTAATACAATCTATAACCCTCTTGATTGACTCATCATCAATCACCAATAAAAGACAATCCCATTATTCCTATCCTAGCTCAAGTATAATAATTTTTTTAACATTTCGGAAACATAGTGTCTTCTTATACCTATCTAACATATCCATGTAACATAGACAATCTATGTCAAATCTGTGTAAGACACCAACCTCTCTTTTCACATATTCTAACTTAGGGTCCTCAGTATCTTCATTGTGTCGAACCCATTCCTCACTTAATTGAACCTGAAGTCAACTACAATGTCCATGCTATCCACTTGGAATAACACAATACATAATATTAATTACGATATTCAAAGTATGTTCTTCACTTCGGAGTTCTTAGATTTTCAACTTAAATAGGTTACAATTTACTTGCTTTCTCTTTCAAATAAAATAACCTTTGATATTTCGTTCCTCTTATTTGAATATTGTTTATTTACTCATAAACCCTAATTAGTTTTAAACAAATCCCAAAATAAATTGTTGTACAAACCCAAAATAAAATATTTCTTTAAATCAATTATTTTATAAAACCCAAAATAAAATATTTAGTTATTTACAAGAAACCCTAACTTTACACCCAAAGAATCAATGTTTTAAAAAGTTTTGGTTACCCATTGACCTCACAATGATTTAACTTGTTACTGATCTCTCAATGGTGAAATCTTCACTTTACCTTAGCCTAGGAAACACACCAACAACTATGTGCAATTTTGATGTGCTCGAAAGGGATAATAGAAGCTTTGAAGTTTTTCATCTTTTGTTTTATCTATAATTGCTTATCTATCTAAGTCTTTCTTAAGATCAATAATGCTCCTTAAATCTCATCAACGTTGAGAATCATCTCTGAGCTTATTAATTATAATTAACTATGTTATTCAATAAAAAAACAAAGTCTACTGGGAAAAAATTCATTTAATGTTAGGTCAGCACAAGCTAATGGGAAGTTTTAGCCGTTAGCATATCCATTAGGGTGAAGAGCATGAAAACCTTTTTTTTTTTTGTAAAATCTAGGCTTAAACGAGCCAAGAAAAAAAAAATGATGCCACTTTGTTCCCGCGCGAAGTTCAAGAGTGTGTTTGTACATTTTCCCATTTAATAAGGTTCAACAAGAAAATTATAGTTTTATGTGCATATATTAGTGAAAACATTTTTTTCCTATTTGTTTCATATCTCTCTCTCTCTCTCTCTCTCTCTCTCTCTTAGTTTTAAAATATATTATAACTTAAAATGTTATTTATGTAATATTATGAAAATTTGATAATCTATATCTATATGATGTAAATTCTTCGTATTTCACTGATTTTGAATCGTGCAAAATTAGTTACTTGGATAAGATTATTAGTGTTATCATTTAACAAATTTATGAATCAGCTATAAAAATAATAGATCAATCAATATATATGCATTTTGAGAAATTCACACCATTTACAGAAATTTGATGTTCTTTTTTCAAATTTACGGCTTGTAACTTTTTTTTAAAAATTTCAATTTTCACTTTCTTTTCTTTTCTTTTTGTTTTTATGTATTTCCTTTATTATTTTTTTTATTCATAAATTGTTTTATTGTTCTCATACTCATAACATACACATAAAATATACAAATATATACATAATATATACAAAATATAGATAACAAATTTGGCTACACAACATCTACAAAATATAATTAATTTTTTTTAGCTTTATTTTTTAACTTTATATGCACACAATATAAACACAATATGTGCACAATATACATATATTATGCACAGCAAATACATAACATACACACAACATATATACAACATATATACAATATATACATAAAAAATTAATATTTTTAACTTTATATTTTGTGTGTATAATATATAAAATTTATTTAAAAATAAATTTGATTATTTTTCTTAATATATTTTTATATATTCTATTTTTATATTATTTTTGTGAGTATTATTTTTGATTTGAAATTAAAATTAAAATGTTTTCTTTAAAAAAATTAGTGCATTTTATATATTGAAAATTTAATTCAAAATATTAATTTTTTATTATTTTACTGAAATATAATTATTTAATAGTAAAATTTAAAAAAAATGATAAAAATTGAAGTAAAATATTATTGGAGCAAGAAAGTAGGTATTTTTTATTTAAAAAAAAAGCTTTATTTTTTTTAAAAGAAAGTAGGTATTCATCACATTCTCTAACTCTGCTCAGGTCAAGACTTAGTCTCTCTTAGGTCTATTAATGCATGCAATATCATTTTCAATATCACTGGACAAGTAATTATATAAGGTGACAAACACACAATAATATTTTTTTATATATATCTTTAAGTGATCAGCTCAATTCTTGATCACTTTCACATGACATCATCTTGTCACAATTTCCAAGTGCTCAACCTTATTCACCTGACATTTCATATATTTTTTTCACATTTTAACATTTTTTTAAATCATTCACATACACATTCGTAAGTCACATTCATAATGTGACTTACTTTTCACATTTTCTTACATATCACAATTACATTCATATTGAAAAATTCATCACACATATCATATACATGTATACACATAATCATTAAATTATACTCAATTCCTCTTTTACATACAATCTATACAAATTTAACATTTATCACATTTCAGAGAACATTATCATCATTCATTCTTTTGACATTACTTAGGTTATTCATCAACCCAACATATATATATATATATATATACACATTGACCACAACATAATTAACATCTTTATTATTTAACCGCCCTTCTCTTAAATAATTTCCTTATTATTTTTTTTATACCACTTCACATAAATCTTAGTCACATTTCCAATGTGACATCTCTCTCACATTTTTTTTTATGCATTTATCATAGCCTTCATATTCATTTTCATCATTTCCAATCCAATTACCTAATGTAACTCATTTTCACTTGCTTAATCATTTTCCTTTATTTCATAACAAATTTCTATATTATCAACCACATTACACATTACATAGCACTTTCATAAGTAATATTATTCATTCAAAATCACTCATATGCTTAATATATATTAAACTATTAATATCTAAGTAATCCTCGTTAAAATTCCATTAAAACTCTAAATTCTCAACATACTGCTTTACTTAAACTTCAATCTACTAATCTCATTTTCAATATTTAACTTTAAAAATATTATTTATATAATAATATAACATCAAAACACATCATTTTCATAATTATGAAAGCCCATTTCAAAAATCCAAATTTCACATATTGCCACCATTAACATGAGCTTTAACAACACTCAAGCATATCACAATTCTAACCTTAAAATCACAATATTTGCATTAAAACAACACTAATATATCTCCTTACATTAACCAACATCATCCATATTTAGAAACCTTAACTTTACATAACCAAACCCTAAATTTAAACTTTAACCAAACTAGCTCATATTTAATTTTCAACTATGGAATCATTACATATATATATATATAACACTAATTTTATGCATTCCAACACTTTAAACCATTCACACCCAAAATCCTAAATTTTCACACCTTGTCCATATCAACCAACCAACTAATATTCCACCATACTCTCTTCATTTTAATATCATTTCTACCCATTTTAACAATCAAACAACATTTTCTCTCTCTAGCAATCCAAACATAATCTTTATAAGAAAGAGAACCAAGCTTTAGAGAAGAGGTACTTACTTAAATCTTGATTTTTTTTATATTCTTATAACTTATTTCCAACATTATTCTCATATTCATTCCCTTATAACTTATTTCACAAACACATTTCAATAATCGATAATTTCAAAATTAGTTCTACTTAAGTAAAACTCCAATTCTTTAATTTATCAATTAAACTTATACAAATTTTTTCACATCATTTCTTTCTCTAGCTTTACTTTCATGTAGAGCCTCAATCACACACTATCATTCAACTTATATAATTCAAATTCATCACATCACAAATCACATAATGCCACATCCGAGACCAATCTAGGTGTTAATGCATATGCATGCATCACAAGTTTTACTTTTCCAAAATTTCCATCTTTTTTTTTCAAAATCTACTTAGGCTGAGAATCTCAAACCTAAGCTCTGATACCAAAATAATTGTAACACACCTATACCCTATATACATACCATACATATACCTCATATGCATATAATACACATACAAAATATAAGGATGTTACTTTATAGTATTTTTTTAAACCCTTACTTTAGTCCACATCTATTATATTTTTAATAAAAGAACTTTTACAAAACCATTATACTTTTCATTATATTACATATATATAAATTTACATTATCTTTTTCAAAATTCACTTATGTACATATGCATTTTTATCAAAATGCAACATAATAAAATTGTACATGCATGCACCACCTTCTAGTTGGTCTCGAAACACGTTTACTCTTCTCGTGGCAAAACTGTCTGACTCCCAGATCAACAATCTACTCACCTGCGTGATTTATACATCCACGCTAAGCTCGAAAGCTTAGTGGTATATATAAATAGCATACAACATACATACATACATTACAGAAAATCACACTCACATAACTAACATCATTTATCATCATATTCTTATCATATTTCTCATTTTTAATGCACTTTTCATAGCTTTTCACTAATTTCATAATTTATACAAATCTTTAACATAAGCCATAATTCGCAACCATATACATATTACACATCACATTATATTTCCATATTCTCATTTTCAATATCAAGACTTAGCTCTGCTCAAGTCTTTTAATAATTCACTTCTCATCATTTAGCGTATTTTCTTATGCCACATTCCTTTTCAATAAATTGCATATGTATTGTGATCATATCATTCTGTGATCACCATCATATATCTCATTTAATCATTATAAGTTTTATATACAATAGGTACCACAATATCACATACATAAGCATGGGCCCAAACAACTAATACATCATTCAAATCACAGAGTTACTGTTTTGGTCCATAATGACACCATGTGTCTAGCCTCGAAGGCAAATATTAATGTAACAGTCCAACTAGGCCTGCGCTTATGACCAGTCTTTTCACCCAGCCTAGCTTCAAGGACTTATTTCTAAGGCTTACGACCCGGTCTTTTCACCTCACAAAAATTTTTATAGTGAAGTCAAGCGTCTAGCCCCATAGGCAAATATAGACATGCTGCCAAACACAGAATTCTGAAAATTGAATAACATATTAGGCACACAATTAATTTACATTTTCCATTCTTCATTCCTTTTTAATTTTTCCCATTTTCTCATTCATATCAATGTTATTTCTTTTCAACATTTCATTATCATCATAGGATATTTCATAACAAAACCACATCATACAAATACTTTGGGTCATTTTCATATTTTGTACATAGTTCACATTTCATTCAATTTAGCCATTAACAATGGCTTTTCACAATGCATAATAATGCATACAGAGCAATTCACATGTTTTAACATCATATTCATGAATAAATAATGTATCAAGTAGCTTAACACATTTTCCATCCAAAATGTGTTAGGCCAAATATAATGCAATCACATTCCATTTATCAAGAGTTTGTACATACCTTAGGAAATACTCCAAAACAAGCTTTAAAACTTCCTCTATCCTTCTCTTCCAAGTTGCCCTTCAACACTAGGGTTGGGCAAACTACTCTCTCTCAATGCCCATACCAAATGTGATCGTAAACAACCATTTAATATATCATTCTAAGGCATTCTTAACATCAAATCATTTAAATAGGAATTGCAAATGAAAAATAAAGAAAAGAGTTATTCTCAAGTGACACGCCCAACAACACAAGCATGTTAATGACCGTGTCATTAACTCATTTATACAAAAGCATTGACACATCCAATGACATGGGCATGTCACTGTCTATGTCATTTATTTTGCCTCACAAAAACTTTGACACGCCCAACAACACGGGTGTATTCATGGTTGTGTCAAGTATCTTATCTCACAGTAGCTATGACATGCTCAGAGACATGGTCGTGTTAATGATCATGTCAGCAATGTTAAACACAGCTCCGTTGACATGCCTAACGAAATGGTCGTGTCACTCGCCGTGTCAGGCAAAAGTTCTGCATTTCAAACTAGCAACCATATGAACACAATCATTCCAAACTCTACACTATAACACCCTTAATCATCATCTTAGTTTATATCCATAATTCACCCATTAATTCAACGCTTATATAACTCCAACATATCATAACTATCAACTTATTCAATCAATCATCACTTTCTCACATAACACATTCAAAGAAGAAGAAAGAAAAGAAATCTCTTCTCTCTCAATCCAACCTTAAAATCATCATTAGGTACTCACAACAACTTCATACATACCCAAATAAGCCATTAAAACATGCTAATACACAAATCTCAATTTCCACAAATCATATTCTTCCATAGTATTCCAAAGAAACTTGCAAAATTGATAAAGATACTTATCAATTGATGAAGAATCCTCAAAATCTTTACTTGAATTCTTGAAATCACTTCAATCTTTGATGTATGGAAGAAGAACTCTCCTCTAGTCTGTCTGTAACACCCTGATACTCCATATAAGTACCATACATATACCTAGTATACATACAATACATATATGTAGTATCAGAACGTCACGTAAATTTTCAGTTTATTTACCTTTAACCGAATTCATAAAATTTTACATTACTTTGAAACACATTTATAAAATCATTGCTCTTATTAAAAATGCAACATAATTAAAATCATATATGTATGCATCACCTTCTAGTTGGTCTCGAGACACCCTTACTCTTCTCGTGGCACCACAGCTAAACTTCCAAATTAACCTCATAAATACCTGCGCGATTAAACATCCGCGCTAAGCCCGAGAGCTTAGTAGTACTAAATAAAACAATAATAAAATAAACTTTGCCAAAAGAATCATACCTTAAATTTTTAGCATTTAGTTTTATTGTTTTCTTACCACGTATTCCTTTCTCAATGCATTCTTCAGAAGTTCTCACTATCTTTGCAAATTTGATATATAATTACATGGAACATTCATAACACAATTCTTGCCCTTTCTATTTCATATATATATATATATATAACATACATCATTTTAACAAAACACCATTCAATGATCTATCCAAATTTTCATAATAGCAATTCTCACAAATTCCACCTTCATATACATTTTACACATCATACAACATGTTCATAAGCCCATATCTCAACAAAGTCCCTCAAAACACATTCCTCTTCAATACATCAATGCACATATTACAAAATCATACTTCATAACATCATTTTATTCACAATTCATCAAGCATGAATCACATTGACAACAAAGACAGACTTGGGCCCAAACAACATACTAATATGCCATTCAATTTTCAGAGTAATGCTTTGGTTTAATTATCACATTTATCATTATCATAGACCCAACTAGGCTTCAAGGATTAGGTTCAACCAAGCTTCAAGGGGAGCAAAGCATGCTAAGCTTCAACCCAACTTGGCTTCAAGAACCAATCCAACCTAGCTTCAAGGGTGGTAACATCTCAATTAGGCTTCAAGGATTTAATCCAACCTAACTTCAAGAGATTGTTACACTTCTTAGGCATGCCACCAACAACAAACTCTGAAAATGGAATAACACATTAGTCACACAACTCATTTATCAATTTTATTCTCAATTGAATTATCATAACCAATAACAATGGTTCACATTTTATTTGAATCATCATAGCCAATCACAATGGCTTCATCACATCACATTAAAATCACCATAGCCAATAACAATGGCTCACATCTCATTTGAATCATCATAGCCAATAACAATGGCTTCATATTTCATTTGATTTCAACTCACATTTCATCTGTCATCACAATATCACATATTTTATATTTCATGCTTCATCACAACATCACATCATTCATATAACACATTACAATTTACAAAGCATAGAACATAACATTATTCATATAGTATCATCAAATCATATTGATCAATTCATCACTCAAGTATACATGATCATTATATCTTCCACATTTCCTATACCATCATTGTTAGATACATCACACTTTACATTATTCATGGATTTATAATCTTCTATATACTTTTGGTTGGATCATTATTGTTTTAAGTGTGTTTAGGTACCAAAAGACCCTTTTAAAGATCCAACAATATAAGAAGAATATATAACAATGTAAGAAGGACAAAGAATAAAACATTACTTAACACATTTGAGGGACACGGGCAGCACACTTGAGGGACACGGCCAAGCTTGTGGCCGTGTCTCTCAACACAATTTTGGCAGTAGCGAACACGGGCATGGGACACGGCCAAGCTTGTGGCCGTGTCTCTCATCACAATTTCAAACAGACTCAGACACGGGCAGAGGACACGGCCGTGTCTCTCAACAAAAGTCAGGCAGTAGCAAACACATTCAAGGGACACGGCCAAGCTTGTGGCCGTGTCTCTCCAAAATCCATCCAACACGGCCAAGTTGCCCTAACTTGGCCGTGTCTCTCATAATTTGGCCGTGTCCTTCAAGAACTCAAAGACCAAACCATTTCCAAAATTCATACCACAACCCTTTTAATCATCATCTTTGTTCATATTTATCAATTCCATATCACTTTAACATTTATATAACTTCATTATATCACCATAACAATCAATATATATATACATCACTATAATCAATTACTCAAAATACCATTTCATTCATATCAAATCCTAACTCAACAATTCATCATCATCATCACAAATACCCCAAATTATCAACACTTAAATACCAAATCAACACAATTACATACTTCAATCTTTCATTTCCATCATCTTAAACACCAACCATACCTCAATCCAAAGAAACCCAAAACAAGAAGATAAAAACATATATATACATAATCAATAAAATCAACTCAAGAGAGAAGTACTTACCTTAATAGCTTGCCAAATCTTCAATATCCATTTGCAAGCCTCTTGATAACCTTAGTCTTTGGTGTAATTAGAAGTAAAATCCCCTTTCTCTCTCTAGCTTCTCTCTCTCTCTCTCTCTCTCTCTCTCGTTTACTAAGAAGAAGGAGACGAAGGAGAAGAAGAAAGAACGTTCTCGTTCTTTCCTTCATCCTTATCATATATATATATATATATATATATAATAATAATAATAATAATAATAATAATGCAATTAAATCTCCTCCACACAAACTTCTTTTTGCTTTCCTCTTTATTTTCCTTTTTGTCCTTATTATCATTATTATTATTATTAACTAATCATACAAATATATATATATACAACTCACTTTTCCTACACCATTTTATACCTCATATATATGTTACATTTTATAATTCCCATATCTTCTCTTCACTTCTTTTCTCTTACCCTTCAATACACACATTGAATCCAAATACAACAATAATCCCAACACTTTTAGGGTATATTTTAGGATATTACAATTCTCTCCCCCTTAAATAATTTCGTCCTCGAAATTATCCAGCATACTAACAACCCATTTAGAACAAATCACCATCTTAACTTCCATATGAAGATAATCGTATCGTACATTATAATTTTATCAACTCACATAACTTCTACTCTCCCCCTTAGAAATAATCATCTTCTCTGAATTTTCACAATTCATCAATGTATAGATATATATACCTTTATATCTTATTACTTTCTCAACAAAGCAATTAAGATAACTCATTACATTACCAATGAATTTTATCTTTGTATTAAAGTCAAATTATCACATTATCTCTTTATAGATATTCTTAACTTTAACTTCAAATATCAATATCTTAACATTGATTATACCATTCTTACTATCACTTTCAAAATAACATTTACCAAATCTCAATGGATAACAATATTTTTAATTCCTTTAACTTACTTTTCACTTAATATAAATATTAATACCAAACTTTTAAACTTACTTAACAGATAAACAACATTTCTCTTTTCCTCATCAAACACAATTGATATAATTCAATTTATTTATATTCATTCATATGCCAGAATATTATATCATACACATTACCTGTAATATCCTCATTTATGCCCTAGAAGTTTTGCATATTGTAGTTGTTGTTGTTGTTGTTGGGTTAAATTGGGGGAAAGAAGAGTATATGTATATGTGTTTTGGAAATTTAGGGTTTAGAGACAAGTTTATATGTTGTGTATATGATGATATATATAACATATAAATGGGTCAAAGGAAGAGTCAAAGGAAAAGAGATATTTTTGTGTTAAGTGTGTAATTACATATAAGGGCTTATATGAGACAAGAAGTTAGTTATTTGAGTGAGGGCATTTTGGTAATTGCTTGGATAAAATCACTTGGTGGAGATTAAAAGCAAAATTTGACTTGGTGTGTTCATTATTATCCTTTTTCTTTCAAGAGGTGGCCGGCCATTGAAGAGAAGAGAGAGCAAGGAAGGTGTTCTTGATGCTTGGAGCAAATTGAAGAAACAATTAAAGGATTTGACAAGGGATTTGTGGAATTTCTTCTTGTAAGTAAGTAATCTTTTGTTTTCTTTACTTATTTGGAGGTTGTGTTGGAAGTGAGTTAGGGTTTGGTGATTTTGTGATTTAATGGATTTGAGATGTGTTGTGTTCTCAAGTATTAAATGGGTTTTAAGTTAATAGTTTATATAGTTGTTGTTGTTAGAAGTGGTAGATGTTGATTTGGAAGGATGGAGAAGGATGTTGGTTTTAGGGTTTTAGGGTTTTGAGATGATGTGTGTGCTTAATTATTATATTAATGTGTTGTGAAGTGTTTCTTGTGATGAATATGTGTTTAGAACATTGTTTATGTTCATTTGAAACATGTTATATGATGAATATTGTGTTTGAGTGCAATTGAGAAAGTGTTGGTTTTAGTTAGGTTGTGTTTGTGGGTGACACGGCCAAATGCTTTGAAGGGACACGGGCGTGTCAATTATTTGAGGAAGCTACTGCCTCTTTTGTTGTTAGTGACACAGGCGTGTTCCATCAAGTGGTTGGGCGTGTCAATTGTTTGAATTGGCTACTGCCTCTTTTGTTGTTAGTGACACGGGCGTGTTCCATCAAGTGGTTGGGCGTGTCCTACAAATGAATTACATATTGCTTTTTACTTTGTTTCTTTTTACATTGTTTTGATTCTTTAAAGGTTCCATTGTTTCTAAACTTACATATGAACATTATAAACATGTTTCAAACACAAGAATGATTTAATCAAATGAATGTGGAAGATCATAAAGCTATGAATCATATCAATTGTGTTTTGCCCTAATTGCATTATTGAGATTTAGCAATGTTATTATGCACTTTGAATGGTAATGTGTTTCATGAGTAATGTATATTGAAATGTTGTATCAAAGATGAAATGATAATTCAAATAAGACATGACTTGAGACAATGCCATTGTGTTTGGCTATGATGAATGATGCTTTATGAGATCTAATGTGATCATGGATGAGATAAATATACACTTGAATAATGAAGTGTTATATTGTGAAATGAAATGTGAAGCCATTGTTATTGGCTAATGTGATTCAATGGAAATAAATGAGGCATGTTTGCCTAAATGATAATGAGAATTGAGAATGAAATCTAAATGAATTGTGTGGCTAATGTGTTATTCCATTTTCAGAGTTTGTTGTTGGTGGCATGCCTAATAAGAGTAACAATCTCTTGAAGTTAGGTTGGATTGAATCCTTGAAGCCTAATTGAGATGTTACCACCCTTGAAGCCAAGTTGGGTTGAAGCTTAGCATGCTTTGCTCCCCTTGAAGCTTGGTTGAACCTAATCCTTGAAGCCTAGTTGGGTATATGATATTGATAAATGTGATGATAAAACCAAAACATTAACTCTGAAAATTGAATGGCATATTAGTGGATTTTGGGCCCATGCATGTGTTTGCTTAGATGTAAATGTTGAATGGTGAAATGTTTGAATAATGAGATTATGTTTGTCTTTGTTTAGTGTTGACTATGAATGGTTAAATGAACAATAATAAGGTATATGACAAGATATTGAAATGTGACATGCAATGTGAAAGTATGTTGTTAGTTTTGCATATATGATGTTACATGCATGATATGGATTGAGAAATGACATTGCATTGCACTAAGTCATATCATTTGCATGATTATCTTACTAAGCCGTTGGCTTAGCGCGATAGTGTTTAATCGCGCAGGTGATAGAACTGATAGGATCGAACCCGAGAGCTCTTCGAGACCGAGTGAGAGTAGACATTGAAGAGTTGATTTTGGGAGCTTAAAGATCAGAGCTGACTTGCCAATCATGTATATTTCTTTTATATTTTGTAAAGTAATGTTTATAATGTAAATTTGTAAATATTTTATAACTTCCGCTGTGTAATATTTAAATGTAGATGTATATCTAATATGTTTTGTTTTATAAGTAAATGACCTATTTTTCTATAATGTATATAATTGAAAGGTTATGGTTTTGTTTAAAATGTTTTGAATGTTAAGGAAATCGTAGCATCCCTATGTTTGGTGCACTTATGCTACATTGTTGTGGTTGTAGTGTGTGTGCATTGGATATGGGGGTGTTACATTACCATTTAGATTCTACACTCCCAATACAACTGTACGTATTAAATCTCAATATTGACTTGCAACTTTAGCGAAATCTAGATCAATCGATCTATTACACACAATATACTAATATCTCAACCTTATTTGATTCAATCCAACAATTATCTTATCCACATTTATCATTGGATTTTACAATATATACATATATATAACCTAATCTCATTAGATCAAACTTATATTCAAATTCTTGTCTTTTCAGATTCATATACTCAATCAATAGAAATCATACTTATAAATATACTTTTCATTATTACTATAAGTATATCATCATCTCTCATACTCATGCAAAGTATATCAATATAATCAACAACTATAGCTTCATAAACAAACTTTCCTTCGACCAGGTCGGTAGTCCAAGTTCGGTTGCCCAACACAATGGGTCCACTTGGTTCCAAAGGAGGTAGACAAATCCGTTCCTTATCTTTTCACCATTTATTTCTCATAATCAATTAAGCATTTTACCTCATTTATAATTCATTTCCAACATCCTTGTCAATAATCATAGTTTTTCATCATATCAAAGTAGTATACACATATATCATTAACTATATTGAACATCTCATTATTCAATCATATTATCTAGACAAGCTTAAATCATATCTTTTAACCATGTTTATAGGAACATATTTATCCATCTCACCAAAACTGTACTACAATTATATTATCTCAGCTCTAACTCTGAAGATAATAAAACCAACCAATTAATCACACTAACCAACTCATATGACCATGATATATTAACAATCACACCTAGGATTTGTAAATCAATATTGTTCTTCTATTATTCGATTTCCAGCCATCACAATTATAAAGCTAGATTGTATCACAACAATTTATATATATACTTTAAACTTTTATTACACCAAGAGTTAACACCTTTTTAGTTTCATCTCAACCAGTTTACTTTTAATTATTTGATCATCATAACCTAACTCATGTTCCATAATATAATCTTTAACATTTTCTACACTCAACCTTCAATCAAATACAAATCTTGCACATATATCATTCATTACTCCATTTTCAATCCATCTCCTTTTAAATTTTTTTTTTTAAAATACATTATTCTTTCCTTACAATTTCCTATTACACTTATACATAAAATATTTCCACACACAAATACTTTAAGTTCCCAAAACATCTTATGATAACCTGATTTAGTTATTATCATAACAATTTCATAGCCCCATATTACCCAAATTCATTCTCATTTTCTATTTCATCACATAATCTATTCTACGAAAATTTAATCTTTATTAAATCCACTACTATAAGCAATCTCATTTCTAATACCATTAAACACACAATGGTATAAAATAATAAACATATCATATATGCATTCATAAGTCACATTCATAATGTGACTCACTTCCCACCTTTCTTATATATATACATGTCGAAAATTCCTCTTACATATCCTTTATATATATACACATAATTATGCAATTTATTAAATTTCTCTTTTGCATATAGTTTAGACAAATTTAATATTTATCACTTTCCTTGGACTATTATCATTCTCATACTTTTAACATAACTTAAATTATTCCTTAACTTCAATAAATATATACGCTCTACTTATAATATTATTTTACAAAGATCTTAATCACATGTCCAATGTGATATCTTTCTCACATTTGTTTTTAAATACCTTTAACATATCTTTCCTACCCATTTTCTTCCTTTCCAATCAAATTACTTAAAGTAACTCATTTCCATTTACTCAATTCTTTTTTTTTTTCTAATCAAATTTTCCTATTATCAATCTCATTCCCCAATTCATAATACTTTCATGTGCACTACTATTCATTTCATATATCTCATGTATTGAATACATTAAACTATCAATATCTAAATAATCTTTATCTACATTCCATTATAACCATAAGTTCTCAACTTATTAGTTTACTTAAACTTCCATTTATTCATCTCATTCTCTTAATATCAATCTTAAAACATCTTGTATATATATACTACTAAGCAACATCAAACATATATGTTTCACCATTACCAAGCTCATTCCAAAAATTTAAGTATCATATATTATCACCATTTACAAGAGCTTTTACAATATTCAAACATATCACATTTCTAACATTGAAATCACCATGTTTGCACTAAATTAACAATACAATCAACACCAATATCTCTTTATATTTAACCAACATCATCTTTTTTTCCTCTTAAGCAAACCTTAGTTTTTCATGTCCATACCTTAAATTATCATACTTAATCTATACCAATCAACTCATTCAATAATCCACTGTAATCTTTTCATTTAAACCATATATCTTTCCATATTACTCATCCAGCAATATTTCCTCTTTCTAGAAATCTAAACATAAGTTTATTAGAAAGAGGTTCAAATAATAGAGGAAAGATTACATACTTTAATCTAAATTCTGTTTTTAACTCATTTCCAACTTTATTCTTTTAGCCATTTCCTTATATGTCATACACATGTCAACAATTACACTTTTACTTATAAATTCCATATCATTTCTTTACATCACAATCACTTTTCAATTATCAACATTTTAAAATTTTACTTTCATATGAAACATCATTTACATACTATCATTTATCTCATGTAATCCAAATACATCACAATTCACATAATGCCACGTTTGAGACCAACCTAGATGTGAATGCATATGCATATATTACCAATTGCATTTCAAAACTCTTCTTTTTGATTCTCATTTAAATTTTTCAAAAATTTTCTTTTTAATTTCACTTAGGCCGAGAATTTCAAACCTAAGCTCTGATACCAAAATAATTGTAACACCCTGATACTCCATATAAGTACCATACATATACCTAGTATACATACAATACATATATGTAGTATCAGAACGTCACGTAAATTTTCAGTTTATTTACCTTTAACCGAATTCATAAAATTTTACATTACTTTGAAACACATTTATAAAATCATTGCTCTTATTAAAAATGCAACATAATTAAAATCATATATGTATGCATCACCTTCTAGTTGGTCTCGAGACACCCTTACTCTTCTCGTGGCACCACAGCTAAACTTCCAAATTAACCTCATAAATACCTGCGCGATTAAACATCCGCGCTAAGCCCGAGAGCTTAGTAGTACTAAATAAAACAATAATAAAATAAACTTTGCCAAAAGAATCATACCTTAAATTTTTAGCATTTAGTTTTATTGTTTTCTTACCACGTATTCCTTTCTCAATGCATTCTTCAGAAGTTCTCACTATCTTTGCAAATTTGATATATAATTACATGGAACATTCATAACACAATTCTTGCCCTTTCTATTTCATATATATATATATATATAACATACATCATTTTAACAAAACACCATTCAATGATCTATCCAAATTTTCATAATAGCAATTCTCACAAATTCCACCTTCATATACATTTTACACATCATACAACATGTTCATAAGCCCATATCTCAACAAAGTCCCTCAAAACACATTCCTCTTCAATACATCAATGCACATATTACAAAATCATACTTCATAACATCATTTTATTCACAATTCATCAAGCATGAATCACATTGACAACAAAGACAGACTTGGGCCCAAACAACATACTAATATGCCATTCAATTTTCAGAGTAATGCTTTGGTTTAATTATCACATTTATCATTATCATAGACCCAACTAGGCTTCAAGGATTAGGTTCAACCAAGCTTCAAGGGGAGCAAAGCATGCTAAGCTTCAACCCAACTTGGCTTCAAGAACCAATCCAACCTAGCTTCAAGGGTGGTAACATCTCAATTAGGCTTCAAGGATTTAATCCAACCTAACTTCAAGAGATTGTTACACTTCTTAGGCATGCCACCAACAACAAACTCTGAAAATGGAATAACACATTAGTCACACAACTCATTTATCAATTTTATTCTCAATTGAATTATCATAACCAATAACAATGGTTCACATTTTATTTGAATCATCATAGCCAATCACAATGGCTTCATCACATCACATTAAAATCACCATAGCCAATAACAATGGCTCACATCTCATTTGAATCATCATAGCCAATAACAATGGCTTCATATTTCATTTGATTTCAACTCACATTTCATCTGTCATCACAATATCACATATTTTATATTTCATGCTTCATCACAACATCACATCATTCATATAACACATTACAATTTACAAAGCATAGAACATAACATTATTCATATAGTATCATCAAATCATATTGATCAATTCATCACTCAAGTATACATGATCATTATATCTTCCACATTTCCTATACCATCATTGTTAGATACATCACACTTTACATTATTCATGGATTTATAATCTTCTATATACTTTTGGTTGGATCATTATTGTTTTAAGTGTGTTTAGGTACCAAAAGACCCTTTTAAAGATCCAACAATATAAGAAGAATATATAACAATGTAAGAAGGACAAAGAATAAAACATTACTTAACACATTTGAGGGACACGGGCAGCACACTTGAGGGACACGGCCAAGCTTGTGGCCGTGTCTCTCAACACAATTTTGGCAGTAGCGAACACGGGCATGGGACACGGCCAAGCTTGTGGCCGTGTCTCTCATCACAATTTCAAACAGACTCAGACACGGGCAGAGGACACGGCCGTGTCTCTCAACAAAAGTCAGGCAGTAGCAAACACATTCAAGGGACACGGCCAAGCTTGTGGCCGTGTCTCTCCAAAATCCATCCAACACGGCCAAGTTGCCCTAACTTGGCCGTGTCTCTCATAATTTGGCCGTGTCCTTCAAGAACTCAAAGACCAAACCATTTCCAAAATTCATACCACAACCCTTTTAATCATCATCTTTGTTCATATTTATCAATTCCATATCACTTTAACATTTATATAACTTCATTATATCACCATAACAATCAATATATATATACATCACTATAATCAATTACTCAAAATACCATTTCATTCATATCAAATCCTAACTCAACAATTCATCATCATCATCACAAATACCCCAAATTATCAACACTTAAATACCAAATCAACACAATTACATACTTCAATCTTTCATTTCCATCATCTTAAACACCAACCATACCTCAATCCAAAGAAACCCAAAACAAGAAGATAAAAACATATATATACATAATCAATAAAATCAACTCAAGAGAGAAGTACTTACCTTAATAGCTTGCCAAATCTTCAATATCCATTTGCAAGCCTCTTGATAACCTTAGTCTTTGGTGTAATTAGAAGTAAAATCCCCTTTCTCTCTCTAGCTTCTCTCTCTCTCTCTCTCTCTCTCGTTTACTAAGAAGAAGGAGACGAAGGAGAAGAAGAAAGAACGTTCTCGTTCTTTCCTTCATCCTTATCATATATATATATATATAATAATAATAATAATAATAATAATGCAATTAAATCTCCTCCACACAAACTTCTTTTTGCTTTCCTCTTTATTTTCCTTTTTGTCCTTATTATCATTATTATTATTATTAACTAATCATACAAATATATATATATACAACTCACTTTTCCTACACCATTTTATACCTCATATATATGTTACATTTTATAATTCCCATATCTTCTCTTCACTTCTTTTCTCTTACCCTTCAATACACACATTGAATCCAAATACAACAATAATCCCAACACTTTTAGGGTATATTTTAGGATATTACACTGTCTCTCTCAAGCTCACGTCTAAGAGAACAAAGAAGAAGAAGATGAAGCAAATTTCAACTTCTCTTCCTTTACATCCTTATCTATATATCTATATATTAATTATTCTTTTATATGTGTTGTACATGTTTGGTATATATATGTCATAATTACTTCAAATATATTTTAAATATAGATTTCACTTAAAATCCTTTCATTTTCCATTCTAACCATTTATTTAATTTATACAAATTTAATTTATTTTGTTTAATATTCAAAAATTAGGGGTATTACAATTAGTCAATTCTTAAAGGACAACGAGTGAAAATTACTTTGAATGCATTTGATAAATTGAAAAGACAACTAATGGACAAAAAATAGACATTGAGGGGGGCCTTGATAATTTCAATTTTACTTACAATACATTTATTATATATATTATTTTTTTAAAACAAATAAATTTTGGCCCCTCAGTGAGCTTCTAATCCTGAATGATCCTTTCTAAAAATGATATTTACTATCTTAACACTGTTAGTTTCTTGACCTCAGGTATCCAATAGGCTAAGGCCTATGAGAATGGAGTTGCCACTCGGCTTTGGAATGGGAAAAATTGATAGAGGTAGTGTTTTATTAGTTTTTGTTATAGATTTGTGTCCTATTTATTATGATAATTATTGTTTTATTTAGGTATTTTGTTAGTTTAATTCGGTTATTTAGTGTTTTTGTTAATTTTGGTAGTTTTAGTTTATTTCAGTGTTTATGTCGTTTTTGATCTAGTTTTTAGTATGGTGTTTATGTTTATGTTGGTTATTGTTTATTTACTTTTTGTTTAAAGTTTTATTTTAGGTTAAAAAGCCAAGGAACCAAGACTGAAGGAAAAATGGACAGTAGCCGACACAGGCAGAGGACACGGCCAAGTCACTGGCCATGGCCCATACCAAGTTAAAGAAGAAGAGCAAGTCAGAGAGAGGGACACACTCAAGGGACACGGCCAAGTCAGTGGCCGTGTCCCTCCAAAAGAGCTCCAACACGGCCAAGTCACTCCAACTTGGCCGTGTCTCACTTAGTTCCAAAGGCAAAGAAGAAGCAACTCACACAGAAGCAAACACAGGCAAAGGACACGGCCAAGTCACTGGCCTTGTCCCTCCAAAAAGGTCCAACACGGCCGTGTCTTCTTCAAGACTTGGCCGTGTCACTCAACCAAAGAAGAAAAGAAGGAAAGCAAGCAGAAGTGAACACATGCAAGGGACACGGCCAAGTCACTGGCCGTGTCCCTCCAAAGACCACCAACACGGCCAAGTCTCATCCAACTTGGCCGTGTCTCTCATGAACCAAAGCCGTAGCGGATTTTTAAAGCGGAAAATTCGTATAAAAGAAAAAAAGAGAAGCTAGGGTTTGGGGTGTTGCGATTTTGAGCGGAGATTGAGCCGTCAAAGAGAATAACTTAGGGTTTTATATTTGTTTTCTTTGATTTTGATTATACTTTGATTAAACTAGCTTAGATTAGATTGTTCTAGCCATTGATACATCCTTCTTGCAAGATTTTAACAAGAGATTCTTCATAAGCTTCAAGGAGTTTGTAATTTGGTTTTGTTCTTGAACTTTATCTCTTTATTTTCATTGAAATTGTATTTATGGATATTATCATGTCTGAATTGATTTCTTTGAATATTAATGAGATGAGTATGTTTGATAGCATTATGAACTAATTTGATCTAGTCTAGGGTTTGTATGGATCTGCTATGATTGTATGAATTGGTTATTCTCTTAGCTAATAATTTCTTTAGCCTTTATTGAATGAAATATTGTTAATATATAATTGATTGGCCACCAATTATGTGTTTTAGGTATTAGATGATGGATTGAGAGATGAAGTCTAATGCTGGAACAATTCAATTAAGGACTTAGGTGAATTAGAGATATAACCTATTAAAAAGATTATTTCAATTATAACAAGATTAGTTGAAGGAGGTTTGAATGCGAGAGCTTATTTTCTTGACTTGATTAATTGAGTTGTTTGAGATTTAATCTTTGAAATTAAATTAGTTAAGAGGAATAACCATTCATTCATACATATAAGTAGTAGAGAAGTACAAACCCTAGACCTTTCTATCAAGTGAATCAAAATATCAGCTTAATTTACTTTTATTCATTTTTAAACTTCAATCAATCTTTTTCATTAGTTAACAATTTAAAATTTCTTCATTACTTGTTATTCATAATCTGATAATCAATTAGCCACTTTAGCTTCCTTGTGAGATGAACTTGGGGTGATCACCTTTGCTACAGTTACCTCGTATACTTGTGAGTGACGCTTTGTGGTAGAGTTAATTCGAGCGCAACAAGTTTTGGCGCCGCTGCCGGGGAGGCTAATTGGCGTAATTGTTTATTAGTTTTAGAAATTTTAGATTATTTTTCATTGTTTACTTTTGATTTTATTTTTCTTTTGTTTTTAATAATTTTTTTTTCTAGAAATTCTTGTTTATGCAAGGTAAGAGATCACTTGGAGGAGAGCTATACCCCGTCATTCCAAAAATTCAGAGAGTAAAAAGGAGCAGGGAAGAGTTTGAACTGTACACAGGATTTGATACTACAGAGGAGGACACTTCTAATTTTTGAGTCAGAATCTGAACAATCTGTTAAAATGGCTGAAGAAAGGCAAAGAACGATGAGAGACTTTGCTAGACCTGTCATTGGAACTTCCACCTCTTGCATAAGACTGACAGATGCAGCAAGAAATTATGAGTTAAAGAACATTCACTACAACATGTTGCCATCATTCTATGGAGTTCCAAATGAAGATCCTCTGAACTTTATTCGGGATTTTTATTCTACCCTCAACACTTTTCCTTTGGGAGGACTAACAGAAGATCAGTTGAGGATGAGATGTTTCCCTTATACTTTGAAGGATAGGGCAAAGAGCTGGCTTATAATGTTGCCCAAAAACTCACTGACAACTTGGGAGCAAGTTTATAATAAGTTCATGGGCAAGTTCTATTCACATCAAAAGACAGCTGAGTTGAGAGGGAAGATTGCTACATTCTCTCAATTTGAAGGAGAGCCATTTCATGAGGCTTAGGACAGATTTAAGATGCTATTAATCCAGTGTCTGCATCATCACTACCCACTTCAACTTCTTAATCAATTTTTCTATGATGGTCTAACCCAGCAATTTCAGAACACTGTTGACAATGCAGCTGGGGGAGCCATGGGAGAAAAGATAGCTAATGAGACTTATGAGATCTTTGAGATGTTGGGAGCTAATTCTCAACAAAAGAGTGTAAGGGGAAGAAGTAAAGGGGTGAATCAATTGGAAGCCAATAGTGAAATGGTTAGTCAAATAGCTGAATTGACAAGACAGGTGCAGATGCTGAACATGAAGAACAATATTTCTTCATCTACTCAAGAAGTGTGTGGAATCTGTGGGACATTTGGGCATGGAGCAAATATATGCCCCTCTGCATATGAGTCTTTTGGTAATGAAGCTGAGCAAGTCAATGCTATGGGGGATTTCAACCAAGGGCCCGGAATGATCCTTACTCCAATTCTTATAATCCTGGTTGGAGGAATCACCCAAATTTTTCCTGGACAACAAATAATGCTCAACAGCCTTTCCATTTGCTCCAGAGACAGAACCAACAGCAGGGTCAATCCTCCAATCAAGGGCAGCCTAAGAGAGAGAGTTTGGAAGAAAGTTTGCAGGCTTTTATCCAAGTCAGTGCTAAAAATCAAGAGATGAACAACAAGAGGCTGGATTCACTAGAAGCATCTTTTAAGAAGGTGGAGACTCAAGTGGGGCAACTTGCTCAACAAATGCAGATTCAACAAAAGGGGAAGTTCCCAAGTCAACCTGAGCAGGCACAATCAGTGACTGTTCTTAGAAGTGGCAAGGTAATTAACAATAATGTTGAAAATAATTCTGTGAATGCAGGTGAGCAAGAGAATAAAAAGGAAGGAGAACCAGAGAACAAAGGTGCTGAAGAAAGATCAATGGAGAAGTCCCCCATAGCATATTTGCACAAGGCAAGCAATCCATAACGGCCACCTATACCATTCCCTAGCAGGTTGAAGGATGATAAAAAAGATAATCAATTTTCAGATATCTTCAACATGCTGTCTAAGGTAAGTATTAACTTACCCTTACTTGAAGCAATTAAGAACATGCCGGCTTATGCTAAATTCTTCGAGGAACTAAATACCAAGAAAAAGAGGTATGAGCCGAATGAAAAGGTGATAGTTTCTGAGGTAGCTAGTGCTGTTTTGCAGCATAAACTACCTCCCAAGCTAAAGGATCCTGGTAGTTTTATCATTCTAATTACTATGGGGAATGGAAAGGGTACTGATGGCATGTGTGATTTAGGAGCCAGTGTGAATTTAATGTCTTATTCTGTGTACCTTGAATTAGAATTAGGGGAACTTAAACCAACAAAAATGGTGTTGCAATTAGCTGATAGATCTCTTAGATTCCTGAAAGGGGTTATAGAAGATGTGTTAGTTAAAGTTGGTGGTTTGATAGTACCTGTGGATTTCATTGTTCTTGACATGGAAGTAAGTAATTCTTCACCATCTGCACACACCATTCTGATGGGTAGGCCTTTTATGGCGACTACCAACACTTTGATAGATGTTAAAAATGGTAAATTATCAATGACTGTTTTGGGACAAACTGTTGAATTTTCTATTTTTAACACTTCTCCTATTCCTACAACTACTTTATATGAGGATTGTTCTTTCATTGATTGTGTTGATGCAGTTGTTTCAGATGTTTTCTTGCAGATAGGTTCCTCTGATAAATTGGAGCTGGCATTGGCCTTAGAGAGTGATGTGGATATTTTTGATGCAGAAATAGCCAGTTGCCTTGAGACTTTAAAGGGTGCTAAAATAGAGGAGCTTAAGGAGGACCCAGTTTTTGAACTTTCCCCCATTCAAAAAGAAGAGAAGAACCCTTCACTTGAGTTAGAGCTGAAAGACTAACCTAAGAATCTGAAATATGTGTTTTTAGGAGATCACAATACCTTACTTGTGAAAATATCTAGTGAACTTAGTGAAGAAGAGGAGATGAGGTGAGTGAGTGAGCTTAAAAGATTGAAAAAAGCAATAGGATGGGGATTGAGTGACATCAAGGGTATTAGCCCTTCAATGTGCATGCATAGAATAACTTTAGAAGAGGGAGCTAAACCTGTAAGGGAGACCCAAAGGCGACTTAACCCAAATATGAGTGAAGTGGTTAGGAAGGAAGTGCTCAAATTGCTGGATGAAGGAATAATTTACCCAATAGCTAATAGTGAGTGGGTGAGCCCAGTACATGTAGTTCCTAAGAAATCTGGAATCACTGTGGTGAAAAATGAGAATAATGAAATGGTTCCTACTAGGACTACTACTGGGTGGAGAATGTGCATTGATTATAGGAAGTTGAATAATGCTACAAAGAAAGATCATTTCCCTCTTCCTTTTATTGATCAAATGTTAGATAAACTTTCTAGACACTCACATTATTATTTTCTGGATGGCCTTTCAGGTTACTATCAGGTGCCAATATCTCCGGAGGATCAGTCCAAGACTACCTTTACTTGCCCTTTTGGGACTTATGCATTTCGACGTATGCCCTTTGGCTTGTGCAATGCACCTGCAACTTTTCAGAGATGCATGATGTCTGTCTTCTCTGACATGATAGATGATTTTATTGAGGTATTTATGGATGACTTTTCTGTTTTTGGTAATTCTTTTGATAATTGCCTCAATAAACTTGTTCGTGTGCTTGAGAGATGCATTGAATGTAACCTCACATTAAGTTGGGAAAAGAGTCATTTTATGGTTACTCAGGGCATTGTCTTAGGTCATGTGGTGTCCAGTAAAGGGATTGAGGTAGATAAGGCTAAAGTTGAATTGATTGCTAAGTTACCCCCACCTACCTCTGTTAAGGGAATAAGAAGTTTTCTAGGGCATGCAGGATTTTACAGGAGGTTTATTAATGATTTTTCCAAAATAAGCCAACCATTGTACCATTTGTTGGGGAAAGATGTTCCATTTGAATTTATAGCACAATGCATGCAAGCTTTTAATTCCCTTAAAGAAAAATTGACTAGTGCACCAGTAATTGTAGCTCCTATTTGGTCTTTACCTTTTGAAATCATGTGTGATGCCTCTAATCATGCAGTAGGAGTTGTTCTTGGGCAAAGGGTTGATAAATACTTGAGAGTAATATATTATGCTAGCTTGACCCTGAATAGTGCACAAATGAACTACACCACAACTGAAAAGGAAATGTTAGCTGTTGTTTTTGCTTTAGATAAGTTTAGAGCATATTTAATTGGGTCGAAAATTATTGTGCATTCTGATCATGCAGCTATAAAATATCTTTTAACAAAACAACATGCTAAACCGCGCTTAATTAGATGGGTGTTGTTATTGCAAGAATTTGATTTCCAAATCAAAGATACTAAGGGTAGTGAGAATGTGGTAGCTGATCATTTGTCTAGATTACCCTTCTTTAGTGAAAATCTTGCATCTGATAGCATTCATAAAAATTTAGAAGCATTTCCTGATGAGCAGCTTTTTGTGGTATTAGATGCACCTTGGTTTGCAGATATTGCTAACTATCTTGCTTGTGGTATATTGCGTACTAGCATGTCATTTCAGGAAAAGAAAAGGTTTTTACACTTGAGTAAGTTTTATTTTTGGGATGAACCTTATCTATTCCGGATATGCAAAGATGAGATAGTTCACAAGTGTGTATCTGAGGAAGAACAACTGAGTGTTCTTCAATTTTGTCATGACCTTCACTGTGGGGGTCATTTTGGAGGAAGAAAGACTGCAGAAAAGGTGCTTCAAAGTGGTTTTTACTGGCCTACCTTATTTAAAGATGCTCAAGAGTATTGTAAGCACTGTGATCGTTGCCAAAGAGTAGGTAACATTGGGAGGAGGAATGAAATGCCCCTTCAATCATATATTGTTGTTGAACTGTTTGATGTGTGGGGAATTGACTTCATGGGTCCTTTCCCCAAGTCCTTTGGTTATGAATATATTTTAGTTGCTATTGATTATGTTTCCAAATGGGTGGAGGCAATCCCCACCCGTACTAATGATGCTAATGTGGTTGTTAAATTTGTGAAGGAAAACATTCTTAGCAGATTTGGCACACCAAGAGTGATAGTTGGTGATGGGGGAAGTCATTTTTTCAATAGGCTTTTTGAGAAGTTAATGCACAAATCTGGTGTGAAGCACAAGGTGGCAACCCCATACCATCCACAGACTTCTGGGCAAGTTGAAACATCAAACAAGCAGTTAAAAGGAATTCAGGAGAAAACAGTCAACACATCAAGGAAGGATTGGGCAAACAGATTGCATGATGCACTATGGGCATATCGGACTACTTTCAAGACTCCTCTTGGTATGAGTCCATACCGATTGGTGTTTGGAAAAGCTTGTCACTTACCAGTGGAGTTGGAGCATAGAGCGTATTGGGCAATCAAGACTCTGAATTTGGACTTGGACAAAGCAAAGAGAGAACGATTCCTGCAAATTTCAAAGTTAGATGAGCTGAGAAATGAGGCGTATGAGAGCTCAAGAATTTACAAGGATCACACTAAAGCACTTCATGATAGAATTATAGTGCGAAAGACATTGAGTCCATGTATGAAAGTTTTACTTTTTAACTCTCGACTCCGTCTTTTTCTAGGTAAACTCAAGTCTCGATGGAGTGGTCCTTTCGAGATAACTCAGGTGTATCCTTCTGGTGCCATTGAATTGCTTAACTCTAAAACAAGTGAGACTTTTAAAGTGAATGGATAGAGAGTTAAACCATACAATGAAGGATTTCAAGAAGTGAGGGTCATTGACAGCACTTTGATCCATGATCCCTAGGCTTTGCATGATGTCCATCTATATGACATTAAAGAAGGGCTAAATGGGAGGCAACCCATCGGTTTGCATTTATTCTTTATAGTTGTAATTTTAAATTTAGCATGTTTAGATTTTATGTTTAGTCTAAATAAATGGAATGGGTGCTTTGATCGGTTTTTATTTTTCTAATGTGTTTCAGGGTTGATCGAAGAAGAGGTTTGCAATTTCTTTGATATTTGGTGATATGTAGATTAAAAAAAAAGTTGAAAGTGGCAGAAGGAAACACGGCCAAAGGACTTGGTCGTGTCCCTTGGCTGTGTCACATAGGACACGGCCAAGCCTCATCAATTGTCAATTCTTTCATTTTGTCACAGTGAGAGACACGGCCAAGGGACTTGGCCGTGTCCCTTGGCCGTGTCACTTGAACACGGCCAAGCTTCACTAAATGCTCTTTGTTTTTTAATTTTGCACCTTTCCTTCCAGTAGCAGACACGCCCATGGGACACGGCCAAGTCACTGGCCGTACCCCTCAAAAAAACACATGACACGGCCATGTTGCCCTCAACTTGGCCATGTCTCTCACTTTTTCACTTTAAAAACATGATTTTTTGCCCAGATTGCCATTAAACCCTTAAGTTTTCTTTCGTATCTCTCTCTCGCTCTTTCGTTTTCTCTCTCACCAAACCACCATTCTTTGTGATTCCAAGCTCCAAATCCTCCATTAAACCTCAAATCTCTTCACCAAAACTAGAAATAATCAATTAAAACTTCTTCTTTGCTCATAAAAGTTTGATTTAATCAAGTTTTGGTGTTAAATTTTTCAGATTTCTCAAGATGCCAAGAACAAAGATAGTCTCACACCACAAGAAGAAGAGGCCTACAACTGAAGGAGCTTCTTCCTCTTCATCAATTTCATCTTTGAAGAGAGCAAATCTTTTGGCTCGGGGTTTTTTCCCGACGAGGTATGTTAATGATGAATCTCTTGATGCTCTGCAAATTAGGACTAATTTTTATCGATATGTGTAATTCCTTGGGTGGGAGAATCTAGTCTCCTTGCGACCTTTGTAGTTTGAGGAGCTGACTTTGGAATTTCTGACATCTCTTAAGGTTGAAAGAGATGATAAAAAAATCTGCACTAGAATGAGTTTTAAATTGCTGGGTAAATAATTTGTGCTTAATATTGAACAATTGAATGATATATATGGTTTCCATCAACATGGGGAGAGGTCGGTACCTAAAGAATTTAAACAACAATTTGCTTGGGGAGTATTAGGCTTGAGGACCTATGTGGCCAAATAGGCCAAAGCATCTAGATTAAGAAATTCCGCTTTGAGGTATTTTCATCGGTTTATGTCTTGCGGATTCTTTGCTAGGAAGGAAAGCCCAGGTGTGGTGGAATTGAGTGACTTATTTTTCCTGGATTGTGCTTTGAATGCAATGCCTATTAGTGCCGGCTATTGGTTAGCCGATATTTTTGATACTGTGGCTAATAAAAGGAGGGGGGCAATTTGTGTTGGAGGTTTGATTACCACTTAGCAGTAGCCCTTCTTGAAAATTTTAACCCGAGTACCAGTCGCATGACTAGAATTTTGGGTAATGACTCTTTGGATTAGCTACACTTGAGAAGATGCACATGGTGGTGCATAGGAGAGGGGCTTATATGATGGTTTCAGCTGAGCCAGCAGCACCATAGGACAGGCAGAAGAGGGCACGGGTCCAAGAGGAGTCCGACTCGGATTCTCTAGATCTAGATGAGGATGCTCCGGTCTCAGAAACTCAAGAGGTACTTATTAGGATTAAGGCCCTAGAGGGCAAGGTAGATAGATTGGAGGGCAAGGTGGACCATAACCATGCTGAGGTCTTGCAGCAGTTGGAACAGATTAATAGCAACCTTACGAAGATCTTGAGTCTCCATCCCTCGGCTGCATCATCTTCACACCCGCCTTTCCATAGATTTTGAGTTCCTTGCTTTATTTTATTTAGTGTATTTTTGTTATTATTTTTTGTTTTTGTTTTTCATGTTAACATTTTATATTTGGATATTTTATTTTCATATATTGTACTTTTATTTTTGAACTTTTGTGTTTGTGATGAAAAGTTAGGGTTTTGCTTCACCAGGGTACGATGGAAGACATGTTGTCCTTTAACTCTTTTTCTTTATTATTCTTGTTTTCCATTGAGGACAATGTAAATTCTAAAGTGTGGGGTAATCTTTAAACTTTTCTTTAATTTTTGTTTTGTTTTGTTTATTGTGTTTGTTGTGCATGGCATAATTATTGAAATCTTATTGATCTTTTATGTGATTTTAGCATTATAGTTGAGACTTTAGTATCAGCATAGAGATTAGCATTTGAATTCATTCAGGATCAATTTTCACATTCTGCAATTTATGACATATAAATCTTTGAGAACCCACCTATGTGAGTTTTGAGCCTTATAATTTGATATTATTATCAGTTGATTTTCTTTTCTTAAGTGTGCACCTTCATGATTTTGCATCTCTAGAGTTTGCTTTTGCATACTAATTGAACTCACATTATGATTTAATCTCAAGTTTTAAAATGATGAAGGCAAATTAGGTTAGCCCTTTAGCTTAAAAAGACCTCCTTTAATATTTAATTCCTTAGTGAGCCAAGTTGAGCCTTTGACCTTTTCTTGTTTGATCAACACAATTCTCAACTTAACATGTTCTTATTATCATCATACCTACATTAAGGAATGGAGTTTTATGATATGACAATAGGGTGGTTTATTTCAAAGTGTGGGGTAAGCAAGTATTAAAAAAAATGGTATTTCTATTTGGGGTTGAAATGCATACTTTGCACATTGTATTGGATTAAGAGTTGATTATTCTTTTCCTCTACATTTTAAGCTAGATGTTCCATGAAAGTTTATATTTTGTATATATATATATATAAATGATAAAAATAAAAAAAAAGAAGAAAAAGTGAAAATAAAAAAAAGAGATATATATATATACAAAATCCATATATTTTCTAGCATTGGAAGAATGTTGATTCGTTATTTTTCTTGAAGTATGCAAGTATGTGAAGTATTAATGGATTGTGAGTATGCCATTTGAGGGAGTTATGAATTTCTTAGCAAGAGTATTGTCTAAATTAGATACTCCATTTCTTGATGCTCCAGCTTAAATGTCTTTTCTCACACCTTTACCTTAGCCCCATTACATCCAAATGAAAGACCTTCAGATTATTTCTTGAGAAAATCAGTGAGGGAGATTGGATAATTAAGCAAGTTTATGGTAGTATGCAGTCATGAGTGGTTTGAGTGATTAACGTTGAAATCGAGTGAAACACTTACAAGAGAGATAAGGTTTGTATGTCTGGATTAATGAATGCGTTAAGAAAATCTTGATTGAAGGAAATTACAAATATTTATGGTTGAGTCTTAAAGTATTTCATCTTATATGTTGGAATTATAGTTAGGGTTATTTGAGTTTTTAATTTATGCCATGTGAATTTGCTTGAGGACAAGCAAAGTTTTAAGTGTGGGGTAGTTGTTTTATTAGTTTTTGTTATAGATTTGTGTCCTGTTTAACTCTGCCTGCGAGTATCGTAGCCGGTCCCAAGCCCGGATAAAGGAGGAGGGTTGCGGTAGGTTGGCGGCCAGTGTAAAAATTTTGCCAAACTTTCTATGGATTCTCAAAACTATCATTATACCGTTGGGACGTGCTCACCTAGGCACGCGCTACATCGGCACCCGGGTGTAGTGTTAAATGAGCAAGGGGTTCCATCACATCGACGCCTGGGTGTGGTGGAGTATGAGCAAAGGTTCCCATGCCATGGACGGGTATGGGTAAAGAAGTTAGTCCCGCCATATCAGCGCCCGGATGTGGTGTCAGACAGGAAAGGGCTACCGTATTATGGACGAATGCGGCTAAAGAAGCAAGTCCAAGGGAGCCGATTAAGATTAGGTAGTTGGAATATTGGCACTTTGACTGGGAAGTCTATAGAGCTTGTGGATACTTTGAAAAGAAGGAAGGTTAGTATTGCTTGTTTGTAGGAAACCAGGTGGAAGGGAAATAAAGCAAAAGAGATTGGTAACTCAGGATATAAGCTGTGGTATTGTGGCTTGGATAAGAATAGGAATGGTGTGGGCATTATTATTGAGCCTACGCTTAAAGACAAGGTGGTGGAAGTGAAGAGAAAGGGAGACAGGATTATCTCTTTGAGGCTTGTTTTGGGAGATGACACTATTAATGTTATTTGTGCTTATGCTCCCCAAGTAGGTTTGGACGGAGCATCCAAGGTTCAGTTCTGGGAAGATATGGATGATATCATGCAAGGTATTCCGGATAATCAGCAAATCTTCATTGGTGGGGACCTTAACGGGCATGTTGGTAAGGACAGTAATGGTTATGACAGGGTCCATGGGGGTTATGGTTTTGGCAACAGGAATGAGGAGGGAAAGAGCATTTTGGATTTTGCGGTGGCTTATGATCTAGTGCTGGCGAATACCTGCTTTGAAAAGAGGGGGTCACACTTGATTACCTTTAAGAGTGGACGAACCCAAAGTCAAATAGACTTCATACTTACTCGAAGACGGGACAAAAGTAAGTGTAAGGATTGCAAGGTCATTCCGGGTGAAGCATTGACGGCGCAACATCGTATTGTGGTTTTAGATGTTAAGAATAAAAGTAGCTGGAGGAATGATAAGAAAATATTGGAACCAAGGATAAGATGGTGGAAATTGAAAGACCTAGCTCAAGGTACCTTTAAGGAGGAGTTACTAAAGGAAGAAATTTGGAACCTTGAGGCTAGTGCAGAGGACTTGTGGACAAAAATGGAAGGTGGCATTAAGAAAGCAGATAGTAAATTGCTTGGGATCTCTAAAGGGGCAGGGCCTTGACTGCACGATACATGGTGGTGGGATGAGGAGGTTCAAAAGGCTATTAAGGCTAAGAGGGAACTGTATAAAAAGTTACCGAATGCGGTTAATAGCGAGGCCTTTGAGGAATATAAGAGGGCTAAGAAAGAGGCAAAGAAGGCTGTTAGTGTAGCTCGTGGCAGAGCCTTAGAAGGGATTTATCAAAAGTTAGGTACTAAAGAGGGAGAAATGGGCATTTATAAGATTGCAAGGATGAGAGAAAGGAAAAGCAGAGATTTAAGCCAAGTCAAATGTATAAAGGACGAAGATCAACGGGTGTTGACAGGAGATGTTGAGATTAAGGAGAGGTGGAAGGCTTATTTTGAGCAGTTATTCAACCCTGAACATGAACAAGATTTTCAAGGTCTTCATGCAACAAATGATTATATCAGCTGGTCTAGGAGGATCTTGCATAGTGAAGTAAGAGAAGCCTTGAAGTATATGAAAGTTGGTAAAGCTTGTGGCCCGGATGGTATTCCTATAGAGGTTTGGAAGAACCTTGGAGAGGTAGGAGTTGCCTGGTTAACTAAACTCTTTAATGCTATTGTGAAAGGACGTAAGATGCCGAATGCCTGGAGGAAGAGTATCATGGTACCCATATATAAAAATAAGGGAGACATTCAATGCTGTACAAATTATCGGGGTATCAAACTTATGAGCCATACTATGAAATTATGGGAAAGGATTATTGAACACAGATTGAGGAAGCTTACAAGAGTTTCGGAGAATCAGTTTGGGTTTATGCTAGGGAGATCTACCATGGAGGCTATTTCTCTTCTAAGAAGACTAATGGAATTGTATCAAGAGAAGAAGAAAGATCTCCACATGGTATTTATTGACTTGGAGAAAGCCTATGATAGAGTACCAAGAGAAGTGTTATGGTGGGTTTTGAAGAGGAAAGGAGTCAATGGCAAATATATCAACATCATCAAGGACATGTGTTGTCCCAAGATGGCAACCAAGAGGGGGGGGTGAATTGGTTTCCTCACGAAATGATGGCAAATTAAAAAACTCAACAAACACAAATGCGGAATAGAAAGTTGGTTGAGTAATGAAAGAAAGAAAGAACACACAAGATTTATAGTGGTTCGGATTTACCTCAATCCTACATCCACTTCCTTAACAACTTGTTAAGGTTCCACTATTCTTTGAAGTTTTTACAAGCTCACTTCCAACTTTGGTGTTTTCACAAGTTCACACCTAACTTCACAAGTGTTTTTCTAAGGCTCACACTTACAACCCAATCAAGAGTTTTACAAGGCTCACTCTCACAACCCAAGTGTTTCCCAAGCTTACACTCAAACTTATACAATGGTGTTTTCAATGATCACACCTAACATTCATTACAATTTAATTGTAAGTTTAAGTAAAAGAAAATTTGTTGCTTGGCTATGAAAATCTGATTTCTTGATTGTTCTTTTCACTTCACTGTGTGTTTTCTCATAGAGACATTGTATTTATAGCCAATGTGGTCTTACTAGCCGTTATTGAAGTTTTGAATAAAGTCTTGGCAGAATAGACCTTCTTTACTTAAACTGTCCGAAGCACTTCGCGGTCGCCCTTCATGCAAGGATGGTCGCGCTCATGCTTCTCGCGGTCGTCCTTTAACAAGGGACGGTCGCTGCTTTTGAAAAAGCTACAACGGTCGAATTTTAGTGCTCTGCAGCTGGAATCTTGTCCATGCTGTGTTTGTCGGACCGTTTCTTGCCCATGCTTTGTTTGTCGGGACGGTCGCGCCAAGCAGAGGTGCGGTCGCCCTTTTTGAATCTTCAAGTGGGTTTACAACGGTCATATTACGTGTCATTCTCTGACAGAGCAAAACTGAATGTCCGCCATAATTTGAATCTCGCGGTCGCCCTATGCAGAATCTCGCAATCGAACTCACAGTTTCGCGTCGAACTTCTGGACGCACCTGTGGACGCGAACACTACTGTCTCTTTGAGCAATTTCTTCTTGAATTGTTGGGCGGTCGCGATTCTTAATGGGCGGTCGCTAAATTGATTAGCGAGGTCGAATCATTCACCGTTCTTGTCACCACGAACCTTACTGTGATTGTAATGATTTAAGTTCCTTGAGTAGCGGTCGGGCAAGTATTTTGGACGGCCGCCATTCTTGAGGCGCGGTCGCGACTGAGGTCGAACTTCTGACCGCGAAACCTACTGTGATAAGGTTTCATTCTGTAATTGCATGTAGCGGTCGTATTCTGGTCTGGTGCGACCGCTAGAATTATTCTGTCTTGCTTTACTTAAGGCAACCTAATCCTGCAACAAGATTCTTAAACACAAGTTAAATAGATCATCCATTTGAGTTGTCAAGGATCAAAATAGAGATCTTTTGTCTAACAATCTCCCCCATTTTGACTTTGACAATTCAAATGGAATGATGAAAAAATAATAAGTCTAAAATGCTCCCCCTTGATTTATGCATAAGTCATGATTAAGAGCATTGTGATAATCTTGGTGCATTAGGTTATGTTTAAACAATTCATTGTACTATTTTCTCCCCCATTGTTTCTCCCCTATTATGTTTACTGAGTTTCATTCCATTATGTTGTTATTTTCTCATTCCATTATGTTGTTATTTTCTCCCCCATTGTCATAGGCAAAATAAATCAAATGTTTAAACAAATGTGTCTTCCATTGGATAAGATATTAAAAGCAACAATCAAAACAACAACAAATAAGGAAAAAAAATAACATTTGAAACAAACATGTTTATTAAGGATAGAGAAAAGTACAAAGGCAGAAAATAAAGCAATAATCATATGAAAATGCAAACAATAGAGACAAAAAGTTTTAAGCTATTCAGAGTCATCATCTACATCTAGTTCTTCTTCAACTAAAGGAGCTTTTCCTTTATCTTTAGGAGCAACAGAGGCAGAGCTAGTGCTGATGGACTCTTCTTCTTCAGGAATGCTTTGGGTATGATCACTTATATCCCAATCTTCAAGGTTGCACTGAGGCAAGTCCAATTTTCCTTGCATGTCATAGAGATCATGGTGCATATGAGATATAAGGTCAAATAGCTAGGCACCTAAACCTTATGAATGATTTGAACTTAGCTACCTTGAGAAACCCAAATAACGAAAATAGCCGTTCATGACTGTTGAAAGTCAAGATTTGCGACCTATCACACAGCCAACGGTTATAAATTTTCGAGCAGAGTGTACAGGGTGCGGTCGCACATTGAACAAGGTGCGATCGTGAAATGAGGTCTAGCGACCATTTTCAAGATAAGTACGCTCGCGAGAGAAGAAATTGTCTGTAACGGTCGAAACTATTCAAATTGGTGCGGCCGCGCACACAATTTTCTCGACCGCGCACAGAGTCATTAGTTTGAATGAAACTGTCAGACAAGATAGCGATCGCGAAAGGACTCTGGAGCGACCGCTAAAGACTTAAAAATTGAAAGATTCATGGAAAGATAGAAAATATTTCTAGAGTGTTAAGAACCATTAAATTCATGCACATAGAAACTTCATTGATAGGCAATTAATTCAAAGTATTTCCATCAATCATTCCTAAATTAAGTTTAATAAAATTAAGTCTATCTTCATTCAATGGTTTTGTAAAGACATCCGCAAGTTGATTTTGTGTTTCAATAAATTCTAGAATTATGTTCTGATTTTGCACATTTTCCCTCAAAAAATGATGTCTAATATCTATATGCTTGGATCTAGAATGTTGTATAGGATTCTTAGACAAATTGATAGCACTAGTGTTGTCACATTTAATGGAAATATTGTTAAAAACTTTACCATAGTCAAGCAATTGTTGTTTCATCCATAATACTTGTGTGCAACAAAAACAAGCTGCAACATATTCAGCTTCCGTTGTGGATAAAGCAACTGATGCTTGTTTCTTACTATGCCAAGAAACTAAACAATTACCAAGAAAGTGACAAGCTCCTGTTGTGCTTTTTCTATCTAAGATACTACCTGCATAATCTGCATATGAAAATCCTATAATATGAAATGATGTGTTCTTTGGATACCAAAGTCCTAATTGCATTGTACCACTTAAATATTTCAAGATTCTTTTAGTGGCATTCAAGTGTGATTCTTTAGGACAGGTTTGAAATCTAGCACATAGACATACACTGTACATTATATCAGGCCTAGATGTGGTTAAGTAAAGTAGTGATCCGATGATACCTCGATATTTCTTCTCATCTACTGCTTTACCATTGTCATCTTTACCTAATTTCAAGGATGTGCTCATGGGAGTTTTGCTAGTTTTGCAGCCATCCATTCCAAATTTCTTCATGAGTTCTCTTGTATATTTGGATTGGTTGATGAAGATCCCATCTTTACATTGCTTGACTTGCAATCCAAGGAAGAACTTGAGTTCACCCATCATGCTCATTTCAAATTCCCTGGTCATACAAGAAGCAAATTCTTTGCATAAGGCTTCATCAGTAGCTCCAAATATTATGTCATCCACATAAATTTGTACAATCAAAATGTTATGCTTATCCTTTTTAACAAAGAGAGTTGTGTCTACTTTTCCTTTTGCAAAACCATTTTCAAGCAAATATGCACTAAGTTTATCATACCATGCTCTAGGTGCTTGTTTCAATCCATATAAAGCTTTGGTAAGTTTGAAAACATGATCATGAAATTTGTAGTTTTCAAATCCAGGAGGTTGTTCAACATAAACTTCTTCATTTATGAGTCCGTTTAGAAATGCACTTTTAACATCCATTTGATAAAGCTTAAAATTCATATGACATGCAAAAGCAAGTAATATTCTAATAGCTTCTAATCTGGCTACAGGGGCAAAGGTTTCATCATAATCAATACCTTCTTCTTGATTATAACCTTTGGCTACCAATCTTGCTTTATTTCTAATAATGTGACCATTTTCATCAAGCTTATTCCTATAAACCCATTTGCATCCTATTATAGAATGATCTTTAGGTCTAGGAGTAAGTTGCCAAACATTATTTCTTTCAAATTGATTAAGTTCATCTTGCATTGCAGTTATCCAATTTTCATCATTTAAAGCTTCCTCAACAGTTTTTGGTTCAATTTGAGAAACAAAAGCAAAATTAACATCAACATGATTAATTTTAGATCTAGTGATTACTCCCTTAGATGTTTCTCCAATGATGAGTTCCTTTGGATGATCTTTCTTGTATTGCCAATCCTTAGGTAGATCCTGAGTCTTTTCTTCAAGTTGATTGATCTTTGGAGCATCAATAGATTCAAGAGGTTCAAGATTATCTGCAGGGTCATTAAAAGTAATACCTTTCTTTTGATCAAGTTTAGATGATTCATCAAATACAACATGCATTGATTCTTCTATTACTAGAGTTTTCATGTTAAATACTCTATATGCTTTGCTATATGATGAATATCCTAAGAATATGCCTTCATCTGATTTGGATGAAAATTTTCCAAGATTATCCTTGGTATTCAATATGAAGCATTTGCATCCGAATACTCTAAAATATCCAATTCTGGGTATTCTTCCATTCCATAGCTCATAAGAAGTTTTATTAGTTAAATGCCTTTTGTAAACACGATTTGCAATGTAGCAAGCTGTATTAACGGCTTCTGCCCAAAAATAAGATGGTAAATCATATTCATTGAGCATTGTTCTAGCCATTTCAATTAAAGTTCTATTTTTCCTTTCAACTACACCATTTTGCTGTGGAGTTCTAGGAGCAGAAAAATTATGTGAAATGCCAAGTTCATTGCAAAAGGTTTCAAAATTTTCATTTTCAAATTCTTTACCATGATCACTTCTAATAGATGTGATCACATATCCTTTTTCATTTTGAACTCTTTTTGCAAATGTTTTGAAGCAATTAAAGGCTTCATTCTTTTGAGCTAAGAAATTAACCCATGTGAATCTAGAGTAATCATCAACAAGAACAAATGCATATGATTTGCCTCCTAAGCTTGTAACTCTATTTGGTCCAAACAAGTCTAAATGAATGAGCTCTAAAGGTCTAGAGGTACTTATAATACTCTTTGATTTAAATGAGCTTTTATGTTGCTTACCATGTTGACAAGGTTCACAAATTCTGTCTTTATCATATTTTATCTTAGGTAAGCCATCAACTAAGTTCTCATTATAAATATATTTCAATTGATCCATACCAGCATGTCCTAGTCTTCTATGCCATAACCATGCATCATTATTAGTGGACATTAAACATGTATGATTTGAATGTATGCTGACATTGTAAGTGTTGTTTGTTCTAGTACCTTTAAATATGATAACATCATTTGAGTTTGTGATTTTGCATTCCTTGGAATCAAACTCGACAAAGTATGCTTTATCACAAAGTTGACTAACACTTAGCAAGTTATGTTTCAAACCATCAACAAGCCATACATCTTCAATTAAATCCTTACCAATAGAACCAATGGAGCCAACACCAAGAATTTTACCTTTAGCATTGTTTCCAAAAGTTACGTTACCTCCATGTTTGTAGGTAATACTTGTAAAGAGCTTTGCATTTCCAGTCATATGCCTTGAGCATCCACTATCCACAAGCCATGTGCTTTCATTAGTAGTAGATTTTAGGCATACCTGCAAAACAATTGTGATCATCTTCTTTTAGGTACCCACTTGAAGTTGGGTCCTTGATGGTTAGTAGAAAAAGTGCCTTCTAACTTGAGATGTGCCTTTCTTATATAACAAGAAAAATTTTTGTGTCCAAATTTCATGCAATATGTGCATTGCCATGGTATTCTATTCTTCTGCATTTTTCTTTTTGCATTATACATACAACTACAAGTATGTGATTTCTTTTGTGCAAATTTAGTGAACAACAATGCATAATTATTTTTGGCTTTATCTCCTAGTGAACCATAACTAGTTCTTTTAGACTTGGTGCAAGCATCTTTGATATGAACATCAGAAATTTTAGTTGTAGATGCTTTCATAAATGTTGGTTTGCTAGGTGCAATGTTGGTTGAGCCATTGAATCCTAATACATATTTCAAGGAAGGTGATCTTTGATTATTAATTAATGTGTTCAATGCTTCCTTTCCTTTATGAAATCTGGAAATTGATTCTTTTAGTTCTTTTAGTTCATGCTTCAATGTCTCATTCTCTTTAATCACTTTTTCTAAGTCATGTGAGCTTTTCTTTAATTCTCCTATTGTGTTCATCAAGTGTTCATTTGAGGTTTTCAATTCTAAGGTAGAATTCTTTAAGCATATATAATCTTTTTCTAACTTAGAGTTTTTCTCTTTGTAAAGCATCATTTTAGAATAATATTTTTCTATTTTAAAATTCATGTGCTCAATCAAATCACTATCATCTATATCATTTATATCATCATGTGCTACAAGATCAAAGGATTGAGTACTTACCTCATTGGAGTCATCTTCAATAGCCATGAGACATAGATTTGCAATTCCTTCTTCTTCTTCTTCCTCACTTGAAGAAGAGTCATCCCATGTGGCTTTGAGAGACTTTTTCTTTTCTTTATCCCATTTCCTTTTGTTCTTTAATTTGTAGCAATCCGATTTGATGTGACCAGTTTTTCCACATTCATAGCACTTTACCTCATTTTTCTTTTCTTTATCTTTGAAGGAGAATTTAGGAGGTGTACCTTTGTTTGCTTGTAATCTTTTCTTTCTTTTCCATTCATTGATTCTTTTTGAGAACATTGCCATTTCATCTTCATCATCAGTACCTTCATTGCTTGAGCTCTCAGCTTCTTTGATTGCTTTGAGTGCAATTGGTTTTCTCTTTTCTTTCTCACCTTGATCTTCTTCTTTTTCACTGTGCAGCTCAAAAGTGAGTAATTTACCAACTAGCTCGTCGGTTCTTAATGTGCTGAGATCATGAGCTTCTTCTATGGATGATACTTTGGATTCAAAGTTCTTTCTAGCTCTTAGGGCTCTCAAGATTTTACTGTTTACATCACCTTGATCATATACCTTGCCATACTTCTTTAGTTCATTGACAATAGCAAGCAAGCGATTTGTCATGTCGGTGACGTTTTCATTTGGTTTCATCTTGAATAGCTCATACTCATGAACATGCATTTGTTTTTTGGTGAATCTTACTTGAGTCGTACCTTCATGGTAGTTTTCAAGTGTTTTCCAAATGCAATGTGCACAAGTTAAATGTTGAACTCTTCCACCTTCTTCTCTTGAAATGGAGTTCATCAAGATGGAAGCAGCTCTATTGTTCTTGAATCGATCTCTGATATTGCTAGTTGACCATTGAGCTTTGGGAAGAGGAACTTGAATACCGTCAACTTCATGAGTAGGAGATTTCCACTCACTTTCCACGAAATCCCATAGTTCAATCCCTTCACTATCTAGAAACAAGTACATTTTGTGTTTCCAGTATGAGTAATCAGTTCCATCAAAATAGGGTCTAAGAATAGAGTTAAGATTTCCATGAGAGCTTGATGAAGAAGAAGTTGCCATAGTGGATCAGATTTCACAATTAAGTTTAAGAAATCTCAGGGCTCTGATACCAATTGTTGTCCCAAGATGGCAACCAAGAGGGGGGGGGGGGTGAATTGGTTTCCTCACGAAATGATGGCAAATTAAAAAACTCAACAAACACAAATGCGGAATAGAAAGTTGGTTGAGTAATGAAAGAAAGAAAGAAAGAACACACAAGATTTATAGTGGTTCGGATTTACCTCAATCCTACATCCACTTCCTTAACAACTTGTTAAGGTTCCACTATTCTTTGAAGTTTTTACAAGCTCACTTCCAACTTTGGTGTTTTCACAAGTTCACACCTAACTTCACAAGTGTTTTTCTAAGGCTCACACTTACAACCCAATCAAGAGTTTTACAAGGCTCACTCTCACAACCCAAGTGTTTCCGAAGCTTACACTCAAACTTATACAATGGTGTTTTCAATGATCACACCTAACATTCATTACAATTTAATTGTAAGTTTAAGTAAAAGAAAATTTGTTGCTTGGCTATGAAAATCTGATTTCTTGATTGTTCTTTTCACTTCACTGTGTGTTTTCTCATAGAGACATTGTATTTATAGCCAATGTGGTCTTACTAGCCGTTATTGAAGTTTTGAATAAAGTCTTGGCAGAATAGACCTTCTTTACTTAAACTGTCCGAAGCACTTCGCGGTCGCCCTTCATGCAAGGATGGTCGCGCTCATGCTTCTCGCGGTCGTCCTTTAACAAGGGACGGTCGCTGCTTTTGAAAAAGCTACAACGGTCGAATTTTAGTGCTCTGCAGCTGGAATCTTGTCCATGCTGTGTTTGTCGGACCGTTTCTTGCCCATGCTTTGTTTGTCGGGACGGTCGCGCCAAGCAGAGGTGCGGTCGCCCTTTTTGAATCTTCAAGTGGGTTTACAACGGTCATATTACGTGTCATCCTCTGACAGAGCAAAACTGAATGTCCGCCATAATTTGAATCTCACGGTGGCCCTATGCAGAATCTCGCGATCGAACTCACAGTTTCGCGTCGAACTTCTGGACGCACCTGTGGAAGCGAACACTACTGTCTCTTTGAGCAATTTCTTCTTGAATTGTTGGGCGGTCGCGATTCTGAATGGGCGGTCGCTAAATTGATTAGCGAGGTCGAATCATTCACCGTTCTTGTCACCGCGAACCTTACTGTGATTGTAATGATTTAAGTTCCTTGAGTAGCGGTCGGGCAAGTATTTTGGACGGCCGCCATTCTTGAGGCGCGGTCGCGACTGAGGTCGAACTTCTGACCGCGAAACCTACTGTGATAAGGTTTCATTCTGTAATTGCATGTAGCGGTCGTATTCTGGTCTGGTGCGACCGCTAGAATTGTTCTGTCTTGCTTTACTTAAGGCAACCTAATCCTGCAACAAGATTCTTAAACACAAGTTAAATAGATCATCCATTTGAGTTGTCAAGGATCAAAATAGAGATCTTTTGTCTAACAACATGTATGAGAATGCATCCACTAGTGTGAAAACACCTGGTGGAGACACTGAGGCTTTCCCTATTACTACCGGATTGCATCAAGGTTCGGCCATGAGTCCATATTTATTTACCCTGGTTATGGACGAGCTAACCAGAAGCATACAAGACGATGTTCCTTGGTGTATGTTGTTTGCTAATGACATTATTTTAATTGATGAGACTAGTGCTGGTGTAAACCGTAAGTTGGAAGTGTGGAGAAAAACCCTCGAGGACAAGGGTTTTAAGTTAAGTAGGAGTAAAACGGAATATATGCATTGTGAGTTCAGTCTAAGGAAGAAGCAGGAACATGAGGTTAAGTTGGATGGAGTTTTGGTTCCTAAAACCAAGCACTTCAAATATTTGGGTTCGGTGTTCCAGAATGATGGCCGTATAGATGAAGATGTGGCTCACAGAATACAGGTAGGGTGGTTGAAGTGGAAGGGTGCGACTGGGGTTCTATGTGATAAGAAAATACCTCTGAAAGTGAAAGGTAAATTCTATAGGACGGTTGTTAGACCTGCGATGCTCTATGGTAGTGAGTGTTGGGCACCAACGGGACAACATTTGCATAAGATGAGTGTGGCAGAAATGAGAATGCTAAGATGGATGTGTGGACATACCAGACTGGACAAAATTAAGAATGTTCATATTCGACAAAAAGTCCAAGTAGCGGACGTCGGAGATAAGGTGAGGGAAGGAAGACTTAGATGGTATGGGCATGTTTTAAGAAGACCTCCTAATGCTGCGGTTCGTAAGTGTGAGAATTTGTTGATTGAGGGGGCTAGAGGTCGTGGCAGACCTAGAACTGTGTGGAAGGAGGTGATAGCAAGAGACTTACGTGCCTTAGATCTTGATGCGGATTTGATTAATGACAGACTTGAATGGAGATGTAAAATCCGTGTCTTGGAAGGGGCCTAAGGCTGGAGTATCTTTTTTGGTGTCTTTTGAGCTTATTTTGTTGAGAATCCATACAGCCGACCCCAACTTGTTTGGGATTAAGGCTTAGTTGTTGTTGTTGTTGTTATTATGATAATTATTGTTTTATTTAGGTATTTTGTTAGTTTAAATCGGTTTATTTAGTGTTTTTGTTAATTTTGGTAGTTTTAGTTTATTTCAGTGTTTATGTCGTTTTTGATCTAGTTTTTAGTATGGTGTTTATGTTTTTGCTGGTTATTGTTTATTTACTTTTTATTTAAAGTTTGTTAGAAATTTTGTTTTAGGTTAAAAAGCCAAGGAACCAAGACTGAAGGAAAAATGGACAGTAGCTGACACAGGCAGAGGACACGGCCAAGTCACTGGCCGTGGCCCATACCAAGTTAAAGAGGAAGAGCAAGTCACAGAGAGGGACACACTCAAGGGACACGGCCAAGTCAGTGGCCGTGTCCCTCCAAAAGAGCTCCAACACGGCCAAGTCACTCCAACTTGGCCGTGTCTCACTTAGTTCCAAAGGCAAAGAAGAAGCAACTCACACAGAAGCAAACACAAGCAAGGGACACGGCCAAGTCACTGGCCGTGTCCCTCCAAAAAGGTCCAACGCGGCCGTGTCTTCTTCAAGACTTGGCCGTGTCACTCAACCAAAGAAGAAAAGAAGGAAAGCAAGCAGAAGTGAACACATGCAAGGGACACGGCCAAGTCATTGGCTGTGTCCCTCCAAAGACCACCAACACGGCCAAGTCTCATCCAACTTGGCCGTGTCTCTCATGAACCAAAGCCGTAGCGGATTTTTAAAGCGGAAAATTCGTATAAAAGAAAAAAAGAGAAGCTAAGGTTTGGGGTGTTGCGATTTTGAGCGGAGATTGAGCCGTCAAAGAGAATAACTTAGGGTTTTATATTTGTTTTCTTTGATTTTGATTATACTTTGATTAAACTAGCTTAGATTAGATTGTTCTAGCCATTGATACATCCTTCTTGCAAGATTTTAACAAGAGATTCTTCATAAGCTTCAAGGAGTTTGTAATTTGGTTTTGTTCTTGAACTTTATCTCTTTATTTTCATTGAAATTGTATTTATGGATATTATCATGTCTGAATTGATTTCTTTGAATATTAATGAGATGAGTATGTTTGATAGCATTATGAACTAATTTGATCTAGTCTAGGGTTTGTATGGATCTGCTATGATTGTATGAATTGGTTATTCTCTTAGCTAATAATTTCTTTAGCCTTTATTGAATGAAATATTGTTAATATATAATTGATTGGCCACCAATTATGTGTTTTAGGTATTAGATGATGGATTGAGAGATGAAGTCTAATGCTGGAACAATTCAATTAAGGACTTAGGTGAATTAGAGATATAACCTATTAAAAAGATTATTTCAATTATAACAAGATTAGTTGAAGGAGGTTTGAATGCGAGAGCTTATTTCCTTGACTTGATTAATTGAGTTGTTTGAGATTTAATCTTTGAAATTAAATTAGTTAAGAGGAATAACCATTCATTCATACATATAAGTAGTAGAGAAGTGCAAACCCTAGACCTTTCTATCAAGTGAATCAAAACATCAACTTAATTTACTTTTATTCGTTTTTAAACTTCAATCAATCTTTTTCATTAGTTAACAATTTAAATTTTCTTCATTACTTGTTATTCATAATCTGATAATCAATTAGCCACTTTAGCTTCCTTGTGAGACGATCTTGGGGTGATCACCTTTGCTACAGCTACCTCGTATACTTGCGAGTGACGCTTTGTGGTAGAGTTAATTCGAGCGCAACAGGTAGCATACTCTTGATTTCACGAGGAATCCCTAACCCCTCATTCTTGAGTTTAGAAAGTTAGGCATATATGAAAATAATAAAAAGAAAAGTGGTTCTTTTCATATCATTTGCATATGTTCAATCTAATGGGATCGACCTCCTCTCTGATTCAAATATTAGTAAATTGGAATTATTTGGAATGTTAAACAACTATCATTTTCATAAATAAAACATTCATCATAAATATAATATGTCATGGCACGGGTGATATATGTTGTTATAAAAATACCATATGGGCACCCATCAAGGCGAAATCATGCTCTTAAAATCTTTTAAACAATAAAAAATGAGAAAAATTTATTATTTACACGGCTTTGAATAAATCCTATACATTAGTCTAAAAAAATTAAATCAGGTCTTATATACATCAGATCTAAGAAAGGAGAGTATGTATGTTTGTGATGATAATGCATGTGAGATATAAGAAAAATACAATAATAATAATAATAACAACATATAAATAACATAAAATAAAGAAGTTTAAAGAAAAATAATATTAAAATCATCAATCTTGGTAATCTTAAGATTATTGAGTTCGATTAACCATAGGATTTTGATTTAAGTTTAAGAAAAATCAAATAGTTTGGAACTACTTTGATAGAAATTATCGAGTTGGATAGTAAAAGCCATCGAGCTTGACAAAAATTTCTCAAAACTTAAAGAAAAATCATTTTGAGCTCATTTCTTGTAAAAAGCATATCCAAGCAGTTCTTTCCATGTTGCTTTTGCTTTCCAATGATCATTCTCATCTTATGAAAACACTCATGAAGATTTTAAAAGGTTTGAAGTTCCTTGAGTTTTAAGAGGTTCTATTATTTAATCTTTCAAAATATGATGTTAAACTTGAAATCAGGTTGTTAATTATTAGTTTAGAATGATTTCATTTTGATCATATGTAACTTAGTCCTATTAAGAGATTTGTTGATGTTTGAAGTTTTAACAATAAGTCTCTAAGGGTTAAAAGAGGTATCTATTAAAAGTTGAGAAGCTTGCTGCCAAGGGTATTTGATCCATAGAAATTTTCTTATTTTATGGTGATTTCCTTTGGCTTTGGGTGATATATTGGCTCTTGTAGTCCACTTGTCAAGCTTTCTATTGTTTATTTTTTTATTGGAAATTGTGGTTTGATTGGCTTAATTTTTAAACCCCTAAAAAGGTACAAGGGGTTGCCTACTGTAAAAAAACTCAAGTTATCATGTTTGACAATAATAAATGTCGAATTCAATAATTAATTCCCATGTGATAGAATTCTATTAAGTTCATTTGCATCGGCTATGCAATCCTCAATAATCTTCCATAATTATCTAGCTCAACAATTTATAACTATGGAGCTTTACATAACTTGGAAGTTTTAAAGAGACTTGCAAAGAGTGCTAAGTTAAGACGTCTACAATTTGTTCCCTTCTTAAGCTACACGAGTCTTTGTTGGCTTGCGCATGTGAAAAGCAAAAGAGATTTCATTCTACCTTTTGGTTGTGCTATGTCAGATCTCTTTATCTTTTATTACTAAGATTACCCCCTCAGTCAAGATCTTTACCCTTAAGTAGGTGATTAATCAGGCATACTCACCCTCTTTTAGCTCCTTTGGACTTGCTCATCATTTGGTAAATGATTGACTAGGCATGCTTGCCCTCTTTTAGCTACTTCAGACCTACTCATCCTCTGGCAAATGATTAACTATGCATGCTTTGTAAGACCCTTTGATAATCCTATTAAGGACTATCAAGAGATGCCACACAATACCTATATACTTTTCTTTCAATTTTTAAGAAATATGAATTCTTATGTTAATAAAAAAATTTGTAGAGTCTTCCTTAATAGTTGACACTGCCAATATATTCTCCAATCAAAACACAGCCTGGAGAAGAAAACACTCCCAATTGTTCATACATTCAGCCTCAACTCTAATATCATCAATTCACTATTTATCAATGACAATTTAATTCAAAATTTATTTGCTTCTATCAATAAATGTTTGTATATTAGACATACTCTATATTTATCATAATATACTATGAAGTCATAGCTCAAAATAAATTTATAAAATATAACTCAAAACTACAAAGCATACAAAGTCTCTAATTACCCATAATTATACAACCATCATTTCAAATTTAAAATGATATAATGTGAACTGAACAAAATACATTATACAAAGTTCTTCATGTAACACATTTTGTGATGCAGTTAATCTTAAACTTTAAAATCTCACTCTGCTGGATCTAGTTTACCCGTCTGATCTGCGCATCAGCAATAAATCTAACACTCTAAGCATTTGCTTAGCAATTCTTGCATATTCATAATTTGCAAAAGTTATAATAAAAAGAAAATATTTATAATAGCAAAGGAAAATAAAATCATCACTTTAAGCATAAGGTAAAATTAATAATTAACTTAATAAGTTGAATTCAAAATATTTATCTAATTCATAATAAGCTCCATAATCAAAATTAAATTTAAAAGGGAATAATCACTTTGTAATTAATTGCTAAAACATTATTAACTAAGATAAAAGAATATTCACTTCATAGCTAGTTATTAAAATATTATTAACAATGATAAAAGTTCTATATTACATTCACATTTTTCACACAATTTTTATAAACACTTACATTACAGTTTGCTCTTTTTTTTATATTAAATTTCATTTAGTTCTTTTGCCCTCATATACTAATTTTAAAATTCTAGATTTTGATAACAGGTCACTAATGGCAAGTAAATGCCTAATATAAAGAATATGGTCAATGGCTAACTGATAGCATGAGTACCTACTATCACTAATGACACAAAGTGTCTACTATCACTAGTGGCACAAAGTGTCCACTAATGGCATAAAGTACTCACTAACACTATCAATGTAACACCCTTATACTCTATATATGTATAATATATACACCCAGTATATGTAAAATATGCGTACATGGTATAAAAATATCACAACCTGATTTAATAAAATTTTTCAAGTTTCTAATTTAAAATCCCACTTTAAAATGTATATTTAAGTAATAAATAAAATATTTATCATTAACTAAAGGTTTCAAAATAGTATTTTATATGAAAACCTTTGGAAAAAATTCGCCAGAGTTTTGTTTGTAATTTGGACATCCCAAATTTTCAACAAAACACAACCTGTATAAAAATACTCTCAATAAAACAAATCGTACATTTCCACCTTCTCAATTTCTCCAAAATTCCTCAAAACATTTATACATATACATATATTTATCAAAATACATATAAAACCCACATTATACAATCATCCAAAACATTGTTCAAAATTTAAAATATATACTTCAAAAATATAACATAATATACATAATATTTAAATGTACTATAATATAAAACATAATATTAAAATGTACTATAATATAAAATATATACATGAAGTCAAAATGGCTCTGATCTTGATGTATAACAAAATCAACTCTATAATCAACCTCAAATCTTGAGCCGACCCAGTCTAGAAGAACTCTCCGGCTCAACCAGATTGTCGTTCTCACCTATGTGATGAATTACAATCGTGCTAAACTAAAAGCCTAGTGGTACAAATTTTAATAATAAAAAAACTTAAATACAATGCCAATGCTTAATGCTTTTATGCTATGTTGACACCATGTGTTTAGCCCCGAAGGCAAATCATATATCAATGACGCCATGCATCTAGCCCCAAAGGCAAAATCAAGTATCAGTGATGCCAAGAGTCTAGCCCTGAAGGCAAAATCAAGTATCAGTGATGCATAACGTCTAGCCCCAAAGGCAAAAAATGAGGATAATCTCATAGGCATGCCACCAAACACAGAACTCTGAAAATTGAATAACATACTGTGAGAGAGGATTTTTGTCCCCACTCCCGGTGGAATGGTTCTTGCGACTTCGGTACTATTAAGGCTCGGGGCTTTAGAGAACACGGACCTAAGTCCAGAGAAAATGGAGTGGCCACCCGGACGGACCGGGAAAAAGAAAGGGGTGGATGACTCGATTCCTAAGGAATCTCCAACCCCCTAATGGGTTCAGAAAGTTGGATACGTGCGGGGAAGGTGAGAAATGGCCCAGCACCCCCACAACGACCGGTTCATTAGAACCGGCCTCCTTTACATGTCTTAATATTATAAAATTCTTAAATATAACAATATTATCCATATTACACACAATAATTAAAATAAAGCATTAATATATTGAAAATCAAAACAATGTCCAAGCAATACAAATAAATGAACACCCATCCAAAGATGGAAATATGCCCTTACATAATCCATGCCTAAATAGGACACCCACCGGAAGGTAGAAACATGTCCTTTACATTGGTTCTAAAATAGAAAAGCAATTTAAATTACATGATATTTAACTAATGAGGTACCCACCAAGTGGAAACATACCTCTTACATCATTTGGAAATCTAAATAAATCTATAAAAGTAAATAATCATTCATCATAAATAAATCATTCATCAAAGACATTAAACATCAATAGAAAGTAAACATCCATCCATGATAAATTAAATAAATCAAGCATTGAACTTAAATAAATCAACAAAGCATTGAAAATAAATTAAAGCATATAATAGACTTTATAATCAAATATAAAATTGAATAAAGCAAATAAAGATTCAAATTAGGGCTACTGTTTCTATTTAAGATTCTTTATTTAATACTTTAGGGGTCTTGGAATTTTAGTATTATTTAGGGTTTGTAATTCTTAGCTACTGTAAACTTTAAGGGAATTAAAATGGATTAAGGTTTTATGATTTAAGGGATTGATAAGGTTCTTTAATTAACTAAATTAGTGTTTGAGGAGTGAAATCATAAAATTAGGGTTTGGACACTTTAAAACATTTAGATTTAAGATTTACGGTTACTGGATCATTATTTTGTATTTACCATATTGAATTTTAATATTTAAATTTATAAGGTTTTAAGATTTTAAAGATTAAGATATAGAAAAATTAGGGTTTAAGGTTTTAAGGGAATTAGGTTTAAGAAAACTAGGGTTTAGAATAATTGGTTTGAGGTTACTGTCTTGATTCTAAAGTTGAATTGAGGTTTTTAGTGTTTTCGGGGAATGTATTAGATTTTAAAATTTGGCAAAACAATTTATAATTTTATGAAGCTTTATGAAAATAAACAAAATGATTTAAGGTTTATAAAAACAGAAAAGATATTTTTTAGGCTTTTTGGAAAGAAACAAATTCAATTTAGGGTTCTGAAAAATTGGAAAGCAAATTAGGGTTTTGGTAAATTTTGAAATGATTTAAGGTTTTGAAGCTTTAGAAAAGGTAAATTAAAGTTCTAGGGTTTTTTTGAATCAAAAGAGACAATTGGAGGATTTAAGATACTGTGAAGAAATTAAACATTCATACCTCCGTTTGTCGGTTCCACCAAAAATTACTTCTTGGATGAACAAGAACAAAGACAAGCTTTGCTGCCTTTGATGAATTAAATTGCTTGTTTGCTTCTCTCAATAAGTCTGATTGATTTCACTGCCAGAAGGAATTCTTCAAATCTTTTGAAGTTTTCCTCCTCAATTTCGGCCTCAAATTTCACCCCAATTTCTGTCCCCTTTTCTATGTTATTTTAGTCCTTATTTATAGAAGATTTTTTATGATTAATTTTAGTTATTTATGGAATCTAACATTAATTAAGAAAAGGAAACCGAAACCTAATTGTATTTGGTTTCAAAAAAATTTGCGTCGGAAAAATTTCGCTGGCAAAAAAAACTGCTGCGAAAAAATTGCACTAGAGAAAAACCTGTCACAGCTAGCTGCGGGCTGCGGACGAAAATTAGCTTGCAGGCCATTTCGCTTGCAAGATTTTCCTGCGAGCGAAATGGCCAAGCCATTTCGCACCCGCAGAAATAATCTGCGGCGATTTTTATTTTTATTTATTTGTTTATTATTATTATTTATTTTTTATTAATAAAAATTAGATACTAAAGTAAATATTATTTAATTAAGATAACAAAAATTGTTTTGGACTAGTTAAAATATATTGGACAACACAAAAATTATTTTGGACTAATTAAAATATATTGGACAAGACTGGGTAAAAAATTAAGGGTCTATAGTTTGCCCCCTGCTTGAATGATCTATGACTTTAGTGAAAGAGACTTTAGTGAAAGAGAGTGAAAAGTAATAAGACTTAATTTTTGAGATGGTTGAGGTTTTGGGTTCTGGACCCGGTTCGGGTTCTGGACTCAAGGATAATTTTAGGTTCTGGACCCAATATTGATTTTAATTTAGGTGCTTGGACCTGAGACTGAGTTTGACTGACCTTTTATCATTTGAGAAGTCTGACTGCTCCGGTTATTCTATTGTGTTTTTTCACCCTCAAAATGGATCTTCATCCTTTGAGATCGGGTCTTCATGCTTGAAAATGAATCTTCATGCTTTGAGATCGGGTCTTCACCCTTGAAAATGGATCTTCATCCTTTGAGATCGGGTCTTCACCTTTGAAAATGGATCTTAATCCTTTGTCACCCTTGAAAATGGATCTTCATCCTTTGAGATCGGGTCTTCACCCTTGAAAATGGATCTTCATCCTTTGAGATCGGGTCTTCACCCTTGCAAATGGATCTTCATCTTTGGAAATTGTGTCTTCACCCTTGCAAATGGATCTTCATCCTTGGAGATTGGATTTTCACCCTTGAAAATGGATCTTCATCCCTAGAGATCGGGTCTTCACCCTTGCAAATGGATCTTCATCCTTGGAGATTGGGTCTTCACCCTTGCAAATGGATCTTCATCCTTGGAGATTGGGTCTTCACCCTTGAAAGTGGATCTTCATCCTTGGAAATTGGGTCTTCACCCTTGAAAATGGATCTTCATCCTTGGAATCAGGTCTTCACCTTTGAAAGTGGATCTTCATCCTTAGAGATTTGTCTTATATTGGCCTCAACTCTTCTAGCTGGACTGATCTTTTGTCATTTGCATCTTCATTCTTTTGATAGTTCTAATGTTCCATTCTTTTGTTTTTCCTTTTTGCAAAAATTCAGCTATTTCTAGTTGGCTTTCATATCCTCTCCTTGCCCCCCCCCCCCAAGGATTTTTTTTCCATGTAAGCTTTGATTGATGTTTTTCTTGTCTAATTCTTTGCATAAGCACACATTTCTTCTCTTTGCTAAATTACTGGAGCTTTCTCAAGCAATGGGCTTTCCATGCCCCCCTAATTTGACATCTTCTTTTGATTCTTTACTTCACAGAGTGTTTGTTGTTCACTTTGATAAAGAATAGACAATACAAGACAAGAAAGTGTGATGTGATATGCTCATGTATGCATGATATGCATGATAATACTCACAGCGGTTTCATTGACTCACAGATCGAGGTGATCAGCAGAAGTATTCTCATTGACTCCTTTTCGAAGCTCATTCAAGTCTTGCATTGGAATGATAGAAAGCTTTGCATTTATGGCTTTTATCTTCAAGATGTTGAAAATATGAATAATGGAGACCCCAAGCTGCGGGCTGCGGATGAAAATTGGCCTGCGGACCATTTCGCTAGCAGGAAAATCCTTGCGGCGAAATGGCCCAAGGCCATTTTGCCGCAACCCTTTTCGGCGATGAAATTTTTCGTCGTCGATTTTTATTTTTATTTATTTGTTTATTTTTATTATTTTTTTATTTTTTATTGATAAAAATTAGATACTAAAGTAAATATTATTTAATTAAGATAACAAAAATTATTTTGGACTAGTTAAAATATATTGGACAACACAAAAATTATTTTGGACTAATTAAAATATATTGGACCAGACTGGGTCAAAAATTCAGGGCTACACATACTAGGCACACAAATATTACATGCTTTCCATATTCAACTTTTTTCTCATTTTCTCATATTAGACACATTGCCTCATTTTCACATTTTTCTCATATTGCATCATTTTCTCATTTTTCATCACATTGCATCATTTTTTTTCCATTCATGTCAATGTCAAATCATAGTAATTCATCATACTTCATCCTTTCATCACAACATATCACATTTCATGTAATATCCCAAAGTATACCCTAAAAGTTTTGGAATATTTATTGTTGTATTTGGATTAAATGTATATGTTTAAGTGAAAAGAGAAAAGAGGTAAGGAGAAGAGTGTACATGTTGTATATATAGAGATATATATAACATAAACAAGTCAAAGAAATGGGTGGTCAAAAGAAGAAATAATTAATTTTAATTAATTGAAATGGAAATTAAGTGGAAAGTGAATGATGATATTTGTAATATTATATTAATATAATTGCTTGGTTGAGAACAAAAGAGAGATTGAGTGGTTAAGTGAAGAGGGAGAGTTCACTTTGCTCTTTTCTATTCATCTTCTTCTTCTTTCTTTAGTTGGCCGACCATCACCATAGCAAGAGAGGAAAGATAGATTTTGCTCATCCAAACTCAAGATTGAAGGATGTTTCAAGTGATCAAATTGGAATTCTAAGGGTTTTCGTCACTTGTGGTAAGTTTTCCACTTGATTCCCTTGTTTTCTTTTAAGTTTGTGTTGTGGGTTTGGTGTTTGATTGTTGATGGTATGTGTATATTTGATTATGGTGTATTTGAGGGTGTGTAATCATCTTGGTGTTGATTTTGGAGATAGAGTTAAGTTTGGTGTTGGAAGAAAACAAGTGTTGTGTTTGAGTTGTGTGTATGTGATGGTTGTGAATTGGTGTTTGATGTATGTTTTGAATTGTTTTGGTGTTTTTGCAATTTATTATGGTTTATGGGTGTGTTTAGTTAAGTTTCTTTGAAGTGGAAAATGGTGGAAATAAGAGGTTTGTTGGATGTGTTGTTGTTGTTGCCGGAATCAGGATTTTTGGCCTGACACGCCCATGAGCACGGCCAGGTCTTTAGGCATGTCAATGGTTATATTTTCTGGATGGGTGACACGAGCAGTGACACGCCCATGTCACTGAGCGTGTCACAGCTTCTGTGTTGTAGTAACATTTACACGTCCAGTGACACGCCCATGTCACTGAGCGTGTCATAGCTACTGTGTTGAGGGAGGATTGACACGGCCAGTGACACGCCCATGTCACTGAGCATGTCAAAGCTTCTGTGTTGTGAGTTTAGGGCACGGTCAGGGACACGCCCGTGTTGTTGAGCGTGTCATGTGTAGAGTTTGCCCTAGTTGGTTCTTATCCATATTATCTCATGTGTATCTCTAAGTAAGCGTGTATCATCCCTTTTGGTTAGGTTTTGAAGAGAGTTGAGTTGCCCTAATCCTAGTGTTGAGGATTTTTGAAAGAGGAGTTTGGTATTGGGTGAGGTGCACTTGAGGTAAGTACAAACCCTACATTATTGCATACATTTATATGACATTGGGACTTAACACATTTGGTTGTAAATGTGTTAAGTAATCTATTACATTGTTGATACATTGGATTAATATTATGATTTGCATAATGTGAAAGATATGATGATCATTCAAATTATATGTACAATGCAATTGGTTGTGTATACCCTAATGATGAGATGTGAAGCCATTGTTGTTGGCTATAATGATGCAAATGAAATAATTGGGGCATGTTTGCCTAGATGATTATGAGGAAATGAGAATGGAATTGATAATGAAATAATGAAAGAATTGTGTGCCTAATGTGTTATTCACTTTTCAGAGTTTTGTTGTTGGTGGCATGCCTAATAGTAACAATCTCTTGAAGCTGGGTTGGGCTTGATCCTTGAAGCCAAGTTGGGTTGAAGTTTTGCATGCTTAACTCCCCTTGAAGCTTGGTTGGGTCTAGTCCTTGAAGTCTAGTTGAGATGTTACAACCCTTGAAGCTAAGTTGGGTTTAGTTCTTAAAGCCAATTTGGGATGATGCTTAGCATGCTTCGCTCCCCTTGAAGCTTGGCTGAGCCTAATCCTTAAAGCTTAGTTGGGATAATGATAAATGTGATAATTAAACCAAAACATTAACTCTAAAAGTTGAATGCCATATTAGTTTCTTTTGGGCCCATGCTTGTCTTTGTTTAAATGTGATTCATGAATGGTAAAACAAATAAATAATATGATTTAATGTAAGGTTTGAAATATGATATTTGAATGTGTGATATTAGCATTACATTAAAGCATATTGTTATTGTGGTTTGTACCACTAAGCCTATGGCTTAGCGCGATTGTGGTTCATCGCGCAGGTGACAGGGTACAACTGGAGAGTTCAGCTAGACCGAGTCGAGTCTATACTTTGAAGTGTTGATTGTGGGCTTAAAGATCAGAGACAAACTGCCAAACATGTATAAACTTTATGTTTTGTAAACATGGATTTTGATGTATTTATATATGTAAATACTACTATATTTTCCGCTGCATAATGAATAAATGTTTTATCTAGTATAGTTTATAATATAATATGAAGTGCTTTAAGTTTTCTCATATTATTGCAGAAGAGAAAAATTGGGTTATCTAATATAAACTGTGGCACTCCTGTATTCGGTATACGTATATTACAGGTGCAGTAGTATGTAGTGTGTGTATACGGGGTATAGGGGTGTTACATTTCACATCAAAATCACATTACCTGAATATTTTTGGTCATTGTTACATAATTCACATTTTCATATTTTATTCAATTTAGCCATTATTAATGACTTTTCACAATGCATATAATGCATACATAACAAGTCACATATCATAGCACATTGTTCATGAATGTTCAATGTATCATGTAGCTTAACACATTTTCCATCCAAAATGTGTTAAGCCCAAGTATAAGATAAACCTATCCCATTTATCAAAAGATTGTACATACCTCTATAAGCTCTCAAATGCAAGCTCAAAATCTCTCATAAACCTTCTCTTTCAACTTGCCCTTCAACATTAGGGTTAGGCAATCTACTTCCTCTCAATGCCTATACACAATGTGATCAAATATAATAATTTAATATGATATTTTAAGGCATTTCCAACCTTAAACCTTAATTAAACATTACTCAAATCAAAACACCAAAGTTAAGCCCAACCTTACTTTAACTTTGAAAAACCATATTAAGCCATTTAAATTTGTGTTTTAAGTATATTAATATCATTAAAAACATATAATAACATGTTTAAACCAATTACATTAATTAAACACATGCTTTTGTTCAAAACTCTAAAATGGCATAACCTACACCAATGAAGGTTCTTCATTCCAACTCAATCCAATTATTAATCCAAGCTTATATTCATCACTTATATCATTAAATATCATGTATTAAACATTAAAATCAAATAATTAATCAATCTTTGAAAACTCCCTTTCCAAAACCCTAAATCAACACTACCATTTCTAAACTCTATCCAAACTTAACTAAATCCATCATTTGACTTTAAAATCCTTGTTTATGCATCAAAACAACACATTTGGAATCAAATTGCACAATTAGAGCTCATGAATTCACAAACCCAAAAGTTCCATAATCCTAAATTCTCTCTCTTCATCAAATGTCACTCAAATTTTACCATTCTTCAATCCAACCTTAAAATCAATATTAACTACTCAAAATAACTTCATTAATACCCAATTAAGAAATTAAATCATACTACTTCAAAAATTCAAAATCAACATAATCTTAATTTCATGGAAATCCAAAGAAATAAGTTAGAGAAGTTACTAATTCAAGTGGAAAACACCAAAACTTTACTTAAGACCTTGGATTCCATTCAATTTTGGAAGCTTGGAAGAAGAAAAATCTTGAGTTCTTCAACCATGGAGGTTCAGCCCTTTGAGAAAGAAGAAGAAGATGAAGACCAAAATGAATTTCTCTCTCTTTCCACTTAAACATTAACCATATATATAATATATTTTATTATATTTTTAATTAATTAATTAATAAAAACCAAAATTTTACCTCTTCCAATCAAAATAATTTATTTTTAAATTATTTAAGTAATTTTTAATGTCCAAAGTATAATTACAAAAATGTCACTTGGCCTTTGACTTTTGACTTTTAAAAGTTAACTTTTTATATGTTATATATATTTCATGTATATTTCACATATACATTCTTCTTTTTCACTTAAAATCATTTAATTTTTCATTTAAATTATTTATTTAATTTATCCAATTTAATTTTAATTTATTTTATTGAATTTTTAAAAATTAGGGACGTTACAATCGACATCTCCCTTTGGCTAGCCATTCAATCCAATAATTAGGTTTTTCATTAGTACAATTGGGTACTTTAATTATTTTTCTCATTCCAATCAATTTGTAATTTTGTAAATTTTGTAAAAATATTACTTTTAAGTAAATACTTTGTTGTCCCAAGATGGCAACCAAGAGTTTGGGGGGAGGTGGTGAATTGGTTGTTTGAGAAGTGGTGGCAAGTTAAAAATTTAAACAAACAAGAAATGTATAAGATGTAGAAGAATATTAAGTAGAGAATAGAAGAATGAACACAAGAGATTTATAGTGGTTCAAATTTACCTTGATCCTACATCCACTTCCTTAACAACTTGTTAGGGTTCCACTAGCTTTGAGTTTTTACAAGCTTAACTCTAACTTGGTGTTTTCTTTAGCTCACACCAATCTATACAATGGTTTGAGTATAATGCTCACAATCCTTACAAGAGTTTTTTCAGGCTCACTCTCACAATCTAAGTGTTTCCAAGCTCACACTCAAACTCTCAATCAATACAAATGGTAATTTTGATGCAAAGTAAACAAAGTTATCAATGTAGGCTATTACAAATTCAATCACTTGTAAAAATGAAGTAACTTATGGTATTTATAGCCTACAAGTCATGAAATAGCGATTTGAGGTATGGTCCAACATGTTTGATTCTTGTCTTTCACTAATTTCTTAGTCAGTGCAACTTCATGGTCAGACTTGGTATGGTCCGGTCGAAATTCATGCTTCCCGATTAGTAAACTTGGTGGTCCGGTCATAATATTTGAAATTTTACTTAATGTTGTTCCAATGGTTGGTCCACGTGGCTTCCACTAATTAAGTGGAGATACAACGACTTCTGACTTGTGAAATATTTTAATCTCCCGGTCAGACTTGCATCAGGTCCAGTTAGGATATTGATGATCTGGTCAAAATCTAAGTGCACTTCTGGTCAGGAACTCCACTGGATGATTTTGAGAGAATCTACATTGAAGGTCTAGTTAGAACAACTTTTAGTCCGATCAGCTTTTATGTGGTACTCTGAGAAACTGGGAGCACTTTTGACTGTGAAACCTTCTGTGTGATTTGTTCAAATTCACATGCAATGGTCTAGTCGGAAGGCTCTCCAGTATGGCCGGACTTTATGTGGTACGGTGAGATTTTGAGAGTATTGTCCACCATGAAACCTTTTGTCTGAATTTTCTTAATTTGCCATTGAAGGTCCGGTCGGGATCCTTGATGGTCCAATCGGACTTTTGATGGTTTCTTCAAAAATATAAGTTCTTGTAAAGTGTAACCTGATACAAATATTAGTTTAATTCAATTTGATTGACTAAGATCAAAAATAGAGTAATTGGGCTAACAATCTCCCTCTTTTTGACTTTGGCAATAAATTGAATTTTAAAGTGTTCAAAATTTGGAAAGATGTTGATTTAATCAATTTACTCCCCCTCAATGTGTGCTATATGCACTTTGAGTCCATTTTGTTCAAATTTAATCTTTGTTCAAATTCAATATAAGTTTTAAGTTTTTCTCTCCCCCTTTGACAAAGGCAAAAAGATATATCTTAATAGAAATTTAAAACTTAAATGCGACAAGCTTTCATTAAGTGCAAGAAGTAAAAAAATAACATAATAAAGGTAATATGAAAATGAACAAATAAGAATAAAATAATTAAGAAACTAAAGAAACTAAGCATCATTATCACTGTCTTCATCATCTTATTCTTCTTCATCTCCCTCTTCTTCTTGATCTCCTTCCTCTTCTTCATGTTCCCTTTGCTCTTCATCTCTAGGTTGAGAGGCAGCAGCTTCTCCTTCTTCTTCTTGAGGGTAGGAGCCATGAATAGAGGGTGACAAGCTTGGTTCATCCTCAAAACACTTTGGTAAGCCTAAGGCTTCTTGGATGGTTTGAACATCAAGATGAAGATGAGCAATTTGGTTTGTTAGGTTCTCAATTTTGGATCCTTGGGAGCTCATTTATCCATGTATGTTTTGAAGGAGTTGAAGGGTAGAGGATTGAGGTCTTGAAGTGGTAAGTCTTGGGAATTCCATATGAAAAGTCTCTTCACTTTCTTCTACAATCCTTGGTCTCTTTCTTTGTTAAGCCCTAGCACCTAGTTCTCCTAAGAGATAAATATAGTTCTCTCATCATCCCTAATACATTTGACATGTTTTAGGTATGCTATGTTTATTGATTTTTTTATGGGATCTAGGGGATTGGTGAGAGTTGCTTTGTTTGTTAGTGTAAGAGCACCAACATATTTGGCAATTTAGGTGACTTGTGAAGAGAGAAGAATAAGTCCAACTTTTGTTTTCCTAAGGTGGAGCAAAGTGCCAATGAGGAATTTTTCCAGTTTGGATTGGTTGATCTCTAAGCATGCAATAAAATAAGAGTGGATCCTTTTGGGTAACTTTCTTATTGCTCTCACCCCTAGCATTAATAGTACATGTGATAATCCTTTGTAACATCCAATAGGTAAGGGTCCTAAGGTGGTTAGAATTGGATAGTTTGTGGAGATTCTTTTCTATAGAGATTTTAGTCCAAAATTCTTTTTATCTTTCGGTAGTGAGGATGGTGTTGGTCATATGAGAAATCCCTTATAAGTGAAAACCCCAAATGGAAGAAAAATCTTCAAGTGTGAGGCCATACTCTTGATTAAAAAGTCTAAAAGAAATCCCATAATAACCTAATGGATTAGTGATCTTTTTACTTACTAATAAGGTGGTGATAAATTCTTTGGTCAAGCTTTCCAAACCCGAAGTTATAAGACATCCCCTAATGTCATTCTCAAATCCTAGGGTCTCTAGAGTGAGGGTAGAGAAGAGACGGTTAGGTTCTACAGTTTTGCATTTGATAATTTCATACCTTTGCCTTTCTTCATTATCTTTAAACCTTATCTTGTGGTTTCTTCTAGGAGTTTCTTCTTGCTGAGAAGGGGTAGCAATTCTCTTCCATTTCTCAGCCCTTGAAGCCTTCTTCTTATATTCTTTCGGAGCCATCAAGTTGATTTAAAAAAAAAGATGTAGAGAAGATTTGAATTTGAGAGAGTTTGAGTGCTTTTGAGAGTTTAGATGTTTAGAGTTTGATAAAAAAAGATGTAATTACTGATATTGGAGGGGGGGGGGGGGGGGTATTTATAGTGTTTAAGGGGAAATATAGTCATTTATAGTCATTAAAGACACATTTTGATTGAGTTCTAATGGCTTGAAATCCTTGAATTCAGAGTAAAAGTTTGGTCGAACTTTATGATGTCCGGTGGTGAACTTTAAAAAATTTAAAAAGTTCGGTCAGACTATGGGAAGTCTGAACGGCATTTTGATTTTAGGCACAATGGTCATAAAAATTTGAAAAATTTTGGTCGTACTTTTGAGAATATGGTCATACTTTTATGAAAAGTTTTGAGATTAAAAATTTTTAAAAAGTGCATTCGGACTTATAGTTGGTCCGATCGGGAAACTTTCAAAACTGTAAAAATTTTGAGAAAACAAATGCTTTTCATTTAAGATATAAAGGTTTGATTAAAAATAGATATTGACAAGAAATTTTTCATGAAATGAAATAAGTTTTCATGCAATTCCAAGCCTAGGATATGATGCATCCATCCATCATTCCTAAATGTTGTTTTATGAAGTTCATTCTATCTTCATTCAAGGGGGTTTTGTGAATATGTCAGCAAGTTAGTTTTGTGTATCAATGAATTCTAAGACAACATTTTGGTTTTGAACATTGTCTCTCAAGAAATGGTGCCTAATATCTATATGTTTTGACCTAGAATGTTGAATTGGGTTTTTGGATAGATTTATGGCACTAGTGTTATCACATTTAATAGGAATATGATCAAATGTTTTTTCATAATCAAACAATTGTTGTTTCATTCAAAGGACTTGAGTACAACATAAACAAGCAGTAATATATTCGACTTCCATGGTAGACAAAGCAACCAATACTTGGTTCTTACTAAACCAAGAAACTAAACATTCACCAAGAAAATTACATGTTTCGATTGCACTTTTTATATCCAAAAGACTACTGGCATAATCGGTATTCGAAAAGCTTAAAATGTTAAATGATGTGTTCCTAGGATACCAAAGTCCTAAATGTAATGTACCATTCAAGTATTTCAAAATTCTTTTAGTGGCATTCAAGTGTGACTCTTTAGGGCAATATTGAAACCTTGCATATAAGCATACACTGTACATTATATCAGGTCTAGAAGTAGCGATATAATGTTACTTTGATATTTCTTCTCATCTATTACCTTAGCACTTTCATCTTTGTCAAGTTTCAATGATGTGCTCATAGGAGTCTTGCTAGTCTTGCAACCATCCATTTCATACTTCTATAGGAGCTCCTTTGTGTACTTGGATTGGTTGATGAAGATTCCATCCTCGCATTGCTTGATTTGTAATCCAAGAAAGATTTTGAGTTCACCCATCATGCTCATTTTAAATTCCCTAGTCATATAAGAAGTAAATTCCTTGCACAAAGATTCATTAGTAGTACCAAATATAATGCCATCAATATAAATTTGTACAATCAAAATATTGTGTAATCTCTTTTTAACAAAGAGATTTGTATAAACTTTTCCTTTTGAAAATCTATTTTTAAGTAAATATGCACTAAGTCTATCATACCAAGCTCTTGGAGCTTGTTTCAATCCATATAGTGCCTGGGTGTGTTTAAAAACATGGTTTGGAAGTTTATAATCTTCAAAACTAGGAGGTTGTTCAACATACACTTTCTAAGTTTATAAATTCATTTAGAAATGCACTTTTTACATCCATTTGAAAAAGTTTGAAGTTCATATGATATGCAAATGCAAGTAAAATTCTAATAGCTTCTAATATAGCAACGGGGGAAAATGTCTCATCATAGTCAATGCCTTCCTCTTGGTCATACCCTTTGGCTACCATTCTAGCTTTATTTCTAGTAATGGGACCATTTTCATCAAGCTTATTCCTATATACCCATTTACATCATATAATTGAATGATCTTTAGGTACAGGAAAAAGTTCCCACACATTGTTCTTTCCAAATTGGTTGAGTTCATCTTGCATTGCAATTACCAAACATTCATCACTAAAAGCCTCCTTAATAGTCCTTGGCTTAATTTGAGAAACAAAGCAAAATTGACATCTAAATGGTTAATTTTAGATCTAGTATTACTCCCTTTGATGTTTCACCAATGATAAGTTTTTTTGGATGATCCTTCTTGTATTGCCATTCCTTGGGTAGCTCTTGAGACCCTTCTTCAAGTTCATCATGATTGTTCTTTGGAACATCAATTGTTTCTTGTCATTCAAAAGTACCTACAAAATCATCAAGTGTACTACCTTTTCTTTGATCAAGTTTAGATGAATCATCAAAGACAATATGCATTGATTCTTTAACTACTAGAGTTTTCTTATTAAATACCCTATATGCTTTGCTAAATAATGAATATCCTAAAATTATGCCTTCATCTGATTTGGATGAAAAGTTTCCAAGATTATCCTTGGTGTTCAATATGAAGCATTTGCATCCAAATACTATAAGATATGAAATTTTGGGTATTCTTCTATTCCATAGCTCATAAGAAGTTTTGTTTATTAAAGGCCTTTTGTAGAATCAGTTTGAAATATAATAAGCGGTATTAATGGCTTTCGTCCAAAAATAAGATGATAAATCATATTCATTGAGCATTATTCTTGTCATTTCAACTAAAGTTCTATTTTTCCTTTCAACCACACCATTTTATTGTGGTGTTCTAGGAGCCAAGAAGTTATGTGATATACCAAATTCATTACACAAGATTTCAAAATTTTCATTTTCAAACTCTTTGCCATGATCACTTCTAATAGGTGTGATCACATAGCCTTTTTCATTTTGAACTTTTTTTTTCAAATATTTTGAAATGATTAAAAGCTTCATTCTTTTGAGCTAAGAAATTAACCCATGTAAATCTAGAGTAATCATCAACAAGAACAAATGCATATAACTTTCCACCTAGGCTAGCAACTCTATTTGGTCCAAATAAATCCAAGTGAATGAGTTCCAAGGGTCTAGAAGAGCTTACAAAATTTTTAGACTTAAATGAACTCTTATGTTGTTTACCAAGTTGACAAGGTTCACATGTTCTAACTTTGTCAAATTTAATTTTAAGGAGACCATCAACTAGTTCTTCATTACTAATGCATTTTAAGTGATCCGTACTAGCATGTCCTAGCCTTCTATGCCATAACCAAGCATCATTATTAATGAAAATCAAACATTCAAATGCATCATTGGAATGTATGACAATTTTATATGTGTTGCTAATTCTAGCTCCTTTGAATGCAATTTCACCATTTGAATTAGTAACCTTGCATCCTTTGGAATCAAAATTTACATCATATCTTTTATCACACAATTGACTAACACTAAGCAAGTTATGCTTCAATACATCAACAAGCCATATATTTTCAGTCAAATTCTTACCAAGTATGACAATGGAACCAATACCAATTATTTTACCTTTAGCATTGTTTCCATAGGTAACACTACCTCCAGGCTTGTAAGTAAAACTTGTAAAAAGCTTTCCATTCCTAGTCATATGCCTTAAGCATCCACTATCCACAAGCCATGTGCTTTCATTGATAGCAGATTTTAGACATACCTACAAGAATATTCATCTTCTTTTAGGTACCCAAATGAACTTGGGTCCTTGGGGGTTAGTAGTAAAAGGATCCTCTAGCTTGAGATGAGCCTTCCTAATATAGCAAAAACTACTCTTATGCCCAAATTTCATGCAATATGTGCATTGATACAAAGTTCTATATTTATGCACTTTTCTATTGACATTCAATGGACTATTCGTACAATTGCGAGTGTGAGTTTATTTTTGAGCTTTTTTATATTGATGTACATGTCTAGCATACATGAATGCATGTTTTTCTCTTGAAACCTTAGTTCTAGAGTCTTGTGAACTTAATGTAATCCTTTTGGGATTTTTGGGTTTGGTTTGTGCATTAATGTTTTTTTACAACTTCGACACTAGAGATTTGAGTTGTAGATGATTTCACAAATGTTGGTTTACTAGAAGTAGCATTGGATGAGCCATTGAATCCTAAAAAATGTCTCAAGGAGGGTGAACTTTGATTATCTATCAATGTGTCTAATGCCTCTTTTCCCTTATGAAATTTTGTAATTGATCCTTTGAGTTCTTTTAGTTCATTTTTCAAAGTTTCATTTTCCTTGATCACATTTTCTAAGCTATGTGAATTTTTATTCAATTCTTCTATTGATTTCAACAAATGTTCATTTGAGGTTTTTAACTCCAGTGTAAAATTTTTTAAGTACACAAAATCTTTCTCTAGCTTAGAACATTTATCCTTATAAAATTTCATCTTAGAAAAATACTTTTCTAGTCTAGGATTCATATGTTCAATCATATCATCATCATCCAAATTAACATTATCATCATCCTCATATGCAATAACATTTAAAGATTGAGTACTTACCTTATTGGAGTCATCCTCAATAGCCATGAGACATAGATTGACAATTCTTTCTTCCTCTTCTTCTTCTTCTTCACTTGAGGAAGAGTCATCCCATATAGCTTTGAGTATCATATCCGTGATTTTGAAAAAATTAAATAAGTATTTGGAGATATAAAAGTTGTATATACCCAATATATATACCTAGTGTATATATAACATATACATATGGTATATTAATTGTATATGCTAGATATATACATTACATAATTAATATATATATATATAATACACATATAAGGTACATTTTAAGTGTATATAAGATACACATTATTTGTGCATATGTGTAATATCTCAATTTTTTTTTTTGAAAATTTCTAATTTTTGAAAATTTAATAAAATATATTATAATTAAATTGGATAAATTAAATTAATAGTTTTAAATGAAAAATGAAGGGATTTTAAATGAAAAAGAAGAATATATATGTGATATATATGTAAAATATACATAACATATAAAAGTCAACACTTTTTAAAAAAAGTCAAAAGTCTAATGGCAAAATGGTAATTATATCTTATAAACTTAAAATTATTTAAATAAATTAAAAATAAATTATTTTTGGTTGGAAGAGATAATTTGGGGTTTTAAAATAATTAAATAATTAATTATTTATTAAAAATAAAATAATATATGTGTGGTGATATTTTTAAGTGGAAAGAAAGAGAAAGTCAAATAAATTCATCTTTTCCCTTCTTCTTCTTCTTCAAAATCGTGCCACCATTTGTAACACCCCTTCCCGACCTACGTGTGTAAGCTGAGTAGAGGCGCCACCCTATCCTAATGTTGCTACCACTTTTACTTAGTCAAATTTTTGTTCCGATTTTTATAGAAATTTTGCCATAGTTTTGCCTAAAAATTCAATCCCAAGTGTCGACAAAACTGGTTTTTTTTTCTAATTTTTGAAAACATTTTTACACAAACCAATGCAAACAGAATCATTCTCAGTACACTTCCAATAAATCCCCCTTATAACCTCAACTACAACCTGCAAAAAGGATTTACACTTCTAGTACAAAATAAAGTAAAGGTTTATTATGAAATACAGCAGATAAAATCTTTGTTCACTATGCAACGGAAAGTAACAATATTTACAAATTCATATACATCAAAACTCAAGTTTTACAACACATAAAATTTATACATGTTTGGCAGTCAGTCTTCGATCTTAAAGCCCACTATTCACTCTTCAAAATCTAGGCTCGACTCGGCCTAGAGGAACTCTCTGGTTCTTCCTTGTCACCTGCGCGAAGAATCACATTCGCGCTAAGCCAACGGCTTAGTAAGATAAAACATGCTAATGGTATGCTTTAATGTAATGCAATGCCACATATGTTATTGATAAGATCAATATCATAAATATAAAGTTAACCACATAATTATGCATTTCACAAATCATAGTCATATGAGCATACCACATTTCAACATCTTTCCACATTCAACATTAATCAATCATACTCAATAACCAACATCTCATTTCATTAACTCATAACATTATTTAGGACATTCATATAACCCTGACACCTATGGGCCCAACAAGTATTTAATATGATATTCAGAGTTCAGAGTTACTGCTTTGGTTCATAGTCACAATAATCACGCCCGTAGGCAATGTATATACATGTATCTCTATCCATGGATAGTGTAACAGACCCAGTCTCTTGGATCATCAACTCAACACATATGAGGAGATCCTCAACCCGGCAAGACTGTTACAAATCATATATCTCATAGTGTAACAGACCCAGTCTCTTGGATCATCAACTCAACACATATGAGGAGATCCTCAACCCGGCAAGACTGTTACCTTTTATCATTTCTTAGGCATGCCACCCAAATCCAGAACTCTGAAACTGAATAAAATATTAAACAAACAATTCATTTATTATATAGTTACCATTTCCATTCTCAAATTCTCATCACATTTAGGCAAACATGCCTTCTTTCTTTCAATATCATCATCATAGCCAATCACAATGGCATTGCCTCATATCATGTCTTATTTGAATTATCATTTCAATTTCAATGTATATTATTCATGAAACACATAACCATTCACAATGCATAACATAACATTGTTCAATCTCAACAATGCAATTAGGGCAAAGAACAATTGATATGATTCATATGAATAGTACATTCTGGTTTTAAACTCCATTTTATCCTTATTTTGAAAAATTGTATAAAATAATCTACTTGACTAAAAATTCTAAAATTTTTACAGAATTTAGTTTTGTATCTAAAAATCATTCCTTTAAAATTTCAGATCAAACTGAACACAAAATCTTGGTCAAATAGTTCACCTAACCAGACTGCCCCAATTGCCCTGCATCCTGGCAGCAGTTCTGAACTTTGTGAATTCCATAAATCAAATTCAATCAACGTGGTTCCAAATTATTTTTCTCAAATACTAGACTCACTAAGCAACAACATATCCAAAATTCGACTGGATATGATTTTTCTACATTTTATTAAAAATCCCGAAGTATAGCTGTCTCAGTTAAGGTACCTGCTGGAACAGGTCTAATAAAAATAATCTTTCTAAACTCATAACCATTCCAAAATCGAATCAACATATTTTTCAGTCATTCTACACTCATAGAGGCACAACATATCAAAAATTCACTTCAAGAACATTTTTCTATAATTAATTAAAAATCATACAAATCACAGCCTTTACTAATTGTAAAACAGAAACAATTTCACTAAACACAACTCTTACTCAACACAATCACTTCCAACACCTTCACCAACTCAACTTCTCATCATCAAACCAACAAACCCTAATTCCTTTCTCACACCACTTCAAAAGAATTGAAGAAATTAAAGAAAAGATCTTACCTCAAATGAAGAAATCCACAAATCTTTAACCAAAACCCTTGCTTCCTTCTTCAAAATGCTTCAAACCTCAGGATCACCTCTCTTTCTCTCTTTGTCTATGGAGAATCCGGCCACTTCAAGAAAGAAAGAAGAAAATGCACAAGTCAAACACCTTTTCTTCTTTTAATCTCCACCATGCATCTTACAAGGAAAATTACCAAAACACCCTTAACCATATAACTAACTCTTTGTCTCATATAAGCCCTTTATAGTAATTTCATTAACAACCAAAAATATCTTCTTCCACTTAACCATCACCTTGACTCTTCATTTGACCAATGTATATGTTAATTATATCATCATATAAACAACATATACATTTGTCTCTAAACCCTAAATTTCTTCTCCAAAACACATATACATATACATTCTCTTCCCATTTCTTTTCTCTTACAATTTAACACATATATGCACAAACATTCACTTCCCAATATATATATCAACAACCACAATAACAACAACATACTCAAAACTTCTAGGGCATAAATGAGGATATTACAATTCTCCCCCTCTAAAAAGAAAATTTCATCCTCGAAATTACCTGATATCAAAGCTGAAACAATTGCGGATACTGCTCTCGCATGGTATGCTCACTTTCCCAAGTCGCTTCTTCTTTTGCATGATTCTTCCAAAGAATCTTCACCAATGGCACTCTCTTGTTCCTTAACTCTTTCACTTCTCGTGCCAAGATAGCAACTGGTTCCTCTTCAAATGTCAAATCTGGGCTCACTTCAATAGACTCAAATGGCAACACATGAGATGGATCCGACCTATATCTCCTCAACATAGAAACATGGAATACATTATGAATACGATCCAACTCAGGTGGCAAAGCAAGTCGATACGCCACTGGCCCAACTCTTTCTAACACTTCATACGGCCCAATGAAACGAGGACTCAATTTTCCTTTCCGACCGAACCTCAAAATTTTCTTCCAAGGAGACACTTTCAGAAATACCTTATCTCCAACATCAAACTCTATATCTCTCCTTTTTAGATCTGCATAAGACTTCTGTCGGTCTGAAGCTGCTTTTAACCTGCCTCGAATCAACTTTACTTTATCTTCAGTTTCTTGAATCAAATCAGGACCAACCAACTTATTATCTCCAAGCTCATTCCAACAAAGAGGTGTCCTACACCGTCTGCCATACAATGCTTCAAACGGTGCCATACCAATGCTGGATTGGTGACTATTGTTGTAAGCAAACTCCACAAGAGGTAAAAACCTATCCCAACTTCCAGAGAAATCGATGACACAGCTTCTCAACATGTCCTCAATAATCTGTATCACCCTCTCTGACTGTCCATCCGTCTGTGGATGAAAAGCAGTGCTGAAGTGCAGTCGAGAACCTAAAGCACTATGCAAACTCTTCCAAAATCTGGAAGTAAACCTGGGATCTCGATCAGACACTAAAGAAGTTGGAACACCATGCAGTTTCACAATCTCATGGATATACAGCTCAGCCAATCTCTCCAAAGAGTAATCCATTCGAACCGGAAGGAAATGAGCTGTCTTAGTCAATCTATCCACAATCACCCATATAGCATCATGCTTCTTTTGTGTCAATGGCAAACCAGACACAAAATCCATTGTCACTCTTTCCCACTTCCATTCTGGCACTGACAATGGTTGAAGCAACCCGGTTGGAACTTGATGCTCTGCTTTAACCTTCTGACAAGTGAGACATTTCGATACAAACTCAGCAATGTCTCTCTTCAAACCAATCCACCAATAATGCTGTCTCAAATCATGATACATCTTCGTATTACCCGGATGCATAGCAAACATTGACTGATGAGCTTCTTCTAAAATGACTCTTTTCAAATCAGCATCATCGGGTACACACAATCGGTTCTTAAACCAGAGACTCCCATCATCTTTCACAACAAAATCTCTAGTCTTCCCATTCTTGCAATCTGAAAAAATCTTCTGAATCTTCTTATCGGCCAACTGAGCTTCTTTGATCTGATCTAACAAAATCGGCTTTAATTGCAACTGTGCCAATAATGCACCATCAACACAAGGTACAAAACTGGCATGCAATGCTCTCAACTCAACAAGCAACGAGAGCGAGTAAACAGTTAAACCAGCTAAAGACTTCCGACTCAAGGCATCAGCAACAACATTTGCTTTACCTGGATGATAGTCAATCAAGCAGTCGTAGTCTTTAATCAATTCTAACCATCTCCTCTGACGAAGATTGAGTTCTTTCTGGACACCCAAATACTTCAAACTCTTGTGATCAGTGTAGATGAAACATTTCTCCCCAAACAGATAGTGGCGCCAAATCTTTAATGCAAACACAATGGCAGCCAATTCTAAATCATGGGTCGGATAGTTAAGCTCATGCGGTTTCAACTGTCGAGATGCATAAGCTATAACTTTCCCTTCCTGCATCAATACACACCCCAAACCTCTATGTGAAGCATCACTGTAGATCACATATGGTTTGCCTTCAACAGGTAAAGTAAGAACAGGCGCTTGAGTCAACAACTCTCTCAACTGCTCAAAACTAGCCTGACACTGATCTGTCCACACAAATCTCACTCCCTTTCGAAGTAATCTGGTGAGTGGAGTAGCTATCAAAGAAAACCCTTTCACAAACCGTCGGTAATAGCCTGCCAAACCCAGAAAACTTCTAATCTCTGTCACAGACTTGGGTGGACTCCAATTTAAAATGGCTTCAACTTTGCTCGGATCAACTCTGATGCCTTCTGCAGAAACAATATGTCCGAGAAAAGCAACTTGATCCAACCAGAACTCACACTTCGACAATTTGGCAAATAACTGATTCTCTCTCAAAATCTGCAACACAATCCGCAGATGCATATCATGCTCCTCTTCATTCTGTGAATACACCAGTATATCATCAATGAAGACCACTACAAACTGATCCAAATAGGGCCTAAACACCCTATTCATCAAATCCATAAAAGCTGCAGGTGCATTCGTTAGACCAAAAGGCATAACTAAAAACTCATAATGCCCATACCTGGTCCGAAAAGCAGTCTTAGGAACATCTTCACTTCTTACCCTCAGCTGATGGTACCCAGATCTCAAATCAATTTTGGAGAACACTGACGCTCCCTTCAACTGATCAAAGAGATCATCGATTCTAGGCAAAGGATATTTATTTTTAATAGTCACCTTGTTCAATTGCCTATAATCGATACACAACCTCATAGTACCATCTTTCTTCTTCACAAATAGCACAGGAGCTCCCCAAGGAGAAACACTGGGGCGAATGAATCCTTTGTCCAACAACTCCTGTAATTGCACTTTCAACTCCCTCAATTCTGCTGGTGCCATTCTATAAGGAGTAATAGAGATAGGAGTGGTACCAGGCAACAATTCAATACCGAACTCCACCTCTCTCTCAGGAGGCAACCCTGGCAACTCCTCTGGAAACACATCCGGGAACTCAGCAACTGTGGCAATGCTATCAATAGGGGAACCCTTCACTCTAGTATCCACCACATGAGCAAGATAGGCTTCACACCCCTTTCTAATCAACCTCCTGGCTGCAACAGCTGAAACAAATAAGGAGGCTAGCTGTTCCTGCTCATTAGATACTATCACCTCTCTACCATCACCCGTTCTCAAAGAAACAATTTTCTTTTTACAATCCACCACAGCTTCATGTCGAGATAGCCAATCCATACCTAAGATCACGTCATATTCCTTAAATGGCATCTCAATCAAATCCCCAAGGAACTCCTCACCCTGCACCACTACTGCACTATCTCTATGCACCTTACTCACAACCACACTATGCCCTAACGGATTTGTTACCAACACATCAAATCCTAGGGACTCAGCATGCAAATCAGATACAGGCAAAACAGATGCACTAATATATGAATGTGTGGAACCCGGATCAATCAAAGCAAGTACTGGAGTATTAAATAAAGAAAAAGTACCAGCTATGACTGCCGATGTATATGGCTGTCTCTGCATAACATACATCCTCTGGGAAGATCCAACCTCCTCTGGTCTACCCTCCCTGGATGTAGCACCTCCTCTAGAACTGAATCCTGGTCTACCTCCCCGGCTGGCACCTCTGCCTCCTCTGCCTCCCCTCACACTAGCTCGAGAAGCAGCAGAATCAACTGGCATCTGCTCCTGCCTCTCAGGACAGTCTCTCACAAAGTGGTCAGGTGATCCACACCTGAAGCATACCCCTGATCTACTATGCCTCCAACAAACGCCCCCATGTCTTCCACCACACTGGTTACACACAGGTAAGGTGGATCTCTGAACTCCAGGAGTAGGAGCACTCGCTACTGAAGCTGCAGGTCTAAATCTCTGCCTCTGGAACTGCACTGACCTACCCACTGGTCTCTGGCTCCTACTACTCCGAGGAACAAAACTTCCTCTACCCCTCTTCGCAGAAGAAGACCCTGCCTCGAACTGGGGCCTTCTAACCCTAACCTCTTCCTCTGAAGCAGCTGCAATAACTTGAGCTCGCTCTACACTTCGAGCTGCTGCCACAAGCTGTGAGAAATCCTGATATCTGGATCCAGCCACTAAGCACATGATCGAGGGCCTCAATCCCTCCTCAAATCGCCGACATCTATCAATCTCATCAGTAATGATACCCCCAGCATACTGACTCAGTCGAATAAACTCAACTTCATACTCAGTTACGGTCCGGTGATCTTGCTTCAAATCTAGAAACTCTCTTTTCTTCCCATCTTTATACTCCCTAGGAGTATACTTCAACTCAAATTCTCTCAGAAAATCCGCATAAGACAAGGTTGGTGGATCATCCATAGAATGGGGCACTGTCTTCCACCAGTCGTAGGCATCCTTCTGTAGCAAAGATCTTGCATAGTCAAACTTCTCCTCTGAAGTGGCTTGCAACTGCACAAATACCCTCTGAACTCTATCAAGCCACTGTTCTGCTACAGCCGGATCAACTGTACCAAAGAAATCCTCTGCTCCATATTTCCTTAGCTTATCATAGTGCCTTATTGGTACTGAAGGCTGAGGGGGTGGTGGCGGTGGCTGTGGTTGCACAGGTGCTTGTCTCATAGCTTCCAACATAGGCCTAAACCAGGCTGGCGGAACCTCCTCCCCAGCTGGTCTACCCGACACCGAAGCAGGTGCCTCCTCAACACTATCAACCCTAGCTCCCTCAGCAGGAGCAATACTCTCGGCACTACCTTCAACAGATTGTCGCGAATGAGATGCCATCTCTACCTATATCTGCAAACACAGCAGAATATTCCTCATTAAAGATCAAAGACTGCCATACCAAAACATGTATTTTACTCAAAAACCCACTTTAAAAATCAAAATATTCTTTTTCTTACAATTGATCTAGGTTGAGAATCTCAAACCTAGGCTCTGATACCAAAAATTGTAACACCCCTTCCCACCTACGTGTGTAAGCTGAGTAGAGGCGCCACCCTATCCTAATGTTGCTACCACTTTTACTTAGTCAAATTTTTGTTCCGATTTTTATAGAAATTTTGCCATAGTTTTGCCTAAAAATTCAATCCCAAGTGTCGACAAAACTGGTTTTTTTTTCTAATTTTTGAAAACATTTTTACACAAACCAATGCAAACAAAATCATTCTCAGTACACTTCCAATAAATCCCCCTTATAACCTCAACTACAACCTGCAAAAAGGATTTACACTTCTAGTACAAAATAAAGTAAAGGTTTATTATGAAATACAGCAGATAAAATCTTTGTTCACTATGCAACGGAAAGTAACAATATTTACAAATTCATATACATCAAAACTCAAGTTTTACAACACATAAAATTTATACATGTTTGGCAGTCAGTCTTCGATCTTAAAGCCCACTATTCACTCTTCAAAATCTAGGCTCGACTCGGCCTAGAGGAACTCTCTGGTTCTTCCTTGTCACCTGCGCGAAGAATCACATTCGCGCTAAGCCAACGGCTTAGTAAGATAAAACATGCTAATGGTATGCTTTAATGTAATGCAATGCCACATATGTTATTGATAAGATCAATATCATAAATATAAAGTTAACCACATAATTATGCATTTCACAAATCATAGTCATATGAGCATACCACATTTCAACATCTTTCCACATTCAACATTAATCAATCATACTCAATAACCAACATCTCATTTCATTAACTCATAACATTATTTAGGACATTCATATAACCCTGACACCTATGGGCCCAACAAGTATTTAATATGATATTCAGAGTTCAGAGTTACTGCTTTGGTTCATAGTCACAATAATCACGCCCGTAGGCAATGTATATACATGTATCTCTATCCATGGATAGTGTAACAGACCCAGTCTCTTGGATCATCAACTCAACACATATGAGGAGATCCTCAACCCGGCAAGACTGTTACAAATCATATATCTCATAGTGTAACAGACCCAGTCTCTTGGATCATCAACTCAACACATATGAGGAGATCCTCAACCCGGCAAGACTGTTACCTTTTATCATTTCTTAGGCATGCCACCCAAATCCAGAACTCTGAAACTGAATAACATATTAAACAAACAATTCATTTATTATATAGTTACCATTTCCATTCTCAAATTCTCATCACATTTAGGCAAACATGCCTTCTTTCTTTCAATATCATCATCATAGCCAATCACAATGGCATTGCCTCATATCATGTCTTATTTGAATTATCATTTCAATTTCAATGTATATTATTCATGAAACACATAACCATTCACAATGCATAACATAACATTGTTCAATCTCAACAATGCAATTAGGGCAAAGAACAATTGATATGATTCATATGAATAGTACATTCTGGTTTTAAACTCCATTTTATCCTTATTTTGAAAAATTGTATAAAATAATCTACTTGACTAAAAATTCTAAAATTTTTACAGAATTTAGTTTTGTATCTAAAAATCATTCCTTTAAAATTTCAGATCAAACTGAACACAAAATCTTGGTCAAATAGTTCACCTAACCAGACTGCCCCAATTGCCCTGCATCCTGGCAGCAGTTCTGAACTTTGTGAATTCCATAAATCAAATTCAATCAACGTGGTTCCAAATTATTTTTCTCAAATACTAGACTCACTAAGCAACAACATATCCAAAATTCGACTGGATATGATTTTTCTACATTTTATTAAAAATCCCGAAGTATAGCTGTCTCAGTTAAGGTACCTGCTGGAACAGGTCTAATAAAAATAATCTTTCTAAACTCATAACCATTCCAAAATCGAATCAACATATTTTTCAGTCATTCTACACTCATAGAGGCACAACATATCAAAAATTCACTTCAAGAACATTTTTCTATAATTAATTAAAAATCATACAAATCACAGCCTTTACTAATTGTAAAACAGAAACAATTTCACTAAACACAACTCTTACTCAACACAATCACTTCCAACACCTTCACCAACTCAACTTCTCATCATCAAACCAACAAACCCTAATTCCTTTCTCACACCACTTCAAAAGAATTGAAGAAATTAAAGAAAAGATCTTACCTCAAATGAAGAAATCCACAAATCTTTAACCAAAACCCTTGCTTCCTTCTTCAAAATGCTTCAAACCTCAGGATCACCTCTCTTTCTCTCTTTGTCTATGGAGAATCCGGCCACTTCAAGAAAGAAAGAAGAAAATGCACAAGTCAAACACCTTTTCTTCTTTTAATCTCCACCATGCATCTTACAAGGAAAATTACCAAAACACCCTTAACCATATAACTAACTCTTTGTCTCATATAAGCCCTTTATAGTAATTTCATTAACAACCAAAAATATCTTCTTCCACTTAACCATCACCTTGACTCTTCATTTGACCAATGTATATGTTAATTATATCATCATATAAACAACATATACATTTGTCTCTAAACCCTAAATTTCTTCTCCAAAACACATATACATATACATTCTCTTCCCATTTCTTTTCTCTTACAATTTAACACATATATGCACAAACATTCACTTCCCAATATATATATCAACAACCACAATAACAACAACATACTCAAAACTTCTAGGGCATAAATGAGGATATTACACCATTGGAGAGAAAAAGAGATCTTCTTTTCTTCCAAGCTACCTAAGATTGAAGAGATTTTAAGGAACTAAGTGGAGTTTTTGTGATTTTCTAACAAGTAAGTAAGCTTTCTTCCCTAATTTTTGAATTTCTAGGAAAACTATGAATATGTGGATTTTGAGATTTTCTATTAGCATGATTTAATTGTTTAATTGCGTATGAATAAAGCTATTTTGATTAATTATTAATTATTTTTAAGTTAAATGGAAGAAAGGATTAAGTTTTGGATGAGTTGGGTGAAGAGAGAGAATTTAGGTTTATGAAAATTTTGGATTCTTAGAATCATGATTTTTAATTGTGCAAATTGGTTCTAAATGAGTTGTTTTGGTGCTTAAACAAGTATTTTAAAGTCAAATATTGGATTTGGTTGTGTTTGGTTGGAGTTTGAGAATGGAAGTGTGATTTAGGGTTTTGGAAAGTGATTTTTTTCAAATTTGTAGAATTGTATAATTTTATTGGTTTAATCTTGTTGTTTGGTGATATAAGTGATGAAAATAAGCTTAAAATTATTAATGGATTTTGTAGGAATGAAAAACCTTCAATGGGGGAAGATTATGCCATTTTAGGGTTTTGTGTATTAGAGTGTGTTTTTGTAATGTAAATAATTTAAATGTATTAAAATATGTTTCTAATAATATAAATATACTTAATATATTAAAATAAATAGCCTAGTATGAGAATCTAAAGTTAAAGTGAGGTTAGCCTTAAATTTTGGATTTTTGCTTGGATGGGATTTAATTATGGTTTAATATTAGAAATGCCATTAAATGTGATACTAAATGATTATTTGCTATCACATTTGGTTTAGGCATTGAGGGAGGTTGATTTGCTTCATCCAAGTAGTGAAGGGCAAGTTGGAACGATGTGATTGGAGGTTATTTTAAGCTTGTTTTGGTTACTATTTGAGGTAAGTACAAACTTTGAATACATTGGTTATGTTTGCATGACATTTGGGCTTAACACATTTTGGTTGAAAAATGTGTTAAGCTACTTGATACATTGGTTATGTATGAATAATGTGTTATAACATTTGTAATGTCATATATGTGTTAAATGCATTGTGAAAAGCCATTAATAATGGTTAAATTGTGTAAAATGTGAAATATGTGTATTATGTGAAAATAACCCAAAGTGTTTGGGTAATACCATTTGTTGTGCATGCATTAAGTGCATTGTTAAAAAGCCATTGGTATTGGCTAGATTACATTAAATGTGATTATTATTTGAATTATGTGGAAATACCCAAAGTAATTGGGTAATGTGTTGTAAATGCAAAAATGTGGTATAATATAATGAGATATGTGGAAACATAATGAAATGAATTGATATCGATATAAATGAGAAAAATGAGAAAAGTGAGAAAAAGATGAGAAAATAAGGCAATGTGCCTAGCTTGATTATGTGACAATGAGAAAGAGATTGATAATAAGAAATATGAATAAATTGTGTGCCTAGTATGTTATTCAATTTTCAGAGTTCTGTGTTTGGCGGCATGCCTTATGGAAAGTAAGTCACATTATGAATGTGACTTATGGATATGTATGTGGATGAAAATATTTAAAATGTGAAATAATATGAATTTATGAGATGAAGGTGATCATGATAAGGTTGATCACCTGGAAATTGTGACAATGTGATGTAATGTGAAAGTGATCAAGTATTGAGTTGATTACTTAAAGATATGAAAAAGTATTATTGAAGTATTATGGTATATAATTACTTATTTGATTTAAGAAGGAGAAATTGGTAAAAAAAAATTTGTTGAATAAGTTGAGATATAATTGGTAATTATTAGTAAATGGATTTTAAAATTGGAAAAGTAGTTTTTGTTAAAAAAGTATATAAAATTAGTATATAAATATATGAGTTGTTGATGATAATATTAATGGATCATGTGTTTAGGCTAAAAAAAATAAGTGGATAAGGGTAACTTGTCTTAAAACATAATTGATACGTGTTAACTCTTCATGTAGTAAGAGTTTAAAGAACTAATATGTGATTTTAAAATGCCACGGGTGTGTGACCATTGAGACATGGGCGTAGTTTCGAGATAAGAGCTGTTTAAGAAAGAATTATAGTGAAAGTGGTGTTTACTTGTAACCCACAGACGTGGGCTTAAGATGATACAACTGTGAAATATATTTAGTGAAATTGATAGTTTTTGTCTCATGAGATACAAGCAAGATTTATGGCTAGTATAGTTGGACTCATAACCTTATGTAGAAATTTATTTATGACCATAAATAGTGTGAAAATAGAAGAGAATTGTGAAAATATGATGAGCTATAAATGATGTGTAAGGAAAGTGATTTTTGTAAATATGGTAACTATAAGAAATGTGAGAAAATGATAAATGAAAGGAATTATGAAATGTGAATAAGAGTTATATTGAATGTGTTTGAAAGTGGTATAAAATGAATAAGTTGATGAAAATGACGTTTAAAGTGAATGAGACTAGGGGAAATGAATATTATTTGTAATGATGAATTCGAAGAGAATTAAGATTTGAGAATAAATTTGACCTAATAGCATTAGGTCATGAATTGAAAACAGATTGATGAATTTAAAATAGACTAAAGGTTGATCAGAATATAATAAGACTGTGATGGTCATATTGTGATAGTTAGATCAATTGATATGAAATCTAATAAGTTTACAAGTATTTATTGACATTCAATATATGTAGTTGTATTAAGAATATGCAAGCTATATGATAATGTGCATAATACAACGCTCTAATATGTCTATGCATATGAAAGGAGCTAAGTTATATTAGTTTCAAATAATTATAAAAGAAAAATGTTAGTTATAGTATAATTGGAATGAATCTTAATAAGAAAATAAGATTTTGTTGTTGTATAATGGTGATATTAAATTAATATGTGGTAATTGTATAAAGAGTAGGATCAAAGTGAAGATGTGTAAAATTATTGTGTTAAAACTTATTAGTTGGAATTGGGAGTTGTTATCATTTGTGGGTTTTACAAATAACCATTTGTAAATATAAGCAAGGTGGTAATTAAATAGAGATACAATTTTAAAAAAGACTATGATGACAGAACAATCAATTTTAAGATATAAGTTATTAACATTTGAATTTAAGATTATGAGAGTATATTTTTAAGATAATGAAGTGATCAAATATCTTAAGTGTAATAGGTGTGTGGTGTATATATATTAAAGAGATGAACTAATTTTGTCTAATGACAATTCGATTGATGATATGATAATCTATTATGACTGTTTGAGTAAATAGACAGTATAATGATGAGTTATGGAATGGTAAAAAGGTAATTGAGAATGAACCTAAGGGGAAGAGTATAAATTATGTAATTTGATGAAATAATGATTTGATGAGATGATTAATTTAATATGAGATTTTAAGATTATGTTTTGATTTGGATAATTTATTATCGTACTGGATAATTTCAAGGATGAAATTATTTAAGGGAGAAAAAATTGTCATATCCGTGATTTTGGAGAAATTAAATAAGTATTTAGAGATATAAAAGTTGTATATACTCAATATATATACCTAGTGTATATATAATATATACATATGGTATATTAATTTTATATGTTCGATATATACATTACATACGTAATATATATAAGCACTTATAAGGTACATTTGATGTGTATATAAGATGCACATTATTTGTGCATATGTGTAATATCCTAATTTTTTAAAAAAAATTTAATTTTTGGAAATTTGATAAAATATTTTATAATTAAATTGGATAAATTAAATTAATAATTTTAAATAAAAATTGAAGGAATTTTAAATGAAAAAGTGAAATATAGATGTGATATATATAAAAAATACATAACATATAAAAGTCAACACTTTTTAAAAGAAAAGTCAAAAGTCTAAGGGAAAAATAGTAATTATATCTTATAAATATAAAATTATTTAAATAAATTATTTTTTATTGGAAGAGGTAATTTGAGATTTTAAAATAATTAAATAATTATTTATTTATTAAAAATAAAATAATATATGTGTGGTGATATTTTTAAGTGGAAAGAAAGAGAAAGTCAAATAAATTCATCTTTTCCCTTCTTCTTCTTCTTCTAAACCGTGCCACCATTAGAGAGAAAGAGAGATCCTTCTTTTCTTCCAAGCTACCTAAGATTGAAGAGATTTTAAGGAACTAAGTGGAGTTTTGGTGATTTTCTAACAAGTAAGCTTTCTTTCCTAATTTTTGAATTTCTAGGAAAACTATGAATATGTGGATTTTAAGATTTTCTATTAGCATGATTTAATTATTTAATTGGGTATGAATGAAGCTATTTTGATTAATTATTAATGATTTTCAAGTTAAATGGAAGAAAGGATTAAGTTTGGGATGAGTTGGGCGAAGAGAGAGAATTTAGGGTTATGAAAATTTTGGATTCTTGGAATCAAAATTTTTAATTGTGCAAATTGGTTCTAAATGAGTTTTTTTGGTGCTTAAACAAGTATTTTAAAGTCAAATATTGGATTTGGTTGTGTTTGGTTGGAGTTTGAGAATGGAAGTGTGATTTAGGGTTTTGGAAAGTGATTTTTTTCAAAGTTGTAGAATTGTATAATTTTATTGGTTTAATCTTTGTTTTTGGTAATATAACTGATGAAAATAAGCTTAAAATGATTAATGGATTTTGTAGGAATGGAAAACCTTCAATGGGGGAAGGTTATGCCATTTTAGGATTTTGTGTATAAGAGTGTATTTTTGTAATGTAAATGATTTAAATGTATTAAAATATGTTTCTAATAATATAAATAAACTTAATATATAAAAATGAATGGCCTAGTATGAAAATCCGAAGTTAAAGTGAGGTTAGCCTTAAATTTTGAATTTTTGCTTGGATGGGATTTAATTATGATTTAATATTGGAAATGCCATTAAATGTGATACTAAATGATTATTTGCTATCACATTTGGTTTAGGCATTGAGGGAGGTTGATTTGCTTCATCCAAGTAGTGAAGGGCAAGTTGGAAGGATAGGATTGGAGGTTGTTTTAAGCTTGTTTTGGTTGCTATTTGAGGTAAGTACAAACTTTGAATACATTGGTTATGTTTGCATGACATTTGGGCTTAACACATTTTGGTTGAAAAATGTGTTATGATATTTGAAATGTCATATATGTATTAAATGCATTGTGAAAAGCCATTGATAATGGCTAAATTGTGTAAAATGTGAAATATGTGTATTATGTGAAAATGACCCAAAGTGTTTGGGTAATGCCATTTGTTGTGTATGCATTAAGTGCATTGTTAAAAAGCCATTGGTATTGACTAGATTACATTAAATGTGATTAATATGTGAATTATGTGGAAATACCCAAAGTAATTGGGTAATGTGTTGTAAATGCAAAAATGTGGTATAATGTAATGAGATATGTGGAAACACAATGAAATGAATTGATATCGATATAAATGAGAAAAATGAGAAAAATTAGAAAAGTGAAAAAAGATGAGAAAATAAGGCAATGTGCCTAGCTTAATTATGTGACAATGAGAAAGAGATTGATAATAAGAAATATGAATAAATTGTGTGCCTAGTATGTTATTCAATTTTCAGAGTTCTGTGTTTGGCGGCATGCCTATGATTTGCCTACGAGCTAGACGCTGGACGTCACTGTGAAAATATTTTTGAGGTAAAATGACCTGCTCGTAAGCCTCAAAAATAAGTCCTTGAAGCTGGGCTGGGTGAAATGACCGGGTCGTAAGCTTAAACCTAGTTGGGCTATTACATTGATATTTTGCCTACAGGGCTAGACACATGGTGTTATTATAGACCAAAACAGTAACTCTGAAATTTGAATAGCATTTTAGTTATCTTTGGGCCTATGTTTGTGCTTGTTTTTATGTGAATTATGGATTGTGAAATATTTGAAAAGTATTAGAAAATGGAATGATGTGATATCCATAAGCATTTTGCATTAGCATTACTTTACAATTTTATTATTATCAAAATTTGTACTGCTAAGCTTTTAGCGTAGCGCCATTGTAATTCGTTGTGCAGGTGGCATGGTCGATTTGGTAGAGCCGGAGAGTTCTACTAGACCTAGTCGTGTCTAGGCTTGCATTTATTGAGCTTGAAGTGTTTTTGGATACATCAAGATCAGAGCCATTTACCAACATGTACATATTTGATATTATAGTATATTTTGATATTATGCATATTATGTTTTGTTTTTGAAGTATATATATTGTAAATTGTAAAGAATGTTTTGGATAATTTCTTTAAAATGGAATTCTATATGTGTTGTTGATATATATATATATATATATATATATCTATGTATAAATATTTTGAGAAAATATGGAGAAATTGAGAAGTATTGGTGAAATGGAGATTTGATTTTATTGGGAGTGCTTGTTTTATGCATGTTGAGTTTATTAAATTTTGGGATGTCCAAATTACAGACAAAACTCTAACGAACTTTTTCCGGAGATTTTCATATAAAATGTTTATTTTGGGTTCCTATAACAAGTAAAGAATATTTATATACTATTTAATTTTATATATTTAGTATTTGTAATTTTAAATCAGAAATGTAAAAATTTTTATTAAACCAGTCTATGATATTTTTGTACCGTATATGCATATTTTACATATGCTGAAAATATGTATCATACGTATATAGGGTTTAAGGGTGTTACATTGAGAGATTTCTTCTTTTCTTTGTCCCATTTCTTCTTTTTTTTTTAACTTCAATTAATCCAATTTGTTATGACCGGATTTGCTATATTCATAACATTTCACTTCATTCTTTTTATCTTTATCTTTAAAAGAGGATTTAGAGAATATACATTTGTTAGCTTGCAATCTTCTCTTTCTTTTCCAATCATTCATACTTTTTGAAAATAATGTCATTTCCTTTTCTTCATCACTTTTTTTTATTGTTTGAGCTCTCAATTTCTTTAATTGCTTTGAGAGCTATTGGTTTCCTCTTCTCTTTTTCACCATTTTCTTCTCTTTCGGTGTGCAGTTCAAAGGTGAGTAGTTTTCCAACAAGTTCATCGGTTCTTAAAGAGCTAAGATCATGTGCTTCTTCAATTGAAGAAACTTTGGATTCAAAGTTCTTCTTTGCTCTTAGAGCTCTCAAGATTTTGATGTTAACTTCATATTGATCATATACCTTGCCATATTTCTTCAATTCATTAATGATGGCAAGCAAGTGATTGGTCATGTCGGCAATATTTTCATTGGGCTTCATCTTGAATAGCTCATACTCATGTATATGCATTTGCTTCTTAGTGAGCCTTACTTGGGTAGTACCCTCATGATAGTTCTCAAGAGTTTTCTAAATGCGATGAGCACAAGTGAGATGTTGGACTCTCCCACCTTCTTCTCTTGAAATAGAATTCATCAAGATGGAGGTTGCCCTGTGGTTTTTGAATCGATCCCTTGTATTCGCACTTGACCATTGTGATTTGGAAAGACGAACTTGGATGCCATCAACTTCATGAGTAGGAGGTTTCCACTCATTTTTAACATAATCCTAAAGCTTAATTCTTTCACTAACTAGGAACAAGAACATTTTGTGTTTCCAATAGGAATAATCTGTTCCATCAAAGTAGGGTCTAAGAATAGAGTTGAGATTTCCATGAGAATTTGAGGTGGATGAAGAAGAAGTTGCCATTGTGGATCAAATTTTACAATTAAGTTCAAGAAATGTTTTAATCTCTAATACCAATTGTTGTCCTAAGATAGCAACCAAGAAAAGGGGGGGGGGGTGAATTGGTTGTTTGAGAAGTGATGGCAAATTAAAAATTTAAACAAACAAAAATTGTAGAAGATGTAGAAGAAGATTAAGTAGAGAATAAAAGAATGAACACAAGATATTTATAGTGGTTCAGATTTACCTTGATCCTATATCCACTTCTTTAACAATTTGTTAAGGTTCCACTAGCTTTAAGTTTTTACAAGCTTAACTTTAACTTGGTGTTTTCTCAAGCTCACACCAAACTATACAATGGTATAATCCTCACAACCCTTACAAGAGTTTTCCCAAGCTCAATTTCACAACCTAAGTGTTTCCAAGCTCACACTCAAACTTAAGATGGTGTTTAATGCTCACACCTAACTCTCAATCAATACAAATGCTAATTTTGATTCAAAGTAAGTAAAGTTATCAATGTAGGCTATTACAAACTCAATCACTTGCAAAAATGAAGTAACTTATGGTATTTATTGCCTACAAGTCATGAAATAGCCATTTGAGGTATGGTCCAACATGTTTTATTCTTGTCTTCCACTAATTTCTTAGTCAGAGAAACTTTGTAATATCCCAAAGTATGCCCTAGAAGTTTTGGTATTATTGTTGTATTTGGATTTAAGGTATATGTTAAAATGGAAAGAGAAAAGAATTAAAGAGAAAGTGTATATGTTGTATATATGAATATATATATAACCTATGCAAGTCAAAGTATGGAAGTCAAAGAAGTTAATTAATTATTTGAAATTGATTAAATTAATTAATTAAAATTTGAGTTAGTGGAAGTGGAAGAAGATATTTAAATATTTTATTGTATTTTACTTTGTGGAGAGGGTTTTGAGGAAGAAAGTTGACTTTGCTTTCTTTGTTTTCTTCTTTCCTTCTTTCTTCTTCGTGGTTCACTTTCTTTCCTTTTCTTTTCTTTTCTTTTCTTTTCTTTTCTTTTGGCTGGCATCCTCCATAGCAAGAGAGCAAGAGAGAGATTTGATCTTCCAAACTCAAGATTGAAGGAAGTTTTCAAGTGATCAAGTTGGAAATTTAAGAGTTTCTTCATCCTTGGTAAGTTTTCCACTTGATTCTTTGATTTTCTTTGAGTTTGTGAGTTGAAGTTGGGGTTGATATGTGTTTGTTTAATTGTGGTATCTTCAAGAGTGTTTGGTTCAATTGATTTTGGATTTTGGGGTTGGATTGAAGGAAAGAGTAAGTTTGTTGAAAGAGAAAGTGTTATGGTTGTGTTTTGGGTTTGTGGTGATGATTATGATTTGTGTTTGATGTATGTTTTGAGTTGTTTTGGTGTTTTTGCAAGTTTGTTATGGTTTTTTGGGTGTGTTTATTTAAGTTTGTTTGAAGTGGGAAATGGTGGAAGTAAGAGGATTGTTGGATGTGAGGTTGTTGTTGCCGGAATTTGTATTTTTGGCCTGACACGCCTATGAGCACGGCCAAGTCTTTACACGTCCAGTGACACGCCCATGTCACTGAGCATGTCATAGCTACTGTGTTGGTGAAGGTTTGACACGGCCATGAACACGCCCGTGTTGTTGGATGTGTCAATGTTTCTGTGAGACAGAATGTATTACACATTTAATGACACGCCCGTGGTTCTGAGCGTGTCAAAGCTTCTGTGTTGTGGAGTTAGGGCACGGTCAGGGACACGCCCGTGTTGTTGAGCGTGTCATGTTTAGAGTTGGCCCTAGTTGGATCTTAGCTTTATTATCTTATATGTATCTCTAAGTGAGTGTGTATGATTATCTTTGGTTTATATTGTGAAGAAGTTGAATTTCCCTAACCTAAGTGTTGAGGATTCTTGGAAGAGGAAGGGTATAGATTGGTGTGAGTTGTTCTTAAGGTAAGTACAAACTACATGGTTGCATACACTTACATGATTTTGATACTTAATACACTTGGTTGTAAATGTGTTAAGTGATCTATTGTATTGTTAAGATACTTGATAATGTTATGTTTTGCATAATGTGAAAGATATGATGAGGTATGAAGCCATTGTGGTTGGCTATGGTAATGCAAATGAAATGATTGGGGGCATGATTGCCTAGTTGATTATGGAATAATGAAATGAGAAAGAGATTGTTAAAGAGAAAATTGAAATAATTGTGTGATTAATATGTTATTCAATTTTCAGAGTTCTGGGTTTGGCAGCATGCCTATGAATCACTGGATAAGTGAAAAGACCGGGTCGTAAGCCGATTCCAGTTGAAAAATATGAAATATGTGAAATATGATGTTTTTGTGGTGAAAAGACTAGGTCGTAAGCCTCAAAAACAGTAACAGTCTTGCCGGGTTGAGGATCTCCTCGAGTTTAGCCAGGTTGAGGTCCAAGAGACTGGGTCTGTTACACTATCCATGGATAGATATATATATATATATATGTATCACCTACGGGCTTGATGATTGTGATTATGGACCAAAGCAGTAACTCTGAACTTTGAATAACATATTAGTTTCTTTTTGGGCCCATGCTTGTGTTTGTTTTCAATGTGATTTTTGAATGGTGAAACAAGTGAATAATGAGATACATGTGTGTCTTTGCTTTAATGAAACTATGAAGATACAACATGAATGTTTTGATAAGTTATTTCGTAATGTAAGATTTTGAAATGTAATATTCTTTTGAGTTGTTTATGAAACTTGATTGTGTGACATTGGCATTCCATTGAAGTATAATATTATTGTAGTTGTACCACTAAGCCGTTGGCTTAGCGCGATTGTGGTTCATCGCGCAGGTGACAGGGAAGAACCAGAGAGTTCCTCTAGGCCGAGTCGAGTCTAGATTTTGAGGTGTTGATAGTGGAGCTTAAAGATCAAAGACCTACTGCCAAACATGTATAAACTTTATGTTTTGTAAAACTTGAATTTTGATGTATATGTATATAATTGTAAATATCACTATATTTCCGCTGCGTAATGAATGAAAGTTTTGTTTACTAGACTCTATAATATAATTTGAATGTTTTTGATAATGTTATTACCGATGCTTAACCGATAACCTTTTTATCTATTTTGTTTTATAAAATAACTTAAATGTTTTAAATTTGTTCATATTATTGTAAAGGGATGATTTGTGTATTTTGTAAACCGTAGCATTCCTATATTTAGTTTACGTATATTACGGATACAGTGGTATGTAGTGTGCATATACGGGGTATTGGGGTGTTACAATTGTTTTGGTATCAGAGCCTAGGTTTGAGATTCTCAACCTAGGTAAAATGTAAGAAAAAGAAATATTTTGATTTTAAAAGTTGGTTTTTGAATAAAATACATGTGTTTGGTAATGGCAGTCTCTGATCTTTAATGAGGTATATTCTGCTGTGTTTGCAGATATAGGTAGTGATGGCGTCTCAGTCACGTCAGTCTATAGAAGGTAGTACTGAGAGTGTAGCTCCTGAAGAGGGTAGAGATGGAGCTAGGGTTGATAGAGCTGGAGAGGCACCTGTTTCTATGCCAGAGAGATCAGCTGCTGATGAAGTTCTGCCAGTGTGGTTAAGGCATATGGTAGAATTGTTGAGGCAAGCTCCAGTACAGCCACCACCACCACCACAGCCTCAAGTGCCAGTGAGACATTATGATAAATTAAGGAAGTGTGGAGCTGAGGATTTATTGGGCACTACAGATCCTGCTGTAGCTGAGCAGTGGTTGGATAAAGTGCAGAGGATATTTATCCAGTTGCAAGCCACTTCTAATGAAAAATTTGATTATGCTAGATCTCTTCTGCAGAAAGATGCTTATGATTGGTGGAAGACGGTTCCTCATGCCATGGATGATCCACCTACATTATCTTATAGTGATTTTCTGAGGGAGTTTGAGCTGAAATATACTCCGAGAGAGTATAAGGATGCTAAGAAGATGGAATTTTTGAATCTGAGACAGGAGAATCAGACTATGACTGAGTATGAGGTAGAATTCATCCGGTTGAGTCACTATGCCGGTGGGTTTATCTCTGATGAGATTGACCGATGCAGGAGGTTTGAGGAGGGATTGAGGCCCTCTATTATGTGCATTGTTGCTGGTTCTCGGTACCAAGACTTTTCTCAGTTAGTTGCAGTAGCTAGAAGTGTTGAGAGAGCACAGGGTATTGCAGCAGCTGCTACCGACGAGGAGACCAGAGTTAGGAGATCCCAGTTTGAGGCAGGATCTTCATCTATGAAGAGAGGCCGAGGAAGTTTTGTGCCGAGGATTAGTAGGAGCCAGAGGCAGTCTGGTAGGTCAGTTCAGTATCAGAGGCAGCGACCGAGACCTATAGTTGTTGTAGCGAGTGCTCCGACTCCAGTGGTTCAGAGGTCTACTCCACCTGTATGTGTTCATTGTGGTAGGACCCATGGGGGTATTTGTTGGAAGATTGGTGGATCAGCTGGGTGTTTCAGATGTGGATCGCCTAACCATTTCATTAGAGAGTGCCCTGAGATGCAGGATGATAGACAGACTGATACTGCAGCTTCTCGACCCAGTGTTAGTAGAGGTGGTCGAGGGGGCAGAGGTTTCAGTAGAGGTGGTAGACTTGGGTTTAGTCAGAGAGGAGGCTCTACATCCAGAGGTAGTAGGCCAGATGAGGCCGAATCTTCTCAGAGAGTATATGTGATGCAAAGGCAGCCAAATGCTTCAGCAGTTATAGCGGGTACATTTTCTTTATTTGATATTCCAGTTTTTACTTTAATTGATCCAGGATCTACTCATTCATACATAAGTGCATCCATATTGCCTGTGTCTGAATTGCATTCAGAGTCCTTGGGATTTGATGTCTTAGTGACAAATCCTTTAGGGCATAGTGTGATTGTTAGCAAGGTGCACCGAGATAGTGCAGTTGTGGTGCAAGGTGAAGAGTTTTGTGGTGATTTGATTGAAATGCCTTTTAAGCAATATGATTTGATCTTAGGCATGGATTGGTTGTCTAAGCATGGAGCTGTGGTAGACTGTCAAAAGAAGTGTGTTACTTTGAGAACCGTTGATAGTAGAATTGTGATGGTATCTAGTGAGCAGAGACAACTTGCATCCTTATTTGTATCAGCTGTAGCAGCTAGAAAGCTGATTAGAAAAGGGTGTGATGCTTATCTTGCTCATGTTGTGGATACCAGAGTAGTGGGTTCTCAACTTGACAATATAACCACAGTTGCTGAATTCCCAGATGTTTTTCCTGAGGAGTTGTCAGGGTTACCCCCTGAGAGAGAGGTTGAGTTTGGTATCAATTTGTTGCCTGGTACCACTCCCATCTCTATTACTCCTTATCGAATGACACCTGCTGAGTTGAGAGAGTTGAAGGTGCAGTTGCAGGAGTTGTTGGATAAAGGATTTATTCGCCCTAGTGTTTCTCCATGGGGAGCTCCTGTTTTGTTTGTGAAAAAGAAGGATGGTACTATGAGATTGTGTATTGATTATAGGCAATTGAACAAAGTGACTATCAAAAATAAGTATCCTTTGCCTAGGATTGATGATCTCTTTGATCAGTTAAAGGGAGCAGCAGTGTTTTTCAAGATTGATTTAAGATCGGGGTACCATCAGTTGAGGGTTAGAGCTGAAGATGTTCCTAAGACAGCTTTCCGCACAAGATATGGGCATTATGAGTTCTTGGTGATGCCTTTTGGGTTGACGAATGCACCTGCAGCTTTCATGGATTTGATGAACAGGGTTTTTAGGCCCTACCTAGATCAGTTTGTGGTGGTTTTTATTGATGATATTTTGGTGTATTCACGTAATGAAGAGGAGCATGACAAGCATTTGCGGATTGTATTGCAGACCTTGAGAGAGAAGCAATTGTATGCTAAGCTGTCGAAGTGTGAGTTTTGGCTTGATCAGGTAACTTTTCTGGGTCATATAGTTTCAGCAGATGGTATTGGAGTTGATCTAAGTAAAGTTGAAGCTATTTTGATTTGGAGTCCACCGAAGTCAGTGACTGAAATTAGAAGTTTTCTGGGTTTGGCAAGCTATTATCTATGGTTTGTGAAAGGTTTTTCTTTGATAGCTACTCCACTCACCAGATTACTTTGGAAGGGAGTTAGATTTGTGTGGACAGATCAGTGTCAAGCTAGTTTTGAGCAGTTGAATGAAATGTTGACTCAAGCGCATGTTCTTACTTTACCCGTGGAAGATAAACCATATGTGATTTACAGTGATGCTTCACATAATGGTTTAGGTTGTGTTTTGATGCAAGAGGGTAAAGTTGTAGCTTATGCTTCTTGACAGTTGAAGCCGCATGAGCTTAAGTATCCGACGCATGATTTGGAGTTAGCAGCCATAGTGTTTGCTTTGAAGATTTGGCGACACTACTTGTATGGGGAGAAGTGTTTTATATACATAGATCATAAAAGTTTGAAATATTTGGGTGTTCAGAAGGAGCTGAATCTTCGACAAAGACGGTGGCTAGAGTTGATAAAAGACTATGACTGTTTGATTGATTATCATCCTAGTAAGGCAAATGTTGTTGCTGATGCCTTGAGTTAGAAGTCTTTAGCAGGCTTGACTGTTTATTCACTCTCGTTGCTTGTTGAATTGAGAGCGTTGCATGCTAGTTTTGAATCATGTGATGATAGTGCATTGTTGGCTCAGTTGCAGTTGAGACCGGTATTGTTGGATCAGATTAAAGAGGCTCAATTGGCAGATGAGAAAATTCAGAAGATTGTTTCAGATTGCCAAAATGGAGAAAGTAGAGATTTCCATGTGAGAAGTGATGGTAGTCTATGGTTTAAAGATAGGTTGTGTGTTCCTAATGTTGCTAATTTGAGAAAGATTATTTTGGAAGAAGCACACCAGTCGGTTTTTGCTATGCACCCCGGAAGTACAAAGATGTATCAGGATTTGAAGCAGCATTATTGGTGGTCAGGTATGAAGAGAGACATAGCGAAGTTTGTATCCAAGTGTCTCACTTGTCAGAAGGTGAAAGCTGAGCATCAAGTTCCAACAGGGTTGCTTCAACCTTTAACAGTGCCTGAAAGGAAATGGGAGAGAGTGACAATGGATTTTGTGTCTGGTTTTCCGTTGACTCAGAAGAAGCATGATGCTATCTGGGTGATTGTTGATCGGTTGATGAAGACAACTCATTTTCTTCCAGTTAGAATGGACTATTCTCTTGAGAAGTTGGCTGAGTTGTATATTAGTGAAATAGTGAAGTTGCATGGGGTCCCAATTTCTCTAGTGTCTGATCGAGATCCTCGGTTTACTTCGAGGTTTTGAAAGAGTTTACATGGTGCATTGGGTTCTCGATTGCACTTTAGCACTGCTTTTCATCCGCAGACAGATGGGCAGTCAGAGAGAGTGATATAGATTATAGAGGATATGTTGAGAAGCTATGTCATTGATTTCTCTGGAAGTTGGGACAGATTTTTGCCACTTGTGGAATTTGCTTACAACAACAGTCATCAATCCAGTATAGGTATGGCACCATTTGAGGCATTGTATGGTAGAAGATGCAGAACGCCTCTGTGTTGGAATGAAGTTGGGGAAGGCAAATTGGTTGGTCTTGATTTGATTAAAGAAACTGAAGAGAAAGTGAAGGTTATTCGGGATCGATTGAAAGCAGCTTCAGATCGGCAGAAGTCTTATTCAGATTTGAAGAGGAGAGATATAGAGTTTGATGTTGGAGATAAAGTATTTTTGAAAGTATCTCCTTGGAAAAAGATTTTAAGATTTGGTCGAAGAGGGAAGCTAAGTCCTCGTTTTATTAGACCGTATGAGATATTAGAAAGAATTGGATCAGTTGCTTATCATCTTGCTTTGCCGCCTAAGTTGGATAAAATCCACAATGTCTTCCATGTTTCTATGTTGCGGAGGTACATATAAGATCCATCTCATATCTTGCCAGTTGAATCCATTGAGGTGAATCCGGATCTGACCTTTGAAGAAGCACCAATTGCTATTTTGACACATGAAGTGAAAGAGTTGAGAAATAAGAAAGTGCCACTGGTGAAGGTTCTTTGGAAGAATCATGGTAGAAAAGAGGCAACTTGGGAGAGTGAACAAGCGATGCGAGATCAGTATCCTCTACTGTTTCAAACTTGAGATTAGGTAATTTCGAGGACGAAATTTCTTTTTAGAGGGGGAGAATTGTAATATCCCAAAGTATGCCCTAGAAGTTTTGGTATTATTGTTGTATTTGGATTTAAGGTATATGTTAAATTGGAAAGAGAAAAGAATTAAAGAGAAAGTCTATATGTTGTATATATGGATATATATATAACCTATGCAAGTCAAAGTATGGAAGTCAAAGAAGTTAATTAATTATTTAAAATTGATTAAATTAATTAATTAAAATTTGAGTTAGTGGAAGTGGAAGAAGATATTTAAATATTTTATTGTATTTTGCTTGGTGGAGAGGGTTTTGAGGAAGAAAGTTGACTTTGCTTTTTTTGTTTTTTTCTTTCCTTCTTTCTTCTTCGTGGTTCACTTTCTTTCCTTTTCTTTCCTTTTCTTTTCTTTTCTTTTGGCTGGCATCCTCCATAGTAAGAGAGCAAGAGAAAGATTTGATCTTCCAAACTCAAGATTGAAGGAAGTTTTCAAGTTGGAAATTTAAGAGTTTCTTCATCCTTGGTAAGTTTTCCACTTGATTCTTTGATTTTCTTTGAGTTTGTGAGTTGAGGTTGGGGTTGATATGTGTTTGTTTGATTGTGGTGTGTTTAAGAGTGTTTGGTTCAATTGATTTTGGATTTTGGGGTTGGATTGAAGGAAAGAGTAAGTTTGTTAAAAGAGAAAGTGTTGTGGTTGTGTTTTGGGTTTGTGGTGATGATTATGATTTGTGTTTGATGTATGTTTTGAGTTGTTTTGGTGTTTTTGCAAGTTTGTTATGGTTTTTGGGTGTGTTTAGTTAAGTTTGTTTGAAGTGGGAAATGGTGGAAGTAAGAGGATTGTTGGATGTGAGGTTGTTGTTGCCTGAATCTGTATTTTTGGCCTAACACGCCCATGAGCATGGCCAAGTCTTTGGGCGTGTCAATGGTTCTACGTTGCAGTAGCATTTACACGTCCAGTGACACTCCCATGTCACTGAGCGTGTCATAGCTACTATATTGGTGAAGGTTTGACACGGCCATGAATACGCCCGTGTTGTTGGACGTGTCAATGTTTCTGTGAGATAAAATGTATTACACGTTCAGTGACACGCCCGTGGTTCTGAGCGTGTCAAAGCTTCTGTGTTGTGGAGTTAGGGCACGGCCAGGGACACGCCCGTGTTGTTGAGCGTGTCATGTTTAGAGTTGGCCCTAGTTGGATATTAGCTTTATTATCTTATATGTATCTCTAAGTGAGTGTGTATGATTATCTTTGGTTTAAATTGTGAAGAAGTTGAATTGCCCTAACCTAAGTGTTGAGGATTCTTGGAAGAGGAAGGGTATAGATTGGTGTGAGTTGTTCTTAAGGTAAGTACAAACTACATGGTTGCATGCACTTACATGATTTTGATACTTAATACACTTGGTTGTAAATGTGTTAAGTGATCTATTGTATTGTTGAGATACTTGATAATGTTATGTTTTGCATAATGTGAAAGATATGATGAGGTATGAAGCCATTGTGGTTGGCTATGGTAATGCAAATGAAATGATTGGGGGCATGATTGCCTAGTTGATTATGGAATAATGAAATGAGAAATGAATTGAAAAAGAGATTGTTAAAGAGAAAATTGAAATAATTGTGTGATTAATATGTTATTCAATTTTCAGAGTTCTGGGTTTGGCGGCATGCCTATGAATCACTAGATAGGTGAAAAGACCGAGTCGTAAGCCGATTCCAGTTGAAAAATGTGAAATATGATGTTTTTGGGGTGAAAAGACTAGGTCGTAAGGCTCAAAAACAGTAACAGTCTTGCCGGGTTGAGGATCTCCTCGAGTTTAGCCGGGTTGAGGTCCAAGAGACTGGGTCTGTTACACTATCCATGGATAGAGATATATATATATATGTATCACCTACGGGCTTGATGATTGTGATTATGGACCAAAGCAGTAACTCTGAACTTTGAATAACATATTAGTTTCTTTTTGGGCCCATGCTTGTGTTTGTTTTCAATGTGATTTTTGAATGGTGAAACAAGTGAATAATGAGATACATGCGTGTCTTTGCTTTAATGAAACTATAAAGATACAACATGAATGTTTTGATAAGTTATTTCGTAATGTAAGATTTTGAAATGTAATATTCTTTTGAGTTGTTTATGAAACTTGATTGTGTGACATTGGCGTTGCATTGAAGCATAATATTATTGTAGTTGTACCACTAAGCCGTTGGCTTAGTGCGATTGTGGTTCATCACGCAGGTGACAGGGAAGAACCAGAGAGTTCCTCTAGGCCGAGTCGAGTCTAGATTTTGAGGTGTTGATAGTGGAGCTTAAAGATCAAAGACCTACTGCCAAACATGTATAAACTTTATGTTTTGTAAAACTTGAATTTTGATGTATATGTATATAATCATAAATATCACTATATTTCCGCTGCGTAATGAATGAAAGTTTTGTTTACTAGACTCTATAATATAATTTGAAAGTTTCTGATAATGTTATTACTGATGCTTAACCAATAACCTTTTTATCTATTGTGTTTTATAAAATAACTTAAATGTTTTAAATTTGTTCATATTATTGCGAAGGGATGATTTGTGTATTTTGTAAACCGTAGCATTCCTATATTCAGTATACGTATATTACGGATATAGTGGTATGTAGTGTGCGTATACAGGGTATTGGGGTGTTACAAACTTCATGGTTGGACTTGGCGTAGTCCGGTCAGAATTCATGCTTCTCGATTGGTAAACTAGGTGGCTTGGTCAGAATATTTGAAATTCTACTTAATGCTCTTTCAATGGTTGGTTCACGTGGCTTTCACTGATTGAGTGGAGGTGCAACGGCTTCTGACTTGTGAAATATTTTAATCTCCCGGTGGACTTGCATCAGGTCTGGTTAGGATATTGATGGTCTAGTCAAAATCTGAGCGCACTTCTAGTCAGAAACTCCACTGGATGATTTTGAGAGAATCTGCCTTGAAGGTCCAGTTAGAACAATGTTCGTTCCGGCCTTTATGTGGTACTCTGAGAATATCCACTTATTTATTTCTTTGTTAATCAATTACATAATTTGAATATCCATTTTAGCCAAAAATATTTCTTTATAATAACCATACCTTTCTAGTATTTACTTTAACTATACAGGTAAAGAAATACTTCTTAAATTAAATTCAAACACATTTCATTTAAAACATATTCTCCAGACATGTTATAAATAATTACTTTAATTCCAAAAACCTTACACTTTCTTAAAGCCATAAACTTGCATAATTCTAAATTCAAAAATTTCTTTAAACTTAGTTTTTTGTTTAAAAACTACATAAATAAATTTATTTTTGATCAATTATGAATTCAGAATCAATTTCTTCAATAATTAATTCTATAATTATCTCTAAACCTTAAATTTACCAAATCGTATTTTAACACTTTTATGGGTCAAAAATTATTCTAACTAAAATTTTAGGTTAACAACTATACAAATATACTTAATTTCACTCATTTATGAATTTATAATCAATTATTTCACTAACTAGTTCTATAGTCAATTCTAAATCCTAAACTTGCCATAACCCTAAATTGAATATTTTAAGAATCAAAAGTTGTTTTAAATATAGTTTTAAGCTAAAAACTATGCATACACACTTGAAATTATTCAAAAATAGATTCTAGTAAATTTTCTCTTCACTTACTTGCATACTCTAATTTTCTCTCTTAACATTTCAATTAACAAATTTCATCACAAAAATTCAATTAAAGTAGTGAAATAAACTTACATAATCCGTGAAAATCAAAAGAAAACAAAATAATGGGAAATTATAATTAAATAAGCGCTAGCCTCTTTATAAAGTAGCACTTTCTCTCTCTTCCTAAATTTTTCCTTAAATATTTGGAGATGATTTTAGTATTTCTAACCTAATCTAATGAATTCTTCTAAAAATTTTAAGTTATATGTGAATTTCCTTTGATTTTTACCTAGGTTGACGGAAAAAGAAGAAAGAAATTGCAAAGAAGAAGAAAGAAAATTTTTATAAATACATTACTTAGGGTTTTATAAGGTGTGGTTCTCATACCGAAACTTCGCTATACCTACTTTCTTAAATTATTTCTAAATCCAACTTTCAATTCCGTAAAACCATAAAAAAATTTCTTTAAATAATTTAAAGCTCTATTATCCATAACTCACATCTCAATTTAAATAAAAACCCAATTCTAGGGGGAAAAGGGTGTTTCTATAATATCTTACCACTTAAAGATTCTTTTTTAAAAATACTAATTAAGTCCATATCTAGATTTAACATTCAAAATTTTAAGGCTTATCTAATCCTATCTTCCATCTATTTCAAATATTCGAGTCATTCTCAAAATTATACATAGTCTAATATCTATATAATTCAGAAAATCACTGCTTTAAAACTTCAAACATTTTATTCTCACCCTCTATTATCTCTATCTAACATGCTAGTCCTCCGATAAATGATTAACTGGGCATGCTCACCCTATTTTAGCTCCTACAATCATGTTCGTCCTCCGACAAATGATTGACTGGACATGCTTGCCCTCTTTTAACTCCTTTGGACATGCTCATCCCTTGGGAAATGGTTGACTGGGTATGCTTACTCTCTTTTAGCTCCTTCAGACCTGCTTGTCATTTTAAAAAATGGTTGATTGGGCATGCTCGCCCTTTTTTAGTTGCTTTAGACCTATTCGTCCTCCAACAAATGGTTGAATGGGTATGCTTCCCTCTTCTACCTCCTTCAGATCTGCTCATCCTCTAGCAAATGATTGTCTAGATTGAATAAGTAGGCTAGATATTTGCTTTATTTTATAAAAAAAAATATGTATTTTTTGGCCTCCTGGTATTGTCATTTGATATTTACTGTCTTGCTTCCTCCAGATAAAGACAATGAAAGTTAATGTTGAAGTGTCTTTTGTATGCATGAATAGAATGGACAAAATTTTTTATAAAGAAATAATGGACATGGATATTGCTATTAGATTGCAGGAAATCACTGACAGTCTACCTCAACGAGCAATAATATGTTATTCCTGAGTCATTCCCCAAGTGAAGCCCCTAGTTATATTTGTTCTTCCATTATCAGTCTATTAAAAAGGAGTGGCACTTCAGATAGGCACATACTTGAGACATTATTCAAAGTTATATGACAATGAATGGATGATGTTCTCCTTCCATAGGCAAGCATGCTGAAATTATCTCCATTAATGTATCCCAATCATTGCAGAATATCATCAAGTCTTTATTAGCTTGTAATGTGGCCACATTGGGAAATTAGGGCTTGTAATGGGACTATTGAATCAATTTTTAAAGAAATGATTACACTAGTTTCAAAGTTGTAGGGCTTGTGTCATACATGCTTGTGAAGGCAAAACCCCCAGCCCGGCCTTAGTCTGCAAAGGATGCAAGCTGGGGCGATTAAAATTAGGCCAAGCCTTCACAAATAAGTACCGAGGTCACTCTATCTTCGTTGGCTACACTCGTTTCAAGCAAAATAGTTTTGAGTCGCCACTTAAATTTATTTTGAAAAGGAAAAATTCAAGAAAAATCTCTAAAGTTTACTCCGGCTATATCCTATGGATAAAAGTCACTAGCCTCAAACCAAAGAATAGATTCGGGGGCTAGGTTTAGGCTTATTTTAAGTAAAAAGAGTTTGACCTTAAGTTAAGTAAGAGTTTACAAAATAACTTTCATGTGATGAAAGTTTACAATATGAATGACATGGCAAGTTAAGTAAGTAATTTATATACATCCATACAAAGCATGAGAAAAAAGTGAAGTGTAGAAATTAAATTTAAATTTTACATTTCAAAACCATGAATAAGGGATCCCAACTCTAGCCTTATGGATTTTAGGTTGAGCATATATTCTCCCACTATTATTGCTGACTTAAGATTGAGAGATAGTTTTGGTTGATTATTTAGGCATGTCCTAGCCATGTGAAACTTTAGGTGACTTGTGTTTCCTCAAAAAGTTAAAAATTTAAGAGAAAACTTTTTATTTTTAAAGTGGATTTGATACTTTGATTAAAATTCCAAATAAGCCTGCATATCTCATTTGAATAGGAATCAAAGCCCATGTAATTCTAACCATCTTGCAATAGTTGTTTTAATTCCAAAAATTGACTTTTTAACTTAAGTTATGTGAGCCTACATCTAAGTCCAATTTTAGTTTAACTGAGTCTAGATCTGAGTCAAATATGAGTCTATGTGTATTCACATTTCATATTCAATTATGGTGCAATTTTATTTTGGGGCCATAAGAGAATTTTTATAATTGCTTACCTTTTTAAAATTCTTTTTTCAGAAATACCGATTAAATTTATATTCTGATTTGATTTTTCACTCATTGGGCTTGTAACATCCGTTAATTTTTAAAAAATTAAATTAAATTAATTAATTAAATAATTTAAATAAAAATTAAATAATTAGAAGTGAGAAAATGAAGTGTATATGTGAAATATATATGGAATATATTTATTTTTAAATTATTTAATTCATTTAATTTAATTTTTAAAAAATTAACAGATGTTACAAGGCTTCAATCAATTTTATTACTACTGATTTTAAATACTCAAACTATATATAATATCATAATCAGACTAATATACATTTATAAATACTTAATATAGAAAATTATTGCTTAAAATGTTACATTTCAAGATTTCAACACTCATATACAAAAAATGGTAACAATTTATTTTCGGGTTCTACTACTTTTTACAAGTTATGGATGTTCTTTATAGTTAACATGAAGAGCAAAAGTTGCATGCAAGCCTAAAAAAAGAAGAAAAAACTATGAATCTAAAAAATGAATGGGCTGAAAAAGGAAAGTTCTAAAAAAATTTTCGGAACTTCTTCCTCTGCAACGTGCTATGAAAGAAGAGAAAGAAATAAGAAAATTAATGGTATTTTTTTAAAACTTTTTTTAAATGCCTGTCCATTTATTTTTAGAATAAAAAATAAAAATAAACAGATATATTAGCAAAATACCTGAGAAAACAAAGATCAATAGGTCAAAAAATAAATTTGAAATGAAAAAAATAAGTTTATATATTAATTTGTTAAAAAAAGTTTACGATAAAAGTGAGAATGAGGATAAAATTTGAGAATTTTATGATAATTCAGCCAATTAAAATTTTTGTGATTTTAGAGATTTTTAGGGGGTTTAGTTAAAAATGAAAATTTTTGTGAGAAATTTTTAAAAAGTGTAAGAATTTATGTTTATAAATTATATAAGTATGTGAAATAACTATTATTTTTTTATTTTAGGGATTTTATGAGTTTAGTGAAAAAAATTAAAAATTTTTGGTATTTTAGGAATTTTTAGGGGCTCAGTGATAAAAAAATATGCTTTTAAGAAATTTATAAATATAAAATATATATTATAATTAAAAAAAATGTAAAAACTTATGTTTATAGATTGTATAAGTATGTGAAAGAATTAGTATTTTTATTATTTTAGGGATTTTAGGAGTTTAGAGAAGAAATTAAAATTTTTGTGAGAAATTTTTAATTATGAAAAACTATATACTATAATTATAAAAAGCGTAGAATTTATGTTTATAAATTATATAAGTATGTGAAAGAATTATTATTTTTGTTATTTTATGGATTTTAGGAGTTGAATGAAAAAAAAATTAAAATTTTGGTATTTTAGGAATTTTTAGGGGTGATAAAAATATAACTTTTGTATAATTTGTAATTTTTTTTTTATTTTTGATATGTACATGAATTTTTTTTTATTGAATTGAGATTTCTTTGTACAAAAGAAATATAAATATAGTATAATTTTTTTCTCAATTTGCATTATTTTTATCCGAAGTATGTGAAATTAAGTAATCGAATATATTCAAGTACACTAAAGTTGTGGATTTATGTTCATAAAAACTATTATAATTTTAATTTGGATTGAGATCCCATGTATAATAAAAAATAAATTAATATTTTTATAATAACTAAATTAATTTGATAAGTCCATTTTTCATTCTAATCAAAGTTGGATATTAGCCCAGATATGTTCAATTCATTTGGCAAGTCCATTTTCCATTTTAATAAAAGCCCATATATAAATAAATATATGTCTAACATTATAACTGTAAATAACACAATTTCAAAAAGCATAAATTATAATATGTAATAAAATTATTAAGTAAATTTCAAAAAGCATTCGTTTAGGCCTATAATATTTTATAATACATAATCAAATTAATAATAAACATAAATATCATAATCATTGATTTAATATTGTATGTTACAGGTTTTAGATGTGTAATTTATTCTTTTATGGAAAAAATAAATTTTATAAAAGTATTTGTGCTTTGTATAATGTTGCTTTAGTATTGCGCGAAATAAGAGTGATATATTGAAAGTGTTTTTTCTTTGCAGGGACATTAGAATTTAGTTCGGTAGATAATATAGGGTTGATATTTTGAGTGAAAATGTATATAAATATATATTGACATTTAGATATATTTTGTAACATCCGGAGCTTTATTAAAATATAATTAAAGAAATAATTTAAAGGGTTAATTAAAATATTGAAAGATGAGATATATAAAATATATATGTAAAATATATATAAAATATACATAACATATAAATATTATTAGAAAATGGAATAGTCAAATAGTAAATAGTAAAACTTTAAAGGTTAAATAGTAAAATATTAAAAATTAAGAATAATAAAATAATTCAAAAAGAAATTAATTTTGAACAGAAGAAGACAGTTAGATTTTTAAATAATTAAATATATATATATGTGGTTAATAAATGAAGAAGAAAATTAAAACAAAATTCATCATCTTCTTCCTCCAAGAAAATCAGCCACCATTAAAGAGAGAAGAGTGGAGCTTTCCATCATCATCAATACCAATTTTCTAAAGAATTCAAAGGATTGAAGGAAGATTTGGTGAAAGCACAACTATTAGGTAAGCTTTCTTGCAAATTTAAGAAGTTCTTTGGAAATTTATGAATATGTGTAATTTGGAAATTTGATGGAGTGTGGGATAATTATTTAAATGATGTTGGATGATATTATTTGGATGTGTAGACAATGATTCTAAGGTTAGTTGATGGATTTGTTTAGGTTTGGTTGGAGGTTGGATGAAGTAAAAGAGGATTTAGGGTTTTGGTGGAAAGTTTGTAAAGAATTGGTGAAAATTGGATTTAATTGGTTAAATGATGTTATAATATGATTTTAAAGATATAAATGAGTTTCAAACTCAATGTGAAATTGATTAGAATAGTTTTCTAAAATTAAAATGCATTAGGGAAAAAACTTAAAAATTTATAGGAATGTGATAAAATGAGTTTTAATAGTTATATAGAAATGTGATGCTAATGAAGAATTAAAATTGAAATTTTGGTTAGGTTTCTAGTAGATTATGTTTGTCCATACCAAGTGGTGAAGGGCTCTTGAGGAAGGTGGAGGATAAAGGGTGAATTTAGCTTGAAAGTTACCTTAGGTGAAGGTTAGGACATACTTTGATATGCATTGAGATGAATTAAAATGACATGCTACATTGTATGTTGATATTGACACTATGCTACTTTGATATGTGTATTCACATGTATAGTGCATAGATATATGTTTAAAGATATGATTTGCATAATGTATGAGTTTTTAAGCCATTTTAAGATGGCCATTGGCATAGTTGAATGCGTTTGTAAAAAAAGGTACCTTATGCTAATTTAAGGGCATATTTTAGCCACATTGTATAAGTGGCATGAAATATGATGTTTGTAATTGAAATGTATGGAAATGTGGTGAGATGATGGAAAAAATACCAAAAAGGTGGGAAAATGGCATAATTGGCAATGTTATGTAAAAGTATGAAATGATGCTTGTTGCTTTATATAATATTATATTCTATAGCTTTTGTATTTGGTGATATGGATATGGCATGCCATTATATGATTTTCCTTTGGGGCTAGACAATAGTGTCACCATTATTTGTCTTTAGACTAGACACTGTGTAACATCCTTATGCCCTATATATGTACAACACGTACACCCAGTATATGTAAAATATCTATATACGATATAAAAATATCACAGTCCGGTTTAATAAAAATTTTTCACTTTTCAAATTTAAAATCTTAAATACTTTAAAATATATATTCAAATAACAAATAAAATATTATCATAAATTATAGGTACTAAAATAAGCATTTTTCATAAAAATCTCTAAGAAAAATTCACCATAGTTTTATTTATAATTTGAACATTCCAAAATACAACAAAACCACAACCTACATACAAAAGCACTCCCAAAAATCAATTCATACATTTCTCCAATACTCCTCATTTTCTCCAAATTCACAACACATTTATACATATATATATATGTGTGTTTATCCAAAAATAAATATAAAATCCATTATATAACATTTATCCAAGATGGCATTTATAATTTACAATATATATACCAAAAACATAATATAATATATGTAATATCAAAATATAATAAAAAAAATACATATGCTGGCAGTTGGCACTGATCTCGAAGAAGCAACCAAATAAACTTAAGCAAATTCAAAGCTAGACCCGACCCGGTCTAGACGAACTCTCTGGCTCTATCGGATCTCCTCTGTCACCTGAGTAATGAATTTCAATTGCGTAAAGCCAAAAGCCTAGCGGTACAAACTTTGATAATAATAAAACTTAAATGCAATGTCAATGCACAATGCATATGGATATCATATCTCATATTATTTCATTTTAACTTATTTCTCAATTGTTTCATAATTCCCAATTCACATAAAAACAAACACAAGCATGGGCCCAAAGGATCTAATATGCTATTCAAATTTCAGAGTTATTATTTTGGTTCATATTGACACCCAGTGTCTAGCCCGAAGACAAGTGATGCCCAACGTCTAGCCCGAAGACAAATCATAGTGATGCCCAGCATCTAGCCCGAAGGTAAGTGACATCCTATGTCCAGCCCGAAGGCAAATCAATAATTACTCAAAAGCAAGCCCAAAAGGCAAACAATGAGGATAACCTCATAGGAATGCCGCAAACACAGAACTCTAAAAATTGCTGCCAAACACAGAACTCTAAAAATTGAATAACATACTAGACACACATTTAATTCACATTTCTCATTATCAATCTCTTTCTCATTCTCTCATAATCAAGCTAGGCACATTGCCTCATTTTTCATTATTTATTAGGCACATTGCCTTATTTTCTCACTTTTCTCATTTTTCTCATTTATAACAATATCAATTCATCACATTTCATCATATCATCACATTTCATCACATATTACCTTAAAACTCATCACCCAAATATTTTGGGTAATTTCACATAATTTACATATGATTTAGATTTTATACACATTAGCCATTACCAATGGCTTTTTAATAATGCCCTTGATGCATACACAATAAATAGCATTACCCAAACACTTTGGGTCATTTTCACATAATACACATATTTCACATTTTGCACAATTTAGCCATTAATAATGGCTTTTCACAATGTATTTAATACATATATGACATTACACATGTCATAGCATATTATTCATACATATTCCATGTATCAAGTGGCTTAACACATTTTTCAATCTAAAATGTGTTAAGCCCAATGTAATGCAAATATGTCCAATTCATCCAAAGTTTGTACTTACCTCTAAGGGCAACCAAAAACAAGCTCAAACACCACCTCTAACCTTCTCTTCCAACTTGCCCTTCAACAATTGGATGGGGCAAATCAAGTCTCCTCAATGCCTAAACAAAATGTGATCATAAATAATCATTTAGTATCACATTCTAAGACATTTTCAATCTTAAATCATAATTAAATATCATCCAAACAAAAATCTCAAAGTTAAGGCTAATCTAACTTTAACTTTGGAATACCATACTAAGCCATTCAATTTGATGTTTTAAGTTTATTTATATCATTAAAAACATATTTTAACATGTTTAAATCAATTGCATTACAAAACACACACTTATGACCAAAACCCTAAAATGGCATAACCTTCTCCCATTGAAGGTTTTCCATTCCAACTCAATCCAAGTATCATTTCAAGCTTATATTCATCACTTTTAGCATTAAAGAATATGCTTTAACCAATAAAATCAAACAATTCAATAACTTTGAAAAATCACTTTTCCAAAACCCTAAATCAACACTTCCATTCTCAAACTCCAATCAAACTCAACCACATCCAATATTTGACTTAAAAATACTTGTTCATATATCAAAACAACTCATTTAGAATCAAATTATACAATTAAATCATAATATTCCACAAACCCAAAAGTTACAGAACCCTAAATTCTCTCTTTTCACCAATATTTACCCAAACTCAACCATTTCTTCAATCCAACCTTTAAATCATTGTTAATCACTTAAAATAATCTCATTCATACCCAAATAGACAATTAAAATATGCTACTTCAACAACACAAAATCTACATAATCAAATCTTTATGAAAATCCAAGAAAAAAGTTAGAAAACTTACTATTTATGAAAGAAAACTCCAAAAATCCACTTGAAACTTGTTAAATCCTTCAATTCATGGAGTAAGAAGAAGTAAAACTCTTAAGCTCTCAAACAATGGGGGTCGACCCTTGGAGGAAGAAGAAGAAGATGAAGAAAACTTGAATTTTTCTCTTTCTTTCCACTTTAAATATCTATATATATATTATTTTAGTAATTTTTAATTAATTAATTAATTAATAAAAATTCAAAATTCATATCTTCCATTCAAAAATAAAATATTTTGAATTATTTTTAAAAATTTTAATTTCTAAAGTATATTTACCAAAGTGCCATTTGACATTGACTTTTCTTTTAAAAAATATTGACTTTTTTGTTGACTTTATATATTATGTATATTTTGCATATATATCACATAAACATTTCACTTTTTCACTTAAAATCCTCTAATTTTTCATTTAAAACTATTTATTTAATTTATTCAATTATTTTATAATTTATTTTATTAAATTTTAAAAAATTAAAAAATTTTAAAATTTTGAGATATTATAATTCTCTCCCCCTAAAAATAAATTTTATACTCGAAATTACCTGCTGTCAACTCTAAAACAACTGAGGATACTGGCTTTGCATTTTCTGTTCACTCTCCAATCTCGCCTCCATAGTGTCATGATTCCTCCAAAGGACTTTCACAAATGCCATTTTCTTATTCTTCAACTCTTTCACTTCTCGTGCCAAGATCGCCACTGGTTCTTCATCATAAGTCAGATTCGGACTCACCTCAATGGACTCCACTGATAATATATGAGATGGGTTTGGCCTACATCTCTGAAGCATAGAGATATGGAAGACATTATGAATCTGATCCAACTCAGGCGGCAAAGCCAATCTATAAGCCACTAGACCAACTCTCTCTAGAATCTCATATGGTCCTATGAAACGAGGACTCGACTTTCCTTTGCGGTTGAATATCAAAATCTTCTTCCATGGTGACACCTTCAAGAACACTTTATCTCCCACAGCGAACTCTATATCTCTTCTCTTCAAATCTATATAGGATTTCTGTCGGTCTGAAGCTGCTTTCAGACGACCACAAATCACCTTCACTTTCTCTTCTGTCTCTTTAATCAAATCAAGACCGACCAATCTATCTTCTCTAATCTCATCCCAACATAGAGGTGTCCTGCACTTCCAGCCATACAATGCCTCATAAGGTGCCATCCCAATACTGGACCGATGACTGTTGTTATAAGCAAACTCAATCAGTGGTAAGAATTTGTCCCAACTCCCAGTAAAATCAATGATATAACTCCTTAACATATCTTCTAAATTCTTTATCACTCTCTCTGACTACCCATTTGTCTGAGGATAGAAAGCAGTGCTCAAATAAAACCAAAAACTTAATGCATCCTGCAAACTCCTCCAAAACCTTGATGTAAACTAAGAATCTCGGTCCTACACTAAAGAAACTGGAACTCCATGCAACCTCACTATCTCACTGATATACAGCTCAACCAACCTTTCAAGAGAATAATCCATCCAAACAGGAATAAAATGAGTTGTCTTCGTCATTCGATCAACTATAAACCAGATTGCATCATGCTTATTCTGGGTTAAAGGCAGTCCAGTCACAAAATCCATCGCCATTGGCTCCCATTTTCACTTTGGCACTGATAATGGCTGAAGCAACCCTGAAGGAACTTGGTGCTCAGCCTTCACTCTCTGGCAAGTATGACATCTAGATACAAACTCTGCTATGTCCCTCTTCATACCTGACCTGTAACACCCTTATACCTCGTATACGTATACAGCATGCTGTTACGATCGTAATATACGTATACTGAATATAGGAATGCCACGGTTTACTAAACAAATGACTCACTTCTTTTACAATAATATAAGCAAACTCAAAACAATTAAGTTATAACATAAAATATAATAAATAAAACGTTTATTCAATACACAGCGGAAAATATAAAAATATTTACAATTACATAAACATCAAAGTCAAATTTTACAAAACATAAAGTTTTTACATGTTTGGCAGTCAGTCTTTGATCTTTAAGCTCACAATCAACACTTCAAAATCTAGACTCGACTCGGTCTAGATGAACTCTCTGGCTCTTCCCTGTCACCTGCGCGATGAACTACAATCGCGCTAAGCCCACGGCTTAGTGGTACAAACCCCAATGATAATATGTGTCAATGCAATGTCAATATCATATGTTCAAACATTATAAACAATATATAAGAATATCACATTTCAAAGTCTTACCTTGAATCTCATTATTCAATAACTTATCAAAAACATTCATGAGATAATACTCACAATATTCCGCATCCATAAACATACCACACATCATGTTGTCTTCATAGTTTCATTACTCAACATAGCTTTCCATGCCACATTCATTTTCATTAAGTTACTTATGTATTATAATCATCTCAGAACATTATATCTTACGCCATAGTTCATATTAAAGCAAAGACAAGCATGTATCTCATTATTTATTTATTTCACCATTCAAGAATCACATTTAAAACAAAGACAAGCATGGGCCCAAGGACACTAATATGCCATTCAACTTTCAGAGTTAATGTTTTGGTTTAATTATCTCATTTATCATTATCATTATCCCAACTAGGCTTCAAGGATTTAGGTTCAACCAAGCTTCAAGGGGAACAAAGTATGCTAAGTATCAACCCAACTTGGCTTCAAGAACCAAACCCAACCTAGCTTCAAGGGTTGTAACATCTCAATTAGGCTTCAAGGACTAGACCCAACCAAGCTTCAAGGGGAGTTAAGCATGCTAAACTTTAACCCAACTTGGCTTCAAGGATCAAGCCCAACCTAACTTCAAGAGATTGTTACTATAGGCATGCCACCAACAACAAAACTCTGAAAATGGAATAACACATTAGACACACAATTCATTCATTAATTCATTATCAATTTCATTCTCATTTCTCATCATCTTCTAGGCAAACATGCCTCAATTATCTCATTTACATCATTATAGCCAACAACAATGGCTTCATATCTTATCAAGATAGTGTACATAATCAATTGCCTTGGACATATATCATAAATTCATCCTCATATAGGCAACATGCCCCATTTACTTCATTTCAATAATGATAGGCAACCACAATGGCTTCACATCTCATTATATCTCAATTCACAACAAAACAACTCATCATTGAAGTATTCATCATAACCAATTGCATTGCACATATATTTCATATTTCATCATATCTTTCACATTTTCAACATACATTCCACAAAGTTCACATTATGCAAAACATAACATTATTAATATGCATCAACAATACAATAGATTACTTAACACATTTACAATCAAATGTATTAAGTCTCAAGATCATATAAAAGTATGCAATAATGTAGGGTTTGTACTTACCTTAAAAGCAATTCACTCACAATACCAACTCCTCTTCTAAGAATCCTCACAACTTGGATTAGGGCAATTTAACTTCTTCAAGACCTAATCCAAAAATGATAAAATACATCAATTTCAATGCAATTATTCACTAATTAACATCATACTAGACCCTTAGATCACAATTCACAAACCAACATCTCTCTCTAGGACCCCCACACTCGTGGCCTCCCAACCCCCACGGGCGTGGGTTAGCAAATGGTTCTGCCTCCCTTGCTCCAAATCCCCACGACCATGGCTTCCAATGGCCACGGACGTGGCAGCCAAGGGCCACGGGCGTGGCATCCAAGATGCTTCTGTTTTGGACCAAAATCACATATTCTATGCTTCTAACTTCATCCAATACAAAGATCATGAAGATTTACAAAAATAATTAACCAAACTCAACATCTATAACAATCACCAATTCAAAACCCTAACACAAACACAACTCATATACTTCCAACACCAACATCACCCTAACTTCTTATCTTTCATTCAATTCCAACACTTTCAAACATAATATAATCAAACCCAATCATACTATCAAATATCAACAATCAAACTCAATCACAACTTCAAATAAAACAAGGGAAATCAAGAGGAAACTTACCAAAGTTGATGAAACTTCTTGAATTTCCAACTTAATCACTTGAATCTTCAATCAATTTGATCTTAGAAATCAAAAACTCTCTCTTGCTCTCTTGCTTCTTTGATAGCTGGCCACACAAGGAGAAGAAAAGAAAATAAGATGAAAATAAAGAAGAAAAGTCAAATACTCTTCTCTTTAAACCTCCTCCAAGCAAAAATAATAATCAAATAATCAAATTTCTCTCGTCCACTTATATTAATTTCCCTTTAATTACTTAATTAATTTAAAACAAATAAATATCTTCTTTGACTATCTATGCTTTGACTTGTGTATATGTTGTATATATTTCCATATATACAACATATACACTCTCTTCACTTCTTTTCTCTTCCCAATTTAACATATACACTTAATACAAAATTCAACAATAATTATATCAAAACTTCTAGGGCACACTTTGGGATATTACAATTCTCCCCCTCTAAAAAGAAATTTCGTCCTCGAAATTGCTTGATATCAAGTCCAAAACAGTTGAGGATATTGATCTCGCATTGCTTGCTCACTCTCCCAAGTTGCCTCTTCCTTCGCATGATTCTTCCAAAGAACCTTCACCAGTGGCACTTTCTTATTTCTCAACTCTTTTACTTCATGTGCCAAAATAGCAACCGGTTCTTCTTCAAATGTCAGATCTGAACTCACCTCAATAGATTCAATTGGCAAGATATGAGATGGATCTGATCTGTACCTCCGCAACATAGAAACATGGAAGACATTATGGATTCTATCCAACTCAGGCGGCAAAGCAAGACGATAAGCAACTGGTCCAACTCTTTCTAATATCTCATACGGTCCAATAAAATGAGGATTCAGCTTCCCTCTTCGACCAAATCTTAAAATCTTTTTCCAAGGAGATACTTTCAGAAAAAAATTATCTCCAACATCAAACTCTATGTCTCTCCTCTTCAAATCTGAATAAGATTTCTGTCGGTCTGAAGCCGCTTTCAACCGATCCCGAATTATCTTCACTTTCTCTTTAGTCTCTTTAACCAAATTAGGACCAATCAATTTGCCTTCTCCAAGTTCATTCCAACACAGAGGCGTCCTACATCGTCTACCATACTATGCCTCAAATGGTGCCATACCAATACTGGATTGATGACTGTTGTTATAAGCAAATTCCACAAGTGGTAAAAATCTGTCCCAACTTCCAGAGAAATCAATGACACAGCTTCTTAACATATCCTCTATAATCTGTATCACTCTCTCTGACTGCCCATCTGTCTGTGGATGAAAAGCAGTGCTAAAGTGCAATCGAGAACCCAATGCACCATGCAACCTCTTCCAAAACCTCTAAGTGAACCTAGGACCTCGATCAGACAATAAAGAAATTGGGACACCATGCAACTTCACTATCTCACTGATATACAGCTCAGCCAACTTCTCAAGAGAATAGTTCATTCTAACTGGAAGAAAATGAGCTGTCTTTGTCAACAGATCAACGATCACACCAAATAGCATCATGCTTCTTCTGAGTCAATGGCAAACCAGCCACAAAATCCATTGTCACTCTTTCCCATTTACATTCAGGCACTGTTAAAGGTTGAAGCAACCCTGTTGGAACTTGGTGCTCAGCTTTCACCCTCTAACACGTGAGACACTTGGATACAAACTCCACTATGTGTCTCTTCATACCTGACCACCAATAATGTTGCTTCAAATCTTGATACATCTTTGTACTCCCAGGGTGCATAGCAAAAACTGACTGATGTGCTTCTTCTAAAATAATCTTTCTCAAACTAACATCATTAGGAACACACAATCTATTTTTAAACTAAAGGCTGCCATCATCTCTCACAAGAAAATCTCGGCTTTCTCCTTTTTGGTATTTTGATACAATCTTCTGAATTCTCTCATCAGCCAATTGAGCCTCTTTAATCTGATCCAACAATATCGGTCTCAACTGCAACTGAGCCAACAATGCACCATCATCACATGATTTAAAATTTACATGCAATGCTCTCAATTCAACAAGCAACGAGAGCGAATAAGCAGTCAAACCTGCCAAAGACTTCCGACTCAAGGCATCAGCAACAACATTTGCCTTGCCAAGATGATAATCAATCAAACAGTCGTAATCTTTTATCAACTCTAGCCACCACCTCTGTCGAAGATTCAGCTCCTTCTGAACACCCAAATATTTCAAACTTTTATGATCTGTGTAGATAAAACACTTCTCCCCATACAAGTGGTGTCGCCAAATCTTCAAAGCAAAAACTATAGCTGCCAATTCCAAATCATGCGTCGGATAATTAAGTTCATACGGCTTCAACTGCCGAGAAACATAAGCTATAACTTTACCCTCTTGCATCAAAACACAACCTAAACCATTATGTGAAGCATCACTGTAAATCACATATGGTTTATCTTCCACGGGTAAAGTAAGAACAGGAGCTTGAGTCAACATCTCTTTCAACTGCTCAAAACTAGCTTGACACTAATCTGTCCACACAAATCTAACTCCCTTCCGAAGCAATCTGGTGAGTGGAGTAGCTGTCAAAGAAAAACCTTTCACAGAGCGTCGATAATAGCCTGCCAAACCCAGAAAACTTCTAACTTCAGTCACTGACTTCGGTGGACTCCAATTCAAAATAGCTTCAACTTTACTTGGATCAACTCTTATACCATCTGCTGAAACTATATGACCCAGAAAAGTAACTTGGTCAAGCCAAAACTCACACTTTGACAGCTTAGCATACAACTGCTTCTCGCTCAAGATCTGCAACACAATCCGCAAATGCTTGTCATGCTCCTCTTCATTATGTGAATACACCAAAATATCGTCAATGAAAACCACCACAAACTGATCCAGATAGGGCCTAAACACCCTATTCATCAAATCCATGAAAGCTGCAGGTGCATTCGTCAACCCAAAAGGCATTACCAAGAACTCATAATGCCCATATCTTGTGCGAAAAGTTGTCTTAGGAACATCTTCAGCTCTAACCCTCAACTGATGGTACCCTGATCTCAAATCAATTTTGGAAAACACTGCTGCTCCCTTCAACTGATCAAAGAGATCATCAATCCTAGGCAGAGGATACTTATTCTTGATAGTCACTTTGTTCAATTGCCTATAGTCGATACACAATCTCAAAGTACCATCCTTCTTCTTCACAAACAAAACAGGAGCTCCCCATGGAGAAACACTAGGGCGAATAAACCCTTTATCCAACAACTCCTGCAACTGCACCTTCAACTCTCTTAACTCAGCAGGTGCCATTCGATAAAGAGTAATAGAGATAGGAGTGGTACCAGGCAACAAATCGATACCAAACTCAACCTCTCTCTCAGGGGGTAACCCTGGCAACTCCTCAGGAAACACGTCTGGAAAATCTGCAACTGTGGGTATACTATCAAGTTGAGAACCTACTACTCTGGTATCCACAACATGAGCAAGATAAGCATCACACCCTTTTCTAATCAACCTTCTAGCTGCAAAAGCTAAAACAAATAAGGATGCAAGTTGTCTCTGCTCACTAGACACCATCACAGTTCTACCATCACCGGTTCTCAAAGTAACATATTTCTTTTGACAATCTACCACAGCTCCATGCTTAGACAACCAATCCATGCCTAAGATCAAATCATACTCCTTAAAAGGCATTTCAATAAAATCACCAAGAAACTCCTCACCTTGCACCACAACTGCACTATCACGATGCACCTTACTCACCGCAACACTATGTCCTAAAGGATTTGTCACCAAGACAACAAATCCTAAGGACTCTGAATGCAATTCAGACACAAGTAATATGGATGCACTTATGTATGAATGAGTAGATCCTGGATCAATCAAAGCAAAAACTGAAATGCCAAATAAAGAAAATGTACCCGCTATAACTGTTGAAGCATCCGGCTGCCTCTGCATCACATATACTCTCTGAGAAGATCCAGTCTCATCTGGCCTACTGCCTCTGGATGAAGATCCTCCTCTCTGACTAAACCCAGCTCTACCACCTCTACTGAAACCTCTGCCCCCTCGACCACCTCTGCCAACACTGGGTCGAGAAGCTGCAGTATCAGTCTGCCTATCCTCTTGCATCTCAGGGCAATCTTTAATAAAATGAGCTGGTGACCCACATCTAAAGCATACTCCTGATCCACCCGTCTTCCAACAAGCACCCCCATGGGTCCTATCACAATGAAGACATACAGGTGGAATAGACCTCTGAACCACTAGAGTCGGAGCACTAGCTACAGAAACTGTAGGTCTCGATCTCGGCCTCTGATACTGAACTGACCTACTCGACTGCCTCTGGCTCCTACTGATCCTCGGCACAAAACTTCCTCGGCCCCTCTTCATAGATGAAGACCCTGCCTCAAATTGGGGTCTCCTAATTCTAGTCTCTTCCTCAGTAGCAGCTGCTGCAAGACCCTGTGCTCTCTCAACACTTCTAGCTGCTGCAACTAGCTGAGAAAAATCCTGGTACCGAGAACCAACAACAATGCACATAATAGAGGGCCTCAATCCCTCCTCAAATCTTCTGCACCGGTCTATTTCATCAGAAATAATTTCCCCGGCATAGTGACTCAACCGGATGAATTCAATCTCATATTCTGTCACAGTCCGGTTGTCTTGCCTCAAATTCAGGAATTCCATCTTCTTGACATCTTTATATTCCCTTGGAGTATATTTCTGCTCAAACTCCCTCAGAAAATCACCATAAGATAATGTAGGTGGATCATCCATGGCATGAGGAACCGTCTTCCACCAATCATAAGCATCTTTCTGCAAAAGAGATCTAGCATAATCAAATTTTTCATCAGAAGTGGCTTGCAACTAAATAAATATCCTCTGCACTTTATCCAACCACTGCTCTGCTACTGCAGGATCTGTAGTACCCAAGAAATCCTCAGCTCCATATTTTCTCAACTTATCATAATGTCTCACTAGCACTTGAGGATGTGGTGGTGGTGATGGCTGCTATACGGGAGCTCCCCTCAATAATTCTACCATATGCCTTAACCAACCCGGCGAAACTTCATCAGCAACTGATCTCTTTGGCACAGAAACAGGTGCCTCACTAGCTCTCTCAACCCTAGCTCCATCTCTACTCTCTTCAGGAGCTACACTTTCAGCACTACCTTCTACAGACTGACGTGATTGTGATGCCATCACTACCTATATCTACAAACACAGCAGAATATACCTCATTAAAGATCAGAGACTGCCAATACCAGAACATGTATCTTATTTAAAAACCAACTTTTAAAAATTAAAATATTCTTTTTTCTACAATTGACCTAGGTTGAGAATCTCAAACCTAGGCTCTGATACAAAAATAATTGTAACACCATTATACCTCGTATACGTATATAACATGTTGTTACGATCGTAATATACATTTACTGAATATAGGAATGCCACGGTTTACTAAACAAATGACTCACTTCTTTTACAATAATATAAGCAAACTCAAAACAATTAAGTTATAACATAAAATATAATAAATAAAACGTTTATTCAATACGCAGCGGAAAATGTAAAAATATTTACAATTACATAACATCAAAATCAAATTTTACAAAACATAAAGTTTTTACATGTTTGGCAGTCAGTCTTTGATCTTTGAGCTCACAATCAACACTTCAAAATCTAGACTTGACTCAGTCTAGATGAACTCTCTGGCTCTTCCCTGTCACCTGCGGGTTGAAACACAATCGCGCTAAGCCCACGGCTTAGTGGTACAAACCCCAATGATAATATGTTTCAATGCAATGTCAATATCATATGTTCAAACATTATAAACAATATATAAGAATATCACATTTCAAAGTCTTACCTTGAATCTCATTATTCAATAACTTATCAAAAACATTCATGAGATAATACTCACAATATTCCGCATCCATAAACATACCACACATCATGTTTTCTTCATAGTTTCATTACTCAACATAGCTTTCCATGCCACATTCATTTTCATTAAGTTACTTATGTATTGTAATCATCTCAGAACATTATATCTTACGCCATAGTTCATTTTAAAGCAAAGACAAGCATGTATCTCATTATTTATTTATTTCACCATTCAAGAATCACATTTAAAACAAAGACAAGCATGGGCCCAAGGACACTAATATGCCATTCAACTTTCAGAGTTAATGTTTTGGTTTAATTATCTCATTTATCATTATCATTATCCCAACTAGGCTTCAAGGATTTAGGTTCAACCAAGCTTCAAGGGGAACAAAACATGCTAAGTATCAACCCAACTTGGCTTCAAGAACCAAACCCAACCTAGCTTCAAGGGTTGTAACATCTCAATTAGGCTTTAAAGACTAGACCCAACCAAGCTTCAAGGGGAGTTAAGCATGCTAAACTTCAACCCAACTTGGCTTCAAGGATCAAGCCCAACCTAACTTTAAGAGATTGTTACTATAGGCATGCCACCAACAACAAAACTCTGAAAATGGAATAACACATTAGACACACAATTCATTCATTAATTCATTATCAATTTCATTCTCATTTCTCATCATCTTCTAGGCAAACATGCCTCAATTATCTCATTTACATCATTATAGCCAACAACAATGGCTTCATATCTTATCAAGATAGTGTACATAATCAATTTCCTTGGACATATATCTTAAATTCATCCTCATATAGGCAACATGCCCCATTTACTTCATTTCAATAATGATAGCCAACCACAATGGCTTCACATCTCATTATATCTCAATTCACAACAAAACAACTCATCATTGAAGTATTCATCATAACCAATTGCATTGCACATGTATTTCATATTTCATCATATCTTTCACATTTTCAACATACATTCCACAAAGTTCACATTATGCAAAACATAACATTATTAATATGCATCAACAATACAATAGATTACTTAACACATTTACAATTAAATGTATTAAGTCTCAAGATCATATAAAAGTATGCAATAATGTAGGGTTTGTACTTACCTTAAAAGCAATTCACACACAATACCAACTCCTCTTCCAAGAATCCTCACAACTTGGATTAGGGCAATTTAACTTCTTCAAGACCTAATCCAAAAATGATAAAATCCATCAATTCCAATACAATTATTCACTTATTAACCTCATAAACCAACATCTCTCTCGAGTACCCCACGGTCATGGCCTCCCAACCCCCATGGGCGTGGGTTAGCAAATGGTTCTACCTCCCTTGCTCCAAATCCCCACGGCCATGGCTTCCCATGACCACGGTCGTGGCAAGGGCCACGGGCGTGGCATCCAAGATGCTTCTGTTTCAGACCAAAATCACATATTCTATGCTTCTAACTTCATCCAACACAAATATCATGAAGATTTACAAAAATAATTAACCAAACTCAACATCTATAACAATCACCAATTTAAAACCCTAACACAAACACAACTCATACACTTCCAACACCAACATCACCCTAACTTCTTATCTTTAATTCAATTCCAACACTATCAAACATACTATAATCAAACCCAATCATACTATCAAATATCAACAATCAAACTCAATCACAACTTCAAATAAAATAAGGGAAATCAAGAGGAAACTTACCAAAGTTGATGAAACTTCTTGAATTTCCAACTTAATCACTTGAATCTTCCTTTAATTTGATCTTAGAAATCAAAAACTCTCTCTTGCTCTCTTGCTTCTTTGATAGCCGGCCACACAAGGAGAAGAAAAGAAAATAAGATGAAAATAAAGAAGAAAAGTCAAATACTCTTCTCTTTAAACCTCCTCCAAGCAAAAATAATAATAAAATAATCAAATTTCTCTCTTCCACTTATATTAATTTCTCTTTAATTACTTAATTAATTTAAAACAAATAAATATCTTCTTTGACTATCTATGCTTTGGCTTGTGTATATGTTGTATATATTTCCATATATACAACATATACACTCTCTTCACTTCTTTTCTCTTTCCAATTTAACATATACACTTAATCCAAAATTCAACAATAATTATAACAAAACTTCTAGGGTACACTTTGGGATATTACATGACCACTAATAATGCTGCTTCAAATCTCGATACATCTTAGTACTACCAGGGTGCATAGCATAGAGTGACTGATGTGCTTCCTCCAATATTATCCTCTTCAATCATGCATCATCAAGAATACACACCCTATCTCTCTACCACAAACAACCATCATCTCTCACATGGAAGTCTTGACTCTCCCCCTTATTACAATCCAATACAATCTTTTGAATTTTCACATCTACCAACTGAGCCTCCCTAACTTGATCCAACAAAACTGGCCGCAACTGCAACTGAGCTATCAAAATACCATCATCACAAGACTCAAATCTGGCATGCAATGCTCTCAACTCAACAAGCAATGAGAGCAAATAAGTAGTCAAACCTACCAAAGACTTTCGACTCAAGGCATTAGTAACAACATTTTCCTTGCCAAGATAATAATCAATCAGACAATTGTAGTCTTTAATCAACTCTAACCACCATCTCTGCTAAAAATTCAGCTCTCTCTGAACACCCAGGTACTTCAAACTTTTGTGATCCATATAAATGAAACACTTCTCCCTATACAAGTAATGCCGCCAAATCTTCAATGCAAGAACTATGGCTGCTGACCCCAAATCATGAGTCGGTTAATTCAGCTCATGTGGCTTCAACTGTCGAGAGGCATAAGTATTCACTCTACTCTCCTACATCAGAACACAACCTAAACCACTATGTGAAGCATTACTGTAAATTACATAAGGTTTACTTTCCACAGGTAGGGTAAGGAAAGGAGCCTGAGTCAACATCTCCCTCAACTGCTCAAAACTCGCCTGACACTGATATGTCCACACAAATCTAACTCCCTTCTGAAGTAATTTGGTGAGTGGTGTAGCTATTATAGAAAAACCCCTCACAAATCAACGACACTAGCTTGCCAATCCCAGAAAACTTTGAACCTCTATCATAGTCTTTAGTGGACTCCAATTCAAAATAGCCTCGACTTTACTTGGAACAACTTTAATACCCTCTGCTGAAACCACATGACCAAGAAAAGTCACCTGATTGAGCCAGAACTCACACATAGATAGCTTAGCATAGATCTGGTTCTCTCTTAGAGTCTGCAATTCAATCTGCAAATGCCTATCATGATCCTCTTCATTATGCGAATACACCAAAATATCATTAATAAAGACCACCACAAACTGATCTAAGTATGGTCTAAACACCCTGCTCATCAAATCCATAAAAGCTATTGGTACATTCGTCAATCCAAAGGGAATCACTAGAAACTCATAATGCCCATGCCTCATACGGAAAGCTATCTTGGGTACATCTACATCTCTGACTCTCAACTGATGATACCCTAATTTTAGATCAATCTTAGAGAATACTACTGCTCCCTTCAACCAATCAAAGAGATCATCTATCCGAGGCAATGGATACTTGTTCTTAATGGTCACCTTATTCAACTTTCTGTAAACAATACATAATCTCAAGGTGCCATCCTTCTTCTTCATGAACAAAATAGGTGCTCTCTATGGGGACACACTAGGAAGAATGAACCCATTATCTAGTAACTCCTGCAACTGCACCTTCAACTCTCTCAACTTAGCAGGTGCCATCCGATAAGGAGTAATAGAGATGGGAGCGGTACCAGGTAAAGAATCAATACTAAACTCCACCTCTCTCTCAGGAGGTACTCCTGGCAACTCATTAGGAAAAAGATCTAAAAACTCGACAACTGTGGGTACACTGTCAAGCTAGGACCCCACTACTCTAGTATCTACAACATGAACAAGATAAGCCTCACATACCTTTTGAATCATCCTCCTAGCTGAAATAACTAAAATAAACATAGATGAAAGATGTCTCTACTCACTAGATACCATCACATCCTTGCCATCATGTGTTCTCAGGGTAACATGTTTCAACTGATAGTCTACCATAGCCCTATGCCTGGATAATAATCCATGCCCAAAATCATATCATACTCCCTAAAAGGCATCTCAATCAAGTCACTGAGTAACTCCTCGTCCTAAACCACAACCGAACTATCTCGGTACACCCTGCTAACCACAACACTGTGCCCTAAGGGATTTATCACCAAAATATCAAATCCTAGGGGCTCAGAATGAAAATCACTCGCAGGCAAGATGGATGCACTAATGTATGAATGAGTCGACCTAGGGTCTATCAATGCAAGAACTAAAGTACTGAATAAAGAAAAAGTACTAGCAATAACAGCTAAAACATCTGGCTGTCTCTACATCACATAGACCTGCTGTGATGGCCCTGCCTCATCTGGCCTACCCCCAGTTATAGAACCACCTCTTTGACCAGTCCTAGATCAGCCACCTCTACCAAAACCTCTGCCACAGTGACCTCCTCTGATACTGGGTCTAGAAGTTACTGTATTTATCTGTCTATCATCTGGTGGCTCTAAATAATCTCTGATAAAATAGTCTGGTGATCCACATCTGAAACATACTACTGATGCACCTCTTCCCCAGCAGACACCTCCGTGTGCTCTACTACAATGAACACAAGCATGTGGAATAGGCCTTTGAGCCACTGGGGTCGGAGCACTAGCCACTGAAACTGCAAGTCTCTGTCTCTATCTTTGCTATTGTACTAACCTACCAGACTGCCCCTGGCTCCTACTAAACCTCTGAGGATATCCCCCTCTACCTCTCTTCATTGATGAAGACCTTACCTCACTCTTGGGTCTCCTAGCTCTGGTCTCTTCAACCTTAGTAGCTACTGCAAGACCCTGTGTGCAAAACCCTGTGCTCTCTCAATACTCTTGGCAGCTACAACTAACTGAGAAAAGTCTTAATACCGAGAGCCTGCCACAATACACATAATAGAGGGTCTCAACCCCTCTTCAAACCTTCGACATATGTCGATCTCATAAAAAATGATCCCACCGGCATACTGACTCAGCCGGATAAACTATATCTCATACTTTGTCATTGTCCTGGTGTCCTGCCTCAAACTCAGGAACTCTATCTTCTTCGCATTCTTATACTCCCTCAGAGTATACTTCTTCTTGAATTCCCATAGAAAATCATCATAGGTTAGGATTGGTGGATCAGCCATAGCATGTGGAACCGTCTTTCACCACTCATAAGTATCCCTTTGCAGAAGAGATCTGGCATAATCAAACTTCTCCTCCGGAGTAGCCTGCAGCTGGATAAACACTCTCTGGACCCTGTATAGCCACTGCTCTACTGCAGTAGCATCTATAATACTAAGAAAGTCCTCAGCTCTAAACTTTCTTAACTTATAATACTTCCTCATCGGCAACTGCGACTATGGCTGTGGTGGTGGCAGCGGCTGCTGAACCGGAGTCTGCCTCAATAGCTCCACCATATATCGTACCCAGCCTGGCAAAATCTCATAAGCTGTTGGTCTGATAAGCATGAAAAGTAGACACCTCACCAGCAGTCTCGACTCTAGCTCCATCTCTATCTTAACTAGGAGCTACACTGTCTGCACTACCCTTTACAGACTGATGCATCCGAGATGCCATAACTACCTATATCTATAAATACAACAAAAATTGCCACATCAGAGATCAGAAACTGCCAGTGCTAATACATGTATATATTTGAAAATCCCCATTTTCTCTCTCTAACAACCCACCTAGGTCGAGAACCTCAAACCTAGGCTCTGATACAAAAATAAATATAACACTCTTATACCCTATATATACACAATACATACACCTAATATATGTAAAATATACATATACGGTACAAAAATGGCACAGTCCAGTTTAATAAAAAATTTTCACATTTCAAATTTAAAATATTAAATACTTTAAAATATATATTCAATAATAAATAAAATATTATCATAAGCTATAGGTACTAAAATAATCATTTTTCATAAAAAATTTTGAAAAAAATTAGCCAGAGTTTTGTCTGTAATTTGAAGATTCCCAAATTCAACAAAACCACAACCTGTATACAAAAGCACTCCTAAAAATCAATTCATACATTTCTCCAATACTACTCATTTTCACTAAATTCACAACACATTTATACATATATATATGTTTATCCAAAAACAAATATAAAATTCATAATATAACATATATCCAAAACATCTTTATAATTTACAATATATATACCAAAAACATAATATAATATATGTAATATCAAAATTTAATAACAACATATACATGCTAGCAATTGGCACTGATCTCGTAGAAGCAGCCAAATCAACTCAAGCAAACTCAAAGCTAGACTCGACTCGGCCTAGACGAATTCTCTGGCTCTACCGGATCTCTTCTGTCACCGGTGCAAAGAATCAATCGCGCTAGCCAAAAGCCTAGCAGTATAAACTTTGATAACAATAAAACTTAAATGCAATGCCAATGCACAATGCATATGAATATCATATCTCATATTATTTCATTTTAACATATTTCTCAATTGTTTGACAATTCACAATTCACATAAAAACAAACATAGGCATGGGCCCAAAGGATCTAATATGCTATTCAAATTCCAAAGTTACTATTTTGGTTCATATTGACACCCAGTGATGCCCAGCGTCTAGCCTGAAGGCAAATCATAGTGATGCCTAGCATCTAGCTCGAACGCAAGTGACGTCCAACGTCTAGCCAGAAGACAAATCAATAATTGCTAAAAAGCTTGCCCCGAAGGCAAACATTGAGGATAAACTCATAGGCATGCCGCCAAACACAGAACTCTAAAAATTGAATAACATACTAGGCACACATTTAATTCACATTTCTCATTATCAATCTCTTTTTCATTTTCTCATAATCAAGCTAGGCACATTGCCTCATTTTTATTATCTATTAGGCACATTGCCTTATTTTCTCATCTTTTTCTCACTTTTCTCATTTATAGAAATATCAATTCATCACATTTCATCATATCATCACATTGCATCACATTTTACCTTAAAAATCATCACCCAAATATTTTGGGTAATTTCACACAATCCACATATGATTCACATTTTATACACTTTAGCCTTTACCAATTGCTGTTTAACAATGCCCTTAATGCATACACAACAAATAATATTACCCAAACACTTTGGGTCATTTTCACATAATACGCATATTTTACATTTCACACAATTTAGCCATTAACAATGACTTTTCACAAAGCATTTAATACATATATGACATTAAACATTGTGAGTGGGGATTTTTGCCCCCACTCCTGGTGGAATGGTTCTTGCGACTTTGGCACTGTTTAGGCTCGGGGCCTTTGAGAACATGGGCCTAAAATTGGAGAAAATGGAGTCGCCACCCAGACGGGCCAGGAAAAAGAAAGGGGTGGAAGACTCGATTCCTAAGGAATCCCCAACCCCTTAATGGGTTCGGAAAGTTGGGTACGTGTGGGGAAGGTGAGAAATGCCCCAGCACCCGCACAATGCCCTGTTTATTGGAACAGGCCTCTTTTGCAGGTCTTAATATTATAAAATTATTAAGTATAATAATATTATCCATACTACATGCAAAAATTATATTAAAATCAAAGCATCATTATATTAAAATCAATGCCCAAACAAAGCAAATAAATGGACACCCATCCGAGGATGGAAACATGCCCTTACATCGTCCATGTCTAAAACTAAATAGGACACCCACCGAAAGGTGGAAACATGTCCTTTACATTGGTCCAAAATATAAAAGCAATTTAAATTACATAAAATTTAACTAATGAGGTACCCACAAAGTGGAAACATACCTCTTACAATTTTAATACCAAAATAAACAAATAATAATCATAATAATAAAGAAAATATCCATCCATGATAAATTAAATAAATCAAGCATTGAAATTAAATAAATCAACCATCAAAACATATAATAAACTACATAATCGAATCTAAAATTAAATAAAGCAATAAATATATAAATTTAGGGTTAGCATCTTAAAATAGGATTTTAGAATTTTAATTACTAAATTAGGGCTTTGGAAAAAGAAAAGTTAAATAAACAGACTCATAATATACAAATAAACATTGACCCCTTCGACGAGCCCATACGGCGATCCCGCTAGCTGGTTAGCGGGCGGGGGTCAAGGGGGTTGGGGGCAGCGCCCCAGAAAATTTTAGAAACTGGCTTTTAGGGTTGTAGGTTTTGGTGTTGAAAATTAAGATTTTAGGGTTTAGGATTTAGAAAATAGGGTTTTGGGATTTTGAGGAACTAATATTATTTTTTAAAAGAATAATGCTACTAGATGTTTTAAAGATTTAGGGTTTCGGATGTTTTATGAAAATAATGCTACTGTGATTTTAAAAAATAGGTTTGGTTAGGGTTTTAGGTTTTAAGAAATTTAAGTTTTAAGAGAGAAAGATGTATAGTTTTAAAATTTTAGAAACAAAAGAATGATTTAAGGTTTTGATCATTTAATCAATGACTTAGGCTACTGGATGGTTTTAAGTTTTTTATAAAACATGCAAGTGGAGTTTTGAAAACCAACTAATTAATGTATTAACTAAAGCAAATAATTAAAGTTTTTAAACAAAGATCAATTTACTGCATGTTTAAAGATCAAGTTACTACACTTTCAAAGATTAAGTTATTGCATGTTCAAAGATCAAGTTACTACATGTTCTTATTAATCAAAGAAAACGAAGCTACTGTGAGCAGGAATAATTTATGACTAAAGATCAAACCTCCGCCGTTGGTTCCACCAAAAAAATTGATTTCTGGATGAACAATGTGAAGACAGTATGGACTCTGCCTTCTTCTTTGGTTGTCTTGATATTTCTGTTTGTTGTTTCCTTCATTCTCTAAAAAAAGTTATTGATGTTCTTCTCTGTTTGTTGCAGTCTCTTCTGTTTTGTGGTTTAATCTCTTAATATTAATTGTTGACCTCCTTAATGTTAATTGCCACCCTTGTTAAAGTCTAAAATGTTATTATTTATAGGCAAACCTCACTCAGAATCCTTAACCCTAATATTAATCCATCCTTAAAACAAATTTTAATTCAATTCGGAAACTAAAAAAACAATTGAAACCATGTCAATCTGGGCAACCAGATTGACATGGACCAAAGCCATGTCGACCTGGGTGGGTTGACATGGACCAAAGTCATGTCGCCCTGGGCAACTAGGTCGACATGGTCTTTGGCTCAAGTAGACTTGGGGCTTCCAGGTCGACATGAGCCAAGGCTCATATCACCTGGGCCCTCCCAAGTTGAACTAGTTTCGTATTTTTAATTTTTTGGACAGGACCGTCAAAAAAAAACTTGGTTTAGGGTTTTGTAGTTGAGTTTGTGACTTTTAAAATTGGACCGACTTATTAGAAGTTGTAAATCAGATCAAATTTATTTTGGTATCCTTTAATCAGGACTGTATCAAATTGGGGTTAAGATTAAGAGTCTACACACATGTCATAGCACATTATCCATACATGTTTCGTGTATCAAGTAGCTTAACATATTTTTCAATCCAAAATATGTTAAGCCCAATGTAATGCAAATATGTCCAATTCATCAAAAGTTTGTACTTACCTCTAAGAGCAACCAAAAACAAGCTCAAACACCACCTCCAACCTTCTCTTCCAGCTTGCCCTTCAATACTTGGATGGGGCAAATCAACTCTCCTCAATGCCTAAACCAAATGTGATTATAAATAATCATTTAGTATCACATTCTAAGGCATTTTCAATCATAAATCATAATTAAACATCATTCGAACAAAAATCCCAAAGTTAAGGCTAACCTCACTTTAACTTTGGAATACCATACTAACCCATTCAATTTGATGTTTTAAGTTTATTTATATTATTAAAAACATATTTTAACATGTTTAAACCAATTACATTATAAAAGCACACACTTATGACCAAAACCCTAAAATGGCATAACCTTCTCCCATTGAAGGTTTTCCATTCCAACTCAATCCAATTATCATTTCAAGCTTATATTCATCACTTTTATCATTAAAGAACATGCTTTAACCATTAAAATCAAACAATTCAACAACTTTGGAAAATCACTTTTTCAAAACCCTAAATCAACACTTCCATTCTCAAACTCCAATCAAACTCAATCAAATCCAAATTTGACATAAAAATACTTGTTTATGCATCAAAACAACCCATTTAGAATCAAATTGCACAATTAAATCGCAAGATTCCACAAACCCAAAAGTTGCATAACCCTAAATTCTCTCTCTTCACCAATCTTTACCCAAACTCAACCATTTCTTCAATCCAACCTTAAAATCATTATTAATCACTTAAAACAATCTCATTCATACCCAAATAGAAATTAAAACGTGCTACTTCAACAACCCAAATTCCACATAATCAAATCTTTATGGAAATCCAAGAAAAAAGTTAGAAAACTTACTATTTATGGAAGAAAACTCCAAAAATCCACTTGAAAATTGTTAAATCCTTCAATTCATGGAGTAAAAAGAAGCAAAACTCTTGAGCTCTCCAACAATGGGGGTCGGCTGACGCGGACCCTTAGCAATGATGGCGGCAAACCCAACGTATAACAATGGTAGAGAACTCCTTGAAACTTGATAATCACCTCCTAAGGAACCCAACGCCTATAAAGAGACGCGAACTCACTATGATTGAAGGATTTAATTGGTAAGAAGAAGGAAAATGCCACAACTCTTGTTGATAAGTAAACCTAATTCTTGATGCAAAGAAAGAATTAAAGAATCCACTCTAATCTCTCTCACACGAAAATTCACAAGAAGAACTTGTAGAAGAATTCAAATTTTTTTTATTAATTGTTGTGTATGAAATTCAGCCTAATAGTGCCCTTAAATAAGGGTTACAAAATTCCTAATTGCATATAGAAAATTAAGACTAAAAATTTCGAATTGCATAAGGAAAACATTCCTAATTGCATAAGGAAAACATTAAGTATGGAAACAAAATCCTAATCCACTAAGGAAAATATAAAGTATGGAAACAAAATCCTAATCCACTAAGAAAAATATAAAGTATGGAAACAACCAAACTAATCCCTTCAACATAAGAAATGCCTCACACTATTTGGGCTGTCCATGGGCCTTAAATTACTTCCCAAGGCTTTATATGAACCCCCATGGACCTTTCTTGAACATTGGACCTTTCTTTAGCTAACCTTTAGCTTCCACACTAAGCATCATAATCAGCTTTGGTATGCCTTCTTCAAGCTCTATCTCCATCTTCTTGAATGATAAATCTTGAAGCTCTTTGGAAATCTCTTCTTGAATATGCAAAGCCATACTAGCTTGATATCTCTTTGCCTTGCTTCTAGTGATTGGTCCACTTGCTAGCTTTAAGGGATCATTTCTTGCATCATCGGCCCTTGGAGGAAGAATAAGAAGATGAAGAAAAGTTGAATTTTTCTCTTTCTTTCCACTTTAAATAATATCCATATATATTATTTTAATAAATTTTAATTAATTAATTAGTTATTTATTTAATAAAAATTCAAAATTCATATCTTCCATTCAAAACTAAAATATTTCTGAATTATTTTTAAAATTTTTAATTTTTAAAATATATTTACCAAAATACCCTTTGACTTTGACTTTTCTTTTAAAAAGTGTTGACTTTTTTTGTTGACTTTATATATTATATATATTTTGCATATATCAATATACATTTCACTTTTTCACTTAAAATTCCCTCATTTTTCATTTAAAACTATTTATTTAATTTATCCAATTATTTTATAATTTGTTTTATTAAATTTTCAAAAATTTTGAATATTACACATTGGACATCACGATACACCAAAATAATGTCTCTAGAGCTTGAATAATATATAGAATTATTTGGGCCCAATGCATGTGACTGTGGTACTTGGATGAGGAATGTGGAAATGTGTGTTCATATAGGCATCAATCATGTTATGCTATAAAGAAATGCATATTGCATTTTTAATTGTTTTTAAGCTATTTTTAATTATCAAAGTATATACCACGAGGCAAAAAGCTTAGCGTTATTCATCCATCGTGCAGGTGACATTATATAAGTGAGGAGTTCTGTTTGACCTAACTAGGTCTAGAGTTTTTTGGTTAATACTTGAAGTTTATCAGTTTGCCACCAGACTAGAGAGCACTGCATCATATGTAGCTGTTTGTTTTCATTAAACACATTCTCTTTTAAGTAATGTAAATTTTTGAGATACTTTTTTGCATATATAAATAAACATGTGATTTTATTGATTTTGTGCTATAAAAATAATCATGTGGAAATATGAATGAATGAATGAATATATCTTGTGAGTGTAAATTTTGGTGCAAATTTTGAACATTTGATTTTTGGAAAAATTCTCAAATTATAGATAAAACTATGGCAAAATTTTCCTAGAAATCTTCTTTAATAAATGTTATATTAATATCTAAATTACTTATATTTATGTTTGTTTATCTCATGAATTATCTTCTAAATAATAAACTATTTTATTAAAATTGAGAAATAATTTTCTAATGAGTTGAACAGTAGCATTCTTATATTCAGTTTACGTATTTTACATATACGAAGTGTATATATTATATGTATATAGGATATAAAGGTATTACATTTATTTTGGTATAAAGCCTAGATTTGATGTTCTCGACCTAAGTGAGTTTTGAAAGAGATTAAGAGGAAAATTTAAAAACATGATTTGAAATGTCATATATGCATATACATTAATACTTAAACTGGTCTTCGATGTGACAATTGTGAAAAGAGTAATAAATGAAATGGAATGGAAATGGTGATCATAAGTTGAGATGATCACTTGGGAATAATGTAGTGAAATGATAACATGAGTCATGAGAACTGTAAAGAGGAATTTTGGGTTAAATGCATACTCTATTGTATATATCAGTACTCTAATACTTATTGATAGTTGTATCATTAAGAGAAATTAGCAACCCTTAAAACTTTATGGGGCGACGAAAAATTTGATAAATAAGAAGTTAAAATTCTTTAACTTGGTGCATACATGATTTGAACGATATTTGGAGTGTTAATCATTTGGTTTGAGGTGGAATGTGTTTTGGTGTTAAATAGTTATTTGAGGTATATAAGTTAGAGAGTTAAATTATTGAACTATTTGTTTAATTACAGAAAGTTCATGAGAAGTTACATGGATATTATACTAAAGAATAACTTTGAGTCAATCAAGTTAAATTTGAAGTAAGAATAGCAGTGTTTGTAGAGTTAAATGATTAAGTCATGCATAAATAAATAACTTGGGTAATGAGGAATGGAAGAGCAAGTGAATGAGAATTGAGGTTTAAATTTGTTTGTGATTCTGAAGAGTTAAATATTAATAATTTGGTTAAATAAGTGAATATAGTATTAAATTGTTGACTTATTTGGTTGAAGATTATATTTATAGATATGTTGAATTTGTATATACATTAATGGATATACAAATTATTTGTTATGCATTTATATGTGGAAGAAAGTTCAAAGATTGATTAAAATTATGGATGCTTGGAAAAAATAATAATAGAAGTGGGATTAATTATATACATGTTAAGAGTGTAATATTTATTGGTTGTGATGACAAATAAGATGAAAATAGTGATGGTTAAATTCATATGGGCAAGTGATATTATTTTGACATGGGTGTACATTACAGACAAAATTTGACTTGAATTTTACAGTGCAAAGGACTTGGCAGTGTCCCTTAATATTTTATCTATAGGGTTATTGAAGTGTAACTAATGATTGTGATTCAAAAGAATTATAATTAAAGTTATTTATAGTAAGAATTGTTAAATTATATTATTAGGGTATGTATGTTTACGAGTTGTGGAGAATAATGAAATATTAGAGTAAGTAATTGATATCAGGAGATTTTTGTAAGGAGAATTTAATTATTTACTTCAGTAAGTAATCTTATCAAGTTAAATATTTACACTGTTCAAATCCATAATTAAAGTGGAATAATCAATATTTAACAAAAAAAAAGGGTTAGTAGTTAATTTAATTCAAGTTAGCATTTATATTCTGAATATTACTCGATCGATGTAGTTATGAAAGAATTTATTGTTAAATTTAATTGTGATTTTGAAGTATGAGAAATTATTTTCTTAGTTGAAATGAATGAATTGGTTGGGAAATATTGATTAAATTATAAGAAGTGTAAATAGCTAATAGAAGGTAATTTATAAGAGATTGAAGGAGTATTATGTTGGGTAGTGATATTTAGAAAGACAGACAAACTTGACAAAACTGTTGACATATGTACTAAAAGTAATTGATATCAGATTATTAAAAATAGAAATGAGATCAATCTATTAGTTGTGTTTGAAAAATAAGATTTTTGTAAGGAGAGTTTGATATATGTATTTGATTAAAATGAGTGTAAAGCTAGAAAAAGGGTAAAAGGAAACTTTATGTGATTAAAGGATTTGACATTGTTGTGAGGAAATAAGATAATTTGAGAAACAAAGTAGGAAAATTGACAGACTGAGGAATCATTGATGAATTTGAATAAAAAGAGAGGTTTGGAGAGTAAAATGAGAAATAAAAAATGGAGATGAAAGAATTTGGGAAGTTAGTGGCAAAGGTGATTTGCAATGCATGAGTGTGCCAATTTAGTTTACATGACTGTGTTTTTTAATGGATTTGAACAATGCAAATATTTAACTTGACGACACTTAAACATCTGTATATTGATTGTATTTAAATACTTTATGAAATTATAGACTTGGAAATTTAATTATGTTTTTGGGGAATTAGAAACTATATATATATATATTGGATTTAAGTAAATGAGGTTAGTAGTGAAATGTTGATTCAATGATGGAAATATTTAACATTAATGGTCAATTACTTACGAAATTAAAGTGAAGTTGATTCAATAAAAGAAGAAACCTAGAAAGTAAAGGAAAAATGAGAAAGTACTAAATATGTTTTTGGACAATTAAGGATGATGTAAAATTAAATAATAGATACTTAGTGAATATATATATATACATATATATATATATATGGTAAGTGGATTTTGGTTTATTTTTGGAGAAAAGAGATAATTTGGAAAAAAACAAACAAGGCAAGAAGATTGATAGAATGATGAACTAGTTGTGATTTAAGTTGATTTGTAAATTATATATGGAAATATTTGGGAAGTTAAAATATATCGATTGGTAATAGTTAAAAAGGAAGAAGTAATTATATATAAAAAAGAACATGATGAAAGGAACAAAATTAATATATTGACTTATTATTCCAGTTGAGAAAAAATATATTTAGAAATTGAATCAAGTGTATAAGGAGATTTATCAATGAAATTAACTCAGGAATAACTCATTAAATGGAGAAAATTTTGATAAGGGCAATGACATGATGAAATATTTGATAAATGTATTTGAATATTTGAAGTGAATATATATATATATATTGAAGGAGTGGATAGATATTATTTGTATAACACTCTTATATCATATATATACATATACAGTACATATATCCGATATATGTAAAATATATATATACAGTACGAGAATGTCACAGTTTCTAGTCTTATCAAATTTTCATAATTTCAAGAGAATATTTTACAACTTAAATAATTTAATTTAATAAATAAATAAATAATATTCATTCATAATTTTAAAACTAAAAATACATAATTTAATGAAAAATCTCTAGGAAAATTTTACCAGAGTTTGGTCTGTAATTTAATAAATTCCAAACAACAAACAACTCAACTTACAAATAAAATTTATTACACTCCCAATATTTAAACTCTCATAAAAACCTCTATATCTTTAAAATACATGTCCATATATAAAATCCACTATTTCACCAAAGTATTACTTTATTAACTTACATCCAAAAATTTCATATATAAAACAATATTGCTCTTATTTACATCTCCCTATAAGATTATCCTAAATTGATTTAATATACATATTTTGTAAACAAAATGTACAAAAACAAAATTACATCAAAATCATCTTATACATGAATGCAATACCTCTCAAGTTATTCTTGTGGCATACACAATTCTTCAAGTCCCAAACACATACTAGTTCATCCTGGTCCATACTTTTAATACCTACATAATACACACTACCACACTAAGCTCAAGAGCCTAGTGGTACATATTTAATAAATATAAACATACATTCAAATTGCTTAATTTTATAATATAATATGCACTATTTAATCAAACCTTCATCAACTCATAGTAACCACCAACCTGCCACATTTATGATGCTGGCCTCGAATATATAATTTAATGGCATATAACATATTATCCACCTCACAATCCACTATACATTTACTCAGCTGTAAATGTGACCCTCAATAATACTCATGATTTTATAAACCATAGAAACATAACACGACCACAACAACACACACATATTTACACACACATTCACACGTTGGGCCAAACCAGTCCCTGCACAATACCCAAGTTCTAGAAATATCAATTCAATCCCTCTTGACACCGGGGCAAGTGTCACATAAATCACTCAAAGGCAGCTCATATGGACACCAAGGCTAGTGTCATATAATCACCCGTAGGCTACCTCTATTGACACTGAGGGCAAGTGTCACATAAATCACTCAAAGGTTGCCCTCTCTTGACACAGGAGGCAAGTGTCACATAAATCATCCAAAAGGCCGCCTCCTCAGTACAATACCATTTTTAATATTCTAAAACATCTCATTGTGTGAGGTGTACACACAATACACATCACATCATACCATATTTATCATTTCTTTCCCAATTATAGATTTTGCATATTTTCCACATTTAATCACATTCCACATAATTCTTAGGCATATTTACAATGTGACATCTCTCCCACATTTTCTATGCATTTACTATACATTTCATATCTATTTCCATCATTTCCAAGTTACATAAAGTAGCTAATTTTCACATCTTTAATCATATTTTATCATTTTATTCACACAATGCCATCACATTATACATTTCCATCCACATTGCACATACATATACGTTTTACATTTCACATAACATATTACTAGTATACCACATACAAATCACATCCCACCACCATCTTACAATGGTCAAGTGTCCAATGCAAAACTCATCACATAACTATGCAATATTTCATAGATTATGTGAATAACCACATTCCAAAGCAAACACAATATGTCAAGCATGAACTTTTAAAATATATGTTAGGAAAATATGTACAAACCTCTATTAAGTCAAGTTCCAAGCTCTCTTCACCAAAAGCTCTTCTACACTTCTAAACCAAATACACACAAATATATCATTAGATCATATCTCTATTCATATAAGCATCAATTAACCCATTTAAATCACTTTTAATCACTTTCTACCAAAAACTCCCAATTTCACATCTCTTCATCAACCTCATTCTTTCCAATTTTAACTTATTCCCATGAATTAATCATAAAATCATCACTTAAACATCATAACAACACTAAATCCACTCATTACAATAATTATCAATAATTCTACTAAAAACCCTAATCTATCACTACCTCATCCAAACTTTAACCAAACCCATTCATTTCAATCATTCAACCTTAAAATCATTTCTTAAATATCAAAATAACATTAAAACAACTAATTTTCATAATTATAGAAACCTCTCTCAAAAACCCTATTTTCACATAATATATCCATAAACACTAATTTCACCAAAATTTACCCATATCACATTTCCAATCATAAAATCATATATATATATATATATATTAAAACCACATTAAATGACTTCATTGCCATAATTATGATCATCCATTTTAGAAACCCTAATTACACATATACAACAACAAAACCCTAACTTATCACTTATGTTCATTCCCATGAATTACTCATCAAATAATCACATACACATCTTAAACATATCATAACTAGCATCTTACTCAATTATTCATCTTTTTTTCTCTCAACCTATATCAAACATACGCTTAGAATCAATTAAAACAAACCCAAAAAGAATACTTGATTTCTTTGTAAATCTTCAAAATCCACCTTAAATCCTTTTGAAATCTCTTGTAAATTTGATGTGTAGAAGAAACTTATGCTCTCCTCACACACTCTCTCAAAGTTCACATTGAAAAAAGAAGAAGAAGAAGAAGAAGAAGTCTTTCTTTTAAATTCTCCATCCTTATCCTTTATATATTAATAATTAATTAATTAATTATAAAATTTCCACCAATCATATTTCCCCTTTCTTTCATTTTCTTTCTTCTTTATTATTATTATTATTATTATTATCATCATCATCATAATCATCATCATCAACTGTCCAACACTAATTTATACTTAATATATATGTGTGGTATATTTTATGTATATATATATGTCTTATATATCTCATATATATGTCAAATATATAATAGGTTTATAGCTCATATCTATAATATGCTCATCTTTTATTTCTCTACCAATCATATTGTAGACCCTTAATTTTGGCTCTAAGATAGTTTGATCCCAATTGATGGAGGCCAAGTTGAGTTCAGTCCGACTTTAGAAGCTTAAACCTAATTTTAATCTTTTAATTAGGTCGACTCAGTTTTAAAAAGCCCAAAAATAAGCCTGTTCAATTTTTAAAGCCCTAAAATGGTTTGATCCAAAGTTTAAATGGGTTTGATTGATTTAATTCAATATGAGCCATGTCCATGTCAAATTGAGGTTGTCTAATTCGATATGTGCCATGTCCATGTCAAATTGGGGTTGTCTAATTCGATATGGACATGTTAATATCTAATTGGACACCTATTTCGATATGAACATCCCTCATATAGAATTGGAAGCTTATCCAATTCAATATGAGCATATCCATATCAAATTGGACAAGCTCCAATTCGATATGAGTTGATACTCATATTGAATTGGCCTACTGTCCACTTCGATATGTGTTTTGGTTCATGTCAAACTTAAGTCATATTAATTCAATATGACTTTGTTGTCCCAAGATGGCAACCAAGAGGGGGGGGGTGAATTGGTTTTCTCAAGAATTAATGACAATTTAAAAAACTCAACAATCAAGAAATGCAGAATAGAGAGTTGGTTGAGTAATGGAAGAAAGAAAGAACACACAAGATTTATAGTGGTTCGGATTTACTTCAATCCTACATCCACTTCCTTAACAACTTGTTAAGGTTCCACTAATCTTTGAAGTTTTTACAAGCTTACTTCCAACTTTGGTGTTTTCACAAGTTCACACCTAACTTCACAAGTGTTTTTCTTAGGCTCACACTCACAACCCAAACAAGAGTTTTACAAGGCTTACTCTCACAACCTAACAAGAGTTTTACAAGGCTTACTCTCTCAACCCAAGTGTTTCCCAAGCTTACACTCAAACTTATACAATGGTGTTTTCAATGCTAACACCTAACATACATTACAATTTAATTGTAAGTTTAAGTAAATGAAAATTTGTTGCTTGGCTATTACAATCTGATTTCTTGCTTATTCCTCTTTTTTGTTTTCTCAGAGAGACATTGTATTTATAGCCATTGTGGTCTTACTAGCCGTTATAGACATTAAGAATAATGTATTGGTAGATTAGACCTTCTTTACTTAAACTGCCCGAAGCACTTCGCGGTCGCCCTTCATGCAAGGATGGTCGCGCTCATGCTTCTCGCGGTCGTCCTTTAACAGGGGACGGTCGCTACTTTTGAAAAGACTTCAACGGTCGAATTTTAGTGCTCTGCAGCTGGAATCTTGCCCATGTTGTGTTTGTCGGACCGGCTTCTTGCCCAGCTGTGTTTGTCGAGACGGTCGCGCCTAGCAATGGTGCGGTCGCCCTTTTTGAATAATCAAGTGGGTTTATAACGGTCATATTACGTGTCATTCTCTGACAGGGCAAAATTGAATGTCCGCCATAATTTGAATGTTGCGGTCGCCCTATGTAGATTATCGCGGTCGAATTGAGAAACTCGCGTCGAACTTCTGGACGCTCCTGAGGACGCGAAACCTACTGTCTCTTCAAACAATTTCTTCTTGAATGGTAGAGCGGTCGCGATTCTGAATGGGGCGGTCGCTAAAGTGATAAGCGAGGTCGAGTCATTCACCGTTCTTGTCACCGCGAACCTTACTGTGATTGTAATGATTTAAGTTCCTTGAGTAACGGTCGTGCAAATATTCGGACGGTCGCTATTCTGTAGGAGCGGTCGCGACATAGGTCGAACTTCTGACCGCGAAACCTACTGTGATAAGATTTCTTCTTTTAATTACATGGAGTGGTCGTATTCAGGTGAGGTGCGACCGCTGTAAGTGTTCTGTTCACCTTATTTGAAGTAACCTAATCCTGCAACAAGATTTCTCAAACACAAGTTAAATAGATCATCCATTTGAGTTGTCAAGGATCAAAATTAAGGTCATTTGTCTAACAATCTCCCCCATTTTGACTTTGACAATTTCAAATGGAATGATAAGAAAAATAATAAGTCTAAAATGCTCCCTCTTAACATATGCAACAATCATGGTTAAGAGCATTGTGATTATTAGATTATCTTGGTGCACATGTTATTGTTTGATGCAAACATTTTTTCTTATTTGCAAATGTTCAATAAATTTCAACAAGAAATTAACTCCCCCATAAACATTTTTCCCTAATTTGCAAATGTTCAAACAGATTGTTGTTCTTGTTCTTATTTCTCCCCAATAATTTTCTTATTTCTCCCTATTTCTCCCCCATAATTTTATTGACATTCCATTTATAATTTTCTCTCCCCCATTGGCATAGGCAAAATGAAATAAATGTTAAGCAAAATACAAATGGAAATATAAACATGGAAATATATAGATTGAAGTGGAGGAAAATACAAAACAGAAAGCAAATTAGCAAACATATGAAAATGCAAGCAAAAACAGACTAAAGCTAAGTTATTCTGAGTCATCATCTAACTCTAACTCTTCTTCAACTAAAGGAGCTTTCCCCTTATCTTGAGGTGCAACAGAGGCAGAGCTAGTGCTAATGGACTCTTCTTCTTCAGCAACGCTTTGGGTGTGATCACTTATATCCCAATCTTCAAGATTGCATTGAGGCAAGTCCAATTTGCCTTGCATATCATAAAGATCATGATGCATGTGGGATATAAGGTCTATCCTCTTGTTTAAGTGCTAGAATCTCCTGGAAACACTTTTCTTGAACTTAGTGAGTTTCCTTGAGAGAGTCTTGATAGCTTGGAGAATGAGTTGTGTGGAGGATGAAGCAGTTTCTTTAGCAGCTTTTGATGAAGTTGCTTTTGGATGTAATTCTACTGCAACTTCTACAGAATCTCCCTCTTCCTCAATTGTATACCTTGACCTTTTCTTTTGTTTATCCATAACTCCTTTCTTGCCATAGCAGTATACATATGACCCTTCTATCTTCCTTACACAACCAGCATGCTCTAAGTAATCCATTGTGATAGCATTGGAGGCTAGAGTGAAAGGGTTCCTCAAAGTAGCTAAGTTCAAATCATTCAGAAGGTTTAGGTGCCTAGCTATTTGAGTAACTTGAGAGGATAGGAAGAAGGTACCAGTTCTTGTTACAGCATGATGATAAAGAGTATCAATCAAGAACTTGGTGGTGTTTATTTTGATGTTGTGGGTGAAAGCATACAGAAATATAAGGTCTCTCTTGGTTACTTTCTCATTCCCATCTGCTCTTTGGTGAATGGTATAGGTGATAATCCTATGGAGCATCCAGTGGGTGAGAGATTTGATATGTCTGGCTTTAGATTCCTTTTCAAAAGAGGTTTCAATGGAAATTTCTCTCCAGAAATCAGAAAGTGTTGGGTTTGAGAAGATTTTGTCATTGTAGGAGGTTATACCTTCAGAGGGGAAGTCCCAAATGCTGCCAAAATCTTCTAGAGATAGGGCTTGGTATTGATCAAAGAGCTTAAATCTGACCCCATACCACCCTAGTGCAGAATTTGCACTCTTCTCTATTTGAAGAGACATTAAAAACTCCTTACTCAGACTAGAGTAGCCTACCTCTTCTGGAAAGACAAATTTTCTCCATCCAAGGACATCCAGCAATCTCTCAATTTCGTCCTTGATGTTCAAGGCAGAAAGCATCCCACCAAAAGGAGATTTGGTGCCTTCAACCTTCTTTCTCTTTAGCATGGCATACCTAACATCTTCTTCAGTGGTTTGATGGTGAGGTTTGTGAATTTTCTCACCTCTTTTAGATTGAGGAGGAGATGGAGGATCAACAATGGGTTCTCTAATGGTGACTCCTGGAACTCTCTTGGCTTGACCTTTTATTTTGGAAGTGGTTTTTCTTTTGGGGGCCATTAGAACAGAAGAGAGTAGGAAAACAGAGAGTGATTGAGAAACAGATGATATTGAGAGGTTTTTAGGGTTTCAGAGGAAGGTTTGTGTGCTTTAATAGGCAAAATATCAGATAAACTGATGCAAAACACTCTTAAATAGATGGATTTAAGAAAATAGCCGTTTTTGACTGTTGAAAGTTAAGAGTTGCGACCTGTCACACAACCAACGGTTATAAATTTTCGAGCAGAGTGTACAGGGTGCGGTCGCAGATTTAACAAGGTGCGATCGCGACTTATGATCTAGCGACCATTGTCAAGATAAGTATGCTCGCGAGTGAGGAATGTAACTGTAACGGTCGAAACTATTCAAATTGGTGCGGCCGCGCACAAATTTTCTCGACCGCGCACAGAGTCATTAGTTTGAATGAAACTGACAGACAGGATAGCGACCGCTAAAGAATACTGGAGCGACCGCGACATACTTAAAAATGAAAGATTCAAGGAAAGATGGAGAATATTTCTATTGTTTTAAGAAGCATTAAATTCATGCACATAGAAACCTTATTGATAGGCAATTAATTCAGAGTGTTTCCATCAATCATTCCTAAATTAAGTTTAATAAAATTAAGTCTATCTTCATTCAAGGGTTTTGTAAAGACATCCGCAAGTTGATTTTGTGTTTCAATAAATTCTAGAATTATGTTCTGATTTTGCACATTTTCCCTTAAAAAATGATGTCTAATATCTATATGCTTGGATCTAGAATGTTGTATAGGATTTTTAGACAAATTGATAGCACTAGTGTTGTCACATTTAATGGAAATATTGTTAAAAACCTTACCATAGTCAAGCAATTGTTGTTTCATCCATAATACTTGTGTGCAACAAAAACAAGCTGCAACATACTCAGCTTCCGTTGTGGATAAAGCAACCGATGCTTGTTTCTTACTATGCCAAGAAACTAGACAATTACCAAGAAAGTGACATGCTCCTGTTGTGCTTTTCCTATCTAATATACTACCAGCGTAATCTGCATCTGAAAATCCTATAATATGAAATGATGTGTTTTTAGGATACCAAAGTCCTAAATGTATTGTACCACTCAAATATTTCAAGATTCTCTTAGTGGCATTCAAGTGTGATTCTTTAGGACTAGTTTGAAATCTAGCATAAAGACATACACTAAACATTATATCAGTCCTAGAAGCAGTTAAGTAAAGTAGTGATCCGATGATACCTCTATATTTCTTCTCATCTACTGCTTTACCATTTTCATCTTTACCTAATTTCAATGATGTGCTCATGGGAGTTTTGCTAGTTTTGCAGCCATCCATTCCAAATTTCTTGATGAGTTCTTTTGTATATTTGGATTGGTTGATGAAGATCCCATCTTTACATTGCTTGACTTGCAGTCCAAGGAAAAACTTGAGTTCACCCATCATGCTCATTTCAAATTCCCTAGTCATACAAGAAGCAAATTCTTTGCACAAGGTTTCATTAGTAGCTCCAAATATTATGTCATCCACATAAATTTGTACAATCAAGATGTTATGCTTATCCTTTTTAACAAAAAGAGTTGTGTCTACTTTTCCTTTTGCAAAACCATTTTCAAGTAAATATGCACTAAGTTTGTCATACCAAGCTCTAGGTGCTTGCTTTAATCCATATAAAGCTTTGGTAAGTTTGAAAACATGATCAGGAAATTTGTAGTTTTCAAAACCAGAAGGTTGTTCAACATAAACTTCTTCATTTATGAGTCCGTTTAGAAATGCACTTTTAACATCCATTTGATAAAGCTTAAAATTCATATGACATGCAAAGGCAAGTAATATTCTAATAGCTTCTAATCTGGCTACTGGGGCAAAGGTTTCATCATAGTCAATACCTTCTTCTTGATTATAACCTTTGGCTACCAATCTTGCTTTATTTCTAATGATGTGACCATTTTCATCAAGCTTATTCCTATAAATCCATTTGCATCCTATTATAGAATGATCTATAGGTCTAGGAGTAAGTTGCCAAACATTATTTCTTTCAAATTGATTAAGTTCATCTTGCATTGCAGTTATCCAATTTTCATCATTTAAAGCTTCCTCAACAGTTTTTGGTTCAATTTGAGAAACAAAAGCAAAATTAACATCAACATGATTAATTTTAGATCTAGTAGTTACTCCCTTTGATGTTTCTCCAATGATGAGTTCCTTTGGATGATCTTTCTTGTATTGCCAATCCTTAGGTAGATCTTGAGTCTTTTCTTCAAGTTGATTGATCTTTGGAGCATCAATAGATTCAAGAGGTTCAAGAGTACCTGCAGGGTCATTGAAAGTAATACCTTTCTTTTGATCAAGTTTAGATGACTCATCAAATACAACATGCATTGATTCTTCTATAACTAGAGTTTTCATGTTAAATACCCTATATGCTTTGCTAAATGATGAATATCCTAAGAATATGCCTTCATCTGATTTGGATGAGAATTTTCCAAGATTATCCTTGGTATTCAATATGAAGCATTTGCATCCAAATACTCTAAAATATCCAATTCTGGGTATTCTTCCATTCCATAGCTCATAAGAAGTTTTATTAGTTAAATGCCTTTTATAAACACGATTTGCAATGTAACAAGCTGTATTAACGGCTTCCGCCCAAAAATAAGATGGTAAATCATATTCATTGAGCATTGTCCTAGCCATTTCGATTAAAGTTCTATTTTTCCTTTCAACTACACCATTTTACTGTGGAGTTCTAGGAGCAGAAAAATTATGTGAAATGCCAAGTTCATTGCAAAAGTCTTCAAAATTTTCATTTTCAAATTCTTTGCCATGATCACTTCTAATAGATGTGATCACATATCCTTTTTCATTTTGAACTCTTTTTGCAAACATTTTGAAGAAATTAAAGGCTTCATTCTTTTGAGCTAAGAAATTAACCCATGTGAATCTAGAGTAGTCATCAACAAGAACAAATGCATATGATTTGCCTCCTAAGCTTGTAACTCTATTTGGTCCAAACAAATCTAAATGAATGAGCTCTAAAGGTCTAGAGGTGCTTATAACACTCTTTGTTTTAAATGAGCTTTTGTGTTGCTTACCATGTTGACAAGGTTCACAAATTCTGTCTTTATCATATTTTATCTTAGGTAAGCCATCAACTAAATTCTTATTGCAAATATGTTTCAATTGATCCATACCAGCATGTCCTAGTCTTCTATGCCATAACCATGCATCATTATTAGTGGACATTAAACATGTATGATTTGAATGTATGCTAACATTGTAAGTGTTGTTTGTTATAGTACCCTTAAATATGATAACATCATTTGAATTTGTGATTTTGCATTCCTTGGAATCAAACTTAACGAAGTATGCTTTATCACAAAGTTGACTAACACTTAGCAAGTTATGTTTCAAACCATCAACAAGCCATACATCTTCAATTAAATCCTTACCAATAGAACCAATGGAGCCAACACCAAGAATTTTACCTTTAGCATTGTTTCCAAAAGTTACATTACCTCCATGTTTATAGGTAATATTTGTAAAGAGCTTTGCATTTCCAGTCATATGCCTTGAGCATCCACTATCCACAAGCCATGTGCTTTCATTGATAGTAGATTTTAGGCATACCTACAAGACAATTGTGATCATCTTCTTTTAGGTACCCACATGAAGTTGGGTCCTTGATGGTTAGTAGAAAGAGTGCCTTCTAAATTGAGATGAGCTTTTCTTATATAACAATAGAAGTTTTTGTGACCAAATTTCATGCAATATGTGCATTGCCATGGTGTTCTATGCTTCTGCATTTTTCTTTTTGCATTGTACATACAACTACAAGTATGTGATTTCTTTTGTGCAAGTTTAGTGAACAACAATGCATAGTTATTTTTGGCTTTATCTCCTAGTGAACCATAAGAAGTTCTTTTAGACTTGGTGCAAGCATTTTTTATATGAACATCAGAAATTTCAGTTGTAGATGCTTTCACAAATGTTGGTTTGCTAGGTGCAATGTTGGTTGAGCCATTGAATCCTAATCCATATTTCAAGGAAGGTGACCTTTGATTATTAATTAATGTGTTCAATGCTTCCTTTCCTTTATGAAATCTGGAAATTGATTCTTTTAGTTCTTTTAGTTCATGCTTCAATGCCTCATTCTCTTTAATCACTTTTTCTAAGTCATGTGAGCTTTTATTTAATTCTCCTATTGTATTCATCAAATGTTCATTTGAGATTTTCAATTCTAAGGTAGAGTTCTTTAAGCATATAAAATCCTTTTCTAACTTAGAGTTTTTCTCTTTATAGAGCATCATTTTGGAGAAATATTTTTCTATTTTAGAATTCATGTGCTCAATCAAATCACTATCATCTATATCACTTATATCATCATGTGCTACAAGATCAAAGGATTGAGTACTTACCTCATTGGAGTCATCTTCAATAGCCATGAGACAAAGATTTGCAATTCCTTCCTCTTCTTCTTCTTCACTTGAGGAAGAGTCATCCCATGTGGCTTTGAGAGACTTTTTCTTTTCTTTATCCCATTTCCTTTTGTTCTTTAATTTGTAGCAATCCGACTTGATGTGACCGGTTTTTCCACATTCATAGCATTTTACCTCATTTTTCTTTTCTTTATCTTTGAAGGAGAATTTAGGAGGTGTACCTTTGTTTGCTTGTAATCTTTTCTTCCTTTTCCATTCATTGATTCTTTTAGAGAACATTGCCATTTCATCTTCATCATCAGTACCTTCATTGCTTGAGCTCTCAGCTTCTTTGATTGCTTTGAGTGCAATTGGTTTTCTCTTTTCTTTCTCACCTTGATCTTCTTCTTTCTCACTGTGTAGCTCAAATGTGAGTAATTTTCCAACTAGCTCATCGGTTCTTAATGTGCTGAGATCATGAGCTTCTTCTATGGATGATACTTTGGATTCAAAGTTCTTTCTAGCTCTTAGGGCTCTCAATATTTTGCTGTTTACATCACCTTGATCATATACCTTGCCATACTTCTTTAGTTCATTGACAATTGCAAGTAAGCGATTGGTCATGTCGGTGACATTTTCATTTGGTTTCATCTTGAATAGCTCATATTCATGAACATGCATTTGTTTTTTGGTAAATCTCACTTGAGTCGTACCTTCATGGTAGTTTTCAAGTGTTTTCCAAATGCAATGTGCACAAGTTAAATGTTGAACTCTTCCGCCTTCTTCCCTTGAAATGGAATTCATCAAGATGGAAGCAGCTCTATTGTTCTTGAATCGATCTCTGACATTGCTAGTTGACCATTGAGCTTTGGGAAGTGGAACTTGAATACCGTCAACTTCGTGGGTAGGAGATTTCCATTCATTTTCCACGAAATCCCATAGTTCAATCCCTTCACTATCTAGAAACAAATACATTTTGTGTTTCCAGTATGAATAATCAGTTCCATCAAAGTAGGGTCTAAGAATAGAATTAAGATTTCCATGAGAGCTTGATGAAGAAGAAGTTGCCATAGTGGATCAGATTTCACAATTAAGTTTAAGAAATCTAAGGGCTCTGATACCAATTGTTGTCCCAAGATGGCAACCAAGAGGGGGGGTGAATTGGTTTTCTCAAGAATTAATGACAATTTAAAAAACTCAACAATCAAGAAATGCGGAATAGAGAGTTGGTTGAGTAATGGAAGAAAGAAAGAACACACAAGATTTATAGTGGTTCGGATTTACTTCAATCCTACATCCACTTCCTTAACAACTTGTTAAGGTTCCACTAATCTTTGAAGTTTTTACAAGCTTACTTCCAACTTTGGTGTTTTCACAAGTTCACACCTAACTTCACAAGTGTTTTTCTTAGGCTCACACTCACAACCCAAACAAGAGTTTTACAAGGCTTACTCTCACAACCTAACAAGAGTTTTACAAGGCTTACTCTCTCAACCCAAGTGTTTCCCAAGCTTACACTCAAACTTATACAATGGTGTTTTCAATGCTAACACCTAACATACATTACAATTTAATTGTAAGTTTAAGTAAATGAAAATTTGTTGCTTGGCTATTACAATCTGATTTCTTGCTTATTCCTCTTTTTTGTTTTCTCAGAGAGACATTGTATTTATAGCCATTGTGGTCTTACTAGCCGTTATAGACATTAAGAATAATGTATTGGTAGATTAGACCTTCTTTACTTAAACTGCCCGAAGCACTTCGCGGTCGCCCTTCATGCAAGGATGGTCGCGTTCATGCTTCTCGCGGTCGTCCTTTAACAGGGGACGGTCGCTACTTTTGAAAAGACTTCAACGGTCGAATTTTAGTGCTCTGCAGCTGGAATCTTGCCCATGCTGTGTTTGTCGGACCGGCTTCTTGCCCAGCTGTGTTTGTCGGGATGGTCGCGCCTAGCAATGGTGCGGTCGCCCTTTTTGAATAATCAAGTGGGTTTATAACGGTCATATTACGTGTCATTCTCTGACAGGGCAAAATTGAATGTCCGCCATAATTTGAATGTCGCGGTCGCCCTATGTAGATTATCGTGGTCGAATTGAGAAACTCGCGTCAAACTTCTGGACGCTCCTGAGGACGCGAAACCTACTGTCTCTTCAAACAATTTCTTCTTGAATGGTAGAGCGGTCGCGATTCTGAATGGGGCGGTCGCTAAAGTGATAAGCGAGGTCGAGTCATTCACCGTTCTTGTCACCGCGAACCTTACTGTGATTGTAATGATTTAAGTTCCTTGAGTAGCGGTCGTGCAAATATTCGGACGGTTGCTATTCTGTAGGAGCGGTCGCGACATAGGTCGAACTTCTGACCGCGAAACCTACTGTGATAAGATTTCTTCTTTTAATTACATGGAGCGGTCGTATTCAGGTGAGGTGCGACCGCTATAAGTGTTCTGTTCACCTTATTTGAAGTAACCTAATCCTGCAACAAGATTTCTCAAACACAAGTTAAATAGATCATCCATTTGAGTTGTCAAGGATCAAAATTAAGGTCATTTGTCTAACAGACTTCTATTTTAAGAATTAATCTGAGCGAAAAATAGATTTTGTTTGTTTAAAATCCTAATTAATGTCGTATAAATTAGGGCTAATGACTGGGATTTGACCTAATTATTTCTTATAAATACAAGTTTAAGTGAAAAGCAAAAAGGCAACAATAATCAACCCTATTAGCTGTAATGAATAGATGGCAAGATTAACAAAACCTGGCAATAGACATAGAACCAAAGGGCATAAAATAACACACATTAATTAAAGAGGCAAGAGCTAAACGAAGCAATTGTACTCGATTGCATTAAACCTCCGACCAAAACTCAAAGTGAATGCAGGCAGTGGCATAAGACAACTTGGTTCAACGATCAATTTGGTGGAGCCAATAAATGAAGGTTTGATTTTATTATTTAGCCTGTTTAAATTCATAGTTGCAATTTCAATTCTTTAAATTAATATAATCTCATGCAGTAATCTATTAAAACCAACATCCAGTAGCAATTTTCATATTTTTTAAAATAATATCAATGTGCAGTAGCTCATTTAAATTAATATCCCATGGTAATGAAATCATCAGTCTTGGATAGAAACCGAACCTTAAGCATTAAACTTTAATTTTGATGATGGTTTTACCCTAATATGATGATTTAATTTAACTTATTTTGATTCACAACCCTAAAACCATAATTTTATCCCAAAACCCCTAATTTTTACCTTAAAAATGCTAGTTTAGGACAAACCCTAATTTATATAAATATAAAACCCTAGTTTAGATAGAAACCCTAATTCTCTAGCAAAACAATATCATGCCCCCGATCCCCAGCAAGGGGCACTACCTCCTTTATCCTCACCCACTAATTGGCTAGCGGGACCATCGTATGTGACCCCTCATCAATTGGTTCAATATTTATTGTGGATTGTGATTTTTTATGATTAATCTTTATTTATATTTAATTATGCCTTAGTTTTTATAATTCTTTGAATGATTACTTATATGTGTATGGATTTGTGTTTATTTTTCTATTTAGATTTTAAAAGGGATTTTAAGATGTAAAAGGCAAATTTTCACTTTGTGGGTGCCTTGTTTCTTTTGTTTCTTTAATTTATTTTAAAGAGTTTGGGATTATTGTAAGAGACATGTTTCCATCGATTGATGGGTGTTCATTTTATTTATATTGTGAACATTTGATGATTGTAAGGGTATGTTTCCATCTAAGGATGGGTACCCATTTTGTTTTATGATGCACTATTGTACCTTATTTTATGGATGAATCTATTTTATTTTATTGCATATAATATGGATAATGTCATAATAACATAAGAATTTAACAATATTTAGACCTAAAAAGGAGATCGGTTGCAATGACCCGAGCACTATGAGCGTGCTAGGTCATTCTCACCTTCCTTATGCGTTCCCAACTTTTTGAATCCAATAAAGAGGTTGGGGATTCCTTAGGAATCGAGTCAACCACCCATTTCTATCTTCCTGGCCCGTCCGAGTAGTAACTCCATTTTCTTCTAGTTTACGCTCGTGTTTTATAAGGCTCTAAGCCTAACAATGCCGAAGTCATAAGAATCATTCCACATGGGAGTGGGGGCGAAAATCCCCGCTCACAGTGGTGACTCCACTGGGAATAAGAGAAGTTGATTCCATTGGTCTTTATATTATTTTATTCTTTTTTGTTATAATATTATCCATTGTATCATTTAGATTTGCATTGTGTACATGAGTTAGAATGCCCTATGAACCCGAGTTATGTTGTGTAAGGGATATCATACTTTCACTCAAGGTATGGAGATCAAGCATGTCATAACCACTCATAGCCTGATACCTTTTGGTATATACATGCTATGAGAGCCTAACAATTTTAGCCCAAAGACTAATGCTCATGTAATTGGCCTAGTAACTTTTCTTAGATTTACCGTAAGTGCTTATTGTTTAACAATGATTAACTTATCTAGGTTTAAGTTATGACCCATTTGGTTTATTTTTTCCTAATATGACCTAAGTATGGTGCAAGCCGAAAATGATTTTTCACTTTTAAGACCAAAATAATTTTACTCTTTGAAAGCCCAAAATTAAAACCTAAAAGGCCAAATTATTTTCAAAAGTTTTTTCAAGATGGTATTTGGAAATAAAACTTTTTAAGATGGGTCAAAAATTATTTTTCCACATCATGGCCCAAGCTCAAATCCAAAAGTTTATTTTTAAAACTTTTTACAATGGGCTTTTAAATATTTTATTGAAATTTGAAATTAAAACCTTCTTCTCAAATGGGCTTACAACTAGTTAGGTCAATTATGAAATATAAAATCAATTGTAGGCCTGATTTATACTAAGACTTATTAATCATGGGTTTATTTGCGGCATGAATCATTATTTGCTTTTTCAAATGGGAAATCTATTTATGATAAACTCTTTAATTTGGTTTTAATCCAAAATATAGCATAAAAGCTATCTTTTTATTAGCCCAATGGATTAAGACTTAATCAATGGTAACTATCATAAACTGACTTTTAAATTCAAAAATACAACTATTGGTTAAACTATCAGAGTGAATTTTTTGAAAATAAGATATCCCATATTAATATTTTGTTGACCATATACCTAAGAAAAGAGACTTGCCATTCGTGTGTGGGTGATATAAGGTTGGAAGGGTCGTTCTTACCCTTTTGCTTATTTTTTATTTGTGCATACATGCATTGCATTACATGACACTGATTCTTTCTGGCTCATAGGCCTAGTGTACAGCAGTGCAAGAGCTTATGACAATCCGACCTATGCCAGTGACATAGAATCCAGTAACAACTCAGTCAACTTCTCACCAAAAGCAATGAAACTTGAATAAATTAAGAAGATGGTGGATGATGCCCTCAACTCCAAGATAGAAGAATTGAAAGGGGCCCTTGCTAAAACCATGAAAAGCTAGCTAGCTGCACTATTGGCAAGTACTGTCGAAGCATCTACTAGTACCAAGAAGTAGAAGGATAAGGGAAAGGCTAAGGTCAGTGAAGTGGCCTTTGATGATGACAAAGTGATAATTGATGATGATGATGATGATTAGACTCAATACTTCCATGATCCTCAAGATATGAAGAAAGAAATGAAGGCTATGGAGAAAGCAACCATCGAAAAGACTAAAACTTCAAGTGTGGAGATGATGATTACTAATTTGGAGAAGAAGTTTGAGAATAAGATGAAGGTTGAGGAGATGTCAAAAGTGGATAAGTTGTTTGAACAAGATGAAGAAGTTCCTTACAAGTTTAAAATGCCTTCCTTTGCTAAGTTTGATGGAACTGGGAATCCTCATCTATATGTCAAGCAATACATTATTTCCATACAATCTGCTCGAGCTACTAAGGCTCAAACTCTAAGGTACCAAAAATTAAAAAGTTGGGATGTTAAATGTAGAGTTGGAAGTGTGAAATATGAAGTGTATATCTGATGTATGTGTTAAATATAAATAACATATAAAAGTCATAATTGTATAGTAAATTTAAAGGGTAAAATGGTAATTTGTCAAAATTAAAGTTAAGGTTTAAAAAAAATAATTTAAATAATTTTAAATGGGATATGGAAAATGTGACTTTTAAAATAAATAAATAAATAAATAAAAATAATTAATTATTAACTATTTATGCTTTAAAAAGAAGAAAAGAAAGAAAAAGTTAAAAAATAAAACACCATCTTCCTCCTTTCTTCTTTGCTTGGCCAAACCACTATGGGAGCAAGGGAGAGCTTTTCTTTTCTTCTAAAAACCAAGTTTGGAGTGGATTTTTAAAAATCAAAAGAAGTTTTGGTGATTTTTCCAACAAATTGGTAAGCTTCTCTCTTTAATTTTTAAGTTAGGTTGGAAAATTAGATTATAGAAGATTTGGAATTTTGATGGATGATGAAATAATTTATTTAATGGGTACATAAAGTATTATTTTGATGAGGATACAAAGATTATATGGTTGGATAGTTGATTTGGTTAATTATTGATGGAGTTTGGAAGGGTTAGTAAAGAAAGTTAGGGTTTGGAATAGTAAATACAAAGAATTGATGTTTATTTGATTTTATGATCTAAATGATGTTATTAAATGATTTTAATGATATAAATGAACTTAGAATATCAATTAGATTTAAGTAGAATGGATATTTAAAATTAAAGAAAGTTAGGGTTGAAATTTAAAAAGTTGAGGGAAATATATTAAATTGATTTTTATTAATTAGAATGTGTAGAAATATGGTTCTAATACATAACATATACTTACATTTGGAATAGACATTGAGTATATTATATTTTCCCAACATTAGTAGTGGAGGGCATTGTAGAAAGTGGAGGAAAAGTGTTGGTTTTGGTAGCTTAGAAGTTGCTTAAACAAGGTTAGTACATGCTTTGATAAATTATATTATAATGAATTTTAAATGACATACTACAATATTTTTTGGTTTTGATGCTTTGTCACTTTGATGTGTGAATTCACATGTAAAGTGCTTAGCTACATGTTTAAAAGCATGAATTGCATAATGTATGGACATTTAAGCCATTTCAGAATAACTAATGGTATTATGAAATGTAGTTACATGAAAAAGTGTTATATACCAAATTGTAACCTTATATTTGTTAAATTATGAAATTGGAATGGAATATGAAATTTATGATTGAAAATGTGATTAATAGATAGAAAAGTAAAAAAAGGATGAAAGTTGTTATAAGTGCCAAAGTATGAGAAAAATGTGAAATTTTATATGTTATATGTGAAACCTTATATGATATCATTTTCTAGAGTTTTATGTTTGGCAGCATGCCTATGATTGCCTTCGAGCTAGATGCTTAGCATCACTCATATTTGATTTACCTTCGGGCTAGACACTAGGCGTCATTGATATTTGCCTTCATGCTAGACACTGGTTGTTAAAAATAGTCCAAAACATTATCTCTGAAACCTAAATATTATATATAGTCTTTTGGGCCCAATGCATGTGATTGTGTTCAATTATAATTTGAAACATAATAAATAAAATTTTGAAAGAAAAGTTCATGTTGCATCATTAGATTTAATGAAAAAGCAATTTACATTATTTATTTTAATTTATATTATTATCAAAGTATGTACCATTAAGCGATATGCTTAGCACGATTTTGTTTATCGCACAGGTGACAGGGTTAGTACTGAAAGCCCTACCAGACCTGGGTAGTTTTAGGGGTTATGGGTTTTGCTGTAAGGTTTGTCTTGTTACCACGGGATTGTAGCCAGTTGCAAGCATGTAAACATCCACTTGTAAAATTTGTTTTAATTATGTTCATTATTTATGCATATCTGAATATGTTGTAAAATATAAAGTGTTTGGGATAAATGAGAAGTTTGTATATATATTTTTAAATATGTATTTATATATGTTTGTGTGATTTTGAGAAATATTAGAGGATGGTGAATGTATGATTTTTTTTTAGAGTGCAAAATTTTTATGCAGGTTGAGTTATTGATTTTTGGGGAATGTCCAAAATACAACCGAAACTCTGACAAAAATTTTTCCCATAATTTTTTTAAATTTATATTTTCATTAATTAAATTATTTTTATATTTTTACTTATAAACTTGTTAAGTTACATTTACAAGATTCAAATGTTTTCATATAAAAATGGGAAATTTTATAAATATCAAATATGATAACATTCTTGTATTCTATATATGTATTATACATATACGAGTTATATTTATTGTATACATAGAGTATAAGGATGTTACAGTACTTAGAAAAATTAGGATTCACTGTATAAAGTCTTCATATAGCAGTATGGATACAATACCGAGTTGAAAATTACTTTGATGGAAGTAGAGTTAATCAGGCATAAGCAAAAATGAGAAATTTATTGACTATGTGAGGAGGTTGAGGAATAAGGTTGTATTGCTCAAGAAGAGGCCAAATGAGTTTGACCAAATTAAGATGATAGTAAAAGGGGTGCTACCTAATCTTCATGAACAGATGTCTCATAACCTTATTAAGGATTTCAAAGATCTCCTTTTAAGCTGGCTTACAAATAGAAGAATGGAAAAGAGAGAAGAACCATTTTATGGAAGAAGGAATGAGAGGAAAAATTATTAGTCTGGCAGTCAAGGTACATAAAAATCAGTAAATGTCAATGCAATAACTGGTTAAGCAAATAGAAGACAGTTTTCAGAGTTGGAAAAACCCTTATCTCTGGTTTTCAACAAGTTACAAAAAAAGGGCATGAGATAAGGGTTGTTGAAACCTCGACTGCTACACGATCCTCTACTGTCAAAGTTTGATGCCAAGGACTTCTATTAATTCGATCAAATACAAGGGCATGAGATAGATAAATGTGCTCAATTAAGGCATGATATCTAAAATTTTATTGACAGTGAAAAGTTGCCAGAGCCCGACAAACCCAACACCAAGAGAAATCCTTTGCCTAAATTTTGAAGAGTACTACCACCAGTGACCTTCATGATAGGGGGAGGATTGAAGAAAAGTTTTCTCTTATTGTCTTTTCTATACATAGATGAAAGAACTGCTAAAGAGGAGGTACTACTAAGTAAGCTTGAACCAACTACGAATGATGAGGTGATGACTATCATTGATGATGGAGAATTCCTTGCCCTTGATATGCCTAAATAGATGAAGCACTTTTGACTCAAACTTAATAAAACTTTCCTTGGCTTACTTGGTTTTTATTTCATTTTCTTTCTTTGGTGTTTTCTAGAATAATTATGTTTTTAAATTAAGATTGTTTGAATAAATCACTTTCATTAAATTTTTATTTATATTGTTCTTTGTTCATTTTGGTGCTCAACCAATGATGAGTCTAGCTTAATATTCATAAATTAGTGTATCTATGCATCATGATCTGAATGACTTTACTAGGTGAGGGAGTTTGTTTTATAGCATTAAGCTGTGTATTCTTACTTAGAGAGGGCTTCTGCATAATTACCTCTATCTAGGTCCTAGTCGATCTGAGAATATGCTTTGATAAACTTTTGAGGCGAAATTAAACTCTGTTTATTTAAGAAAGAGATGATCTAGGCATTGTTTTGTTAGCCAACAACTAGTATCCACTCTATTAAATTTAATCCTTAGTATATCCTTTTGAGCCTTCATAAGATTTTAGCTTGATTTTTATTGGCTTGTGAACCCTGATAACCTACCCAGAGTTATTATGAAATTTATGACAAGTCTGATGGTCGTTGAGTTACGAAGAAGCAAGAAGAACAAAGAAAGGAATGCATAGTAATGATAATAAGGATAGTCAAAGTTTACTTGAATTGGACTTAATATCTCAGATCTATCAGGGCAACAAATGATTCATTTTTGTTGAAGCAAACTCAATTTACTTCACTCATCCATAGTCAAAAGTATAGAATGGTGCAAACAAGACAACTCTCTTAGAGCTAAGAATAAAGAAACAAAAATAAAAAACAATAACAATAACAAAACCAAAACCAAAACCAAAACCAAAACCAAAACCAAAACCAAAAATAAAAACAAAAAGAAAAAAAGAAAAAAAAAAGAAAACCCAAAAAGGATGGTGGAGAAAGCCAACAAAGTTCCTTTTACCTGAAGCGACAGAAGATTTTCACTTAGTTTACGAGGATAGATTGACTTGAATTGTCTAGCCAATCCAAAGACTCAAATAAAATTAAAAAAAATAATAAGAGAAAGACCATCTTTCATTTTATCAGCACAACTCCAAGTCTGCAACCTTGAAAGTCTTAGATTCAATATTTCAAAAAGGGAAATGGTGAAATAATGGTCTTGAGTTTTTGTAAAAGAAGAAGATTAAGATTATACTAATTAAATCCAGATTTCTACTAAGAAGATAAGCTCTGTCTTTTCACGAAGCAAGATTTCAAGCTCTGTCTTTTTATGAAGCAAGATTTCAAGACCTATCTTTTCATAAAGCAAGATAACAAGATGCCCATAAGGTGAAAATGGAACCTATAATAGCAAACTATCCCAACAAGAAAGTTTGTAGAGTAAAGGTTTGTCCATAGTACCACATCAGCTCCAATTTGAAAATGGCATTCACTTAAACCATGTCCCTTATAGACCCCATTTTAAGCCTATTAAAGACTTGTTGATCTCTTTTGGTAGGTAGAGTCTATTAGTGGAGATTATTTGAATAAGCATGCATATGAGATAGATAATATTTAAACCTAATGAGACCTTTAGCCAAGTAATGTATATGTGCCTATTTGAAGTATAACAGTTCTTGCTTAAATAGAATTGATTCTCGAGTTTAGTATGGTAACTAGGGTTGTCATGTTATTGATATGTTAATTTGGAAAATGTAGCACTAAGGCATAATGACACTGATTTGACAAAGCCAAAATGTGATTTTAAAATTTAAAAAAAACATTGTGTTTTTTTTTTTGTTATAATGAGCCTTCAAGTTTAGAAAAGTGTGTTGCACTGTCGAACCTCAAAGGATATATTAAGAAAAAGTGGGCTAATGAAAGGATCACTTATAAGGTCATGTGGTAAAGAAGTTGCCAACCAAATGTGTTAATATGGATGTCTCTCATGCTTATAACTACCTTGCTTGGGGCCCCACTACTCATGATTTCATATTGAAATATAAAAGCAATAGATGTGAAGTCTTTTGCTATTCTAATGCAAGACCTGAATGAGTGCTTTGGCTTGTCACCTCAGTCTATGAGTTAATGGAACCACTGTAAGTATCATCCATACATATCATGCATACTTAAGCATATCACACTGCATTTTTCTCTTATATAACCTATTCTTTATCAAAGTAAACAATAATACTCTATGAAGCACATGAAGCAGATATGGAATTAAGGGGGCATGAAAGGCCCATTGCTTGAAAAAGATCTAGTCATTTTGCAGAAATGGAGATGCATACTTGTAAAAGCAACCAAAAGAACACAAATATCAATAAGAGCCTGCATGGGAACAAAATCATTAGTTTGAGCCTACACAGGGGCAAAGCTTCTCTTTTCAATTTTTTGATTTTATGTGTATACAAAATATTTTCAGACTTCCAATACTTTTCCATGCAGGGGCAAAGAGAGGATATGAGGATTAGCTAAAAAATAAGTCCTAAAAAATAACTGAATTTTTTGTAAAAGTAAGAACAAAATGAATGGAACATGAAGAAAGTAAGAACCCCAAAAGAATGAAGATGCAAAAGATAAAAGAATAGTCCAACTAGAAGAGTTGAAATCAATGCAGGATAAATGTCTAAGGATGAAGATCCATTTCAAAGGGTGAAGACCCAATGTCCAGAGGATGAAGTTCCATTGTGAAGGGTGAAGACTCGATATTTGAAGATTCATTGTGAAAGGTGAAGACCTGAAGTTGATGGCTAGAAGAAAGCCAAAATTCTCAGGTGATAGAAGGTCAACATAGTCTATTGAAGAATGAAACAACCGGCTAGAAGAAACTCAAAACTCTCAGATGATAGAAGGTCAGCATAATCCATTGAAGAATGGAACAACATGCTAGAAGAAAGTTACTCTCACATGATAGAAGGTCAACAAAATCCATTGAAGAATGGAATAAATGGTTAGAAGAAAGCCAAAACTCTCAGATGACGGAAGGTTAGCAAAATTCATTGAAGAATGAACCAATTGGGTAGAAGAAAGCCAAAATTCTCAAACGACAAAGGGACGACCAGGCTAGAAGAGCTAAAATCTAATCTCGAGTCCTGAACCCAAATCCAGGGTCAAGATTCCAAATCCAGTCTTAGGTCCTAAACCCTAATCTAGTCTAGGGTCCAGAACCCAAATCCAGTCTCAAGTCTTAAACCCAAATATAGTATAGGATCGAGGACCCAAATCCAGTCTCAGATCAATAGCCCAAATCCAATCTTAGGACCTGAATCCAATCCAGTCTAGGGTCAAAAACCCAAATTCAGTCTCAAGTCCAGAACCCAAATCCAATCTTAGTTCTAGAACCTAAATCTAGTCTCAAGTTGAAAATCCAAATACAGTCTCGAGTTTAAAATCCAAAACTAGTCTTAGACTGAGAACCCAAATCTAGTCTCGAGTCTAGAACTCAAGTTGAGTCTTGAGTCCTGAATCCAAATCTAGTCTCGAGTTGAGAACCTAAATCCAACCTTGGGTCTAGAACCCAAACTAGTTCAAGTTCATCAAAGCCAAGATATTAGAGTCACTAGGTGGTTTTCATTGGGATATTAGAGTTGCCCAATAACTCGTTGAGATATTAGAATCATTCAATGGCTGGATGTCGATACTTAGTGGTTCCTCACCAAAGGATATCCATCCTTTGTATTTCTATTCGCTTATCTTTGTGTGTTTATTTTGCAAAATTTAGAAGTTGTATCATTACTTTTCACCCTCTTTTATTAAAGTCTCAGATCGTTCAAGCAGGGGGCAAAACTGTAGACCCTTAATTTTGGCCTTAAGCTAGTTCGATCCCAATTGATAGAGGCCAAGTTGAGTTTGGTCTGACTTTAGAAGCTTAAACCTAATTTAAAGCTTTTAATATGGTCGGTCCAAATTTAAAAGGTCCAAAAATAAGCTGGTTCAATTTTTAAAGCCCTAAAATTGTTTGATCCAAATTTAAAATGGGTTTGGTTCTATTTAATTCGATATGGGCCATGACCATATCGAATTAAGGCTGTCCAATTTGATATAGAGATGTTCATATCGAATTGGACACCCAATTCGATATGAACATCACTCATATTGAATTGGAAGCTTGTTCAATTCGATATGGAAAATTTGATATGAGCACATCCATATCGAATTGGACAAGCTCTAATTTGATATGAGTTCATACTCATATCGAATTGGCCCACTGTCCACTTTAATATGGGTTTTGTTTCAAATTAAACTTAAGGCATTTTAATTTGATATGACTTCTATTTTAAGAATTAATTTGAGCCAAATACAGATGTTGTTTGTTCAAAATCCTAATTAAACTTGGATAAGTTAGGGCTAATGATAATTATTTCTTATAAATACATGTTTAAGTGAAAAGCAAAAAGGCAGCAATAATCAACCTGTAGACCCTTAATTTTTGACCCAATCCGGTCCATTATGTTTTATTTGGTTTAAAATGATTTTTGTTGTTTAATTGGTCCAAAATAATGTTAATTAAATAATTTTTACCTTAGTATCTAATTTTTATTAAGAAAAAATTAAAATAAATAAATAAAAATCAAAAAAATAAAAATAAAAATAAAAATCGGAGTCGAAAAAAAATCGGCAGCGAAAAGTGGTCGCGTGGGCCCGTCGGGCCAGCAGCACCTCACCCGCAGGCCTGCGGGCGAGTTATTTCACCCGCAGGAAATTCCTGCGGGCGAAATAACTTCCCGCGGGTGAGTTATTTCGCCCGCAGGAAATTCCTGCTGGCGAAATAACTTTTCCGCAGGAATTTCCTGCGGGCTGGGGCTCCCACACGTCCAGCCAAGGGCCCGGCCGCAGTTTTCACCAGCGCAAAAATTTTTGACGCAAAACTTTTGAAACCTAATCCAATTAGGTTTTAATTTCTTTTTTTTATTAATATTAATTGCCGTGTGGAATTAGGAAGAAATAACCTAAAAACCACTATAAATAAGGATCAATTAAACCAAATTAGGGGGGAAAAAATTACACAGTGAGTTTGGAAAGTTGAATCCGAAGGTGAAGTGGAAAAGCAAAAACTCAATTCAATTGATTTTTTAAGGGAGTAGGAGCACGATTTAAGCAATTCAAAGGCAACAAAAGGCTTGTCTTTAGAGCTAGTTCATCCAAGAAAAGTTATTTTTTGGAAAATCAACAAAAGAAGGTATGTTAAATTCTTTTTGATTTATGTTTTACAGTAGCCAAATTATGGAATTAGGGTTTTTTTAAATAAAAAAACTTTAGAACTTTAACTTAATTTTTCCAAGATTAAAACACTAAAACGTGACTTTCTTTTCTAAAAAGACTTAAAATTGTTATTTTTTCTTCTTAAAAATCTTAAAACTCTCATTGAACATATTTTTCAATAAAACCAAAATCAAATTCAGTTTCTTTCAAAATTTTAAATTAGGTTCTATTTCATTCAAAAAGCCTTCAAAAACATCTTTTCTACTTATGAAAACTTCAATCCATGTGTTTAAATTCGTAAAACTTCATAAATCATCAAATTGCTTTTTAAAACTCTAATTCAAATTCATTACCCGAGAAACCCTAATTTCAAAGCCTAAAACCAAAATTCAACTTTTAAACCTAAAACAATGAACCTTAATCCTTTTAAAACCTTAAACCTTAATTTTTATGAACCCTAATCCTTTTAAAACATTTTAAACCATAAAAATATGAAAACTAAAAAAAACATACAGTAGCTTAAATCACTATTTAAAATCATGAATTAAAAAGTATTTCAAAGTGTCCAAAACCCTAGTTTTATTATTTCACCATTCAAATCTTAATTTGTTTAATCAAAGAGTCTCACCAACCTTTAAAAAACACAAAACCCTAATCTATCTTAATTCCCTAAAAAGTCACAGTAGCTTAACTTTAAAGATTCCAAAACCTTAACACATGAGAACCCTAAATAGAAATAGTATCTATAATTGAACTTTTATTTGCTTTATTCAATTCTATATTTATTTATACCTTGATTTATCTCTTATGCTTTAATCTATTTAATTTCAATACTTGATTTATTTAATTTATCATGGATGGATGTTTATTTTATTGATATTTAAATACTTTTAATGAATGATTTATTTATTTTGAATGGCTATTTATTTTTACCAATTAATTTAGACTTCCAAAAGTTGTAAGAGGTATGTTTCCACTTGGTGGGTACCTCATTAGTTAAACATCATGTAATTTAATTTTCTTTTCTATTTTGGAACCTTATGTAAAGGGCATGTTTCTACCTTTTGGTGAGTGTCCTATCTAGGCATGTGATGTAAGGACATGTTTCCACCCTTGGATGGGTGTCCATTTATTTGCTTTGTTTGGACATTGCTTTGATTTTAATATATTGATGCTCTCTTTTAATTATTATGTGTAATATGAATAATGTTATTATACTTAAGAATTTTATAATATTAAGACCTGTAAAGGAGGCCGATTCCAATGAACCGGGCGTTGTGGCGGTGCTGGACCATTTCTCACCTTCCCCACACGTACCCAACTTTTCGAACCCATTAAGGGGTTGGGGATTCCTTAGGAATCGAGTCATCCACCCCTTTCTTTTTCCCGGCCCGTCCGGGTGGCGACTCCATTTTCTCCGGATTTAGGTCCGTGTTCTTTAAGGCCCCGAGCCTAAACAGTGCCGAAGTAACAAGAACCATTCCACCGGGAGTGGGGGCAAAAATCCCCGCTCACAGTGGTGACTCCACTGGGGATAAGAGAAGTTGATTCCGTTGGTCTTTATATTATTCTATTCTTTCTTATAATGATATTATCCATTGCATCATATTAGATTGCATTGTGTGCGTGAGTTAGGACGCCCGTGTTATGTTATGTAAGGGATACCATACTTTCACTCAAGGTATGGAGATCGAGCATAGCATAACCACTCATAGCCTTGTACCGTTTGGTATATACTTGCTATGGGAACCTAAGCCTTTTTACCCAAAGACTAAAGCTCATGTAATTGGCCGAGTTACTTTCCTTAGGTTTTACCCTAAATGCATGTTGTTTGACTATGGTTAGTTTATCTTAGCCTAAATCATGGCTTATTTGGTTTGTTCTTTCTCTAATATGACCCAAGTACATTTGCAAGCTCAAAATAAATTTTTCTTTAAAGCCCAAAAGACCAAAACTATTTTCAAAATTTTTCAAGATGGTCTTTGGACATAAGACTTTTTTTCTAAAAACAAGTCAAAAAAATTTTTTTTGGCCCATGGCCCAAATACTAAGCCCAAAATCCATTTTTCTAAAATCTTTTACAATGGGCTTAGAAACAAAACTATTTTCACCCAACCTTTTCTTATAAAAAAGCTTGCAAAAATATTTAGGTCAATTATGAAATACCAAAAATCAATTGTGGGCCTAGTTTACACTAAGAATAAATTAACCATGGGCATGTTTTTAGCATGAATCATTAGTTACTTTTTCAAGTGAGAAATCTATTTATAATAAACCTCTTAATTTCGTTTTAATCCAACATAGAATAAAAGCTACTTTAGTTGGTTGAATGGATTAAAACCTAAATAATGGGAATTATCATGGATTGATTTCCATTTTTGAAAATATAACTATTGGTTGAAACGTCCGAGGGAATTATTCGAAAGCAAGATACCCCGTGTTGGTATTTTGTTTACCATATACCTAGGAAAAGAGACTCACCATTCGTGTGTGGATGATATAAGGTTGGAAGGAACGTCCTAATTTGTTCTTGTTTGTTAATTGTTTGTGCATACATGCATACATTTGCATCTCATATCATTGGTCCTCTCTGGCTCACAGCCCTGGATTACGAAAGTTCAAAAGCTTACAACAATCCGACCTACGCCGGAGACGAAATGTCTAGCAACGACTCAATCACTTGCTCACCAAAGACAATGGAGCCCGAAAAAATTCAAAGAATGGTGGATGAAGCCCTTAATGCCAAGATGGAAGAAATCAAGGAGGCCCTAGCTGAGACCATGAAGAACCAATTGACTGCAATCTTAGAGAACCATGCCGAGGCATCTGCTAGCACTAAGAAACCAAAGGGCAAAGGGAAGACCAAAGTTAGTGAAGTAGCTTTTGATGATGAAAAGGTGGTCATTGATGATGATGATGATTGGGCACAATACTACCAAGAGGTTCAAGAAAAGAAGAAAGAACCGAAGGCTGTCGAGAAGGTAACTATTGAAAAGACCGAGACATCTGATGTTGAAAAGATGATTGCTGATTTAGAAAAGAAATTTGAGAAGAAGCTGAAGACCGAAGAGATGTCCGAAGTTGACAAGTTATTTGAACAAGATGAAGAGGTCCCTTATAAATTCAAGATGCCTTCCTTTGCTAAGTACAATGGCACCAAAAATCCTCATCTCCACGTGAAGCAATATATCACTGCCATGTAATCTGCCCGAGCTACTAAGGCTCAAACCCTAAGGTACTTTATGCTCTCATTAGACCCTGTTGTCCAAAATTGGTTCAATACCTTAGATGATGAAACACAAAAGAGCTGGGATCTACTTTACAAAGCCTTTATCCAGCAATATGGATATAATGTTGAATTGGAAGTTACCTTGATGGAAGTGGAATCCATTAGGCAAAGGCCGAATGAGAATTTTGTAGACTATGTCAAGAGATGGAGAAACAAGGCTGCTTTACTCAAAAAGAGGCCCGATGAATCCGATCAAATAAGGATGATTGTGAGAGGGGTGTTACCTAGTCTTCATGAGAGGATGTCTCATACACTCATCCGTGATTTCAAAGACCTTCTTCAAGTTAGTTTGCAAATTGAAGAATGGGACAGGGAGAAGAGCCGATTTGCAACGAAAAGGAATGAGAAAGGGAGCTATCAACCTGGTAGCCATAGTATGCGAAAGGCCGTCGGTGTTAATGCTACTAACCAAGGAACAAGGAGACAATTTTCAGAATTGGGAAAACCAATGTCCTGGGTTCTCAACAAGCTTCAAAGAAAGGGACTGCTACAACCCTTAAATCCTCGTCATTTGCCTAATCCTCTCCCACCTAATTTTGACACCAAAGCATTTTGTCAATTTCACCAAATGCAAGGACATGACATGGATAGATGTGTGAGATTGAGACATGCGATCCAAAACTTAATTGATAATGGGAAGCTACCCGAGCCCAACAAGCCAAACACCAAAGACAACCCATTGCCAAAGTTCAATAGAGTACCACCACCAACAACCTTCGTGATTGGAGGAGGTTTGCATGATGATTTTGTCATGTCTTCTTTTCAAGATATGGGAGGAGAAGCAATCAAAGAAGAAGAGGAATTTAATTAAGCTAAACAAGCTATGATTGGTGGGGAAGTAGCAATTTGTGTGGTCAACAAGTTTTGGGATTCAAGTGATAGTGATGATGATATCATACCAAAGAAGAAGGAGTGGACTTGGTCTGAGCCCGAAGAAGATGAGGTGATGAATACTAGATCCGGTAAGCCTTATGCAAGGCCACCACCTAAGGAGGTAGAAACTAATAAGGGGAAGGAAGTTGAAGTGGAAGAAGATGATGCTGTACTCAAGCAATTAAAAAGAACCCAAGCAAGTGTTAGCATTTGGGACCTGTTAGCTACTTCTAAAAAGCACCGAGAGGCTATGGCCAAAGCCTTGGCTAGCATGCCGATTTCTACCTCCACAACACCGGAGGAGTTTATCAACTTCATAAAAATTGGGGAAGTAATGAAATGTGAAGAGGTTCAAGAGAAGAGCGAAGTTAGTATGGGAGCAGTTTCTTTTTCTGATGCGGACTTACCAGAGGAAGGGAGAGACCACATTCGCCCTCTCTTTATCAAAATAGAAGTCATGGGGAAGAGGACTCCTTGTGTAATGGTCGATGATGGGTCTGCCATAAATGTTTGTCCACTTGAGATACTACCAAAGCTAGCCATGTCAACAAGAGATTTAAACCCAACCGAGGTGACAATTCGTGCTTATGACAACACTAAGAGGCATGCCGAAGGGACTTTCAAAGCAGCCGTCAAGGTTGGTCCAATTGAATCTATTGTGGAGTTTGTTGTTTTAGACATACCAGTTATCTTTGCCTTACTCTTGGGATGACCATGGTTTCACCCTCTTGGTGGAGTTCCTTCCACCCTTCATCAAAAGATCAAATTCCCCAATGGAAGTGAAACAGTAGTCATTGAAGCTGAAGATAATGAGATTGTTAACGCTCTAATGGTTAAGAGGCCTCTCAATGGTTTTCAAGTAGCTATAATTTCTGATGATGAAGCAGTGGACTCCAAAGTCTTGAATATGATGAAGAACATGAATTACCTCCCCGGAACTGGTCTGGGAAAGGGTAAAGCCAATTTAACAAATTTGCCAGATTTTAGAACTCAAGCTTCCAAGAAGGGGTTGGGATATGATGAAGCCAATAATGTTCAACCAAAGAAGAATGAGAAGATGAGCTTCCCACCACTTGAAGAGATCTTCGTCAAAGCTCCAACTATGGGACCACTCCAAGGAAAGCCCGAGCCGATCATATTCATGGGTAAGTTAATTCCTGGTTTTGAAATTTTTGCAGATGTTGCTGAGTTAGTGGAGCAAGTGAAGGAAAAGCTCACCATGTCAATCAACAAAGAGAAGAATGAAGCTGCCCTGAAAGTAGAGAGGACTCCAGAAGAGATTGCTGCCCTGGTTGAAGAAAAGTTTGAAGACATCCTGCTTTATGATTCTGAGAACAATGATTTTGATTTTGATTTTAATTTGTTTGCTTTGTATGAGGATGATGATGTTTTCTTTTCCAAAATGAATGCAATAAAGTCTGATTTTGCTTACTTGTGTGATGTTTCTCCTGATGGTTGCATACATTTAAATAACAGTTACATGAGCATCTTTAATATTAATTTTGTTAACACACAATCATTAAATTTGGGAACAACTGAAAACCCTAAAAACATTAGCATAGCATCCGACCTTACTCCTGATGAGAGAGAGAGATTTGAAAAAATATTCAAAAAATATGAAGAGGTGTTCGCTTGGTCTTATGAAGATATGCCGGGAATAGATCGAGACATAGCCGAGCATCACATTCCTACTTACACTCACATTAAACCTGTCAAACAAAAGCTTAGACGATTAAGACCTGAATGGGCTAAATTGGTTAAAGAAGAGGTCACTAAGCAAATACAAGTGAAATTCCTTGAAGTGATAGAATACCCAGATTGGCTAGCCAACATAGTACCTGTGCCAAAGAAAGATGGGAGGATAAGAGTCTGCGTGGACTATAGAGATTTAAACAAGGCTTCCCCTAAGAATGATTTTCCTTTACCTCATATAGATGTACTCATTGATAGTGCAGCCTCTAGTGTGCTACACTCGTTTGTGGATGGATTTTCCAGATACAATCAAGTGTTAATGGCCCAAGAGGATAAAGCCAAAACTGCTTTCACTACTACATGGGGTATATTTTGTTATAGGGTGATGCCTTTCGGCTTAAAGAATGCTGGAGCAACTTACCAAAGGATGGCTACCACATTATTTCATGACATGATGCACAAAGAAGTTGAAGTTTATGTTGATGATATGATGGTTAAGTCGGATACAAGGGAGCAACACTTCCAGAATTTGGAATTATTCTTTGATAGAGCTTTGAAGTATAAGCTAAGATTAAACCCGAAGAAGTGTGTATTCGGTGTTACATCAGGTAAATTATTAGGACATGTAATTGGCCCGAATGGCATCGAGATAGATCCTGAAAAAGTCAAAGCAATCAGGGATATGCCGGCCCCTAAGACGGAGAAAGAAGTTTGAGGATTTATTGGTAAACTACAATACATTAGTAGATTTATAGCAAAGCTCACAACAATCTATGAGCCTATCTTCAAGTTGCTTAGGAAGAATCAGCCGGTCGTATGGAATGAAGAATGTCAAAAGGGCTTTGATCGAATAAAAGAGTATTTGTTGAATCCACCTATTTTGAAACCACCTAAACCCGACAAACCTCTATTACTATACTTGGCAGTAGAAGAAGAATTGATAGGAGCCATGCTAGCCCAAGCAGATGAGTCGGGGATTGAGCATGCCGTTTACTACTTAAGTAGAAAGCTCCTACCTTATGAAATTAAGTATAGTATTATTGAAAAAACATGTATAGCCATGGTTTGGTCTTCTAAGAAGTTGCGGCATTACTTTCAATCATATACTGTGCAAGCAATTTCTAGGTTGGATCCAATGAAATACTTAAGGGAGACACCCTCTTTAATTGGAAAATATGGTCGATGGTTGATAATATTAGAAGAATTTGAGATCGAGTATGTAACCAGAAAAACAATCAAAGGTAGAGCGGTGGCAGAATTTCTGGCTCAACAACCATTACCAGAAAGTGAAGAGGTAATTTTGGAATTTCCAGTTGAACATTTAGAAGAAATTGAAGTACAAGGGTGGAAAATGTATTTTGATGGAGCAGCAAATAGGAAAGGAGTAAGTTTGGGAGTTATACTAGAATCGCCCGAAGGGAACTCATCCCTTTAGCCAAAAAGTTAAAATTTAGGGCAACCAATAATATGGTGGAGTAAGAAGCTTGTATTTTTGGTTTGGAAACCCTAATGATTATGAAGGTAGATAAGGTGGAAGTTTATGGTGATTCGTTGCTAGTAGTATCCCAAGTAAATGGAGAGTGGGAGTTGAAAGAAGAAAAACTGAAACCATACCATCATTACCTGACCATGATAAAGAAGAATTTTAAGGAGTGTAGGTTTATACACCTGTCAAGAGAAGAAAATCAGATGGCTGATGCCCTAGCCACATTGGCTTCGGTTTGGGAAGATCCTGTTAACCTATTCCTTAAGCCTCTGATCTTGACCAGTTCATCAACTCCTTGTTATGAATATGAAACAACCATGGAAATTGATACAGACCAAGATGCATGGTATGATACCATAAGGAGATTTTTGGAGGAAAGAGAATACCCGCCGGGGGCAACAAAGAAATAGAGAAGAGCCATAAGGAGGTGGTCATTGCAATACACCACATTCCATGGGGAGTTATATCGAAGATGGCCCGATGGGGTGCATTTGAGATGTTTAAGAAAGCCCGAAGTGGAGCGCATCATGTCAGAAATACATGCAGGAAGTTGCGGTCCGCACATGAGTGGTTTGGCCCTAGTTAAGAAGATTATTCGACAAGGTTACTATTGGTTGACCATGGAGAGAGACTATATTGAGTTTGTCAAGAATTGCCAACAATGTCAGATGTACGGTAACTTGAATCATATGCCTCCTAAAGAACTGCATTCAATCTCTTCACCCTGGCCCTTTGCCACCTGGGGTATTGACATTATAGGAGAGATACATCCGACAGCTTCGAACGGGCACCGTTTTATTGTGGTAGCAGTTGATTATTTTTCAAAATGGGTCGAAGCCAAATCCTTCAACAAGCTGGGTGCAAGTCAAATGGCTAGGTTTATTGAAAAGAATCTCATCTGCAGATATGGGGTCCCGTACAGTGTGATATCAGACAACGGGGTACAGTTTCAAGGGGCAGTTAAGGATTTATTCTCCAAGTACCACATCCATCATCATAGATCCTCTCCTTATAGACCAAAGGCTAATGGGGCAGTGGAAGCAAAAAATAAGACAATTAAGCAAATTCTGTCCAAAATGACCAAGACTTATAGGGATTGGTCAGAGATGCTCCCCTTTGCTTTCTGGGGATATAGGACGAGTGTACGAACACCTACTGGAATGACACCGTTCTCTTTGGTTTATGGGATGGAAGCAGTATTGCCAATTGAGATTGAGATCAAGTCATTGAGAGTAGTCTTGGAAGCGGAGCTGCCTGAAACAAAATGGGTAGCAAGCAGATACACTCAGTTAGCTTTATTAGAAGAGAGAAGGTTAAAGGCACTGTATCATCACCAACTGTATCAAAAGAAGATAGCTCGACCTACAATAGAAGGGTCAAAATTCGAAGATTCAAGGTTGGGGATTTAGTATTGAAGCAATGTAAGCCTAATGTATCTGACCCAAGAGGGAAATTCAGACCCAGGTGGGAAGGACCATATGTCGTGAAACAAGTCATGAGCAAAGGTGCAGTAAAGTTATCAGACATGGATGGGAACGAATTTAGTGAGCCAGTAAACATTGACAGGTTGAAGAGGTTTTATGTATAAAAACAAAAAGAGCTCGCTAGGTTGAAAACCCAAAAAGGGCAGCCTAGGCAAAAGTTAGAGCAGTCTGCTAGTTCCGAAAACCCAAAAGGGCAGGCTAGGCAACAATTAGGGCTAATGAGAGAAAATCGTCAATTAGAAAACCCGAAAGGGCTAATTGGCAATAGGAGTGATCTTGTGTATGTTGGCTTTATGTTTGGTTGTTCCCCAATTTAATAAAATAGAATTAATGGCTTTATGTTTTATGTGCACTGTTATAAGTATTTGACCAGATACGGATGAAATAAATAATCATAATTGCAAAAGGTGATGACAAATTATCAATGAAAAAGAAGCATCTTTTATTATTTTAGTTATTTTTCATCCTAACAAAACACTTTATGAATTGACAAATGTAAAATCTATGGCAGTCGATAAGTGTAACGTGCAGGCCAGCTTTACCTCAGTCGGTCCAAGTAGGCTTTAGTCAAGCAAGGCATGTCTAGGTCAGGAACAAAATCAGAATCATGACGCTCAGCTCCATATTGACGCCCAAGTCGATGAGGATCATAGCATGTACCTTGACGAAGTGTAGCAAGAGGAACGTACATTAAGTATGTCCGCATGGCAATGTGAGAAATCTTCCACCAAGGTACCAACCAACGGATATTGACTTCAGAACGTGAGTGGATCCAGTCAACCCAGTCAGCATATGAAGAAGCTGGGTGGAGTAGCTTCCTAGCAGAATGATGACAAGGCAGGTATCTGGCAAAATCCATGGAGGGAGTATCAAGCAAACAAAGACGTTCTTGAAGCCAAATCTGCAAAGAAAGAATTTTTTTAAAAAAAGGTCCGCTAAGTTGAAAACCTGCAAGGGCAGCTTAGGCAAAAATTAGGATAGCTCGCTAGTTCCAAAAACCCACATGGGCGGACTAGGCAAAAATTAGAGCAATATAAAAAAAACCTAAATTGAAAACCCGGAAGGGCAGTTTAGGTAATTACCTGAAGCAGCAGCGGGCTCCCGGTCAGTCTCTTTGACATTCCCGATTTAAATCGGTCTAATCCAACTAAGGTTTCGGCTAAGATCACAGGTATCGGCGACAAGCCTCCTTCCATTTGATCCATGATATCCAATACTCGTGGGTCAATATCGTCGTCAGAAGAAACAAGTAAGAATTGGCCGAGCAAGCAAAGACAAAGCATGCGCCCCCAGACCTTAGTAGGAGCCAAATGAGAAAAACAAAAGTCAATCAAAGGAGCAAGAAGAATTTTTTCACCTCTCATCAACCGAAGAATCTCGGGTTTCGGAATTTGAAATAACATCTACATCTTCTGTTGAGTTTTGGAAATCAATGTGGGTAATGCCATTTGCTGATTATTGGGATGTCCAAGGATGGCCTCAAATTCTTTAATTAAGGGACACATTTCAAAGCCATTAATTCTAAACACCCTGGAATCCATATTCCACAAGGAAGCCGCGGCATGTAGAAAGGAGTGGTCCAATTTGACATTTTGAAAGCATTTTAAAACATCAAGCTTTGACCATGAAATTTGCTTCCAATGGTTGGCATCCATATTCTTAAATAGAATTTTTATTTTCTTTAAATGGTGCTCGGTCATGGTTGATGAATAAAGGGAAACCAAAATTGCTAAAGAAAGAGTATTCACTTTGGAAGAGAGATTCTTGGCTTATGAATTGAAATATGGCATGCAAGGTGATTTATATAGAAGAAAATATACCTTTTCAAAAAGTGAAATGGAAAAGATGATGGAAAAGGATAAGACCATATGGCACAAGGAAAGGAAGTGGTCACAATTTCTTTTTCCATTTTGGATTTGGTTTAACAAAAGAAGTGGATATTAATTATGATGTATTATATATATATATAATAAATAAAAATGGCAGTAACGAAAAAAAAAATTGGCAGTAACAAAAAAAAAGAGAAACGAAAAAAGAAAAGATTACAGTAAAGAGGAAAATTGTATATTTTTCATTATTGTACAATGTTTTACAATTGTTTCAATATTTACATATCACTAAGAGGGTGGTGGTAGGTCATCAAATAAAGACTTAAAAAAGTAGTCGCCTGTTGGAGCAGAGGGAAAATTACTCATCCCGGGATCATCCGAAGCAAAAGCACCAAAATCCTTATTGCCTTGGAGTTCTGATTTGTCTTGGTCCTTATCAGAAGCAGACGAAAGGATCTCATGGTCATCAGCCTGGGGGCCTCTCGATGAAGAAGCACCGGGATCCCTTATTCCTTAAAATCGAAAGTCTCAAAAATTTTATTCAGATTGATGATATAAACTATCAAAATTAGAAGCCTACTGACGACTTGCAGCCAACTCTTCTTGAAGCTTCTTATTTTGTTCTTCTAGCATCCGCTGTGAGCCAAGAAGGAAAAAGGTAAGAGCATACATAATCATGCATACATATAGCATAAACTATTGCGAAATAAGAAACATACCAGGTAATTCATGTCAATGCCTTGCGGATAAGATGGTCCAGCCTCATGATCAAACGAGCCAACAACCTGCAATGATCATTAAAGAATCAAAGAAAGAAAGAGCAGTTGCAATGGAAAAGTGGTAAGAGTTTTACCTGAGAAGTATTGGTCCCGAGATATGGAATAGACTCTCCTACATGTTCCTCCTCATCTCTACCCTCATTTCCATCGGAAATACCCCGCTCACCGACAGGAGACACATCAAAGTGCAAGAGTCTTATTTGAATAAAACGAACATAAAATGGACCCGGTAAATTGAGAAATAACTCGGCATTAAAACCATATCGGGCTGACCACCAAGCATCCTCCGACATTGACATAATATTTAAAGTGTATTCTGGGATTTGCATCGGGAACCTCCGCTGCTCTGGACTGAGAAACCATTCGTGGACTCTCTCCCCGAGAAACCAGCTGCTAGACACTGGGCCAGCAATAACTTGGCGAGAATGTTGAAAAGACAGTGCAGCCCTCATCAAAGAAGACCAGTTTGCTCGCTCTTCTGGATTCCACCAGGCCAAATTCACCTGCAGGATAACATAAGGTAAGTAAAACTTTTGCAAAATGTTTAAAGCATACTAATGTTACCTGATCCCAGGTTAAGCGGCTCAACACAAAGCGATGAGTATGCATATGATGAGAGCCGGGAACGTTCACACGATCAGACAACCAGAAATTTAATCTCAGATACCCGATTCTCTCTCCGAAAATGCCGGGTACTCTCACGAGGTTGTGTTCATATGCCCATATCTATAATAACAACAAAGATCACAAGAGGAAAAGAAGAAAAAAAAACATTGGTGGAAGAAAGAATACCTCGACAATCGCCATCAAGCCGATAAAAGAATTCTTGTTTCAACAAAGCTTATCAAGGCAATGATAAAGACATATGAGACCAGCTTCACCCTAGCTAGAAGATGGTACCATCCTGAGATAAGAAAGGGCACTCAACACTGATAAGTGAATGGATGATTCAGTGCTGCCAAAGATAGTCGATCCGAGCAGATATAACAAAAATCCTCGAGCATATTGTTCGGCCCTGTTTCTGCCAATCCGACCTTCGTAGTTCATCCAATAACTGCGAATTGGGTCAATTTTTATCTTACGAGGTCCTTTATATGATGGTTCCATACCAATTAATTCCTGAATTTCTTCAAATGTTAAAATTTCATTGGTTAGAGGAATCGGAGCACCATCATATCGAAGGCCGGTTATGGCAGTAAAATCGACCAGACCGATTGTCATCTCCCCAATGGGCAAGTGAAAAGTGTGAGTTGTATCCAGCCATCGCTCTACCAACGCCTGGACCACGCTTCGGTCTATTTGATATTCTTCGGACGGCAATTGTAAGACAAACTGCTCAAAGCCGCAATCTTGGATAATCCGCCTTACCCGAGAAGGCACTACATCATACCATTGTCGAGCTTTGTAAATACACCCTCCAGCCCGAACGACACAACGATCGTGCTAACACAGACCCAGGTAAGTTAATACCAGGTAAGTACGCATTATTCAATCTATTTAAATTAATTTATTTTTCATAATAATAATAATAATAATAAAAATAATAAAAAATTGAATAAAAAAATCATTACCTCACTCTTTTAATTGGAACTGCGATGAAGCGGAATCCCGGCCAGTATATCTAGATTTTCGTTTTCATGATGCCGAATAAACTCCAATAATTCGACATTAGAATGAGTCCGCGATCTCGAAGGATGCATTGTTTTTGGAAAATATGTGCTGAAATTGAAAAGAAATTTGAAAGGATTACAAAATTGAAATTGAAATTTTGAAACGAAATGGAGACTTGATGGCCTTTTATAGAGGAACGGCAAGCAGATGAAAACAAACTCAAAACTGTGCATAAATAGTGAATTTTTACTATTTATAAATAGTATTACTATTGATAAATAGTAAATGTCACTATTTATGAATAGTATTACTATTGATGAATAGTAAATATCACTATTCATAAATAGTATTACTATTGATAATAGTAAATGTCACTATTTATGAATAGTATTACTATTGATAAATAGTAAATATTACTATTTATAAATAGTATTACTATTTATAAATAGTAAACATTACCATTCATAAATAGTATTACTATTGGTTAATAGTAAAATCACATTTTCCAATAGTTAATATTATTTAATTCTATTTGTAAATAGTAAATTTACTATTTACAATCGTGAATAGTGCATGAACAGTAACTACATAGTAAATAAACAGAAAATTCGATTATTCACTTTAATCATTCAAATAATTGCGAGTATACAAGTATTTTTATACCCAGGGGGCAATAGGAAGACATGCCTAAAAATTAGCTAAACCTTTTAGCTCGGGTCTAGAACCCAAATTTTTCTTAGGTCCAGAACCTAGAATTTTCTAAGTCCAGAACTTAGCTCGGGTCTAGAATCCAAATTTTACTTAGGTCCAGAACCTAGAATTTTCTAAGTCCAGAACTTAGCTCGGGTCCAGAACCCAAATTTTCTTTAGGTCTAGAACCTAGAATTTTCTAAGTCCAAAACTTAGCTCGGATCCAGAACCCACATTTTTTTTAGGTCCAGAACCTAGAATTTTCTAAGTCCAGAATTGAGCTCGGGTCTAGAACCCAAATTTTACTTAGGTCCAGAAACTAGAGTTATCCTCGAGTCCAGAACTCGAATCTGGGTCCAAAACCCAAATTTTCCTTAGGTCCAGAACCTAGAGTCATCCTCGGGTCCAGAACCCAAAACAAGTCGCCATATCAAAAATTAAGTCTTATTGCTTTTCACTCTCTTTCACTAAGGTTTCAGATCATTCAAGCAGGGGGCAAACTGTAGACCCTTAATTTTTGACCCAATCCGGTCCAATATGTTTTATTTGGTTTAAAATGATTTTTGTTGTTTAATTGGTCCAAAATAATTTTAATTAAATAATTTTTACTTTAGTATCTAATTTTTATTAAGAAAAAAATAAAAATAAACAAACAAAAATCAAAAAAATAAAAATCAGAGTCGGAAAAAATCGACAGCGAAAAGTGGTCGCGCGGGCCCGTCGGGCCAGCAGCACCTCACCCGCAGGCCTGCGGGCGAGTTATTTCGCCTGCAGGAAATTCCTGCGGGCGAAATAATTTCCCGTAGGAATTTCCTGCGGGCGAGTTATTTCGCCCGCAGGAAATTCCTACAGGCGAAATAACTTTCCCGCAGGAATTTCCTGCGGGCTGGGGTGCCCACACGCCCAGCCACGGGCCCGGTCGCAGTTTTTGCCAGCGCAAAAATTTTTGACGCAAAATTTTTGAAACCTAATCCAATTAGGTTTTAATTTCTTTTTTTATTAATATTAATTGCCGTGCGGAATTAGGAAGAAATAACCTAAAAACCACTATAAATAAGGATCAATTAAACCAAATGAGGGGGGAAAAATTACACAGTGAGTTTGGAAAGTTGAATCTGAAGGTGAAGTGGAAAATCAAAAACTCAATTCAATTGATTTTTTAAGGGAGTAGGAACACGATTTAAGCAATTCAAAGGCAACAAAGGCTAGTCTTTGGAGCTAGTTCATCCAAGAAGAGTTATTTTTTGGAGAATCAACAAAAGAAGGTATGTTAAATTCTTTTTGATTTATGTTTTACAGTAGCCAAATTATGGAATTAGGGTTTTTTTAAATAAAAAAACTTTAGAACTTTAACTTAATTTTTCCAAGATTAAAACACTAAAACGTGACTTTCTTTTCTAAAAAGACTTAAAATTGTTATTTTTTCTTCTTAAAAATCTTAAAACTCTCATTGAACATATTTTTCAATAAAACCAAAATCAAATTCAGTTTCTTTCAAAATTTTAAATTAGGTTCTATTTCATTCAAAAAGCCTTCAAAAACATCTTTTCTACTTATGAAAACTTCAATCCATGTGTTTAAATTCGTAAAACTTCATAAATCATCAAATTGCTTTTTAAAACTCTAATTCAAATTCATTACCCGAGAACCCTAATTTCAAAGCCTAAAACCAAAATTCAACTTTTAAACCTAAAACAATGAACCTTAATCCTTTTAAAACCTTAAACCTTAATTTTTATGAACCCTAATCCTTTTAAAACATTTTAAACCATAAAAATATGAAAACTAAAAAAAACATACAGTAGCTTAAATCACTATTTAAAATCATGAATTAAAAAGTATTTCAAAGTGTCCAAAACCCTAGTTTTATTATTTCACCATTCAAATCTTAATTTGTTTAATCAAAGAGTCTCAACAACCTTTAAAAAACACAAAATCCTAATCTATCTTAATTCCCTAAAAAGTCACAGTAGCTTAACTTTAAAGATTCCAAAACCTTAACACATGAGAACCCTAAATAGAAATAGTAGCTATAATTGAACTTTTATTTGCTTTATTCAATTCTATATTTATTTATACCTTGATTTATCTCTTATGCTTTAATCTATTTAATTTCAATACTTGATTTATTTAATTTATCATGGATGGATGTTTATTTTATTGATATTTAAATACTTTTAATGAATGATTTATTTATTATGAATGGATATTTATTTTTACTAATTAATTTAGACTTCCAAAAGTTGTAAGAGGTATGTTTCCACTTGGTGGGTACCTCATTAGTTAAACATCATGTAATTTAATTTTCTTTTCTATTTTAGAACCTTATGTAAAGGGCATGTTTCTACCTTTTGGTGAGTGTCCTATCTAGGCATGTGATGTAAGGACATGTTTCCACCCTTGGATGGGTGTCCATTTATTTGCTTTGTTTGGACATTGCTTTGATTTTAATATATTGATGCTTTCTTTTAATTATTGTGTGTAATATGGATAATGTTATTATACTTAAGAATTTTATAATATTAAGACCTGTAAAGGAGGCCGGTTCTAATGAACAGGGCGTTGTGGGGGTGCTGGGCCATTTCTCACCTTCCCCACACGTACTCAATTTTTCGAACCCATTAAGGGGTTGAGGATTCCTTAGGAATCGAGTCATCCACCCCTTTCTTTTTCCCGGCCCGTCCGGGTGGCGACACCATTTTCTCCGGATTTAGGTCCATGTTCTCTAAGGCCCCGAGCCTAAATAGTGCCGAAGTCACAAGAACCATTCCACCTGGAGTGGGGGCGAAAATCCCCGCTCACACAACCCTATTAGCAGTAATGAATAGACGGCAAGAATAAAAAAACCTAGCAATAGACATAGAACCAAAGGACACAAAAAAAATACACAACAATCAAAGAGTCAATAGCAAAATGAAGTAATTATACTCGATTGCATTAAACCTCCTACCAAAACTCAAAGTGGATCTAGGCAGTGGCATAAGACAACATGGTTCAACGATTAATTTGGTGGAGCCAACAAACGAAGGTTTGATTTTATTATTTAGCCTATTTAAATTCACAGTTGCATTTTCAATTGTTTAAATTAATATAACCTCATGCAGTAATCTATTAAAACCAACATCCAGTAACAATTTTCATATTCTTTAAAATAATACAAATGTACAGTAGCTCATTTAAATCAATATCCTGCGGTAATGAAATCATTAGTCTTGGACATAAACTGAACCTTAAGCATTAAACCCTAATTTTGATGATGATTTTACATAAACCCTAATAAGATATAATTTAACCTATTTTGATTTAAAACTCTAAAACCATATTTTATCCCAAAAACCCTAATTTTACCTCCCTAGTTTAGGAAAAATCCTAATTTGTACAAATATAAAGCCCTAGTTTAGTTAGAAACCCTAATTCCCCAACAAAATCATATCATGCCCCTGATCCCCTGTAAGGGGTGCTGCCCCTTTGATCCCTACCTATTAACCGGCTAGTGGGACCATCGTATGCGACCCCTCATCTATTAGGACAATATTTATTTGTGGATTGTAATTATTTGTGATTAATCTTTATTTCTATTTAATTAAGCCTTAGTTTTTATAATTCTTTGAATGATTACTTATTTGTGTATGGATTTGTGTTTATTTTGTTATTTAGATTTTAAAGGGGATTTTAAGATGTAAAAGGCATGTTTGGCCTTATTTCTTTTTTTATTTTATTTATTTTAAAGACTTTGAGATTATTATAAGGGACATGTTTCCATCGATTGATGGGCATCCCATTTTATTTATATTGTGAATATTTAAGGATTGTAAGAGTATGTTTCTATCTAAGAATGTGTACCTATTTTATTTTGTGATATACTATTTTATCTTATTTTATAGATGAATCTATTTTTATTTTATTGCATGTAATATACATAATATCATAATAATATAAGAATTTAATAATATTTAGACATGAAAAGGAGGCCGATTGCAATGAACCGGGTGCTATAGGGGTATTGGGTCATTCTCACCTTTCCCATGCATACCAACTTTTTGAACCTAATAAAGGGGGTTGGGGATTCCTTAGGAATCGAGTCAATCACCCCTTTTTATCTTCTCAGCCCGTCTGAGTGGAGACTCCATTTTCTTCAGATTTAGGCCCGTGTTCTCTAAGGCCTTAAGCCTGATAGTACCAAAGCCGTAAGAACCATTCCAGATGGGAGTGGGGGTAAAAATCCCTGCTCACACATATCTACTTAATTTTCCATCTTAATTACTCCAATGTATACTATAAATGAGGGTGTTACAATTTGCATGTGACTAATAAGTTAATATGGTATATTAAAAGGAATTAAGAGAGAATAAGTAATAGAATGATTGTAAATAACATTTAAGAATATAAATTTTATACTTAATGTGTAGCTAATAGTAATATTATTTAGTGACATAAGATAATTGGTCAAATATATATATATATATATATATAGATATATGAAAGTGTGGAGTAAGTTAAATCTTAATGACTGTACATGATTAGACAAGAAAGGGTTAATATTAGTAAAGAAAACTTAATGAAAATTTAATTTTAGTTTATGGTATCATTATTGGTATTGAGGAAAAGATATTTTAAGGATTGAGTTAAGTGTGTGAGATACAAGAAGGTTTGCTTAAAGTAGATAACTAAATTATAAAGGGAAATATATAAATCCTTCAATAAGACTTAATGATTGGGAATTAGAGTTGCTCTTATTTGAAAGTATGTAATGGAAATGATCGAATGGATGTATATTTTGAAAATATATCTAGATATTCTTTAATTTTAAGGTAATGTAAATATTTAGCTCAGAAAAAGGAGTCTACATTAGTAGATAGACAAAAAGAGCTAGGCCTTCGCAATACTTGTTATTTGATAATATTATGCATGCATTAATTGATTTTTAGTGGACTTTTTTTTATAACAGAGTTTCAGTTATATTGTTAATAAAATGTATTTTAAGTCTTTATAGTAAGATGTGATAGACACTAATTACTTTCCTTATAAGGTATAAATAATGGTTAGTAAAGTGTAATGAGATGGTTTTAAAATGATTTACCATGTTGAGTTCTTAAGTATAGAGAAAAGATCTGAAATTTTAGATGATGATTTAGGATATTCATAAGGGGGAGACAAAAAATTATATGGTTAAAGATGGTAGAAGATTGTGATGATAATTGTGTGACTAGATATACAGAGAATTGAGATGGGTATTTGAGTACGATGAAGTTGTTCACTATATTAGGTAATTTCAAAGATGAAATTATTTAAGGAGGAGAGAGTTATAATATCCATAACTTTATTAAAATATAATTAATGAAATAATTTAGAAGCTTAATTAAAGTGTTGGAAGATGGAAAATATAAAATGTATCTATGTGAAATATATGTAAAATATACATAACATAGAAATATTATTAGAAAATGGAAAAGTGAAAAAGTAAATAGTAAAAAGTCAAAGGTTAAATATAGTAAAAGTTAAATAATAATAAAATAATTCAAAAAGAAATTAATTTTGAATGGAAAAAGGAAATTAGAATTTTTAAATAAATTAATTATTAATAATTAATTAAATTTATATGTGGTTAGTAAATGAAGAAGGAAATTAAAACAAAATTGATCATCTTCTTCCTCTAAGCAAATCAGCCACTATTGAAGAGATAAGAGAGGAGCTTTCCATCATCATCAACACCAAATTTTCTAAAGAGTTCAAAGGATTGAAAGAAGTTTTGGTGAAAACACAACTATTAGGTAAGCTTTCTTACAAATTTAAGTTATTTGGAAATTTATGAATATGTGTAATTTGGAAATTTGATGGAGTGTGGGATAATTGTTTAAATGGTGTTGGATGATGTTATTTGGATGTGTAGACAATGATTCAAAAAGGTTAGTTGATGGGTTTGTTTAGGTTTGGTTAGAGTTTGGATGAAGTAGAAGATGATTTAGGGTTTCAGTGTAAAATTTGTAAAGAATTGGTGAAAATTGGATTTAATTGCTTAAATGATGTTATAATATGTTTTAAAGACTGTAACACCCTTATACCCTATATATATATAAAACATACACCTCGTATATGTAAAATATGCATATACAGTATAAGAATGTCATAACTTATTTTAATAAAAATTTTCAACTTTCAAACTTAAAATCTTAAATACTTTAAGCACTCTTAATATTCCTCAATTTCTTCAAGTTTCTCAGAACATTTATACACAGATTTATATTTATCAAAAATACATATAGCACTTATATTACAAAAATTATCCAAATCATTCTTTTTAATGTACAATATATACACCAAAATATAATATAATATACTTAATAACAAAATGTACGATAATATAAAATATATACATGCTGGCAATGTCTCTAACCTCGATGCCCAAAAATCAACTCTACAGCAAAATCTCAAATCTAGACCTGATCCAGTCTAGAAGAACTCTCTAGCTCTATCTGATCTCCCTTATTACTTGCGTGATGAATTACAATAGCGCTGAGCCAAAAGCCTAGCGGTATAAACTTTTATAACAATAAAACTTATATACAATGCCAATGTTGAATGCTTCCATGTTATGCCACAATGTGGCATCCAAGCTCATTTTTAAACATATTCTTTCATCAATTATCAATTCACATACATTATTCAAATCCTAGAGTTACTGTTCTAGTCCATATTGACACCCAGTGTGTAGCCCCAAAGGTAAATTATAGTAATGCTCAAAAGCTAGCCCCAAAAGTAAATCATATCACAATGATGCCAAACGTCTAGCCCCGAAGGCAAATCAAATAATTGCTTAAAAGCTATCCCCAAATGCAAATAATGAGGATAACCTCATAGGCAAGCCGCCAGACACAAAACTTAAGAAATTGAATAACATATTAGGCACACAATTATTTCATATTTTCCATTATCAATTTCTTTCACATTTTCCCATAATCAACTAGGAACATTTCCTCTTTTCTTATTATCAATTAGGCACATTGCCTCATTGTCTCATTTTCTTCTCTCTTCTCATTTTTCTCATTTATATTAATATTAATTCATTCATTTTATCACATTTCCTCATATCTTAATATATCATTACAATGTATCACATTTTACATTAAAACTCATTACCCAAAATATTTGGGTAATTTCACATAATTCACATATAAATCATATTTTAATTAATTTAGCCATTAACAATGGCTTTTCACAATGCCTTTAATACATCCATAGTAAATCACATTACACAAGCACTTTGAGTCATTTTCACTTAATGCACATATTTCACACTTTACTCAATTTAGCCATTAACAATGGCTTTTCATAATGCATTTAATGCATTCATGACATTACACAAGTTATAACACATTGCTTATCAATGTTTAATATATCAAGTAGCTTAACACATTTTTCAAACCAAAATGTGTTAAGCCCAATGTAATGCAAACATAATCAATTTATTCAAAGTTTGTAGTGAACTCTAAAAGCAACCAAAAGTAAGCCATAAAACTATCACCAACCTTCTCTTCAAGTTACCCCTCAATACTTGGATTAGGCAAATTAATTCTCCTCAATCTCTATACCAAACGTGATCATAAATAATCATTTAGTATCACATTTAAAGGCATTTTCAATCTTAAACCATAATTAAACATTATATACTTTTAATACAAGGGTAAGAACCATAGATGAAAGAAAAGGAAAAGAGTTATCTTGGGCAAATTCTTCAAGTGACACGCCCAATAATATGGGCATGTCCATGACCATGCCGTTTGCCTAACTTATAGAATCTTTGACACATACAATGATATAGGTGTGTCACTGCCCATGTCAATAATCTTGCATTAACGTAGCTATGATACACTCAATGACATGGCCGTGTAACTAGTCATGTCAGGCTAATTCTCTGCTTATCAATACATAATTATCACATATCCAAAGTTTATCTGTAACATCCCAACAGCCCTGGGTTTATGACTCGATCTTTTCACCCAGCCAGCTTCAAGGGACTGCTACAGTACTGCTTCCCCTCATGGTTCACAGTAGGATTTATTTATTTGGCCCAAGTCAAGGGTCACCTCCCTCATTTCGATCCCAAGACCTCCTTAAGAGAGTCTTTATCACTCAATGAGGGCCATTTCTTCTAGTATAATTTCTAGTAGAAGAAATGGTACTCGTTGAGTGATAAAGACTCTCTTAAGGAGGTATTGGGATCGAAATGAGGGAGGTGACCCTTGACTTGGGCCAAATAAACAAATTCTGTTGTGGAACCGTGAGGAGAAGCAGTACTGTAGCAGTCCCTTAAAGTGGGCTGGGTGAAAAGATCGAGTCGTAATCCCTGGGCTGTTGGGATATTACAGTTAAAAGGCACCTTTTTAACTGTAACATCCCAACGGCCCTGGGCTTATGACTTGGTCTTTTCACCTAGCCTGCTTCAAGGGTCGCCTCCCTCATTTTGATCCTAAGACCTCCTTAAGAGAGTCCTTATCCTGAAACGAGTACCATTTCTTATACTAGAAGAAATGGTACTCGTTGAGTGACAAAGACTCTCTATAGGAGGTCTTGGGATCAAAATGAGGGAGGCGACCCTTGACTTGGGCCAAATAAACAAATCTTGCTGTGAAACCATGAGGGGAAGCAATACTGTAGCAGTCCCTTGAAGCGGGCTGGGTGAAAAGACCGAGTCGTAAGCCCAGGGGCATTGGGATGTTATAGTTAAAAAGGCACCTTTTTAACTGTAACATCCCAATGGCCTTGGGCTTACTACTCAGTCTTTTCAACCAGCCCGCTTCAAGGGACTACTATAGTACTGCTTCCTCTCATGGTTCCACAGTAGGAATTTGTTTATTTGGCCTAAGTCAAGGGTCGCCTCCCTCGTTTTGATCCCAAGGCCTCCTTAAGAGAGTCTTTATCCTCAAACGAGTACCATTTCTTCTACTTAAGGAGGTACTCATTTCTTCTATGAGAAGAAATGGTACTCGTTTCAGGATAAAGGCTCTCATAAGAAGGTCTTGGGATAGAAATAAGGGAGGCGACCCTTGACTTGGGCCAAATAAACAAATTCCTATTGTGGATTCATGAGGGAAAGTAGTACTATAGCAGTCTCCTGAAGCAGGTTGGGTGAAAAGATCAAGTCATAAGCCCAGGGCTGTTGGGATGTTACATTATCACTCTTTTCCATACTTTGAAAAATCCCTTTTTCAAAACCCTAAATTCACCACTTCCATTTCCAAACTCTATTCAAACTCAACCAAATCCATCATTTGTCTTTAAAATACTTTTTTATGCATCAAAATAACTCATTTAGAATTAAATTACACAATTAAATCACATGATTCCAAAAGTCCAATTCTCCTAAAGCCCTACATTCTCACTCTTCACTAATCTTTATTCAAACTTAACCATTTCTTCAATCCAACCTTAAAATCATTGTTAACTACTTAAAACAATTTCATTCATACCCAAATAGATAATTAAAACATACTGTCATGGCAAGTCAAACTTCACATATTCACATCTTTAAGAAAATTCAAGGAGACAAGTTGGAAACTTAGTAATTCAAGTGGAAATCACTAAATCTTCCCTTGAAATCTTGAAAATCCTTCAACTTTGGAAGATTGGAAGAAGTAAAAATCCTCTCTTTGATGGCTATGGAAAATCGGCACAAGGAAGAAGAAGAAGAAGACCAAAATAAGATTTTTAATTCTCTTTCTTTCCACATTCCATCTTATATATATTATTTAATTATATTTTTAATTTATTTAATTAATTAAAACCCCAAAATATCATCTTCCACTAAAAATAACTCATTTTTGACTTATTTAAAAATTTTGAAATTTTAAAAATTTATTTACCAAAATGCCCTTGGAACTTTAACTTTTTACTTTTAAAAATTGACTTTGTATATGTTATGTATATTTTGCATATATATCACATATACATTTCACTTTTTCATTTAAAATCCTTTAATTTTTCATTTGAAATCATTTATTTAATTTATTCAATTCAAATTTTAATTTATTTTATTTAATTTCAAAAAAAATTGAATGTTACAAAGATAGAAATGAGTTAAAACTCAATGTGAAATTGATTAGAATAGTTTTCTAAAATTAAAGTACATTACAACAAAAACTTGAAATTTTATAGGAATGTAATAAAATGAGTTTTAATAGTTAAAGTACATAGAAATGTGATGCTAATGAAGAATTTAAATTGAAAATGTAGTTAGGTGTTGAGTAGATTGAGTTTGTCCATACCAAGTAGTGAAGGACACTTGAGGAAGGTGGGAGATAATGAGTGAATTTAGATTGGACGTTGCCCTTGGTGAAGGTTAGTGCATAATTTTATAAATATGTATTGAGATGCATTAAAATGCATGCTACATTGTATGCTGATATTGACATTATGCTACTTTGATATGTGTATTCACATGCAGAGTGCATAGTTATATGTTTAAAGATATGATTTGCATAATGTATGAATTTTTAAGCCATAAAGTATGAATTTTTAAACCATTTTAAGATGGCCACTGGCATAGGTGAATGTGTTTTTAAGAAAAAGCACCTTAGGCTAATTTAAGGGCATATTTCGGCCATATTGTATAAGTGGCATGGAATATGATGTTTGCGATGGAAATGTATGGAAATGTGGTGAGATGATGGGAAAATAATACCAAAAAGGTGGAAAATGGCATAATTGGCAATGTTATTTGAAAGTATGAAATGATGCTTGTTGCCTTATATAATATTCTATTTCAAAGCATTGTGTTTGGTGATATGGATATGGCATGCCATTATATGATTTGCCTTCTGAGCTAGACGTTGGGCGTCACTATTATTTGCCTTCGGGCTAGACACTAGGTATCACTTATGATATTACTTACCTTAAGGCTAGATGTTGGGTATCATGATGCACCAAAATAATGTCTCTAGAACTTGAACAATAGATAGGTTTATTTAGGCCTAATACATGTGATTGTGGTACTTGGATGAAGATTGAAGAAATATGCGTTCATATAGGCACCAATCATGTTATGATATAAAGAAATGCATATTGCATTTTTGAATTATTTTTAAGCTAGTTTTATTATCAAAGTATATACTGCTAGGTAAAAAGCTTAGCACGATTCGTCCACCACGTAGGTGATAGGATAAAGGTGAGGAGTTTTATTTGACCTAACTAGGTCTAGAGTTTTTTAGTTAATACTTGAAGTTTATTAGTTAGCCACTAGAACAGATGTCACTGCATAACATGCAACTGTTTATTTTGATTAAACACATTATGTTTGTATACATGATGGAATATATAGAAATGTTATAAATTTAATGTTTCTTTAAGTAATGTAAATTTTTGAGATACTTTTTGTATATATATATATATAAACATATGATTTTATTGATTTTGGGCTATGAAAATAATCATTTGGAGATATGAATGAATGTATCTTGGGAGGGTAAATTTTGGTGCAAGTTGTGAACATTTGATTTTTGAGGAAATACTCAAATTACAGACAAAACTCTAGCAAAATTTTTCCAGAGATGTTCATTGATAAATATTATATTAATATCTAAATTACTTTTATTTATGTTTGTTTATCTAATGAATTATCTTCTAAAGAATAAACTATTTTATTGGAATTAAGAAATAATTTTTTAATAACTTAAACAGTAGCATTCTTGTATTCTGCATTTGTATTTTATTTATATAGAGTGCATGTATTATACGTATATATGGTATAAGGGTAGTGTTTCACATTTTATTTGAACAAACATAATATAAATAAATCTTAGTACCCATTTAGTGAGTTACTCATTATTTATTGCCAATGAGAACTCACTGAATTGTCCAATTTAGATAATTTAGAAATAATAATATATATCTATGTTAATTAATATTCATGCGAGATAATTCTTGGCAAGTTTTGTGAAAATTGATAGCATTTCTCCCAACTTGTTCTCTGAGTGCATACAAAATTGCATAAATATTCAAAAAATTTCCATTTTTGAATCTTTTTGATATTTAATATTGTGAACTTGCAGAACCTAGGGGAAATGCTACTGGTTTCTCTTTAAAATTTATATAAAGTCTTGTAAGATGTTAATTAAGATATATATTATGTTTCTGAATGCATTAGGACCCTACTCTTTAGGAAGGTAAAACAAGGAGATATAATTTCACTAATTACATAATTTCATTATATTTTTTATGCATAGGGAAAATGAATACAAATCGTACTTGGATGTATTAAAGGCTAAATACATATTGCACTATTAATTTGACATTTGTTAATGGGATAGAAGATTTTGTTAATTTTTGCCACAATCAAAGGAGATACATACAAAGCAATAAGATTCGATGTCAATGCATAAAATGTCATCAAAAGAAATTTTGGGAAGTAGATGATGTGAAATTACATTTAGTGAAATGCGGGTTTGCACCGTATTATTTTACTTGGAATAAACATGGTGAAAACAAGTAGTCGAACCACTGGGTCTATAACAATATAGTTCATTTGAAATAGTCTTTTAAAACCCATACCTATAAATGGTATATTATGCTATTAGGCCTAATATGTTTGACAGGGGGAGTGCCAAATAATGTTGAAGTTGGATATTGTAGAGATTAAAATCCATCTCTACCAATTATGAGGTTCCTGTTATTTAAATGTGATTGGTATGACCCCATAAACAGGATAACAATCCATCAACAACATAATTAGTGGATATGAACAGAAGAAGAATATATGCTAAATATAAATCATTTATTCTCTCCAATCAAGCACAAGGTGAGACACTTTCGATTTGTTGGCAGTATGTAAAATAAAAGCTAGATCAAGAATTGATCTACCCAAATCATTTGCCAATAATCATGAATTAGAAACTTGATTTCAAGAAGATAGTCTTGAAAATGTACAAGGTGCAGATAGGATAATTGATGATGATCTAGGTCCATTAAATGATCTAACTAGACAACTCGTGGACAATGATTCTAAAGACATAGAATTTGACTCGTATGAATTGATACTTCTAACACCCTTATAACCTACCCACATACAATACACATTCCCTTTGAATGTATAGTATATGCTGATAGGATATAAGGGTACCACTATTATGCTATTGTTTCCTATTACTCTTTGCAATTTATCTTATAGTTTATAATATTTTGTAAATAATAAAGTAACTATAAGAAAAATTATATGAAACTTTTGGTTGAGTTCCATGTAAAATATGGGCATTCCTAAAATCCAACAAAGCAAACTGGGAAGCAATTAATATTTTTCAAAGCATTTTATGTTCCACTCACACCCCAAAATTCCTTGGTGATACACATATATATATGAATAAATATATGATATCAATTCTATACTAACAACTTTAAGTTATATTACAATTCCACTTAGTATTACAAAGTAGATAAATAAATGTACAATCAACCCAAAAAGAATATTTACATGTAATGCCAAGGCTCTGGTCTATAGCAACCAAGGGCTTTTAGTAATCCACCACCTAGACATGTCCTGGTCTAGAAGTGGTTCTTGTCTCTACCCTGTCACCTGCACAAAAAACTAATCACACTAAGCCCAAAGCTCAGTTGCATATGCTTGATAATGCAACATTAATATGACAATAGAATATGAATATGCATTAAGCTTTTGTGTTACACACACACACTCATCTTTACTCTGTAAACAAACATAAAACATCAAATATGCATTGGGCCCAAATAATCTTATACAATAACCTAGTTCCAAAACCATTACTTTGGCATATCTCATTAATAAAGACACCAATGTGTCTCGCTAGTGAACATATCAAATTTTGTGATGCCCAGTGTCTCATCCACAACATAATTATATCTCCGACACCTCATGTGCCTTGCTCAAGGGTGTAGTAACATCTCTGTGACACCCAGTGTCTCACCCTGTCATGTATGACATGCCAATCACCAAATGCAATCTTCTGGCAACTAGTTAAGGTATAAGATAACACACATTACATAATCAATATTTAATCATTTTCTTAGTCCATATTCTCACCATACTTTTATATACATCATATTTACATTGTTATCAACAATATAAACATTTGCTCATCACATCTAATTACCATGGCCATGCCTACCAGAGGGCCATGCCTGTGTGCTTTAAACATTTATGTCCATCTTTTGAAATATGCCACAGCCATGGTAATCCCTTAGGCTACACCCGTGGCATTAAAACACAACTTCCATTTGCTTGAATCAAGGCCACGACCGTGGCTCTCAAGTTCCATGCCCATGACATTGAAATCAACATTGCCATTCCATAACTTCTATATATACATAATAGTTTCAATTCCCATGACACCATGTCTTTCCTCAAGGCCACATTCGTGGGTTGCCACATATGCACCAAATCAACACAAAATGATGCAAACCAAAACCAAAGAATTATCAAAATATATACTAACCTTTTTGATGCTCAACTTGAAAGGATAACTCTTTTCCCACACAGCTTTTCAAGTCTCTCACTTCACCCAATAATTCTTCCCCTATTGATTCCACCAACTAATTCAATCTACACCTATACAACTTATAGGTTCAAAGGTAGCATTAGTAACTCATATAGACGCCTTTAATCCCACTAAATTTCACCTAATCTCAAAGTTAGCCAAAACCCTTATAAAACCCCAATTCTCATCCACTATACCAAATATCTAGACAACCTCTGTAACACCCTTATGCCCTATATACGTACAATACATATTTTTAGCATATGTAAAATACGCATATACGGTATAAAAATGTCACAGACCGATTTAATAAAAATTTTCACATTTCTGTTTTAAGATTTCAAATACTAATATATAAAATAAATAGTATATAAATATTCTTTGATTGTTATAGGAATCCAAAATAAATATTTTACATGAAAATCTCTGGAAAAAATTTACCAAAGTTTTGTTTGTAATTTGAATGTTTCAAAAATTCAACAAAACACAACCTACATAAAACAAACACTCCAAATAAAATCAATTCACCAATACTTCTCAATTTCTCCATATTTTCTCAAAATACTTATATATAGTTATATATATATATATCAATATTACACATAAAATCCCATCTTAAACAAAATTATTCAAATCATTCTTTACAATTTACAATATATGCTTCAAAAACATATCATAACATACATAATATCAAAATATACTATAATATCAAAAATGTACATGCTGACAACTGGCTCTAATCTTGATGTACCCAAAACAACTCTTCAAGCTCAATAAATACAAACCTAGACCCGACCATGTCTAGTAAAACTCTCCGGCTCTACCAAAACGTCCATGACACCTGTGCGACGAATTACAATCGAGCTAAGCCGAAGCCTAGTGGTACTAACTTTGATAACAATATAGTCCAAATGAAATGTCAATGCACAACACACATATATATATCACAACTCATAACATTATATCTCATTATATTGCTCAATTGTATCACAATTCATAATTCACATTAAAACAAAGACAAGCATGGGCCCAAAAAGGATCTAATATGCTATTCAAATTTCAGAGTTACTGCTTTGGTTCATAATGACACCATGTGTTTAGACCCATAGGTAATATATCCATGGATAATGTAACAGCCCCAGTTTCTTGGACCTCAATCCGGCTAGACCCTTAGGCCCCAGTATCTTGGTCCTCAACCCATCTAGACTACTACAGTTTTTGAGGCTTACGACCTAGTCTTTTCACCTAAAAACATCATATTTATCAGCTGGCCTGGCTTACGACCCACTCTTTTCACCATTCCAGCGTTTAGCTCGTAGGCAATCATAGGCATGCCGCCAAACCCAGAGCTCTAAAAATTGAATAACATACTAGGCACACAATTTATTCATATTTCTCATTACCAAATTCTTTCATAAATCCTTTATCAAAACTTTTCTCATTTTCTCATGATCACACTAGGCACATTGCCTTATTATATCATCTTTTTCTCACTTTTTTTTCATTTATTCATTTTTTTCATTATTAATCTCTTTCTCATTGTCACATATTCAATCTAGGCACATTGCCTTATTTTCACATTTTTTTCTCATTTTTCACATCTTTCTCACTTTTCTCATTTTTATCAATATCAATTCATTTCATTATTCCACATATCTAATTTTTGCATTCACAACACATTACCTAATTACTTTGGGTATTTTCACATAATATGCATATTTCACACTTTACACAATTTTGCCATTATAAATGGCTTTTCACAATGCATTTAACACATATATGACATTACAAATGTCATAGCACATTATTCATACTCAATCAATGAACCAAGTAGCTTAACACATTTTCCAACCAAAATGTGTTAAGTCCAAATGTCATGCAAATATAAACAATATATTCAAAGTTTGTACATACCTCCACTAGCAACCCAAAGCAAGCTTAACATAACCTCCAATTCTATCCTTCCAACTTGCCCTTCACCACTTGGATGAAGCAAATAAACCTTCCTCAATGCCTATACCAAATGTGATCATACATAATCATTTAATATCACATTCTAAGGTATTCTTAACATCAAACCATAATTAAACATCACTCTAGACCAAATCCCAAAATTAAGCTTCACCTCACTTTAACTTTGAAAAACAATATCAAGCCATTTAAATTAGTGTTTTAAGTTTATTAATATCATTAGAAACATGTTTTAGCATGTTTAAACCAATTACATTAATTAACCACATGCTTATGCTCAAAATCCTAAAATGGCATAACCTTCACCATTGAAGGATCTCCAATCCAACTCAATCTAATTATCATTTCAATCTTATTTCCACCACTTATATAATTAAATAACATGATTTAAGCATTAAAATCAAACAATTAATCATTCTTTGAAAATTCACTTTTCCAAAACCCTAAATCAATACTACCATCTTCAAACTCTATCCAAACTTAACTAAATCCATCATTTGATTTTAAAATCCTTGTTTATGCATCAAAACAACACATTTGGAACCAATTTACACAATTAAAACTCATGATTTCAAACACTCAAAAGTTCCATAACCCTAAATTCTCTCTCTTCACCAAACTCAACTTAAATTCAATCATTTCTTCAATCTAACCTTAAAATCATTAATAACCAATCAAAACAACTTCATTCATATCCAATTAAGCAATTAAATCATGCTACTATAAAATTCAAAAATTTACATAACACACTTTTCCATAGAATTTGAAAATTTGGTAAGAAAACTTACCAATTGATGAAGAAACTTCTAAAACTCCGCTTGAATCCTTAAAATCTCTTCAATTCTTAGTGCTTGGAATAAGAAAAACTTCTCTTACTCTCCCATGGTGATTTCGGCCAAGAAGATGAAGAAGAAGAAGAAGAAGACTTTATTTTTTTTATTTCTCTTTCCTTTCACCCTTTAATTTTAAACCATATATATATATATATTAAAATAATTTAATAATTATTTATTTATTTATTTATTTAATAAATTAAAAGTCCTAAATTTCCTCTTTCATTCAAAAATAATTTATTTTTGAATTATTTTATTAATTTTGAATTTCTAAAATTTAATTACCAAAATACCCTTTACTTTGACTTTTCTTTTAAAAAGTGTTGACTTTTATATGTTATGTATATTTTACATACATATCACATATATGTTCCACTGTTTCATTCCCCTTCATTTTTTTATTTAAAGCCATTGATTTAATTTATCTATTTAAATTATAATTTATTTTATCAAATTTCCAAAAATTAGAACTTTTCAAAAATTTGGGATATTACTCATATGCACAAGTAATGTGTATCTTATATACACATCAAATGTACCTTATATGTGTATCAAATATTAAGTATGTAATGTATTAATCCAACATAAACAATTAATAAACCATATGTATATGTTATATATACTCTAGATATATATATTGAGTATATACAATTTATATCTCCAAATACTTATTTAATTTCTTCAAAATCTCGGATATTACAACCTCATCCAATTAGCAAATCAAGTTTAGAACTGTCATTCCTATATCAAATTCATATCATTGCTTCCCATATATAGTATAATACCTCAATCTAATAGAATTTCTACTGAAAGAATTTCATTAAGAATTAGAGAAACTTACTTATTACTTGAATTAAAACCAAGCTATCTTCAATCCTTGTTGAATTTTTTTAAAACTTGATGAATTGACGAATTGAAATCACCTCCTTGTAAGATTATAGAGGTCAACCAAGGAAGTGAAGAAGGAAGAAGATGATAGTGAGTTTTCTAGACATTTGACTCTTAATTATCTTCCACCAATTATATACATGTTCATTAATTAATTTAGACTTTTATATATAAAATATTATTATTTTATATTTTAACTTTTTACCTTTTAACCATTCACATTTAACTATTTATATGTTGTATATATGTTATTTATATTTTTGACATCCCTCATCTAGACCTCCCTTAATCTACCACCAATTAATGTATCTAGCTAGGTTAAATGAACTTGGGGCGTTACAACTCTCTCTTTCTTAAATAATTTCATTTTCAAAATTATCTGGTATTAGCTCTGAAAAAATCAGGGGTACTGACTTTGGATCACTTGTTCACTTTTCCAAGTAGCCTCTTTCATTGAGTGGTTCCCCCATAAAACCTTCACTAAAGGCACTTTCTTATTTCTTAGCTCCTTTACTTCTCGTGCCAAGATTGCTACCGATTTTTTCTCATAACTTAGGTCAGTATTCACCTCAATAAATTGAACTGAGAAGATGTGAGATGGATTCAACCTGTACATCCAAAGTTTAGAAACATGAAATACATAATGAAATCTATCCAACTCCGGTGGCAATGCTAATCTGTAAGCAACCAGTCCAACCCTTTCTAATACTTCGTATGGGCCAATAAAATGTGCACTTAATTTTCCCTTCTTTGCAAATTTCAACGCTTTCTTCCAAGGAGAGACTTTTAGAAATAACTTGTCACCCACATTAAACTCTATATCTCTTCTCTTCAGGTCAAAATAGGATTTTTTTGGTCCAAATAATTTCACTTTCTATTCCGTTTCCTTAATCAATTCAGGATCTACTAACTTTCTTTCTCTAACTTCAACCCAATATGAAGTTGTTCTACGCTTCATCCTATACTGAGTTTCATACGGTGCCATATCAATACTGGATTGATAACAGTTATTATATACAAATTCAATCAATGGTAAAAGTCTATCCTAAATGCCAATAAAATCAATAACACAAATTCTTAGCATGTCTTCCAACACATGTATCACTCTTTCAGAATGCCCATCGATCTGTGGATGGAAAGCAGTACTGAAATGTAATCGGGTACCTAATGCATCCTGTAATCTCCTTCAAAATATTGAAGTGAATCTACGATCTTGGTTTGATACCAATGAAGCTGGGACTCCATGCAACAACACAATTTCACTGATATAAATTTCTGCTAACTTGTTCAGGGAGTAATCCATCCTTATAGGTATGAAATTAGCTGACTTCTTCATTCTATCCATAATTACCCAGATTGTATCATGCTTCCTCTAGGTCAAAGGTAATCCAGTAACAAAATCCATAGTTACCTTATCCCATTTCCATTATGGCACTGTTAAGGGATGTAACAACCCTCAAGGAGCTTGATATTCAGCCTTTATCTTTTGAAAAATGAGGCACTTGGATACAAATTCTATTATATCCCTTTTCATATCCATCCACAAGTAATGTTGTTTCAATTCTTGATACATTTTGGTACTCCCAGGGCACATGGCATAAGCTAACTAATGCACCTCTTCCAATATCTTTCTCTTAAATTATGCATCCTCCAGTACACACAATCGTGCTCTATACCTCAAACTACCATCATCTCCAACATGGAAATCTCCACTCTGCCCCTTTAGAAAGTCTTGTACAATTTTTTGAATGTTCCCATCTACCCTTTGTGTTTCCTTAATATGGCCTAGAAGTAATGGCTTAACTTGTGCTAAAAGTGCACCATCATCTCTAACTTCAAATCTAGCATATTAAGCTCTTAATTCAACAAGCAATAAGAGAGAATAGGCAGTTAGCCCTGCCATAGACTTCCAACTCAGAGCATCTGCAACAACATGAGCCTTGCCTGGGTGGTAGTCAATCAAGTAGTCGTAGTCGTTAATCAACTCAAAACACCATCTTTGTCAAAGATTCAATTCTTTTTACACACCTAAATATTTCAAATTTCTATGATCTGTATAGATAAAACATTTCTTGCCATATAGATAATGTCGCCAAGTCTTTAATGCAAAAACTATAGCTGCCAACTCCAAATCATTGGTCAAATAATTCAACTCATGTGGCTTTAATTGTCTAGAAACACAAGCAATGACTCTACCTTCTTACATCAACACACATCCCAAACCATTTTGTGAAGCATCACTATATATCACCTATGGTTTGCCTTACACAGGTAGAGTAAGAACGGGAACCTGAGTCAACATATCCCTCAACTATTTAAAACTCATTTGGCATCTATCTGTCCATACGAATTTCACCCCTTTTCGAAGTAATCCGATGATAGGCATGGCTATCATAAAATTCCCTTCATAAATTGATGATAATACCCTGCTAATCCAAGAAAATTCCTCACTTCTGTAATATTCTTGGGTGGACTCCAATACAAAATCACCTCAACTTTACTTGGACCTACTCTAATTCCTTCTACTAAAACAACATGTCCAAGAAAAGTCACTTGGTCCAACCAAAACTAACATTTGGATAATTTTGCAAATAATTGCTTCTCCTTTAATAACTGTAATACAATCCGTAAATGTCTATCATGATCCTCCTTGCAATGCGAATACACCAAAATGTCATCAATGAACACCACTACAAATTGGTCCAAATGAGGTCAAAAAATCTAATTCATTAAATTCATAAATGATGTCACTGTATTCATCAACCCAAAAGGCATTATAAGAAATTCATGGTGCCCATACCTTGTACTAAAAGTAGTTTTGGCTACATCTACCTCTTTCACTCTCAACTTATGATTTTCCTGATCTTAAATCAATTTTAGAAAACACAGCTACTCCCTTCAATTGATCGAAAAGATAGTCAATGTGAGGTAATAGATACTTATTCTTGATGGTCGCCTTATTCAACTGTTGGTAATTAATACATAGTCACAAGGTACCATCATTCTTTTTAACAAACAATATTGGCACTCCCTATGGTGAGACACTAGGACATATAAATCCCTTATCTAGCAATTTCTGTAATTACACCTTTAATTCTTTCAACTCTATTGGTGTCATCTGATAAGAGGTAATAGAGATAGGAGTTTTACCTGGTATCACATCAATACCAAACTCCATCTCTCTCACTGGAGGTAACCCTGGTAGTTCATCTGGGAACACATTTGGAAATTCTACCACTATAGGAATATTGTCGAACTTAGACTTCTCTGCTTTTGTTCCACTATATATTCCAAATAAGCTAACACCCTTTTCTCATCATCCTTCTAACAACCACTGCAGAAATAAAAGTAGGCAAGAGGTGCCCCGGTTCGCCTCTCACCATCACTTCTTCCCTCAAGTGTTCTTAAAGTAACACTTTTTTTGCTGGCAATCAACAGCTCTATGCCTTGATAACCAGTCCATACCCAAAATAAGATCATAATCTCTAAAGGGCATCTCAATCAGATCTCCAAGAAATTCCTCTTCTTGCACCACAACCGGACTATCTCGGTAAACTCTACTAACCACCACACTATGCCCTAAGGGATTAGTCACTAACACATCAAATCTGAAGGACTCACAATGCACATCATGCACAAGCACAATTGATGCTCTAATAAATGAGTGTGTAGATCCAGGATCTAATAATGCATGTACAGGGGTGCTAGATAAAGAAAAAGTACCAGCTATGATATCTGAACCATCCAGATTCTTCTACATCACATAAACTCTCTGAGCAGCTCTAGTCTCATCTAGCCTACTCACAGATACTGAATCCCCTCTCTGGCTAGCCCCAGATTTACCACCTCTGCCACTACCTTGACCTTTCTTGCCTCCTCTACCACTCTGTCTGGATCCTACTGTATCAGCTGATCTCTCATCTGATGGCTCTAGACAATCTCTGATACAATGATCTTTGGACCCACATTTGTAACGTCCATTTGCTACACTCGGCCCCAACACATGCCTCTATACATCCAACTGCACTGTGTACAAGTAGGTAGTAGAGATCTCTATGAACTTGGAGTCGATGTACTAGCTACTGATGTCGCAGGCCTCTGTCTCTGCTGCTGTGACCTGCCAGGTTGTCAATCACCCTTGCCATATCTCTAAGAATAACCACCTTTGCCTCTCTTTGAAGATGAAGAACCTATCTCCATCTAATCTCTTCTCACTCCGCTTTCTTCTGCTCTCACCACAGCTGCAAGCCCTTGATCTTTTTCAACTTTCTGTACAGCTGACACCATCTTTGAAAAATCTTCATATTGGACCACCGCTATCTGGTACATAATAGATGGCTTCAACCCTTCTTCAAATCTTCTACATCAGTCCATCTCATCAGTTAAAATGTCGTATGCATACTGGTTCAAGTGGAGAAATTCTTTCTTATACTCATGCACCATCTTATCTCCTTATTTCAAGTTAAGAAACTCCTTCTTTCTCTCATCTCTATACTCCTGAGGAGTGTTTTTCTTCCCAAATTCTCTTAAAAAGTCCTCATAATACAAAACTGGGGATTGCTTTAATCCATTAGGAGTGGTTTCCCACCAATCATAGGCATCTCCTTATAGAAGACACAAAGCATAATCAAATTTCTCTTCCGCAATAGCCTGCAATTGGATAAACACTCTCTCAACTTTGTCTAAGCACTGTACAGCCTTCGCTGGATCCACAATGCCTATAAAGGTGGTAGCCCCAAACTTCCTCAACTTCTCATACTTCCTAATCTACTGCTACTGCTATTGAGCTAGGGAATGATGTAATAATTCCACCATCTCCTGTACCCAAACTGGTGGAATTTCTAGCAATGTTGGTCTAGCTGGCACTATTCATCTCCAGCAGCTTCTATACTTGCTCCAGCCATACCTTTCCTTGGAGCAAAACTCTCAACACTACCTTTATCCTATCTACGGGACCAAAACATCTCTACTACCTATATCCGTTACAAGATCAAAGGTTGCCACATCAAAGACCAATCCAAATGCCTATCTCTCACTTAAAACCCACCTAGGTTGAGAATCTCAAACCTAGGCTCAGATACTAAACTAAATGTAACACTCTCATAACCTACCCACATACAATACACGTTCCCTTGAATGTATAGTATATGTAGATAGGATATAAGGGCATCACTAGTATGTTACTGTTTCCTACTACTCTATAGTTTATCTTATAGTTTATGTTATTTTGTAAATAGTAAAGTAAGTATAAGAAAAATTATATCAAAATTTTGCCAGAGTTCCATTTAAAATATGGGCATTACTAAAATCCAACAAAGCAACCAGGGAAGCAACTAATATTTTTTAAAGCATTTCCATTCCACTCACACCCCAAAACCCCTCAGTGATGCACATATGTATATGAATAAATATATGATATCAGTTTCATACTAACATCTTTAAGTTATATTACAATTCCACTTGGTATTACAAAGTAGACAGATAAATGTACAATCAATCCAAAAACATATTTACATGCAATGCCAAGGCTTTAGTATGTAGCAACCAAGGGCTTTTAGTAAACCACCACCTAGACCTGTCCTGGTCTAGGAGGGCTTCCTATCTCTACCCTATCACCTACATGATAAATAAATTGCTCTAGCGGTATATACTTGATAATGCAAAATTATTATGGCAAAAAAAATATGAATATGCATTAAGCTTTTGTGTTACATGCATACTCTTCTTTACTCTGAAATCAAACATAAAACATCCAACATGTATTGGACACAAATAATCTTACACAATAACCTAGTTCTAAAAATATTGCTTTGGCCTATCTCATCAATAAAGACACCATCATATCTCTAACACCTCATGTGTCTCACTCAAAGGCATAGTAACATTTTTGTGACACCTAGTGTCTCACCCCATTGCGTATGGCATGCTAATCACCAAGCACAATCTTATAGAAACTAGTTAAAGTATAAGATAACACACATTACATAATCAACATTCAATCATTTTCTTATTTCTCATTTCACATTCTCACCATACTTTTATATACATCATATTTATAAGGTTATCAATAATATAAAGATTTGCTCATCACATCTAAGTTCCACGAGTGTGCTTAACTGAGGGTTATACCCGTGCACTTTCTGTCCATCTTTTAAAATATGCCACTGTCGTGGTATTCCCTCAAGCCATGCCAATGGCATTGAAAACACGACTACCATTTCCTTGAATCAAGGGCATGACCTTGGATCTCAAGTGACATGCCCGTGACATTGAAATCAACACTCACATTCCATTATTTTCATATACACGAAACCATTTCAATTCCCATGGTCATGTCCCCCCTGTGAGCGAGGATTTTTGCCCCCACTCCCGGTGGAATGGTTCTTACGACTTCGGCACTGTTTAGGCTCGGGGCCTTAGAGAACACGGACCTAAGTCCAGAGAAAATGGAGTCGCCACCCGGACGGGCCGGGAAAAAGAAAGGGGTAGATGACTTGATTCCTAAGGAATCTCCAACCCCGTAATGGGTTTGGAAAGTTGGGTACGTGTGGGGAAGGTGAGAAATGGCCCAGTACCCCCCACAACGCCCGGTTCATTAGAACCAACCTCCTTTGTAGGTCTTAATATTATAAAATTCTTAAATATAATAATATTATCCATATTACATGCAACAATTAAAATAAAGCATCATTATATTAAAATCAAAGCAATGTCCAAGTAAAACAAATAAATGGACACCCATCCGAGGATGAAAACATGTCCTTACATCATCCATGTCTAAATTAATAGGACACCCACCAAAAGGTAGAAACATGTCCTTTACATTGGACTAAAATATAAAAGCAATTTAAATTATATGATATTTAACTAATGAGGTACCCACAAAATGGAAACATACCTCTTACACTTTTAATACTAAAACAAGCAAATAATAACAATAAAGAAAATATTCATCCATGATAAATTAAATAAATCAAGCATTGAAATTAAATAAATCAACCACCAAAGCATATAATAGACTATATAATTAAATCTAAAATTAAAGCAAGATACTAATTGAGATTTACTGTTTCCATTTAAAGTTCTTTATTTAATATTTAGGGTTTTGGAATCTTAAGATATTATTATTGTTATTTGTTTAAGCTACTATAAGTTTTAAGAGAATTGAAATGGATTAGGGTTTTATAATTTAAGAAATTAGTAAGGTTCTTTGATTGATCAAATTAGGGTTTGAGGGATAAAATTATGAAATTAGGGTTTTGGAATCTTAAGATATTAGGTTTATAATTCATGTTAACTGGATTGTTATTTTAGTTTTATTAGATTATGGCTTTAGGGTTTAAATTAACTAGTTTGGGGTTTTAAATTCAATGAATTAGGGCTTAGGAAAATTTAGGGTTTACTGTTTTGGTTTTGAGAGAATTAGGATTTTTGGTGTTTCGGAAAATATATTTGGTTTTAGGATTTGAGAAAACAGTTTAGAGTTTTATAAAGTTTTTGGAAATAGGCATAACGATTTAAGGTTTTTGGAAACAAAAAAGTATTTTTTAGGGTTTTTGGAAATAGAAGGAACAATTTAGGGTTTTAAGGTTTAGAAGAAATAGATTAGGGTTCTTAAGGTATTTGTAAATAGAAAGTATTTTTTAGGGTTTTTGGAAATAGAAGGATCAATTTAGGGTTTTAAGGTTTTGAAGAAACAGAAGAAACAATTTTCAATTTGAGTGCTGAAGCTACTGTAAAGAAAATAAATAAAGAAATTAGAGATTCAAACCTTAGTTCGTTTGTTCCACCAAAAAATTATTTTCTGGATGAACAAGGATAAAGACAAGCTTGCTGCCATTGATAAATTGTTGATTGCTTGCTTATTGCTAGGGTTTTCTGAGTTTCGACCACTTAATCAAAAGTCACCCAAAGTTCTAAGTTCCACCCCCTTTTTCTGTGTTTTCAGGTGTTATTTATAGGAAAATTTATAAGATTAATTCTAATTGTTTAAGGAAAGTAAAATTAATTATGAAAAGAAACTGAAACCAAATAGAGTTTGGTTTACGAAAAAATTGTGTTGGAAAATTTCGCTGGCAAAATTGCGAGCGTTGGCAAGAAACTGTGAGGCGAGGTGTGAAATTGCAAGAGCTGGGCTCGAGGATTGGTGCAGCCAACCAATTTCACCACAGGAATTTCCTGCGGTGAAATGGCCCAAGGCCATTTTGCCCGCAGGAAATTCTTGAGAGCGAAAATGGCCTTGGCCTTGGCCAATTACTTTCTGCAACGAATTTTTCGTCGCCGATTTTTTTTGTCACCGATTTTTATTTTTATTATTTATTATTATTTTTATTTTATTAAACATTATAAAAAATAAATACTAAAATAAATATTATTTAATTAAAATACTATAAAAATTATTCTGGACTAAATAAAAAATAACGGACGGGATTGGGTCAAAAATTAAAGATTTACAGTTTGCCCCCTATTTGAACTATCTGAGACTTTAGTAAAAGAGAGTGAAAAGCATTAAGACTTAATTTTTCTGAGATGGTTGAGGTTTTGGGTTCTGGACCCGGTTTGAGTTCTAGACTCAAGGATAATTTTAGGTTTTGGAGCTAAGGGTAATTTTAGGTTCTGAACCCGAACTAAGTTCTAGACTTAAAAGAGATTTTAGGTTATGGACCTAAGGATAATTTGGGTTCTGGACCCAAGCTAAGTTCTAGACTTAAAAGAGATTTCAAGGATAATTTGGATTCTGGACCCAAGCTAAGTTATGGACTTAAAAGAGATTTTAGGTTCTGGACCCGAGCTAAGTTTTGGACTTTAAAGAGATTTTAGGTTCTGGACCTAAGGATAATTTGGGTTCTGGACCTGAGCTAAGTTCTGGACATAAAAGAGATTTTAAGTTCTTGACCTAAGGATAATTTGGGTTCTCGACTTGAGCTAAGTGAGATTTAATTATTTGCAAAAAATAATTATAGTCAGTAGTATATAAATTATGTTTGCAAAAAATTTAGCTAATTTTTATGCACATATCTTCTTCTTGCCCCCTGCATGCTGAGCGGGGATTTTTGCCCCCTGCGTTTAAAAATATTTTAAAAGGGCAAAAATATTTATATACACGCAAGTATTTGAATGATTAAATTGAATAATTGAGTTTCCTATTTATTTACTGTGTAGTCACTGTTTATGTACTATTTACTATTTATAAATAGTAACCTACTATTTATAAATAGTATCCTACTATTGTAAATAGTAACCTACTATTTGTAAATAATATCATACTATTTATAAATAGTAACCTACTATTTATCAATAGTAAAATTTACTTTTTGAATTTTATTTTTTCTTTGTCGTTCCTCTATATAAACGAACGATTTCTTCATTTCATTCCCAGCAAATTTTTCATTCCATTCATTCATAGCTATAAGCATTTCCAGTTTAGCATACAGTTTTAAAAAAATGCATGCTTCAAGATCAGGACTTCATTCTAATGCTGAGTATTGGAGTTTATTCAGCATCATGAAGATGGAAATATAAATCTACTAGCAGGGATGCCGCTTCATCGTAGTTCAAATCCAAAGAGCAGGGTAACTATTTTTTCCTTTTTCTTTTTCTTCTCTTTTTTTTCATTTTTGTTTTTGCTTTTTTCTTTTATTTGTTTTTTCTCTTTTTTTTTCTTTTCTTTATATTTTTTCTATTTTTATTTTTCTCATTTTTATTTTTTATTTTTATTTTTTTCTCATTTTTCTTTTTCTTTTTTATTTTTATCTGTTTTCTTTTCTTTATATTTTCTGTTTTTTAGAAAATTTAGGAAAAATATGTTAATTTAAGAATTTAAGTATATAGACTAATGATATACTTACCTGGTGTTAACTTACCTGGCTCCGTGTTAGCGTGATAGTTGCGTTATTTGGGGCAGAGGGAGTATCTACAAAGCTTGACAATGGTATGATGTAGCGCCTTCTCGGGTAAGGCAGATTATCCGAGATTGTGGCTTTGAGAGCTTCATATTATAATTACCATCCGAGAAGTATCTGATAGACCGGAGCGTAGTCCAAGCACTTGCATAATGATGGTTGGAAACAACTCATACTTTTCACTTGCCCATTTGAGAGATGACAATTGGTCCAGTCGATTTTGCTGCTATAACTGGCATTCAGTATGATGGTGTTCCGGTTCCTCTTACCAACGATATTTTGACATTTGAAGAAATTCAACAATTAATTGGTATGGAACCATCATATAAAGGGCCTTTCAAGATAAAAGTTAAGCCAATTCATAGTTATTGGATGAACTATGAAGGATGGATTCACAGAGACATAGTCCAACAGTATGCTCGAGGATTTTTGCTATATTTTCTCAGGTCGACCATTTCAGGCAGCACTGAATCCGCCATCCATTTGTCAGTGTTGAGGGCCCTTTCTTATTTTAGGACGGTACCACTTTATGGCTGGGGTAAAGCTGGCCTTGCATGTCTTTACCATGGTCTTGACAAAATTTGCCGAAATAAAAAGTCTTTTGTTGACTTTATGGCTGTTGTTGAGGTACTCTTCTTCCACCAATGTCAATTCCATTCTTATTCTTTCATGAATTTGATCTTTATTGTTGTTGTAGGTATGGGCATACGAGCATAATCTTGTGAGGGTGCTTGGTATTTCCCAAGAGAGAGCTGGATATCTGAGATTAATTTTCTGGTTGTCTGATAGCGTAAAAGTTCCTGGCTCTCACCATGTGCATACCCAACGCTTCGTGTTGAGTTGCCTAACATGGGACCAGGTAAAATAACATTAGTATGCCTTAAAATTTATATGAAAGTTTACTTACCTCATATTATTTTGTAGGTGAATTTGGCCTGGTGGAATACAGAAGAGCGGACAAACTGGAGTTCCTTCATGAATGTCGCACTGCCTTTTCAACATACTCGCCGAGTCATTGCTGCCCTGTGTCTAGTGGCTGGTTTCTTGGAGAGAGAGTATATGAGTGGTTTCTTGGTCCCGAGCAGTGGAGGATCCCGATGAGTTGCCTGGAATATACTTTAGATATTACATCAATGCCGAAGAATGCATGGTGGTTGGCCCGGCACGGTCATGATGTTGAGACATTTCACTATCCACCGGTGCATCTTATATCCTTTTTATTCAAATAGGGCTCTTAAACTTTGAAGTATCCCCTGTTGGTGTATGGAAAATTCCTGAAGAAAATGAGGATAGAGATGAAGAGGAACATCATGGAGACGGAGGAGAATTCGTTCCACGTCTCGGGGCTAGCACTTCTCAGGTAAAACTTTTACCATTTTTCCATTGCAATTGCTTCTTTCATAACTTGTTTTGACTTTTTTAATGATTGTTGTAGGTTGCTGACTCATTTGATCATGAGGCTGGACCTTCTTTTACTGCTCCTTCATTTGCTCATTCTAGTCCACCAGATATGCCATCTCAACCATAGGGTATTGATATGAATTATGCTATATGTATGCATGCATGCATGATTATATATGCTCTTACTCTTTTCCTTTCTGGCTCACAGCGGATGCTTAAAGAACAAAATAAGAAGCTTGAAGAACAAAATAAGAAACATCAAGAAGAGTTGGCCGCTAGTCTTCAGCAGGTTTCCCATTTTAAAAATTTGTATCATCAATCAGAAAAAAATTTTCGAGACTTTCGATTTCAGGGGATGAGGGATCCTAGTGCTTCTTCATCTAGAGGCCCCTAAACTGATGACCATGAGATTCTTTCATCTACTTCTGATGAGGACCATGACAGATCGAAACTCCAAGGTAATAGGGATTCTGGTGCTCCTGCTTCGGGCAGACTCAGGATGAATGATTTGCCTCCTCCTTCGACAGGCGATGATTTTTTCAGAGCTTTATTTGATGATCTACCACCTCTTTCTTAGTGATGTATAAATATTGTATTAATTAAGGAAACATTGTACAATAAGTATAAAAATAATAATGATGATATATAATTTTTATTTTTACTACAACTCTTCTTTTTTTATCATCATCATTTCCTTGCCCAATACGTCCTTCGAGGTTCAACATAATTCCCTTAACTTGAAAGCTTTGTATGACAAAAACACTTTTTTTATTATCTATTTGAATTTTGATTTTGAAATCAAATGTTAGCTTTGCCAAATCAGTGTCAATGTACCTCAGGACTTGATTTTTCCAAATTAACATATCTATAACATCACAACCCTAGTTACCGTACTAAACTCAGAAATCATTTCCATTTAAGCAAGAATTGTTGCACTTCAGATAGGCACATACACATTACTTGGCTAAAGATCTCTTTTGAGTTTAAATATTGTCTATCTCATATGCATGCTTATCCAAACTATCTCCACTAATAGACTCTACCTACCAAGAGAGATCAACAGGTATTTGATAGGCTTGAAATGGGGTCTATAAGGGACATGGGTTTAAATGAAAGCCACTTGTAAGTTGGAGCTATTGTGACACAATGGACAAACCCTCACACTGCAAATTTCTTGTTTGAACTTTAGGTAGCTGGGAACAATCTTGCTAGACTCAAAATTCCTTCTATCTTCCTAGCATTATTCTGGATCTTGATTGGAATAGTCTTTGCCCTTGCATAAAGTTTGGTAACCAAATTCGTTTCTTTTCTTCTTCTCCCTTTTCTTTCTTTTTTATTTTTCTTGCTCTTCCTTTCTTTGAGCATTTTATCATTTTGTCCTTCTTCCTTGTAGCAATGTCAGGTACAGAACTTTCAAGAACTGGATGGTCTTTCTCCTTTTTCTCTGATTTTGATTGACTCTTTGGTTGGGTTAGACCAACTCAAGTCAAAATGTCCTTATAACCCAAATGGAATCCTTTTGCTGCTTTAGGTAAAAGAGAACTCAGTTGGCTTTCTGAACCACCTTTTTAGGTTTTTTCTTTCTTTTTTTCTTTTTTTCCTCCTTTTTTTCTTTTTTTTCTTTTTTTTTCTCTTCTTCTTTTCTCTTCTTCTTTTCTTTTCTTCTTTCTTCTTCTTTTTTTTTTGGTTCTAGCTCTAATAGAGTTGTCTTGTTTGTATTTCTAATAATGGATGAGTGGAGTGGTATTAATCTCCTTTAACAGGGATAAATTATTTGTTACTCTAATGTTATTTTAATAGATTGGAGATATTAGGTAAACTTAAATACCGTTATAGTCTTGAAAACTTCAACTATCTTCATGGTCTTGACTATGCATTTCATTCTTTGATCTTCTTGCCTCTTCATCTTAATGATCATAAGACTTGTCAAAAGTATCACAACAGCTCAGGGTAGGTTGTTGAGGTTTGTAAGCCAATGAAAAGAAAGCTAAAATTTCATGAAGGCTCAAAAGGACAACTAGGGATTGAAATTTAATTGGGTGGGTACTAGTTGTTGGCTATCCAAACAATGCCTAGATCATTTCTCTCTTAAATAAGCAGAGTTCAATTTTGCCTCGAAAATTTGTCAAAGCATGTTCTAAGACTGACTAGGGCCTAGACAAAGATAATTATGCAGGAGCCCTCTCTAAGTAAGCATACATAACTCAATGCTATAGAGCAATTCCCTAACCTAGAAAAGTCATTCAAGTAATGATGCATAAATATATTAATTCATGAATTATCAAGCTAGATTCCTCATTGGTTGAGCACCAAAATGAACAAAGACCAACAAAATTTTTGATAAAAGTAATTTATTCAAACAAATTTAAATTTGAAAAACATAATTGTTCAAATTAAATATTAAAGAAAGTAAAATTAAAAAGCAACATTCAAGCTAAGGAAAGTTTTTTGAGTTATGCTTCTTCGTCTTTCACATCTTCAACATTCCCATCTTGAAAAGAGGATAAAACAAAATCTTCTTCCAATCCTTTTCCCACCATGAAGGTTGCTGGTGGTGGCACTCTTCCATATTTAGGCAAAGGGTTGTTCTTGGTATTGGGCTTATCCTGCTCGGGTAGCTTACCACTATCAATCAAATCTTGGATCTCATGCCTTAGACGAGCACATTTATCTGTTTCATGCCCTTGCATTTGATGAAATTGACAAAAGGCCTCGGCATTGAAGTTTGGTAGCAGTGGATTATGTAAAGGTCGAGAAGCTAGCGGTTGTAACAACCCTTTCTTTTGCAGCTTGCTAAAAACCCAAGATAGAGGTTTCCCCAATTCTAAGAATTGTCTTTTATTTCCTTGGCCAGTCACATTAACATCAACTTCTTTTTGCGTGCTTTGATTGCTAGGTTGATAATTCCCTTTCTCATTCATTCTTGCCGAAAAGCGATTCTTCTCTCTTTCCCACTCTTCAATTTATAGACCAGCTTGGAGTAGATCTTTGAAATCACGGATGAATTTATGAGACATCCTTTCACGAAAACTAGGCAACACCCCTCTCACAATCATCCTTATTTGATCAGATTCATCGGGCCTTTTCTTGAGCAAAGCAGCCTTATTTCTCCATCTTTTCACATAGTCCACAAAATTCTCATTTGGTCGTTGCCTAATGGCTTCCACTTCCATTAAGGTAACTTCCATCTCAACATTGTATCCATATTGCTTAATGAAAGCCTTGTACAACATGTTCCAATCTTTTTGAGTACTTTCCTATAAGGTGTTGAACCAATTTTGGACAATAGAGTCCAATGAGAGCATGAAATATCTTAGAGTTTGAGCCTTAGTAGCTCGGGCAGACTGCATAGCAGTGATGTACTACTTCACATGGAGATGAGGGTTTCTAGTACCATTATATCTAGCAAAGGATGGCATCTTGAATTTGTACGAAACTTCTTCGTCTAGATCAAATAATTTGTCAACTTCAGACATTTCTTCAGTTTTCAACTTCTTCTTAAATTTTTTTTCTAAGTCTGCAATCATCTTTTCAACATCAAAAGTTTTGATTTTCTCCATAGCTGATCTTTCAACAATCTTTGCTTCTTTCTTCTTGTCTTGAGGATCTTGGTAGTATTGAGCCCAATCATCATCATCATCAATGATCACCTTATCATCATCAAAAACCACTTCACCAACTTTAGTCTTCCCTTTGTCCTTTGGCTTCTTAGTGCTAGCAAATGCTTCGGCATGATTTTCCAAAATTGCAGCCAATTGGTTCCTCATGGTCTCAACTAGGGCCTCTTTTATTTCTTCCATCTTGGCATTGAGGGCATCATCCACCATTCTTTGAATTTTTTCATGCTCTATTGCTTTTGGTGAAAAAGAGATTGAGTTATTGCTAGATTCTTCATCTCCGGCGTAGGTCGGATTATCGTAAGCTTTTGAACAGTCGTAATCCAAGGCTGTGAGCCAGAAAGGATCAATGATATGAGATGCAAATGTATGTATGTATGCATGTATGCAAAAACAATTAACAAACAAGGACAAATAGGACATCCCTTCCAACCTTATAACATTCACACACGAATGGCGAGTCTCTTTTTCTAGGTATATAGTTAACAAAATACCAACATGGGGTACCTTATTTTCGAATATTTTCCTCGAACGTTTCAACCAATAGTTATATTTTCAAAAATGGAAATCAACTCATAATAATTCCCATTAATTGGGTTTTAATCCATTTAACCAACTAATGTAGCTTTTATGCTATATTGGATTAAAACGAAATTAAGAGGTTTATTATAGATAGATTTCTCACTTGAAAAAGTAACTAATGATTCATGCCAAAAACAAGCCCATGGTTAATTTATTCTTAGTATAAACTAGGCTCACAATTGATTTTTGGTATTTTGTAATTGACCTAAATAATTTCCAAGCTCTTTGTAAGAAAAGGTTGATGAAAATAATTTTGTTTCTAAGCCCATTGTAAAAAGATTTTAGAAAAAATGTATTTTGGGCTTTGCATTTGGGTTATGAGCAAAAGAATTTTTAACTTGTTTTGGAAAAATTTTATGTCCAAACATCATTTGGAAAACATTTTGAAAATAGCTTTGGTCTTTTGGATTTCGAGAAAAATTTATTTTGAGCTTACAAATGTACTTAGGTCATATTAGAAAAAGAACAAACCAAATAAGTCATGATTTAAGCCAAGATAAATTAACCATAGTCAAACAACATGCATTTGGGGTAAAAACCTAAGGAAAGTAACTAGGCCAATTACATGAGCTTTAGTCTTTGGGTTAAAAGGCTTAGGTTCCCATAGCAAGTATATACCAAATGGTACGAGGGTATGAGTGGTTATGCCATGCTCGATCTCCATACCTTGAGTGAAAGTATGGTATCCCTTTCATAACACAACACGGGTAACACGGGCATCCCAACTCATGCACACGATGCAATCTAATATGATGCAATGGATAATATCATGATAAGAAAGAATAGAATAATAAAAAGACCAATGGAATCAACTTCTCTTATCTCCAGTGGAGTTTCCACTGTGAGCGGGTATTTTCACCCCCACTCCCGGTGAAATGATTCTTGCGACTTCGGCACTGTTTAGGCTCGGGGCCTTAGAGAACACGAACCTAAGTCCGAAGAAAATGGAGTCGCCACCCGGACGGGCAGGGAAAAAGAAAGGGGTAGATGACTCGATTCCTAAGGATCTCCAACCCCTTAATGGGTTTGGAAAGTTGGGTACGTGTGGGGAAGGTGAGAAATGGCCCAGTACCCCCACAATGCCCGGTTCATTGGAACCGGCATCCTTTATAGGTCTTAATATTATAAAATTCTTAAATATAACAATATTATCCATATTACATGCAACAATTAAAATAAAGCATCATTATATTAAAATCAAAGCAATGTCCAAGTAAAACAAATAAATGGACACCCATCCGAGGATGGAAACATGTCATTACATCATCCATGTCTAAATTAATAGGACACCCACCAAAAGGTAGAAACATGTCCTTTACAATGGTCTAAAATATAAAAGCAATTTAAATTATATGATATTTAACTAATGAGGTACCCACAAAATGGAAACATACGTCTTACACTTTTAATACTAAAACAAGCAAATAATAACAATAAAGAAAATATTCATCCATGATAAATTAAATAAATCAAGCATTGAAATTAAATAAATCAACCACCAAAGCATATAATAGACTATATAATTAAATCTAAAATTAAAGCAAGATACTAATTGAGATTTACTGTTTCCATTTAAAGTTCTTTATTTAATATTTAGGGTTTTGGAATCTTAAGATATTATTATTGTTATTTGTTTAAGCTACTATAAGTTTTAAGAGAATTGAAATGGATTAGGGTTTTATAATTTAAGAAATTAGTAAGGTTCTTTGATTGATCAAATTAGGGTTTGAGGGATAAAATTATGAAATTAGGGTTTTGGAATCTTAAGATATTAGGTTTATAATTCATGTTAACTGGATTGTTATTTTAGTTTTATTAGATTATGACTTTAGGGTTTAAATTAACTAGTTTGGGGTTTTAAATTCAATGAATTAGGGCTTAGGAAAATTTAGGGTTTACTGTTTTGGTTTTGAGAGAATTAGGATTTTTGGTGTTTCGAAAAATATGCTTGGTTTTAGGATTTGAGAAAACAGTTTAGAGTTTTATAAAGTTTTTGGAAATAGGCATAACGATTTAAGGTTTTTGGAAACAAAAAAGTATTTTTTAGGTTTTTTGGAAATAGAAGGAACAATTTTGGGTTTTAAGGTTTAGAAGAAATAGATTAGGGTTCTTAAGGTATTTGTAAATAGAAAGTATTTTTTAGGGTTTTTGGAAATAGAAGGATCAATTTAGAGTTTTAAGGTTTTGAAGAAATTAAAGAAACAATTTTCAATTTGAGTGATGAAGCTACTGTAAAGAAAATAAATAACAAAATTAGAGATTCAAACCTCCGTTCGTTGGTTCCACCAAAAAATTATTTGCTGGATGAACAATGATAAAGACAAGCTTGCTGCCTTTGATGAATTGTTGATTGCTTGCTTATTGCTAGGGTTTTCCTTATTTCAACCACTTAATCAAAAGTCTCCCAAAGTTCTAAGTTCTACCCCTTTTTCTGTGTTTTTAGGTGTTATTTATAGGAAAATTTATAAGATTAATTCTAATTGTTTAAGGAAACTAAAATTAATTAGGAAAAGAAACCAAAACCAAATATAGTTTTTTTTTTTTTGAAAAAATTATGTTGGAAAATTTCGTTGAAAAAATTGCGAGTATTGGTAAGAAACTGCGAGGCAAGGTGCGAAATTGCGAGAGCTGGGAGCGAGGATTGGTGCGGCCAGCCAATTTCGCCGCAGGAATTTCCTACAGCAAAATGGCCGCCAATTACTTTCGGAGACAAATTTTTCGTCGCCTATTTTTTTGTCACCGATTTTTATTTTTATTTATTTTTATTTATTTATTTTTATTTTATTAAACATTATAAAAAATAAATAGTAAGATAAATATTATTTAATTAAAATACCACAAAAATTATTCTTGACTATATAAAAAATAACGGACCGGACTGGGTCAAAAATTAAGGGTCTACACCTCCTCAAGGCCACGCCTGTGGGTCACCACATATGTGGCAAAACACACCAAATCAATTCAATATGATGGAAACCAAATCCAAAGCATTATCAAAATATATACTAACATTTTTTATGCTTAACTTGAAATGATAACTCTTTTCCCACTCCAACTTGTCGAGCCTCTCACTTTGCCCAACAATTCTTCCCCTATTGATTCCACCATCCAATTTAATCTACACCTAAACAATTTATAGGTTCAAAGGCAACATTAGTAACTCATATAGGCACCTTTAATCCCACTAAATTTCACCTAATCTCAAAGTTAGCCAAAGCCCTTATAAAACCCTAATTCTCATCCACTTTACCAAATTTCTAACCAACCTCATCCAATTACCAAACTAAGTTTAAAACTATCATTCCTATATCAAATTTATATCATTGCTTCCCATATATATTATAATACATCAATTCAATAGAATTTCTACTAAAAGAATTTCATTAAGAATTAGAGAAATTTACTTATTACTTGAATTAAAACCCAAGCTATCCTCAATCCTTGTTGAATCTTGTTAAAACTTGATGAATTGAAGAATTAAAATCACCTCTTTACTTGATTATGGAGGTGGGCCAAGAAAGATAAAAAGGAAGAAGATGAAAGTATTTTCTTGATATTTGTCTCTTAATTATCTTCCACCAATTATATATATGTTCATTAATTAATTTAGATTTATATATATATAATATTATTATTTTTTATTTTAACTTTTCTACTTTTAACCATTCACATTTAACTATTTATATGTTGTATATATGTTATTTATATTTTCGACATCTCTCGTCTAGACCTCCCTTAATCTCCTACCAATTAATGTATCTAGCTAGGTTAAATAAACTTGGGGCATTACAATACATGAATCAGCATCCGAAGCATTCCAATCAAATGAGAGCAATGAATAAAAATAATAAGTATACATACATTAGAAATTTTTTAGGCCATTTAATATCTAAATTAATTAGTTAAAGTTTTATTTATTTTGATATGTATTGTAGATTAGGCAAAGGATTAGATTGATCGGGGTCAGGCGGTCGATCTATGGAGGTCGGGGCTCTGGTGGGCGATCCATTGGTGGGACAGCTGTACCTTGTACCAGCACGAGATAGCTACGTCTGATTCTATGTGATTTTCAAGGTGAAGTTCTACTTGAGGATCCTGCTATTAACTATGCTGCTGAGGATATGGCCATAAATGATCCCGCTCCTTCTATTGACCCTCTCTCTACTAAGGCTGTTAAGGGTGATGCTAGTACAGTAACATCATTTGCAGATGCAGATGGTAGGCAAGAGCATGTCAGAGTTCAAGAGGAAGAGTAAGTATTTATCATTTTTACATTATTTATATTAAATGATTTATTTAATGCCAATTGACATTTTTTAATTATTTACTTTTTGTTCATCTTACAACTACATGATCAAGCCCTTTGGGTCTTCCATAAGATGTATTAGGAAGATCATGATAGAGAAGATGGATCCTTCAGGAGTTTCTTGGAAGGCTATCTCTTCGGGGCTAAAGAACTTTTGGCTTGAGGAGTTCAAGGTAAAAAAAATCGAAATGTAAATAGTTAATATATAATTACTCCAAGTTTACTATTATATGATGCTAATTATCTTCTTTTTTTTTTACAGAAATATTTTTACTGGGAATAGGCTATTGATAACTTGGTTTGGATTGCCTTCATCAAGAAGGTAGTTATTTGCTATAATGTTATACTGAGCGTGATAAAGGCTACAAGGAAGCAGCCCACTTTTATTGATGATTAGTTGTGGGCCAACCTAGAGGCATAATGGAACTCTCCTGAAGGGCAGACACATTCTGTCGTTGCCTCTCATAATCAATTATCCCATGTTGTGGATGGTGCAAGTCCATCTACACATACGGGAGGCAGCAGATTACACTACGATCATGCCCGGGCACTCATAAGTATGATTATGTTTTTCTAATATTTTTAAATGTATTGTCATTAGTTATCAAACTAAAATTTTTAATTCAATAGGAGTCTACCCTAGGCTGGCCACCGAGCAACTATGAGTGTTTTATGCACATGTATACTAAGAGTTATAACGGGCATTCATTTGTGGATCAACAGTGTCAATATGTAAATTTAATTAATTTTATATTTTTTTAATTAGCTTTTATATTAGTATTTAAAGCCAAAATAATGTTTTTCTAATTTTATAGGATAGTTTCATTGCATCTCAAGATGAGACTGCTCAGTCTGATACGCTTATTGACGAGGAGAGCTTATTTTTATCTACTGTAAGCAGAGAAAAGAAGAAAAAGCTATATGGACTTGGCTCCCAGTATATCAATACAACTTCTTCTTCTTCGTCTTCTAGTTATACTGCTTTACTACAGGAGATCAAAAATTTGAAGGAAGAGTTAGTAGAGCTTGATCAGGTAGTTTAGCATCAAATACAGAAGAAGGTACAGACCTAGGTGAAAAGCGAGGTACATAGGTTGGTCTAGTAGCAGCTGCAAGAGTTTATAACCAACTTCTTATGAAGGACATTCTATCTATCACAGTAGTAGCCTTCAAGTCATCCTCCCCCACCTCTACAGCCTCCTATTTTTGGATCTGAGAATTTTTATTTTTGCTATATTTCATTATTTCTGCACATTTATAACATTTGCTTGTATTACATTTATTTATATTTGTTTATTTATGACCTTTTAAATTTTCCTTTAAATATAATTTTAATATTATATTTTAATTTCTTTTTAATATTATATTTTAATTTTTAATATTATTATTTAATATAATTTTGATATATAAATTATAAAAATATAATACAAATTAATATTGTAAAAAATAAATTTTAATTTACCGACAGGCAGATTATATCCAGTGGCAAAAAAATCATGTGTCATGGATTACCAACGGAAACTTTATCGGTAATACTGACATACATATCTTCTCATGGTAAGTTAGTGAGAAGAGTTTTTGTCAGTATCACTGACAAATAATACATATGTTGGTAATAACAACAAAAAATTTCTATTAGTATCACTGATAAATATAACATTTCTCACTAATACCGATGAAATTTATGTTGGTATTACCGATAGATGTACTATTTATCGGCAATCTTAAATTCTTCTTATAATATCTAAAATTATGAGTAATAATTTTTAGTATTAAGTGCATATATAATTTTATATCATACTGGTCATGATGTTATATATGGTCTAAGTTTTCGGAATTGGTAGAAATAAGATTAATTAAGCCCTAATAAGTGAAAAATAAAAAGGAAAAAGAAAAGGAAAAGGCCAAAACAACTACAAAAATAAAACAAACAAATAAAAAAAAGAGAAAAGAGAAAAAAAAAAGGAAAAAGAAGAAGAAAAGGAAATAAGAATAAGAGTTTCAAATTTTTGTAAAAGCAAAGATCATCCTAATCAAATCTAGATTTCTACCAAGAAGATGAAAAAAATTCAAGCTCTATATTTTCATGCCTAGAAGATGAAAGTGATGCCCAAGGTATAAGAATGCTTCCAACACCATACGGTTCCAACCAAAAGTTTATAGTGTGAAGATTTATCAGCAGTGTCACGTCCTCTCCAATTTTAAAATGGCTTTCACTTAACCCATGTCCCTTATAGACCCAATTTTAAGCCTATTAAAGACTTATTGATCTCTCTTGGTAGGTTGAGTCTATTAGTTGATTGTTTGAAAAGTATGCATATGAGATAGACAATATTTAAGCTTAATGAGATCTTTAGCTGAGTAATGTGCATGTGCCTATCTTCAGTGTAATATTTCTTGCTCAAATGGAAATGATTCCCAAGTTCAATATAGTAACTAGGGGTTATCATGTTACACATATGTTAATTTGAGAAAATTGAGCTCTGACGTATATTGACACTGATTCAATAAAGCTAACATGTGATTTTAAAATTAAATCTTTTAAAAAATTTGTTTTCTTATCATATGAGCCTTCAAGTTTAGGGAAGTACGTTGCACTATTGAACCTTAAAGGTCTCATTACGTGCAAAGCTAGGCTAATGAAAGGATTGTTTGCAAGGTCATGAAAAAGTCACCAACTAATGTCTTGAATTATGGGTAGATATGGGTATCTCTTATATCTTTAATTACCTTGCTTAGGCCCCCACTACTCATGTTTTAAACATCTTAAAGATAAAGCCATGGTTGTGATGTCTTCTGCTATTCTAATGCAAGACCTGAATGAACATCTCAAAGGTACCAAACAAGAGTGCTTTGGTTTATCACCTCAGTCTGTGAGTCAACCACGGTAAGTATCACTCATGCATATCATCCATACATGTATATATAACATGTCAAAATGCATTTTTATTATCTTGTATGCCTATTCTTTGTCCCAGTAAATAGTAAACACTCTATGATGTAAACCTTCAAAACCAAACATGGAACCATGGGGCATGAAAGGCATTACAAAAGATATAAGAGATGTATGCTTGCAAAAACATTGATTGAAGCCTACACAGGGAGGTAGAATTACCGGTTCTAGCCTGTATGGGAATAAAATCATTGGTTTGAGCCTATATAGTGGGGAAAAACTTCTCCTTTTCCATTTTTGAATTTATACATGTATAGAAAATTTTCAGACTCTCTTTTAATATTTTGCCAATAAGGGGGCAAAGAGAGGATATAATCGCTAAAACTAGTTGATTTTTTTTGCAAAAAGAATAATTGAAAGAATGGAACAAGCACTTAGAAGAAAGTAGGTACTCGTAAATGAATAGAAGATCAGTCAAGCTAAAAGAGATAAAGTTAATGCAGGATGAAGGTCCATTCCCAAGAATAAAGAATCAAGATAAAGATCAATTTCTGTAAATGCATATTTTTTTTTATTTATCGAAGTTGTGAGTGGAGATTTTCGCCCCCACTCCCGGTGGAATGGTTCTTGCGACTTCAGCACTGTTTAGGCTCGGGGTCTTAGAGAACACGGACCTAAGTCTAGAGAAAATGGAGTCGCCACCCGGACGGGCCGGGAAAAAAAAAGGGATGGATGACTCGATTCCTAAGGAATTCCCAACCCCTTATTGGGTTCGAAAAGTTGTGTACGTGTGGGGAAGGTGAGAAATGGCCCAGCATCCCCACAACGCCCGGTTCATTAGAACCGGCCTCCTTTACAGGTCTTAATATTATAAAATTCTTAAATATAACAATATTATCCATATTACACACAATAATTAAAAGAAAGCATCAATATATTAAAATCACAACAATGTCCAAACAAAGCAAATAAATGGACACCCATCCAAGGATGGAAACATGTCCTTACATCACATGCCTAAATAGGACACCCACCAAAAAGGTAGAAACATGCACTTTACATAGGTTCTAAAATAGAAAAGCAAATTAAATTACATGATGTTTAACTAATGAGGTACCCACCAAGTGGAAACATACCTCTTACAACTTTTGGAAATCTAAATTAATTGATAAAAGTAAATAATCATTCATCATAGATAAATCATTCATCAAAGCTATTAATCAAAATATAAAATAAACATCCATCCATGATAAATTAAATAAATCAAGTATTGAAATTAAATAAATTAAAGAATAAGAAATAAATCAAAGCATAATCAAGTATGGAATTGAATAAAGCAAATAAAAGTCCAATTATGGCTACTATGACTTTTTATAGAATTAAAATAAATTAGGGTTTTATGTAAGGGTTGGTAAGACTCTTTGATTAACAAATTTAAGGTTTGAATGATGATATCATAAAACTAGGGTTTTAAACACTTTAAAATACTTTAATTTGTGACTTTTGGTTATTGGGTTCCTAAGCTACTGTGTAAAAAGCCTTAGTATCAATACTAGCCTGATGAAATGCTACTGTGTAAAAAGCCTTAGTATCTTGGACTAGGTAAAGGTCAATACCAGTCTGATGAAATTGACAAAAAGCCTTAGTATCAAATTTTGGGGTAATGGACAAGGTAAAGGTCGAGGAGCCAATGGTTGTAACAACCCTTTCTTTTGTAGCTTATCGAAGACCCAAGACAAAGGCTTCCCCAGATTTGAAAACTGCCTTCTATTTGCGTGACCGGTTACATTAACATCAACTTCTTTTGTGTGCTTTGATTGTTAGGCTGGTTGTTCCCTTTCTCATTCCTTCTTATTGAAAAGCGATTCTTCTCCCTTTCCCACTCTTCAATTTGTAGACCAGCTTGGAGAAGATCTTTGAAATCATGGATGAGTGTATGAGACATACTCTCATGAAGATTAGGTAACACCCCTCTCACAATCATCCTTATTTGATCAGATTCATCGGGCCTCTTCTTGAGTAAAGCGGCCTTGTTTCTCCATCGCTTCACATAGTCCACAAAATTCTCATTTGGCCTTTGTCTAATGGACTCCACTTCCATTAAAGTAACTTCTAACTCAATATTATATCCGTATTGTTGGATGAAGGCTTTGTAAAGTAGATCCCAACTCTTTTGTGTTCCATCATCTAAGGTATTGAACCAAATTTGAACAATAGGGTCCAATGAGAGCATGAAGTACCTTAGGGTTTGAGCCTTAGTAGCTCGAGCAGACTGCATGGCAGTGATATATTGCTTCACATGGAGTTGAGGATTTCTGGTGCCATTATACTTAGCAAAGGAAGGCATCTTGAATTTATAAGGGACCTCTTCATCTTGTTCAAATAGTTTGTCGATCTCAGACTTCTCTTCGGTTTTCAGCTTCTTCTCAAATTTCTTTTCTAAATCAGCAATCATCTTTTCAACATCAGATGTCTCAGTCTTTTCAATAGTTGCTTTCTCAACAACCTTCGGTTCTTTCTTCTTCTCTTGAACATCTTGGTAGTATTGAGCCCAATCAACATCATCAATGATTACCTAATCATCATCAAAAGCTACTTCACTAACTTTAGCCTTCCCATTATCCTTTGGCTTCTTGGAGCTAGCAGACGCTTCGGCATTATTTCTTAAAATTGCAGCTAGTTGATTCTTTATGGTCTCGGCCATGCCTCTTTTATTTCTTCCATTTTGGCATTAAGAGCTTCATCCACCATTCTTTGAATTTGTTCGGGCTCCATTGTTTTAGGTGAGCAAGTGATTGAGTCATTGCTAGATACTTCGTCTCTGGCATAGGTCAGATTGTTGTAAGCTTTAAAACTATCGTAATCCAGGGCTGTGACCCAGAGAGGATCAATGATATGAGATGCAAATGTATGCATGTATGCACAAATAATCAACAAATAAGGATAAATAGGACGTTCCTTCCAATCTTATAACATCCACACACGAATGGCGAGTCCCTTTTCCTAGGTATATGGTTAATAAAATACCAACATGGGGTATCTTGCTTTGGAATAATTCCCTCGGACGTTTCAACCAATAGTTATATTTTCAAAAAAGGAAATCAATCCATGATAATTCCTATTAATTAGGTTTTAATCCATTCAACAAACTATAGTAGCTTTTATGCTATATTGGATTAAAACAAAATTAAGAGGTTTATTATGGATAGATTTCTCACTTGAAAAAAAAAAGGTGACTAATGGTTCATGCCAAAAACAAGCCCATGTTTAATTTATTCTTAGTGTAAACTAGGCCCACAATTGATTTTTGGTATCTCATAATTAACCTAAATATTTTTGCAAGCTCTTTGTAAGAAAAGGTTGGGTGAAAATAGTTTTGTTTCTAAGCCCATTGTAAAAGATTGTAGAAAAATGGATTTGGGCTTAGTATTTGGGCCATGGGCCAAAGAATTTTTGATTTGTTTTTAGAAAAGTCTTATGTCCAAAGACCAACTTAAAAAAAATTGAAAATAGCTTTGGTCTTTTGAACTTTAAAGAAAAAATTATTTTGAGCTTATAATATACTTGGGTCATATTAGAAAAAGAACAAACCAAATAAGCCACGATTTAGACTAAGATAAACTAACCATAGTCAAACAACATGCATTTGGGGTAAAACCTAAGGAAAGTAACTAGGCCAATTACATGAGCTTTAGTCTTTGGGTAAAAAGGCTTAGGTTCCCATAGCAAGTATATACCAAATGGTACGAGGCTATGAGTGGTTATGCCATGCTCGATCTCCATACCTTGAGTGAAAGTATGGTATCCCTTACATAACATAACACAAGTAACATGGGCATCCTAACTCACGCACACGATGCAATCTAAGATGTTGCAATGGATAATATCATTATAAGAAAGAATAGAATAATATAAAGACCGATGGAATCAACTTCTCTTATCCCCAGTGGAGTCGCCACTGTGAGTGGGGATTTTCGCCCCCACTCCCGGTGGAATGGTTCTTGCGACTTCGGCACTATTTAGGCTCGGGGCCTTAGAGAACACGGACCTAAATCCAGAGAAAATGGAGTCGCCACCCGGACGGGCCGGGAAAAAGAAAGGGGTGGATGACTCGATTCCTAAGGAATCCCCAACCCCTTATTGGGTTCGAAAAGTTGGGCACGTGTGGGGAAGGTGAGAAATGGCCCAGCATCCCCACAACGCTCGGTTCATTGGAACCGGCCTCCTTTACAGGTCTTAATATTATAAAATTCTTAAATATAACAATATTATCCATATTACACACAATAATTAAAAGAAAGCATCAATATATTAAAATCAAAGCAATGTCCAAACAAAGCAAATAAATGGACACCCATCCAAGGATGAAAACATGTCCTTACATCACATGCCTAAATAGGACACCCACCAAAAAGGTAGAAACATGCCCTTTACATAGGTTCTAAAATAGAAAAGCAAATTAAATTACATGATGTTTAACTAATGAGGTACCCACCAAGTGGAAACATACCTCTTACAACTTTTGGAAATCTAAATTAATTGATAAAAGTAAATAATCATTCATCATAAATAAATCATTCATCAAAGCTATTAATCAAAATATAAAATAAACATCCATCCATGATAAATTAAATAAATCATGTATTGAAATTAAATAAATTAAAGCATAAGAAATAAATCAAAGCATAATCAAGTATGGAATTGAATAAAGCAAATAAAAGTCCAATTATGGCTACTGTAACTTTTTGTGGAATTAAAATAAATTAGGGTTTTATGTTTTAAAGGGTTGGTAAGACTCTTTGATTAACAAAATTAAGGTTTGAATGATGATATCATAAAACTAGGGTTTTAAACACTTCAAATACTTTAATTTGTGATTTTTGGTTATTGGGTTCCTAAGCTACTGTGTAAAATTTAGGTTTTTATGTTTTTATATTTTTAATGTTTTAAAAGGATTAGGGTTCATAAAAATTAGGGTTTAAGGTTTTAAAAGGGTTAGTGTTCATTATTTTGGGTTTAAAAGTTGAATTTTGGATTTTAGGATTTAGAAGTAGGGTCACGGGTGGTGAATAATTTTTAGGGTTTTAGAAATCAATTTGATAATTTCATGAAGTTTTATAAATTTAAACAAGTAAATTAAAGTTTTTATAAGTAGAAACGATGTTTTAGAAGACTTTTTGAATGAAATAGAACATACTTTAAGATTTTAAAAGAAGCAGAATTTACATCTTAGTTTTGTTGAAAAATATTTTCAATTAGAGTTTTAAGGTTTTTAAGAAGAAAAAATAACAATTTTAAGCCTTTTGGAAGATAAACCAACAAAATAAGGTTTTTTTTTTGCTTTAGAAAAACTAAATTAAAGTTCAAAGGTTTTTAATTTTGATTTCATAGATTTGTTACTGTGTAAAAAACAATTAAAGAAAATTAATTAACACATACCTTCTTTTGATGATTTCTCCAAAAATAATTCTTCTTGGATGAACTAGCTCCAAAGACAAGCTTTTTTTGCCTTTGAATCCTCTAAATCGTGCTACTGCTGTTCTAGAAAAAAGTTGAATTGAATTTCTTCTTTTCCTTCCTTGATTTGGTTTCAAATTTTCCAAACTCCTCTTGGATTTTTTGCCTCCTTAAAATTAATTGCCTTTGGTCCTTATTTATAGTGGTTTGAGGTTGTTTATTCCTAATTAGTTAAGGTAAGTAATATTAATAAAAAAAAAGAAACCAAAACCTAATTGGATTAGGTTTCGAAAAATTTGCATCGAAAAATTTGCGCTGCAAAAAAAAATTCTACCGCAGAAATCTGCGGAAGCGCGCGCGGAGCGGGCCCGTAAGCTATTTTGCAGGCAGAAAATTTCTGTGTGAAAAATAGCACAGTGATTTCGCCCGCAGGAATTTCCTGCGGGCGAAATGCCCACGGGCCCGCGCGACGATTTTTTCGTTGCCTATTTTTCCGACTCCGACTTTGATTTTTATTTTTATTTTTATTTTTTAATTTTTATTTGTTTATTTCTATTTTTTATTAAAAAAAATTAGATACTAAAGCAAAAATTATTTTGGACCAATTAGACAACAAAAATTATTTTAGACTAAATAAAACATATTGGACTGGATTGGGTCAAAAATTAAGGGTCTACAGAAGTATACAAAATAATATTCTTATCCATACGAAGCATCCACAACTGAGTCCATTAGATTTAACAAAATATGATGAACTCTTCGAATTTGTTAAAGCATCTGAACCTTCAACATATATTAAATTTATTGAGGTATCTTGACAGTATAGTTTTATGGGTTTGGTTAGACTACCCAAATCATCTTCTTTTAGATTAATTGGAGTGTCTAGATATTGTGGGTTTACTAAAGTACCCAAACTCTTTTTTCAAAGAAAATAAAAAATTCAATCTAGTTTTTTTAAGTATCGAGGCCAGCTCGAATTTATTGAAACATCTATTAGAAGATCCCGAATATATTTGAAGCACCCAAATTAGCTTTGATTTATTGAAGAATCCACTTAAAGCTCCTAGGTTTATTTGAAGCACCCAAAACAATCCAAATTTATTAAAGTATCTATTAAAATATTTTGGGTTTTCTGAAGTACTCATGCCAACTAGGATTTATTAAAGTATCTGTTATAAGACTTTGAGTTTACTAAAGCACCCATGCCAACTTAGATTTATTGAAGTATCCACCTGAAGGTCCCTAGTTTATTTGAAGCATTTGAATAAGCTTGGATTTATTGAAGAATCCATTAGAAGACCCTGGATTTACTGAAGCATTTAGGCCAGCTCAGGTTTATTGAAGCATCTATTAGAAGATCTCAACTTTATTTGAAGCACTCAGGCCAGATACAATTTATTGAGGCATCCGAGATCAGTCTAGATTTATTGAAGCATCTGGAAAATTAAATTGCTTTTCACTGTCCTTGAACAAATTCAAAATAGTTCAAGTAGGGGATAAAACTGTAGACCCTTAATTATGGTTTCTTAATAAATCTATACTCAATTTAAAAGCTTCAGAAGTTAAAAGATTAAGAAATTAAAAAATTCCTCGGCCCATGGAGAATTGGCCATGACTCGTGGCTAATTCTCCATGACTCATGGCCAATTGGCCATGACTCAGCCAATTTGCCATGACTAATGGCAAATTCCCCATGGATCATGGCTAATCGGCCATGACTCATGCCCAATTCTTTATGGGCCCATAACCAATTTGCTATGAGATGTCTAGCCCTCACCCTAATCTCTCCTAATCCTAATTAAACTTAGGGTTTATTAAGCACTAGATTTCTTGGCCAAATCAAAATTCTAAACACTTGATTAACCTTAATCTTCATTTATAAAAGGGATCAGCAGAGAAGCTAGCAAAGAGGGGGGCAGCCACTGGCAATTAAGAATGGCAATAAATATTGAAACAAAAAATAATAGCATGGAAAGAAGTAAAAAAGCAATTTAATACACAAAAACAAGCCTTTAAACAAGATTGTTCAACCAAAAACATAGTTTATCTAAACCTAGAAGAACTACCTAAGGCCAAAGGGAATTCTATGGTTCAATCAACAAGCCAGGCTTGGATCAACATTTATTTATTTGGTGGAACTAATTATGCAGGTATGAACAATTAAACTTATTAGATTCTTTAGGTTGTTTGTTGAATATTATTTACTGTGTGTTGTATCTTCCTTAATCAACATAGTATTCATGAGTTTAATCTATTTAAGGTTAAAATAACCATAGGTTTAGTTAAAGAAATAGCGATTCCTAAGGCATGATTAATATTACATAATAAGTAGTAAAATGTTTTCATAACCTAGGTACTATCTTTTTATAAATTGCTAAAGAGTTTATTTTAATTACTACTATGTTTAGGAATTATTCAATTTGGTGTTGTGTTGTTGCTCTTTATTTTGTTTTATGTGCTATTACTTTGCTATTTTGATATGCTTATGGCTAGAATATGAATGGTTGTCATTTGATTATTAATGCTTAGTTTATTTGTGGAGAATAAATGTAAAAGGCATGTTTTCACTTTTATGGGTGCCTATTATTAGTTGGTTTATTTCATTGTATTTAATTTATATTAAGTATTTTGGACATTATAAGGGTATGTTTCCACTTTGTGTGTTTCCATTTGTTATTTTGTGCTTCTATTTTTCTTGGATTATTTATTTTGTGAATGAATGTCTTTTTAGTTTAATATATATTACTTATATTATAAATAATATTATAATAATATAAAAATTTAATAATATTTAGACTTGAAAATGAGGCCGGTTTCAATGAATATGGAGTTATGGGGGTGTTGGCCTATTTCTCACTTTTCCCATGCATACTAACTTTTTGAACCCAATAGGAGTTGGGGATTCTTTAGGAATTGAGTTTCCACCCCTTCTATCTTCTTGTCGGCCTATTCGGATGGCAACTGCTATTTTTTGAGTTTAGGTCCTTGTTCTCTAAGGCCCAAAGCTTAACAGTACCGAAGTCGCAAGAACTATTCTATTGGGCATGGGGACAAAAAGTCATGTTCACAGTAAGGATACTAGATTAACTAGTATAAAAGATTTCAAAATATCACAAACCTCTATTTTTCTTTTCTGTTGTAATTTCTTGATTATTATATGATGATTTTGAAACTTTCCATATATATAGAAGTAGAATACAAAAACAGATAGATTAGAAATGACATCTCTTATATCAATGACACCAAAAGGGATATTAAATAAATGAAATTGGGATATGGATAGAATATAATGAAATAAAGCCACTTTAATGTTCCCTATGAAATGTGGTATGGAACGAAGACACTACAAAGAAGTTATGAGTATTACGAAGGAAACTTTGAGCTCATATTGTCCCTGGGTTGAGAATGGGAATTGAAATTTATGAGATCTAATCTATCATTGTTCCTCAGTAGCTCAGTGGTATAGCAGTTGGCTATTAACTGACTGGTCGTAGGTTTGAATCCTACATAGTGAGATTTGATTAATTTTGAATTCTTTAATGAATGAAAAGGTTCACTTTTACCACAAAGAGTAGGTAACCTATTCTCTGTGTCTTTCTTTCTATTGCAGTCTACCACATCATATCCCATTATGTTCTACGATACTTGAGAATCACCATCAATACCTTGATGTAGATAAGTCTGGTATAATCCTTTATTTCATAGTTTAGGGCTATTTACAACTAGGCAATTAAGAATTTTCAAATGTACTAGTATTAGTAATGAGAGCCCATAAGTATATGCACTGAAGACTCAACATCTTTTTGTTTGGATCAACCCCTTAGAAAGCTAAATCAAGTTTTCTAAGTAAACCTCAACCCAGTTATAATAAAGTGCAAGATAACTTTGGTATAATCCTCACTCAACTGATTAAATCTTTGTGAAGTGTTTGATTCAACAAGAATCAAGGGTGAGAGACAACTCCCTTAAGAAACTAGGTTCTGAAATTTCATTTAAAAAATAACCTTCCCTCTTACAAAGTTCATAAGATTGTTTAAATAAGCCTAATTATTGGATGCCCTAATCTATCTTGTTTGGAAACAAGCTTACAATCATCATGAGACCTATTTAGTTAATCCCAAACAAAGATTATCCCAATGGATCATCCCATACAAACCATGGGCCATAAGAAATCATGAAGTGAGCCTAATTACAAGAAGTAATATCCAAACTAAACTAAAGTTTAAATATAAAATGATTCCAAATGGGCTTAATAAGAACAACTAGCCCACATAGCCTTTTTAAACTTGCAGAGGATTGGCTTTATTGTAGGAATCCAAACTTGTAATTAGAGTGTTGCATGCATTCTTTAAGTATAGCTTATTCAATCCTTAAGCCTTGCATAAACATAAATAATTGGTGTGAGCGGGGATTTTCGCCCCCACTCCCGGTGGAATGGTTCTTACGACTTCGGCACTGTTTAGGCTTGGAGCCTTAGAGAACATAGGCTTAAGCTCGGAGAAAATGGAGTCACCACCCAAACAGGTCAGGAAAAAGAAAGGGGTGGATGACTCGATTCTTAAGGAATCCCCAACCCCCTAATGGGTTCGAAAAGTTAGGTACGTGTGGGGAAGGTGAGAAATGGCCCAGCACCCCCACAATGCCCGGTTCATTGGAACCGACCTCCTTTTCAGGTCTTAATATTATAAAATTCTTAAATATAATGACATTATCCATACTACATGCAACAATTAAAATAAAGCATCATTATATTAAAATCAAAGCAATGTCCAAACAAAGCAAATAAATGGACATCCATCCGAGGATGAAAACATGTCCTTACATCGTCCATGTCTAAACTAAATAGGACATCCACAGAAAGGTGGAAACATGTTCTTTACATTGGTCCAAAATATAAAAGCAATTTAAATTATATGAAAATTAATTAATGAGGTACCCAATAATGGAAACATACCTCTTATAATTTTAATACCAAAATAAATAAATAAAGAAAATATCCATCCATGATAAATTAAATAAATCAAGTATTGAAATTAAATAAATCAACCATCAAAACATATAATAAACTATTTAATCAAATCTAAAATTAAATAAATCAATAAATATATATGTTTAGGGTTTTAAAGAATTTAGGATTTTTGAAACTTAGGGTTTTGGAACTTAGGATTTTAGAAACTAGAGTTTTGTAATTAGGGGTTTGAAATTAGAATTTTTTGAAACTAGGGTTTTGGAATTCAGGGTTTGGAATTAGGGTTTTAGGGTTTAACTTACTACTTAAAGAAAATAATTTTGGATTTGGAGAGATAAATTAAGGTTTTGGAAAAATAATCAATATTTTAGTGTTTAATAATGAAATGGTTTAGGCTTTTGGATAAAAATAGTTTAAGGTTTTGAGTTTCAATAAAATAATTTATGGTTCTTGAAGTTTTAATAAAAAAAATAGATTCTAATAATTAATTTAAATCCTCGAAAGATATTGGGTAGTTTTAAGTTTTTTGTAAAACATGTAAGTGGAGTTACAAACACCAGCTGATTAATGTATTAACTAAAGCAAACAATTAAAGTTTTTAAACAAAGATCAATTTACTGCATGTTCAAAGATCAAGTTACTGCACTTTCAAAGATCAAGTTATTGCATGTTCAAAGATCAAGTTACTGTATGTTCTTATTAATCAAAGAAAACGAAGCTACTATGAGCATGAATAATTTATGATTAAATATCAAACCTCCGTCGCTGGTTCCACCAAAAAAATTAATTTCTGGATGAACAATGTGAAGAAAGTATGGACGTTGCCTTCTTCTTTTTTTGTCTTGATATTTCTGTTTGTTGTTTCTTTCGTTCTCAAAAAATTGTTGTTGTTCTTCTCTGTTTGTTGTTCCTAATCCTCTTAATGTTAATTGCCAACCCTTGTTAATGTTAATTGCCACACTGTTAAAGTCTAAAACATTATTATTTATAGGCAAACCTCACTCAAAATCCCTAACCCTAATATTAATCCGTCCTTAAAACAAATTTTAATTCAATTCGGAAACTAATTTTAAAAAACAATTGAAACCATGTTGACCTGGGGCAACTAGATCGACATTGTCACATCCGCCTACTGCATTTATGCAGTGTAGTCACGTGCATAGCGAGAGTAGGGGAAAGGAGAAGATAATTTTTGATAACAGCCCTAGATAAGGTTGTATGACCAAAGGGACCTAGTTGTAATTTTTAAAAGTTTGGGGACGTAGATGTAATTTCAAAAAAAGTTACACCGGATGTTCTTAATAGTGCATATAACAGATTCCAAAAATAGAGTGTAGAGAAAAATCAGATCGCAACGACGTGTAACGATTTTTCCAAGAAATGTTCCGTTAAAGAAAAACGAAGACATGTTGATTAGGGGCATTTTGGTCATTATCAATTAAAGTTATACATGAATTTAGGGTAGGAAATAAGGACGTGAGTACGTAGAGAATGGCGAGGGGTTAAATATGAAACGATCGTCAGTAGAAACGAAGCCGGAGAAAAACCCGAGCAAAAATAGGACCTAAAGGGAATTTTGTAAAAAGTTGAGGGCTTATCGGTAATTTTTCAAAATGACTTGGAAACCTAAAATAGACCTTATAAATAGAAAGTAGAGGTTGAGAGGATCAAAACTATATATAGTTTGACTCGTGGAACTATACGGTTTAAAAGATATGATCGATTAATCGCCGGAACGTAAAGTGGGCCCGGTTTCATGTCGGGATCGGATGAGTAACCTGGGACAACTTTATGAGATCCAATGGGAAGAGGGACAAGTGGAAAGAAGTAAAGGAAAAGAAAACTAATAAAAATCTAATGTTGGCCAATCAAAAGAAAGCATTTAGCATGTGTAATAAATGAAGAAAGAGAAAAAGTGGACAAGTGGTCTTAAGAGGTTAACCAACACCTAAGGTGATCATCATTTCCTTTGTATATAAATATATGTGAAATGAAGAGCAAATTCTCTCTTTTTCCACTCACAAAATTTGGCCAACAAAGGGAAACACCAAAGGACTTCTAAGTTTCTTCAAAATTTGATTTTAAGGTAAGTTTTTAAGGTTTTCTAGTAAGTAGACTTTAATTTTAGTATTAATTTTAGGTAGTTATATATTTATTGGAAGATTGGGAATTAGAGTCTTTATATGGAATTGGAAAAAAAATATTAAGTAAGTGATGAGATTAATTGATTAAATGGAAGAATCGAGAGGTAGAAAGATTAATAAGATTGGATTAGGGGTTTCGGTTGGAAAAGAAATGGAGGATAATTTATTAGTTTGAAATTCTAAGGTTTATGTTGTATTTTGAATTGATTGAAGGAGAAATAAAGAATTAAAGAAGGAGAAGAAGGAAAAGCTAAGAGAAGTTAAAGAAATAAGGTTTGGTACTTTACCTTTGAATAATTACTTTTGATTTGGTGCTTTACCATAAAAGAAATTATATTTGCTTACAAACTTTGGTTTATGGAAGTTTTGAAATTGATGTTTAAATATATTGATTGAGTTTAAATTAAATATTTGAGTTATGTTCTTGTTTTCTTATGGCAATTGGGTTGTTAAATTTAATTGAAACCAAATGTTTTGAGAAAATTTGGCAAGTTGATTTAGTAAGTTGTTTGGACTTTAATTAGTTTGATTTGAGTTAAACTTGCAAAAATTGCTAAAAGGAAGTGTTTGAATCTTCACTTTACTATTAAAGAAGCCTTAATATTGATTTGCAAAAGAAAAATAAACTATCCTATGCATTTCAAATGTTTGGGCCGAAATGGTCCCAAAGTGACAGCTTTCTGGATCTTTTTGTGGCAACTGTTTGAGGCAGCAAACGAATGAATTTTTCAACGAAATTTTACATGAAATTAGTCAACATATGAAATAATTTTTCTGTAAAATTTCAGCCAAAAATAAGATCATTTACATGGTCAAATGCATGACTGAAGTGGACTAAAGTTTTGACAAAAACCCATATTTGACTATTCATTTGGTCATGCCATTTTGCATTGCCAATTTTTCGTACCGCGACACTATTCATTTGGTAAATTTGTGATCTTTTGAGGAATGCTTTGAAATGTTTGATATGTTTATTGTGGATGTTAAATATGTGAAAAAGAGTAACGGTTTGACCAAAGAAAGTGGTGCGCGACATAAATGGCAAAGTGCGATGGGAATTAAAATGATTTCTCGAATTATTCTAAAATGAAGTTGAGACTTAAAGTGAATCATTTTAATCTTTATGCTCTACTGGATAGTGGGAGTGGTAGATAAGGGTATGGTGCACTATACTAACGCATGCAGTACTGCTCATTATTGTGATATGATATTTTATTCAGTGGTGAGGCCACTGAAGCCAATGGGGAGGCCCATTGGTTAACCAGGATGGGGAGGCCCATTTCTGTGATCGGATATCGGTGGTGAGGGCCACCTATGTTACAGTGGGGAGGCTCACTGCCTTATCACTATGGTTCCCTATATACCAGTAGAGCCTGAATCAAAGACATATTATTTTTCGTTGAACTATATAATGCCAATGAGTTTGAATTATGATTTTACATTATTGAAAGCATATCACACTGAATGCATCACGATTTCTATTGGTATAAAGTGGGTTGATTGTTGATTTAACTATTTCCTTTGATTTCGAATACTTTCATATACTACTTTTATTTTTATTGGTAAAGTACCCACTGAGCAACAACACTCAGCGAGTTAAGTTTTTCTTGACTCGTAGGTTCGGAGCAGTAATTAAATCTTGGGGAAGCAACGACCAGACCACAGCAAAATCTTAGGGGTAGATCTTTTAGTTCCATTATGAGTTGATAGTTGTGGCATGTATATGAATAAATATAAAAGAGAATCTCTATGTTATAACTGTATGTTACTAGTATGTAATAATCATAAATCTTTACTTTATGTTGTTATATTAGAAGTGTGAACTCTCCGTGCAGATTTGTAGTTGAGGGTATAAGGTGGATTCATTGGGAGTGCATTAAATTTGATGGTATTCACATTGGTCTGTGTAAAATGTTTTCAAAAATCAGAAAAACAAGTTTTGTCGACACTTGGGATCCAAATTTCTAGGCGAAACTATGGCAAAATTTCTGTAAAAATCAGAACTAAAATTTGACTAAGTAAATTGGTAGCAACAATTAGGATAGTGTGGCACCTCTACTCAGCTTACACATGTAGGTTGGGAAGGGGTGTTACAGACATGGACCAAAGCCATGTCGACCTGGGCATCCAAGTCGACATGGCCTTTGGCTCATGTCGACCTTGGGCATCCAGGTCGACACGAGCCAAGGCTCATATCACCTTGGCCCTCCTAACTTGAACTAGTTTCACATTTTTCAATTTTTTGGACCGGATCGTCTAAAAAAGACTTGGTTTAGGATTTTGTAGTTGAGTTTGTAACTTTTAAAATCAGACCGACTTATTAGAAGTTGTAAATCGAATTGAATTTATTTTGGTATCCTTTAATCATGACCGTATCAAATTGGGGATGGGTATTTGGATTTGATTTGGGTACTTGGACCCGAGATTGAACTTGATTTGGGTACTTGGACTCGAGACTGGATTGAATTTGATTTGGGTACTTGGACCAGAGACTGGATTGGATTTGGGTACTTGGACTCGAGATTGGATACTTACATCCATGACTAAATTGGGTACTTGGACCTGAGACTGAATTGAATTTGGGTACTTAGACCCGAGATTGGGTACTTGGACCCAAAACTGGATTGGATTTGGGTACTTAGACCCATGACTAGGTACTTGGACCTGAGACTGAATTGAATTTGGTTGCTTGGACCCGAGACTGGATACTTGGACACATGACTAAATTGAATTTGGGTGCTTAGACCCGAGACTGGATACTTGGACCCATGACTAAATTGGGTACTTGGACCTAAGACTGAATTGAATTTGGGTACTTGGACCCGAGATTGGGTACTTGGACCTGAATTAAATTCGGTACTTAGACCTGAGACTGGGTACTTGGACCCGAGACTAAATTGAATTTGGATACTTGGACTCGAATTGAATTGGATTTGGGTGCTTGGAACCGAGACTGGATAATTTGGGTTCTGAAAGTTCTGGACTTAAGAATAATTTGGGTTCTGGACCCGAGCTAAGTTCCGGACTTAAGAGAGAATTTAGGTTCTGGACCTAAGCTAAGTTCTGGACTTAATGGTAATTTGGGTTCTGGACCCAAGCTAAGTTTTGGACTTAAGGGTAATCTAGATTCTAGACCCGAGCTAAGTTCTGGACTTAAGAGGAAATTTAGGTTCTGGACCTAAGTTAAGTTCTTGACTTAAGAGAAATTCAGGTTCTGGACCAAAATATTTGAAAGTGAGTTTGAAAATATTTCATATACGTATAAACTCAAAAACTAAAATGGAGAATCTTTGCCCCCTGTGTAGGCTCAAACCAATAATTTTTCTAATGCAGGCTCTAATTGATGTTTGTATTTTGTCTTGTTCTTTGCATAAGCATGCATCTCTTCTTTCTTTTGCAAAATGACTAGAGCTTCCTCAAGCAATGGTTCTTCCATGCCCCCCTGATTCAATATCTTCTTCATCTTTGCTTCATAGAGTGTTTGTTGTTCACTTTAACAAAGAACAGACAATACAATACAAGAAAATGCCATGTGATATGCTCATGTATGCATGATATGCATGAGTAATACTTACAGTGGTTCCATCGCCCGAGGTGACCAGCAGAAGTATTCTCATTGACTCCTTCCAGATGCCCATTCAAGTTTTGCATTGGAATGACAAAAAGCTTTGAATTTATGGCTTTTATCTTCGAGATATTGAAAACATGAATAATGCAGGCCCCAAGCAGCAGAAATACATCCATTTCAAATTATGATTCAGTATGTCAATTGGTAGCTTCATGACCTTGCTAGTAACCATTTTCTTTGTCCAATGTGTCCTTCGAGGTTTGATAGTTCAACATACTCCCCTTAACTTGAAGGCTTTGTGTATATATATATATATATGAATTTTCAATTTTGAATTTTGATTTTGAAATCAAATGTTGGCTTTGCCAAATTAATGTCAATTTACCTCAGGACTTGATTTTTCAAATTAACATATCTATAATATGACAACCCTAGTTACCATACTAAACTCTAGAATCATTTCTATTTAAGCAAGAATTGTTGCACTTCAAATAGGCACATACACATTACTTGGCCAAAAGTCTCATTTGAGTTTGAATATTGTCTATCTCATATACATGCTTATCCAAACTATCTCCATTAATAGACTCTACCTACCAAGAGAGATCAACATGTCTTTGATAGGCTTGAAATGGGGTCTATAAGGGATATGGCTTAAATGAAAGCCATTTTGAGATTGGAGCTGGTGTGACACAAAGGACAAATCTTCACACTTCAAACTGCTTGTTGGAACTTTAGATAGTTGGGAGCAATCTTGCTAGACTCCAAATTCCTTTTATCTTCTTGGCATTAATCTGGATATTGATTAGGATAGTCTTTGCCCTTGCAAAAACTTTGGTACCCAAATTCGTTTCTTTTCTTCTTCTTCCTTTTCTCTCTTTTTATTTTTCTTACTCTTCCCTTTCTTTGAGCATTTTACCATTTTGTCCTTCTTCCTTGTAGGACTGTCAAGTATAAGACTTTCAAAAACTGGGTAACCTTTCTCCTTTTTCTTCGATTTGATTGAATCTCTAGTTGGGTTGGACAAATTCAAGTCAAATTATCCTTATAAACTAAATGGAAGCCTTTTGCTATCTTAGGTAAAAGAGAACTCAGTTGGATTTCTGAACCATTTTGGGTTTTATCTTCTTCTTTTTTTCTTTTTTTTTCTCTTTTCTTTTCTTTTTTTCTTCTGTTCTTCTGTTCTTTTTTTTTTGTTCCAACTCAAAAAGAGTTGTCTTATTTGTACCAACTTGGGTTTCCAATAATGGATGAGTAGAGTGACATAAATCTTCTTTAACAGGGATAAATCATTTGTTTCTTTGATGTCATCTTGATAGATTGGAGATATTAGGAGAACTTTAACTACCCTTATGGTCTTGATAATATCAACTATCCTTACAGTTTTGGCTATGCATTCCATTCTTTGATCTTCTTGCCTCTTCACCTTAGTGATCATAAGACCTGTCAAAAGTATCACAACAACTCATGGTAGGTTATTGGGATTATATGCCAATGAGAAGAAAGCTAAAATTTTATGAAGGCTCAAAGGGACAACTAGGGATTGATATTTAATTGGGTGGATACTAGTTGTTGGCTAACCAAATAATGCCTAAATCATCTCTCCCTTAAATAAGCAGAATTCAATTTTGACTCAAATATTTGTCAAAGCATGTTCTAAGACTGACTAGGACCTAGACAAAGGTAATTATGTAGAAGCCCTTTCTATGTAAGCATACACAACTCAATGCTATAGAGCAATTTTCTCACCTAGTAAAGTCATTCAAGTCATGATGCCTAAATACATTAATTTATGAACATCAAGCTAGATTCCTCATTGGTTGAGCACCAAAATGAACAAAGACCAATAAAAATTTTGATGAAAGTAATTTATTCAAATAAATTTAAATTTGAAAAATACGATTGTTCCAATTAAATATTAAAGAAAGAAAAATTGAAAAGCAACATTCAAGCTAAGGAAAGTTTGTTGAGTTAAGCTTCTTTTCTTTTCACATCTTCAATATTTCCATCTTGAAAGGATGATAAAACAAAATCTTCTTCCAATCCTTTTCCTACCATGAAGGTTGCTGGTGGTGGCACTCTTCCAAATTTAGGCAAATGATTGTTCTTGGTATTGGGCTTGTCTGGCTCAAGTAGCTTACCAATGTCGATTAGATTCTGGATCTCATGCCACGACTTCATACAATTGTCCATTTCGTGTCCAGGCCTTTGATGGAATTGGCAAAATGCATTAGTATCAAAGTTAGGTGGAAGAGGATTAGACAAAGGGTGGGGAGTCAAGGGTTGTAACAATCCTTTTTTGTAGCTTATTGAGAACCTAAGATAGTGGCTTTCCTAATTTTGAAAACTGCATCATTCCTCCTTGACTAGTGGCATTAACATCAGCTTCCTTTTGTGTACTTTGATTGCTAGGCTGATAATTTCCTTTCTCATTCCTTCATGCCGAAAAGCAATTCTTCTCCCTTTCCCACTCTTCAATTTGTAGACCAGCTTGGAGAAGATCTTTGAAATCCCTTATAAGGGTGTGAGACATCCTTTGACGGAGATTGGGTAGGACGCCTCTCACGTTCATCCTTATTTGATCATACTCATTAGGCCTCTTCTTGAGCAGTGCAGCCTTATTTCTCCATCTTTTCACATAGTCCACAAAATTCTCATTTGGTTTTTGCCTAATGGTTTCTGTTTTATTAGTTTTTGTCATAGAATTGTGTCTTATTTATTATGATAATTATTGTTTTCTTTAGGTATTTTGTTATTTTTAATATGTTTATTTAGTGTTTTCATTAATTTTGGTAGTTTTAGTTTATTTCAGTGTTTATGTCGTTTTTGTCCTAATTTTTAGTGTGTGTTTATGTTTTGTTGGTTAATGTTCATTTAATTCTTGTTTAAAGTTTGTTTCAAGTTTTGTTTTAGGTTAAAAAGCCAAGGAACCAAGAAGAAGGAAAAATTGGACAGTAGCTGACACATGCAGAGGACACGGCCAAGCTTGTGGTCGTGTCCCATACCAAGCTAAAGAGGAAGACCAAGACACAGAAGGTGACACAAGCAAGGGACACGGCCAAGCTTGTGGCAGTGTCCCTCCAAAAAAGCTCAAACACGGCCAAGTTGTGTTAGCTTGGCCGTGTCTCACTCAAGTCCAAAGCAAAAGAAAGATGAAAATGAAGCAGTAGAAGACACCTTCAGGGGACATGGCCAAGCTTGTGGCCGTGTCCCTCCAAAGACCTCAGACACGGGAAAGTTCATTTGAGCCTGGCCGTGTCACTCATGGATTAATGAAGTCGTTAAAATTAGGGTTTTTAAAAGGGGGTGGAGAGTTTGAGTTTTGGTTTTAGTCGTCAAAGAACATTAGGGTTTTCATATCTTGTTTTCTTTGATCTTTTGATTACACTTTGATTAAACTAGCTTAGATTAGATTTGTTCTAGCCATTGATACATTCTTCGAGCAAGTTCTGAACAAGAGATTCTTCAAGAGCTAAGAAGTTTGTAATTTGGTTTTGTTCTCGAACTTTATCTCTTTAATTTCATTGGAATTTTATTTAAGAATATTATCATGTCTAAATTGATTTCTTTGAATTTTAATGAGATGAGTATGTTTGATAGCATTATGAACTAATTTGATCTAGTCTAGGGTTTGTATGGATCTACTATGATTGTATGAATTGGTTATTGCTCTTAACTAATTATTTCTTTAGCCTTGATTGAATGAAATATTGTTAATATATAATTGATTGGCCACCAATTATGTTTTTTAAGGTATTAGATGAAGGATTGAGAGATGAAGTCTAATACTGGAATAATTCAATTAGGGACTTAGGTGAATTAGAGATATAACCTAGGAAAAGATTATTTCAATTATAACAAGATTATTTGAGAAAGGTTTGAATGCGAGAGCTTATTTCCTTGATTCGATTAATTAAGTTGCTTGAGATTTAATCTTTGAAATTAAATTAGTTAAGAGGAATAACTGTTCATACATATAAGTAGCAGAGAAGTGCAAACCCTAGACCATTCTATTAAGTGAATTAATACATCAGTCCAGTTTACTTTTATTTGTTTTAAACTTCAATCGAACTTCTTCATTAGTTGTTAGTGATTTAAATTTATTCATTACTTGTTATCTATAATCTGATAATCAATTAGCTATTCTAGCTTCCTTGAGAGATGACCTTGGGGCGATCACCTTTGCTATAGCTACCTCGTATACTTGCGAGTGACGCTTTATGGTAGAGTTAATTAGAGCACAAAAAGTTTTTGGCGCCGTTGCCGGGGAGGCTAATTGGCGTAATTGTTTATTAGGCAAAAATACTTTAGATTATTTTTCATTATTTACTTTTGATTTTATTTTGTCTTTTGCTTTTAATAATTTCTTTTTCTAGAAATTTTGTTTATGCAAGGCAGGAGATCACTTGGAGGAGAGTTATACCCAGTCATTCCAGAAATTCAGAGAGTGAAAAGGAACAAGGAAGAGTTTGAACTGTACACTGGATTTGATACTACAGAGGAGGACACTTCTGATTTTGAGTCAGAATCTGCACAATCCACCAACATGGGAGAAGAAAGGCAAAGAACTATGCGGGACTTTGTTAGACCTGTCATTGGAACTTCCACCTCTTGCATAAGATTGACAGATGCAGCAAGAAATTATGAGTTAAAGAACATTCATTACAACATGCTGCCATCATTCTATGCAGTTCCAAATGAAGATCCTTTGAACTTTATTCGGGATTTTTATTCTACCCTCAACACTTTTCCATTGGGAGGACTAACAGAAGATCAGTTGAGGATGAGATGTTTCCCGTATAAATTGAAGGATAGAGCTAAGAGCTAGTTAATGATGTTGCCCAAAAATTCTTTGACAACTTGGGAGCAAGTTTATAACAAATTTATGGGCAAGTTTTACTCACATCAAAAGACAGCTGAATTGAAAGGGAAGATTGCTACATTCTCTCAATTTGAAGGAGAGCCATTTCATGAGGCTTGGGACAGATTTAAGATGTTATTGATCCAGTATCCACATCATCACTACCCACTTCAACTTCTTAATCAGTTTTTCTATGATGGTCTAACCAGCAATTTCAGAATACATTTGATAATGCAGCTGGGGGAGCCATGGGAGAAAAGACAGCAGCTGAAACTTAAGATATCTTTGAGATGTTGGGAGCTAATTCTCAACAGAAAAGTGTAAGGGGAAGAAGTAAAGGGGTGAATCAATTGGAAGCCAATAGTGAGATGGTCAATCAGATAGCTGAATTGACAAGGCAAGTGCAGATGCTAAATATGAAAAACAACACTTCTTCATCCACTCAAGAAATTTGTGGAATTTGTGGAACTTTCGGGCATGGAGAAAATATTTGCCCCTCCGCATATGAGACTTATGGGAATGAAGCTGAGCAAGTCAATGCTATGGGGGGATTTCAACCAAGGGCCCGGAATGATCCTTATTCCAATACTTACAATCCTGGTTGGCGGAGTCATCCAAATTTTTCCTGGGCAACAAATAATTCTCAACAGCCTTTCCATTTGCTCCAGAGACAGAACCAACAGCAGGGTCAATCCTCAAATCAAGGGCAGCCTAAGAGAGAGAGTTTGGATGAAAGTTTGCAGGCTTTTATCCAAGTCAGTGCTAAAAATCAAGAGATGAACAACAAGAGGCTGGATTCCTTAGAAGCATCTTTTAAGAAAGTGGAGACTCAAGTGGGACAACTTGCACAACAGATGCAGATTCAACAAAAGGGGAAATTCCCAAGTCAACCTGAGCAGGCACAATCAGTGACTGTTCTTAGAAGTGGCAAGGTAATTAACAATAATGTTGAAAATAATTCTGTGGATGCAGGTGAGCAAGAGAATAAAAAGGAAGGAGAGCCAGAGAACAAAGGTGCTGGAGAAAGATCAATGGAGAAGTCCCCTACAGCAGATTTACACAAGGCAAGCAATCCATATCGGCCACCTATACCATTCCCCAGCAGGTTGAAGAATGATAAACAAGATAAGCAATTTTCAGATATCTTCAACATGTTGTCTAAGGTAAGTATTAACTTACCCTTACTTGAAGCAATAAAGAAGATGCCGGCTTATGCTAAATTCTTCAAAGAACTGAATACCAAGAAAAAGAGGTATGAGCCGAATGAAAAGGTGATAGTGTCAGAGGTAGCTAGTGCTATCTTGCAGCATAAACTACCTCCCAAGCTAAAGGATCCTGGTAGTTTCATCATTCAAATTACTATGGGGAATGGAAAGGGTACTGATGGCATGTGTGACTTAGGAGCCAGTGTGAATTTAATGCCTTATTCTGTGTACCTTGAATTAGAACTAGGGGAACTTAAATCAATGGTGTTGCAATTAGCTGATAGATCTCTTAGATTCCCGAAAGGGGTTATAGAAGATGTGTTAGTTAAGGTTGGAGGGTTAATAGTACCTGTGGATTTTATAGTTCTTGACATGGAAGGGAGTAACCCTGCAACATCAGCACACACTATTCTGCTGGGTAGGCCTTTTATGGCGACTACCAACACTTTGATAGATGTTAAAAATGGTAAATTATCAATGACTGTCTTGGGACAAACTGTTGAATTTTCTATTTTTAACACTTCTCCTATTCCTACAACTGCTTTGTATGAGGATTGTTCTTTAATTGATTGTGTTGATGCAGTTGTTTCAGATGTTTTCTTGCAGACAGGTTCCTCAGATAAATTGGAGCTGGCGTTGACTTTAGATGGTGGTTTAGAAATTTTTTATTCAGAAATAGCCAGTTGCCTTGAGATATTAGAGAGTGCTGAAATAGAGGAACTTAAGGAGGACCCAGCTTGTGAGCTTCCCTCCATTCAAAAAGAAGAGAAGAACCCTTCACTTGAGTTAGAGCTGAAAGAGTTACCTAAGAATCTGAAATATGTGTTTTCAGGAGATCACAATACCTTACCTGTGATAATATCTAGTGAACTTAGTGAAGAGGAGGAGATGAGGTTGGTGATTGAGCTTAAAAGATTGAAGAGAGCAATAGGATGGGGATTGAGTGACATAAAAGGTATTAGCCCTTCAATGTGCATGCATAGAATCACCTTAGAAGAGGGAGCTAAACCTGTGAGGGAGACCCAAAGGCACCTTAACCCAAATATGAGTGAAGTGGTTAAGAAGGAAGTACTCAAGTTGCATGATGAAGGAGTGATTTATCCAATTGCTAATAGTGAGTGGGTGAGCCCAGTACATGTAGTGCCTAAGAAATCGGGAATCACTGTAGTGAAAAATGAAAATAATGAATTGGTTCCTACTAGGACTACTACTGGGTGGAGAATGTGTATTGATTATAGGAAGTTGAACAATGCTACAAAGAAAGATCATTTCCCTCTTCCTTTTATTGATCAGATGTTAGATAAACTTTCTGGACACTCACATTATTGTTTTTTGGATGGCCTTTCAGGTTATTATCAGGTGCCAATATCTCTAGAGGATCAATCCAAGACTACCTTTACTTGCCCTTTTGGGACTTATGCATTTCGACGTATGCCCTTTGGCTTGTGCAATGCACCTGCAACTTTTCAGAGATGCATGATGTCTATCTTCTCAGACATGATAGATGATTTTATTGAGTTATTTATGGATGACTTTTCTGTTTTTGGTAGTTCCTTTGATAATTGCCTCAATAAACTTGTTCTTGTGCTTGAGAGATGCATTGAATGTAACCTCACTTTGAGTTGGGAAAAGAGTCATTTTATGGTTACTCAGGGCATTGTATTAGGTCATGTGGTGTCAAGTAAAGGGATTGAGGTGGATAAGGCTAAAGTTGAATTAATTGCTAAATTAACCCCACCTACCTCAGTTAAGGGAATAAGAAGTTTTTTAGGGCATGTAGGTTTTTACCGGAGGTTTAGTAAGGATTTTTCCAAAATAAGCCAACCATTGTGCCATTTGTTGGGGAAAGATGTTCCATTTGAATTTACAGCACAATGCATGCAAGCTTTTAATTCCCTTAAGGAAAAACTGACTAGTGCACCAGTGATTGTAGCTCCTGTTTGGTCTTTACCTTTTGAAATCATGTGTGATGCCTCTAATCATGCAGTAGGAGCTGTTCTTGGGCAAAGGGTTGATAAATTCTTGAGAGTAATATATTATGCTAGCTTGACCCTGAATAGTGCACAAATGAATTACACAACAACTGAGAAGGAAATGTTAGCTGTTGTTTTTGCTTTAGATAAGTTTAGAGCATATTTAATTAGGTCAAAAATTATTGTGCATTCTGATCATGCAGCTCTAAAATATCTTTTAACAAAACAACATGCTAAACCTCGCTTAATTAGATGGGTGTTGTTATTGCAAGAATTTGATTTCCAAATCAAAGACACTAAGGGGAGTGAAAATGTTGTTGCTGATCATTTATCTAGATTACCCTTCTTTAGTGAAAATCTTGCATCTGATAGCATTCATAAAAATTTAGAAGCATTTCCTGATGAACAGCTGTTTGTGGTAATTAATGCACCTTGGTTTGCAGATTGCTAACTATCTTGCCTGTGGTATTTTGCGTTCTAACATGTCATTTCAGGAAAAGAAAAGGTTTTTACACTTGAGTAAATTTTATTTTTGGGATGAACCTTACTTATTCCGGATTTGCAAAGATGAGATAGTTCGCAGGTGTGTATCTGAGGAAGAACAACTGAGTGTTCTTCAATTTTGTCTTGACCTTCACTGTGCTGGTCATTTTGGAGGAAGAAAGACTGCAGAAAAGGTGCTCCAAAGTGGTTTTTACTGGCCTACTCTATTTAACGATGCTCAAGATTATTGTAAGCACTGTGACCGCTGTCAGAGAGTAGGTAACATTGGGAGGAGGAATGAAATGCCCCTTCAATCATATATTGTTGTTGAACTGTTTGATGTGTGGGGAATAGACTTTATGGGTCCTTTTCCCAAATCTTTTGGTTATGAATTTATTTTAGTTGCTGTTGATTATGTTTCCAAATGGGTGGAAGCAATCCCCACCCGTACTAATGATGCTAATGTGGTTGTTAAATTTGTGAAGGAAAATATTCTTAATAGATTTGGCACACCAAGGGTGATAGTCAGTGATGGGGGAAGCCATTTTTGCAATAAACTTTTTGAGAAGTTAATGCACAAATCTGGTGTGAAGCACAAGGTGGCAACCCCATACCATCCACAGACTTCTGGGCAAGTTGAAACATCAAACAAGCAACTAAAAGGAATTCTGGAGAAAACAATCAACACATCAAGGAAGGATTGGGCGAGTAGATTGAATGATGCACTATGGGCATATCGGACAGCTTTTAAGACTCCTCTGGGTATGAGTCCATACCGATTGGTTTTTGGTAAGGTGTGTCATCTACCAGTGGAGTTGGAGCACAAAGCATATTGGGCAATCGAGACTCTGAATTTGGACTTGGACAAGGCGAAGAGAGAACGATTTCTGCAAATTTCAGAGTTAGATGAGCTGAGGAATGAGGCATATGAGAGCTCGAGAATTTATAAGGATCACACTAAAGCACTTCATGATAAAATTATAGTGCGAAAGACTTTGAGTCCAGGTATGAAAGTTTTACTTTTTAACTCTCATCTCCGTTTGTTTCCAGGTAAACTCAAGTCTCGATGGAGTGGTCCTTTCGAGATAACTCAAGTATATCCTTCTGGTGCCATTGAATTGCTTAACTCTCGAACAAATAAGACTTTTAAAGTAAATGGACAGAGAGTTAAGCCATATAATGAAGGATTTCAAGAAGTGAGGATCATTGACAGCACTTTGATCCACGATCCCTAGTCTTGCAGTGATGTCCAGCTATATGACATTAAAGAAGCGCTAAATGGGAGGCACCCCATCGGTTTGCATTTCTTTTTCATAGTTGTAATTTTAAATTTAGCTATTTTGATTTTATGTTTGGTTTAAATAAATGGAATGAGTGCTTTGATCGGTTTTTATTTTTCTAATGTGTTTCAGGGTTGTTCGAAGAAAAGATTTGCAATTTCTTTAAGACTTGGTGATCTATAAAAAAAATATATATAAAAAAGTTTAAATAGGGCAGTAGGTGACACGGCCAAGGAGCTTGGCAGTGTCCTTGGCCGTGTCACATGGGACACAGTCAAGCTTCACCAAAATTGCCTTCTTTTTGTTTTTTTGCAACCTAACTACACAGTAGATGACACGGCCAAGGAGCTTGGCCGTGTCACATGGGACACGGCCAAGCTTCACCAAAAAGTCTTTGTTTTTATTTTTTGTAACTTTTCTTCATAGAGACAAACACACCCATGGGACACGGCCAAGTCACTGGTAGTGTCCCTCAAAACACACTAGACACGGCCGTGTCAACCCAGACTTGGTCGTGTCTCTTCACTTTTACACTTTAGAAACACGATTTTTGCACTGTTTGCTCATTCCAATCCCTAGATCTATTTTGTTTTCTCTCTCGCTCTCTCTACTTCTCTCTCTCCCAAAACTCCATTGTTGTGTTTCAAAGCTTCAAAACCTCTATTAAACCTCAATTTTCTTCACCAAAACTAAAATTAATCCATTAAATCTTCTTCTTCTCTCACAAAAGATCAATTTAATCGGTTTAAACTTCAAAATTTTCAGATTTTTCAAGATGCCAAGAACGAAGATGGTTTCACACCGCAAGAAGAAGAGACCTACAACTGAAGGTGCATCTTCATCTTCATCGGTTTCATCTTTAAAGAGAGCAAATCTTTTGGCTCGGGGTTTCTTCCCGACGAGGTATGTCAATGATGAGTCCCTTGATGCTCTTAATATTAGGAATAATTTTTATCATTATGTTCAAATCCTGGGGTGGGAGAACCTAGTCTCCTTACGACCTTTGCAATTTCAAGAGCTTACTTTGGAGTTCTTAATATCTCTTAATGTTGAAAGAGATGCGCAGAAAATTTGATCTAGGTTAAGTTTTAAGTTATTTGGAAAATCAATTGTGATTAGTATTGAACAATTAAATGGTATATTTGGTTTCCATCAACATGGTGAAAGGTCGGTACCTAAGGAATTTAAACAACAATTTGCTTGGGGAGCTTTGGGCTCGGGGACTTATGTGGCCAAATCGGCCAAAGCAACTAAATTGAGCAATCCTGCTTTGAGGTATTTGCATCGTTTTATGTCTTGAGGATTCTTTGCTAGGAAGGAAAGCCCGGGTGTGGTGAAACTGGGTGAATTATTTTTCTTAGATTGTGTGGTTAATGCAGTGCCTATTAGTTCCGGCTATTGGTTAGCCGATATTTTTGATAGTGTGGCAAATAAGAAGAAGGGGGCTATCTGTATTGGAGGATTGGTTACCTCATTGGCCATAGCCCTTTTTGATGATTTTGACCTGAGTACCTATCGCATGACTAGAATTACGGGTAATGATTCCTTGGATTTGGCTACACTAGAGAAGATGCATATGGTGGTGCATAGGAGAGGGGCTTATATGATGGCTTCAGCTGAGCCAGAAGCACCGGGGGACAGTCAGAAGAGACCTCGAGTCCAAGAGGAGTCCGATTCGGATTCTCTTGGTTTAGATGAAGATGCTTCTGTCTCGGATAATTAAGAAATACTTAATAGGATTGGGGCATTGGAGGGCAAGGTAGACCGTAACCATGCTGCGGTCTTGCAATAGTTGGAACAGATTAATAGCAACCTTGCAAAGATTTTGAGTCTTCATCCCTCGGCTGCATCATCTTCACATCCTCCTTCACCGTAGATTTTGAGTTCCTTGCTTTATTGTGTTTAGTGTATTTTTGTTATTATTTTTTGTTTTTAATGTTAACATTTTATATTTTGGATATTTTATTTTATATATTGTATTTTGTTTTTGAACATTTGTGTTTGTGATGAAAAGTTAGGGTTTTTCCTCACCAGAGACCGATGGAAAACAGGTTGAACCTTAACCCTTTTTCTTTATTATTCTTGTTTTCTATTGAGGACAATGTAAATTCTAAAGTGTGGGGTAATCTTTTAGCTTTTCTTTTATTTTTGTTTTGTTTGTCTTGGTGTGTTTTATTGTGCGTTGTGCATGGTATAATTGTTGAAAACTTATTGACTTTTCTGTGATTCTGGTATTATAGTTGAGACTTTAGTATCAGCATAGAAATTAGCATTTGAATTCATTCAGGGTTAATTTTCACATTCTGCAATTCATAACATATAAATCTTTGAGAACCCACCTTTGTGAGTTTTGAGCCTCATGGATTGAATGTTATTGTCAATTGATTTTCTTTTCTTAAGTGTGCACCTTCATGATTTTGCATCTCTAAAGCTTGTTTTTCCATACTAATTGAACTCACATTATGATTTAATCTCAAGTTTTAAAATGATGAAGGCAAATTAGGTTAGCCCTTTAGCTTAAAAAGACCTCCCTTAATATTGAATTCCTTAGTGAGCCAAGTTGAGCCTTTGACCTTTTATTGATTAATCAACACAATTCTCAACTTAACATGTTCTTACTATCATCATACCTGCATTAAGGAATGGAGTTTTATGATATGATAATAGGGTGGTTTAATTCAAAAGTGTGGGGTAAGCAAGTAAAAAAAAATGTTATTGCTATTTGGGGTTGAAATGCATACTGTGCATATTGTATTTGTCTAAGAGTTGATTATTCTTTTCCTCTAAATTTTAAGCTAGATGTTCCATGCAAGTTTATATTTTGTATATATATATATATATTAAAAAAATGATGATAAAAATAAAAGAAAAAGAAAAAGAGAAAATAAAAAAAAAGATATATATATATATACAAAATTCATATAATTTCTAGCATTAGAGGAATGTTGACTTATGTATTTTTCTTGAAGTATGCAAGTATGTGAAAGTATCAAGGGATTGGTGAGTATGCCATTTGAGGGAGTTATGAGTTTCTTAGCAAGAGTATTGTCTAATTTAGATACTCCATTTCTTGATGCTCCAGCTTAAATGTCTTTTCTCACACCTTCACCTTAGCCCCATTACATCCAAATGGAAGACCTTCGGATTATTTCTTGAGAAAATCAGTGAGAGAGATTGGATTATTAAGCAAGTTTATGGTAGTATGCAGTCATGAGTGGTTTGAGTGAATTAACCTTTGAAATCGAGTGAAACACTTAGATGAGAGATAAGATTTGTATGACTGGATTAATGAATGAGTTAAGAAAATCCTTGATTGAAGTAAATTGCAATTATTTATGGCTGAGTCTTAAAGGATTTCATCTTATATACTGGAATTATAGTTCAGGTTGTTTGAGTTTTTAATTTATGCCATGTGAATTTGCTTGAGGACAAGCAAAGTTTTAAGTACGGGGTAGTTGTTTTATTAGTTTTTGTCATAGAATTATGTCTTATTTATTATGATAATTATTGTTTTCTTTAGGTATTTTGTTAGTTTTAATATGTTTATTTAGTGTTTTCATTAATTTTGGTAGTTTTAGTTTATTTCAGTGTTTATGCCATTTTTGTCCTAATTTTTAGTGTGTGTTTATGTTTTGTTAGTTAATGTTCATTTAATTCTTGTTTAAAGTTTGTTTCAAGTTTTGTTTTAGGTTAAAAAGCCAAGGAACCAAGAAGAAGGAAAAATTGGATAGTAGCTGACACATGCAGAGGACACGGCCAAGCTTGTGGTCGTGTCCCATACCAAGCTAAAGAGGAAGACCAAGACACAGAAGGTGACACAAGCAAGGGACACGGCCAAGCTTGTGGCAGTGTCCCTCCAAAAAAGCTCAAACATGGCCAAGTTGTGTTTGCTTGGCCGTGTCTCACTCAAGTCCAAAGCAAAAGAAAGATGAAAATCAAGTAGTACAAGACACCTTCAGGGGACACGGCCAAGCTTGTGACCGTGTCCCTCCAAAGACCTCAGACACGGCCAAGTTCCTTTAAGCCTGGCCGTGTCACTCATGGATTAATGAAGACGCAGATTTTTGGTTTCGTATAAATATTAAAATTAGGGTTTTTAAAAGGGGGTGGAGAGTTTGATTTTTGGTTTTAGCCGTCAAAGAACATTAGGGTTTTCATATCTTATTTTCTTTGATCTTTTGATTCCACTTTGATTAAACTAGCTTAGATTAGATTTGTTCTAGCCATTGATACATTCTTCGAGCAAGTTCTGAACAAGAGATTCTTCAAGAACTAAGAAGTTTGTAATTTGGTTTTGTTCTCGAACTTTATCTCTTTAATTTCATTGGAATTGTATTTAAGAATATTATCATGTCTAAATTGATTTCTTTGAATTTTAATGAGATGAGTATGTTTGATAGCATTATGAACTAATTTGATCTAGTCTAGGGTTTGTATGGATCTGCTATGATTGTATGAATTGGTTATTGATCTTAACTAATTATTTCTTTAGCCTTGATTGAATGAAATATTGTTAATATATAATTGATTGGCCACCAATTATGTGTTTTAAGGTATTAGATGAAGGATTGAGAGATGAAGTCTAATGCTGGAACAATTCAATTAGGGACTTAGGTGAATTAGAGATATAACCTAGGAAAAGATTATTTCAATTATAACAAGATTATTTGAGAAAGGTTTGAATGCGAGAGCTTATTTCCTTGATTCGATTAATTAAGTTGCTTGAGATTTAATCTTTGAAATTAAATTAGTTAAGAGGAATAACCGTTCATACATATAAGTAGTAGAGAAGTGCAAACCCTAGACCATTCTATTAAGTGATTTAATACATTAGTCCAGTTTACTTTTATTTGTTTTAAACTTCAATCGAACTTCTTCATTAGTTGTTAGTGATTTAAATTTATTCATTACTTGTTATCTATAATCTGATAATCAATTAGCTATTCTAGCTTCCTTGAGAGACGACCTTGGGACGATCACCTTTGCTACAGCTACCTCATATACTTGCGAGTGACGCTTTGTGGTAGAGTTAATTAGAGCGCAACAGTTTCCACCTCCATCAAGGTTACTTCTAACTCGACATTATACCCATATTGCTGAATGAAAGCCTTATACAACATGTCCCAATCTTTTTGAGTACTTTCCTCTAAGGTGTTGAACCAATTTTGGACAATAGGGTCCAATGAGAGCATGAAATATCTTAGAGTTTAGGCCTTAGTAGCTCTAGCAGACTGCATAGCAGTGATGTACTGCTTTACATGGAGATGGGGGTTTTCAGTACCATTGTACCCAGTGAAGGAAGGCATCTTGACCTTATAAGAGACCTTCTCATCTTGTTCAAACAGTTTGTCGATCTCGAACATCTCTTCGGTTTTCAGTTTCTTCTCAAATTTCTTTTCTAAATCAGCAATCATCTTCTCAACATCAGATGTCTCGGTCTTTTCAACAGTTGTCTTCTCAACAACCTTTGGCTCCTTTTTATCTTGAGGATCTTGGAAGTATTGAGCCCAATCATCATCATCAATGATCACCTTATCATTATCAAAATTCACTTCACCAACTTTAGCCTTCCCCTTGTCTTTCTTGGTGCTAGCAGACGCTTCAGCATTATTTCCTAAAATTGCAGCTAATTGGTTCTTCATGGTCTCAGCTAGGGCCTCTTTTATTTCTTCCATCTTGGCATTTATGGCGTCATCCACCATTCTTTGAATTTGTTCAGGCTCCATTTCTTTTGGTGAGCAAGTGATTGAGTCGTTGCTAGATTCTTCATCTCCGGCATAGGTCGGATTGTCGTAAGCTTTTGAACTATTGTAATCCAGGGCTGTGAGCCAGAGAGGATCAATGATATGAGATGTGATGTATGTATGCATGTATGCATGTACACACAAATAATAAACAAACAAGGATAAATAGGATGTTCCTTCCCACCTTATAACTTCCACACACGGATAGTGAGTCTCTTTTCCTAGGTATATGGTTAACAAAATACCAACATGGGGTATCTTGTTTTTTAATATTTCCCTCGAACATTTCAACCAATAGTTATATTTCAAAAATGGAAATCAGTTCATGATGATTTCCATTAATTAGGTTTTAATCCATTCAACCAACTAAAGTAGCTTTTATGCTATATTGGATTAAAACTAAATTAAAAGGTTTATTATAAATAGATTTCTCATTTGAAATGGTAACTAATGATTCATGCCAAAAACAAGCTCATGATTAATAATTCTTAGTATAAACTAGGCTCGCAATTAATTTTTGGTATTTTCATAATTGACCTAAATAATTTGTAAGCTCTTTTAAAGGATGAAAATAATTTTGTTTCTAAGCCCATTGTAAAAAGATTTTAGAAAAACTGGATTTTGGGCTAAGTATTTGGGTCATGAGAAAAAGAATTTGTTTATGGAAAAGTTTTTTATCCAAAGACCATTTTAAAAAATTTTGAAAATTGCTTTGGCCTTTTGGACTTTAAAGAAAAAATTTTATTTTGAGCTTATAATATACGTAGGTCATATTAGAAAAAGAACAACCAAATAAGCCATGATTTAAGCCAAGATAAATTAACCATGGTCAAACAATAAGCATGTGGGGTAAAATCCTAAGGAAAGTAACTAGGACAATTACATGAGCTTTAGTCTTTGGGTTGAAAGGCTTAGGTTTCCATAGCAAGTATATACCAAAAGGTATAAGGCTATGAGTGGTTATGTCATACTCGATCTCCATACCTTGAGTGAAAGTATGGTATCCCTTATATAACACAACACGGGTAATACGGGAATCCTAACTCAAGCACACGATGCAATCTAATATGATGTAATGGATAATATCATGATAAGAAAGAATAGGATAATATAAAAACCAACAGAATCAACTTCTCTTGTCTCTAGTGGAGTCGCCACTGTGAGCAGGGATTTTTGCCCCCCACTGGTTCTTGCGACTTCGGTACTATTTAGGCTCAAGGCCTTAGAGAACACGGGCCTAAGCCCTGAGAAAATAGAGTCGCCACCCGGACAGGCCGGGAAAAAGAAAGGGGTGGATGACTCAATTCCTAAGGAATCCCCAAGCCCCTAATGAGTTCGAAAAGTTGGGTACGTGTGGGGAAGGGGAGAAATGACCCAGTACCCTCACAACGCCCGGTTCATTGGAACCGGCCTCCTTTTCAGCTCTTAATATTATAAAATTCTTAAATATAATGACATTATCCATACTACATGCAACAATTAAAATAAAAGCATCATTATATTAAAATCAAAGCAATGTCCAAACAAAACAAATAAATGGACACCCATCTGAGGATGGAAACATGTCCTTACAACGTCCATGTCTAAACTAAATAGGACACCTACCAAAAGGTGGAAACATGTCCTTTACATTGGTCCAAAATATAAAAAGCAATTTAAATTACATGAAATTAATTAATGAGGTACCTAATAATGGAAACATACATCTTACAATTTTAATACCAAAATTAAAAAATAAAGAAAATATCCATCCATGATAAATTAAATAAATCAAGCATTAAAATTAAATAAATCAACCATCAAAACATATAATAAACTATATAATCAAATCTAAAATTAAATAAAGCAATAAATATATAAGTTTAGGGTTTTAAAGAATTTAGGATTTTTGGAACTTAGGGTTTTGGAACTTAGGGTTTTAGAAACTAGAGTTTTGTAATTAGGGTTTTGTAATTAGGGTTTTTTGAAACTAGGGTTTTGGAATTAGGTTTTAGGGTTTAACTTACTGCCTAAAAAAAGAATTTTGGATTTGGAGAGATAAATTAAGGTTTTGGAAAAATAATCAATATTTTGGAGTTTAATAATGAAATGGTTTAAGCTTTTGGATAAAAATAGTTTAAGGTTTTGAGTTTCAATAAAATAATTTACGGTTCTTGAAGTTTTAATAAAATAAAAATAGATTATGACAATTAATTTAAATCCTCGAAAGCTACTGGGTAGTTTTAAGTTTTTTGTAAAACATGTAAGTGCAGTTACGAACACCAATTGATTAATGTATTAACTAAAGCAAACAATTAAAGTTTTAAACAAAGATCAATTTACTGCATGTTCAAAGATCAAGTTACTGCACGTTCAAAGATTAAGTTATTGCATGTTCAAATATCAAGTTACTGCATGTTCTTATTAATCAAAGAAAATCAAGCTACTGTGAGCATGAATAATTTATGATTAAAGATCAAACCTCCATCGCTGGTTCTACCAAAAAATTTAATTCTGGATGAACAATGTGAAGACAATATGGACGCTACCTTCTTCTTTGGTTGTCTTGATATTTTTGTTTGTTGTTTCTTTCGTTCTCAAAAAACTGCTGATGTTCCTCTCTATTTGTTGTTCCTAATCCTCTTAATGTTAATTGCCGACCCTTGTTAATGTTAATTTCCACACTGTTAAAGTCTAAAATGTTATTATTTATAGGCAAACCTCACTCAAAATCCGTAACCCTAATATTAATCCATCCTTAAAACAAATTTTAATTCAATTCGGAAACTAATTTCAAAAAACAATTGAAACCATGTCGACCTGGGGCAACCAGATTGACTTGAACCAAAGCCATGTCAACCTGGGGCATTTAGGTCGACATGGCCTTTGGCTCATGTCGACCTTGGGCATCCAGGTCGACATGAGCCAAGGCTCATATCACATGGGCCCTCCTAACTTGAACTAGTTTCGCATTTTTTAATTTTTTGGACCGGACAGTCTAAAAAAGACTTGGTTTAGGATTTTGTAGTTGAGTTTGTGACTTTTAAAATCAGACCGACTTATTAGAAGTTGTAAATCAAATTGAATTTATTTTGGCATCCTTTAATTAGGACCGTATCAAATTGGGGTCAAAATTAAGGGTCTACAATTGGTTTGAATTGAACGCATCCTTAAATGCATAAAATATCGTAAAGCTTTATTCTTCATGATATTAGTAAAATAGTACAGTAGCTCAAGTCTGGAACCAATATCACATCATTGCCCCCCTTCTTTAAGATGATTCATCCTCAAATCATGAGACATAGTAGTGAAGAAGTATAGATAGTCTAATATAAGAATGATGCATCATTATTTTCATATCGGGGGGGAGGTAGCGGATGATCTACCTTATGGCTGGATAAATAAATGTTTGGATTTTTGCAATTATTTTTTAACATGAGTTTTTGAATATCAAAAACATATTACATAAATCCTATTTTTTAAGAGCAAGTTGAAGGAGTAGGTAAGCTAGTACTCCCTTGTTGATGTAAACTCATCCTTGAATTCTAAAATATTGAAGAAAGATGATAAACTTGACATAAGGCTGCACTCATTCTTCGTGGCTAATGATAATAATGTGACACATATGAAGGATTCAAGTTCTTTCTATAACAACAATGAAGAAATCAATGGGTAGCACAAATTTGGTTAGAGTTGTTGCAAACAAAACATAGGCATCATTATAATCATGAACCACTAAAGCACATTCTGGTTCATCTTTGTCTTTATGCAATTTGAAAGGACTCAAATCTTCAGCTTCTTGGAACTCTACTTGAAATACATCTCTTTCTTCTTCAAAGGTTACTATATGGATTGCATATGATAATGTATTTTCAGGGTTGACATCTCCTTCAACCCCCAAATACTCTTGATAAGGAAGGATGCCCAAGCTTATTCTCACACATAGGCATCTATCATGAGTGGAAGGAATATTCTGAAAGTTGAAATATCTTAGTAATTTGGATCTCTTTTGCTTTGGCACGGATATTTTTATTTGGCTGAGGGAACAATCTTTGAGATCTCCTCCCCTATGGCTGAGATTCCTAAATATAAGATAAGGTTGAAGAATGGGCTCGACTGAGAACGAGAGGAATGAGCTTGACCATAGGGAGAGGATAGCATAGAATCATCATTAGGATCCTCCTTTATGAAAATGTCACTATCTCTGCTTGTTTCCTCGACAAAGTTGAACCCTTCATTTCCATTATCTTTAATTTTTGACTCTTCTAATGATGGCTTTGGTATCTCCACCATTTCATCTTCATCATGAGTTTCTTTTAGGAATTGATCATGATGTGGAATAGAAACAATAATTGGATTATCCCTTATCAAAGAATCCTTGATCTTATCCAAACTTCTAATCATTTTATGTTGTTTTCTATCCATCAATTACAACATTTTCAATATGACTTGGAAAGGATCTAAATCGCCTTCGCCACTTCTAGCTGAACTACTCATCGCAAAAGATCAAATTGAGAGATGCAAAGAAATGTTAGTGAAATAAAAATAAAGAATCTTTATCTCACTCCCTCATGTGTTTCACTCAAGTGTAATAGTCACTCAAGCCACTCATATTTACACTTAAAGTTTTATTTTTTCTATTTAAGAACTCACATTCCTACTTTTTATCACTCAAACTTTTGCTGAGGCTAGTTGAAAAAACCTGTGAGTGCCGGGTAAAAGTAGGGATAACGAATATACTACGATGTGGTTCCATACCCTCAAAACTCACCTCTCATATCTTCTACTAATAAAAGCAGCATCCTAACTATCAAATTCTTACTATTTTACAATCAAACTAATCATAATTTGTCAACTACAAGAGTGTTAAGTACAAATACCAAATTCAAGAAAATTGAAGGTACTCTCAACAAGTGATCACAAATATAAAATTTTCTACACTTTTTTAGGATCACACTACCTTTCAGTAAGTTTCACAGCCAAGGGCATGATCGGAATGGGGTTGGTTGACCAGACTAGGTTTCGTCTAACTGGATTAGGGCTGGATCAAAATTATAAAATTTTGGAAATAGGGTACATGGAAACTGGTGCGACTAAACTAATGAATGGGATAGGATAGTCCGACCGGGATAGGGTTGGTCTGACCATAAATTTTGTAAATTTTAGGCAGTAAGGATCATGATGGGTGGTATGGTGAAAATGTGGACAGGACAAGTTGGTACGGGCAAAATTTTAATTGTCCGTACAAAATTCTCTTTCCACCTCCTATCTACAGCAAAACCTTAATATCTTCTTTAGGGTAATCTTGGCCTAAACACGCATAAACCAAATAATAAATAACATTATTCATTTAGAATCATTTTCATGCTTAATTTATAACAACTATCGTTATTTGCACAATTTCTATAAAAATCACAACCAAATCCTAATTTCACCACTTACTACCTCTTTCAAAATTCACATTAACCAACTCTTCTTCTTCATCCAACCATAAAATCATACTTAGTCAACCAAATAACCTCAAAATAACCCATTTCTACAATTATAACAACCTCCATCCAAAACCCTAATTTCACATAACCTTCCCATAGACCCTAACTTCATCAAAATCAATTCATTTTCAACAACCAACCATAAGGTCATCACATAAATATCAAAACAACTCATTATAACAATTAAAAATACCCCCATCAAAATCTCAATTGTCACACATAATCTAAAACTTAAAGATAAACTCTTAAATTAGAAAGAATCCTTACCTTTGGTTGATTAATCTTCAAAATCACCCTAAATCCCCTAGAAATCTTGTAAAATTTGATATAATTGAAGCAAAAATCATCTCCCTTGTTCACTCTCTCAAAATCGGCCACCATGGAGAAGAAGGAAGAAGATGACTTCTTTTATAAACTACACTTTCCCATTTTGCGTCTCTCACTTTTATATAATTACAAAATATTTAATTATTAAAATATTAGATATTTTTGCTTCTTCCTATCAAAATTATTTTAATTTTAATTTAATTTTGTAATATTTTATATTTTTAACTTTTTTACTTTTGACTTTTGTTTTTTAGGGAAATGTATGCTTTATGTATATTTTGTATATATATTAAGTATACACTATTCATATTCCTCTTCCATCATTCTAAGTATCCTTCATTTTAATTATTTTATTGTATTTAAAATTATGAATGTTACAACCAACTCTTACTTGATCATTTCCTATGTAAGCATTTGCGAGATGCGATGCTGTTGAGTCAAGAGTGGCATGGTAATTTGTTCCAGAATAAACAAGTCAAAGAGTTTTTTTGGGAATAAGTGTGATTTACATTTGTTGAATGCACAAAATTGGCTTGGCCACTAGCATCAGGTCGTGATTCATACCTTCTACACCTATTTTGTAGTGTGATTATGTAGATTACATATCTGACATGGCCCTCTAATTTTTCATTGAGGGCGTGACATAGAGAATGATTGTGTGGTGGTAGGTACCACAAAGGATGATAGTGAAGATGTAGAGACAAGATTAGGCAGATTTTGAACCTTTTAAGTGGTTTTTGCAACTAGTATAATGTGTTGAACTCAGAAGATGTGATTATTCGACCTGTGGAGGCTAGTTCGTCAGCTAGAGACTTTGTCTTTTGGAGATATTGAGAAACTATCAGATCATTTTTTCTTGAGATATAACACCTTTTATACTTTATGAACGTATAATGCATATACTTTGTATACATAAAATACACATATAGATTACAGAAGTGTTACAGTAATTAACTATAGAAACTCTCACATGAAATACCGGAAGTAAATATAATTTTTTAAAAAAATAAATTTAATAAGTATTTAAATATATATAATCAAATGAAATATATTTAGCATTTAAATTAAAAATAATTAAAATATAGTTGGTTAATTTATATGAAAATATATGGATAAATTCTCTAGAGTTTTATTTGTAATTTCAAGAAATTCCAATTTAATAAAATACAACCTGCAGCAGAAAATACACTCTCAAATCATAATTTCTCCAAAATCTAGTATTTCTTCATATATATTCAAGTATTTGACAAATATAGTTAATGCACATTATATACATTCACAAAACTTTACAAAACATTATTTATTTCAAACATATTTGCATTAGTTGACCATAATGTATAAAACCAAAGTGTATTAAAACAAAATTATACATGTATGCAGCATCAACAGGTTTAGTCTCATGGCAAGATCTCTAACTTCAAAATCACGCTCTAAACCTATATCTACTCAGGCCTATTAGGGCTCCCTCTCTTAGTGATCTTGTCACCTGCATGATAAAATTAAATCGTGCTAAACTAGAAGTTTAGTGGTACATACTTTGATAATACAAATTACTTTTAAAAACCAAATGTATGTTTTTCATAACACAAAATGCATTATGCTACCATTACAATGCAATACTTATTTAATATTTATTATCACTAAAGTTTACAAACATATCACAATCACACACATTGGGTCCAACAAATCCCTACACACTATTCAGGCTCTAGAAAGATTAATTTGGCCTATCGCGACTTGAAGGTCTGACGACAAAGATCTAACTGTCGTGATCCCAGCGTATCACTATCACCCTAGTTTCATGTTTTAAGCTCACTTCCATCAATTAACCACTAAGTCAATATAAATACCTCTTATTAGCTTATTAACTATCTTCTCTTTCAATTAAAAATCAATTTCTCTCTCTAACCATTTTATACATGATCTTAAAAATCAATTAAAAAAATAAAAATATGGAAAACTTACTTGGAACCTTGGTTTTCCTTTAAAATCAACATGAAACCCTTAGATTTCTAATGAAATTTGATGTATTTAAAGAATAATTTCTCCCTCTTTAAGCTCAAAATTCAGCCTCCCATGGAATAAGAAGAAGAAGATAGCTTTTTAATTAATTTTTCATCTTTATCCCTTTAAATACTCTTAATTAATTAATTATAATATTATATATTTTCACTTTAATTTTTCACCATAAATTATTTTCTCTCTTACTTTGACTTTTATTTATCTATTTATTTATTTTACTTTTTAACTTAAATTTGTATATATGTATGTGTGCATAAACTAGGTATATCTTGTGTATATATCATATATTCAATGTATATATTATGTATATATTATGTATTCGGTGTGTATATTATATATATCTTGGATATATATTATACACACCTCTTTCAACATATTAGTTATTTTCTCATATTTATTATTTATATATATATATCAAAATTATGGATATTACATGAGGTCTTGCAATTTAATATAAAGTTGCAATTGTCTGTTATATGAGATGGAGTACCTTGCCAAAGGTATTGGCCAAGGCATTCCAAACTTCTTAAGAGGATGTCATGCCAATAACATAAGAGAAGATCTCTTCAAATAGAAGAGCAGCTAACAGAGTAGTATTTGATGTAACACCCTTACACCCTATATATATACAATACATATTTTCAGCATATGTAAAATACATATATACAGTATAAAAATATCACAGACCGGTTTAATAAAAAATTTTACATTTCTGTTTTAAAATTTCAAATACTAAATATATAAAATTAAATAGTATATAAATATTCTTTACTTGCTATAGGAATCCAAAAATAAATATTTTATAAGAAAATCTCTTGGAAAAAAATTCGCCAGAGTTTTGTCTGTAATTTGGACGTTTCCAAAATTCAACAAAACAAAACCTGGATAAAAACAAACACTCCAAATAAAAATCAATTCACCATTTCACCAATACTTCTCAATTTCTCCATATTTTCTCAAAATACTTATATATAGGTATATATATCAACATCACATATAAGATCACATCTTAAACAAATTATTCAAATCATTCTTTACAATTTACAATATATACTTCAAAAACATATCATAACATACATAATATCAAAATATACTATAATATCAAATATGTACATGCTGGCAACTGGCTCTGATCTTGATGAACTGAAAAACTCTTCAAGCTCAAAAACTACAAACCTAGACCCGACCAAGTCTAGTAGAACTCTCCGGCTTTACCAAAATGTCCATGTCACCTGTGCGACGAATTACAATCACACTAAGCCGAAGCTTAGTGGTACAAACTTTGATAATAATAAAAATATAAAGTAATGCCAATGTAAAATGCTTATGAACATCACATCATTTCATTTTCTCATACTCTTCAATTATTTCACAATCCACAATTCACATATAAACAAACACAAATATGGGCCCAAAGACAACTAATATGCTATTCAAATTCCAGAGTTACTATTTTGGTCTATAATGACACCATGTGTCTAGCCCCGTAGGCAATATATCCATGGATAATCCAACTAGATCTGAGCTTACGACCCAGTCTTTTCACTCAGTCTAGCTTCGAGGATTTATTTTTGAGGCTTACGACCTGGTCTTTTCACCCCAAAAATATCAATTTATCAGCAGCGCCTGGCTTATGACCCAGTCTTTTCACCAGCCCAGCGTTTAGCTCGTAGGCAATCATAGGCATGCCGCCAAACACAAAACTTTGAAAATTGAATAACATATTAGACACATAATTTATTCATATTTCTCATTATTAATCTCTTTCTCATTTTCACATATTCAATCTAGGCACATTGCCTTATTTTCACATTTTTTTTTTCTCACTTTTCTCATTTTTCACATCTTTCTCATTTTTCTCACTTTTCTCATTTTTATCAATATCAATTCATTTCATTATACCACATATCTCATTTTTGCATTCACAACACATTACCCAATTACTTTGGGTATTTTCACATAATATACATATTACACATATTACACAATTTAGCCATTATCAATGGCTTTTCACAATGCATTTAACACATATATGACATTACAAATGTCATAGCACATTATACATACATAACCAATGTATCAAGTAGCTTAACATATTTTTCAACCAAAATGTGTTAAGCTCAAATGTCATGCAAACATAACCAATATATATTCAAAGTTTGTACTTACCTCCACTAGCAACCCAAAGCAAGCTTAAAACAACCTCCAATCCTATCTTTCCAACTTGCCCTTCATCACTAGGATGAAGCAAATCAACCTCCCTCAATGCTGTAAACTAAATGTGATAGCAAATAATAATTTAGTATCACATTTAATGACATTTTCAATATTTAACCATAATTAAACATCACTCCTACAAATTTTCAAAAATTTAGTCTTTCCTTACTTTAACATTAGAATTCCATTCTACTACAATTAAATTAGTGTTTTAAGTTTATTTATATTATTAAAAATATATTTTAATACATTTAAATCATTTACATTATAAAAATACACTCTTATACATAAAATCTCAAAAATGACATAACCTTCCCACATTGAAGGTTTTCCATTCCAACACAATCCATTACTCATTTCAAGCTTATATTCATCACTTTTAACACTAAACAACATGCTTAAACAAATAAAATCACACAATTAAACCACTTTGGAAAATCACTTTTCCAAAACCCTAAATCTCCACTTCCATTCTCAAACTCCAACCAAACATAACTAAATCCAATATTTGACTTTAAAATACTTGTTTATGCATCAAAACAATTCATTTGGAATCAATTTACAAAATTAAAAACCATGATTTCAAAATCCCAAAAATTACATAACCCTAAATTCTCTCTCTTCACCAATCTTACCCAAACTCAACTATTTCTTTAATCAAACCTTAAAATCATTGTTAATCACTTAAAATAACTTCATCTATACCCAAATAGATAATTAAATCTTAGAACTTTAAAAATCCAAAACAAACATAATCACAATTTTCATGAAATCCAAAGAAAGAAGTTGGGAACTTACTAATTTTGGTGGAAATCACCAAAAATCTACTTTAAACTTGTTAAATCCTTCAATTTGTGGAGTATGGAAGATCAAAATTCTTGAGCTAGAAAACCATGGTGGCCGGCCCTTGATGGAGAAGAAGAAGAAGATGAAAAACTTTTTAATTTTCTTTTTCTTTCATCTTTATTTATAACCATATATATATATATATATATTAAAATAATATAATATTTAATTATTTAATTATTTATTTAATAAATTAAAAGTCCAAAATCCCTCTTTCATTCAAAAATAATTTATTTTTGAATTATTTTATTAATTTTAAATTTTTAATATTTAATTACCAAAATACTCTTTTACGTTGACTTTTCTTTTAAAAAGTGTTGACTTTTATATGTTATATATATTTTACATATATATCACATATATATTTCACTTTTTTATTTAAAATATCTTCATTTTTTATTTAAAATTATTATTTTAATTTATCTATTTAAATTATAATTTATTTTATTAAATTTTTAAAAATTAAAACTTTTCAAAAAATTTGGGATATTACACATATGCACAAGTAATGTGTATCTTATATGCACATCAAATGTACCTTCTATGTGTATTAAATATATTAAGTATGTAATATATTAATCCAACATATATAATTAATATACCATATGTATATGTTATATATACACTAGATATATATATTAGGTATATACAACTTTTATATTTTTAAAATCACGGATGTGACATTTGATCTTTTTGAAACCATGTTTCATAGTCTGGAGGGATAATTTCTTCATGTTTTGGTTTGATTTTGTTTTGGGAGGAGCAAGCATAGAGCAATCAACATAGCCCATTAATTTTTGGTAATTTATAAAGGGTAGAAATTGTGTTTTCCAATCAAGGTAGTTCTTGCTTGTGAGTTTAACGGAGATGAGTGATGAGAAGTGGTAATGCACTATAAGAAAAAATTATAGTTGGCGACGGATAATTATCTGTTGCTAACAAGCGACAGATTAGTGATGAAAAATAATTAGCGATAGATTTAGCGACAGAATAAATCCATAGCTAAATCTGCCGCCAACAATTGGCGCTTGATTTTAGCAATGGCAAAGAGAAATTAGTTGCTAATTTAGTAGCTAATTAGCGATGGAATATTAATCCGCCGCTAATTAGTTTCGTCGCTAATTTTAAGTAATTTAAAATGAATGTGAACTTTTGGGAAGTTTTTGCGACGAAACGTATTTTCATCGCTAAAATATTTGGCTTTTAGCGACAGAACTATATTTTGTAGCTAACACTAAATTTTTGAATATTATCATTTCTTTTTAGCAATGGAATATAATTTCGTCGCTAAAATTTTAATATTTATTCTTCCCAACTCTTTTTTCCTTCATTTCTTTTTCCTTCCTTCTTCTTTCTTTCTTCTTTCTTTCTTCTTTCTTTCTTTCTTCTTTCTTTCTTTCGCTCTTTTTCTCTTTCTCCTTCTTCTTTCTACCTTCTTTTTTCTTCTTTTTTCTTTCTCCTCCCTCTCTTCTTTTCCTTTTCCTTCTTCCTCTTCCTACTTTCTTCTCTTGCATTTAACTTGAAGGTATGTACTTTTTAATTAATTTATTCATTTATATTTTTGTAATTAGTAATAATTTTTTGAATGAATATTATATTTTATTGAATAAATAATATTTAGAAAATAAATTTTTAAAAATTATTTGGTAGAATAATTTTTAGAATATATTTGGTTTAATAATTTTTTTAGATTGAATTAACTCTTTGATTGAGTATATAAATTTATTTTTAGATTGAATTAATTATTTAATTGAATAAATAATATTCATAATAAAATTTTTAAAATTATTTGATAGATTGATTTGTGTTTTAGAGAAATATTAAAATAAATATTTTTTATTAATTATTTAGTAGAATGATTTATTTTTAGATTGAATACAATATTTGTTAGAATAATAATTTTTAAAATAAATAAATTATTTGATTGATTAATTATTTTATTGATTAAATAATTTTTAGAATAAATTATATTTTAAATTATTGTTTTTAAAATTATTTGATAAATAATTTAATTTTTATGGAAACAAATTAGTTATATGAATAAATTATTTAATAGAATAAATATCTTAGAAAATAAATTATTTAGAAATTAAAAATAAAATAAATTATTTTTAAAAATAATTTATTTATTTTTTAATAAAATAATAATTTATCGACTCTGTCGTTAAATTTGTCTTCACTAAATGATGACAAGACAAATAGCTAAATTTTTTAATGTGTTTATGCATTAATTATATTAGAGAAATAACTATTCTAATCTTGTATTTATTATTAAAGATAACAATAAATGCAATGTTAAAATAATTATTTCTCTAATACAATTAATGTGTAAAATACTTTTAATTCAGATCAATTTGATTTATTTAGCATTATTTTTTTAAATATTATTTAAGTATTAATTGTTAAAATTAAGGTCATATAATAAATAAGTATAAATTTAAAATTTTATAATTAATGTTATTTTAAATTTATAAAAGCTATATTTTGAGTAAAATAAATTTTTTACTAAAATAATATTTAAAGTAAAACAGAAAAAATAATAGCTTACACCGTCAAAAAAATTCTCTGGAACTATCAAGCTGACTATCCTTTATTTTTTATTTTTTATTATTTAACTTAATTTATATAATAATTTCTGCGCGGAATACTCTTTAACAAATTAATGGACACTCGTTAACAAAACCCCATTTCTATTATAAATGGGTTTGCGGTTTGTGATTAAGAACTCATTGTTAAAAAATAAAATAAATAAATAAATGAATAAAAGAAATCACGTGTGAGCTAACGGAGGATGCTGGGCTTGTTTTTTACAGCTAAAATTTAATTGATTGGGATTGTCCCCCAAAACCTAATCAGACAATAATCAATAATGGACTGTCTCCTAATTGTGGAATCTACGCACACTTAAAAGAAGTTGCAAAGGTATATTATTTGCCATTAAGTTTTTGGTATGGCCCACCATATGCTTTAATCCTATCAATTACGCATAAAAGTAATGGCTATCCTTTTTGTCCTAATTTATTTATTTCCAACACTTAAAACATTTTTTTTTAAATTCCTCAACTTAAAAATATAAATAAAACATCGTAACTATAACGAGAATTTAATTTAATTAAAAATATGAAATCTGTTAAACTAATTCAATTAAAAAAATTTCAAATCTAATAATTTTTTAACAAATTGATTTTTTTTTTTGGCTAGAAACCCAATCTAAAAATCCGAGTGGTCTGAGTGACTAAATTTGCTCAAAACAGAGTCCATAGACCATTTTTCAGGTATGAAATTTAGGCTTGCAAGCCGACCTGAGAATATTCTTCCTCAATTAATTTTATGGGCATATATTCCACCGTAAGAAAGAAATATATAAGCACAAAGTTTATTCTTTGGTTATTCATTTATATATCGGAACTTGATGCCAAAGCATGGAATAGTCGAATACTCATCTGACCATCAGCTTTCTGTTCATGTTTGCTATTCCTTTTCACTCGATTTGTTGTGATTTGTCAAATTAATTTGTCGTTACCTTTCTCCCAATAACAATTTCAATAATTAGCACTACGAGTCACCTCAATTATTATTCTGTTTTGACTCATGATAAAGACCAGCCAAATTTAAGAATAGATGTTAAAATTTTCAAATCGCAAACAAATCCTTCTTTCGAAATTAATAATAAACTAATTATTAGCTTGTATTTTACGAGATTTTATCAATTTAATTTATATTTTTTTAATATTTTATCTTATGAGTCCACCTCAATTGTTATTATTTTGGACTTTTAATAAAAATATAAAAAATTTAAAAATAATTTTAAATTTATCATATTTATAAAATATTTATTAAAATATCAAAATTTATAAAATATTTATTAAAATATCACATTTTTATTAGTTTATAAAAAATTTATATTAAATTTATAATGAATTTATCATAAATTTATAATAAATTTATAAATTTTACATAGTTTATAATAAGTTTATTACAAGTTTATAATAAATTGACTAAAATACTTTTAATAAAAAAATAAAAATTTTAAAAAATATTAAAAATTTTAAAAAATATGAATGTTGTCATTTTTCATATTCTTTTCAATCTCCTTTATAAAGACTAGACAAATACAAGAAAGATATTATGATTTTCAAAAAAAATTTCCAATTGCAAACAATTCTCAAAATATTGCTACAGAACTAGTTGTAAACTAACAAAGCTGACACATGGTAAAAGATTTTCTAAATTTCTCATATTTAATTCAGTGTATTCAAAGTTTACATAAGCAATTTAAAATTTTTTTTATTATACAGGTTATAATTCAAAATGTAACTTTGAAAGCTAAAATTTAATTTTTAAAGATTTTATTTTCATCTGGAAAAAGAGGAGAGAATCAAACCCTAAACACCTGCATTACAATACAAACACAAACAATCCAACGTTTATCTAACAAACAGTAAAAATAAATTATTAAACAAACAGTAAGAAAGGAAAAATATAAAATGGTGGGTTCAAAATAGAACATGGCCTAAATATCAGACAAAAATGTTAATTCTAACCTCACTAATACAAAGACTAAGCACCTCAACAGACTGATTTGACAAAAGAAATTGGCAGCAGCAACTTCATCATTATCAAAAGCATTATAATTTATATCATATTTAGGTCATCACAAGCAATTAATAATGAAAATTCACACTAAATGCAATACACAAGAATCCAAAAGGTACTTGACAGACTTAAATGCTCATCAATTATCTTTGGCTTCTTTTTCATTTTCCAAGCCACACTCACAACAGTGTATACAGACCCTCTGAACAGGGCTTTCTTTTATGTACATAAACTGCAATTTTGTATGCTATAGACCCTCAAGGAATTTGCTCTTAAAAATTTTCCAAAGGGATAAAAACCTAGTCATTCAAACCTAATCCAAGTAATGTTAGAATAAATTTTAGAGTACATTTACAAAATTATGTTAGGATGACAAAAAGGGATTATCAGCACTCCAAGCAATATTTATCCGATGTTAGTCGGCTGCCTGCCACCATCACTGAGCCAAAGCCAAAGCCAAAGCCAAATTCACAAGCTTTCCAAGGAAATGTGTGCACCAAACAAAAATGAGGATGACTTTCAAATTTTTTTAGTGTTAGGCTAACTAAACAAGCCATTTAGCAGAAAAGGGGTCCAAGTACAACCCCACGGCCAATCTCAGATGAAATCGACCCTACCATCAGACAAATAATTCAATCATTCAGATCAGCCAACATGTTATAGTGGCAAAGTTCCCCACCATTATTTTTCCCAAATTAACTTGAACCACCCGCTATGGATTCCCTCCTCCCATTTTAGCGAGCCAAAGAAAGAAGTTCTATAAAGGTCCCACGACCACCTCCATTATAAAGAGATAATATCTCAAACTAGTCTCTCTTAACACATGACTTGCATTTCTTTTTCTGGCCTGGCAGACAAAAATTTATCTAAGAAACAAATAAATAAATTGTAAGATTAAGCTGAGTATCCAGATAAGCTAACCTCAGCCACTTGGTTATCCCAAGCTGGATTATATTGCAACCACAGAACTGCTGCCATGGGTAATGATGTACTTCTTTTCGTGTATGTCCTTTTCGTGTATGTCCCTGATATCTGAGAAGGGCCCAACCCATATCCTCAAACATTCATCTATGTTGTATACATCACTAAATCTGGCGTTGCTGCAACTGTTCATGCTGCCATATTCAACACTACTTGAATGCAACACCAGATTTGGAGCACACTAATGGAAGGGGTACTATATATCCCAACCAATGGAATAAATTTTGATTCTTCGAAGTACAGCCAAATCTCTACAATCTCAGACAACTACAGGTAATCCATAATTGTGGAATGATCGAATACGTCCATCCAATCCTGCCGTTACAATGACAAGACCCCATGCATGAGATGTGTCTGTGCTTTGACATGAAGCTTTCAGAAACTTGTACTGGGATTTATGCATTTGTGACGATGTTGATGAGGGGCTTGATGGAGGAAGCTTTTCCTCTGGCCAAGTAGCAGAGCCCTTGGGAAAAGATTCTAGGAAATATTCTTGGCTCAGAGAAAATCCAGACAGTGAAGAAAATGGCATAACTTCTGGTGAATTGACATTTGAGGCATGAAATTCTCCTCTATTTTCCAAGTTCTCATGTTTCAAGCCACACCAAGGAATGGCAACAGATACATCTGCCGAGAAACGCTCACAAGACCTTATCTTTTTTTCCTGCAAAGGAGCATCCTTCTCCCGATCGATGCAGTTCCATATATATACATTGGAATCCTCACAAGCTGAGACGATATGCTTTCCATCAGAAGTAAAGGATGCAGATATCTGGCTTGCCACAGTTTTTAAACCTAAATAGAGAATAGAGAAAAGTTAGAATTCAACAGAGTTTACAGAGGAAAACAAAAAAGAATAAAAAGTATTAAGCAAACTGAAATGGTAAAAAATATTTCACAATCATTACAAGATGAATTTTTAGACATGCAAGTTATCAGAATAATTGATCTCATCATTAAAGAGTTGCTGAAACAAAAGTGCTAGAGATTAAGAAAAGTTAAGAATAAGAAATACACACGTACCCATGTATTTATAAATCACATTAAGTCCTTGAAGAATTCTAACTTGTGAATCAGCACAAGTAACCATTACTTTGGTTGAGTCTTGTGGTAAAAACTGGGTGCAACGCATTTGATGAGAAACAATTGAAAACAGAATGTTGAAACGGAGAAACTAACATTGGGAACAGGGACAGGAAGTAATTACCTGGAAGCCAGTTATTCTTTTGCAAGGTGACTTCTTTTTACTGTGCAAACATATCTGAGCTTCCAGTTGCAGGTGACTGTCTGAACCAAGCAAAACAAAATTTAGCTACTTAATGCGTATATTCTTATTTAAACTCAATCATCTAACTTCATGCCAATAGTATATGCAATCCACAGCCAGCCTATCAGAAAAACTTCATCCTTTTTTACTCAGTATGGAATTTTATCCATTAGTTCTTTGAAAAACAAACATCCCATTCTTTACTTGCATAAAGCTAAACCTCCATAAAATGGTGTACTATGCATAAAATCTGTAAAACTCACAATGGCAAGAATTCTTCACAGAAATATTGAAAACTAATTGGATCAAGCCATTAGGAATCAAGAAAATCATTACACCTAAGACTAATAAAATCACATAAGTAGAACTTAATAACTGCCCATAAAAGATGTATTTTAGCAACGATATCATAGACAGTAAAAAGACTATAATTTTGTTAAAAACAAAACAATATTTTTAATCTGGCAGTAGCTAATTATTTGAATAAGTATACCTAACATATTATAAAAGCGACAATTGCCTCCTATGGAGCCAACAATTCCTCCCTGCAGGAGACAATGATTTTTCTGTTAGTCCACTGACCAGAAACCCTTAAGACCACAAGACGAAAGAGTAAGAAATCAACAAACCTGCCCATCCGGATGATAACAAACTGCAGTAACAATTTCCTTTATATCAGTCCAATCCACAACTTGGCAACTAGAAATTGCCCAAATGCGAACTTTTCCATCTATAGAACCAGTCATGAAATAATTGTTTTCCACAGGGTTAAACTGAACACAGGTTACTGCATCAAATAATCAGGGAGAAAAAGAAAAAGAAAAGTCAGGAAAAGGTGATTATCCATAAGAGATAGATGAGGTCTAAAAACCCAAATGTTCAAACAACAACAACAACAACAACTAAGCCTTAGTTCCAAACAAATGTTCAAACAACCTAGGCTAATAAATGGATCAATAATTACATAAGAAGAAGAAATGCAAAAGCAGCCAAAAACCAACCGTAATTGCTATGTGAAAAGACTCCAAGGCAATGGTCACTTCCCACTTGCCATAGACGAACTGTGTTGTCCTCTGAAGCTGACAACAGATGCTGCACCAACAAGAATTAGAAATTTAACGTTGTTTTGATGTTACATTTATTTTTAAGTTGTTGAGAGAACATGCCCTTCTACAAAACAACTTACATGATCCTTTGACCAGGAGAGATCCAAGATCTCTCCATGGTGCCCATGGAACTCATGCAATGGTCTCTCTGATATCCGGAAAACTTTTGGAGGGAAAATAACACAAGCAGAATCTGATGTTTTCCTCAGGCTCCTCAATTTTGCTGTTTTCTCTTTATCAAAAAAGAGGGGTTTCAACTCAGACAAATGATTGACAGTGAAGTATATGCAGGATGGATCTATTTCTGGAATGTCGAGTTCATTTGATCTCCGATCTTCTAGGACCTGCCACAACCGCACAATCCTATCTTCTCCAGCACTTGCAAGGTACTGCCCATCATGACTGAATTTCATCGTCAGAATTGAACCCTCATGCGCTTGGATATCTTGCCCCTTATAAAGAGCTGAAAGTTCCTTTGTCCTCTTCCCACATTGGCGAACCTTAACTCTCTGCACCCGATACTGCAGAAGTGCATCATCATCATCATGCCTCAATTTTTCAGCTTCCCCCTGTTTATCCACAGCACAAGCTATGGACCGTAATCTTCTCAACCAACCTTTCTTCACAGTTTTTGGGGTACCTACCAAACCATTTTGTTCCTCAATTTCCTTCTGTAGAACATGTTGAAATAAGGGAGATGAGCCAGAAGTGTTCTCTGATTCCTCAGCTGTTACAGATTGCTCCAAGCTTACTTCATCTTTACAAGCCATTCCCTTACTAGAAGTCTCTTCCCTACATATGAAATTCACCTTTGAACCCAACTCCTCTAGCAAACATGAACTATCATTAGACCAACAAGACATTATAGACCGAGTTGAACAGAATTCATCTTCAAAAACTGACTTTCTCAACACTGCACCACCGTTCTCTATAATTCTATCAAAATCTCCTTTCATATTGCATTCTGCAACTGAACTCTCATTTTCACTTTGATCTAGACCCACTCCCATCCAATTTAAGAACTTACTTCGCCGTTCTCTGACACTTATGGGGCTCCTCACCCATATATCATAATGAGGACTATTTGGAATTGAATTATCAGCACTAGAGCTGAAATCAAATGTCTCAACAATATCAGACTTTGCGTCAGAAATTGATGCAGTGTCGCCATTAGCATCAAAAAACCGATATTCCTCTTCACTCAAGCTACCCATTGTTCTTTGAGTTCAACCCATGAAATCCCACCTCAAGGAACCAACTTTTTAAGCCCAAGGCAATGCGCTAAAATATAAATCCCCTAAAAACAAGCAATCCCAAAGAACTGAAAAAGAATTGAAAAAACAAACACACAACACAAAATTCAAGATCAGTATATAAAAAAGAAATAACATAATATTTAAATCACACAGCAATGATAACAATAACAATAAAACAAAAACCAAGAGATCCAACATGGATCCCAATCCAACCCATTGAACCTGGTCCTCCAGTTAATATAAGTTCCACAATTTAACAATTAAAAAAAATCCAAAACCCAAACTGGAAAAAAAAAAAAGAAGCATTTATACAACTCTTTTTCAAAAAAAGAAAAAAGAAAAAAAACGAAATGAGCCCAAAAACTTGCAACAAATAAAGGGTTATAAAAACCCATTGAACAGAAATTGAAGATCATTTGATTGCATATGAAGAAGTGAATCAGAATTATGAATTATAAATAAAAATACAATCATTTTTTTTTTGCTTTCAGAAATGAGAATATAATTTTATTTTTTTAAAAAAATAAATGAAACAATTGCTTACATGGGCTTGTTTCTAGGAGATTTCTTTGAAACTGAAGAGGGCATAGAACGAAGAATAAAAATATGTGGTTTTTTGGATTCTCTCTCTCACACACAGATAGGAGAAAGCAAAGGGGAACAAAAATACAGATATATAATATCATTATTATAAAAAATAAAGAAGCAGCATATAAAAATTTTATAAAAAAATGAAAAGGGTAAAACAGGAAGGATAATAATTTCCTGCATAATCGAGACTTGGGTGTGCAATGCGTATGTGTTCTCTGTTCTCTCTCTCTCTATATAATGGAACTTTTTGCTTTTGCTCTAAAACCAAACCAGAAATGGAAATCTCTCTCTCTCATACGGTTCTTACAATTAAAACCAGACAGTAAAACAATAAAATTACCTTTGTATTTTTTTTTTATCAATTTGCCCTTTGTTTTTTTTTTTTAATTGTTACATTGCTTTACCCAATTTGCATGGGAGTAGCTGCGGACTTAACATTGGCCAAAAATAAAGTGTGAACTTAACTTCTCTTAAAAAACAATTTAAGAAAAAAATATATAAATTTAACTTGTTTGGTATATTACCAATGTAGTTCGAGGAGGTTTCAGGGTTAGGAAAGAATTTTTCCAATTGAATTATTTTTTTCAAAATTAGATCAAACTGATAGATATCAATTATTATTCAAAGAGTATATAAATATAGTCTTATTAGTCTTACCAAATAGCTTTGTCGCACCGTGTATTTTTAAAATGATATATTAAGTACCAATACTTTTACATTGTGCAATAATTAAAAGGTAAAATATATTTTTTGATCTGAATTTTATATGATTTGTGCATTAAGTTTTTAAACTTATATTTAATAACCGCGAGTCCGTCAATAATACAAATTTATGACATTAAACTCTTTTTTGACAAAAATTAAATACACGCTCAATATTTGTTGTTAAAAGTCATATGTTTGAGAAGACAATTCACGATATGGAGATCTATAACTGCTAATAGATTTAAAATGATAAAATTGCCTTGCCCATTTAAACGTTCCCAACCTCTTCTCTTCATCTTCTCTCATTTTTGTATTGCTTATCTTCGTTTCTTCCTCTTCACTTTCATTTGTTTATTGTTTAATGATATGATAGATTTATCCATTGTTTCCTGCTCTAATTTTAAGTTTCTCTTGCTCCATAAAAAGACTTTACCTTTTAATTGGTTTGTAACTTATTACATGCCATTTTTAGAGAGAAAAAAAGCTAGTTGGGTGTTTCAAATGCTGAAAGAAAGAGAAAGAGCCAAGAAAATTTATAGGTTTTGTACGTTTCTTTCTCTTTATATATAATATGGATGCTATTTTTTATTCAAATTCTTGAATTCAAATAACTGTAATTTTTGTTTAAATTCATGAATCCAAACACAACATATTTATTCTAGTTTTTCTAAATTTAACAACAAAAGAAATGGAGAAATTACATCTAAATAATTTAATTTTGATTGCAGTTGATAGACTGGAGTTAGGGTATAAAGGAACCTGATCGAGAAGGTATAAGAGGAGATGAGAAGGGTTTTTCAAGATCTGGGATTAGAAAGAAAGCCATTGTCGTCATAGAGAATAAGAAATTTTACAAAGATGTATGCTTGCTGCCACTCGATTTTGACGATACGTTTGTTGCCACTCGATTTTGATGATACATTTGTTGCCACGCAATTTTTTTACTACAAGTGAAATACACGCATTTAACTTCTATTAAAAATAGTTTAATATCACTAATTTATATAGCTTAGGGGCTCAACAATATCAAATAAAAATTCAGTAACTTAATATACAAATCACATAAAGTTCAAGAGCAAGAAAAAATACATTTTGTCTAATTAAAATACTTTGTAACTTATATATTGAGGGGTGTGAACTCACGCTCTTCCATGTCAAACACAATTAAAATATGATTTTTATATTAAATCATAGGGAAGAACATAACAATAGAAGTTTACTCTTATTTGTTTTAGAAAATTATATTATATACTAAATTTTAAATTTTATTTTTAATTTTACTGTTCTTAATTTCTTTTTTCATTTTTAGCTTTCTATTTTTTCATTTTTATTACGGCATTCCTTTTTTTAATTTTCTGTTTTCTTCAACAGTTTGTTGTCAACGTTGATGACGCCTTCGCTGAAGATCTCGAATGGGTCTACATCATCCACATCCATTGCCACTATCAATCTCTACTCCTCCACGTTAGCAAAGAAGTCCATCTACATCGACCTCATTTCTATCTCTGTTCTTTCCAGAAAATTGCAGGGATTTATAATTATGATTATAGATAGTAGTCTTCAATTATAATTATAAATATTAAATTATTAGTATTCAATTTATGAAGAGTAGTGACAACCGCCATGAGAATTCAATTGACGGGGATAAAATCATTAAGGGAAATAATTATCTAGCCATTGATGTGTTCATGTGTACTGCAGATCCTACTAATGAGCTGTCCATTAATGATTTAATATTGTAAACATAGCTTTGTCTGTAATGGGTTATGATTATCTGGTGGAGAAGCTTTCCATTTATGTTTCCGATGGTGGTGGCTCTACTCTTACTCTTTTTACTTTCATGGAAGCTGCTAAATTTGGTACTCATTGGGTAATTTTTTACAGAGTGAATAATATTATAGAAAGAAGCCCTGAGGCTTTTTTTTAATCTAATAATATTTATCCCTAAAAGAACATCGAGTTGGTTAGTTTTATTTTATTGTAACATTCATTTGATTGACCCAATGCATTATTTAAGATCAAAACTCGTGAAACCAGATTTTAGTGTGAATAACAACTAAATTTATTCTTCTTTTTTCCAATCAAAATTAAAGAAAATAGTTTAAGAGGCATATCATATCAGTTGTAAAAATTTCAATCCTCTTCACACACTGACTCAAACCACAATATAGTGAGAAAAAAAAAAAAACCACGAAATGCATTACATTGTCTCTCCTAGACTTCATTATGTGACAAAAATGCATATGTGAGTAGCAGAAACAATCTCAAAATAATCCCACAATCTTTTCAAGTGCGAGAACAACCACAACCTAGTAATGTAACATGTGTAATGTGGTACTAATTATTTGCCAAATGCAACCTTAGCTAACCCGGTTTTACTCAATAATAATTATTACTAAAAAAAATTAAGCACCATGATTAGCCATAGGCATGACAGTTAATTATGTAAAAGAAATGATCATTATCATTATGAAATTAGCTACTAATTAATTAATTATGCTAAGTAAGTTTAATATACAAAATGTGTTAACATTAAAATTTTATGTTTAGTTATATATATGTTTATCGTAACAATCTTATATCCTACATATGTATATTAAATATATTTCCGTATGCGTAAAGTGTATATATATATATAATACAAAAATACTACAATAATTAGCAGTAGAAACACACTCAATTGATAATATAAAAATATTACACTATAAATATGTATTCTGCAATTAAATAGATATAGTTAAAACATAATCTAATTAATTTATAAAAGAAAATTTTTAAAAAAAATTCACTAGAATTTTATCTGTAATTTCAATAATTTCCAAAATCACAAATTAAACAACCTGCATTAAAAAAACTCCCAAAATATGATTTCTTCAAAGTCCAACATTGCTCCAAATATCACTAAAATTTCATTACCAAATCACTTTTTCATTAATTTACACACAAAAGTTTCTTAATTTAATAACACTCCTCATAAACATATATACATACATAGTATTCCCCAAAACATGTTTAATATATATACATATATGATGTGTAAAAATTGTACAATACTAAAGTATATAGAAAATAAAATTTATACATGCATGTATACAGTCTTAACTAGATTGGTCTCGTAGCAAAACTTTATCTGCGCAATCAACTACAATCTAGACCTGCTCTGATCTATCAGAATCTCTGTACTCTGCAGTACTGTCACATGCATGATACAATCAATCGCGCTAAGCTCATAGGCTCAATGGTACAACTTTGATAGCAATAATTATTTTAAAACAATATATTTTCGTAAGGCATCAAAATGCATCATGCTTCACACTACAAAATTGAAATATCCATTATCTCTTAAAATTTACCAACACATCATAATCACACACATTAGGCCCAACAATCTCTACACAATATCCAAGTTCCAAAAATATTGATTTGGCCTATCGCAATTCATAAGTCCGGCACCCAGATTTAGGTGCCTCATACTACCCGGAGGTGTGTCCCCTATCGACATTGGGGATCTGAGTGTTATATCATTTCGTCTGAAGGCACATCCCCAGTGTCATATCATACGTCCCGAAAGCTACCTCCTAATGACACTAGCGTGTCTTGCCTGAAAGCCTAATAAATGTCATGACGTATTATTGGCATGCCAACTCGACATCATCAATCTCAATATTCTGAAACTAGTAATTGTGCAAGGCTAACACACACACATTGACTAATCACATTTTTCTCTTTGTTATCTCATTATCATATTTTCTCAATTTTAATCATATTTACCCTTTTTCCACAATTTCCATATTCCATAGTCATTTCCATATTTTTAGTACATAATATAAATTATCATCATTTTGCAATCACATTATGCTTAGTTCTTAGTCACATGTACAATGTGACTCTTTTCCACATTTTTCCATCTCAACCACATTGAATGCCAGCCTTGATCACACTTACAAAGTGTCTCAATCCCACATTACCAATGCATTATTTAAATATCATCATTTATTATAAAAACAATATTCTTTAAATTCGTACCAATGCACAAAACATTTATATTTTTTAACAATAATATACAAATCATGTTTTCAAACCACAATGCATAAAACAATAAATAATATCACTTTAAAGAGTGTCATCATTCTTTAACGAATGCCAATGTTAATGATGCCAAGCATGAACAATCAATTTAAATGTTAATAAAGTATGTACTAACCTTTTTTTAGTTTTTAAATCAACTCAATAGCACATCCCAAACTCAATTTCCACCAAATCCTAAATACCTTCTTTAGGGCAACTTTGACCTAAACACACATAAACCAAATAACAAGCTAAATTATTTAATTAGAAGCATTTATATACTCATTTTCTATAAAGTAACCGTTTGTTTTACAATTTCTATCCAAACTTCCATTAAAACCCTAAATTTCTTCTTACTACCTTTTTCAAGCTTCACAATAACCAACTTATTTCCATCATCCAACTATAAAATCATAACATATGCATTAAAAACAACATCAAAACAATCTATTTCAACAATTATAAACATCTACATAAAAAATCCTAATTTCACATATCCAACCCTAAAACCTAATTCCACCATACAAGCTCAACTTAATCAACTAACTCCTAAATCAACTTCCATTTATCATATTAGCTTAATATCCATCCATTTTAACAATTAAAATCAATTTCCCTCTACCCAAGTTATACATAACCTTAAAAATTCAATCAATGAGCTTAAAAGAGAAGAAACTTACTTAAAACATTATTTTATCTTCAAAATCACCTTGAATCTTATAAAATCCTTGTGAAATTTGGTATGTTAATGAAGCAAAATTCTCCTCTTTATATCCATGAAAATAGGCCAAAGGAAGAAGGAAAAAGAAAAAAAATACTTTTCTAATTTTCTTACTTCTTTTCTAGTCCGCATAAAATTAATTAATTACTTAATTAATATTTAGATATTTTTAATCTTCTTTTTCCTATCCAAAATTAATTCTAATTTCTTTTATAAATATTAAATATGTATTTTAACTTTCTAATTTTTTACCATTTTTTGTCTTGTAGTGAAATTATATACATTTTGTATGTACCATGTATACATTAGGTATATATCATTCATATCCCTCTTTTAACACATTATTTAACTCTCCATATTAATTATTTTAATGTATTTAAATTTGTGAATATTATAATTTTGTCCTTCTTATATAATTTCATCCTTGAAATTACCTATTATAGTAAACTAAACCATCCAAAACAAATACAAATTCCAACTCCTTATAAAACCAATTTCTACCTCTAACCACATAATCTCTACTCTCCCCCTTATGGATCTCTTCAAACATCTTCAAAATTGTCTAAAATAATGCAAAGAATTCTCAACTTCTAACAGCGTCATCAAAGAATAAGCATTCACCAATTCATAAATAGTAATAACAAGTAATAAGAATTTACCTTCATCTACACTTGAGGCACTATTGTAGACCCTTACTTTTTGACCCAGTCCGGTCTAATATATTTTATTTAGTCCAAAATAATTTTTGTGTTATCTTAATTAAATAATATTTGTTTTAGTATTTATTTTTTATAATTATAGTAATAAATAATAATAATAATAATAATAATAAATAAATAAAAATAAAAATCGGTGACGAAAAAATTCGTCGCCGAAAGCGATTGGACGAAATGGCCTGGCAGCCGCAGTGCACAAATTTTCCAAGCAATTTCTTGCAATTCCTCGCAGCCTGTCACAAATTTCACCAGCGAGATTTTTCCAACGCAATTTTTTCCGAAACCAAATTCTATTTGGTTTCGGTTTTCTTTTCCTAATTAAGTATAGTTTCCTTAAACAATTATAATTAATCTTCTAAATTTCCTATAAATAACATTAAAAAAACACAAAAAAGGGAGAAAAAGGGATCGGACTTTAAGAAAAAAAGGAGAACGGGGGGGAACTTTAAAAAAAAATTGATTGGACTTGGCAGTAAAACAATCAAACTTTTTAGAGGAGAATAAGCAAGCAAGCAATCAAGCCATCAAAGGCAGTAATCTTGCCTTTGTCTTTGTTCATCCAGAAGTTAATTTTGGTGGAATCAGCTACGCAGGTTTGATCATTAATCATAAACTACTCATAGCTTTGTTTCTTTGATTAATAATAATATACATACAAAATTTTGATCTTTGAAGATGTAATGACTTGATCTTCGTTAAAAAAACCTTAAATGATTTCTTCTGTTTTCAAATATTTTAAAAACCCTAATTCGTTTCTTTTGTTTCCAAAAACCATAAATGATTTCTTTTGTTTCCAAATACTTTAATAACCTTAATTCATCTCTTTTGTTTCCAAAAACCTTAAATCGTTTTTCTTATTTCCAAAAGCTTTTAAAAACCCTAAACTGTTTTCTTCTCATTCTTTTTCAAAATTTTCAAATGTTTTGTTAAATATCCAAACTCTAAACTCACTTTACAGTTTCTAAAAAATCATAATTACTTTATAAAACTAAACTATTTTCTTCAATTCCAAAACCAAGACAGTAAAGCCCAAACTAGTTAATCTAAACCCTAAGTTTTCTTAAACCCTAATTCCCTTAAAACCAAAACCGTAAACCCTAGTTTTCATAAACCCTAAAACCTTAAACCTTTATAAACTTAAACATTCAAACACAATATAGTAAATCCAAAATAATAATCCAGTAGCTAACAATTATAAAGCTAAATGTTTTAAAGTGTCCAAACCCTAATTTCATAATTTCACCCCTTAAACCCTAATTTGATTAATCAAAGAACCTTATTAATTTCTTAAATTATAAAACCCTAATCTATTTCAATTCTCTTAAAATTTACAGTAGCCCAAACAAATAACAATAATAATACCTTAAGATTCCAAAACCCTAAAATATTAATTAAAGAACTTTAAATAGAAATTGTAAACTTCAATTTGTATCTTTACTTGCTTTATTTGATTTTGTAGTTCATTATATGCTTTAATTTATTTTCAATGCTTGATTTAATTTATCATGGATGAATGTTTATTATATATTTTGATTGATGTTTAATATCTTTGATGAATAATTTATTTATGATGAATGGTTATTTACTTTTATTGATTTATTTTGGATTTCCAAATGTTGTAAGAGGTATGTTTCCACTTTGTGGGTACCTCATTAATTAAATATCATGTACTTTAAATTGCTTTTATATTTTAGACCAATTTAAAGGACATGTTTCTACCTTTTGGTGGGTATCCTATTAGTTTAGATATGAACGATGTAAGGACATGTTTCCATCCTTGGATGAGTGTCCATTTATTTGCTTTGTTTGGACATTGCTTTGATTTTTAGTATAACGATGCTTTATTTCAATTGTTGCATGTAATATGGATGATATTTCTATACTTAAGAATTTTATAATATTAAGACCTGTAAAGGAGGCCGGTTCCAATGAACCGGGCATTGTGGGGGTGCTGGGCTATTTCTCACATTCTCCACACGTACCTAACTTTCCGAATCCATTAGGGGGTTAGTGATTCCTTAGGAATCGAGTCATCCACCCCTTTCTTTTTTTTGGCCCGTCCGGGTGGCTACTCCATTTTCTCTGGACTTAGGTCCGTGTTCTCTAAGGCCCCGAGCTTAAACAGTGTCGAAGTCGCAAGAACCATTACATCGGGAGTGGGGGCTAAAATCCCCGCTCATAGTGGCGACTCCACTGGGGATAAGTTGATTCCGTTGGTCTTTATATTATTCTATTCTTTCTTATAATAATATTATCAATTGCATCATATTAGATTGCACCGTATGCGTGAGTTAGGACGCCCGTGTTACCCGTGTTGTGTTATGTGAGGGATACCATACTTTCACTCAAGTTATGGAGATCGAGCATGACATAACCACTCATAGCCTTGTATCATTTGGTATATACTTGCTATGGGAACCTAAGCCTTTCAACCCAAAGACTAAAGCTCATGTAATTGCCCTAGTTACTTTTCTTAGGATTTTACCCCAAATGCATGTTGTTTGACTATGGTTAATTTGTCTTGGCTTAAATCATGGCTTATTTGGTTTGCTCTTTTTCTAATATGACCTAAGTACATTGTAAGCTCAAAATAAAATTTTCTTTAAAGTCCAAAAGACCAAAGCTATTTTCAAAACTTTTCAAGATGGTCTTTGGACATAAAACTTTTCTAAAAACAAATTAAAAATTCTTTTGCTCATAACCCAAATACTAAGCCCAAAATCCATTTTTTCTAAAATCTTTTTACAATGGGCTTAGAAATAAAATTATTTTCATCCAACCTTTTCTTACAAAGAGCTTATAAATTATTTAGATCAATTATGAAATACTAAAAATCAATTGTGAGCCTAGTTTATACTAAGAATAATTAATCATGGGCTTGTTTTTGGCATGAATCATTAGTTACTTTTTTCAAGTGAGAAATCTATTTATAATAAACCTCTTAATTTAGTTTTAATCCAATATAGTATAAAAGCTACTATAGTTGGTTGAATGGATTAAAACCTAATTAATGGGAATTATCATAAATTGATTTTCATTTTTGAAAATATAACTATTGGTTGAAACGTTCGAGGAAAATATTTAAAAACAAGGTACCTCATGTTGGTATTTTGTTAACCATATACCTAGTAAAAGAGACTCGCCATTCGTGCGTGGATGTTATAAGGTTGGAAGGAACGTCCTATTTATCCTTGTTTGTTATTGTTTATGCATACATGCATACATACATTTGCATCTCATATCATTGATCTTTTCTGTCTCACAGCCCTGGATTACGACAGTTCAAAAGCTTACAACAATCCAACCTACGCCGGAAGCGAAGAATCTAGCAATGACTCAATCTCTTTTTCACCAAAAGTAATGGATCCCGAACAAATTCAAAGAATGGTGGATGATGCCCTCAATGCCAAGATGGAAGAAATAAAAGAGGCCATAGCCGAGACTGTAACACCCCTTCCTGACCTATAATAAGCCGAGGAGGAATGCTACATCAAGATACGAGCTCTGGTTATGTCAGCTTACTTAATGTTCCTTATAAAAATTTTTCAAAAAAAATTTGACGGAGTCTCCCTTAAAATTCTAGGTCCCAAGTGTCGACAAAACTGATTTTTTTTATTTTTGAAAAACATTTTGTTTCACAATTCAACTCAAGTACACTCCCAATAATCCACCCTTATAACCTCAACTACAATCCTGCAAGAAGAATTCACACTTCTATATTCACAATCCAACTCAATTTAAAACCATACAGTTATTATACATTACTAGATTTATATGCTACATCAAGTTATCTGTAACACCCTGATACCCTATATAAGTACTATGCGTATACCTAGTATACATACAGTAAATATATAAAGTATAAGGATGTCACTTTTCGTTACCTTTTAAAATATTTATAATAGAGTTCAAACCATAATACATTAATTTAAATAACATTTACAAAGTCATTATCTTTATTAAAACTTCATTTATACATATAAATACTCTCTCGTCAGAAATACATCATAATTAAAATTTATACATGTATGCATAACCCTCTAGTTGGTCTCGACAAACTTTACTCTTCTTGTGGCATAACAAAAGACTTCATATCTTCCATCTAAATACCTGCGCGAATAAACACCCGTACTAAGCCCGAGAGCTTAGTAGTCCAAATATAAAATATAAACATATAGTATAGAAGTATTGATATGTAATGATACATCGATTCACTATATAATTAGTTCTTATCATATCTTCTTTTCTTTTTAACTTTATCTTTAATATATCCTAGCTAATTTCATATAAGATGTATATATATATAATATTATCACCAACCCCAATGCATCACCAATACTCAAAACCAATATATTAATACCCCTACATTATATATATACCACACCAACCATTATTGCAATACACACATTACACATCATATCACTCATTATTGCAATACACAATTTACATATCATATAAATCATAAATCATATTTCCAATAAAGACAACTTTTATCATCAACCACAATTCATTTTCCTATTACACTTAATAACATTATATTATTCACAATCCACCAAGCATAATTCATTATTAATACTCACAATCAATATTTCAATACTTGCATTTCACATTGACAATAAAGACAGACTCGGGCCCAAAACACTAATATGTTATTCAAAGTTCAGAGTTACTACTTTGATCCATAATCACAATAATCAAGCCTGTAGGCAACATATATCATATCTTTATCCATGGATAGTGTAACAGACCCAGTCTCTTGGACCATCCACCCGACTAATCGAGAAGATCCTCAACCCGGCAAGACTGTTACTTTTCATATATTTCACATTTATAATTCATATAGTGTAACAGACCCAGTCTCTTGGACCATCAACTCAACAACTTGAGGAGATCCTCAACCCGGCTAGACTGTTACATTTCATATGTTATAGGCATGCCGTCAAATCCAGAACTCTGAAAGTTGAATTAACATATTAGACACAACTCTTTTCATTTATATCTTTGTACATTTCTTTCTCAATTCATTTCATTTTCAAAACAGGCAACCATGCCTCAATTATAATTCATTTACATTCTCGTAGCCAACACAATGGCTTCACATCTCATTTGATTCATCATAGCCAATCTCAATGGCTTCACCTCTTATCATATTTCAATTCACGTTATAGCACTTCATCATTCAAGTATACATAAACAATTATATTGAGCATATATCTTAAATTCATCATCATATAATCAACATGTCTATTTATTTCATTTCAATCATTATTACCAACCACAATTACAATACATTTCATCATTTCTCAAAACACATTAGCACAATTCATCATTACAATATTTATCATAACAAATTGCATTGTACTTACCTATTTGAATGATCTTCATATCTTTCACATCATCCAATCATAACCTTAATCAAATTATATTGACAATATAGTAATTCACTTAACACATTTACAAACAAATGTGTTAAGTCTTAATTCATGTAAATAAGTGCAATCATATAAACTTTGTACTTACCTTAAAACCAACTTACACCACTCTATACACCTACTCTTCCAAGAATCCTCAACACTTAGATTAGGGCAATTCAACCTCTTCACAACCTAATCCAAAAGGAATATTAGCAAAATGACCATATGAATAGTAAATTCTGGTTTTAGACTAAATTTTATCCTTATTTTGAAAATTTGTATAAAATAATATAATTGACTAAAAACTCTAAAATTTTTACAGAACTTAATTTTACATCTTAAAATCATTCCTTTAAAATTTCAGATCAAACTGAACACAAAATCTTGGTCAAATAGTTCACCCAAACAGACTGCCCCAATTGCCCTGCATCCTGGCAGCAGTTCTAAACTTTGTGAATTCCATAAATTAAATTCAATCAACTTGGTTCCAAATTATTTTTCTCAAATACTAGACTCATTAAGCAACAACATATCCAAAATTCAATTGAATATAATTTTTCTACATTTTATTAAAAATCCCGAAATATAGCTGTCTCAGTTAAGGTACCTGCTGGAACAGATCTAATAAAAATAATCTTTCCAAAATCATAACCATTCCAAAATCGAATCAACATATTTTTCAGTCATTCTAGACTCATAGAGTCACAACATATCAAAAATTCACTTCAAGAACATTTTTCTATAATTAATTAAAAATCGTACAAGTCACAGCCTTTACTAATTGTAAAACAGAAAAGAAATTCCACTAAACACAACTCTTGCTCTTCAATCACCAACACCAACCTAATTAAATCAAACATACTCCAACATACTACAATAATACAACCCTAATTTCAATTATCAACAATCAAACCTTCATACAACTTCAAATAAACCAAAGAAATCAAGAAAGAGAACTTACTTGGATTTTTAGCCAAATCTTTACTATCCACTTGAAATCCTTAAGTATTTGGTGTAAATAAAAGCAAAATCACCTCCTTCTCTCTCTAGCTTCACTCTCTCTCTCTCTCTCTCTCTCTCTCTCTCTCTCTCGGCCAAAAAGAAGAAGAAGAAGAAGAACACGTTTTTTTTTCCTTTTCTTCTCTTCTTATTCTTATTTCAAATATATATATAATAATAATAATAATAATAATAATAACAATAATAATAAAAACAATAAATCTCCACCACACACTCTCTTCCAACCTTTGACTTTCTTTTCTCTTTTTCTTTTTGTCCTTATCACCATAATTATTAATTAATTAATTATAAAAATATATACATAACTCACTTTCCCTACACCACTTTATATCCCATGTATATGTGATGTATATGTATATATCTTTTATATGGTATTTATATTCCCATATTTCCTTATATATATATCATCTTATAATATTTCCCCTTTTTACTTCCATTAAACATATACATTAACTCCAAATATAACAATAATTCCAAAACTTTTAGGGTATAGTTTGGGATATTACAGAGACCATAAAGAATCAACTAGTTGTGATTTTAGGAAATCATGCCGAAGCATCTGCTAGCACTAAGAAGCCAATGAAAGACAAGGGGAAGGCTAAAGTTGGTGAAATGGCTTTTGATGATGATAAGGTGATCATTGATGATGATGATTAGGCTCAATACTTCCAAGATCCTCAAGACAAAAAGGAGCCGAAGATTGTTGAGAAGACAGCTATGGAGAAAATTGAGACTTTTGATGTTGAAAAGATGATTGCGGACTTAGAAAAGAAATTTGAGAAGAAACTAAAGACCAAAGAAATGTCCGAAGTTGACAAATTATTTGAGCTAGATGAAGAATTTCCATACAAGTTCAAGATGCCATCTTTTGTGAAGTTTGATGGAACCGAAAATCCTCATCTCCATGTGAAGCAGTCAGCCCGAGCTACTAAGGCTTAAACTCTAAGGTACTTTATGCCCTCATTGGATCCTGTTGTCCAAAATTGGTTCAATACCTTAGATGATGGAACACAAACGAGTTGGGATTTGCTATACAAGGCCTTCATCCAGCAATATGGATATAATGTCGAGATGGAAGTTACCTTAATGGAAGTGGAGTCCATTAGACAAAGGCCAAATGAGAATTTTATGGACTATGTGAAGAGATGGAGAAACAAGGCCGCTTTGCTCAAGAAAAGGCCCGATGAATCCGATCAAATAAGGATGATTGTGAGAGGGGTGTTACCTAGTCTTCGTGAAAGGCTGTCTCACACCCTTATAAGGGACTTCAAAGATCTTCTCCAAGCTGGTCTACAAATTGAAGAGTGGGAAAGGGAGAAGAATCGCATTTCAATAAAAAGGAATGAGAAAGGAAATTATCAGCCTAGCAATCAAAGTACACAAAAGGAAGCTAATGTTAATGCCACTAGTCAAGGAGGAATGAGGCAGATTTCAGAATTAGGGAAGCCACTGTCTTGGGTTCCCAATAAGCTACAAAAGAAGGGATTGTTACAACCTTTGACTCCTCGTCCTTTACCTAATCCTCTTCTACCTAACTTTGATACTAACGCATTTTGCCCATTCCATCAAAGGCCTGGACACGAAATGGACAATTGTATGTGTTAGACAAAAGATCTCTATTTTGATCCTTGACAACTCAAATGGATGATCTATTTAACTTGTGTTTAAGAATCTTGTTGCAGGATTAGGTTGCCTCAAGTAAAGCAAGACAGAACAATTCTAGCGGTCGCACTAGACCAGAATACGACCGCTACATGCAATTACAGAATGAAACCTTATCACAGTAGGTTTCGCGGTCAGAAGTTCGACCTCAGTCGCAACCGCGCCTCAAGAATGGCGGCCGTCCAAAATACTTGCCCGACCGCTACTCAAGGAACTTAAATCATTACAATCACAGTAAGGTTCGCGGTGACAAGAACGGTGAATGATTCGACCTCGCTAATCAATTTAGCGACCGCCCATTCAGAATCCCGACCGCCCAACAATTCAAGAAGAAATTGCTCAAAGAGACAGTAGTGTTCGCGTCCACAGGTGCGTCCAGAAGTTCGACGCGAAACTGTGAGTTCGATCGCGAGATTCTGCATAGGGCGACCACGAGATTCAAATTATGGCGGACATTCAGTTTTGCTCTGTCAGAGAATGACACGTAATATGACCGTTGTAAACCCACTTGAAGATTCAAAAAGGGCGACCGCACCTCTGCTTGGCGCGACCGTCCCGACAAACAAAGCATGGGCAAGAAACGGTCCGACAAACACAGCATGGACAAGATTCCAGTTGCAGAGCACTAAAATTCGACCGTTGTAGCTTTTTCAAAAGCAGCGACCATCCCTTGTTAAAGGACGACCGCGAGAAGCATGAGCGCGACCATCCTTGCATGAAGGGCGACCGCGAAGTGCTTCGGACAGTTTAAGTAAAGAAGGTCTATTCTGCCAAGACTTTATTCAAAACTTCAATAACGGCTAGTAAGACCACATTGGCTATAAATACAATGTCTCTATGAGAAAACAAAAAAGAGAAGTGAAAAGAACAATCAAGAAATCAGATTTTCATAGCCAAGCAACAAATTTTCTTTTACTTAAACTTACAATTAAATTGTAATGAATGTTAGGTGTGATCATTGAAAACACCATTGTATAAGTTTGAGTGTAAGCTTGGGAAACACTTGGGTTGTGAGAGTGAGCCTTGTAAAACTCTTGATTGGGTTGTAAGTGTGAGCCTTAGAAAAACACTTGTGAAGTTAGGTGTGAACTTGTGAAAACACCAAAGTTGGAAGTGAGCTTGTAAAAACTTCAAAGAATAGTGGAACCTTAACAAGTTGTTAAGGAAGTGGATGTAGGATTGAGGTAAATCCGAACCACTATAAATCTTGTGTGTTCTTTCTTTCTTTCATTACTCAACCAACTTTCTATTCCGCATTTGTGTGTTGAGTTTTTTAATTTGCCATCATTTCGTGAGGAAACCAATTCACCCCCCCCTCTTGGTTGCCATCTTGGGACAACAATTGGTATCAGAGTCCTGAGATTTCTTAAACTTAATTGTGAAATCTGATCCACTATGGCAACTTCTTCTTCATCAAGCTCTCATGGAAATCTTAACTCTATTCTTAGACCCTATTTTGATGGAACTGATTACTCATACTGGAAACACAAAATGTACTTGTTTCTAGATAGTGAAGGGATTGAACTATGGGATTTCGTGGAAAGTGAGTGGAAATCTCCTACTCATGAAGTTGACGGTATTCAAGTTCCTCTTCCCAAAGCTCAATGGTCAACTAGCAATATCAGAGATCGATTCAAGAACAATAGAGCTGCTTCCATCTTGATGAACTCCATTTCAAGAGAAGAAGGTGGAAGAGTTCAACATTTAACTTGTGCACATTGCATTTGGAAAACACTTGAAAACTACCATGAAGGTACGACTCAAGTAAGATTCACCAAAAAACAAATGCATGTTCATGAGTATGAGCTATTCAAGATGAAACCAAATGAAAACGTCACCGACATGACAAATCGCTTGCTTGCTATTGTCAATGAACTAAAGAAGTATGGCAAGGTATATGATCAAGGTGATGTAAACAGTAAAATCTTGAGAGCCCTAAGAGCTAGAAAGAACTTTGAATCCAAAGTATCATCCATAGAAGAAGCTCATGATCTCAGCACATTAAGAACCGACGAGCTAGTTGGTAAATTACTCACTTTTGAGCTGCACAGTGAAAAAGAAGAAGATCAAGGTGAGAAAGAAAAGAGAAAACCAATTGCACTCAAAGCAATCAAAGAAGCTGAGAGCTCAAGCAATGAAGGTACTGATGATGAAGATGAAATGGCAATGTTCTCAAAAAGAATCAATGAATGGAAAAGAAAGAAAAGATTACAAGCAAACAAAGGTACACCTCCTAAATTCTCCTTCAAAGATAAAGAAAAGAAAAATGAGGTAAAGTGCTATGAATGTGGAAAAACTGGTCACATCAAATCGGATTGCTACAAATTAAAGAACAAAAGGAAATGGGATAAAGAAAAGAAAAAGTCTCTCAAAGCCACATGGGATGACTCTTCTTCAAGTGAGGAAGAAGAAGAAGAAGGAATTGCAAATCTATGTCTCATGGCTATTGAAGATGACTCCAATGAGGTAAGTACTCAATCCTTTGATCTTGTAGCACATGATGATATAAATGATATAGATGATAGTGATTTGATTGAGCACATGAATTTTAAAATAGAAAAATATTATTCTAAAATGATGCTTTACAAAGAGAAAAACTCTAAGTTAGAAAAAGATTATATATGCTTAAAGAATTCTACCTTAGAATTGAAAACCTCAAATGAACACTTGATGAACACAATAGGAGAATTAAAGAAAAGCTCACATGACTTAGAAAAAGTGATTAAAGAGAATGAGACATTGAAGCATGAACTAAAAGAACTAAAAGAATCAATTTCCAGATTTCATAAAGGAAAGGAAGCATTGAACACATTAATTAATAATCAAAGATCACCTTCCTTGAAATATGGATTAGGATTCAATGGCTCAACCAACATTGCACCTAGCAAACCAACATTTGTGAAAGCATCTACAACTAAAATTTCTGATGTTCATATCAAAGATGCTTGCACCAAGTCTAAAAGAACTAGTTATGGTTCACTAGGAGATAAAGCCAAAAATAATTATGCATTGTTGTTCACTAAATTTGCACAAAAGAAATCACATACTTGTAGTTGTATGTATAATGCAAAAAGAAAAATGCAGAAGAATAGAATACCATGGCAATGCACATATTGCATGAAATTTGGACACAAAAAATTTTCTTGTTATATAAGAAAGGCACATCTCAAGTTAGAAGGCACTTTTTCTACTAACCATCAAGGACCCAACTTCAAGTGGGTACCTAAAAGAAGATGATCACAATTGTTTTGCAGGTATGCCTAAAATCTACTACCAATGAAAGCACATGGCTTGTGGATAGTGGATGCTCAAGGCATATGACTGGAAATGCAAAGCTCTTTACAAGTATTACCTACAAACATGGAGGTAACGTAACTTTTGGAAACAATGCTAAAGGTAAAATTCTTGGTGTTGGCTCCATTGGTTCTATTGGTAAGGATTTAATTGAAGATGTATGGCTTGTTGATGGTTTGAAACATAACTTGCTAAGTGTTAGTCAACTTTGTGATAAAGCATACTTTGTCGAGTTTGATTCCAAGGAATGCAAAATCACAAACTCAAATAATGTTATCATATTTAAAGGTACTAGAACAAACAACACTTACAAAGTCAGCATACATTCAAATCATACATGTTTAATGTCCACTAATAATGATGCATGGTTATGGCATAGAAGACTAGGACATGCTGGTATGGATCAATTGAAATATATTTATAATGAGAACTTAGTTGATGGCTTACCTAAGATAAAATATGATAAAGATAGAATTTGTGAACCTTGTCAACATGGTAAGCAACATAAAAAATCATTTAAATCAAAGAGTATTATAAGTACCTCTAGACCTTTAGAGCTCATTCATTTAGACTTGTTTGGACCAAATAGAGTTACAAGCTTAGGAGGCAAATCATATGCATTTGTTCTTTTTGATGATTACTCTAGATTCACATGGGTTAATTTCTTAGCTCAAAAGAATGAAGCCTTTAATTGCTTCAAAACATTTGCAAAAAGAGTTCAAAATGAAAAAGGATATGTGATCACATCTATTAGAAGTGATCATGGTAAAGAATTTTAAAATGAAAATTTTGAAACCTTTTGCAATGAACTTGGCATTTCACATAATTTTTCTGCTCCTAGAACTCCACAGCAAAATGGTGTAGTTGAAAGGAAAAATAGAACTTTAATTGAAATGGCTAGAACAATGCTCAATGAATATGATTTACCATCTTATTTTTGGGCAGAAGCCGTTAATACAGCTTGCTACATTGCAAATCGTGTTTACAAAAGGCATTTAACTAATAAAACTTCTTATGAGCTATGGAATGGAAGAATACCCAGAATTGGATATTTTAGAGTATTCGGATGCAAATGCTTCATATTGAATACCAAGAATAATCTTGGAAAATTTTCATCCAAATCAGATGAAGGCATATTCTTAGGATATTCATCATATAGCAAAGCATATAGAGTATTTAACATGAAAACTCTAGTAATAGAAGAATCAATGCATGTTGTATTTGATGAATCATCTAAACTTGATCAAAAGAAAGGTATTACTTTTAATGACCCTGCAGATAATCTTGAACCTCTTGAATCTATTGATGCTCCAAAGATCAATCAACTTGAAGAAAAGACTCAGGATCTACCTAAGGATTGGCAATACAAGAAAGATCATCCAAAGGAACTCATCATTGGAGAAACATCTAAGGGAGTAATCACTAGATCTAAAATTAATCATGTTGATGTTAATTTTGCTTTTGTTTCTCAAATTGAACCAAAAACTGTTGAGGAAGCTTTAAATGATGAAAATTGGATAACTGCAATGCAAGATGAACTTAATCAATTTGAAAGAAATAATGTTTGGCAACTTACTCCTAGACCTAAAGATCATTCTATAATAGGATGCAAATGGGTTTATAGGAATAAGCTTGATGAAAATGGTCACATTATTAGAAATAAAGCAAGATTGGTAGCCAAAGGTTATAATCAAGAAGAAGGTATTGATTATGATGAAACCTTTGCCCCTGTAGCCAGATTAGAAGCTATTAGAATATTACTTGCTTTTGCATGTCATATGAATTTTAAGCTTTATCAAATGGATGTTAAAAGTGAATTTCTAAACGGACTCATAAATGAAGAAGTTTATGTTGAACAACCTCCTGGATTTGAAAACTACAAATTTCATGATCATGTTTTCAAACTTACCAAAGCTTTATATGGATTGAAACAAGCACCTAGAGCATGGTATGATAAACTTAGTGCATATTTGCTTGAAAATGGTTTTGCAAAAGGAAAAGTAGACACAACTCTCTTTGTTAAAAAGGATAAGCATAACATTTTGATTGTACAAATTTATGTGGATGACATAATATTTGGAGCTACTGATGAAGCCTTGTGCAAAGAATTTGCTTCTTGTATGACCAGGGAATTTGAAATGAGCATGATGGGTGAACTCAAGTTCTTCCTTGGATTGCAAGTCAAGCAATGTAAAGATGGGATCTTCATCAACCAATCCAAATATACAAGAGAACTCATGAAGAAATTTGGAATGGATGGCTGCAAAACTAGCAAAACTCCCATGAGCACATCCTTGAAATTAGGTAAAGATGACAATGGTAAAGCAGTAGATGAGAAGAAATATCGAGGTATCATCGGATCACTACTTTACTTAACCGCATCTAGGCCTGATATAATGTACAGTGTATGTCTATGTGCTAGATTTCAAACCTGTCCTAAAGAATCACACTTGAATGCCACTAAAAGAATCTTGAAATATTTAAGTGGTACAATGCAATTAGGACTTTGGTATCCAAAGAACACATCATTTCATATTATAGGATTTTCAGATGCAGATTATGCAGGTAGTATCTTAGATAGAAAAAGCACAACAGGAGCATGTCACTTTCTTGGTAATTGTTTAGTTTCTTGGCATAGTAAGAAACAAGCATCAGTTGCTTTATCCACAACGGAAGCTGAATATGTTACAGCTTGTTTTTGTTGCACACAAGTATTATGGATGAAACAACAATTGCTTGACTATGGTAAAGTTTTTAACAATATTTCCATTAAATGTGACAACACTAGTGCTATCAATTTGTCTAAGAATCCTATACAACATTCTAGATCCAAGCATATAGATATTAGACATCATTTTTTGAGGGAAAATGTGCAAAATCAGAACATAATTCTAGAATTTATTGAAACACAAAATCAACTTGCGGATGTCTTTACAAAACCATTGAATGAAGATAGACTTAATTTTATTAAACTTAATTTAGGAATGATTGATGGAAATACTTTGAATTAATTGCCTATCAATGAAGTTTCTATGTGCATGAATTTAATGGTTCTTAACACTCTAGAAATATTTTCTATCTTTCCATGAATCTTTCAATTTTTAAGTCTTTAGCGGTCGCTCCAGAGTCCTTTCACGATCACTATCTTGTCTGACAGTTTCATTCAAACTAATGACTCTGTGCGCGGTTGAGAAAATTTTGTGCGCGGCCGCACCAATTTGAATAGTTTCGACCGTTACAGACAATTTCTTCTCTCGCGAGTGTACTTATCTTGAAAATGGTCGCTAGACCTCATTTCACGATCGCACCTTGTTCAATGTGCGACCGCACCCTGTACACTCTGCTCAAAAATTTATAACCGTTGGCTGTGTGACAGGTCACAAATCTTGACTTTCAACAGTCATAAACGGCTATTTTCGTTATTTCATCTATTTAAGAGCATAATAAATAATTTTCTTTGATATTTTGCTTCTAAAAACATTCTGAAACCCTAAAATCTTCTCCTCATCATCTGTCATTCAATTGAACCTCTGTTTTCCTGCTCTCTTCTGTTCTTTCTGTTTCAATGGCTCCCAAAAGAAAAACCACCTCCAAAATTAAGGGTCAAGCCAAGAGAGTTCCAGGAATCACCATTAGAGAACCTGTTGTTGAACCTCCATCTCCTCCTCAATCCAAAAGAGGTGAGAAAATTCACAAACCTCACCACCAAACCTCTGAGGAAGACATTAGGTATGCTATGCTTAAGAAAAAGAAGGTTGAAGGCACCAAATCACCTTTTGGTGGAATGCTTTCTGCATTGGGCATCAAGGACGAAATTGAGAGATTGTTGGATGTCCTTGGATGGAGAAAATTTGTCTTTCCAGAAGAGGTAGGCTACTCTAGTCTTAGCAAAGAATTTCTGATGTCTCTTCAAATAGAAAAGAGTGCAAATTCTGCACTAGGGTGGTATGGAGTTAGATTTAAGCTCTTTGATCAATACCAAGCCCTATCTCTAGAAGATTTTGGTAGCATTTGGAACTTCCCTTCTGAAGGTATAATCTCTTACAATGACCAAATGTTCTCCAACCGAACCCTTTCTGATTTCTGGCAAGAAATTTCCATTGAAACTTCCTTTGAAAAAGAATCCAAAGCCAGACATATCAAAACTCTCACCCACTGGATGCTCCATAGGATTATCACTTATACCATCCACCAAAGAGCAGATGGAAATGAGAAAGTCACCAAAAGAGACCTCATCTTTATGTATGCTTTCACCCAAAACATCAAAATAAACTCCACCAAGTTCTTGATAGACACCTTCTTTCATCATGCTGTTACAAGAACTGGTACATTCTTCCTATCCTCTCAAGTTACTCAAATAGCTAGGCACCTAAACCTTCTGAATGATTTGAACTTAGCTACCTTGAGAAACCCTTTCACTCTAGCTTCCAGTGCTATCACAATAGATTACTTAGAGCATGCTGGATGTGTTAGGAAAATTGAAGGATCATATGTATACTACTTTGGCAAGAAAGGAGTAATGGATAAACAAAAGAAGAGGCCAAGATATACAATTGAGGAAGAAGGAGATTCAGTTGAAGTTGCTGTGGAATTACCTCCAAAAGCAACTTCATCAAAAGTTGCTCAAGAAACTACTTCATCCTCCACTCAACTCATCCTCCAAGCTATCAAAACTCTTTCCAGGAAATTCTCCAAGTTCAAGAAAAGTGTCTCCAAGAGATTTCAGCACTTGAACAAGAGAATTGACCTTATATCTCATATGCACCATGATCTCTATGACATGCAAGGAAAATTGGACTTGCCTCAGTGCAACCTTGAAGATTGGGATATAAGTGATCATACCCAAAGCATTCCTGAAGAAGAAGAGTCCATCAGCACTAGCTCTGCCTCTGTTGCTCCTAAAGATAAAGGAAAAGCTCCTTTAGTTGAAGAAGAACTAGATGTAGATGATGACTCTGAATAGCTTAAAACTTTTTGTCTCTATTGTTTGCATTTTCATATGATTATTGCTTTATTTTCTGCCTTTGTACTTTTCTCTATCCTTAATAAACATGTTTGTTTCAAATGTTATTTGTTTTTCCTTATTTGTTGTTGTTTTGATCCTCACATTTGTTTAAACATTTGATTTATTTTGCCTATGACAATGGGGGAGAAAATAACAACATAATGGAATGAAACTCAGTAAACATAATAGGGGAGAAACAATGGGGGAGAAAATAGTACAATGAATTGTTTAAACTGTTTATACATAACCTAATGCACCAAGATTATCACAATGCTCTTAATCATGACTTATGCATAAATCAAGGGGGAGCATTTTAGACTTATTATTTTTTCATCATTCCATTTGAATTGCCAAAGTCAAAATGGGGGAGATTGTTAAACAAAAGATCTCTATTTTGATCCTTGACAACTCAAATGGATGATCTATTTAACTTGTGTTTAAGAATCTTGTTGCAGGATTAGGTTGCCTCAAGTAAAGCAAGACAGAACAATTCTAGCGGTCGCACCAGACCAGAATACGACCGCTACATGCAATTACAGAATGAAACCTTATCACAGTAGGTTTCGCGGTCAGAAGTTCGACCTCAGTCGCAACCGCGCCTCAAGAATGGCGGCCGTCCAAAATACTTGCCCGACCACTACTCAAGGAACTTAAATCATTACAATCACAGTAAGGTTCGCGGTGACAAGAACGGTGAATGATTCGACCTCGCTAATCAATTTAGCGACCGCCCATTCAGAATCGCGACCACCCAACAATTCAAGAAGAAATTGCTCAAAGAGACAGTAGTGTTCGCGTCCACAGGTGCGTCCAGAAGTTCGACGCGAAACTGTGAGTTCGATCGCGAGATTCTGCATAGGGCGACCGCGAGATTCAAATTATGGCGGACATTCAGTTTTGCTCTGTCAGAGAATGACACGTAATATGACCGTTGTAAACCCACTTGAAGATTCAAAAAGGGCGACCGCACCTCTGCTTGGCGCAACCGTCCCGACAAACAAAGCATGGGCAAGAAATGGTCCGACAAACACAGCATGGACAAGATTCCAGCTGCAGAGCACTAAAATTCGATCGTTGTTGCTTTTTCAAAAGCAGCGACCGTCCCTTGTTAAAGGACGACCGCGAGAAGCATGAGCGCGACCATCCTTGCATGAAGGGCGACCGCGAAGTGCTTCGGACAGTTTAAGTAAAGAAGGTCTATTCTGCCAAGACTTTATTCAAAACTTCAATAACGGCTAGTAAGACCACATTGGCTATAAATACAATGTCTCTATGAGAAAACAAAAAAGAGAAGTGAAAAGAACAATCAAGAAATCAGATTTTCATAGCCAAGCAACAAATTTTCTTTTACTTAAACTTACAATTAAATTGTAATGAATGTTAGGTGTGATCATTGAAAACACCATTGTATAAGTTTGAGTGTAAGCTTGGGAAACGCTTGGGTTGTGAGAGTGAGCCTTGTAAAACTCTTGATTGGGTTGTAAGTGTGAGCCTTAGAAAAACACTTGTGAAGTTAGGTGTGAACTTGTGAAAACACCAAAGTTGGAAGTGAGCTTGTAAAAACTTCAAAGAATAGTGGAACCTTAACAAGTTGTTAAGGAAGTGGATGTAGGATTGAGGTAAATCCGAACCACTATAAATCTTGTGTGTTCTTTCTTTCTTTCATTACTCAACCAACTTTCTATTCCGCATTTGTGTTTGTTGAGTTTTTTAATTTGCCATCATTTCGTGAGGAAACCAATTCACCCCCCCCCCCTCTTGGTTGCCATCTTGGGACAACAGTATGAAGTTAAGGCATGAGATCCAAAATTTAATCGACAGTGATAAGCTATCTGAGCCAGATAAGCCCAATACCAAAGGTAATCCATTTCCAAGGTTCAATAGAGTGCCACCACTAGCAACCTTCATGGTAGGAAAAGGATTAGAAGAAGATTTTGTTTTATCATCCTTTCAAGATGGAAATATTGAAGATGTGAAAGGAAAAGAAGCTTTAACTCAACAAACTTTCCTTAGCTTGAATGTTGCTTTTCAATTTTACTTTCTTTAATATTTAATTGGAACAATTATGTTTTTCAAATTTAAATTTGTTTGAATAAATTACTTTCATCAAAAATTTTGTTGGTCTTTGTTCATTTTGGTGCTCAACCAATGAGGAATCTAGCTTGATGATTCATGAATTAATATATTTATGCATCATGACTCGAATGACTTTACTAGGTGAGGTAATTGCTCTATAGCATTGAGTTGTATATGCTTACTTAGAGAGGGCTCCTGCATATTTATCTTTGTCTAGGTCCTAGTCAGTCCTAGAACAAGCTTTGACAAACTTTCAAGGCAAAATTGAACTCTACTTATTTAAGAGAGAAATGATCTAGGCATTGTTTGGTTAGCCAACAACTAGTATCCACCCAATTAAATATCAATCCCTAGTTGTCCCTTTGAGCCTTCATAAAATTTTAGCTTTCTTTTCATTGGCATATAACCCCAACAACCTACCTTGAGTTGTTGTGATACTTTTGACAAGTCTTATGATCACTAAGGTGAAGAGGCAAGAAGATCAAAGAAAGAGATGAATACCATGAAGATAGTTGAAGTTCTCAAGACTATGAAGGCAGTTGAAGTTCTCAAGACCATAAGGGTAGTTGAAGTTCTCAAGACCATAAGGGTAGTCGAAGTTCACCTAATATCTCCAATATACCAAGACAACATCAGAATAACAAATGATTTATCCCTGTTAAAGAAGATTTATGTCACTCCACTCATCCACTATTGGAAACCCAAGTTGGTACAAACAAGACAGCTCTTTTAGAGCTAGAACCAAAAAAAAAAGAAAAAAAAAGGAGAAGAAAAGAAGATGAAAAAAAGAGAAGAAGGAAGAAAAAAAGGAAAAGAAAAAATAAGACAAAATAAAAAAGGGAGAAAAAAAAAGAAAATAAAAAAAAAGAAGAAAGATAAAATCTAAAAAGGTGGTTCAGAAAGTCAACCGAGTTCTCTTTTACCTAAAGCAGCAAAAGGCTTCCATTTGGTTTGTAAGGACATTTTGACTTGAATTAGTCAAACCCAAATAAAGATTCAATCAAAATTGGAGGGAAAAAGGAGAAAGGCCATTCAGTTCTTGAAAGTTCTATACTTAACAATCCTACGAGGAAGAAGGACAAAATGATAAAATGCTCAAAGAAAGGGAAGAGTAAGAAACATAAAAAGAAAGAAAAGGGAAAAGAAGAAAAGAAATAAAGATTATCCTAATTAAGATCCAGACTAATGCCAAGAAGATAGAAAGAATTTAGAGTCTAGCAAGATTGCTCCCAGCTGCCTAAAGTTCAAACAAGAAATTTGTAGTGTGAAGGTTTGTCCATTATGTCACATCGGCTCCAACTTACAAATGGCCTCCATTTAACCCATTTCCCTTATAGACCCCATTTTAAGCCTATCAAAGACCTGTTGATCTCTCTTGGTAGGTAGAGTCTATTAGTGGAGATAGTTTGAATAAGCATGCATATGAGATAGACAATATTTAAACTCAATGAGACCTTCGGCCAAGTAATGTGTATGTGCCTATTTGAAGTGCAACAGTTCTTGCATAAATAGAAATAATTCTCGAATTTAGTACAGTAACTAGGGTTGTCATGTTATAGATATGTTAATTTAGAAAATCAAGCCCTGAGGTACATTGACATTAATTTGGCAAAGCCAACATTTGAAGATGAGAATATTGAAGATGTGAAAGGAGAATAAGCTTAACTCAATAAACTTCTCTTGACTTGTTTTCTTTATTTGGTGTTTTATGGAAAATCGTGTCTTTCAAATTTAAAGTTGTTTGAATAAATTACTTTCATCAATATTTTTGTTGGTCTTTGTTCATTTTGGTGCTCAACCAATGAGGAATCTAGCTTGATAATTCATGAATTAATATATCTATGTATCATGATTCGAGTAACTTTACTAGGTAAGGGAATTGCTCTATAACATTGAGTTGTGTATGCTTACTTAGAGAGGGCTCCTGCATAATGACCTTTGTCTAGGTCCTAGTCAGTCTTAGAACATGCTTTGACAAATTTTCAAGGCAAAATTGAACTCTGCTTATTTAAGGGAGAGATGATCTAGGCATTGTTTGGTTAGCCAACAACTAGTATCCACCCAATTAAATATCAGTCTCTACTTGTCTTTTTGAGCATTTATAAGATTTCAACCTTTTGTTTATTGGCTTATAAGCCTGATGACTCACCCTGAGCTGTTGTTATACTTTTGACAAGTCTTATGATCACTAAGGTGAAGAGGCAAGAAGATTAAAGAAAGGAATGAATAGTCAAGACCATGAGGATAGTTGAAGTTCTCAAAACCATAAGGGTAGTTGAAATTCAACTGAATTAGACCAAATATCACAGATAAAGTCAAGACTGAAGCAGATTAATACGACTCCACTCATCCATTGTCAGAAATACAAGTTGGTATAAACAAGATAACTCTTTTGGAGCTAGGACAAAAAAAAAACAAAAACAAGTTAAGAAAGAAGTAATTGCAATGGAAAAATGGTAAAAGTTTACTTGAGAGGTGTTAACCCCGGGATGCGGGACGGACCCTCCTCCCTCTCCATGATACTCCTTTTCATTGCTATCCTCCTTTTCCTTAGGAATTTCTCAGACGCCAATAGAAGATACATCAAAGTTCTAGAGTCCTACTCGAATAAACTGGGTATATGATGCACCAGATGGATAGAGAGAGGTTTCAACATCATAACCGTGTCAAGCCAACCACCACGCATTCTCCGACAATGATCCAATATTTAAAGTATACTTTGAGCAATTCATCGGAATCCTCCACCACTCGAGACCAAGGAACCACTCATACACCCTCTCCCCGAGAAACTAGCCACTAGACACAGAGTTAGCAATAACTCGACGGGTATGCTAAAAAGGCAATGCGGCATTCATGGAAGAAGTCCAATTCGTTCGCTCTTCTGTGCTCCACCAAGCCAAATTGACCTACAAAATGACATAAGGTAAGTGAACTTTTATATAAGATTTAAAGTATACTAATACTATTTTACCTGGCCCTAGGTTAAGCAACTCAAGAGATAGCGCTGGGTGTGCACATGGTGAGAGCCGGGAACTACTACACGATCTGACAACCAAAAATTCAATTTCGGATACCCAACTCTCTCTCAGGAAATGCCAGGCACCCTCACAAGATTATGCTCATATGCCCATACCTACAACAACAAAGATCAAATTCATGCAAGTATAAGAATGGAATTGACATTGGTAGAAGAAGAGTATCTCGACAACTATCATGAAACCAGCGAAAGACTTCTTATTCCTGCAAATTTTATCTAGTCCATGATAGAGATAGGCGAGGCCAGCTTCACCCCAGTCGTAAAGCGGTACCATAATCATGTCAATAAGGGCCCTCAACACCGACAGATGGATGGCAGATTTGGTGTTGTATAAAATAGTCAACCCAAGCAAATACAGTAAAAAACATCAAGCATATTGTTTGGTTGTTTTCCTATGAATCCGTCCTTCGTAGTTCATCCAATAACTCTGAATTGGCTCAATTTTTATCTTAAAGGGATCTTTTAATGACGGTTCCATACCAATTAACTGTTGGACTTCTTCGTATGTCAGAATATCATTGGTAAGAGGGACCGGAAGGCCATAGTACCGGATACCTGTTATGGCTATATAATCAACTGGGCCAATGGTCATCTCTCCTACAGGTAGATGAAAAGTATGGGTCGTGTTCATTCATTGCTCCGACATTGCTTGAACTACACTCCTGCCCATCGGATACTCCTCAGATGGTAATTGCAAGTTAAAGCTTTCAAAACTGCAATCTCAGACAATCCATTTTACTCGAGAGGGTGCTACATCATACCATTGTCGAGCTTTATAGACACACCCTCTACCCCGGATAACACAACGATCACTCTAACATGGAGTCAGGTAAGTTAACACGAGGTAAAGTATCTCATCATACCAATACTACTAATTCATAGACTACATTTATTCATTATATCCTATTTTAATTTATCTATTTATTTATTTATTAAATAGTCCGCTAACTAATTTATTTTGTCTAATCTTTATTAAAGAAAAAAATATAATAAATAATAATAATAAAATAAATAATAAAAAAAGAAAAAATATATTAAAAAATAATAATAAAATAATAAATATTTGTGTTGTTACCTTAGTCTTTTGATTTGAACTGCAATGAAGATGCATCATGCCGTCGAATAAATTCCAATAACTCAGCATTGGATCAAGGTCCTGATCTCGAAGCATGCATTTTCTCTTTAACTCTCTACTCAATTCTCTACTTTAAATATGAAAATATGTGAGTATGAAAGAGAATTGAAGAAATGAGCCGTTTATATAGGCAAATTGCAAAGCAAAAAAAAAAACAAAAAAAAAAAGGAAAAAAATAGTAACTCTTGTGAAAAAAGAAAAAATCACTGTTAATGAATAGTTGGTGAATAGTTAGTGAATAGTGATGAACGATGTCTAAATAGTAAATTCAATTATTAAATTCAATTATCTAGATATTTGCGTGTCTAAAAATATTTTGATACTTTTAAAATATTTTTACACGCACGGGGGTAATAGGAAATAGGCATGATAAAAAATAGCAAATTTTTTTGCAAATTTCTTTAGTATCCTACTGACTACGATCATTTTTTTGCAGATAAGGAAATTATCTTTTAAGTTTAGAACTTATCTCTGATCCAGAATCCAAATTATCTTTTAAGTCCAGAACTTATTCCAGGTCCAGAACCCAAATCACTTTTAAGTCCAGAACTTATCTCGGGTCCAGAACCCAAATTATTTCTTAAGTCCAGAACTTACTTCCAATCCAGAACCCAAATTATTTCTTAAGTCTAGAACTTATCTCGGGTCTAGAACCTAAATTATTCCTTAAGTCCAGAACTTATCTCGGGTCCAGAACCCAAATCACTCTAAAGTCCATAACTTATCTCAGGTATAGAACCCAAATTATCTTTTAAGTTCAGAACTTATCTCGAGTCCAGGACCCAAATTATCTTTTAAGTTCAGAACTTATCCCGGGTCCAGAACCCAAATCACTTTTAAGCCAGAACTTATCTCGGCTCCAGAACTCAAATTATCTTTTAACTCCAGAACTTATCTCGGGTCTAGAACCCAAACAATCTTCTAATTCCAGAACTTATCTCGGGTTCAGAACCCAAATTATCTTTTAAGTCCATAACTTATCTCGGGTCCAGAACCCAAATTATTTTTTAGTCCAGAACTCAAACTAACTTTGATTACGTAGTCTATATGGCTCTAAATCCAGTCAAAAATCACATTGCTTTTCTCTCTCTTTTGTTGTAGTCTCAGATCGCTCAAGTAGGGGGCAAGCTGTAGACCCTTATCTTTTGACCCAGTCCAGTCCGATATTTTTAAAATAGTCCAAAATAATTTTGTGGTATTTTTAATAATATTTGTTACTTATAGTATTTATTTTTAATTAAAATAAAAAAATAATAAATAAAAGATAAATAAAAGATAAAAAATAAATTGAAAATAGAAATCGGCGACGAATTGGCTTGGGCCAATTCGCCACAGGAAAAACCTGCGATGAATTGGCTACAAGGGTATTCATCATAGGAAAAATCTATGGTGAATTGGCCACAAGCCAATTCTTCGCATGTTTTTCCTGCGACGAACTGGCCTGTGGCCCTAGTAACCCGTGCGCCCCGCAGCAAATTTTGCCAGCTCAATTTTTTCCAGCATAATTTTTTTCGAAACCCTATTCTACTTGGTTTTGGTTTTTAATTTTATTTCCTAAATAGTTTTTATTTTCTTAACCAATTAGTATTAGGTTTTGATTTTTTCTTATAAATACCACATCAAAACACACAGAAAAGGGACTTGGAACTTTGGGCTTTTATTGGGACAAAAACACAAAAAGAGAGGCAGAGACTGTTATTATCTTCAAATTTTAGCAATTATTCAGACTTTTGATCTTGAGACTTTGGACTTTTGGAGACTTTGGAGACTTAGGATTTTTTGGCCAGAGAGAGTATCGGACTTTTGGGACTGAGACTTTTGGAATTTTATTCAAGAACTATCTAAATTCCTTTTGGCAGTTGATTGACAATTTCAAGCTTGAAGGATCAAGAGGTAGCAAACAATATACAACCCATCAAAGGCAGCCCACACTGTCTTTATTATTGTTCAACCAGAATTCAAAATTGTGGTGGAATCAACAACGGAGGTTTGAATCTCTATTTACTTGTTTATGTTTGCAGTAGCCCCATCACTCAATTGAATTAATTATTTAAACGTACAATAGATGATCAATTATTCTGTTTACCATATAGACTTTATTTAAAACCTTAAAAATTATTTTCCAATACCCTAATACCTTAATACCCGTAAAACATATTTTTGAAATCTAAAACCCTAATTAAACTTTTCTAAAACCATAAAACAATAATCTATTTTCTCAAAACCATAATCATTTCTATTTTTTGAAGATTTACAGTAGCTTGTTTCTTCCAATTTCCAAAACCCTATTTTCTAAATCTTAAATCCTAAAATCTTAATTTTCAACACCAAATCTACAACCCTAAAAGCCAGTTTTTCAAAATTTTCAAGGGCCGCCGTATGGACTCATCGAAGGGGTTAATATTTATTTTTGTATTATAAGCCTTTGTGTTTAACTCCCTTTATTTAAAAACCCTAATTTGGTTATTAAAATTCTAAAATCCTAAATTTATATATTTATTACTTTATTTAATTTTAAATTTGATTATGTAGTTTATTATATGTTTTGATGATTGATTTATTTAATTTCAATATTTGATTTGTTTATCATGGATGAATGATTTCTTTATTATTTTTATTTTGGTATTAAAAATTGTAAGAAGTATGTTTCCATGATTGGGTACCTCATTATTTAATCTTTATGTAATTTAAATTATTTTCATATTTGGAATTAATGTAAAGGACACGTTTTTACCTTTTGGTGGATGTCCTATTTAGTTTTAGACATAGACAATGTAAGGACATATTTCCATCCTCGGATGGGTGTCCATTTATTTTTTTTGTTTGGACATTGTTGTGATTTTAATAAAGTATTTATTTATTCTTATGATCGCATATAGTATGGATAATATTGTTATATTTAAGAATTTTATAATATTAAGACCTGAAAAGGAGGCCGGTTCCAATGGGCAGGGCGTTGTGGGGGTGCTGGGCCATTTCTCTTCTTCCCCACACGTACCCAACTTTTAGTGCCCATTAGGAGGTTGAGAATTCCTTAAGAATCAAGTCATCCACCCCTTTCTTTTTCCCAGTCCATCCGGGTGCTGACTCCATTTTCTCTAGGCTTAGGCCCTTGTTCTCTAAGGCCCCTAGCCTAAACAGTGTCGAAGTCGCAAGAACCATTCCACCAGGAGTGGGGACGAAAATCCCCACTCATAGAATGGTATTGAAGAAATTGATAAATGAATGAGAATATGTTTGTATATATCATATTTTGAAAGTGTAAATTTTTATGCAAGTTTAGTATGTTTGTTTTTTTTGATTACTCAAATTACAGACAAAACTCTGGTGAAATATTCTCAAAGATGTTCTTTATAAATTTATGTTTTAAACATTTTCTACTTAAGCATATATTATTTATCAGTATTTATTTATGTTAATTAAAAATGAAAAATTTTTATTATGGAGGTTATTATGGCACTTTTATATTTTTTATGCTTATTTTACATAAATGAAATATATGTATTGTATGTATATAGGGTAGAAGGGTGTTACACTTATCCTTGGATGCATCAAGCTATCTTCTTCATCCTATCCACTATTACCCAGATTGCATCACATTTCCTCTGGGTCAAAGGTAGTCTAGCTATAAAATCCACAGTCACTCGCTCCTATTTCCACTCAAGCACTGATAATGGCAGCAACAACTATAAAGGAACCTAGTGTTCAATCTTCACACTCTGACAAGTGAGATACCTAGACATGAATTCTACTATGTCCCTCTTCATACCTGACCACTAATAATGCTGCTTCAAATTTTGATACATCTTGGTACTCCCGGGGTGCATAGCATAATTTATTGGTGTGCTTCCTCCAAAATCTTCTTTTTCAATTCAACATCATCAGGAACACACAACCAATCTCTATACCATAGGCTTCCATCATCTCTAACATGAAATTATTTACTCATGCCCTTATGACAATCCTCCACTATCTTTTAGAGTTTCAAATTGGTCTTCTAATCTTTTTTAATATGATTAAGCAATAATGAGCTCACCTGCAATTGAGCTATAAGGGCACCATCATCACATACCTTAAATCTCGTATGCAAAGCTCTCAACCCAACAAGCAACAAGAGAGAATAGGCAGTCCCCCTGAAATGACCCTAAATGAGTTTAATCCCAATTAAAAGGCCAAAATCAAATCCAATCCAATTTTAAAAGATTGAATAAAATTTGGTCCAACTTTAAAAGCACGAACCAAGCTCGATTTAACCTTAAAATCCAAAACATGATGAGTTAGCTATGCCAATTCGGCCGCCATGAGCCCTTAATCTCAGCCTAATTCATTTTTAATCCAATTTCCAGCATCCTAATTGTGATCAAATAAGGAATAAACTTTTCTAATAGATTTAGGATTGATTAATTGAGGGCTGCCCTAGTTTTGCCTATAAATATAAGGCGATGGTTAGAAATTAAGGCATCCATAATCAGTAATTAAACAACTATTAGTAACACAGTAGCAAAATCAGGAATCGAGAGTCAGAATTAGCAATCACAACTAACTATAGCAATTAAAATAGATACACAGAAAGCAAACCTAAAAAGCAAGAATTAGAGAGTAATTTAAAAAGAGAGATAGTAGCTAAAACAACAATTGATCTTAGGAATATTTGGCTCATCCAAAACTTGGCTTAATCCAGGGAAGCTCTAGTGTCATCAAGCTCTAGTCTCTGTAGATTGTGGTGTTCAAATGAAGATTGGTTCAACAGAATTATTTTGGTAGAGCCGACAACGTAGGTGAGGTCTTCATAAACTTAGTTTACTTTATTTAATTGACCTTCTCAATGTTTAGCTTTTATGAACATATTGTTTACTATTTTAAATTGCAAGTTTTAATCATAGTCTTATAATTTAGTTGCATATTAGCTTTATAAATATTAAAACCCTAATTTCACAACCAAACCCTAATTTTACAACCAAACCTTAATTCTTCAATGAAAGCCAAATTATACAACAAAATCTATTTTGTAAATCGTTTACCTTTCAGGGGCACTGCCCCCTTGACCCTGCCTGCTAAACAGATAATGGGACCACCGTATGTGTTGTGCCCTATATTTTGTTAACTTATTAATATTAAGATATGTTTGTTTGTCTTCCTTTTAATTATTCAATTACTTTCATGTATGTTTGTATTATTTTTTCTTGCTTTGTTCTTTTCCTTGGATTTATATATATTTTTAAAGGGGGTTGTAAAAGGTATGTTTCCACAAGATAGGGGTGCCTTATTTGTTTAGTTTGTTATTTAATTTATTTTATGGACTTTGGGACTATTTTAAGAGACACGTTTCCACCAATTGGTGGCCGTCCTATTTTATTTATTTGTATGAACATTTGAGGATTGAAAGGGTATGTTTCCATCTAAGGATGAGTACCCATTTTATTTTGTGATGTACTATTTTATCTTATTTTATAGAAGAATCTATTTTATTTTTAATTTCATGAAGTATGGATAATGTTATAATATGATTAAGATTTCAATAATATTTAAACCTAAAAAGGAGGACAGTTCCAATGAACTATGCACTATAGAGGTGCTAGGTCATTATCACATTCCCCATGCGTACCCAACTTTCAAACCTAGTAGTGGTTGGGGATTCCTTAGGAATCGAGTCATCCACCCCTTTCTATCTTTCTAGCCCATCCGGGTGGCGACTTTTATCCTCTGGATTTAAGCCTGTGTTCTTTTATGTCCCAGAGCATAACAATACCAAAGTTGCAAGAACCATTCCCCCGAGAGTGGGGGCCAAAATCCCTGCTCATAGTGGCAACTCCACTGGGGATGAGAAAAGTTGATTTTGTTGGTCTTTATATTATTCTATTCTTTCTTATTATGATATTATCTATTGCATCACTTAGATTTACATTGTATGTGTGAGTTAGGATGCTCTGTGTAACCTATGTTATGTTGTATAAGGAATACTATACTTTCACTCAAGGTATGGAGATCGAGCATGGCATAACCACTCATAGCCTCATACCTTTTTGGTATATACCTGCTATGGGAATCTAAGCTTTTCACCTAAAGCCTAAAGCCTATGTAGTTAGCCTAGCAACTTTCCTTACGTTTACCCTAAATGCTTGTTGTTTGACTATGATTAACATATCTTGGTTTGAGTTATGGCCCATTTGATTTAATTGCTTCTAATATGACCTAATTATGATATAAGTGCAAAATTAAAGCCTAAAAGACTAAATTCTTTTCAAGCTCTCTGGATATAGAAACCTTTTTAAGATGGGTCAAAAGTCCCTTTTCCATATCATTGCCCAAGCACAAAGCCCAAGACTCATTTTTAAACAAACCTTTGTTACAATGAATTTTGAAGCACTTTTTAAATGGGCTCAAAAATATTTTTTACTTCATGACCTAAATTTAAATTTTTATTATAACCTTTTCTTAAATGGGCTTAGAACTATTTTGGTCAATTATGGAATATTAAAATTAATTGTGGGCCTAATTTATACCAATACTTGTTAATTACGGGATTGTTTGTGGCTTGAATCATTAGTTGCTTTTCTAAATAAGAAATCTATTTATGATAGACCCCTAATTTAGTTTTAATCCATAATAAAGCATATAAGCTATTTTTTCAGTTGACCTAATGGATTAAGGCTTAATTATTGGGAATTATTACGAACTAATTTCTCTATTTGAAAAGATAATTATTGGCTAAACCATCCGAGTGGATCGTTCAAAAACAAAATATCCCATGTTAATGTTTTGTTAACCATATACCTAGGAAAAGAGACTCATCATTTGTGTGTGGGTGACATAAGGTTGGAACGAACGTCCTGACTTTGTTTGTTTGTTACACATGCATACATTCATTATATTACACCGCATTGATCCTTTTTGGCTCACAGACCTAGAGTATAGCAGTTCAAGGATGTATGAAAACTCAGCGTACTTCAATGACTTAGAGTTGAGTGAAGAAATAGTTAATTTCACTCCCAGTACTATGAATCTTGAGTAAGTTGAGAAGCTAGTGAATGATGCCCTCACCTTCAAGATGGAAGAATTAAAAGGGGCCTTGGCTGAGATTGTGAAAAGCCAAATTGTTGCACTAGTGGAAGATAACACTATTGCAACATCTGCCAGTTCTAAGAAGCCAAAAGACAAGGGAAAGGCTAAGGTAACTGAGATAGCCTTTGATGAAGATAAGTTGGTGCTTGATGATGATGACTGGGATGCATACTTCCAAGACCCTCAAGATAAGAAGAAAGAGTAGAATGTTACAGAGAAGACTGAATCTGTTAATGTGGAAAAACTCATTATGACCAGGAAAAGAAGTTTGGAAAAAGACTGAAAGTTGAAGAGGCCTCAAAAATGATAAACTTTTTGAAGAGGATGAGAATCTCCCACACAAGTTCAAAGTGCCTACTTTTGCTAAGTATAATGGTACAGGAAACCTATACTTGCATGTTAAGCAGTATATTACTGCCATGCAGTTTGCTAGAGCTACTAATGCTCAAACATTGAGGTACTTTATGCTATCTTTGGATCATGTGGTCCAAAATTGGTTTAATACTTTAGAAGAAAGCACTCAGAAAGACTAGAATTTGTTATATAAGGCTTTCATCCACCAGTATGGGTACAACATCAAGTTGGAGGTAACCTTGATAGAGGTTGAGTCTATTAGGTAAAGATAGAATGAGGGCTTTGTTGACTAGATAAAGAGATGGAGAAATAAGGTGACCTTCTTAAGAAAAGACCAAATGATTTAGACTAGATACGGATGATAATCAAGGGTGTTTTGCCCTACCACTAAGAAAGAATGGCTCAAACCCTTATAAGGGATTTCAAGGATCTCCTACAAACAGGTCTTCAATTGAAAGAATGGGAGATAGAAAAGGGAGCAACAAGAATGGCTATTAGTCTGGTGGACAAAATCAAGGGGGGCAAAAGATAATAAGGTGAATAAAGTAACTGAACCAACAAAGAAGTGTCAATTCTCAGAATTAGGAAAGCTACTATCTTGGGTCTTCAACAAATTATAGAAGAAGGGGTTATTACAACCTTTGATCCCTCGACCATTACCAGATCATTTACCATCAAATTTTGATACAGAGGTTTTTTATTAGTTCCATCAGGTGCTTGGTCATGAAATAGATCAATGTTTGTGCTTAAGGTATGAAATACAGAACCTCATTAATGATGGAAAAATCCTTGACCCTGACATGTCCAAGTAGATGAAGCGTTTTCAACTCCAACTCAATAAACTTCCCTTAGCTTATGTGGTTTTCATTTCATTTTCTTTGGGTTTTTAGAGCAATTGTTTTTCAATTAGCATTTTTGCAAATAAATTATTTTTTGTTACATTTATATTTTTTGCCGGTCTTTGTTCATTTTGGTGCTCAACCAATAATGAATCTAGCTTAATATTCATAAATTAGTCTATCTATGCATCACTATTCGAATAACTTTACTCTGTGAGGAAATTATTCTATAGCATTGAGTTGTGTATGCTTACTTAGAGAGGGCTCTTGTATAATTATGAGTGTCTAGGTCCTAGTCGATCTTAGAACATGCTTTGATGAACTTTAGAGGCAAAATTAAACTCTGCTTATTTAAGGGAGAAATGATCTAGGCATTGTTTGGTAAGCCAACAACTAGTATCCACCCTGTAACATCAATCCCTAGTTTGTCCCTTTGAGCCTTTATGAGATTTTAGCTTGCTTTTTATTCACTTGTGAACCCAATAACCTACTCTATGCTGTTGTGACATTTGTGGTAAGTCTAATAATCACTAAGGTACTAAGGGGTAATAAGATCAAAGAAAATGATGCACAGTCAAGACCATAAAGACGGTCGAACTTTACCTGAATTAGACCTACTATCTCTAATCTCTTTCAACATTGAGATAAAGTCAAGGCAACAAAGGATTCATCCTCACTGAAGTAGACTTGTGCTATTATATTCATCCATAGTCAGAAGCATAAAATGGTTCAAACAATATAACTCTCTTAGAGCAAGGACTCAAAATAAAAAATAAAATAAAATAAAATAAAATAAAAATAAAGAAAAACAAAAATAAAATAAAATGAATGAAAAAACAAAATAAAGAAAAAGAAAGAGAAAAAAAAAGAAAAAAAAAGAAAAGAGAAAGTAAAGGAAACAATAATAGGGTTTTAAACTTTTTGTGAAAGCAAAGTTCATTCTGATCAAGTTTAGATCTCTACCAAGAAGATGGAAGAACATTCAAGATCTATCTTTTTCATGAAGCAACAAGATGCCTAAAAGGTAGAAATAAAGTCTAGAGTTTAATATTTCCAATTGTCTACAGTTCTATTAGAAAGTTTGTAGTATGAAGGTCATCAGCTCCAATCTAAAAATGGCATTCATTTAACCTATAATCCTTATAGACCCCATTTCAAGCTTATTAAAGACATATTGATCACTTTTAGTAGGTAGAGTCTATTAGTAGAGATAGTTTGAAAAATTTTGAAAAAGTATGCATATGAGTTAGACAATATTTAAACTCAATGAGGCCTTTGGCTAAGTAATGTGTATATGACTATTGTTGCGCTCAAATTAACACTACTACAAAGCGTCACTCGCAAGTATACGAGGTAGCTGTAGCAATGGTGATCGCCCCAAGGTCGTTTCCCCAAGAAGGTGTGGTTCGTAATAGCTTGATAGACAATTTATTTAAATGTAGAAGTTTGTTGCTGGAATTATAAAAGAACAATTTAAACCTAAGATTAAGGAGTGTAGGGTTGAAGTGTGTGATAAGTGCACAAGATCAATTCAGTTCTTGGGAAAGTGCCTAAGGTTATAGGTTCCTTCAATCAAAACTCAATTCTCAATTATCCATTATAGCCTTGTAATTAATTTGTTCTTTAAGGTTAATTAGTCAATTACCAATCCATTAGTTCTCACATTCATGAATTAGCAATAACCAATTATTTACATTACCAAATTAATGAAACCCTAGAACTTATATTTCTAATTCATTCATAGGGTAGTTAATTGCATAATTCCGATACAAAATTTCACCTCTCGGTCCTTCATTCAATATCTAGAGATCAATAGGTAGCTAATCTATTAACCTAGCATACAATCCAATGCAATCAACCAATCAACAAGGAACATCAATGGAAATGTCAAATTAAAGCATTCAATCAAATATACTACAACCCTAAGCATGGGTATTTAGCTCAACATCATCAAATTAAAATATCCATTCAACTCAATATAAATCAAATACAAATTGTTCATTGTAATATCAATATCTTAATACATCAATGACAATAAAAATGAATTAAAAGAGAGAATAGAAAAACCCCTTGTGAAGATGCTAAGAGTAGGATTGCTAATCTTCCTCCTAGCTCCACTTGATGTATGATGAAGAACTGAAGCCTCTTCAATGGTTGATTCCCCTTGCAATGTAGATGGAGCTTTCTCAAGTCACCAACTCTTCAATTGATTTGCCTTTGGAAGATAGAAAGGAGCTTTCTCAAGTCACCAATCTTTTTCATGAAGCTTCTTCAACCTTTGATAGCTTCTAACCCAAATTATCCCAAAGAACCTTAAAGATCTATCAATGGAAGATGGAGAAGATGAAGATGGAGGATGAAGATGAGGGACAAGGAGAGTGTCACTCTCTCCTCATCCCAAGTTGGTGTGCCTCCCTTTCTTCTCTCTAATTTTCGTTCACCAAACCCTAGATGTCCCTCTCTCTCAACTTCTCCTTCCTTTTATACGAAACGTACGCTTTAAAATCGCTGCGCGTTTGGTTCATGAGGGACACGGCCAAGTCAGAGGTGACTTGGCCGTGTGAGTGCCTTTTGGAGGGACACGGCCAGGTGACACGGCCGTGTCCCTTCCCTGTGTTCACTTCTGTGAAGATTTGGTTCTTCTTTTCCTTTGGCATTTGGTGAGACACGGCCAAGTCAGAGTGACTTGGCCGTGTCTGGGCTTCATTGGAGGGACACGGCCAGGTGACACGGCCGTGTCCCTTGCATGTGTCCTCTCCTGCCTTCAATTTTGCTCTTTCTTGCTCTGTTCTTTGGTTTTGCTCATCAGATGAGACACGGCCAGAGACTTGGCCGTGTCTCTGGGTGTGTCTCTTACTGTTTCTTCATTTTTGCTCTGTTTTTGACTGTTTTGATCTTCCAAGGGTGTTTTTACTCTCAAACCTAAAAACAAACACAATAAACAAACTTAAAACAAAAATCAATCAAAACATTAACTAAAACACACATAAAATTATACTAAAAACTAGTATAAAAATGACCTAAACAACTATCAAAAGTGCAACAATTCTTATTTAATAGAAATGACTCCTAAGTTTAGTACAGTAACTAGTTTGGGAAAAATTGAGCCCTGAGGTATAATGACACTGATTTGACAAAGCCAACATGTGATTTTAAAGATTTTAAAAAAAGTGTTTGGGTCATATGAACCTTCAAGTTAAGGGAAGTATGTTATATTGTCGAACCTCAAAGGATATATTGGGTAAAAGTGGGCTAATGGAAGGATTATTTGCAAGGTCATAGAGAAGTTACCAACTAATATGTTGCGTCATAGGCTAAAATGGGTATCTCCTATTTCTCTAACTACCTTACTTGGGCCCTCACCACTCATGCTTTCATCTTAAAGATATAAGCCATAGATGTGAAGTCTTCTACTGTTCTAATACAAGACATGAATGAGCATTTGGTAGGTACCAATAGGAGTACTCGATTCTATCACCTGGATCTATGAGTCAACCACTATAAATATTACTCACACATATTACGCATACATAAGCATATCACACTGCATTTTTATCTTGTCAATGTGAACGGTATACACCAAGTGAAGTAAATAATCAAAAGTATATATGGAATAATGGGGCATGAAAGGGCCATTGCAAAAGAAAGAAGAGATGTATTCTTGTACAAAGAACAAGATAAAACACAAACATCAGTCAAAACCTGCATGGGAACAAAATCATTGGTGTGAGCGTACACAGGGGGTAAAACTTCTCATTTTCAATTTTTTATTTTTTGCGTGTATAAAATATTTTTAGACTTTTAATATTTTTTCACACAAGGGACAAAGAGAGGATATAAGGGCTAAAAAAATAGTTGAAAAATAATAGATGAATTTTTTGCAAAGCAAAGAACTAAAAGACTGGAACAAGAATAAAGTCAGAACTCTCAAATGAATGAAGAATAAAAGATTAGTCCAACTAGAAGAGCTAAAGTCAAGGCGAGACAAAGGTTCATCCTCAAGAGTGAAGAATCAAGATAAAGATCCATTACTGAGCCTAACAGTGCTGAAGTTACAAGAACTATTCCACATGGGAGTGGGGGCAAAAATCCCCACTCATAGTGGAGACTCCATTGGGGATAAGAGAAGTTGATTCTGTTGGTCTTTATATTATTTCATTCTTTCTTATTATGATATTGTCTGTTGCATCATATTAGATTACATTGTGTCTGTGAGTTAGGACGCCCGCATTACCCGTGTTGTGTTATGTAAGGGATAACATACTTTCACTCGAGATATGTAGATCGAGCATAGCATAACCACTCATAGCCTCATACCATTTGGTATATACTTGCTATGGGTACCTAAGCTTTTCAACCTAAAGACTAAAACTCATGTAATTGGGCTAGTTACTTTCCTTAGATTTTTACCCCAAATGCTTGTTATTTGACTATGATTGATACATCTTGATTTAAACCACGGCTTATTTGGTTTGTTCTTTTCCTAATATAACCTAAATATATTGTAAGCCCAAAACAATTTTATTCTTTTAAGTCCAAAAGACCAAAATCATTTTAAATTCTTTTTTTTAAATGGTCTTTGGACATCAAGCCATTTAAAGATGGGTCAAAAATTCTTTTTCACCTTATGGCCCAAGTACAAAGCCCAAAATTCATTTTTAAATAGATCATTTTACAATGGGCTCTTAAAATTTTCCAAAAGATGATCTCAAACTTTTATGGGCTTACAACTATTTAGGTTAGTTATAGAATATTAAAATCAATTGTGGGCCTAGTTTACACTAAGACTTATTAATCATGGGCTTGTTTGAAGCATGAATCGATAGTTGTTTTTCCAAATGAGAAGTTTATTTATGATAAACCCTTTAATTTAGTTTAATTCATAATATAACATAAAAGCTATTTTTAGTTGATCCAATGGATTAAGGCTTAATTAATGGGAATTATTATAGAATGACTTCTAAGTTTGAAAACACAATTATTGGTTAAATCGTTCAAGTGAATTGTTTGAAAACAAGATATCTCATGTTGATATTTTGTTAACCATATACCTAAGAAAAGAGACTCGCTATTCGTGTGTGAAAGTTATAAGCTTGGAAGGCTCATTCCTGCTATGTTGATTTGGCTTGTTTTGTTCGTTACTTGTGCATCCATGCATACATTACATTTCATATCATTAATCATTTTTAGCTCATAGCCCTAGAGTATAGCAGTTCAAGAGCCCATGACAATCTGACCTATATCAGTGACGTGGAATCTAGCAATGATTCAGTGAGCTTCTCACCAAAAGAAATTGATCCTGAGAAAGTTCAAAAGATAGTATATGATGCAATCAACTCCAAAATGGAAGAGCTAAAAGGGGCCATAGCTGAGACCGTGAAAAGCCAACTGGCTGCACTATTGGAAAATAATGTCGAAGCATCAACTAGTACTAAGATAAAAGACAAGGGAAAGGCTGATGATGATGACTGGGCTCAATATTTTCAAGAACCTTAAGATAAGAAGAAGGAGCCGAAGGTTATGGAGAAATCAATGTTGCACTCGGATTAAGTACTACTACAAGTGTCACTCGCAAGTATACGAGGTAGTTGTAGCAAAGGTGATCGCCCGAAGGTCATTTCCCCAAGAAGGTGTGGTTCATAATAGCCTGATTGACAAGTTATTTAAATGTACGAGTGTTTGTTGCTCAAAATTGTGGAAGGATAATTTAAACCTAAAAGTAATGTGCATAGATTGAAGTGTGATGGTGATACAAGATCAAATCGATTCTTAGGAAGGTGCCTACCATTCAATCAAAGCTCAATTCTCAATTATCCATTAACATAACCTTGTAATTAATTTGTTCCTTAAGGTTAATTAGTCAATTACCAATTCATTAGTTCTCACATTCATGAAATAGCAATAACCAATTATTTTACATTACAAAATTAAGAAAACACTAGAACTTATATTTCTAATTCATTCATAGGGTGGTCGATTATATAGTTCTGATATCGAATTTCACCTCTCGGTCCGTCATCAAATATTCAAAGATTAATAGGTAGCTAATCTATCAACCTAGCATTTAATGCAATACAATCAACCAATCAACAAGGAACATTAATGGAAATATCAAATCAAGACATTCAACCAAATATACTACAAACCCTAGGAATGGGTATTTAGCTCAACATCATCAATTTATAACATTCATTCAACTCAATATAAAACAAATACAAATTGTTCATTGCAATATCAATCTCTTAACACAAGAACAACAATAGAGATGAATTAAAGGAGAGAATAGAAAAACCCCTTGTGAAGATGTCAACAGTAGGATTACTAGTCTTCTTCCTAGCTCCACTTTGATATTTGATGAAGAACTCAAGCCCTCTTCAATGGTTGATTCCCCTTTGCAATATGGAATGGAGCTTTCTCAAATCACCAACCCTTCAATTGATTGTGCCTTTGGAAGATGGAATGGAGCTTTGTCAAGTCACCAATCCCTTTGATGAAGCTTCTTCAACCTTCAAGAGCTTGTTAACCCAACTTATCCCAAAGAACCTCAAAGATCTTATCAATGGAAGATGGAGAGGGTGGAGAGGATGGAAATGGAGATGAAGATGAAGGGGTAAGGGAGAGTGTCACTCTCTCCCTCTCCCAAACATGTAGTAGAAAATTTGACTCCAAGAAGCCAAGAACTTCCAACCCCCTCCAATTTCCCTCTTCTTCTCTTTTTAATGCATTCAAAAACACAACTCATGCCTTCCAACTGACACCATTTCACTTTGTTCCCCACTTTTTATTTGTTTAATATTTCTTTTGGCAAGCACAAGGCCTTGTTCCCCACTTTGTCCCCTACTTCGTGTAGAAGAATTCAAATATTTTAGGTGTGACACGTCCAAGCCAAGAGTGGCTTGGCCGTGTCTCTTGTTTTCCTTTGGGACACGGCCAAGCTTGCTAGCTGTGTCCTTCACTGCTTTCTTTCTTTCTTCTTTCTTTTCTTTCTTTTATTTGGTCTTAAGGGGTGACATGGCCAAGCTAGTGGCCGTGTCATGTGACACGGCCACAAGCTTGGCCGTGTCATGTGGGTGTGTCCACTTCTGTTTCTTTTCTTTCCTTCTTTACTTGCTCCAATTATCTTTGGCATAAAATGGGACACGGCCAAGCTTGCTGGCCGTATCATATGACACGGCTAGTGGCTTGGCCATGTCATTGAGTGTGTCTCTTCCTGCTTCCTCATTTTTGCTCTTTCTTTGTGGTTTCTTTGTTTTTGCTCTTTAGGTGAGACACGGCCAGTGGCTTGGCCGTGTCTCTTGGTCGTGTCAAGCTCTGCCATCCTCATTCTTTGAGGGACAAGGCCAAGCTTGATTTGGCTTGGCCATGTCTTGCTTGGTTCATGTTTTCCTACACTGTTTTGGTCTTCCAATGGTGTTTTTGCACTTAAACCTAAAATAAACACCTTAAACAAACTTAAAACAAAAATCAATCAAAACATTAACTAAAAATATATAAAAATCACACTAAAAACTAGTACAAAAATGATCTAAACAACTACCCCACACTTAATTCCTTGCTTGTCCCCAAGCAAGGCTAAAATCAAAACACACTAACAAAATAATTTTGTTAAGTTCAAGAGTTATAAAGATGCATCAAGACATCCATATCCCTATATCCGCAATCAATATCGGATCAAACAAAATTGACACCCATGCAATTAAGTGGTTTTCCATGCATAACCTATGTTGTCGCTCCCTCACCAACTCTTACAAGTGTTTGATCATGGTGGTGTTTACACTCATAACAATCAATGAAAGATTATTACCATAGGCTTGCTTATCAATCAAATCTCCACCACAAAATAACAATCAAGCATCAATCAAAAGGTCTTTATTAGGTTGTAATGGGGCTAAGGTAAAGGCATGATATTTAGGAATGTGAGCTTGATCATTAAGTTCAAGAGCACTTTAAGAATGAAGTACCCTATCATATACATAACCCAACAATCCCAAAACACCTTCCTCTCATCTACCCCTTGACATTAAAGAGCTTTTCAAGGGAACTCACTTATTAAATCTTGTAATGATACATTCCAACCCTTTCAGCAAGAACAACAATTATTCTTATTATATATATATATTTTATTTTTCTCTTTTTATTTTTTTTATTTTTATTATTTTGCTTTGCAATCTTAAACCTACTAAATTTAACCCCACACTTAATTCAACACAACACTCGGTCATAAACACTCTTAAAATGCTCTTGACCTAATGAATAGGTAAGAGTTAAAAAACAAGGTTCAAGCTAATGGTGTTGTGAAAAAGAAAGAAAAGGAAAATGAAATAGGCTCAAAATTGGCTAACTAAGATTAAAAATAGGGTTGGTCTTTTTAAGCCAAAGTGGGTTCACCTAATTGCCTTAATCATCTTAATGCCAAATTGAAATTTTTTATGTAATCTTAAAATGCATGTCAAAGTAAGTTCTAGCAATTCATCAATCAAAGATGTTCACCCACAACAATAATGATAAGTTGATGGCTCAATTCCTCACTAGGTTAAAGGAAATGCAAGGGAAAAACCAACAAAATTGACAATAAGCACCAATTCTACTCAATTCTCCAATTCATGCTTCAAAAATTCAAAGGTCATCTATTAACAATTTTTATAACAATTGAACTTTCTAAAATTAATTTATTCAAAGAAAAGCATTAAAAACATTAACTAAAACTTGAACAAAAACAAAAAAAAAAACACAAAATGCACCCCACACTTAAAGATTCACATTGTCCTCAATGTGAGCATGCATACTACAGAGAGGGTTTAGATGAAACCTGATTTCCATCATTTCCATATACGATGTGTGGGGCTCCTTCCACCCATAATGCAATTAGAGCCCATGACTGAGAGGATGAACAATATGCAACTTTGAAATGTGCCCAATGTATTGAAAAACCTAGGTAGCATCCTTGGAAGAGCAATTGTCCAAAAAGAACATGTGAGGGTTGTCTTAGCTTGATCCTCTAATGCTATAGTGACGTGGTAAGAATCTTTTTCAGTTTGCAACATGGTTATATATGGTTTTTACTCGTTCTCACCATTAAGGGTGGGAGAGATTATAATTTGTTGCATACTGTAATCCCCAACCAAAACATCTTTCATAATTCTTGAGGTCTTTTTAAGTTCAACCAAGTTTGGTTGAATTACTTCTTCATCTTCTTTAGCAATTTGAAGCTCCCCCTCAACAATCTCATTATTTAATAGTAAATTGCTCTCCTCAATTTCTAAATTGGAAAAATTAGGCTCTACTTCGAAGGTCATGGCCACCTCAAGCTTATCTTCACTATCTTCACTATAGGGTATGTCATAAAGTTTAGAAAGTTGCATACCTTATTTCTCTTCGTTCAGCCTGCTTGGGAATGGGGTTGGTGGCATACAAGGATTTAGAGGTTCATGCAATTTTGTGGAAGTTGATGCTTCCAAATTCTCCTCCTCCTTTGATTGAATTAACTTCTCTATGTATGGTTGTATTTCCTCACCATCTTCTTCTTGATTAGTTCCTGCATCAAAGGAATCACAAAAACTGTTATATATTACCTGTTCACTTCTCAAATTTGTGATCACCTTGACTTGCTCCACTTGGCTAGAAAATTCCTCCTTTTGTTGTGCTTGGAGTTGATGTGCCAGTTGCCCAACTTGAATTTTCACGATTCCTCCAAAGAATCAAACCTCTCATTGCTCCCTTCCTGATTTTGTGTGCTAATTTGAAGGTAAGCATTCAAATCATCTTCCACTATGGATTTCTCGAATTGATCTTGATTTTGTGCGCTAATTTGAATGAAGGCATTCAAACTATCTTCCAAAGCGGGTTGCTTAAGTCGATCTTGATTTTGTGCGCTAGTTTGAATGAAGGCATTCAAACTATCCTCCGATGTGGGTTTCTTAAGGTGACCTTGATTTGAATATTGTTCTTGAGGGTAAGAACTTCTTTGGTAAGGTTGAAAAAAATTTTGAGGTGGAATTTGCTGCTGGTTTTCCCAAGAAAAATTTGGGTGGCTTCCCTAGCTTGAATTATAAGGTTTGGGGTATGGGTCATTTCCACCCATTTGCTGGAAACTTTCATAGGCATATTCTTCCTCTTGCCTTTCTTGGTATTGTCCATAACTAAATGAACACATGTTTGCGCTATGTCCTGCAATGCCACATGCTGAAAATACTTCACGAGTAGGCATAGGTGTTCTTCCTCTTGCATTTAGCATCTTAAGTTGGTTCGTTAATTCTATTAATTGCCATGCCATGTCAGAGTCAGGGTTATCATCATAAACCCCTACATACCTTGAAAACTGCATATTTACAAAAGGTACTCGGCAATTTAATGAAAACAAATAACAAAAAAAATTCAAACAAAACAAACAAACAATTAAAAGAAAACAAACAAAGAATTAAATTGTAAAGAAAAATCAAACTATCATTACTTAAACAGCCTTCTCCGGCAGCGGTGCCAAAAACTTGTTGTGCTCGGATTAAGTACTACTACAAGCGTCACTCGCAAGTATACGAGGTAGTTGTAGCAAAGGTGATCGCCCCAAAGTCGTTTTCCCAAGAAGGTGTGGTTCGTAATAGCTTTAATGACAAGTTATTTAAATGCACGAGTGTTTGTTGTTCGAAATTGTGGAATGACAATTTAAACCTAAAAGTAATGTGCGTAGGGTTGAAGTGTTAAGGTGATACAAGATCAAATCGATTCTTGGGAAGGTGCCTAGGGTTATAGGTCCATTCAATCAAAGCTTAATTCTCAATTATCCATTAACATAACCTTGTAATTAATTTGTTCCTTAAGGTTAATTAGTCAATTACCAATTCATTAGTTCTCACATTCATGAAATAGCAATAACCAATTATTTTACATTACAAAATTAAGAAAACCCTAGAATTTATATTTATAATTCATTCATAGGGTGGTCGATTATATAGTTCCGATATCGGATTTCACCTCTCGGTCCGTCATCCAATATTCAAAGATTAATAGGTAGCTAATCTATCAACCTAGCATTTAATGCAATACAATCAACCAATCAACAAGGAACATCAATGGAAATATCAAATCAAGACATTCAACCAAATATACTACAAACCCTATGCATGGGTATTTAGCTCAACATCATCAATTTATAACATTTATTCAACTCAATATAAAACAAATACAAATTGTTCATTGTAATATCAATCTCTTAATACAACAACAACAATAGAGATGAATTAAAAGAGAGAATAGAAAAATCCCTTGTGAAGATGCCAAGAGTAGGATTACTAGTCTTCCTCCTAGCTCCACTTTGATATTTGATGAAGAACTCAAGCCCTCTTTAATGGTTGATTCCCCTTTGCAATATGGAATGGAGCTTTCTCAAGTCACCAAACCTTCGGATGGAGCTTTCTCAAGTCACCAACCCTTCCATTGATTGCGCCTTTGGAAGATGGAATGGAGCTTTCTCAAGTCACCAATCCCTTCGATGAAGCTTCTTCAACCTTCAAGAGCTTGTTAACCCAACTTATCCCAAAGAACCTCAAAGATCTTATCAATGGAAGATGGAAAGGGTGGAGAGGATGGAAATGGAGATGAAGATGAATGGGTAAGGGAGAGTGTCACTCTCTCCCTCTCCCAAACGTGTAGCAGACAATTTGACTCCAAGAAGCCAAGAACTTCCAACCCCCTCCAATTTCCCTCTTCTTCTCTTTTTAATTCATTTAAAAACACAACTCATGCCTTCAAACTCACTCCATTTCACTTTGTTCCCCACTTTTTATTTGTTTAATATTTCTTTTGGCAAGCACAAGGCCTTGTTCCCCACTTTGTCCCCTACTTCATGTAGAAGAATTCAAATATTTTAGGTGTGACACGGCCAAGCCAAGAGTGGCTTGGCCGTGTCTCTTGTTTTCCTTTGGGACACGGCCAAGCTTGCTAGCCGTGTCCTTCACTACTTTCTTTCTTTCTTCTTTCTTTTCTTTCTTTTATTTGGTCTCAAGGGGTGACACGGCCAAGCTAGTGGTCGTGTCATGTGACACGGCCACAAGCTTGGCCGTGTCATGTGGGTGTGTCCACTTTTGTTTCTTTTCTTTCCTTCTTTGCTTGCTCCAATTGTCTTTGGCATGAAATGGGACACGGCCAAGCTTGCTGGCCGTGTCATGTGACACGGTCAAGCTTGCTGGCCGTGTCATGTGACACGGCCAGTGGCTTGGCCATGTCATTGAGTGTGTCTCTTCCTACTTCCTCATTTTTGCTCTTTATTTGTGGCTTGACCAATTGGCCCAGCTGCTCCTTACAATGCCCCAGTGTGCAGGCCCAGCACACAGGCCCAACGCCCTGCAGCCAGCGCCCGTGAGAAATTTCTGCCCAAACCTTATTTTAGTCAATTTTGAATTTTTTCCTTAATAGTTTATTATTTTCTTAACCAATTAATATTAGGTTTAATTTTTCCTATAAATAACACATTAAAACACAGTTCACGGGGACTTTTGGGCAATGGATTCAGAGAGGACTCTTGGCAATTACTCTCGGATGTTTGAATTTTGAAAAAGAGAAAGCAACCTTAAGCAATCAAAAATAAAAAGAATAAGGCAACATGTAATGACCTGGATGTCTCAGTCCTCAGCCCGGCAAGTAATCTTGGGCCTCCCCTCAACCTGACAAGCGATCTCGGCCTCAACCCAGCAATCCGTTACAATATTAGACTGCCCTCACGGGCCCTCCAGCAGGTATTTGTTTATTTGGCACCTGAGGAGTCGCCTCCCCATATCGAACCCCTGACCTCCCACTTAAGAGAGCCAGCGAGCACAATCCAGTACCAATTCTTCCACTGGAGGGCCCGTGAGGGCAGTCCAATATTGTAATGGATTGTTCGGTTGAGGCCCAAGATCGCTTGTCGGGTTGAGGGGAGACCCAAGATTACTTTCCAGGCTAAGGACTGAGACATCCAGGTCATTACAGTTAAAAAGGAGCCTTTTTTAACTGTAACATCCCAGTTTCTTGGAACTCAACCCAGCAAGTGATCTTGGGCCTAGACCCTTAACCCAGCAAGTAATCTTGCACCTCAATAGGACACCGCTACAGTACTGGACTGCCCTCACGGGCCCTCTAGTAGGAATTTGTTTATTTGGCTCCTGAGCAGTCGCCTCCCCAAATCAAACCCCTGACCTCCCACTTAAGAGAGCCAGCGAGCACAATCCAGTACCAATTCTTCTTTAAAATTTTAGATACTAAACTTTTAAATTAATAGTGAATTATGATATAAGTGGTATGAATAAGTGATGTAAATAGTGGATCTCAAAACTTTACCGAAGAAATTATTTATTTTTACAGTTTTACGAGATTTAAAATCGAATTAGAATCAAAGGATAAGAAAGAGGGTGCACCATAACGAAGATGAGTTTGGCCACACCAGATTAATATATATGTGTGTGTGTAGGTGTGTGGACAGGTGTAATGCTATAGAGGCTTTTCTTTATTTCTTTCTTTCCTCTTCTTCTTTCCACGTTCACCACCATTTTCACCATCAAAACTCTTTCTTGCTTCCTTCCTTCCAAGATTTTGATCAAAACCAAAGAGAAAATAATGTTTAGTTATAAGTTTTGAGAAGATTAAGATGGAAAGTTGAGATTATTAACAAGTAATTAGTGAAAAAGAAGAGTTTGAAGAGGTATGTGCTTTTGATTTATAATTTATAACTAGATGAATTTTTATGAGTTTTAATGATTTATTATTTATAATGATATATTACTTGAAAGTATTGATTAAATGGATTGATGAGTGAAAAATTAACTTTCATATGATGGGTTTGATTCTTAACTCAACCTTTATGAGAATTGAGCGGTTTGATTTTATTTTTATCCATATGAAATGGTTGAAAGTTTGATTAAGTAAAGTTGTAGTAAAATATTTGATATGAATTCTTTTTATGTCAAAACTTTGAGTTTGATACATTATTATCTTAGATCTTCAATATGTTTGTGTTTAATGAAGTTAAAAGTGTAAAATACATGATTTTGGGATGCCACGGGTGTGGCTTAAAGGTGCCATGGGCATGGCATCAAAGTTGGAACTGTTGGAGGAAGAATTACTCCGAAACAGTCCCAAAATCAATGCGATGGCCGTGGCAATTGAGTGTCATGACCGTGGGATTGAAAGTGATGCTATTTCTTTAAAAATTTTGATAAAACACAGCAGTTCTAAATGCCACGGCCGTGGCCCTGGAAGGCCACGACCGTGGGGGTCTACAAAGTTATGTAACAGCTTCATTTTGCATCCCACGGGCGTGGGGTTGAGATGCCACGGCCGTGGAGTACCTGGATGATGTTTTTGACTTGTATTTTGTGATATACGAGCCTAGGATGAAGCTAATATGTTTATGTTTATTACTTTTGTGTTAAGAATTCGTGTGTATGTGTTAAAAGTATGGAAAAGAGTGATAAACTTTGAATTTGTGACAAATATATATAACACTAAATGTTGATGAAAGTAATATTTCATTGAAATGATATACACAATTCATTGTTAACTACAAACTAATGAATTGCCCTAATCATACTGATTTTAGATCTAGCTTGGGATTGAATGGCTAGCCAAAAGAGAGGATATCCAAAGTGTTAGTGGGCACTCTGTGCCATCAATAGACACTCTGTGTCATCATACTCAGTGGGCATTCGTGCCATAGTGCACCATTGGCCAAAATTCTATACAGTGGCATTAAATTGCCATCAGTGTCCTGTTATCCAAATCTAGAATCTAAGTTCAATGTGTATGGGTATAATTAAAATAGTTATATAATGAAAATAATGTGTTATTCAGTTGTCGATAAATTACTCAATTATGAATCTAATTGTGCTTAGTATTTCAATTTACAATGAATTTAGTTAATTTCTTTATTTAACATTCGAAAAGTAATGCAATTCAATGTTTCTAAATTATTTAATTGCTAGACCTCTTCTCATTAAATTTTCTTGCATATTATAAATACATAAACACCACTAAGCTTTGCTTAGTGTGTTAGAATTGTTTTCTGATGCGCAGATCAAACAAGGAGAGTTGAGACTGCAGAGTGAGAGACTTACGTTCTTGATCAACTGCATCATTAAGGTTCAATGAACAATATTGTAAATATTGTAATCTTTATGGTTCACATAGCAAAACTAATTTTGTATGACAGTTGTACTAGTTTGAGAGTAGTTTGAGAAATTTATAATAATGTAAGTTTTCATTAAGAGTTCTTTATAAATATATGGATATATGTGTGTAATAGAGAAAACTTAACAATTGCATCATTGCTTAAAGGTTTTATGACTTTATTTCTTTAGTACATACATAGACATATATATAGAACAATTGTAAATGTTAGGTGACATCTCCTATGTAGGTAAGTGTATGGACTATGTAGGGGGTGTTACACAACAAGGCTATGTTGTCTTGAACAAGCTCATCTAGAATCTCATCAATAAATTTTGGTGGAGCCTTCAAACGTAGATATGTTTATTTAATCTTGTTTGTCAAAAAAAAAGACATCTTCATCTAGTAGCAATTTTTATCCATTAAAATTGGTAATTTCAATTCTTAATAACCTGTATAATAATCTAATAAAATCAATGGGTAATGGTTTTTAATTTTTTGAATTCATAGTAGTTAATTAGGGTGTTTTGTTAAATTTAATCCAAACCCTAATCACTCCTTAAAATCTAAATCCTAAATTTTGTTCCCTTAAAACCTAAAACCCTAACTAATTTCTTTTTTTTACTTAATTCACATAGTATCTTAATATTTTTAAATAATAATAATAATGTTAATCCCTAAATCCTATTTTCTAAATCTCAAATCTTAAAATCTTAATTTTTAACACCAAAACCTACAACCTTAAAAATCAGTTTTCAAAATTTTTAGTATTAAAAATCAGTTCCCCTTAACTCCGCCCGCTAACCGGCTAGCAGGACCGTCGTATGGGCTCGTCGAAGGGGTCAATATTTATTTGTGTATTATAAGTCTTTGTATTTAACTTCCTTTATCTAAAACCTTAATTTCATTATTAAAATTCTAAAACCCTAATTTAAGATGCAAACCCTAGACTTATACATTTATTGCTTTATTTAGTTTTAGATTTGATTATGTAGTTTATTATATGTTTTGATGATTGATTTATTTGATTTCAATGTTTGATTTATTTAATTTATCATGGATGAATTTTTTTTAATTATTTTTTGTTCATGAAAATTGTAAGAGGTATATTTCCATGATTGAGTACCTCATTAATTAGTTTTCATATAACGTAGCAACCCACAATGCCTCTTAGTGGCCCGCGCCCAACGACAATTTCGCCTAAACCTATTTTAAATTGGACTATTTTATTTTATTTCCTTAACAAACAAGTATTATATTTTTTTTAAATTAATTGCCTATAAATAATAGGATTAAAACACGGAAAAGGGACTTTTGGATTTTTTCTGAGATAGGGGACTTTGAGACTTGGAATGGTAGCAACCATTATCAACAAAAAGCAACATAAAACAAGAAAAACCATAGCAATAAAAAAGGGGAACAGAAGCATCAAACAAGGGGAACAACTTTACAAAGGCAGTGACACTGTCTTGGTCTTGTTCATTCGGAACTTGCAATTGTGGTGGAGCCAACAAACAAATGTGCATTATTCTGTGTTTACTTTTTTTAAGTTTATAGTATTTTGCAATTGTGTTTAATCCAGTATCATGAAATTGTTGGTTTAACATATTGAAGTCATTTAGCCAAGTAGCCAAATAATTTCTTAAGTCTTAACATCCCTTTTTCTTGTTAATTAAAATTCTAAGAATCAGTTTTTAACACCAAAACCATAAAACCCTAATTAATTCTTCTTCCAAACTTTCACGGTAGCTTAGTATTTTTAAATAACAATAATAATGTTAATTATGTTTTCCAAATCATCACAGTAGCTTATTCCTTTCAAATATCTAAGCTCTAATCTTATTTTCATAAGCTTCAATCTTATTTACTTAAACCCTAGCCTTATTTTTCAAAACCCTAAAAACCTTAGTTTTGTCATCAAAGTTCTAAAACCCTAAATCTATACAATTATTGCTTTATTTAATTTTAAATTTGATTATGTGATTGGTTATATATTTTATGAATGATTTACTTAAATTTTGACGGTTGATTTATTTAATCTATGATGAATGAATGGATGAATATTTTCTTTGTTATTATTTGTTTATTAATAATGTAAGAGGTATGTTTCTACTTTATGGGTACCTCATTAATTAAGCTTCATGTAATTTAAATTATTTTCTTATTTTGGGATTAATGTAAGGGACATGTTTCAACCTTTTGGTGGGCGTCCTATTTAGTTTTAGACATTGGACGATATAAGGACATGTTTGCATCCTCAAATAGGTATCCATTTATTTATTTTGTTTGAACATTGCTATGATTTTTAATAAAGTATTTATTTATTCATATGATTGCATGTAGTATGGATAATATTGTATTAATTAAGAATTTTATAATATTAAGACCTAAAAAGGAGGCCGGTTCCAATGAGCCGGGCACTGTGGGGGTACTAGGCCATTTCTCACCTTTTCCACGCGTACCCAAATTTCTGAACCCATTAGGGGGTTGAGAATTTCTTAGAAATTGAACCAGCCATTTTTTCTTACCCATCCAGGTGGCTACTCCATTTTCTCTGGATTTAGGCCTGTGTTCTCTAAGGCCCCAAGCCTAACAGTGTCGAAGTCGCAAAAACAATTCCATATGAGAGTGGGGCAAAAATCTCCGCTCATATAAACACTATCACAAACTGATCCAAGTATGGCCAAATGTCCGGTTCATCAAATCCATAAAGCGAGTGTATTTGTCAACCCAAAAGGCATCACTAAGAACTCATAATGGTCATACCATGTGTAAAAAGTAGTCTTAGGCACATCTACATCTTTAATTCTTAACTAGTAGTATCATGATCTTAAATTAATCTTCGAGAATACTGTTGCCCCTTCAACTGATTAAAAAGATCATCAATGTGAGGCAATGGGTACTTGTTCTTGATGGTCACTTTATTCAACAATTGGTAATGAATGTATAATCTCAAAGTGCTATCCTTTTTCTTAACAAATAATACAGGTGCTCCCCATGGTGAGGCATTAGGGCAAATGAACCCTTTATCCAACAACTCATTCTACAGGTGCCATTCGATAAGGGGTAATGGAAATGGGAGTGGTGCTTGACATCACATTATCATCAAACTCCACCTCTCACACTAGAGGTAGCCCTGAAAACTCATCTGAGAACACATCAGGAAACTCTTCCACTATAGAAATACTGCCAAGCTTATACCCCACTTCTCTAGTATCCATTACATGTGCCAAGTAAGCTTCACACCCCCTTCAGGATCATTCTTCTTGCTAAAATAGCTAAAATAAAAGTAGATAAGAGGTGTCTCTCTCACCTAACACTACCACATTCTTCCCATCATGTGTTTTCAGAATAACACATTTCTACTAGCAATCTACTACTACCTGATGTTTGGATAACCAATCCATACCTAGAATAATAGGTTGCCAATCATGTTGGCTATTAGAATATGATTAGAAATCCTAATCTAAATGGGACTCAACTAATTTTAGTCCAACTATGATTCTTTATGGTAATCCTAATCAAATTAGGACTTCTATAATTAACCCAAAATTGATCTCCATCAATTATTATTCATTCTAATAAATCATGAGTGGTGTTTAGAAACACATCATGACCACTCAAATGATTAGAGAGTCAAGTGGTTTGACTTATAACCTTTCACATACAATTTATGTACATCATTATTCTTTCACCATCCCATGTCACATTTGGTTGTGATTATGGTATATGTATTAACTCCAACTAGACTAGTTATGCCACAACTAACCCAAATGTTAGTTTCTTGTATTATGAGATTCATTACTAAACAAGATTCAACCTCAAAGACTTTCTTTAAGTCTTATCTACCTCGACCAAGGATTTCCAAGTAGTGATCTCTAAGAGGCCTTAGGCATACTCTCCTACTATTAAGAGTTGTGAATCCTTTGTTAATCATTTAAATACCTTTGAATACTTTATGATATACCCAATCAACATCTTTATGAGCGACTCTAAAGAGCAACTGAAGATTGTTGTCAAAGTATATCAATCCATATTCAAGATACAAGTTGAATATCTCAAGTCTAAGGATTAATGTACCATTGTATGATGAGACAATATCATTGATAATAAATAGGTTACCCTATGATAGTCTCATGGCAAGTCATTCAATGTACTTGACTACTCTTAGCAACCATCTACATGTTAGCTATAAACATCACTATATTTACAATTTGTGAGAACAATTGCTTGATCATGATCAAGTAGTATAATATGTACTAGTCTAACCACATTAATGATGTCATACTCATTAACAATCAATGACTATGGACTAATTTTGTATAGACATAATTACAAATGAAAAGTTTCTCAAATCGTATAATCACTATCATAATTCTTTCTTATTATGCCATTTATACCAAAGTCAATCTTATCGATCAATTAAGTATTTGTGATTAAATGCAACATCACATATCTAATAGATGTTGAATGATAAAAATGTGCCTTTATTAAGTAAATAGTATGATACATAATGTTCTAAAGTGATTACTCTAGTGCATCTCTCTAACACTTCAGTGATCATACCTTTCAATCCCGAGTATTCAAAATTCCATGGTAATCCTGAGAGAATGCCAAGTTTATATGATGTATATTACTTTGATAATCCTTAGTGGTTAGCAAGAGTTGTGAAGATTGTTTAGTTGGAATTTGTTTTATTTAAAATGGTTGTGTTGTATGTGTCCTCTATATACTTCAACAAAAATCAAAAGTTAAGCTTTGATTGATTTTCATTAATGTGGGGGCAAACTATTAGAATTTGATTTTGACCAAAAGATCTAAGCAATGGATAAACCCAATGATGAAAGCCCATTTAGTCCTTTGGTTTGTTTTTTTTTTTTTCTTGTTAAAATTCATTGAATGGTAAAGTAAGATTAGTGGAGTGAAAATTATCTCAATAGTAGTGAACACAATGTGGAAGATCCCAAAAATGGTCTGAAATATTAAGGGAATGGCTTAGAAGCATGAAAGGAAGAGCTCTCTGGATGGACATACCGAGTGGTGGTACCAACTATCTCGCAGAGGTTCCAGGGTCTAGTGCATAAAAATTTTGAAGAACTATCATGTTGTCCCAAGATGGCAGCCAAGAGGAGGGTGAATTGGTTAATTTGAAGAAGTGATGGTAAATTAGAAATTTAAAATTGAATAAAGCAAGAAAGAAGTAGAGCAGAAGATTTAACGCAAGGAGTTTATAGTGGTTCGGATTACCTCAATCTAACATCCACTTCCTTAACAACTTTTTAAGGTTTCACTAATCTTGAGTTTTACAAGCTTAACTCTAACTTGGTATTTTTACTAGCTCACACCAAACTATTATAATGGTTTGAGATTAATTCTCACAACCCTTGCATTAGTTTTCCTAGGCTCACTCTCACAACCTAATTATTTTTAAGCTCACACTCAAACTTTGATGGTGTTTAATACTCACACCCAACACTTAAGAAATGCAAGTATGAATTTTGATGCAAAGAAATGAAAGATGTTAAACTTGGCTCTTATAATCACAATCTCTATCAAAAATGTGATTTCTTATAAGATATATAGCCTTCAAGTCTTCAACTAGCCATTTGGGGTGGGAGTCAACATGTTTGATTCTTGTCTCCCATTAAAATCACTTTTCCAAGCTGGTTCATGGTTGGACTGTTGTTGGTCAAGTCAGCTCGGGCTCGACACAGTCAAACTTAATTTAGTCTAGTTGGATCAGGCTCAGAATGATTGAACTGAGTTCAGTCTGGTCGTGCTTCTCATATTTTCTAAAAAAAGTTCTTCAATGGCTAGTACACATGGCATCCACTAATTGAGTGGATATATAACAGCTAGATTTTTTAAAGTCTGAACAGGTGGTTGCTCGGGACTTGTTTAGTCTGTTCGTTCTTCATCTGGAATGCTAAGATTCTAAGAGTATTAATGACCATGAGAATTACTGAGACTTTTTGGATTTTTAGCTCTGGCTCGGTGCTATCAAACTGCATCAAGTTCAGTCATGCCTACCATGGTATGATGAAATTTTTGGAGTACTCAATGACCATGATCTCTACTAGGATTTCTAAGGTTTTATCATGACCTCGGTGTGGTTGGACTTTATGGCGGTCCGGTCGGGACATGTGGTTTGTTCATCAAATGAGAGTGACATTGAATATGATCTCTTCTGGATACTTTGCCTTGAGTTAAGTCGATCTACTCATTCTTGGTTCTATCAAGTCAAGGCTCATTATGTTTAGTTCATTGCTCAGCTCGTGCTTTGTTTGGTTGGCTCATCCTCAGTGCTTTCTCTAGATTAGTAGGCTCAGTTTTGGAAAGTTCACGCTCGCTGCTTCATTGCTCATCAGTTTAGTGAAGGTGCACTGACTTTCAGCCAGTTCAGTCAAGTGTGACAAGTTATGTTCGGTATCTTCATTTCTTAGCTCAGTATAGTGAACTGCTTCTTTGAGTTCGGTCGGCCTAGCTGGTAGTCAGGTCAGGCTCTAAAGAAATTCTGTAAAAAATAACTTAGTACAAATAGTAGTTCTTTTTAATTTAATTACCTAAGATCAAAATAGAGGTCAATTGGCTAACATGCCACATGGCATTTTCCTCCTACTGCACGGGAGTTCTATGATGGAACAAGTAGCAAATTGCATTTTTAATATTTTAAAGATTTTTTCCTCCTTTATTTTGAGTATATCTAATTTGTTTTCTCAAAACACAACCTAAATTAATTAAGAAGCTTTCTAAAAGTAACCTAAGCCTATAAATATAATTCAAAATTTTGAAGAAGATTTCAATCCAAGTTGAAGATCCTAACTTAAAATAGCTAAAATTCTATAAATAATCAAAGCCTCCATCTTCTAATAGTCATTTTCATTCTCAATCTCCAAACCTCTCCCAATCCATCAAAATTAGATATTAAAGGAAAAAGAGGAGTTTTTAATCCATCATTAGTTATTCTTCATCAAAGTTTGCTTGAAGTTAGAATCATCAAGAGCAAGAAGCAAGGCGTGGTTTGAAATACCAAGCATTTAAAGACCATTGTGTTCATTACTTTTAAGATAAGTAAATCAATCCACTAAGCTTGTTTGTCTATTTTGTGAGTTATATGCATGAGAATATAACTATATTGGACGTATGTAAACCGAATGTGGTAAACCTAAGGGTTAAAATTCTACAAATCATCTTTATAAAATCTTGATAAGTTTGGTTGAATAATCTTTGATTTATTAGTTGTGATTAACCATGATGTTTTCATGGAATGATGAGACAACCTAAGAAGCATGATTGAATTAATGACTATGCTTATGAATATGTTATCTTGCATTTTTAATCATAAAATAATCTAATGTAATTAAACACTGATCCATAATGAATTTAAATCTTTAAGATATTTGCCATGATTATTGTCATGTTATATTTGTTATCAATATGCATACTCTTTATTTTTTTATATTCCCTTTATATATGTCAACTATCATTATATTTGCATATCTAAAAGAGCTCCTTAGCAAATACAAAGAGTGGTGCATATAGATTACTTAACCTAGTGACTAGTAGTTTGGCCATCTTTGAACCCTGTATAGAGAATTGATTTGATCCTTATGTTAACCCACCTTTTGAGATATCTATTCTCGATCTGCACTGAGTGGTGACCCCTCGTACTTCTAGCCGCTCACACCTACCCTTAAGGATGAGGAGGCTCATCGATTTTGAGGGTTAAGGAGTACCTCCCTGAGCTCTTCCACCATAATTTTTTTAGGCTTAAAACCATGAGACTAGTTATTAGTGTTAGTGTATATGCCCTAGGCCATTGATTTGGACCTTAATGTTATTCATTTTGTTATTAATAAAGAAGTTTTTATTATCATTGTTATGTTTGCATGTTATAGATAATAATGATTATATCCCTGGTTTATTATTGTTATGGAGATAATAATAAATATAACTAGTGTAATATTCATTTGATAATCATAAGATGATTATAGGTTTGAAGATACAAATCAATATTATGGATACATGTTAGAGAATAGTGTATTGGATAGACCCACATAGATATCACTTCATGGTTTAATGTCATAAGTGTATCTCATAATAGTTTTCATTTAATCCTTTGACTTGAGATTGTCATAGTTTCCAACATAAGGAATATTATGTTTTGACATGATCAAACGTTATCTGTAACTAGATAATTATAAAGGTTATGCTTGAACATGGTATAAATTATGTAGAGAAAAATGAACAATCAAGATGGAATTTGTCCCTCTCTATGAGAGAGATATCTTCTGGGCCCCTCGATAAGTGTAACTGAGAAATGCATGGCCGTGCTCAAATAAGTTGATATAAGATCAATCTTATTTGTTTATCAGTTAACTTGGAGATCGAGTAATCATAAGTTTGGACAATATAAGTATGACATTTACTATGACTTATGTTCAAACTAGATATCGTGTGACAAAGGGATTAATGCATGTACTATTTCAGGTTTTCATTTATAATGATTCTCATGATTAATTGGGTAGTCGTAATGTCTTGCTAGAGGCCAATTATGATTTGTGCATTTCAATAGAGATTGAAATACACTACCAGTTAATATGAGCCTATCGGGTCACACACATAGAACGTAGGCTGTACTTAAAATATAATAATTATATTTTTAATAATACTAACAACAATAATAAAAATATAATTATTATTAGATAAGTACAGCCTACGTTCTATGTGTGTGACCCGATAGGCTCATATTAACTGGTAGTGTATTTCAATCTCTATTGAAATGCACAAATCATAATTGGCCTCTAGCAAGACATTACGACTACCCAATTAATCATGAGAATCATTATAAATGAAAACCTGAAATAGTACATGCATTAATCCCTTTGTCACACGATATCTAGTTTGAACATAAGTCATAGTAAATGTCATACTTATATTGTCCAAACTTATGATTACTCGATCTCCAAGTTAACTGATAAACAAATAAGATTGATCTTATATCAACTTATTTGAGCACGGCCATGCATTTCTCAGTTACACTTATCGAGGGGCCCAGAAGATATCTCTCTCATAGAGAGGGACAAATTCCATCTTGATTGTTCATTTTCCTCTACATAATTTATACCATGTTCAAGCATAACCTTTATAATTATCTAGTTACAAATAACGTTTGATCATGTCAAAACATAATATTCCTTATGTTGGAAACTATGACAATCTCAAGTCAAAGGATTAAATGAAAACTATTATGAGATACACTTATGACATTAAACCATGAAGTGATATCTATGTGGGTCTATCCAATACACTGTTCTCTAACATGTATCCATAATATTGATTTGTATCTTCAAACCTATAATCATCTTATGATTATCAAATCAATATTACACTAGTTATATTTATTATTATCTCCATAACAATAATAAACCAGGGATATAATCATTATTATATATAACATGCAAACATAACAATGATAATAAAAACTTCTTTATTAATAACAAAATGAATAACATTAAGGTCCAAATCAATGGCCTAGGGCATATACACTAATAGTCTCCCACTTGCACTAGGCCTAGTCTAACAAATATCTCATGCCCATAGACCTAGTGTGCTGATCATGCTTGACCCGCGAGAGAGGCTTTGTCAATGGATCTGCTATGTTGTCATTTGTGTCAACTTTCCATATCTTGATATCACCTCTATTAATGATGTCTCGAATGAGGTGAAATCGCCTGAGTATATGCTTAGATTTCTGATGGGACCTTGGCTCTTTTGCTTGCGCTATGGCACCATTGTTGTCACAATAGATAGCCATAGGATTAGCAATGCTAGGCACCACTCCAAGCTCAGTGATGAATTTCTTCAGCCAAACTGCTTCCTTAGCTGCATCTGATGCTGCTATATACTCAGCTTCTGTTGTAGAATCTGCTACTGTGCTCTGCTTGGAACTTTTCCAAGTAATGGCTCCACCATTCAATGTAAATACAAAACCTGACTGCGATTTGTAATCATCTATATCAGTTTGGAAACTAGCATCTGTGTAACCATTTACAACTAGCTCATCTTCCAAACCTCCATAAACCAAGAAAGCATCCTTAGTTCTTCTTAGATACTTAAGAATGTTCTTAACAGCTGTCCAGTGACCCTCACCAGGATCAGCTTGATATCTACTTGTTGTGCTCAAAGAATATGAGACATCAGGTCTAGTACATAGCATGGCATACATAATAGATCCAATAGCAGAAGCATAAGGGATCTTATTCATTCTATCTCGCTCATCAGATGTCTTAGGACATTGATTCTTGCTAAGATGAATACCATGTGACATAGGCAAAAATCCCTTCTTGGAATCTTGCATGCTGAACCTCTTCAACACTTTGTCAATGTATGTACTTTGACTTAAGCCAATTATCCTTCTAGATCTATCTCTATAGATCCTTATACCAAGGATATATGCAGCCTCACCCAAGTCCTTCATTGAAAAAGAATTCCCTAACCAATCTTTAACCTTTTGTAAAGTGGGGACATCATTTCCAATGATCAATATGTCATCTACATATAGGACTAAGAACACGATAGCACTCCCACTAACCATCTTGTAAACACATGTTCATCTTCATTTTGAATGAAACCAAAGTTCTTAACTGTTTCATCAAAACAAAGATTCCAGCTTCGAGATGCTTGCTTCAATCCATAAATGGACCTTTAAAGCTTGCAAACCTTCCCAGAATTCTCAGGATTTACAAAACCCTCAGGTTGTGTCATGTACACATCCTCGAGTAAATTTCCATTAAGGAAAGCGGTTTTGACATCCATTTGCCATATCACATAATCATAGTATGCAACAATGGCAAGGAGAATCCTAATAGATTTAATCATAGCAACTAGAGAAAAGGTTTCATCACAGTCTATACCATGAGTTTGTTTGAAACCTTTAGCAACCAACCTTGCTTTATAGGTTTGCACATTTCCATCCATGTCAATTTTCTTCTTGAAAACCCATTTGCAACCAATAGTCTTAATACCTTCGAGAGGATCAATTAAGGCCCAAACTTGGTTGTCAAACATGGACTGCATCTCAGAGTTCATGGCTCCAAGCCATTTCTCTGAATCTGGACCTGACACAGCTTCAAGATAGGTAGTTGGCTCATCTTGATCTATGAGCAAAACTTCATGACTTTCAGTCATGAGAAATCCATATCTCTCAGGCTGATGACGTGGTCTATCAGATCTGCACAGAACTTGTGTAACATTTTCAGTTTCCACAATGGGCTTGTGGTTCTGAAACTGTTTCTACAGGCGGTTCAATATCTTCTTGTGGTTCTATAAATTCATCTAATTGAACTGTACTCCCACTAGTTCTTTTAGAAATGAATTCCTTTTCCAAAAAGGTTCCATTTCAAGCAACAAACACTTTGTTCTCAGATGGAATATAGAAATAATATCCTTTAGTTTCCTTAGGATATCCCACAAAGATACATTTAGCAGATTTAGGAGCTAACTTATCTGAAACTGGTCTTTTCACATAAGCTTCACAACCCCAAATCTTAAGAAAAGACAAACTAGGTGTTTTGCCAGTCCATATCTCATATGACGTCTTTTCAACCGCTTTAGATGGTACACGGTTTAAAACAAAAGCAGTTGTCTCCAAGGCATAACCCCAAAACGATAATGGAAGATCTACTTGACTCATCATAGATCGAACCATATCTAATAAAGTTCGATTTCTTCTTTCAGAAACACCATTCCACTGTGGAGTTCCTGGAGGAGTTAATTGTGAAACAATTCCATAATTTCTTAGATGTTCGTCAAACTCTTGGCTCAAAAATTCACCACCTCGATCAGATCAAAGTGCCTTAATAGTTTTACCAAGTTGAGTTTGTACTTCATTTTGAAAAGTTTTGAACATTTCAAAAGCCTCATGCTTATGTTTCATTAGGTAGACATAGCCATACCTACTGAAATCATCAGTAAAAGTAATGAAGTAATTATATCCTCCTCTGGCACTAATGCTTAACGGGCCACATACATCTGTATGTACTAGTCCTAGCAAGTCATTAGCCCTTTCACCTTGTCCGATGAAAGGATTCTTTGTCATTTTGCCAAGTAAACAAGATTCACATTTATCAAATGATTCAAAATCAAATGAATCTAATAATCCATCTTGATGGAGTTTAGAAATGCGTTTCTCATTTATGTGGCTAAGACGACAATGCCATAAAAATGTAGGGTTTAGGTCATTTGGCTTAATTCTCTTAGAGTTTATGTTATAAATATGATTCTCCCTAGAATCATCTAAGTCAAGGACATAAAGGCCATTAAAAGATATTGCAATACCATAAAGCAAATCATCTTTATCAAAAATAGAACAGGTCTTATTTTTAATTAAAAATGAAAAACCTTCATCATCCAAAATTGAAACTGAAATAAGATTCCTACTCAGAGTAGGAACATAATAGCAATTGTTCAAATTTAACAAAAAGCCATTAGGCATATGAAGTTCATAAGATCCTACAGCTAGTGCAGCAACTCTTGCTTTATTCCCAACTCGTAGGTCAACTTCGCCCCTTTTCAGTGATCTACTCCTTTTGAGTCCCTGCACATTTGTACAAATGTGAGAACCACATGCAGTATCCAATACCCATGAAGTAGAAGCAGATAAGTTAATTTCTATAACATATATACCTGAAGATGTAGTCGCACTACCCTTCGATATCTTCAATTCAGCCAAATAAAGTGGGCAATTTCTTTTCCAATGCCCAGGCTCCTTGCAATGGTGACAAGTTCCTTCCTTAGGAACAGGTGCCTTGGGTTCTTTTGGCTTGGGCTGTCCCTTAGGCTTTGTAGCAACTGTTACTTTACCCTTTGCCTTGCCTTTCTTCTTCATAGGCTTACCCTTATTGACATTCAATATATGGGTAGCCTTAGTGGGCTTTTTGATATTCCCTTCAGCAGTTTTGAGCATACCATGTAGCTCAGGAATGGACTTTTCCATGTTGTTCATATTATAGTTCATAACAAAATGTGAAAAACTGCTGGGCAAAGAATGAAGGATCAAATCCGTGGAGAGTTCTAAACTCAAGGGATATCCAAGTCGGGCAAGGTGATCAATGTAGCCCTTCATTTTCAAAACATGAGCGCTAACCGATTCACCCTCTGACATCTTGCAGTCAAATAATGCAACAGCAGTGTCGAATCTATCCTGCCTAGCTTGCTGTTGGAAAGCTTGTTTGAGATGGACACTCATCTCATAAGCCTCCAAGTGTTCCAGATCCTTCTGAAGTTCTGGACACATAGTAGCAAGCATAAGACATCCAATGTCATTGGAATCATCCATATGCTTCTTATGCTTGTTCTTATCAGCATTAGAAGCATTAGCAGGAGGTGGCTCAGGGACAGCTTTATCAAGCACATAGGACTTCTTTTCTTGTTTGAGAACAATTCTCAGGTTCCTAAACCAATCAACAAAATTAGTCCCATTCTCTTTCAGTTTTTCCTTCTCAAGGATGGATCACAGTGATAAAGTGGAGTTATTGTTGGTAGCCATTTCAATCTATAAAATATGCAAATTTTAATTAATAAAAGGTGATAAGTAATTAAAATCCCACTAAAATATAACCCTCAATCATCACAATGACATTTTAGTGGGCTAAGATCCAATTTTTACTTAATATTAAGTCAGCTTTGGCATGACACTTAAAATCAAGTTGTTATGGTAGGTAATCCCTTACCAATTACATCACATGTAACTCTTAGATAATATGGGATCATGACATCATATGCCATAGCATGTTATACCCCATCTAATGCCTTAGGCCCAAAACCATTTTGATAGCCTAATTAAGTCTAACCAATTTTAAACGCATGAGCAGCACCATTACTCATCATATCTTACTAGGATAACCTAAAGTACTTTGCTTTGGCAAAATCTACATTTAGGTGATCTTAGCCTTGATAAGTGTTTAAGATATGGATGGCATTAAAACTTAGATTAATAGTGAGGGTTCATTCCATTTAATTTTGAAAACATGTTAAAATTAACATTTATATATCACATCCTATATGCATATATAAACTATCAAACATGACATCTCATATATATTCGATAAAAATAAACGTGACATAGTATGGCCAAACTAGATATGATCTTCATGAGACCAAATGAAGATCATATAGGCAACCCTAGGTGAAAAGAAAACCTATCTATTACAACATTTGCAATAGTACATTTCTTCATATCTTGAAAGGCAACTTCATCTCCGTGGAATTTTTCATCTTCTTCTCCAGGCTTGAGTCTTCATTATTACATTAATAATAAAAACTAAATACTAAACTAGTAATAATAAAGTTACAAAAATAAATGACATGCAGTCCGTATTTATAATCCAAAGATATGAATAAACAATCGCATAGATCATAAAGCCATACTATGCACCATGCCAAGGCATCAAATAATCATAGCATATTTCATATAAACATCTTAAAATAACCAAATAAGTTGACATTCATAATGTCACCGGAACGAATTATAAGGCGCTGCGCACACGGCGGTCCCGCTGGCCGGTCAGCAGGCGGGGTTCCGAAGGGGCAGCGCCCCTGGGCGGGGTCGAGGGGCAGCGCCCCTCGAAGCTAAACAGAATCATTAATCCAATTAATTATTTTCTGTCAAAACCCTTATTCTGTCAATCATATTAAACATAATATAATAGCAATCTATTAATCATATTAACAGAGAACTATTACAAGAAACCTTAGAAAACGATTTACTCAATAATCATATTAATCAAAATTGAAATCTATGTATACATTCAATATGAATAAACGAATTGAATTAATCATATTAACCCTAATTCGAAACCATAACAGATTGTATACCAACCCTAATTCGACTTCACAGAATTGTATCTTATACAATTGGTCATCTTTGACATCATATATCAACAACGATTTAGGTTATATCTCATATAACATATTCGAATCATCATCAAATGATAAAACGAATCCAATCATGCCATTCGAAAAATAATAGATCACATCAACACATCAACATGGCATATTTCGAATTAAATGGAATCAACAAGGGGCTCTGATACCACTGTTAGTAAATCAAGAAGAATCTGCAACCCTTTTTGCCGCAGCGGAAAAAAGGGTTGCAGATTCTTCTTGATTTACTAACAATTAGTCCTCTAACTCTCTTGTATTGTGAGAGACAAGGTTCCTTTACCTTCTCATAATCGTTTTTGCTCAAGTTGGATTTCCTCGAGGATTTCCATCAATGTTTTCTTCTTCATTTGCTAAGTGAGAAAGAACTATTTTTCTTGAGTGTTGCCAAATTCTTCTTAAACTATTTAACAATTTAGAGAACAATTCCTTCCGGTGCTACTCATTAAGCCACTACTTCCTAGTCAATACACCTGGTTGTTTCTTTCATGTTATTCTTCTTTAGTGGCATCCTTGATGAAGTGGTTTCACCAAGCATGCCAAAAATTATTTGCCTAAGGATGGCAACTTTTGGCCTTTGAATGTGCAAGGCATGCTAGAGGATACTAAGTTCCTCAACCAGAATGCATAAACTAATGACTTTTGCTCAAGATAATATGCAAATTTCTACAAAGGACCTAAAATATAATAGAATTCTATAACTTCTCTTCACAGTTTACTTGAATTTCTCAAGGATGAAAACTAGCAGTGAGTCAAAAATTACAAGAATTAAACTAACAAAGCTTCATTATGCTTTAGATGCAAACTGGTGGACAAATGTAAATTCATAAGCCAATAAAACAAATAAAAAAAAATACATAAGCCAACAAAATAAAAAAAAAACCCTTTGTGGATTCAGTAACAGATAGATGAATTCAAAAAGAAATAACAAACCAAAAAGCTTCAATGTGCCTCAACAATAAACTAGTGGATGAAGGTGCAGTTACAAGACAACCAAAACACTTAAACTCCTAGGGACATTAACAATCGATTGGTGGACAAATGTATAATTATAGGGTGAACAAAACTAAACAACCTAAGATTTAACCAAACAAAGAAATTTATAAAGAACTAAGTGATTTGTCATTCTCTTCATTTGGTTACTTGGAAAGAAATGTTATCAAAATTGTTTGTGTGATCTGTTGGGTGGAATTTTGTGTATCTTATTTATCTGTTACTTCTCCCTTTATTTGTTTTCTTTCCTATTCCTTTGTCTAGTGGCTAGCTCCAACATTCTCCTTCATTCTCCATGAAACCATACCTTCTATTCTTTCCTTTTGATTATTGTGAGTGGGTCGCTACTTAACCTATTTTCCTTAGTCATGTCCTAGCCACGATCCACCTCCTCTGCTCTTCATGGTTTATGCATGAACTAGTTTCAGATACGTTCCTCAATAGCCTCCTCCTCAAAGGCCCTGAATCCTCAGTAAACCTGATTCCTCATGTTTTAGCAACTGGACTTTCAATCACTAATTATGGGTTGGGCCCAATTATTCCCCTCTAATTGGATGGTCTTTGTCCTCTCATGGTTAGTACAAGTTAAACATGAATGGAGCTCTAAAAAAAAGCTCGGATAGTATCAGTGCAGAAGATTTGATTGTTTTAGATTTTGTTATGTACCATTAGGAAAGCAAAATTATGGGGGTTTATCATGGACTCATGTTTTGGATGGCAATGGATCAAGTATTTTTCAAGTACTCAATTCTTTCATATTCATTTATATAGGGTATGGAAGATTTATAAATAGGTTTGGATAAATACGGATAGTATTTTTACTATCATGTAACGTGTTCAGGTGGATTCAATTATTCATCCTTGTGTACCCATTATCCAAACTCAATTATGTATTAATTATAATTTTTTAATTATATATTTATTATATTTTGTTTTAGTTATGAAACTGTGCGATTTGAAATTATTTTAGTAAAATTGTGTTAGTATTAAATATTTATTTATAATTATTTAATTAAGAGAATTATAATTTAAGTTTATAATATTTTTATATTTTTATATTTAAACGGATAATTAAATAAGTAATTAAACGGATTCAGATAGTAAACATATAGTGTTAAATAAGTTTGGGACGAGTACAGATAGTAAAAATATAATTATAATCAAGTTTGGGACAAAATTAGGATAGTTTAAATTTAAATGGGTTTGAGTTCGAGTAGGGCAGTTTTAGCTAGTACCCTACTCGTTATCACTCCTACTCAGGTTGTCTTATGCATATAAGATTAGGGATAACAACTAGTCATGTACTTTCATATACCTCATCCATTCTGATCCATTAATTTATACATAATATGTATAGCTTATAAATAAATTTAGATATATACTGGTAGTATTTTTACTATCCTTAATGGGTGATACATATATTTGGGTGCTTAGTACTTAAACTCAATTAAATAATAATAATTATATTTTTTATATCTTATTAAATTTTCAATTAATTATTTATTATATTTTATTGTGATATAAAATTGTTTTAATAAAATTTTATTACTATTAAATTTTTATTTATAATTATTTGATTGGAAAACTTTAATTTTATAATTTAAATTTTATAGTATTTTTGAATTTTTATAGTTAAATGGATAATTTGACGAGTACGGATAGTAGATAGTAATATTAAATAGATTTATTATATAATTATAACAAGATAAGGTGTCCAAATGCTACATGATAAGGTGTCCGCTTACTCTAATAAAGCTTTAAACCCATAGGATAAAAGAACTGCTAAGATTAGATTGGCAAGTATCAGTATATCACATTTATAGAGAATCGAATTTTCCAGCTGAACGGCTAGCAAATCATGCTCTTATACTCTTCTTAGGTCCTTGCTTGTCGACAAGTGCTACAGATGGCTTATTTCCGGTTTTAAAAGATGATCTGGTTGGTTTAAGCTATCCCAAATTAATGTTTAAGTTTTATGCCTTCGACTTCTCTTGTATTAGAAAAAAAATGAAATTCTCCGCTAATATTTTTCTTTTAAATTTGCTTTTGAATCCTATGCTGATTCATTTCACTTTATTATCATTGCCCTTCGAAAATCAAGGCTTGCTGATAGTGATTCTTTTTTAACAAAATATCAGATTTTAACGTTTTCGTTAAATCATTGACTGCCAAATTTGATTATTAAAGAATATACGAATTGCACAAAAGATAAAAAGTCCTTTATTTTTGTAGATGGAAAAATTTATTTTTCAGTTCCTCATTTAGTAGGTATTGTCAAATAAAACCAATTAATGAAATTAAATCTGAATTTTGATACTGATTCATATAATCATATTAGAGTTTGACTAACCATGAAATCTTCACTTGTAATTAACCTCCATATGCATGGCTTGAAAACTACATATGTTATGATGGGCGCAACGTATATTGCTATTTGAATTGATTTGTAAAAAAAAGAAACCAAAAAGTTATTAAATAGAGATAGAGAAAGAAATAAATAAATACATAGATAGAGAAATAAGTTATTAAATAAAGTTATAATTTCCTTCTTTTGAAAAGGGATTAAAAAAAACTTTATTGATCAGTAATCAAATAATCAGCAATTTATGGGGGAGGCTTTTCAATCCAAATCCCGCATTCTGGCTCTAAAGAGCAACTCTAGCCAAATGGTAAGCTACTAAATTCGTAGAACATTTAACATAATTTAATCTAATCCCATCACTCAGTGAAAGAAATGAAAAACAATCATCTAATTCTAACCCTAAAGATGAACTGAGAGTTCTATTTTTTAGATAATTAACAATAACCAAGCAGTCTAACTCAGTTATCACATTATGCCAATTCTCTTTATGAATCTAACTCAAAGCTTCTCTAAAATCAAATGCTTTTGCTGTAATGAAGCAATGGTAATATAATGAATTTTATTTTTCTAATGAAGCAAATTTTATTTTTTATAATATTGATTGCCCTGATCTTAACAAAAATACTCCAACAGCAACAATATCCTTTTTAAAATTGAAATAAAATTAAATAATTTAAATTTATTCTTTTTCACTACCATAGACAAGAAAGAAATTCCAAAAGAATTTAAAGTGGAGTATAATAATCATTCTTTCCTTTATTAAAGAGAAAAAAAATTATCATATCTCTATATTAAATAAATCATGATTTAATATATTCAGAATTATGCTTAAAAATTATCTTGACGCTTTTAATAAAAAGTGCCTGCACATTTTTTGTCCCTCGTATAATTTAACTGGTCATTGTCTCATGCATCGTGGGATTATAATTTTTTTTATTTAATTATGGGTACCATCATTTTTTTATACTGATAATTTTTTATTATCACGACAATTAATAAATTAAATTAATAAGCTAAAAAATTAAATAAAAATGTATATGAAAAAATAACTAAAAAATTAAAAATTAAAATCACTCTATTATATATTTTATAATAAATCCATCATATATTAGATAAAACATATTAGATTGTAAAAGAGATAATTATTATCACATAATATATATAAAAATCTTAATAATATTAAAAATTATATTAAATTAACTTCCGTTACTTATTCATCAAATATAACTTTTATTAATTTGTCCTCAAAAAAGAGACTACTTGCGCCACTTTAACATAGCAAAATAAAACATTGTTGCTGAAAAAAAAAGCAAAAAAAAAAAACTAAATATTTTATGTCAATTCAATTTAACTACTATTTTATATATAATTTTTAGAGTTGAAAATTTTCAATTTAGATATCTATATTTATAATTATAATTTCTTAACTCTTAAAATTCTCACTAATTAATTATTAATATATTAATTAATTATATTTTCTAAATAACAACAAATAATATTTAATTATTTATTATCTTTTTAAAATATTCTTAACTTTTTGAATTTTTTTAAATTCTTTACTTTTTTAATTCTAATTTTCATAATATTATAATAATTTTTATTTTTATTTTTTTCTCTATTTACGTGGTGGCCTATAAAATCATTCTTTTTGCTTAATTTTTATTTATATAATATAGATGGCAATGCATCTTTCAACTAGACAATAAAATCAATATTAACTTTTTCTCCAAATATTATATTATAAAAAAAAACTTATAATTTGTAAAGATAATATAAATACACACACACACATATGTCACCTCTTCTATCTTTGGCATGGCATGGGTATATTTTTTCAGATTGCCAATTTTAGAGTATGATGTTTCCTTTATATCCAAAGACATATGTATATGTGGAGGGCATGGGATGCGCAAATGCCCATCTATTTGTAACATCTAATCAATTTATGTTCATCATTCATTAATGGGACCCATTCCTTAGAAAAAAAAATGGTTTGCTCCTAATTATTTCGTAATATTCCTAAAATATGTGATCAAGAAATTCTGATTATTTCACAATAACAAGAAGCACTTAGAATAGCATCAATAATTAGAGGCTTATTCATGATTTATTTGTCACCTCACAATCATAATTATGAGATTAAATAATTTGCTGGTAGCTCAATAATGAATGTTGGTGATAGAATATAGGAAATTAAATATTCAAAAACTTTAATATTTTTGAAATTCAAAAAAAGTTAACATTTTTTTTCAAAATTCAGTAAAAGGTTGTCAATTAGTATTTTTCTTTATTTTACTTTTTATCTTATTTTTTAAGATGCATGGGTATATTTAATTTAATATATATAAGTTATTATATAATCAAATACATTTTTAATATACTATTTTTTTTTTCAAAATGCATTTAATTTAGTTACATTTTATTGCATTATAATGTTCAAAATCTATCTGTAATGTCTAAAAATCATAATGGGGTGTATTTATTATATTATTAAGAATATATTATTTCATTTATTATATTTTTATATTTTTTAAAAAGTCTCAAGTTTTTGGAAGGAAGATATCATTTATATGTGACTACAGGAACGTCAACCGACCTTAGTTAATCAATAATTTCCCACAAACTTTGCCATTTATTGTTTAAACTTGATATACAGAATCGTTATAGGCGCAACAATATTAGAATTTGGAGGTTAATTTGGCAGTGATGAGGTCAACCTTTATTAGGTTTTTGTCTGTACTATAGCAATGCAAAAGCTAAAAAATTCGCAAGTGGAAAGTCACCCTTGCTTCCAAATTATGGAACAATTTACTTCAAAATATAGCTATGGTTTAATTAATGATAAACAAAAGTGTCCAAAGATTATATATAATATTTACTCGTGTAACTCAATAAAATCAACCGACCAAATTATTATAACTTTGGAAGTATTAGGACTTTGTCTTAGTGTATACCATAGAAAGTTATTAACTTTAGTAACTCCTATTTATTAGGGCAATTATCAATGAACGTAAAGAAGCAAAAAAGAAAATAATGATTATGTTTGAGAATAAGCTGTTTTATGTTTACCAAATTCATAGACAAATGGACACTAATAATGCATTAATGTTTGTACTTTGTAGCTAATTCGACATCTATCTTTTCTTTCCAACCTTTTGTGCCAGTATATGAGCCATAATCTTTAGTAGACAAACATTGTTTTTGCATGGTAACTAAGATCTTTGCTTGTTTATATTTAGCCCTTTTTTTTATTGAGCGTAGGGCTATTCATTTGGCCGCTAGTTGGGGGTGACTTGATTAAGCTCAACCCAACCCATTTAGATTAGGCCAATTTAAAAGGAAGATGGATTAGGTTTAGGTTTTATATATATATATATATATATATGTATATGTATGTATGTTTATATATATGTATGTATGTGTATATATGTATATGTATATATATAAGATATACTATAAAGTCTTTTGATTGTTTTTCTGATATTACAATATCTCTAAACGACCCTAATATATTAAAGAGTGTTATATTAAAAATTAAAACTCATAATTATAAAATGTTAGAATAATCTATTATTGTAGCATTAATGTATAAGATATATTATAAAGTCATGGTCTCTGCTTTTGCAACTAAATACATTATGAAACTTAAAACAGGAGAAACTAAATTTCTTCAAACAGACCTTAGTAAAGCTAATACAGTAATTCCTAAAACTATTCAATGGAAAGATATCAGTCTTCCTGATGAATGAATTTTGAAAAATGTTGTTCCCCCTCCAGAATCTAAAAAAACAGTAAAACCAAATATAGAACTTAGTAAAATTGAATAATGTAAAGATGGTAAAGTTAAATTAAAATTTAGTAGATATAGTATAAGCAGTAGGTATTCTGATTCTTCTTCGTCTGCTTCAATAGTGGATATAAGAAGAGCCTCATAATTACCCTCTATAATATATGCATCATATAAAGAAAAAGAACATAAAACTATTTTACAAACAGTAGTAAAGCCTAGATATTCTACATCAGATATAGAAATTAAAAGATGTAGATTACAGTACAGCTGTACCACATTTTTTTTTATAATCCTACAGAAAATATGAACCCTTTAGAGTCAAACCCTAACTATAACCAAGGACAGGATTGACGCGGACCCTTAGCAACGATGGCAGCAAACCCAACGTATAACAATGGTAGAGAACTCCTTGAAACTTGATAATCACCTCCTAAGGAACCCAACGCCTATAAAGAGACGCGAACTCACTATGATTGAAGGATTTAGTTGGTAAGAAGAAGGAAAACGCCACAACTCTTGTTGATAAGTAAACCTAATTCTTGATGCAAAGAAAGAATTAAAGAATCCACTCTAATCTCTCTCACACGAAAATTCACAAGAAGAACTTGTAGAAGAATTCAAAAATTTTTATTAATTGTTGTAGTCTGAAATTCGGCCTAATAGTGCCCTTAAATAAGAGTTACAAAATTCCTAATTGCATATGAAAAACTAAAACATTCTTAATTGCATAAGGAAAACATTCCTAATTGCATAAGGAAAACATAAAGTATGGAAACAAAATCCTAATCCACTAAGGAAAATATAAAGTATGGAAACAAAATCCTAATCCACTAAGGAAAATATAAAGTATGGAAACAAAATCCTAATCCAATAAGGAAAATATAAAGTATGGAAACAACCAAACTAATCCCTTCAACATAAGAAACGCCCCACACTATTTGGGCTGTCCATGGGCCTTAAATTACTTCCCAAGGCTTTATATGAACCCCCATGGATCTTTCTTGCACGTTGGACCTTTCTTTAGCTAGCCTTTAGCTTCCACACTAAGCATCATAATCAGCTTTGGTGTGCCTTCTTCAAGCTCTATCTCCATCTTCTTGAATGATAATTCTTGAAGCTCTTTGGAAATCTCTTCTTGAATATACAAAGCCATACTAGCTTGATATCTCTTTGCCTTGCTCCTAGTGATTGGTCCACTTGCTAGCTTCAAGGGATCCTTTCTTACATCATTCTCCCCCTCTTCAAAAAGATTTGTTCTCAAATCTGCATCATCAAAAGGAGAAAGATCACTTACATTGAAAGTAGCACTAACATTATACGTACCTGGTAAGTCGATCTTGTAGGCATTGCCATTAATCTTCTCCAGCACTTGGAATGGGCCATCTCCCCTTGCTTGCAACTTGTTCTTCCTTTGGTTAGGAAACCTCTCTTTTCGAAAATGCACCAAAACCCAATCTCCTACTTGAAACGTAATCTCACATCTCCCTCTACTTGCAGAATCAGCATATCTCTTGTTCCTTTTCTCAATATTCGCCCTTGCTTTCTCATGCATCTCTTTCACCAATTTAGCTTTCTTCTCACCATCTAAACTAACAAGCTCATGAGAAGATAAAGAAACAAGATCCAAAACTGTTAGTGGGTTAAAACCATAAACAAGCTCAAAAGGTGAATATCCTGTAGAAGAATGAATAGCACGATTATAAGCAAACTCAATAAATGGCAAACAATCTTCCCAAGAACTCAAATTCTTACCCACTAAAGCTCTCAACATGGTACCTAAAGTTCTGTTTACTACTTCTGTTTGTCCATCCGTTTGAGGATGACAAGTGGTGGAAAATAACAACTTGGTACCTAACTTTCCCCAAAGCACACGCCAAAAGTGAGACAAAAACTTGGTGTCTCTATCAGAAACTATGGATTTTGGTATCCTATGAATTCGAACCACCTCCCTAAAGAAGAGTTCGACCACTAAACTAGCATCATCACTCTTATGACATGGGATAAAGTGTGCCATCTTACTAGACCTATCAACAACCACAAATATGCTATCTCTCCCCCTCTTAGTCCTTGGTAATCCTAAAACAAAGTCCATACTAATGTCCATCCAAGGAGAACTAGGAACGGGTAATGGCATATACAATCCATGAGGCATAGATTTAGACTTAGCTTGCCTACAAGCCAAACAAGCCTTACAAATCCGAATTACATCCTTTTTCATATTTGGCCAATAAAAGTGTTCATTCAGCATGTCTAAAGTCTTATCAACTCCAAAATGCCCCCATTAAACCCCCACAATGTGATTCTAATACTAGCAAATCTCTCATAGAACATCTAGGCATGCATAATTTCGAACCCTTAAACAAAAACCCATCATGTCTGTAGAAAGAATTAAAAGCACCATGCTCACAAGCATCATAAACATTGCCGAAATCAGAATCACCAACATAAAAGTCCTTTATACATTCAAATCCAAGCAATTTAGTACTCAAAACATTAAGTAAAGCGTACCTCCTTGAAAGTGCATCTGCCACTACATTGTCTTTACCTTGCTTGTATTTGATCACATAAGGAAACTTCTCAATCTTCATAACCCATTTTGCATGTCTTTTATTCAACTTGCCTTACCCTCTCAAATGCTTCAATGATTCATGGTTTGAATGGATCACGAATTCCTTGGGCAGCAAATAATGATCTAATACTTCCAATGCTCTCACCAAAGCATATAGCTTCTTGTCATAAGTTGAATAATTCAGCTTTGCTCCATTAAGCTTTTCACTAAAGTATGCAATGGGCTTCTTCTCTTGCATCAAAACAGCTCCAATACCTACACCAGAAGCATCACATTCGATTTCAAAAGTAGAATCAAAGTTAGGTAAAGCTAAAACGGGTGTAGTAGAAAGCTTCTCTTTCAAAGCATCAAATGCTTCTTGTTGCTCCTTGCCCCAAACGAATCCCACTTCTTTCTTGATTATGCTAGTCAAGGGGGCTGCCAATGTAGAGAAATTAGGGACAAATCTCCTATAGAAGCTTGCCAATCCGTGAAAACTCCTCACTTCTGTCACACTTGAAGGATTCGGCCACTCTTGGATAGCTTTCACCTTCTCTTGATCAACTTCAATTCCTTGCATACTTACAACAAAACCAAGAAAAACAACCCTATCTAGACAAAAAGAACACTTCTTAAGCTTAGCATAAAGGTTTTGCTCCCTAAGGATTTAAAGCACTTTCCTAACATGTTCAACATGTTCTTCCTCAGTTTTGCTATAAATCAGAATATCATCAAAGTAAACTACCACAAACTTACCTAAATAAGCTCTCAAAACATGGTTCATTAATCTCATGAAAGTACTAGGTGTATTAGATAAACCAAAAGGCATAACTAACCATTCATACAAACCATATTTCATTTTGAAGGTAGTCTTCCATTCATCTCCAGGCTTCATGCGAATTTGATGATAACCACTCATAAGATCAATCTTTGTGAAATATTTTGCCCCATGCAATTCGTCCAACATGTCATCAAGTCTAGGAATGGGATGTCTATACTTCACAGTAATCTTGTTCACAGCCCTACAATCAACACACATCCTCTAAGAACCATCTTTCTTGTGTACTAATAAGACTAGAACGGCACAAGGACTAAGGCTCTCGCGAACCAAACCTTTCTCCAAAAGTTCTTCAACTTGTCTTTGCATCTCTTTTGTCTCCATAGGATTGCTCCTATATGCTGGCCGGTTTGGAATTGTAGAACTGGGTATGAAATCAATTTGATGTTCAATCCCTCTTAATGGCGGCAAACCACTAGGAAGGTTTTCAGGAAACACATCCTTAAAATCCTGCAACAAAGACACAAAACTAGAAGGTAAAGAATCAAGAGATTCTTCACTTTCAGCAAGTAACAATTCTTTATACATAATAATGAGTACAGGCTGTCATACATCTATCTCTCTTGCTCTTGCATAAAGAGTATGTTTTGTTTTTTCTCCTTGCTTATTTTCTCTCACCAATGGGTCATTTATTTTTTTGCTTACTTTCTTTTGACTCTCGGCCTCTTTTCCCTTTCTGCACTCACTCACTTCATTATTTTCTCTCTCCCTACTCTTAGAATTACCCTTGGGTGTTGAAGAAACATCATTGGCCGAATTTGAACCCCCTTGGTTCATGTTGGCCGAAACTTCTTTCTCCCTCTCTAGCATCCTCTTCTGATCTTCATACACCTCTTGAGGTGATAATGGTGCTAGAACAACCTTCTTTCCTTCATAAGTAAAGGTATACTTATTAGAAAAGTCATCATATTGTGCCCTTCTATCATGCTGCCATGGTCTTCCTAATAGCAAATGTCCAACTTGCATTGGCACTACATCACACAAAACCTCATCTTTATACCACCCAATGGAGAATGGTACCTTGACTTGCTTCAACACTTTTACTTCCCCAGCGTCATTGAACCATTGCAACTTGTAAGGATTGGGATGTTTAAAACAAGTTAACCCAATTTATCCACCATTATAGTATTAGCAGCATTGGTACAACTTCCACCATCAATGATAAGTGTGCAAACCTTACCATTCACCAAACACCTAGAGTGGAAAAGATTCTCCCTTTGATCCAAGCCTTCTTCATTGACTTGAATATTCAAGGCTCTTCTAGTAACAAGTATCTCTCCATGTTCAGCATTCAAGACTTGATTCTCCCAAGCCTCTTCATCATATTCGGCCCTATCACCACATTCGGCCTCCTCTTCTTCTTCATGTTCAGATTCTGATTCAATTTTCCCTTCATGGGTAGCAATCATTACCCTCTTATTTGGACATTAAGAAGCAATGTGTTCACTTCCCAAACACTTGTAGCATTTAATTTCCCTACTTGGAGTAGGTCTAGAAGGTGTTTCCTTGGCTGTTTTTGCATCCCCATCATTCGGCTTCTTAAAATTAGGATTGTAGGAAGAATTCTTTTGGAAAGAACCCTTGTAATCCCCTTTGTAGGAACCTCCACTCGAACTTGAACCCTTGAAGTTTGAAAAATTTCCACTAGCTTTAGAGTAGCCAGTTTTCGAAATAGCTTTATTCTTCAATCTTCTCTCTATCTTCATGGCCTTTTGAACTAACTCTTCCATTGTGTTGAATTCATACATCTCCAATTCATTGGCTATGTTCAATCCCCCAAGAAATCGTGACATCTTCTTGTCTTCATCTTCATCTTCTACCCTTTCGGCTGCTTCTAGGGCTTCAAGATTTCCTTGCCCTTCTCTCCTAAGCACTCTTCTAGCTCGCATTATGGGATTTGGATGTGCGACTGGCTGCCCTTGTTGCACTTGCTAAATTTGTTGTGCTTGTCGTGCTGCATTCTCTTGCAATCTAGTATCCATCATCTCCATTCGACCAAGCATTGCTGCCAAAGTCTCAATAAGCCTAGCCAAGCTTTCGGCCATAGCTCCTTCTTTGCTAGTCACTTCTCCTTTTCCAGCCATGTTAACAAACAAACAAACTCAAAGAAACAAGATTAGTAATAATCGAAATTCACTCAAGTGTTTAGAATTACCTCACTTTTCTTGTCTTCCTTGATTGCACTTCAGAACCAAGCTCACCAACCAACAATTGTCAAGTCATTCAAGAAACTAGAACCTAAATCCTAGAACTAGATAGAAAACAAGATAAGTATCTGGAGGAAATGCAAGGTAATTTGCACTACATGATATAAAACCAAGTATCGACACAAGCAAATGATACTTAGCAATGTAATGGAATTAAAAGCTAGATAAAAAAATCAGAAACAATGAAGACAATAAACAAGATAAATTTGGATATAATGAATTAAAAACAACCTACACTTGGCAAGCTGCTTTATGGACCTAATCAATTCTACCCAAAACACTAGCTTCTAGACTCTAATTCCCACCTATAACACTAAAATAACATGAATATTAGGGTCTGATTTTCAAATTCCAAAAGCCCCTCAAAAGGTGAAATTTTTCGCCCAAAAATTTTATTACTTCTCACCCAGCTAGATCTGATCCTTAGCACCCAAATAGCAAGAATATCAAATAATTTTTGTTGAGGTGGTTTTGTACTCTTTTTTTTTTTTGCTTCCTCTCACTATCCCCTTTATTCGGGACTTAATTTACTCCCAAGGACTTTTCGAAATCTGGACTTAATTCGCAACCCCAGATTCACTCAAGACCAAATCGAAATCAAACTTGAACACAAACTCTAGCTTTTGCTTTCTTTCAAGAACCCTAATTCTTGGTTTCAAAATTCTCCAAGAATCCTTTCCTAGGTTTTTTTTTCACCCTAAGAATACCCTCCTTCAATTCGGTCTTGATCAGAATTGATATATGACTCTTTTTCAAAAATTAAATACTAGACTCTCTAAGAACCCTAAAACGCAGAAATTTAAAAGACCTAAATTAACAAACCCTAGAAAGACAAAGTAGATAAAAATTACCTTGTAGCAAGGCTCTGATACCAAATGATGCGGACCCTTAGCAATGATGGCAGCAAACCCAACGTATAACAATGGTAGAGAACTCCTTGAAACTTGATAATCACCTTCTAAGGAACCCAACGCCTATAAAGAGACGCGAACTCACTATGATTAAAGGATTTAGTTGGTAAGAAGAAGGAAAACGCCACAACTCTTGTTGATAAGTAAACCTAATTCTTAATGCAAAGAAAGAATTAAAGAATCCACTCTAATCTCTCTCACACGAAAATTCACAAGAAGAACTTGTAGAAGAATTTAAAAATTTTTATTAATTGTTGTAGTCTGAAATTCGGCCTAATAGTGCCCTTAAATAAGGGTTACAAAATTCCTAATTGCATATGGAAAACTAAAACATTTCTAATTGCATAAGGAAAACATTCCTAATTGCATAAGGAAAACATAAAGTATGGAAACAAAATGCTAATCCACTAAGGAAAATATAAAGTATGGAAACAAAATCCTAATCCACTAAGGAAAATAAAAAGTATGGAAACAAAATCCTAATCCAATAAGGAAAATATAAAGTGTGGAAACAACCAAACTAATCCCTTCAATATAAGAAACGCCCCACACTATTTGGGCTGTCCATGGGCCTTAAATTACTTCCCAAGGCTTTATATGAACCCCCATGGACCTTTTTTGCACATTGGACCTTTCTTTATCTAGCCTTTAGCTTCCACACTAAGCATCATAATCAGCTTTGGTGTGCCTTCTTCAAGCTCTATCTCCATCTTCTTGAATGATAATTCTTGAAGCTCTTTGGAAATCTCTTCTTGAATATGCAAAGCCATACTAGCTTGATATCTCTTTGCCTTGCTCCTAGTGATTGGTCCACTTGCTAGCTTCAAGGGATCCTTTCTTGCATCAAGGATAGAGAATAATCTCTCTCTCCACCTATGTCACCTACAGCTTCTTTTATGACAGCTCTGATACCAGCAAAATTAAAATGGATCGTATATTAAAAAAATCTAAAAATTTTTTCTAAGCAACAATCAATCAGGCAATAGCCTCATTCTTAGATCTATTTACAAATTTAAATGGATTTAAATAAAATAAGAATAATAAAAGCATATATTAAAAACATGTAAATTAAATGAAAGAATATATAAAAATATATAAATTTATTTTATTTTTAAGAAAACTTATACAAAACACAGATTATTGGTATATTGCTTTTCATTATACCAAGTACCACAGGTTTATAAACCCTACTCATAGCTAGTAGCCATTACAACCGAGTGTCCAGCTTATACCAATAAATCTTTATAAAATACAAGAAAAATAAAGTTTTACAAGTTTTTGATGTACCATATCAACTTTCGTTGCAAGTGCAAAATATACTTATACAAAATAATTTAAAATACAAAATACAAACTTTAAAATAAAATAACTTACAGGAGAGCAATAATAAAGGTGATAAAGAAATGGAATAAAGTTTATAGTGAGAGAGGGAAAGGAAACCTAAACTAGAGCTTAGAGTTCTTCAGAGCTTCTAGAGATAAGAGGTTCTAAAAAAAGTAGTATCCTAAAACTTCAGAAATGACTTTCTTAAATAGAAAGAGGCTCACTATTCTTTTCACATGCTTAGTACTGTAGATGAATAGTAATATGTCGTTACTATTTACTTTCCTATAGCTTTACACTTTCAGAACTGTAGATGAATAGTACCTTGTTGGATACTATTTATTTTATTGTTGAGAACTATAGATGAACAGTTTTGTTGGCTTTACTGCAACTTTATCAGGTCCTTCACATGTCAGATACTGTTAATGAACAATATCTTGCAGTTGGCACTGATCTTATCGACTTTAAGAAAAATTTGAAGGAATAAGGTTCCTTCTGTCTTTAATTGTCTGACGAATCTGAGTCAGAGTCGGATATTTTCTTTTTCTTTTTCTTTTCTTTTTCTCTTTTTCTTTCGTCTTTATTTTTTCGTTATTTTTCTTTTTCCTTTTCTTTTTTCTTTTCTTTATTTTTCTTTTCTTTTTTACTTTTCATCTTTATTGGAGATAAAATACCATAACAATCGTCCTCATTGCTAAGGCAATAATCTGAGTCTGAGTCAGATATTTTATCAGTGGAAGATGATGTCACAGATGACAAAGATGAGAAATCATAAGATGAAGGAGATTTTCTTCCTTTGGAATAGGCTTTAGATCTTTTAGACTGGGCTTTAGAGGATCCAACAAAGCTAGACTTGCTGGGCTTTAAAGGCTCAGAGGTTGAAGGAAAAGATTCAATCATCTATTGCATCAAGGCTTTATAATCTTCTACAATCTTTGCAGCTGCAAAAAGGCCTATATTTTAGGCTTTTTAGGCTCCAAAAGTGACAGACAGCTTTGGGTCAAAGCCATCACAGTTTCTTTTTAGAAGCCACTACTTTATTGTGCTTATAAGTGGCATTGTGAAAGGCAGTCCACCATTTAATTTTGGATTTTCTTAATACCAAAGGTATATTAGTACCAGATTGAACAGAAGTATCAAAGTATCATTGATAAACTCATGGTATATTGAAAGTCATACAAAAGAGAAGAAGAGGAGAAAATTTCTTCTCATAAGGGCTTGGATTTAAATGGGCGTTATAATACTGGAATGCATGTAGCACGTCCTGTGATAATGTTCTATCATCATTTCTATAGTATTACCACTAATCAGCGAATCACATAGGAAGGTTATCAGTCTTTATGCTAGTATCAAAATATATCAGCTAGGAATAGATTTTACTAGAATTTTGAAAAAATAAGGCTTTAGTCCAGACATCAACATAATCCCAGTAATTATAAGAATGACAAATGGCTTTAGAAGAAAGAGTTTTAAATTGCACAGAAATGTGCAGAGGTTTTTCCCAATTAGATTGATGGAAAACTTTCTTTATTTTAAAGGAGGAAAAAGTTATGATAGCTTTATCCTGCTGGTTATAGTTATGCTTTAAATATATAGAACCAGAATTCTTGAGAATATTAAGATAATATTTTTGAGGTTTTAAAAAATTATTTGGCTTAAAAAATTAATTTTTAGGGTATACAGACTTGATAATATTTCATGAATTTTGCTGAGCAGATCCATTTTCAATTATTAATTTTATAGTTCAAAAATTTATATTAAACCATATAGCTTTAAGGTGCTTTAAAGAAAAATTTAAAGAAACAATTTGAGTTGAAGGGTTTGAAACTTCAACTTCATTTTTAAAAACATTTTGAGATATGGTTTTTATAGATGAAGATTCACCTATCTCTGCTTTAATAAAAGGGACTAGAGATTTATTACATGAGGCTTCAGGAGGAGGAAAGCTTAGGTTTGATAGTGCTTTAATGACTTCTGGAGATTAGTCCAGCTGGGAGACCCAATGATCCATTTTAGCTTTATTATCTTCTTCTTGGACAGCATCAGCCCAAGACTTTATGGCTTTAGATTTGGTTATACTATCTGAATGATCAGATAGGGCTTTAGAGAATCAGACTTTAGGGTTTCTTCAGCTTTATTGGCTGCTTTCTTCTTTTTATTCCCCATGATTCTTGAGAAGGAATTCACGAGTAAGAAAGTCAGGTAAACTATTATTTTCTCCTTTAATAAATTCTATATCAAAATCAAATATATTTAAAATAGTTTGTCATCTAGCAAAAATTTATTTTGCGGTAAGGTTTTTAACATATTTTTGTAAAACCTCTTTAGTGCTTTTACAATCAATATGAAGTAAAAACTTTTAATTTAATAAATCACTTTAAAATTTTGAAATACTTAAAATTTCTTTTTTAATAGTAGATTAATTTAATTGGGTTGGATTTCAATGTTCTAAATAAAATTGGACTATGGTCTCTCTACCCTCTTTAATCTATTTTAATATTCCACTAGCCTATATCTGAAGCATCAGTCTTAACTATCTTTGAAGCTAGTGGATCAGCTATATGTAAACAAGAAATAGTTTTAACTAGGGTTTTAATATGTCTAACTATACCAGTATGGACCTCAGTCTATGGGCCAGGATTTTTTTCTAAACCTATCATGCAATGGTTTTATAATTCTATTCAGGTTTGGATATAATTCTACAATATAATTTAAACATCCTAAAAATCTCTGTAATTAAGCTTTATTTAGGATTTGATCGGAAAACTTATCTTCAAAAGCTAAGTTCCTTTTTATAAGTCCTAAAATACCTTCTTCTATATAATGACCTAAGAATCTAATCTTAGTCTGAAATAGATATATTTTAGTCTTACTAAGTACTAAACTATTCTTCTTTACCACCATAAAAAATGTTTTTAGGTGTTTAAAATGTTCATCTAAATTTTTACTATAAATTAATACATCGTCAATGTATACGATACAAAATTTAGTATAAGGATTAAATATATCATTCATTACTCTCTGAAATTCAGAGAGTGCATTCTTTAAACCAGAAGGCATGATATTCCGTTCATACTATCCAAATAGAACAGTGAATGCAGTCATATACCAATCTTTAGGGTTAATCCGAATTTGCCAAAAACCAGATTTCATATCAAATATACTAAATATATTTGCTTCATATAATCTACTTAATAAATTTTTTTATTTGGAACAGGATATCAAATCCATTTTAAAATTTTATTTAATGGTTTATAATTTATTACTAATCTAGGGGCTCCTCTTTCTATTTTAGAGGCCATGTTAACATAGAATGTTGCATAAGACTAAGGGCTTCTAGATTTAGTTATTAATTTTTTATTTTTTAAATCAGTTTTTTTTTTTTACAAAATTCAATCATATTAGGCATCATTTGAATAGGTCGGGCTCTAATTGTAATAGACTTTTCATCAAAGCCTATTTCATATGGTAAATCAACCATATGTTGCTTTCTATTCTAAAATACATTTGGAATATCAGCACATAATTCATTTTTAATTTGAAGCTTTAATTTATTAATTTTATCACATGTAAATTTATCTTTTAATTATTCATTTATTTTTTGTAAATGAAAATTATTCTTTAAATTATAAAGTTATTCAGATTTTACTTTTATTAATGCATTTATTTGTAGTTCATTGATTGAATGAGCTTTAAGTAAATGTAGATTTTTCTTTTTAGGTTTTTCTATAAATGAGAAAATAATTTTTTCATTTTTTACTTTAAAACTTATACTATCATTTTTTTTTTCAAAATAAGGTGTAATTAGATTCATAAATGGAGTTTCTAAAATTACCATATGATGAATATTAGTCAAAATAATTATATTTTTTAGGTCTAAATTCTTATCAATTATTGAAGATTCTGTTTTACCAAGAATATTTAATTTATATTTATTTGCAGCTGATAAGCTTTCATTTGTTTCCTGCTAGAACCTTTTGGGAATTAGGCTAGATTTAATACGTTTTAAGTCAGCTCCTGTATCAAATAAAGCTAGAGTTTCTATAGTATAATTATTTAAAAATTTTATTTTTATTTTTATTAAATATTTTGTTAATATAATTTTCTGTAACATAAAAATTATATTATCATGAATTTTTTCTTTACTTGTGATACTAATTTCATTATTATTAATTTCTTCTTTAATAGTTTGTTCTTCTTTTTCTTCTTCTTTCACATCGGAAGAAGTAAGGTTTAATAGGGATTTTATTAATTGAGAATTATTCCCTTATTTAATTTTTAACTCTTTTAGTTATATTTTATTTTTTTTAATTTCTTTTTGTAAATCATTTATTGTTGGTTTATTTTTAATTATTTTATTTTTATTTAAGATTGAAGTTAGATTATATGTTTGTTTACTAGTATTAGGTACTACAGAAGATTTAGATCTTTCACGTGAGTCTTTTAATAATTTATTTAAGAATTTTTCTTCGATTTTAGAATCATTTATATGTTTTATAACTTTTAAAATAGATTCTTGTTCTTTAGTTAAAATATTTATTGATTTACTACTAGTAGTTTTAGAACTAGTTCATATTTCATCTATTTAATTTATTTCTTCAGAATCTGAATACTGTAAATATGATTCATGAATTTCATTTAATATTGATTCTTCTAATTCTAATTCTTGTAATTTTTTTGTTAAACTTGCAAAATCTAGATGTATGTCCTTTTTACCATAGTTATAATATTCTAAATTTTTATATGATTTAAATTGTTTATCTTTTTTCTAAAGAATTTTTTATTGTTACATTTTTTTAGATTTATAAGATTTATAAGGTTTCTGTTTCTTATAGTAATTTTCTTTATTATATTTTCTTTTATAATATTTTTATATGGTTTCTTATATTTTGTAAAACATTGTTCATCACAGTCTTGATAATTTTGGGTTATACTATAATCAAATTATTTATAAAATGAGCCTAATTCTTGCTTAGTTTTTCTCATTTCGTATTTTAATAATTTTTGAAGTTTTATATCTTGACATAGTTTTAATCCTTCTTTTTGAACTATAATAACCAATTAACCATAAGTCAAATTGTCATAAGAAATAAGATTTTCATATTCCTATTTTATATAATTTTTAACTTTCTCACCTAGGAAGAAGGGTAATCCTGCTAAGAATTTTTTCTTCCAGAAAGCCTGGTTGGAATCTTCTCTAAGCATAATCCTAGTTAGAAAGGTTGTTTTATAAAACTGAAAATTACTAAGTTTTTTACACTTAAGGTTACTTAGTAGTTCAGCATTTTTATCTTTTAAATTAGTAGGATCTCCTATAAAGTGAAGTGATATAGCCAGTATCAGTGTTGTCACTACATCTTGAATTGTATTACCATATTCATTTAATATAGGGGTTCCATATTCATAAGTTTTTATAGCATTTAATATCTCTAAATGTTGTTCATCAGTGAAATGATTATCCCACCAACCTTTTAATTAACCTGTGAAGCCAGCTATAATTAATTCTGCTATAGTTCTTTCTGATGTATTTGTTTAGATTCTATAAGCACTGGTAGCCATTGTTATTTGTTGTAGATGACTTATAATATTATATTTTGATAGGCTATCAATATTTCATTCATAAACAAATGAGACATTATATTTATACTATGATAAGGTATTTGGTCTATTTATAATTTCTAAGTCTGGGGTAGATATTTTAGGTACTATAGATTGATGATATGTTATACGATTTATTTATGGACTTATATATTTACTAAAAGATTCAAAATCCTTAGTTTCAGGTTGAGAATCCTCAACTGATTCTGAATCCTAATCCTGGGTTACTATACTGATAGTTTTAGAAGCTTTAGAATGAGGTGTTTCTTGAACCACCTGTTTTGACTCAGAAGTCAAATCAATTTTACTTAATTGATCTTTAATTACTTTTATAAAATCAGAATCTTTAGATTTGAATTCTTGTTGTCCTATTTTTGAAATCTCAAAAGGTTAAAAAATATGAGTTTTTAATTTTTTTTTTATCTGAAATGGTTTTCTCAACTATTTCTTTATCTTTAATAGAATTTTTTTATTCTATTTAACTGTTGTCCTATACTTAGTAAATGTGCATTATTAAAATTATTTTGCTCTAATATCTTTTTAGGTCTCAATATTATAAAATTTTTAATTAATACAATATTATCCATACTACATGCGATCAATAGAATAAAGAAATACTTTATTAAAAATCATAGCAATGTCCAAATAAAACAAACAAATAGGCATCCATCCATGGATGGAAACATACATTTACAATTGTCCAATGTCTAAAAGAAAATAAATAAAGTTAGATACCCACAAATTGGTGAAAATGTATTATTTACATTGATCCGAAACTTGAAGTAATTTAAATTACATTATGCTCAATATATGAGGTACTCATAACATGAAAACATACCTCTTACAATTTTAATAAATAAATAATTATAAAGAAAATATCCATCTATAATAAGTTAAACAAATCGAATATCAAAATTAAATAAATCAATCATCAAAATATATAATAAACTACATAATTAAATCTAAAACTAAATAAAGCAATAAAGATACAATTTTAGGTTTATATCTTAAATGGGGTTTATTGAGTAAAATTAGGGTTTAGAGAGTTTAGGTCTAAAAGTTAAGATTTTAGGATTTTGCATTTTAATTACTGGATTAGTCAACTAATAAATATTCAATATAAAAGAAATAACATGGCTACTGGATGGGCAAACAGATTGATCTTTGATTTTATGTAATTAAGGCTTTAGTAATTAAATTTGTATAATCAAAATAATGAAGCTATTGTGTTAATATAACAACCCAAAATAATAAAAAAGTTTTAAAGGTAGAATAATATAACTACTGTATGTTTAAAGAATTTAAATTTAGAAGAAAATACTTGCATTGAAGGCTCCACAATTTTGAACGTTAAACCAAACTCTCTGCCTTAATGCTTGAAAGAACTTGATTTTTGGTTGAGCTTTGGCAATTTGGCAATTGTCTTGATTGTGGTTACTGCCTTTTTGGATTACTTGTTGTGAGTTTGTTGCTTTTCTCTTAATAATTGTTAAAGTTTTACTAATGGTTGCTTTTCGTCCCAAAAGTCTCCCAGTCTCTACCTAAATTACTCAAGTCCTTGAATAATCCTTCAATAATTGTGTCGTCCGAAGTTGCCAAAAAAAGTCCAAAGTCTCTGAAAATCCTCCAATAATTGTGCCGTCCAAAGTTGCTAAGAAAAGTCCAAATAATTCTTGAGTCAATCCCCCCGTTCTGTGTATTTTAATGTGATATTTATAGGTAAAAAAAATAAAAACCTAATGTTATTTTGTTAAGAAAATATGAACTATTAAGAAAATAAAACAATCCGAGGTTGATAAGATTTTCTGGCAAAATCGGCCAGCACGCGGGGGCTGCTACGGACTGCTGGCCATTTGCTGCAAAGAATTGGGCTGCTGGCACGCGAGTTGGGCTGGGCGAGCATGGGCTACTGCGAGGCGAGCTAGGCGTGCTGCTGCGAGGATGTATGGTGAACTAGGGACTGCTTGATGGCGTGTGCAGTAAATTGGCAAGCAATGATTTTGCCAATTCACAGCAGGCCGACGAATTTTCTTGTTGTGCGGCAGCGCTACCTCGCGGGGCTCGCCGATCCATCCGATTTTTCATTTTTTATCTTTTTTAATATTTTTTATTTTTATTTTTATTATTAAAAATAAATATTATATTATAATATTAAAATAAATAATAAATATTACAAAAATCATTTTTATATTATTTTAAAATATCAGGCTAGATTTGGTCAAAAATTAAGAGTCTGGATTGATGTAATTGACCGAATTATAAATGTAAATTTATGCATTTCACTAGATAATATTTTGAATTTAAAGTAATTGACTATATAATATATTTAATTTTGAGTAATTGACTATATTATAAGTATAAATTAATATAATTAATTATATAATATATTTAATTTGGAGTAAATTAATGTAATATACTATGTTATAAGTATAAATTTATATAGTTTACTGTATAATATGTTTAATTTAGAGTAATTAGCCATTAAATATAGGTCTAATTTGAAATAATTGATTATATTTCAAGTATAAATTAATATAATTGACTATATAATATATTCAATGTGAAGTAATTGACTATATAATAGATTTAATGTGGAGTAATTAATTATATTATAAATATAAATTAATGTAATTAAATATATAATAGATCTAATTTGATGTAATTAATTATGCTATAAGTATAAACTAATGTAATGGATTATATAATAAATTTAATTTAGAGTAATTGATTATGTTATAAGTATAAATTTATATAATTTAATATATAATAGGTTTAAATACTTGATATTTAACTTCTCATCAGTTATATGTCTTTACATTTTTATTTTTTTTAAAATCCTAATAACCTACAAATGGTTTAATATTTTTCTTGAAAATTAAAATAATGAGATTTATTTTTAATTATATGCATTGATTAAATTTTTTTATTAAATTGAATTATGAAGCTGGAATTTATACTTTATAATTAATTTTTATTAATTAATTATCACTGATATTATAAAATGAGAATAGGATTAATTAAATTATATATTACATGCTAGTATTGACTAAATAATTAATTTTCATCTGCTGTGAGCTGTTATTCAATTATCATAGATAGCCAAATCTAACTAAGTATAAAATATGAATTACTTGGATCATCATACAAATCATGTGACTTGTAAAAAATTTAAAAAATTTGTCGAATATTTTAAAAATAGAACATATCATATAATTTGTTTTTGTGTTTGAAAATTACAGATTTCAAATGAATATCATTTCATATGAGTTAGGAAATTTGAGGCTAAAATATATTCAGAAATAGAAGAGTTCACTGTCCATTTTCACTGGAAATGATAAATAATTAATTATTATGGCTTATGAGGAAGAATCAATATTAAGGATATTAATGTAATTTGCTTTTTCAGGCAAAATTATATCAAATTATTTTCGTCTATCAAGCTCCTTCTTCTTTTTTTTTACTAGTTCAAATAGATGTATAAGGTCATTATAGGCGCAAACTTAGAGGTTACAAATTTAGAGGTTAAGTTGGTAGTAATGAGGTCAATCTTTATTAAGTTTATGTATTTATTAGAAATAATGCTAAATGTATCAAATTAATTCGAATCAAAAATATTTTATTTATTAATTATATTTAAAAAAATAATTATTTTAATGCTGTATTTATTGTTATTTATAATTATTTTATAGTTATTTTTTTAATATAATCAATATATAAATACTTTTAATTTTGATTAATTTAATATGAATTATTTTTTATTTACTAGAGCCATAGCCATACAAACGCTAAAAGGTCCAAAAGTCGAATGTCACCCGGTCACACTCTGGCTTCCAAATTATGGAACAATTTACTTCAATATAGAGCTATGGCTTAATTAATGATATTATAATATTAACTCCTGCAACTCTCAATAAAATCAACCGACCGAATTATTTTAACTTTGGAAGTATTATGACTGTGTCTTAGTGCATACAAGAGAAAGTTATTAACTTTAGTAACTTTTCATTAATTAGGTTAATAGTCAATGTACATAATAAAGTGAAAAAGAAAATTATGATTATGTTTGAGAATAGGTTGTTTTGTGTTTGCCTAATTCTTAGACAAGTAGACACTAATAATACTTTAATGTTTGTACTTCGTAATTTATTCTACACCTATTTCTTTGCCAATAAAGTGATTATGGAATAATTATATGCTACAACTGTTGTAGCAATAAATGTCTACAATGGACCAATGGAATTCTTACACATTGATTAAATGATTCATTTCATTGGTCCGTTGTAGGCATTTAATCAACGTGTAAGAATCTCATTGGTCCGTTGTAGACATTTATTACTACAACGGTTGTAGCATATAATTATTCGTGATTATGAGTCGTACTCTTTAGTGGACAAACATTGTTTTTGCATGGCAACTAGGCCTTTGTCAGCGGCGAAATTAAAACTTGGATGAGGAGATAACATAAATTTTGAAAGTTAAAAAATTATTGGTCAATTAAAAATAAAATAAAATATTTAATATTATAATAAATTTATATTTTTATTATAAATTTTTATAAAAAAGTTTTTTATTAATATTTTATATTATTTATTAAATTCTATAAATTGATTGAATTTTTAAATATCTTTTAATTTTAATTATTTGATCTATTAATTTATTTATAAAATTTTATTAAATTAAATTTTATAAAATATTATTTCAAATAAAAATATTAGTTTTGCTCCATTCATAATTAAATTGTCAAATTTTAACATTAACTTAAATATCTAATCACAAAACTCTAAATACCTAATTCATAATAAATTAAAAAATAATTTACCTAAATACTTAATCACCAAAATTCTAAATACCTTCTAATTAAAAAAATATATATGGTATAAAAAAGTCAATAGTTTGATCCACATATATAATATGGGGTGGGATAAATTTGATAATTTTTGATATTATACATATATCATACATGATGAAAGATCAATCAAGGAAGTGAATTCATTTCTCCCACTTAATTTGGAAATTAATTTGAAAAAAAAAAGTTTTTAATATTATTGTGACAAATGATGTGGTACAAATAAAACTATGCGATTCATTTCTCACACTTAATTGTTCATTAACTTAATAAAATAATCTAATCTTACATATGAGGCTTGGGGATACGCATCTTAATATGATTTCCTCTGCTGGACGGTTTTGATACACCGATCGACCATGTGAATAATTTTCTGAAGAAGGGATAAATTAACTTATTAACACCAAAAAATAAAATCAATAGCAAAATTATTTTATTGCTAAAGGTTATTATATACTATAATATCATGAAATGTTACTACTAAAAACTTTATCTATTAGAGAAACATAAATGTTATTGACAAAATACTGATATGGAATCAGGGGCGCAATGGACCCCTTAGTTCATACATACACATAAATATGTATACATATATATACATTATAATATCTTATTCCTTTTATATTTGGCGCACGGAAATCATGGTCTTCTTATATATGGATATTTGGCCCACACAAATTATATTTGTCCTTTTATTTTTGGCCCACACAAATCATATTGGACAGAAATCATATTTGTCTGTTTATATTTGGCCCATACAGATCATACCGGTATATATATAAATGAATATGTAGTTATATATATCGGTGTATGTATATATATTATATGTTATTGTGCACTGTAATATATATTAAATCTTTGAAATATATATAATATATATAGTATTATTAAAATATAATTTTAATTTTTCTATAAATATTTTCACCTAATAATTTTAAAGAAAACTTAAATTTAAAAGAATTAGAATATTAAATTGCATAATAAATTGATAAAAAAAATTAAAAAGATTATGTAATAACAAAAAAAGTATATTTTAAGTTTTTTAGCCCTTTCAAATTACTTTGAATATAAATATTAACTTCAACTATTTATATTAATTTTTTAATATAAAAATAAAATTAAATATAAATTTATTGTGACGGAATACGATCGGAAATTGAAACCCTAACAATAATCGCCACAATCCAGAACAACAAACTGCATCAAAAAACAACATAATCTTTTATTTGGTTCACCTTTACACATAGTAAATGCTACATCCAAGGTGAGGAGACAAAACCCCTCAGTCAATCCCTTAAAAACTTTAAAATCGGCAGAAACTGTTACAAGCCAGCAGTCTCAGATCATCCCTATCTCTCAAGATACAAACTGTAAAGCTTAACTCTCAAACAAATCAAAGGAAAAACAAACCCTTACAGAGAAACCAGTATTGAGAATTAGAGAAGAAAACAGAAAGAAAACTCTAGAACGCACCGACTGCTGAGAGAGAGAGAATAATCAGAAAAAGATTACCCAATAAACTATAAGTAGGGTATTTATAATAACCCTAAACCCGTGCACAGGAGAACCACACATGCGAGGCAGCTCTTCAACTCTGCACACCAAAACGCACCGTATCAGAAGAGGGCTAGCTCATCACAGATGGCTTAATGCCTTTGTGACTTTGAGTCACCAAGACCCACAATCTCCACCTTGACTCCAAGTCTCCAAAGGGAATGACTTCAGAAATTTGTCCCTCATGGGTAATCACCAACAGAAACTTAACTTTCAGGCTTTCAAAACTCCAAGCATACCCAAGGCATCCTGAAATTTTGAAACAGAAATAGGTTTAGTCATAATATCAGCTGGATTAATATCAGTATGAATTTTTCCCACACTTACCTCACCTTTTGCAATCACATTTCTTATAAAATGCAATCTAACATCTATATGTTTTGTTCTTTCATGAAACATGTTATTTCTGCTCAAATGTATGGCACTTTGGGAGTCACAAAACACATAAACCTTACCATTCAGGATACCCAACTCTGTAACTATACCTTTCAGCCAAATGGCTTCTTTGATTGCCTCTGTCAAGGCAATGTACTCAGCTTCAGTTGTAGACAAGGCTACTATATGCTGCAAGCTACTTTTCCAGCTTACAACATTATTAGCAAAGGTAAAACAGTAGCCAGACAAAGATCTTCTTTTATCAAGATCTGCTGCAAAGTCAGAATCCAGCAATATCATACACATTACAGTCAGACTTTTTAAACAACAAACCAACATTACTTGACCCTTTAAGATACCTTGACAACCATTTAACAGCTGACCAGTGTTCCTTACAAGGGTTTGACATGAATCTGTTAACCAGACTCATCCCATAAGCCAAATCAGGCCGTGTGCAAACCATAGCATATATAAGACTACCTACCACATTATGATATGGAACACCTGACATATAACTTGATTCAGCCAAATTCAAAGGTTTAATTGTTGAACACAGCTTAAAATGAGCACCAATAGGAGTAGAAACAATTTTTCCTTTATTTAAATCAAAAGTTTCTAAGAATTTCAGTATATAATCTTTTTTATTTAAAAACAGTGTGCCTTTACTTCTATTTCTCTTTATGTTCATGCCTAATATCTTTTTGGCAGGACCTAGATCCTTCATGTCAAATTCAGTATTAAGCATACCTTTCAACTTAACAATCTCATTCATATCCTTGCATGCAATTAACATATCATCAACATAGAGAAGCAAGTATATATATACATTTTCAGACACAATAGAATAGTACACACAAGGGTCAAAGCTACTTCTTTTGAAATCATGACTAAGCATAAAGTCATCAAATCTTCTATACCACTGCCTAGGGGACTGTTTAAGGCCATACAAGGATTTTAACAGCAAACACACATGATTTTCCTTACCTTTTTCAACAAAACCCTCAGGCTGTGACATATACAGCTCTTCCTCCAGATTACCATGGAGAAAGGCAGTTTTAACATCCAACTGTTCAAGCTCAAGGTCCAGCAAAGCAGTAATTGACAATAACAGTCTAATTGAAACATGTTTCACAACAGGACTAAACACCTCATTGTAATCAATACCTTCTCTTTGAGAGAAACCCTTTGCAACTAACCTGGCCTTGAATCTTTCCTTCTCAAGACCAGGTATAGGTGGTTTTCTCTTAAAGATCCACTTACATTTAATAATCTTTCTGTCAAATGGTTTAGGTACTAACTTCCAGGTCTGATTCTTCCTTAGGGAAGACATTTCTTCTTCCATTGCCCTTTTCCACTTATCCCAATATATACTCTGCTTTGCACCCTTATAATCAAGAGGTTCATCCTCTTCAACAGCAGCTGCAGTAACTAGAGCAAAGGAGGTCAGTTTAGAATTAACAATGTTGTAGGTGTAATCCTTAAACCTGATAGGTCTTCTGGTCTGTCTCCTCTGTCTATCTCTTGCTAACTGGTAGTCATCCAGTTCAGGTTCAGGAACCTATTCAGGTTGTTCCTCCTCTTGATCAGACTCATCTGATCTGCCATGTACTTGTATATCCATCCCTGCACCTGCATTAATCACTTGAGGTGGATTCTGATCAGTTTTGTACAAAACTGTCTAGCTCCACCTCAATTTGAGACTTCTCTGATTGTACCTCAGATTTGAACTCCTGCATGTTAGTACTAGGAAACAACAATTCATTGAATGTAACATTTCTACTAACAGCAACCTTGTTTTCCTTTGGTAACCATACTTTATACCCCTTGATTCCACTAGGATAACCTAAAAATATGCATTTCTTAGCTCTAGGATCAAGTTAGCTTTGTGTATCATGAATGTAAGCTATACATCCAAATACCCTCAAGTGTGTGTAGGTTATAGGTTTATTACTCCAAACCTCATTAGGACATTTCAAATTCAGAACAGATGATGGAGATCTATTGATTAAGTAGCAAGCAGTATGTGCTGCTTCAGCCTAAAATTTTGAACTTAAGCTAGATTCAATAAGCATGCATCTGACCTTGTTTAAAATGGTCCTATTGTATCTTTCAGCTACTCCATTCTGCTGTGGAGTATAGGTACATGTCCTATGTCTAAGAATCCCATTAGTTTTACAGAAGTCATTGAACTGTTGATTCACAAATTCAAGACCATTGTCAGTCCTAAGTACTTTAATCTTCTTATCCTTTAGGTTTTCAACTAGCAGCTTCCATTCACAGAATGTTTTAAACACATCATGTTTATTCTTTAGGAAATAGATCCATACTTTCCTAGAAAAGTCATCTATGAATGTTACAAAGTATTGTGAACCTGACAGAGACATAGGAACATAGGTAGAACCCCACAAATCACTGTGTACATACTCTAAACACTCTTTAGCTCTATAGCTTGATGATGTGAAACTGTGTTTGTGTGATTTACCTAAGATACAACTCTCACAGGAATCTGGTTTCACAAACTGTGTGATTTCCAGATTTCCCTTCCTACTTAGGTGTTCTAGGGCTTTTATGCCAAAGTATTGTGTCATCAGCTGCTGACACAGTAGCACTAGTTGTGCCAGTAACTACTCTACCATCTAAATGATATAATCTATTTACCCTATGACCAGTTAACATATATTTATCCCCTTTAAACACTCTCAGAACCCCATCTTTTGCAGTATGGTATAGACCCTTCTCTTCTAGGAACCCTAAGGAAATGAGATTTCTCCTAAGATTTGGAATGTGCCTAACCTGCCCTAGTTCTATTTGCCTCCCATCATCTAACAGTAGCCTCACAGTGCCTATACCAAGGACATTACAAGAAGAATTATTACCCATTAGAACATTGGAGCCTGTTAAGCTATTATAACTAGCAAACCAATCCCTGTTAGGGGTCATGTGATATGAACAAGCTGAATCAAGGATCCAGACTTCAGTGTTTCTTGTACTGGTTATAGTTAGAGCTTCAATATCATCATCTTGAGATGATGTATTGACTGCTCCAACCTCACCATTGCAAAATCTAACTTTTCTAACCTTTTCCTGCAAAATCTTCTAATGTGACCCTTCTTTTTACAATAATAACAAATTCTCTCAGACTTAGAACTATTGTTATTATTCTGACTGTTTACATTACTTGATTGAGCACTGTTGTTAGATTGATTAGACTTACCATTTCCAGTTTTAAACTTATCCTTTTTCTTTTTGGTTTTAGTTTTCTCTTTGATTACTAGACTTTCTGACTTACCATTTTTTTCAGTGTTTTTAATCTCCATTTCCCTAAGTTTCAAAGCATTCATAACATCCTCAACTTCTATAGTAGTTCTACCATACTTTAAAGCATCTTTTACATTCTGAAAGTTTTCTGGTATAGAATTAAGTAATATTATTAACTGGTTTTCATCACTTAACTCTTCATCATTATCAGCTAACTCTAGAACAAGCTTTTGAAAGTTGTCACAGTTATCATCAACAGATTTTAAAGGGTCCATTTTAAAACTAAATAACTGTTCTTTCAAATAGGCAATTATTGACACAGATTTAACCAAATACAAAGAGTTCAACTTATTCCAGAGTTCAGGAGCAGTTTTCATACCTCTGACCTTTCTGAGCACTGCATCAGAAAGGTTAAGTATTATCGTACTGTATGCAAGGTCCATCATATCTTGTTTTTCATCCACACTGAGAGTCTCAGGCAGTGTTTCGATGCCACTAAGTGCTCTTTTGCACTTCTGTTGTACCAGAATCGCGAACATCTTCTCTTTCCAGATGGTAAAATCGGCTTTACCATCGAATTTTTCTACGTTTATCTTGGCAACCGACATGATTCACAGACTTAGGGTTTTCCAAGAGAACCTCAATTCACTTCCCTTCGATCGATATTTCTTGTCACAAGATTAAACAACCGACAGTACCAGATCTTAACAAAAATAAGGAAAGAAAACTAGATCTACCAAGAAACAAGCACTCTTAACCAAACAGTAACCCTAAAACTGATAAACGAGAAATCAAAGAGAAAGTTTAACAGAAAAGAAAGAAACCACCTGTTCGATCTTCTTCTGATGAAGGCTCTGATACCACTTGTGACAGAATACGATCGGAAATCGAAACCCTAATAATAATCGCCACAATCCAGAATAACAAACAGCATCAAAAAACAACAAAATCTTTTACTTGGTTCACCTTTACACACAGTAAAGGCTACATCCAAGGCGATGAGACAAAACCCCTCAGTCAATCCCTTAGAAACTTTAGAATCGGCAGAAACTGTTACAAGCCAGCAGTCTCAGATCATCCCTATCTCTCAAGATACAAACTGTAAAGCTTAACTCTCAAACAAATCAAAGGAAAAACAAACCCTTACAGAGAAACCAGTACAGAGAACTAGAGAAGAAAACAGAAAGAAAACTCTAGAACGCACCGACTGCTGAGAGAGAAAGAATAATCAGAAAAAGATTACCTAGTAAACTATAAGTAGGGTATTTATAATAACCTTAAACCCGTGCACAGCAGAACCACACGTGCAAGGCAGCTCTTCAACTCTGCACACCAAAACGCACCGTATCAGAAGAGGGCTAGCTCATCACAGATGGCTTAATGCCTTTGTGACTTTGAGTCACCAAGACCCACATTTATCAATAATTTTTTTTATTAAAATTTTTGCCCTCCCTCGTCTAGATCCTAGTTCCAACACTGCTGATATACAAAATATGTTTTTTCATAACTTTTTATTCGATTAATATTGATAAAAAAAATATTATTTATTTATGAAACTCTAAATTTACACACATTACATTAGATTTCCATGTGAAATAATTACTTATAAATTACATTTTTTTAAAAAAAAAAATTATCGGTATTAATATGTGTATATATATATATATTTAACAACAAACTAAGTTATACTAAAAATATTACGATTTCAACCTATTAATTAACAGCACGTCTAGTTGTTGCCAAAAGAACAATTTTTACAGTTAGCATATTCACGAAATATAATTAAATTTTTTCTATCTTGATTTAAATAGTAAATGAAAATGAAAATTCGAATGAAATTTTTTAATTCAATTAAAATATGGACTGATGCACAATCACTCAATAGTAATGAGTATTGTCATGCATGAGCAAAGTTGGCTCATTGTGATGATAGAATGGCTTTAATTAAATTAAATATAAAATTTTTATGTTTGGAGAAAACAAAAGCAAAAACAGCTTTCCATTATTTATGCAAACGTGCATTGAGGATATTTGTATTATTATGATTAAAATCGCTTGGCTGTGCCATACAAATTCAAGCATATATGTTTGCCATGTGAGGAATAATTAAAAAAAAAAGGAAAAAAAAAAAAGACATACAAAATTAGGGCTAAATTATGCTAATAACTCAACCACCGCATCTGCATAAGTTGGAAATCTGTGGATTCTTCTTTTTTTTTTCTTTAATTTTTTTCAAATAAAGCTGCCATATAATTGATATAGGTACATTTGAGTTGTACATGTATTTTATAAAATTAAATATTATAATTTTTGAGTATTATCACTATAGAAACATTAATTTCTCAAAAATATTATTTTTCCTTCAATAAATTTGCATTAGGAAATTGAAAAATAAGATACAAATTAACTAAGAATACATTATAACCATCAAGGTATAGCGTTATGACTAAAAACATGTATTACTCTCATTTAAATATCAAGTTCAAATTCTAAATGTCTTTCTCTCCCAGATATTTTTAATCAAAAAAAGAATACTAATGTTGAACAATCATGCTATTTAGAAAAATTACAATTTTAATTTTTATTATAAGGAGTGGATAATATAACCTTTGGACTAAATGCAATTGTGTACATTGGTCTTTTGGGCAGAAATATAATTGTATAAATAATTGGTCTTTCAATCTCATGAATTTTTATTGTTTTTGTTATTTTTTAGATATTTTGTATATAGTAAAATTTTATTCGTGAAGCCTATAAAACTAACATAAAAAATAACAACAGTCAATTCATGTTTATCAAGTGGTTTTCAATAATTTATAGATTTAAATAAACCAATAAAATAAAAAGGATTTATTAATACATCTAATTAATTATGAAAGCTGAAGGACTTTCTTTTTGTCTAAATTTAAGTAAAAATGGTGTTGGTTGGTGCAAGAGAAAAGAGAGGATGCACCTCTCTTTTTGTGTTCCTTATAAAATAAGTTAATGTGTTAGGTGATAGAGTGATAAGTTAAGATAATATTTACGATTTATTTGTATTTAATATTAGCTGTATTTGTAACTGTCACTAAAAGATATACATGTAAATTGCTATATATTGTATCTGTTATTCAATACAAAATATAACAAGAATTCTCAAACGTGTAAACCTCTAGATGGTATCAGAGCTCTAAGGCTACACGGCATCTTCTTCTCATCTTTCCTTCTGTATTCGCTCTTCATCTTTATTCGAAAAGTATGGGGACAGAGCAAGCTATTGTTTCTTCTTCTCTCACCTCTACTGTTTCTGCACCTGCTTCTTCCTCTTCTGTCCACGCTCCTAATATAACTCAGTTCATCTCTGTGAAATTGACCTCAGCTAATTACTTGCTGTGGAAATCCCAAATACTCCCCCTTTTGTATGGGTATCGACTTGCTGGTTTTATCGATGGCTCTCAGCCTGCACCTTCTCAATTTCTTGACAATGGCGAACCCAACTCAGCGTATAATGATTGGTTTTGTCAAGATCAAATAGTCAGAAGCTGAATTAATTGTTCCGTTTCTGAATCACTGTTAAATCAGATTGTGTGCTGTACTTCTGCCAAGGAGGCGTGGGATAAGCTTGCTACGGTTTATTCAAAAGGTTCTCAAACAAAAGTTCAACAATTACGGAAATCATTGAAACATTTATCTAAAGGGTCTGATAGTATTGACATTTACATGCAGAAAGCTCAATCTATCTTTGACCAACTCGGTGCTTTGCAGCACGCAATTCCTGAGGAAGCATTAGTCTGTGATGTTCTTGCTGGATTAGGGCCAGATTATCGCCCATTTACGCGTGCAATTGAGGCCAGGAATGCACCAATATCTCTTGATGAGTTACATGCCCTTTTGTTAAGTGAAGAAACTCAACTTCAGTTTGATAGCTTACACATCTCCTCTGCGATCCCACCAACAGCTCATTATCTTGTTTCTGGTCGCAGTGGAGGGCGGTTTCATCGTGGTCGTAGTGGTGGTGGTCGTGGAAAATTTGGACAGTCTCAACGTAGTGGTCGTGGGAATACGCAGTATTCAACTGCTGGTCGTGGACATGTTACTACTCAGTTTAATTCGGCAAATCTACAGTGCTACAATTGTAACGGTTATGGTCATATATCTCGTCAGTGTCCTTCACCTCGTTCCTCACCTCAAGCTCATATTGCCACAACCGACTCTTCCTCTCCATCAGCCTGGACTGTTGACTCCGGAGCAAATTATCATCTCGTTTCTAATCCGGAGCATCTTGTCAATCCTGTTTCTGTTGCCGATAGTACCACACTCACTATTGCTGATGGTAAAACACTTCCTCTTTTATCTCGTGGGTCTTCTGTTCAGTCTGTTAATGGTCATTCTTATGTTTTTAATGATGTTCTTTATTCTCCCTCTGTTACTAATAATTTACTATCTGTATCTGCATTTACCACCCAAAATAACGTTTCTGTTGAATTCTTTCCTCAATCTTATTTTGTGAAGGATATCCCCACGAGGCAGGTGCTCTACCAAGGCCAGAGTAAGAATGGACTGTATTCTTTTCCTATGCAGCTGGTTCGGTCGTTTTCACCCAAAGCTTTTCCTGCAAGTGTTTCGTTATGGCATGAACGCCTTGGTCATGCCAATGTTCGAGTTGTTCAGAATGTTCTTCGTACTAATAATATTTCTTTTGATTCTAATAAGACATTTGATTTTTGTCATGCTTGTAATGTGAGCAAATCACATAAACTCCCATTCTTTAATTCTAATTATTGTGCTAAACAGCCTCTTGAATTGATTTGTTCTGATGTATGGGGTCCTGCACCTGTTATGTCTGTTGATGGTTTTCGATATTACGTTATTTTCTTTGATCACTTCAGCAAGTACAGTTGGATTTATTTTCTTAAACAAAAAACTGATGTCTTCTCTGTGTTCATACAATTTCGCAATTTTGTTGAGAAATACTTTGGGGTATCCATTAAAAATTTTCAATCCGATTGGGGGGGCGAATTTCAATCTTTAACAAAATATCTTCGCGACAATGGAATTAATCACCGTGTTTCTTGTCCTTATACACCTGAACAAAATGGTTGTGCTGAGCGAAAACATAGGCACATTGTTGAACTCGGTCGAGCATTATTAAATCATGCCTCTGTTCCATACAAATACTGGACCTATGCTTTTGACACTGCTGCTTATACTATTAATAGATTGCCATCTACTTTAACTTGTCATTCTACTCCGTTTGAGCTATTGTTTCATGAAAAACCCAATTATGATGAGTTACGTGTTTTTGGCTCTTTGTGTTATCCCTGGCTTAAGCCATATTCGTCCCATAAACTTGCACCAAAGTCTTCACGTTGTGTTTTTCTAGGTTATAGTAAGCTTCATAAAGGATATTCATGTCTTGATTTGTCTACTTTCCGTATTTACATCTCACGTCATGTTATGTTTTATGAACAGGTGTTTCCGTTTCAGAAATTGGATGATAATTGCACTCTCTCAGTACCTGGACCCAGTCCTACTTCCATACCTTTACCACCAACTACTTACAATCCTGCTTCTGGAGATGGTCTGCTTGGACACTCACCAACACGCACAACTTTGCCTATACTATCTACACAAAACGACATCTCCAGCCACATCAGCCGAGACTCTGGTCATCACCAACAATCCGAAGCCCAGCCCGTATCCTCACTGCCCACCGTTTCCTTAAATGAACCAAACACACTCCCTCGCCGCACCGTTTCATTAAATGATGTCATCCCCACCTCATCCGAATCACATCAGCCTTCCTTATCTCCAATATCAACTGGTTCAACCACTCCAACATCAATCCAGCCCCTAATTAACACTGATCGAGATTTAAGACCAGAATCTGTACATCAATTGTTGCCTGCAGAACCTCAGAAAACTCATCCCATGGTTACTCGCCACCAAACAGGAAGCTTGAAACCGAAAACACCATGGTCACCGCAATCTCACAATGCTTTTCTCTCTACTACTGTTCCTACTTGCTACACACAAGCTATTAAGGATTCAACTTGGAGGGAGGCCATGACTCAAGAACTTAATGCTTTAATCAACACAAGAACTTGGGAATTGGTGCCAAGACATCGTGCTCAAAACATTGTTGGTTGCAAATGGGTATTCCGTATTAAACAGAAGTCCGATGGAAGCATTGATCGCTATAAAGCACGACTTGTCGCAAAAGGTTTTCACCAACGACCTGGAATTGATTACTTCGAAACTTTTTCACCAGTGGTTAAACCAACTACTATACGACTTATATTGTCATTAGCTATTTCAAATGGTTGGTATCTTAAACAGCTTGACGTTTCTAATGCTTTTCTTCATGGTGACTTGGATGATGAAGTGTTTATGGAACAACCACCGGGATTTCAAGATCCTGCTAAGCCTGACTTTGTTTGTCGATTGCGGAGATCGCTTTATGGTCTTCGTCAGGCGCCCCGTCAATGGTATAAAAAGTTGTTCGCTGCATTGCTGCACCTCGGTTTTCGAATGTCGCCTGCTGACCCGTCTCTTTTCCATTATGTTCAGAATAATGTCACACTCTTTGCTCTTGTATACGTTGATGACATTATTTTGACAGGTACACATGAGTCAACTTTGCACACTGTCATTGTATCTCTGCAGTCCGAATTTCTGCTCAAAGATTTGGGGCAACTTGAGTATTTTCTTGGGATGGAGGCGAGTTGGACGAATAATGGCCTTTTACTCACTCAAACTAAGTACATACAGGACTTACTTGTTAAGGCTGGTATGACTACTTGTAAGGGCCTTTCCACACCAGCCACTACAAAGGAATCGCCTACGGATGCACAACAAACTCCCTTTTCTGATCCTACACTGTATCGAAGTATAGTTGGTGGCCTGCAGTATCTAAGTCTGACGCGACCTGAAGTCTGTTATTCGGTTCATAAAGTGTCACAATTTCTTCATGCACCGACCGAGGCTAACTGGTCTTCAGTCAAGCGAATTTTAAGGTACTTGAAAGATACTGCAACGTATGGTTTATTTTTAACCAAATCCTTGACAACAAACTTGAATGTTTATTCTGATGCTGATTGGGCGAGTAGTTTAGATGATCGCAAGTCTACCACCGGTTATGCTATTTTCATGGGTTCTAATCTCATTTCATGGAACTCCAAGAAACAACAAACTGTGGCAAAATCATCCACCGAAGCTGAATACAGGGCTATAGGACTTGCCGTTACTGAGTTGTCATGGATCCAAGCCTTGCTGCGAGATATTGGTTATAGTTCCAAGATCACACCCAATTTATGGTGTGACAACATTGGTGCCACGTATTTGTCAGCGAATCCTGTATTTCATGCACGTACTAAGCATCTAGAAGTGGACTTTCATTTTGTCCGCGACAAAGTCAGTAAGCGAGAATTACAGGTACAGTTTATTTGTTCGAAAGATCAACTAGCTGACATTCTGACAAAACCTCTACCTCGGATTCGACATCATGCTTTAATGCACAATTTGACAATTCGAAGCTTCGTTCCGAAAGCTTGAATTGAGGGGGCCTGATAGAGTGATAAGTTAAGATAATATTTACGATTTATTTGTATTTAATATTAGCTGTATTTGTAACTGTCACTAAAAGATATACATGTAAATTGCTATATATTGTATCTGTTATTCAATACAAAATATAACAAGAATTCTCAAACGTGTAAACCTCTAGATTAGGTTACTCGACCAGATGAATGAATCCTTAATAAACAATAGTTGCCGACATAATTATACAATATGGGTTAATTAGTGATAATAATAATTAATAATTAATCAAAAATGCTATATGGATCAATTTGATCCAGATAACCTCTTTATGTATTAAATGTATTAGAGAAATTACTATTTTAACTTTATATTTATTAGATTTTTAATAATAAATATAAAGTTAAAATAATTATTTCTCTAATATATTTAATATATAGAAAACTTTTAATTCAGATTAATTTGATTCATTTAGTATTGTTTAAAATTAATTTTGATTTTCAATCACGATTCTGTGGCCGACAATTGATGATTAATTCTTTACCTAATTGTTTGATACCATAAATTTATTGGCCGACAATGAGTAGGCTTTCATTAGATTAACTAACTTTATTGTTTAATGAACTAACTATAAGGATAGTGTGTATTTCTTATCTAATTTGTTAATCGTTAGTATAATTTTTAAAACTTTCAACTCGGTAGCGTCCACAAATCAGAATAATATTAAATGTGCATGGTAGAGTCAAATCGTTCGAATTTTTTGTAGTTTAAGAATTGTGATGCCATTTGATTTTTTAATGAGTTCGGTTCGATTGAGTTGAATTTTCAATATTTTAATTTATATATATATGCTTTTTTTATTAACATTAATTTTTTTTTATTGCAGAAGTATGCTAGGGGCTAACTATTCTTTTTTTTATCACTAATCGTCATACTTAAAGTGAATTTTTATATTTTTTTAATTTAACTTGTACTTTTTAAAATATTTTAATATATTTAAAAGTATTATTATTCCATTATAAAACATTATCTTATGATAATTTTAAATATTAATATAAACTAAATATATAAATCAAATTTATTATATGTGACTTAATTAAAATAATTAATAAATAATATTAAATATTAGTCTATACGAAAAATTTGCAATAACATAGTAACATGAAAAAAATTAATTAAGTGAGAGTTCATTGAATTTAGTTTTTAGAAGATTTGATATGTGGTGAATATTTTTTTTTAAAATTCTATATATATGTGTGGATTTAGACTATAATTAGTAAAGTAATTTTCTTCTTCATATTTTATAATTTTAATATAAATAATTTATTTTTTGTTGAATTTATTATAAAATCAATTTATGATATTACATAATTTATTTCAATCGCCATGTGTTAGCCTAAGAGTCAGTGAACGAACGCAGAAACCAATGTTAAAGGCCAAATTCAAATAATCATATATATTATTAAATAACAAACTAAAAATCATATATTTAGTAATAAATGATAATCATTAGTCATAACTAAATAATCTCATATTACATTTTAACTATTATAACTAATTACATAACATATCAAAATGAGCACATCAAAATGATAATTATGAAAGTAATCTATAATTGAATCTATAACTGTTTTTTTTATATTTCCTTTTTCTATATATCATAATAGACAATCAAAAAGAAATTTATTTTCAATCATATTATAAAGGTTTTTCTAAATTATGTTCATGGCTAAAAAGAATCGCTCTGTACATATGTAATAGCAGTTGTCAAATTTAAAAGGGTAAAAATAAGAGCCACGACTTTCTATATAAGTAAATAAATCTCGAATTAACTTCCTCAGTTTTACCATTCATTGACATAAATCAGAAATTATCGATAATGGTCCATATATCAAAAGTTATGGCACATGATCAAAATACTCAAATTGCATTTTTAATTGCATTATATCATGTTTAGTGAAGTCTTGAGGGTAAAATTTTTCTAACTAATTTGCAAATATCATCAACTACGTTAGAGAAAGTTAGGAACTTATATAAAATGCTACTTTTTTCTTCAAAATTTTACTTTTACTATGTTTTGTTTTCAAGTTTACAAAAATATTAATTTTTTAATTCTTATATGTTTATAATAAATGACAAAAATATACCTAGCATATACAAAAAGAATATGATATTTTTGTAAATTTTAGTATGTGTACAGTATTTTTGTAATCTTTTTATTGCATAGTACTTTTTTAATTTTTTAAGTTATGTTTATAAATTTCACATAAATATTATATATATTTAGAAAAAAACCTAACTTAAACTTAAAAAAAGGGGAAGCTAAAAGGTTTTATGATTCCACATTAAATTTATATGCATATTTAGCTAATTATAATTTAGTGATAAATATATATTTGGACTTTCAGATTAATATGAATGTTCACGTCAGTTAAAAATAAAAAGTTTAATGTTTGCACAATAAATTTATATACTTATTTAGTTAATTATTATTTGATTATGTTAATGGGTACTGATAGTGAAGAAATATTTATAAATGAATTTTGGACGGATATAGATAATTAAAAAATTAAATAGATTATGTTTCAAGTAAAATAATTTTACAGATATCTTATCCATTACCACTCTGACTCGTAACATATGTTAATAAAGCAATAAATGAGTTTGTCCATTCACTTTTACATATTTTTCATAAAAAATTATTATACTTCTATTAATTTTTCTTGAGTTTTTAATTGATTTTCATAATTACCCCTCAATATAATCTCCCAATTATTAGAAGTAACATCCCACTTCATTTATATATTTTTAATTATACATTAAGTAATTTTCATTTTTTTATTAAATTTTTATTTAAAAAAAATATAAAATTTCAAGTTGAATGAAGCCCACTATCACCTCATATATTTAATGAAAATAAATATAATACAACCTAAAATTTGAACAAAAATAAAAAGAAAATAATAAAAAATAAAGTTATTTAAAAATGGAGAAAAATAATAAACATATAAGATTACGTACATAATCAATACAAAAATAATAATAATAAATTAAAAAAAAAAACTAAATCATTCATATATATTCAAATAAATTTTTTATCATATTAAAAAACTGAACTAAATATTATACATAAAAAAGACTATATAAATAAAGTGGAAATATATATAATAATAGAGAGATTATATTGAGAAGCAATTGTGGAAATCAATTAAAAACCCATTTAATCATAAGTGAATATTTGAAATAAATTTAAATATAAATTTTCTACCTATAATTAAAATATGGATTTATAATAATTGATTAACTAAAATTAAGAATATAATAAGCAATCCAGCAGCTCTAAAAATTTGAGCACGTCTTGACTTTTTTTCATGACACATGGGCGTAGCGGATTTTATTCCGGGATTTGGACCTCTATTTTATCAAATAAATCCCAGAAACTGAAAACTTTCTTTTTTCAGTTCAATAAATATTATAACTTGACTTGATAATGATTTAGCTCAATAACCTGTCTAGTTAAATTAAATCTCTAATACGTTGGAATTAATATATAATTTAAAATAATTTTAACAGTAAATATATTGAGCATGTGATGTAATATATAGTTACTTAATTTTGAATGGGTACTATTAAATAAAAAGCGTGGCAGTCAATTTATATTTTTATAGGGTTCCCTCAAATTCAAAATGTACGTTGAGTTAGTCACATGCAAAAACTGGTCCCTCCCTCTGCATGCAAAAGCAGAGAGAAAATAAGTTGAACTTCGAACCCACCTTATTATATCCAACCCAGCTTTACAGATTCAATGCAACAATCTTACATTTTATTTTATTTTTTTAAAAATCATAAAATAAATAAATAATTAAAAAGCTAATTGGGTGTAGTTGTTAGTTTCTTACAATTTTGTAAGTAATATAGGATTTAAAGCAAAGTTTTTTAAAATCAGACCAGTCGTTGTATCGGTAGTATCCAATATAGTGATTGATTTATTAATATGATAGTTTCACTATTATTGTATATTTCAAAATTGCAAAATTATTTTAGGTACTTTTAGCTAAAAAATATGAAAGTAAAAACAAATTATAAATCATAATTACGATTGAATTGAAATAATGGGATGGATTTTTTTTTATTTCATAGATCCACCTTATCAATGTAATTTAATTAAATTTATAAAACATTATAAATATTAATAAAATTATTCAATATGATTATAAATTATGAGAGAAAAGAAAAACAATTGTTCCCATACACACATACTTTTTTCTTTTATTAAAAAAAAGCCTCATCATATGGATATATCAAATATATTAAATATTTCATGTGATGTATATCATCTTTTGACTTTGGGCAAAGAACTAAATTGAATATATATATATATATATATATATACACACGTATCCAATGGATATCTATTTTGAAAAATGTGAACTTCTATTTTAAAATTTTAATTATTATTATTATATATAACATACATAATTTAAAAATAAATAAGCATATAACCTATAGTAGATATATAATGAAAGTGCAAAATTTTGAGGCAAATTAAGTTCCAGGTGAACATATATATATATATATATATTGAAATGGAAGAGATATTTAATAAAATGAATATATATTGAAATGGAAGAGATATTTAATAATATGAATAGATATTTGTGCTATACATATATATATATATATATATTGATTGTCCTTCCTTATAATATATTATATATGATATAATAATACGACGATATATAGTAGTGTACTACATGGCTGGATTCATATAATAATAATGCTGAAAATAAAGGTAAAAAGTTTATGGTTTTGAGGACAATTTTCAACCAAACAAGCTGGAGAAGGGTGTGGGTCTTTGATGGCTGCATTTCTCTGAATACTGTTTATTAGCATGGGCATTCGACACCCACTCTCCATCCCTTTCTATGTTGCTAAAATCAGTACAAATCTTTTTTTTTCTATATATATATATACACACACACACACACTACAAATTGCAAAATATGGTAATTTCTAGGCACACGCAAATAAATAAACTAATCAAATTAATTTTTTTTATTAATTATATATGAAGAAAAAAATATAAAATTTATTAATCAAGTTAAATATTTTAACTTAGCACTTAGAGTAATAACATAATTAAATACAATTATTTTAAGATCGTGAATTAAGACTATTAATTTTTATTTTATTTATTAATACACTCAATTTTATCTAAATAACTATTTATTTATCTATATATTTAACTAGAGTTCGAAGGGCAATAGATAAAAAATACAATTATTCTAAAAGCCTTTGCTTTTGACTTACATTATTTTATTGTTCATTTGGCATTGGTATACTTCAAAATGTTATTAGAAAAATAATTTTAAAATATATGTATTATTTCAATTAGTTTAAAATGTTTATTAGCGTGAAACAATTGAATGACTGCTACGATTTCAGTTGGAACAATAACGCACCTAAAAGACTTTCCCTAGGGATCTGAGTTCTAATGAAAATCACTGGCAACAGATATTTAAAATTACATACACGCCCAAACGAAGTACATAATTATCAGCTTTATGCATACTCCTTAATTTTGTTTAATTTAATTTTTCTTTAATTATAAGGACCACAGTTGTCGTTTGTGGGAAGTGTATCTGATTCTGATCCATATATAATAATCTAATGCCAGTGATTATATTATTGTTTAAATATAAATATAAAAAATTATTTTCTTTGAATTTTCGAGCAAATAGTTTGTGGAAAATGTATGAAATCTACTGTATATGATTATATATGGCAGACCCTAATTTAGGACCACCCTAGGCTTTATGTTTTTAACTGTGAAAATAGGCTGGTCCTAAAATTAATGATCTTTTTTTTAATAACAAAATCGTAAATTTTGCAGGAAAGTGTGTGAGTTTTCTGCACTGACAGCCTTTCTTCCAGCGTGGCTAATATGCTTTCGTACAACTTAGAGCTATATAATATCATTATTTGTATTGTCAAAAAAATTTAGTTTGATTTGGACTTAGTTTTTTCATTTATAAGTATTCTTGTTTAAACTGACCGTATATATCTGATCAATATGATAATACAATATATATATATATAGAAAAAAAATTTTGTTATATATTATTATTGATAAAAAATAGATATATAAATTATATTAGTTAAATATTAATATAAATAAGTTTTCATTGCCTGATTTGGTTGAGGATACTTGTATTTATTATTATTATTATTATTATTTATTTGTAATATTAATATTATTTTTTATTTATCTGTGATATTATTATTGTTGCGATGAAAAAGTTCATAGCCAACTAGTGGCCCATCATGTTGTACTCATTTGCTCACTAGAAGGCTGGAAAAGCATTGGGCTGAAGCACCGACCCAAGCCCAATATTTTAAACTTTAGTTGCTAGGAAATGTTCATAAGTGGGTGTTTGAATTCGGAACCAACGGTTTTGTGAACAATAGTTTGAATTTAAGCATTTAGATTTTAGGCTTCTTAGCAATTTATTTTTTAAATTATTAGCTTTAATGGGTAAAATTTCTAGGGGCTCTCCATCTTATTTAAAATGATAATTGAATTTGGCCTTTAAAGGTTCCATTTTATGTAAAAGTATAAACAACAATTCTAATTTATCAATTTGGATAACTGCTGTTGATGTAAATCTTGGTTTTTCAATTTGAATTAAATTTGCAGGCATGTCATGTAACATTCATAATTTTTAATATATATTCAAACAGTTAATATGAGGAGATAACTAGGTATGTTGAAAGAGGTATACATTATATATACCTAAGATATAAATAATATATACACATATACATTTATATATTTATGGTTGGAAAAGTTACAAGCAAAAAAAAGTCAAAGTAAGATGAAAATTATTTATGGTAGGAAATTAAAGAAATACTATATTTAATTATTTAATTATTTAATTAATAATTTAAGTATAAAAGGGAGATAAAGATGGAATTTAATAAATAAAAAAAAAATAAGTCTTCTTCTTCCTCCAATACCATCCATGGCTGATTTTGAGAGAAAGAAAGAGAGGAGAAATCTTTCTTCATTAAACACATTAAATTTCATTAAAAATCCAAGTGTTTCAAATTGATTTCGAAAAAAATCAATATTTCAAGTAAGTTATCTTTCTTTAAGCTTGATTTCTCTGGTTTTTAGATCATGTAATAATTTAGTTAGTGAGAGAAGTTGATGTTAATTGAAAAAGAAGATAGTTATGAAGCTAATAAGATGTATTTATATTGATTTAGTAGTTAATTAATGGAAATGAGCTTGTTTTGTGAAGTTGGTATTACAGAGATATTGAAAACTAGGGTTTTTGGTCAGAGTTGATTAGAATTAGTATAACTAATAGTTATTTTGAGTAATTTGAGTAAGAATATGATTTTAATTAAATGAAGAAAGGATCCTTTGTTTGGTTTAAAAGTTGATAGGCCTAATTGAAGCAAGATGTAAAATTTAGGACTTTTTGAATTTGAAGTTTGGAAGGTGGAATTGGTTTGATTTTGGAGCAAAGGAAGATTTGTATATAGACAACATTTAATTAAAATATTCATGTTTCCCATAAACCACGTTGGCATTTATAAAATGGTTATTGCTTTACTTTTAAATGAAATTATTTATAAATTCTAACATTTTATCCAAAATGTGAGCTAAAGATTGCTTTGGGTTTATAAACCATAATGTTATGTTGATTTGAAATATTTTAAAGAGACACATTATTGCTATGGGGTATAATGTGCATTATGAAAGTGATTAAGAAATGTGATGAATATATGAAAATGTAGAAAATTGATAAATGAGATGAGATTGTGAAAATGGGATTTAAACTGTTGTGAATGGTTACCTTGCATAATTTTTTATTTCAGAATGTTAAATTTAGTACTGTCAAGTTGGCATGCCCATCTCACTCTGCTGGATCTAGTCTGCCCGTTTGATCTGCGCATCAGAAATAAATCTAATATGCTAAGCAATTGCTTAATGGTGCTTGCATATTCATAATTTGTCAAAAATTATAATGTAAAGAAAATATTTACAATAGTAGATGCAAATAAAATCATCTAATATGCCCATCTGATCTGCGCGACAGAAATAAATCTAACATGCTAAGTAATTACTTAATAGTACTTGCATATTCATAATTTGTTAAAAGTTATAATGTAAAGAAAATATTTACAGTAGTAGATGAAAATAAAATCATCACTTTAGTAATAAGATGAATTAATAATTAATTTAATAAATTGAATTCAAATTACTTTTATAGTTTATAATTAGCTCCAAAATTTAAATTAAAATAAAAAGGAAAAAACTACTTTGTAGTTAGTTAAAATGTTATTAACTAAGATAAAAAAAATAATCACTTTCTATCCGGTGATTAACACATTATTAACATAGATAAAAGTTCTATATCATATTCATATTTTTTACACAATTTTTATAAACAATTATATTACACTTTGTTCATTTTCATTAAATTTCAATTAATTCTTTTGCCATCATATACTGATTTTAAAATTCTAGCCTCGGATAACGAGTCACTAATAGTAAATAAATGTCCATTGTAAAGAATATGACCAATGACCTACTGATGATATAAAATGTCTACTATCACTGATAACACAAAGTGTTCACTAATAATACAAGAGTCTAATATCATTAGTGACACAAAATGTCTACTAATGGCACAAAGTGTTCACTAACACTATGAGCATCCCCTCTCTGGCTAGCCATTCGATTCGAAAACTAGGTTTTGCATTAGTACATTTGGGTACTTGAATTATTTTTCTCATTCCAATAATTTTTTTTTTCAATTATGTAAATTTTGTTAAAACATTACTTTTAAGTAAATACTTCTTTATTTTCTTGTTAATCAATTACATAATTAGAATATCCATTTTAACTAAAAATATTTCCTTACAACAACTTTTATCCTTCAATATTCTTTATTTTACTATACATGTAATAAAATGCTCTTTAATTTAAATTCAAAAAGTTTGAATTCGAAACATATTCATCAAATATATTATAAACAATTATTTTAATTCTAAAATCTTAAACTTTCTTAAAACCATAAACTTGCATAACCCTAAATTTAATACTTTGAAAAATCAAAAATTTCTTTAGACTTAATTTTTGTTTAAAAACTATATAAATATAGTTATTTTAATCAATTATGAATTCCAAATCAATTTTCTTGATGAATTAGTTCTATATCTTTTTCTAAACCCTAAATTTGCCAAAACCATAATTTAGCACTTTTATGGATCAAAATCCAACCATAATTTTAGGTTAGCAACTATACAAATATACTTAATTTCACTTTTTTATGAATTTATAATCAATTATTTCACTAACTAGTTCCATATTCAATTCTAAACTCTAAACTTTCCATAACCCTAAAATGATTCTTTAATGAATCAAAAGTTATTTTGACCATAATTTTAAGCTAAAATATATACATATATATATTTAAAATTATTCAAAAATGGATTCTAATAAATTTTCCCTTTACTTAGTTCCATACTCTATTTTTTTCTTTCAACAATTTCAATTAAAAAAATTCATCACAAAAATTCAATTGGAGTATTAAAATTTACTTGCATAATTTAAGAAATTCAAAAGAAAACAAAAAGAATAGCAAATTATGAACAAACAAGCACTAGCCTCTTAGCAAAGTAGCACACACACACACACACACACACACACACTCTCTCTCTTCCTCAATTTTTCTTGAATATTTGGTGATGATTTTTGTGTTTCTAACCAAATCTAATAAATTCTACTAAAAATTTTGAGTTATATCACTACAAGAAATTTGATAAATGATGACGCTTAAAATCGTCATGCAAACTTATATTTTCATCATATTTTTTTTTGTGACGAAAATTCAGTGTCATGAAGATTGTTACTGTAACTTCGTAATATTTTGTATATATGATAAAATTTATTTTCATCACTAAAATTTCAATTTTTAATGACAAAATTTTATCATAGTCATAAATTATATTACTTTTAGTAAAGTTGATTTTGTCATAATTTGTGTTATTAATTTATCATTTAATATTGTATTTCATCATCAAAAATAAGATTAAATATGACAATATCATTTATGTCAATAATAAATTTTCATTTGATGATGACACATTTGTGTCATTATATATGATAATATATTGCGACAGAATTATCGTCATGATTATAGTATAATATTTGTCATTTAATGTGATATTTTATCTTTAAAAATGAGATTAAATATGACAATATGATTTGCGTTATCAATAAATTTTTATTTGGTGACAATAATATTTGTGTCATGATATATGATAATATATAACGATAAAATTATTATCATAATTATAATATAATATTTATCATTTAATGTTGTATATTATTAAAAGTGAGATTAAATACGGTAATATAATTTACGTCAGCAATAAATTTTTATTTGACGACGATAATATATATGTCATGATATATGATAATATTTAGGAATAAAATTATCGTCATGATTACAGTGTAACATTTGTCATTTAATATTTTAGTCATCATTAAAAGTGAAAGTAAATATGGCTACATTATTTACGTCAACAATAAATTTTTGTTTTGGTGATGACCACATATGTGTCATGATATATGATAATATATATAGTGACAAAATTATCATCATAATTATAATGTAAAATTTTTCATTTAATATTATAAATTTTCATTATATATAGTGCTCTAAATGACGAAAAAATTATTTTGTCACAAAAGCTTATTCTTTTTGTTATAAAATTATAATGTCATTAGATTTTTAATAATATTAGTGACATATATATTGTTGCAGTGGTTTTATTATAGGATGATGTATTTTTTCACAAAAAGGTAAAAATAATATAACAAAATTATAAATCATCACTAATTCCTTAGCATAATGTGACAAAAATATTATTGTAATTAAATCCATAATAAATCATTTGCGAGCAATTTCAAAAAAAAAAAAACTAATATGATATATATATTATCTAAAACATATTATCATTTACCAATAAATACTAGTTCACTAAACTAAAATCCAATACTAGTTCATTAACCAAAATCCAAAGTGTAACTAATAAAAAAAAGCCTTAAAAGAGTAACATGCTAAGATTCCTCCACCAAATATTTATTTTTATTAGAACTTACATTTTGTATAATTGTCAACGATCTGTAGAACTTGCAATTAAATAAGAATCTTTCATTAGTAGAAACTAAAAAGAAAATAATTAAATCACCATAACAAATATCTTATCTCAAACATAGGAGACACATTCAATTCGTCAAGTGAACCAAGAGTTGAGTATTCATGAAAATGTTAGTACTGTTGCAGCTGCTACCGTAGAAGGGACCAATAAAAACCTACAAATATTCAAATCAACCTTAACAAAAGCTATAAATCAATCTTTAAAACCTACAAATATTCAAATCAACCTTAACAAAAGCTATAAATCAATCTTTAAAACCTACAAATATACCTTAGCAAAAGCTACCGTAGAAGACCAACAAGATGGATCCTATTTTAATTTTAGCAGCTACTATAGTTGCAGAAAGCAGCAACCATTAAGAACTTGAAGGGCTGCAGACCCCAATAACATTATCCAACAACTAAAGAACATGATCTAGCATACCGACACATGTTATTCCACATTCATTTTGGTATATCTCCACCCTAGAATGTAGACAATTAAAGAACCATTTAGCTATTAGTATATTGCTAAACTCCAACTCAAATATGGTAGAGATATGAGATAGAATCGTAAAAGAGAGACACAATTAGATATGCTCCACCTATTGTCCACTGGCAACTCATAGCAACACAAACAAATCTTGCGAAAATAAAGAGCATGACAACTTTTTTCAAAACTATATATTTGGTGACTCATGATGATATGGATATATATGAACACAACATAATCAATCATTACAGCAACTGTACACAGCAGATTAGCGCACTTGGCAATTCAAAACTAGACAAAATGAGTACTTTACCGAAACGTAAGACCAAGATATGGACTCAGGCCATGCTAAGTGTAATACATGATGGTTAAGAGAATCTTGTCCATAAAAAAAAATTAAAAAAATGGAACTTCTAAACAAAAAGAAGTTTTTTCAATTTAAAAGCCACTTGAAGCTTGGCTTGGCATGCAAAAATATATCCTACCAATGATTTTAGCTTTTATTTTTTATTTCCCAATCATAGCCACATTCTCTGCTAAAAGTTCATACAATCCAACATAACATTTATTACTTTAACATTCCCAAAAGCTCACACTCCTAAAAGAAAAAACATACACCACTCCGGTATTGACACTTAGGGTTCGCAATTAGCAACTTTATGGCATTTTAGATGCAACTTTTGATGCCAAATTTGGAATTTAGAATGAAAGATGCAATGAGGCCCAAATTAGTCATGAAAGGAGAAAGTTCTTTGATTGCATTCGTGTTTTTCGCATAAACATGTTTAACAACATAATGCTCTTGAGGATTAAAGAAATGTATGCAAGTCTATTTATCTTCTTCAATACTGTTGATATGAAATGAATTATTCTTGATGCAAAACTGAAAATGTTGTTAGCAACTCCTGTAACTGCGTTCTTAGAATAATAATGTGATCAACCTAACTTTACCAATGTTAAGAAATGAGGTAAATGAAGATAATTAGTAACCACTATATGCTTGCGTTTAAAATCTAATAAAACAGAATGTGTTTATTATCACTGGTCAATAAATAAAAACATTTGTTCATATTGGAAAAGATTGATCACATTATTGCCACCCCAATAATAAACAAGATGACAACTATTAATTTTTACTCATAAAGTTACATGAAATAATAGCTGCATACGTGAATTAATGTCTTATTACTACATCAAACATAACCACACCAATAACTGAGATTAACAATTTGCATAAGATAGTAACTTTTTGTCCTAAAATCTTAAGGAACATATCCTTTATAATATATCAAACAAAAAAAGGAAATTGTCTGCAAAGGCAAAAGTTAAGCAAATAATTTTCTTTCTAACTTGTAATTGTCACTGTAAATTAAAAAAATCACACAATACAATTATCCTATGAAAGAGTACCCTCCACTATCAATATAAATCTCCAATTTTTGAGTCATGTCTTAATTCAAATCCATCAAAAAAATTCAAAGTCACAGTAACAGAAATATTAAAACACAACTAAAAATTTTAAGAAGAAAATTTAACCTATAGAAAATATTTAAGTTTGGAGAAGCCAACCGCTACTTTTCAAATTGAAAAATATTGAACCTATATATAGCAAATAATCAATATTAGGTATTTAATAAATTCTTTTCATTAGTAAGCTATAAATCTTATTAATAATGAAATATTAACATAATGATTGAAAAACGTTTAATTGGTTTAATGGAAAAGAGAAATTACTATTTATCTTATCATAAAGCTTGCCTTATACTGAGAAGGACAATTCAATAATACAAATATTTAATCAAAGCCATATTTATTATGATTAATGCAAAAAGCAAAATATAACATGTCAAAAGGTTATTAGATACAAGAAAAATAGATTGATCATCGCATTCCATGACCTGTCATAAAGTCATTAGTTGTTCAATTTTCTTATCTTTCTCTGAAATTTTTGAATCTTGTTCTGAAAGTTTACCCTTTAAAACTGTAACCTCTGTTTCAAACTCAGTTACTTGAGTTTTAAGTCCAGTCACTTGTACTCTGACACACTTAACTTTTCTTGGGTCTCCAAAAGTTCTTTTTGCAATCTTTGCGTAGCTACATCTGTTATTGATGTTCTTTTACTTGGTGGTTTTGACCATTACCTAGGCCTTTTATGTAACCAGAACTAGAACCAAGAACTTCTTGAACTATTTGATATGCTATTACAATTAGTTCTTGTTCATCGTACTCCTCACACTTTTCAATCATTAAATTCTACAATTCCAATTATCAATAAAAGTTAATTATGTGTAAAATTGAATTAATTTAATTTCAATAGAAATAAATAAAGCATACTAATTATTTTAATCATTATAGTTTGTGATATAACATACTAATTCATAAATCTGCATTTCATGTAGTTTGTACTTAAAAATATTTTTAGTTACTTTCTTCACATTGTAAAAAATATAATATATGTTATTTCAATATATTATTATTATTACTATTTCTAATATATTATATTTATATATTTAAATATGTCTTTAGGCTTTAATTTGTTAATTACTGATTTACAAGGTAAAGGTCATTAATAGACCATATATATATATATATGTATGTATGTATGTATGTATGTATGTATGTATGTATGTATGTATGTATGTATAAAGGATGTTAGTTGCAAGTGGTTTAAAATTGCATTGAGAATTTTACTTTGACGGTTTAAGTTATTTTGTATTTTTAGAGAGAAACTTGTGTTAGATTGAGATTAATGTATACTTGCATTAGCAAAATAGTTAGTGGGGCTATGTAAGAGATAAGGTAGATTTGGTGTTAAGTGGATAGAGTATGGCCTAGATATAGAGATAATTATAAAGTATGCTGGCGGAATCCAACGCAATTTTTGTAGTGTATTACTACAAAAATTTTGTAGTGTAGGGTCCAAATCCACCACCATCCACCAGTCCATCACTATCATTCTAGTGTCTACAACAATGTTCTCTCCACCTCAATGCATAGATAGAAGTTTTTCAATTCTACTAAACACAAGGAGCAAAACTTAACAAAATTATATTTTCGATCTTTAGGTATAACACAAATATTGATAAGTTTAATTCAATAGCCTTGTAAATATATTCAAGTGATCAAGTAATAATTCAACAGTGCATATTAATTATGAAACATCAAAAGCATGGAATTTTTGCATAAATAATTCTCTTTCATTCACCCAAACAGGTATATTATATATATATATATATGTATGTATGTATAAATTCACTAACCTTAATTTCTAAGCACGGAGAATCAAAAATTTCTCCTCAAATTGGCTTTCCTTTTTCCTCTTTCACGAGTGCTTTCTTTTCTCCTCAAATTGGCTTTCATTTTCCTCTTTCATGGTTGCTTTCTTTTTTGAACCTTATTTGGTTTGCAATTGAGTTGTTTCTCACTATATCATCAAAACACCATAAAATAATTCTTTTCAGTTTTGGAAAAGGATAGAAATTGAGAAAGATAGAAATTAATCTACTATGGTCTCTTTTCTTTTCTGCCCTTTTCTCTCGTGCTTTATTATTATTATTATTATTATTATTATTATTATTATTATTATGATTATGATTATTATTATTCGATTTAGAATATGACAAGCACTTCACCTAGTTGCGTAAAGCACCTCCAAATATCTCCTTGACAATAGCGTTACTAGCATTAATAGAGTCATTCCATTTCTCAAGTATAGAAAAAAAAATCACGCTTTCGCTCGTCGTTAGAAACAGAATCACCTATGAGAAACAAGAAAAAGAAAAGTTAAGCATAGAAACTGAAAGAAATTGAGAAATGAGTAAAGAGAACTCCAAAAACATACGGAAAGAGAAATGTTGTAAATGAAGCCCAATTAATTTAGTGAGAGGAGGAGTATAAGTAAGGCACTGAAGGATAATATTGAGATAGCAATTACCAAGAGTTGCCCAGATTCTTCAACCCTAAGGGAAAATTGTTTTTCCCTTTCTGACTTGGTAAACTCGGCTGCCAACTCATCTACAGTTGCAATCCCATTCATCAACACCATCAATATGATGATGATGATGTTTTCCCTCATGACTACGAACTCTGTTAAGTTGTTTATCTTCGATAACTACCATCTCCACATCGTCCCATTCCCATCATGAAATCACTACATAATAATAATGTAAAAAGAAATTTGAGGCATTTTTTTTTTATTTTTTTTAAACTAAAGAAGCTTGCTACCAAATGAGCAACAAATTCCCAAATTTTGGTTATTGATTCTGCTTGTCTCTAATTTTTGCTACTTGGGAAGGTTCATTTTCTCTTTTTCTTTAAGACAAGCAACTTGTAGATTTTTCTTTGGTTTAAGAAGAGGCCACTTTGTGTTAGAATGATTTTCAGCAGTATGTTACCCTATTCCCTTTCCCATCTCTCTTCTCCATTGCTCACCCTCAATTTCTTTTTAGTCTTAGTAGTCAATTTTGTCTCATTTTGGATTTTATTTGATCAGTTTTTTAGATTTGTTCTTATTTCGACCCACTTATTGTAAAGTCTTGTGTATGTTTGGGCTTTATTTGGGCCGTTATCACTATTGACTACTTTTAAAAAAATAAATAAATAATAGCATTTTTAAAGAAATTAATCAATTATATCTTCATTTGAAATACCTAAATATATATTATATATATAACTTAAGAAAATAAAAAATATTTAGAGGCTCTAGCATCATCATTTTTTAAGAAAATATTATTTTATTTTTAATTAATTTTAATTTAATTTTAAATATTTATATAAAATTTAATAATTAATAAATTACATTTGTAACTTAAGAAAAAATTAGACTCAATTAAATGTCATCTTCTCAATATACACATAAAAAAAAGTATATACACAAAATATACAATTATACATAACATATAAATAATATATACAAAATATACATATAACAAAACAAACCACATCTACTAAATACCTACTAAACATCTACTAAACATTTAAACAATATTTTTAATATTTTTTAATTTTATTTTTTAATCTTTTTATTCTCACAACAATCACACAACATCCACTTAACTTTCATACAACATACAAACATTATTTATATGAAATGGACACAATATACATAACATACACATAACATCTACTAAACAATTACAACATCTACCAAACTTATACAGAGTGTAACACCCTTATACTATATATACGTACAAAACATGTTTCTAGCATATGTAAAATATGCATATACGGTACAAAAATGTCACAGACGGATTTACTAATTTTTTTTATTTCCAATTTAAAATTTCAAATTCTAAATATATAAAAATTAAATAGAATATAAATATTATTTACTTGTTATAAGAACCCAAAATAAATAATATATATATAAATCCTTGGGAAAAATTCGCCAGAGTTTTGTCTGTATTTTGGATATCCCAAAATTTAGCAATTACTCAACTTGCAAAAGAAAACACTCCCAATAATTTCCAACCACCCTCTCAACCATACTTCTCAATTTCACTAATTTTCTCAAACATTTATACATATAGATATATATAATTTAAAAAACATTTACTCTCCCATTTCAAATACATTGACCCAAACATTCTTTATAATATACAATAAGTAAAATTCAAAACATAATATATTATGCATAAAACTCAAACTGTACAATAACATAAAAATATATGCATGTTGCTGGCAGTGTTTCTGATCTCGATAGTAACTCTACAAGCTCAACTACAAGTCTAGACCCGATCTGGTCTAGAAGAACTCTCTGGCTCAACTGGGTCTATCCTGTCACCTGCGCGATGGAAACAATCGCGCTAAGCCGAAGCCTAGTGGTACAAACTTTGATAATAACAATATAACTCAGTGCAATACCAAATGCACAATGCATATAGATGTCACATCAATCCACTTTCTTATATTTTTCAAATAATTCATAAGCACAACTCATAACATTATATTATTCAATTGTATCATAATTCATAATTCACAGTAAAACAAAGACAAGCATGGGCCCAAAAAGGATCTAATATGTTATTCAAATTTCAGAGTTACTGCTTTAGTCCATAATGACACCATGTGTCTAGCCCCGTAGGCAATATATATATACATGGATAATGTAACAGCCCCAGTCTCTTGGACCTCAACCCGGCTAGACCCTTAGGCCCCAATATCTTGGACCTCAACCAGGCTAGACTGCTACAGTTTTTGAGGCTTACGACCCAGTCTTTTCACCCCAAAAACATCATATTTATCAGCTGGCCTGGCTTACGACCCAGTCTTTTCACCATTCCAGCGTATAGCCCGTAGGCAATCATAGGCATGCCGCCAAACCCAGAACTCTGAAAATTGAATAACATACTAGGCACACAATTTATTCATATTTCTCATTATTAATCTCTTTCTCATTTTTACATATTCAATCTAGGCACATTGTCTTATTTTCACTTTTTTTTTCTCACTTTTCTCATTTTTCACATCTTTCTCATTTTTCTCACTTTTCTCATTTTTATCAATATCAATTCATTTCATTATTACACATATCTCATTTTTGCATTCACAACACATTACCCAATTACTTTGGGTATTTTCACATAATATGCATATTTCACATATTATACAAATTATCCATTATCAATGGCTTTTCACAATGCATTTAACACATATATGACATTACAAATGTCATAGAATATTATTCATACACAATCAATGAACCAAGTAGCTTAACACATTTTTCAACCAAAATGTGTTAAGTCCAAATGTTATGCAAATATAAACATTATATTCAAAGTTTGTACATACCTCCACTAGCAACCCAAAGCAAGCTAAAAACAACCTTCAATTCAATCTTTCTAACTTGCCCTTCACCACTTGGATGAAACAAATCAATCTCCCTCAATGCCTAAACCAAATGTGATAGCAAATAATCATTTAGTATCACATTTAATGGCATTTCCAATATTAAATCATAATTACACATCACTCCTATAAATTTTTAAAAATTTAGCCTTTCCTTACTTCGACATTAGAATTCCATTCTACTACAATTAAATTAGTATTTTAAGTTTATTTATATTATTAAAAACATATTTTAATACATTTAAATCATTTACATTATAAAAATACACTCTTATACACAAAATCTCAAAAATGGCCTAACCTTCCCCCATTGAAGGTTTTCCATTCCAACGCAATCCATTACTCATTCCAAACTTATATTCATCACTTTTAACACTAAACAACATGCTTAAATAAATAAAATCACACAATTCAATCACTTTGGAAAATCACTTTTTCAAAACCCTAAATCTCCACTTCCATTCTCAAACTGCAACCCAACATCACCAAATCCAATATTTGACTTTAAAATACTTGTTTATGAATCAAAACAACTCATTTGGAATCAATTTGCACAATTAAAATTCATGTTTTTAAAACCCCAAAAATCCATAACCCTAAATTCTCTCTCTTCACCATTCTTTAACCAAACTCCATCATCTCTTCAATCTAACCTTAGAATCATTGTTAACTACCTAAAATAACATCATACACACCAATTCCAAAATTATAACATACTACATAAAAATTCAAACTCTCACATAATTTAAATTTCCAAAGAATTCAAAGAAAAGAGATGGAAACTTACTAATTTTGGTGAAAATTACCAAAAATTCACTTGAAACTTGTTAATTCCTTCACTTTATGGAGTATGGAAGAAGAAAAATCCTTGGTCTTCAATCATCCATGGAAGCCACGTTCTTGAGAAGAAGAAGAAGAAGAAGAAGAAGAAGAAGAATAGTTTTAATATTCTTTCCTTTTCATCTTTTTTTTAACCACACATATATATATTAAAATAATTTAATATTTAATATTTAATTATTTTTAATAAATTAAAAGTCCTAATTTTCCTCTTTCATTTAAAATTAATTTATTTTTAAATTATTTTATTAATTTTGAATTTATAAGATTTAATTACCAAAATACCATTTTCTTTTAAAAAGTGTTGACTTTTATATATGTTATGTATATTTTGCATATATATCATATATATATTCCACTTTTTCATTTAAAATCCCTTCATTTTTCATTTAAAACTATTAATTTAATTTATCCTTTTAAATTATAATTTATTTTATCAAATTTTTTAAAAATTAGAAATTTTTAAAAATTTTGGATGCTACAATTCTCTCCCCTTAAAATAAATTTCGTCCCTGAAATTACCTGTCCTCAAGTCTGGAACAAATGGGGAAACTGACTCTGCATCGCCTGCTCACTTTCCCATGTCGCCTCCTCAGTGGCATGATTCCTCCAAAGGACTTTCACAAGTGGCACCCTCTTATTCCTCAATTCTTTAACCTCTCGTGCCAAAATCGCCACTGGTTCTTCCTCGTAAGTCAGATCTGGACTTACCTCAATGGACTCCACTGACAAGATATGAGATGAGTCAGACCTATATCTCCGAAGAATCGAGAGATGGAAAATATTATGTATTCGATCCAACTCAGGCGGCAAAGCTAGTCTATAAGCCACTGGACCAACTCTCTCCAACACCTCATATGGTCCTATGAAACGAGGGCTCAACTTCCCTTTGTGGCCAAATCTCAAAATCTTCTTCCATGGAGACACCTTCAGAAACACTTTATCTCCCACACTGAACTCTATGTCTCTTCTCTTTAAATCTGAATAAGATTTCTGTCGGTCTGAAGCTGCTTTCAAATGACCCCAAATCACCTTCACTTTCTCCTCTGTTTCCTTAATCAAATCGGGACCAACCAGTTTACCTTCTCCAACTTCATCCCAACACAAAGGTGTCCTGCATCTCCTGCCATATAAAGCTTCATAAGGAGTCATCCCAATGCTAGACTGATGACTATTGTTATAAGCAAATTCAATTAATGGAAAAAATCTGTCCCAATTCCCGGCAAAATCAATGATACAGCTCCTCAACATATCCTCCAGAATCTGTATCACTCTCTCTGACTGTCCATCTGTCTGAGGATGGAAAGTAGTACTAAAATGCAATCGAGAACTTAGAGCATCATGCAAACTCTTCCAAAACCTCGAAGTAAACCGGGGATCTCGATCCGACACCAAAGAAACTGTGACTCCATGCAACATGACTATCTCATTGATATACAGCTCAGCCAACCTCTCAAGAAAATAATCCATCCGAACTGGAAGAAAATGCGTTGTCTTCGTCATCCGATCAACTATCACCCAGATTGCATCATGCTTCTTCTGAGTTAAAGGCAGTCCAGTCACAAAATCCATTGTCACTCACTCCCATTTCCACTCTGGCACTGATAAAGGTTGGAGCAATCCTGAAGGAACTTGGTGCTCAGTCTTTACTTTTTGGCAAGTGAGACATCTAGATACAAACTTTGCTATGTCCCTCTTCATACCTGACCACCAATAATGTCGCTTCAAGTCTTGATACATCTTGATACTCCTAGAGTGCATAGCAAAAAGTGACTGATGTGCTTCCTCTAATATCATTCTTTTCAATTCTGCATTATCAGGAATACACAATCTATCTCTATACCATAGACTACCATCATCCCTCACATAAAAGTCTCGACTTTCCCCTTTCTGACAAACCAACACAATTTTTTGAATTCTCTCATCTGCTAATTGAGCCTCCCTAATATGATCCAACAAGACTGGCCTCAACTGCAACTGAGCCATCAAAGCACCATCATCAGAAGACTCAAATCTAGCATGCAATGCTCTCAACTCAATAAGCAACGAGAGCGAATAAGCAGTCAAACCTGCCAAAGATTTTCGACTCAAGGCATCAGCAACAACATTTGTCTTACCAGGATGATAATTAATTAAACAGTCGTAGTCTTTAATCAACTCTAACCACCATCTCTGTCGAAGATTCAGCTCTCTCTCTGAACACCCAGGTATTTCAAACTCTTGTGATTTGTATAAATGAAACATTTTTCCCCATACAAATAATGCCTCCAAATCTTCAAGGCAAAGACTATTGCTGCTAATTCCAAATCATGCGTTGGATAATTTAGCTCATGCGGTTTCAACTGTCGAGAGGCATAAGCAATGACTCTACCCTCCTGCATCAAAACACAACCTAAACAATTGTGTGAAGCATCACTATATATCACATATGGTTTACCTTCCACAGGCAGGGTAAGGACAGGAGCTTGAGTCAACATCTCCCTCAGCCGCTCAAAACTCGCCTGACACTGATCTGTCCATGCAAATTTAACTCCTTTCCGAAGTAATCTGGTGAGTGGTGTAGCTATTATAGAAGAACCCTTCACAAATCGACGATAATAGCCTGCCAATCCCAGAAAACTTCTAACCTCTGTCACAGTCTTTGGTGGACTCCAATTCAAGATAGCCTCAATTTTACTCGGATCAACTCTAATACCCTCTGCTGAAATCACATGACCAAGAAAAGCTACCTGATTGAGCCAGAACTCACACTTAGATAGTTTAGCATACAACTGCTTCTCTCTCAAATTCTGCAATACGATCCGCAAATGTCTATCATGATCCTCCTCATTACGCAAATACACCAAAATATCATCAATGAAGACCACCACAAACTGATCTAAATATGGTCTGAATACCCTGTTCATCAAATCCATAAAAGCTGCTGGTGCATTCGTCAATCCAAAGGGCATCACCAGAAACTCATAATGCCCATACCTCGTACGAAAAGCTGTCTTGGGTACATCCACATCTCTGACTCTCAACTGATGGTACCCTGATCTCAGATCAATCTTAGAGAATACTGCTGCTCCCTTCAACTGATCAAAGAGATCATCTATCCGAGGCAAAGGATACTTGTTCTTGATGGTCACCTTATTTAACTGCCTATAATCAATACACAATCTCATGATGCCATCCTTCTTCTTCACAAACAACATAGGCGCTCCCCACGGGGACACACTAGGGCGGATAAACCCTTTATCCAATAACTCCTGCAACTGCACCTTCAACTCTCTCAATTCAGCAGGTGCCATCCGATAAGGGGTAATAGAGATAGGAGTGGTACCAGGCAATAAATCGATACCAAACTCCACTTCTCTCTCAGGAGGTACCCCTAGCAACTCATCAGGAAAAACATCTAAAAACTCGACAACTGTGGGTATACTTTCAAGCAGGGATCCCACTACTCTAGTATCTACAACATGAGCAAGATAAGCCTCACATCCCTTCCGAATCATTCTCCCAGCTGAAACAGCTGAAACAAACATAGATGAAAGATACCTCTGCTCACTAGATACTATAACATCCCTACCATCCCGTGTTCTCAAAGTAACACATTTTTTCTAATAGTCTACCACATCCCCATGCTTGGATAACCAATCCATGCCCAAAATCAGATCATATTCCCTAAAAGGCATCTCAATTAGGTCACCGAGAAACTCCTCATCTTGAATAACAACTGTACTATCTCGGTGCACCCTGCTCACCACAATACTATGCCCTACAGGATTTGTCACCAAGACATCAAATCCTAGGGACTCAGAATGCAATTCAGACACAGGCAAGATGGATGCACTTATGTATGAATGCGTAGATCCAAGATCTAATAGAGTAAGGACTGAAATACCAAATAAAGAAAATGTACCCGCAATGACGGCTGAAGCATCCGGCTGCCTCTGCATCACATAAACCCGCTGAGATGGCCCAGCCTCATCCGGCCTACTGCCTCCGGATGTAGAGTCTCCTCTCTGACTAAACCCAGGGCGACCATCTCTACTAAAACCTCTGTCACCACGACCCCCTCTGACACTGGGTCGAGAAGATGCAGTATTTGCCTGCCTAACCTCTGGTGGCTCGGGACAATCTCTGATAAAATGGTCTGACGCCCCACACCTAAAACACACTCCGAAAGCACCTCTCCACTAGCAGAAACCTCCTTGTACTCTACCACAATGAATGCAAGTAGGTGGATTAGGTCTCTAAGCCACTGGAGTCGGAGCACTAGCCACTAAAATTGCAGGTCTCTGTCTCTGTCTCTACTATTGTACTGACCTGCCAAACTGCCCCTGACTCCTACTAAACCTTTGAAAATGTCCCCCTCGGCCTCTCTTCACTGCTGAAGATCCTATCTCACTCTAGGGTCTCCTAACTCTGGTCTCCTCAACCCTGGCAGCTACTGCAAGAATCTGTGCCCTCTCAACACTCCTGGCAACTGCAACTAACTGGGAGAAATCCTGATACCGAGAGCCTACAATGATGCACATGATAGAGGGTCTCAATCCCTCCTCAAACCTCCTGCACATGTCAAACTCGTCAGAAATGATCCCACCAGCATAGTGACTCAACCGGATAAACTCGATCTCATACTCGATCACTGTCCTAGTATCCTGTCTCAGACCCAGGAATTTCATCTTCTTTGCATCTTTATACTCTCTCGGAGTATACTTCTGCTCAAATTCCCACAAGAAATCATCATAGGTCAGGACTGGTGGATCATCCAGAGCATGTGGAACCGTCTTTCAACAATCATATGCATCTCTCTGCAGAAGAGATCTGGCATAATCAAACTTTTCTTCTGGACTTGCCTATAACTGAATAAATATCCTCTGAACTCGGTCTAGCCACTGCTCTGCTACAGCAAAGTCTGTAGTACCAGCAAAGTCCTCAGCCCCATACTTTCTCAGTTGATCATATTGCCTCACCGGAAACTGCGGCTGCGGCTGTGGCTGTGGCTGTGGAGGCTGCAGAACTAGAGCCTGTCTCAACAACTCTACCATATGCCATACCCAGCCAGGTGGAACCTCATCAGCTGCTGGTCTCATAGACACAGAAATAGACGCCTCATCAGCAGATACAACTCTAGCTCCATCTCTACCCTCACCTGATGGGCCGAGACGCCGTAACTACCTATATCTGCAAACAAATCAGAAAATACTATATCAGAGATCAGAAACTGCCAATGCCAATGCATGTATTACAATTAAAAACTATTTTTCAAATCCCCCATTTTCTCTCTCTAACATCCCCACCTAGGTCGAGAACCTCAAACCTAGGCTCTGATACCAAAATAAATGTAACACCCTTATACCCTATATACATACAAAACATGTTTCTAGCATATGTAAAATACGCATATACGGTACAAAAATGTCACAGACGAATTTACTAATTTTTTTTTTCATTTGCAATTTAAAATTTCAAATTCTAAATATATAAAAATTAAATAGAATATAAATATTATTTACTTGTTATAAGAACCCAAAATAAATAATATATATAAAAATCCCTGGAAAAAATTCGCCAGAGTTTTGTCTGTATTTTGGATATCCCAAAATTTAGCAATTACTCAACCTGGAAAAGAAAACACTCCCAATAATTTCCAATCACCCTCTCAACCATACTTCTCAATTTCACTAATTTTCTCAAACATTTATACATATAGATATATATAATTTAAAACACACTTACTCTCCCATTTCAAATACATTGACCCAAACATTCTTTATAATATACAATACGTATAATTCAAAACATAATATATTATGCATAAAACTCAAAATGTACAATAACATAAAAATATATACATGTTGCTGGCAGTGTTTCTAATCTCGATAGCAACTCTACAAGCTCAACTACAAGTCTAGACCCGACCTGGTCTAGAAGAACTCTCTGGCTCAACTGGGTCTACCCTGTCACCTGCGTGATGGAAACAATCGAGCTAAGTCGAAGCCTAGTAGTACAAACTTTGATAATAACAATATAACTCAATGCAATACCAAATGCACAATGCATATAGATGTCACATCAATCCACTTTCTTATATTTTTCAAATAATTCATAAGCACAACTCATAACATTATATTACTCAATTGTATCATAATTCATAATTCACAGTAAAACAAAGACAAGCATGGGCCCAAAAAGGATCTAATATGCTATTCAAATTTCAGAGTTATTGCTTTGGTCCATAATGACACCATGTGTCTAACCCCGTAGGCAGTATATATATCCATGGATAATGTAACAGCCCCAGTCTCTTGGACCTCAACCCAGCTAGACTCTTAGGCCCCAGTATCTTAGTCCTCAATCCGGCTAGACTGCTACAGTTTTTGAGGCTTACGACTCAGTCTTTTCACCCCAAAAATATCATATTTATCAGCTGGCCCGGCTTACGACATAGTCTTTTCACCATTCTAGCGTATAGCCCATAGGCAATCATAGGCATGCCGCCAAACCCAGAACTCTGAAAATTGAATAACATACTAGGCACACAATTTATTCATATTTCTCATTATTAATCTCTTTCTTATTTTTACATATTCAATCTAGGCACATTGCCTTATTTTCACATTTTTTTTTCTCACTTTTCTCATTTTTCACATCTTTCTCATTTTTCTCACTTTTCTCATTTTTATCAATATCAATTCATTTCATTATTACACATATCTCATTTTTGCATTCACAACACATTACCCAATTACTTTGGGTATTTTCACATAATATGCATATTTCACATATTACACAAATTAGCCATTATCAATGGCTTTTCACAATGCATTTAACACATATATGACATTACAAATGTCATAGCATATTATTCATACACAATCAATGAACTAAGTAGCTTAACACATTTTTAGACCAAAATGTGTTAAGTCCAAATGTTATGCAAATATAAACATTATATTCAAAGTTTGTACATACCTCCACTAGCAACTCAAAGCAAGCTAAAAACAACATTCAATCCAATCTTTCTAACTTGCCCTTCACCACTTGGATGAAGTAAATCAATCTCCCTTAATGCCTAAACCAAATGTGATAGCAAATAATAATTTAGTATCACATTTAATGGCATTTCCAATATTAAATCATAATTACACATCACTCCTACAAATTTTCAAAAATTTAGCCTTTCCTTACTTTAACATTAGAATTCCATTCTACTACAATTAAATTAGTGTTTTAAGTTTATTTATATTATTAAAAACATTTTTTAATACATTTAAATCATTTACATTATAAAAATACACTCTTATACACAAAATCTCAAAATGGCCTAACCTTCCCCCATTGAAGGTTTTCCATTCCAACACAATCCATTACTCATTCCAAGCTTATATTCATCACTTTTAACACTAAACAACATGCTTAAACAAATAAAATCACACAATTCAACTACTTTGGAAAAACACTTTTCCAAAACCCTAAATCTCCACTTCCATTCTCAAACTCCAACCCAACACCACCAAATCCAATATTTGACTTTAAAATACTTGTTTATGAATCAAAACAACTCATTTGGAATCAATTTGCACAATTAAAATTCATGTTTTCAAAACCCCAAAAATTCATAACCCTAAATTCTCTCTCTTCACCATTTTTTAACCAAACTCAATCATCTCTTCAATCTAACCTTAGAATAATTGTTAAATACCCAAAATAACATCATACACACCAATTTCAACAATTATAACATACTACATAAAAATTCAAACTCTCACATAATTTAAATTTCCAAGGAATTCAAAGAAAAAAAGATGGAAACTTACTAATTTTGGTGGAAATCACCAAAAATTCACTTGAAACTTGTTAATTCTTTCAATTTATGGAGTATGAAAGAAGAAAAATCCTTGGTTTTCAATCATCCGTGGAAGCCACGTTCTTGAGAAGAAAAAGAAGAAGAAGAATATTTTTAATATTCTTTCCATTTCATCTTTTTTTTAACCACACACATATATATATATATTAAAATAATTTAATATTTAATATTTAATTATTTTTTAATTAATTAAAAGTCTTAATTTCTCTCTTCCATTTAAAATTAATTTGTTTTTAAATTATTTTATTAATTTTGAATTTATAAGATTTAATTACCAAAATACCCTTTTCTTTTAAAAAGTGTTGACTTTTATATATATTATGTATATTTTGCATATATATCATATATATATTCCACTTTTTCATTTAAAATCCCTTCATTTTTTATTTAAAACTATTAATTTAATTTATCCTTAATTATAATTTATTTAATCAATTGTTTCAAAAATTAGAAATTTTTAAAAATTTTGGAAGTTACATAGAGCATTTACCAAACACCTACACAATATCTACATAATAAAATTAGTATTTTTTAACTTATTTTTATGTGTAAAATATGTAATATTTTTTTTAAAAAAATAAAATTCATAATTTTTATTAATATATTTTTTTATTTTATTAAATTTTTGTGAGTTTTTTTATTTTTCATGATCAAAATTAAAATTTTTTCTTCATAAAAATTAATAAATTTTATATGTTGAAAATATAATTTAAAATATATATTTTTATTATTTTATTAAAATATTTTTATTTAATAGTAAAGTTTAAAAAAATAAAAATTAAAGTAACATATTAACTGTATTGAAGAAAAATGTATTTTTGAAAATAAATTCTTGTTTTAGTGAAGAGTGGGATATTTTAGAAAATTTCACCAATTTTTTTTAAAAGTTTAAATATTTTTATTTTTTATAATATTTTTGAAATAAAATTTATTTTATTAGGTAGTTTTGTAAATATCCCTTTTTTACATCATTCTGACCTTTTTTCTCCTTATACTTTAGAAGAAATGAGATTCAACACAAAGTGAGCTGAGCATGAATGAGCTTGGAAGTGTTCTACTCTTCTTTAATAATTTGAAAAAATTATACTAAGCCATTTTCATTTTTTTTTAAAATTATCTCATTGTTTTAATATATTTTTAGTATATCAAGTATATATTTAAGTAAATGAACAATAAATTAGTGATAATAAATTATCTTGTCACTATAAATTGCGATTTTTGATATTATAATTATAATTATAGATAATTTATTACATACTCATTTAAATATAAACAACCAATATATTTTAGGAAGAAATTTCCTAACTCTAAATACAATTGTGATGAATTTATCTATCGTCACAATATATTATTATTAGTAACAAAATAATATTGTTACTCTTCTAATAAATTCATTAGTGACAATAAATGATATTGTCACAATTGCATTCCTCACCAAAATCATAACAAATAAATATTATATTGTCATTTAAATATTTCTCACTGATATATTTTAGAAAGAAATTTTTTACCTCTAAATGCAATTATGACAAAGTTATATAACGTCATGATATATAACTATTAATGACAAAATAATATTGTCACTTTTCTAAACAATGAACTAGTGACAATAAATAATGTTGTTACTATAAATTGCAATTTTGTGACATCAGAAATCATAAAAAAATGAATGTTATATCGTCATTTAAATACTTTTCATCAGTATATTTTTTAATTAATTTTTTACTTCTAAATATAATTGTAATAAATTTATGTATCGTACTGATATACGATTAACAATGACACAACAAAATTGTCACTTTTCTAATCAATGAATCAGTGATGATATATAATACTGTCATTGTGAATTGAAATTCCATAACATCAAAAATCATGGCTAATGAATATTATATTATCACTTAAACATTTCCTATCAATACATTTTTAGAAGAAAATTTTCACGTCCAAATATAATTATAATGATTTTTATATCATTGTAATATATGATTATAAGTAACAAAATGATATTATCACGTTTCCAATTCATTGAATTAATAACAAAAAATAATATTGTCACTATAAAATACAATTTTGTGACATTAAAAATCATAAGTAATGAATATTAATTTTCATTTAAATATTTTTTATAATTTTTTATAAGAAATTATTTAACTTTAACTACAATGGTGGGGAATTAATATATTGTCCAAATATATAATTATTAGTGACAAAATGATGTTTTCACATTTCGATTCAATGAATTAGTGATAGTAAATAACATTATCACTGTAAATTAAAATTTTATGACACCAAAATTTATAGTAAATGAATATTATAACATCATTTAAATATTTTCCACTTGTATATTTTTGGATTAAATTCTTTACCTCCACATGTAATTGTGATGAATTTTGTGTATCATAATGATATATAATTATTAGTGACAAAATGATATTGTTGCTTTTCTAATCGATAAATTAGTGACAATAAATGATATTGTAACTATAAATTGCAATTCTGTGACATCAAAAATCGTACCTAATAAATATTATTTCGTTATTTAAATATTTCTCACTAATATATTTTTAGAAGAATTTTTTCTTCTAATATAATTATGACAAAGTGGCAAAACAAAATTGTCACTTATTAATAAATTAGTCATAGTAAAATAATTTGTTACTATAATGACTTGCAATTTTATGGCACCAAAAGTCTTAACTAATGAATATTATATCTTCATTTAAATATATGCTACAAATATAATTTTTGAAGAAATTTTTACCTCCATATGCAATTGTGATAAATTTATGTATCGTCATGAGATATAATTATTAGAGACAAAATGTAAAACCCTTGGTTTTTGAATGATTTTAAGTCTAGGGGCAAGATAGTCATTTTGTGCCCTCATATGTTGTTTGAACATAATTTGATGGTTTGAATGTCTTTTTAATACTCAGGACGACGAGACGGTCGTTTTAAGTATAATATTTTATTTTTGGGTGCCGAGGTATTTTCGTCATTTTTGGATTTTTTTTGTCGTTTTCGGTATTTTCGGGTATTATTATGCGTAAAACATATTTATAAATTGTTGTCCCAAGATGGCAACCAAGAGGGGGGGTGAATTGGTTTCGTCAAGAAATAATGACAATTTAAAAAACTCAACAAACAAGAAATGCGGAATAGAGAGTTGGTTGAGTAATGGAGGAAGGTAAGAACACACAAGATTTATAGTGGTTCGGATTTACTTCAATCCTACATCCACTTCCTTAACAACTTGTTAAGGTTCCACTAGTCTTTGAAGTTTTCACAAGCTCACTTCCAACTTTACAAGTGTTTTTCTTAGGCTCACACTTACAACCCAAACAAGAGTTTTACAAGGCTCACTCTCTCAACCTAAGTGTTTCCCAAGCTTACACTCAAACTTATACAATGGTGTTTTCAATGCTAACACCTAACATTCATAACAATTCAAATACAAGTTTAAGCAAAAGGAAATTTGTTGCTTGGCTATGAAAATCTTTTCTTAATAATGTTATCTCTTTGTTTTCTCATGGAAACATTGTATTTATAGCCAATGTGGTCTTACTAGCCGTTATTGCTGTTTAGAATAAAGTCTTGGCAGATTAGACCTTCTTTACTTAAAATGTCCGAAGCACTTAGCGGTCGCCCTTCATACAAGGATGGTCGCGCTCATGCTTCACGCGGTCGTCCTTTTAACCAGGGACGGTCGCTACTTTTGAAAAAGTTCAACGGTCGAATTTTAGTGCTCTACAGCTGAAATCTTGCCCATGATGTTTTTGTCGGACCGTTTCTTGCCCATGCTGTGTTTGTCGGGACGGTCGCGCCAAGCATAGGTGCGGTCGCCCTTTTTGAATATTGAAGTGGGTTTACAATGGTCATGTCACGTGTCACTTTCAGACAGAGCAAAAGAGATGTCCGCCATAATTTGAATCTTCGCGGTCGCCCTTGGTAGGTTTTCGCGGTCGAACTCACATTCTCGCGTCGAACTTCTGGACGCACCTGAGGACGCGAACACTACTGTCTCTTTGAGCAATTTCTTCTTGAATTGTTGGGCGGTCGCGACTCTGAATGGGGCGGTCGCTAAAGTGGTAAGCGAGGTCGAATCATTCACCGTTCTTGTCACCGCGAACCTTACTGTGATTGTAATGATTTAAGTTCCTTGAGTAGCGGTCGGGCAAATATTAGGACGGTCGCTATTATGTATGAGCGGTCGCGACTATGGTCGAACTTCTGACCGCGAAACCTACTGTGACAAGGTTTCATTCTGTAATTGCATGGAGCGGTCGTATTCAGTTGAGGTGCGACCGCTATACTTGTTCTGTTCACCTTTAATTGAAGCAACCTAATCCTGCAACAAGCTTTCTCAAACACAAGTTAAAATAGATCATCCATTTGAGTTGTCAAGGATCAAAATTAAGATCATTTGTCTAACAATCTCCCCCATTTTGACTTTGACAATTCAAATGGAATGATGCTCCCCCTTAACATATGCAACAATCATGGTTAAGAGCATTGTGAATGTATTATGAGATGTATCTTTCAACATATGTTATTGTTTGATGCAAACATTCCCCCATAAACATTTTTTCACTTTATTTGCAAATGTTCAACAAATTTTCATAGTTGTTCAAATGTTCAACAAATTGTAACAAATTGTTCTTGTTTGTTTTTCCCATTATGTTTTCCCATTATTGTATTTTCATTCCATTTTGATATTTTCTCCCCCATTGTCAGAGGCAAAATGAAACAAATGTTAAAAACAAATGAAACAATGAAAGGGAATATAAACATTATATATATTAAAGTGAAGGAAAGTACAAGACATGAAACATAAGCAGTAAACATATGAAAATGCAAACAAAAACAAATTAAAGCTAAGCTTATTCTGAGTCATCATCTATGTCTAACTCTTCTTCAACTAAAGGAGCTTTCCCTTTATCTTGAGGTGCAACAGAGGCAGAGCTAGTGCTAATGGACTCTTCTCCTTCAGCAATGCTTTGGGTGTGATCACTTATATCCCAATCTTCAAGATTGCATTGAGGCAAGTCCAATTTGCCTTGCATGTCATAAAGATCATGATGCATGTGGGATATAAGGTCTATCCTCTTGTTTAAGTGCTGGAATCTCTTGGAAACACTTTTCTTGAACTTAGTGAGTTTCCTGGAGAGAGTTTTGATAGCTTGGAGGATGAGTTGTGTGGAGGATGAAGCAGTTTCATGAGCAGCTTTTGATGAAGCAGCTTTTGAAGGTAGTTCTACTGCAACTTCTACAGAATCTCCCTCTTCCTCAATTGTATACCTTGGCCTTTTCTTTTGTTTATCCATAACTCCTTTCTTGCCATAGCAGTATACATATGACCCTTCTATCTTCCTTACACAACCAGCATGCTCTAAGTAATCCATTGTGATAGCATTGGAGGCTAGAGTGAAAGGGTTCCTCAAAGTGGCTAAGTTCAAATCATTCAGAAGGTTTAGGTGCCTAGCTATTTGAGTAACTTGAGAGGATAGGAAGAAGGTACCAGTTCTTGTAACAGCATGATGATAAAAGGTATCAATCAAGAACTTGGTTGTGTTCATTTTGATGTTGTGGGTGAAAGCATAGAGAAAGATAAGGTCTCTCTTGGTTACTTTCTCATTCCCATCTGCTCTTTGGTGAATGGTATAGGTGATAATCCTATGGAGCATCCAGTGGGTGAGAGATTTGATGTGCCCGGCTTTAGATTCCTTTTCAAAGGAAGTTTCAATGGAAATTTCTCGCCAGAAATCAGAAAGGGTTGGGTTTGAGAAGATTTGGTCATTGTAGGAGGTTATACCTTCAGAAGGGAAGTTCCAAATTCTGCCAAAATCTTCAAGGGTTAAGAATTGATACTGATCAAAGAGTTTGAACCTAACCCCATACCACCCTAATGCAGAGTTTGCACTCTTCTCTATCTGGAATGACATTAGAAACTCCTTACTTAGACTAGAGTAACCTACCTCTTCTGGAAAGACAAAATTTCTCCATCCAAGGACATCCAACAATCCTTCAATTTCGTCCTTGATGCCCAAGGCAGACAGCATCCCACCAAAAGGTGATTTGGTGCCTTCAACCTTCTTCTTCTTTAGCATGGCATACCTAATATCTTCCTCAGTGGTTTGGTGATGAGGTTTGTGAATTTTCTCACCCCTTTTTGATTGTGGAGGAGATGGAGGTTCAACAACAGGTTCTCTAATGGTGATTCCTGGAACTCTCTTAGCTTGACCCTTAATTTTGGAAGTGGTTTTTCTTTTGGGAGCCATTAGATTAGAAAGAGTAGAAGTAAACTGGAAAACAGAGGGTGATTGAGATGTAGAAGTTTTTTAGGGTTTCAGAAGTAAGTTTGTGTGCTTTGATAGGCAAAATATCAGATAAACTGTTGCAAAACACTTTTAAATAGATGAAGTAAAGAAAATAGCCGTTTATGACTGTTGAGAGTTAAGAGTTGCGACCTGTCACACAGCCAACGGTTATAAATTTTCGAGCAGAGTGTACAGGGTGCGGTCGCAGATTTAACAAGGTGCGATCGCGAAATGGTGTACAGCGACCATTATTATGATCAGTACGCTCGCGAGTGAAGAAAACATCTGTAACGGTCGAAACTATTCAAATTGGTGCGATCGCGCACAAATTTTCTCGACCGCGCTCAGAGATTTTTATTGAATGAAACTAGCAGACGAAGTAGCGAGCGCGAAAGAACACTGGAGCGACCGCTACATACTCAAAAATAAAAGATTCAAGGAAAGATGGAAGATATTCTAAGTGTGTTAAGAAAAATTAATTTCATGCACATAGAAACTTTATTTTAAGGCAAAAAATTCTAATTAACTCAAAGTGATTCCATCAATCATTCCTAAATTGAGTTTGATGAAGTTAAGTCTATCTTCATTCAAGGGTTTTGTAAAGACATCAGCAAGTTGATTTTCTGTATCTATGAATTCTAAGGTTATATTCTGATTTTGTACATTTTCTCTTAAGAAATGATGTCTAATATCTTTGTGTTTGGATCTAGAATGTTGGATAGGATTCTTAGACAAATTGATAGCACTAGTGTTGTCACATTTAATGGAGATATTGTTAAACATTTTACCATAGTCAAGCAATTGTTGTTTCATCCATAATACTTGTGTGCAACAAAAACATGCTGCAACATATTCAGCTTCCGTTGTGGATAAAGCAACTGATGCTTGTTTCTTACTATGCCAAGAAACTAGACAATTACCAAGAAAGTGACATGCTCCTGTTGTGCTTTTCCTATCTAATATACTACCAGCATAATCTGCATCTGAAAATCCTATAATATGAAATGATGTGTTTTTAGGATACCAAAGTCCTAAATGTATTGTACCGCTCAAATATTTCAAGATTCTCTTAGTGGCATTCAAGTGTGATTCTTTAGGACTAGTTTGAAATCTAGCACAAAGACATACACTATACATTATATCAGGCCTAGAAGCAGTTAAGTAAAGTAGTGATCCGATGATACCTCGATATTTCTTCTCATCTACTGCTTTACCATTATCATCTTTACCTAATTTCAATGATGTGCTCATAGGAGTTTTGCTAGTTTTGCAGCCATCCATTCCAAATTTCTTGATGAGTTCTTTTGTATATTTGGATTGGTTGATGAAGATCCCATCTTTACATTGCTTGACTTGCAGTCCAAGGAAAAACTTGAGTTCACCCATCATGCTCATTTCAAATTCCCTAGTCATACAAGAAGCAAATTCTTTGCACAGGGCTTCATTAGTAGCTCCAAATATTATGTCATCCACATAAATTTGTACAATCAAAATGTTGTGCTTATCCTTTTTAACAAAAAGAGTTGTGTCTACTTTTCCTTTTGAAAAACCATTTTCAAGCAAATATGCACTAAGTTTATCATACCAAGCTCTAGGTGCTTGCTTTAATCCATATAAAGCTTTGGTAAGTTTGAAAACATGATCAGGAAATTTGTAGTTTTCAAAACCAGGAGGTTGTTCAACATAAACTTCTTCATTTATGAGTCCGTTTAGAAATGCACTTTTAACATCCATTTGATAAAGCTTAAAATTCATATGACATGCAAAAGCAAGTAATATTCTAATAGCTTCCAATCTAGCTACGGGGGCAAAGGTTTCATCATAGTCAATACCTTCTTCTTGATTATAACCTTTGGCTACCAATCTTGCTTTATTTCTAATGATGTGACCATTTTCATCAAGCTTATTCCTATAAACCCATTTGCATCCTATTATAGAATGATCTATAGGTCTAGGAGTAAGTTGCCAAACATTATTTCTTTCAAATTGATTAAGTTCATCTTGCATTGAAATTATCCAATTTTCATCATTTAAAGCTTCCTCAATAGTTTTTGGTTCAATTTGAGAAACAAAAGCAACATTAACATCAACATGATTAATTTTAGGTATAGTAGTTACTCCCTTTGATGTTTCTCCAATGATGAGTTCCTTTGGATGATCTTTCTTGTATTGCCAATCCTTAGGTAGATCTTGAGCCTTTTCTTCAAGTTGATTGATCTTTGGAGCATCAATAGATTCAAGAGGTTCAAGAGTGCCTGCAGGGTCATTGAAAGTAATACCTTTCTTTTGATCAAGTTTAGATGATTCATCAAATACAACATGCATTGATTCTTCTATAACTAGAGTTTTCATATTAAATACTCTATATGCTTTGCTATATGATGAATATCCTAAGAATATGCCTTCATCTGATTTGGATGAGAATTTTCCAAGATTATCCTTGGTATTCAATATGAAGCATTTGCATCCAAATACTCTAAAATATCCAATTCTGGGTATTCTTCCATTCCATAGCTCATAAGAAGTTTTATTAGTTAAATGCCTTTTATAAACACGATTTGCAATGTAACAAGCTGTATTAACGGCTTCCGCCCAAAAATAAGATGGTAAATCATATTCATTGAGCATTGTTCTAGCCATTTCAATTAAAGTTCTATTTTTCCTTTCAACTACACCATTTTGCTGTGGAGTTCTAGGAGCAGAAAAATTGTGTGAAATGCCAATTTCATTGCAAAAGTTTTCAAAGTTTTCATTTTCAAATTCTTTGCCATGATCACTTCTAATAGATGTGATCACATATCCTTTTTCATTTTGAACTCTTTTTGCAAAGGTTTTGAAGTAATTAAAGGCTTCATTCTTTTGAGCTAAGAAATTAACCCATGTGAATCTAGAGTAGTCATCAACAAGAACAAATGCATATGATTTGCCTCCTAAGCTTGTAACTCTATTTGGTCCAAACAAGTCTAAATGAATGAGCTCTAAAGGTCTAGAGGTGCTTATAACATTCTTTGTTTTAAATGAGCTTTTATGTTGCTTACCATGTTGACAAGGTTCACAAATCCTATCTTTATCATATTTTATCTTAGGTAAGCCATCAACTAAATTCTCATTACAAATATATTTCAATTGATCCATACCAGCATGTCCTAGTCTTCTATGCCATAACCATGCATCATTATTAGTGGACATTAAACATGTATGATCAGAATGTATGCTTACATTGTAAGTGTTGTTTGTTCTAGTACCCTTAAATATGATAAAATCATTTGAATTTGTGATTTTGCATTCCTTGGAATCAAACTTAACAAAGTATGCTTTATCACAAAGTTGACTAACACTTAGCAAGTTATGTTTCAAACCATCAACAAGCCATACATCTTCAATTAAATCCTTACCAATAGAACCAATGGAGCCAACACCAAGAATTTTACCTTTAGCATTGTTTCCAAAAGTTACGTTACCTCCATGTTTATAGGTAATACTTGTAAAGAGCTTTGCATTTCCAGTCATATGCCTTGAGCATCCACTATCCACAAGCCATGTGCTTTCATTGGTAGTAGATTTTAGGCATACCTGCAAGCCAATTGTGATCATCCTTTTTTAGGTACCCACATATAGTTGGGTCCTTGATGGTTAGTAGAAAGAGTGCCTTCTAAATTTAGATGAGCTTTTCTTATATAACAATAGAAATTTTTGTGACCAAATTTCATGCAATATGTGCATTGCCATGGTATCCTATGCTTCTGCATTTTTCTTTTTGCATTATACATACAACTACAAGTATGTGATTTCTTTTGTACAAGTTTAGTAAACAACAATGCATAATTGTTTTTGGCTTTATCTCCTAGTGAACCGTAAGAAGTTCTTTTAGACTTGGTGCAAGCATCTTTGATATGAACATTAGAAATTTTAGTTGTAGATGCTTTCACAAAAGTTGGTTTACTAGGTGCAATGTTGGTTGAGCCATTGAATCCTAATCCATATTTCAAGGAAGGTGATCTTTGATTATTAATTAATGTGTTCAATGCTTCCTTTCCTTTATGAAATCTGGAAATTGATTCTTTTAGTTCTTTTAGTTCATGCTTCAATGTCTCATTTTCTTTAATCACCTTTTCTAAGTCATGTGAGCTTTTATTTAATTCTCCTATTGTATTCATTAAGTGTTCATTTGAGGTTTTCAATTCTAAGGTAGAGTTCTTTAAGCATATAAAATCCTTTTCTAACTTAGAGTTTTTCTCTTTATAGAGCATCATTTTAGAGAAATATTTTTCTATTTTAGAATTCATGTGCTCAATTAAATCACTATCATTTATATCACTTATATCATCATGTGCTACAAGATCAAAGGATTGAGTACTTACCTCATTGGAGTCATCTTCAATAGCCATGAGACAAAGATTTGCAATTCCTTCCTCTTCTTCTTCTTCACTTGAGGAAGAGTCATCCCATGTGGCTTTGAGAGACTTTTTCTTTTCTTTATCCCATTTCCTTTTGTTCTTTAATTTGTAGCAATCCGACTTGATGTGACCGGTTTTTCCACATTCATAGCATTTTACCTCATTTTTCTTTTCTTTATCTTTGAAGGAGAATTTAGGAGGTGTACCTTTGTTTGCTTGTAGTCTTTTCTTCCTTTTCCATTCATTCATTCTTTTTGAGAACATTGCCATTTCATCTTCATCATCAGTACCTTCATTGCTTGAGCTCTCAACTTCTTTGATTGCTTTGAGTGCAATTGGTTTTCTCTTTTCTTTCTCACCTTGATCTTCTTCTTTTTCACTGTGCAGCTCAAAAGTGAGTAATTTACCAACTAGCTCGTCGGTTCTTAATGTGCTGAGATCATGAGCTTCTTCTATGGATGATACTTTGGATTCAAAGTTCTTTCTAGCTCTTAGGGCTCTCAAGATTTTACTGTTTACATCACCTTGATCATATACCTTGCCATACTTCTTCAGTTCATTGACAATAGCAAGCAAGCGATTTGTCATGTCGGTGACATTTTCATTTGGTTTCATCTTGAATAGCTCATACTCATGAACATGCATTTGTTTCTTGGTAAATCTTACTTGAGTTATACCTTCATGGTAGTTTTCAAGTGTTTTCCAAATACAATGTGCACAAGTTAAATGTTGAACTCTTCCACCTTCTTCTCTTGAAATGGAGTTCATCAAGATGGAAGCAGCTCTATTGTTCTTGAATCGATCTCTGATATTGCTAGTTGACCATTGAGCTTTGGGAAGTGGAACTTGAATACCGTCAACCTCATGAGTAGGAGATTTCCACTCATTTTCCACGAAATCCCATAGTTCAATCCCTTCACTGTCTAGAAAAAAATACATTTTGTGTTTCCAGTATGAGTAATCCGTTCCATCAAAGTAGGGTCTAAGAATAGAGTTAAGATTTCCATGAGAGCTTGATGAAGAAGAAGTTGCCATTGTGGATCAGATTTCACAATTAAGTTTAAGAAATCTCAGGGCTCTGATACCAATTGTTGTCCCAAGATGGCAACCAAGAGGGGGGGGGGGGTGAATTGGTTTCGTCAAGAAATAATGACAATTTAAAAAACTCAACAAACAAGAAATGCGGAATAGAGAGTTGGTTGAGTAATGGAGGAAGGTAAGAACACACAAGATTTATAGTGGTTCGGATTTACTTCAATCCTACATCCACTTCCTTAACAACTTGTTAAGGTTCCACTAGTCTTTGAAGTTTTCACAAGCTCACTTCCAACTTTACAAGTGTTTTTCTTAGGCTCACACTTACAACCCAAACAAGAGTTTTACAAGGCTCACTCTCTCAACCTAAGTGTTTCCCAAGCTTACACTCAAACTTATACAATGGTGTTTTCAATGCTAACACCTAACATTCATAACAATTCAAATACAAGTTTAAGCAAAAGGAAATTTGTTGCTTGGCTATGAAAATCTTTTCTTAATAATGTTATCTCTTTGTTTTCTCATGGAAACATTGTATTTATAGCCAATGTGGTCTTACTAGCCGTTATTGCTGTTTAGAATAAAGTCTTGGCAGATTAGACCTTCTTTACTTAAACTGTCCGAAGCACTTAGCGGTCGCCCTTCATACAAGGATGGTCGCGCTCATGCTTCACGCGGTCGTCCTTTTAACCAGGGACGGTCGCTACTTTTGAAAAAGTTCAACGGTCGAATTTTAGTGCTCTACAGCTGGAATCTTGCCCATGATGTTTTTGTCAGACCGTTTCTTGCCCATGCTGTGTTTGTCGGGACGGTCGCGCCAAGCATAGGTGCGGTCGCCCTTTTTGAATATTGAAGTGGGTTTACAACGGTCATGTCACGTGTCACTTTCAGACAGAGCAAAAGAGATGTCCGCCATAATTTGAATCTTCGCGGTCGCCCTTGGTAGGTTTTCGCGGTCGAACTCACATTCTCGCGTCGAACTTCTGGACGCACCTGAGGACGCGAACACTACTGTCTCTTTGAGCAATTTCTTCTTGAATTGTTGGGCGGTCGCGACTCTGAATGGGGCGGTCGCTAAAGTGGTAAGCGAGGTCGAATCATTCACCGTTCTTGTCACCGCGAACCTTACTGTGATTGTAATGATTTAAGTTCCTTGAGTAGCGGTCGGGCAAATATTAGGACGGTCGCTATTATGTATGAGCGGTCGCGACTATGGTCGAACTTCTGACCGCGAAACCTACTGTGACAAGGTTTCATTCTGTAATTGTATGGAGCGGTCGTATTCAGTTGAGGTGCGACCGCTATACTTGTTCTGTTCACCTTTAATTGAAGCAACCTAATCCTGCAACAAGCTTTCTCAAACACAAGTTAAAATAGATCATCCATTTGAGTTGTCAAGGATCAAAATTAAGATCATTTGTCTAACATAAATTATTTTGGGTTAAACTTTGAAGTTAAAAAATAAATTTGAGTTGATTTTGTGAATTTTATGGTTTTGGGTAAATTTTTATGAAAATAAATAGTTTTGGGGTGTTTTTAATTAAAATAAATTAGATTGGGGGTAAAAGTATAATTTTGAAGAGTTGTTTTCCTATAAATAGGTCTAAAATCAGATGGGGTAAGGTTTGTGGTCTTCTATTTTCGGGTGTTTTGAAAAAAAGGGGAGAAATTAGGCTTTGGGGGCAAAAATCAGAGGAGCTGTCGTTTTGATCTCGGCGTGCTGGTAAGCAGTGTCGTTCTGTGGGTGGCTAGCGTCGTTCGGCGATGCAGCGCGAGCCAGGGACTTTGTCGTTCGGCGTCTCGTGTCCCGTTGTTTTGCGTGGCGCGGCGTGGCTCACCTGGTCGTTTTGGCCAGTGCTCCAGCAGCTCGATTTTTTAGTTTTTGAGTGTTTTTGAGGTTTTTCTTGATTCCTTTTGCATTATTTTGACTTCCATTTGATTAGTTCATATTAGTATCATATTGGGTTGGTATTTTTTTTAATTAATTTGGCTAAATTCGAATTATTATTTAATTAAATTGATTTTTACAAAATAGGTTAGGTTTTGGAGTTTTTATTGTTTTGAGGGATTTTGGTATTGAATTAATTGATTGGGCTAGTATGTTGGGTTCTGAAATTTGATGAATTTATTGAATTAGGGTTTGATTGAATTGATTTGGGTATTAGGGTTTTCGAATTAATTGTTTTCTTTGAGTTTTTGGATGATTTAATTTTCTGCTGAAGTTTGATGTTAGTACTGTATATTGCTCGATTTTTAATTAAATATTGGAATATGATAAAAATCTAAGATTTGGATATGTGGCTCGAAATTGAGTCTAGTTTATGAGAAAAATAATTTTTGGGATTTTAGAGCATCGTATATTTTTGGAAAATTCATGTTTTCTACTGTTGTCTGAAGAACTGTATTGTAGATGCGATTGCATCATTTGTAACTTTTGAAATTCATATTAAAATGTGTAAAAATGTTTTAGATTTGATTTTCATATATGTTGAAGTTCTGGAAGTCTAATTTACAAGAAAAATATGTTGGGTTAAGTTTCTGTTGTTATATGTTTGAAATAATTAGATCTTTCTACTGCTGTCAATATATCTTGTGAGCTGTATACTGTTATGAATAAAAATTGGTTGAGGGACTTCTAAGTCTCTAAAAATTATGAAATTTTGGTAGGATGCTTTTTAGATATCAAATTAACTTCTGGTTGAGAATTATAAATTTTTCATATACTGGTTAATTGTTTTGAATTTTACAAGTTGACACTCGTTATTTAGGTTTATCGGTAAAATTGTATTTGGTGAATATTGATTATTTAAGTAAGGTATTTGATAAATTTAAATTGTAAGGACTTTTTAATGATGTTTTATATTCTGGAAAGCAAGTTTAAAGGTGTGGTATTATGATGGTTAAGTTATGATTGGTTGACAAAAAGGTTTAACCTTGTTATGGAAACTATTGAATTGCGTGCATTCACGTCATGCATTCCCATTTGCACTTGCATACATTTGTAAGGGTGGTTGTTAATTGATGGTTAATGGTTAGGCGGTGGTCCAGCAGCACCTCAGACTTAGGGTGGCGGATTGCTTAGCTGACTGTTAGACCAGGTATGTATTTGAACTGTTTGTGTTGTGCTAATTGCTAACAACTTATACATATATATATAAACCCTTCTTATATAATATATTATCCTTTATATATATTCACTAGACTATTCTTTCGAATTCAGCCTCGCATGCTTTAGGAGACAGAGAAACTTGCATGTGATTGTATTTATGTGAGAATATTGAATTTGATATTACTTGTGCTGTGTGATGGTGTGTCATGAAGGGGAAGGAGGTTACTGAGGCTTAATGCCTATACTGCTACTGAGGCTTAATGCCTATACTGTTTACTGAGGCTACATGCCTAATTACTGATTACTGTACTGTACTGAGGAGTTATAAGGGCAGATGTGACTGATATTATACTGTACTGTTTACTGATTGGTGACCCCGACACACCATCTTGATTGCTTAATTTGTGAATGTATTATTTGTACTGCTTATATAACTGTTAGATGTTTCTCTGCCTCTCATAGACTTACTGAGCGTCTATATAAAGCGCTCACACCCTTACAGATTGTCTTGCAGGTTTACAGTGATTGCCTTCGTCTATCTTCTTTCTCTTCTTTGGCGAAGTCGATCAGGTTTTCCGTTTGTGTTTATCGGTCCTTCTACTTAGAGATTTCCAGATATTGAACTTTTGGGCGGATTGAATCCGAATCCCTTTTTGTGTAATAAGTAGAACTTGTCTGCATTAGATTTCCCGAATGATTTTATTGTGATTTGATTATATTGATGGTTTGCATTTGAACTAGGATTGAGGATTATATAAGTATTGAACTGTTTTGCACTTAAACTGTTATGAATGTTTCTAAGGCTTATGTGGTCGGACTTCGGTTTGGTTGCATGCCGGTCATGGCCCCTGGGTTGGGTCGTGACAAAAGTGGTATCAGAGCCATAAGATTCAGTCACACTTATAATTTGTCTAGTTGTATCCAGAAATCATTAGGAAAAATTCTTTCTGTGTTTCTTTTGCTTCCGCATTAACCGATATGCTTATGCTAATATCAGGAGTTATGTCTCAAATAAGTACTGGAATTCGGATAGGGGGAGGTTCCTCTGGTGCTGGAACTTCTGGAATTGCAAATGGTGCTAATCTGCCTCCACGTGGACGTGGGAGACCTCCTAGAGCTGCAGCAGGGAATGTTAATACTGCAGGAGTTGTGCCTGGTCCTCAGCCACCTACTCCTGGGAATAATCCTGTACCTGAGGCTACACCGGCTGTTGCAGTGGGTCAGGAGCAGTTTATGACTACTATGATGACCATGGGTAGATCTATGGAGACTCTTGCCAATGGAATTGCTCAGTTGGTGCAGAATATGAATCAGAATGCTGGGCAAGCAAATGATCAGCCACCTATTGTTGAACCCCAGTATGTGAAATTAAATAAGTTTATCAGAGTGAACCCACCTACATTCTCCAACTCTGCTACTGAGGATCCGGTATACTTCATCAATGAGGTACGTCGGATTTGTTTAGCTCTCAACTGTACTGATGATAGATCTATAGAGTTGGCATGTCATCAGTTAAAGAAGTCAGCTCAGGTGTGGTTTGATGATGAGATCAGAGATAGGGTTCATGTCTAGGATGAGTTTAAGAACTTGTTCATACAGAATTTCATACCTGAGAATGTTATGTGGCAAAAAGGCCAAGAGTTTGAGAGGTTGAAGCAAGGGGATAGATCCATAGCTGAGTACTATGAGAAGTTTCAGGATCTACGACAGTATGCTACACACTTGATTCAGGATGAGGCTCGGATGACTCGCAGATTCGTGGAGGGACTGAACAATAAGTATTATGGTTTTGTTGCTAGCCATAACTACACTGAGTTGCATTTGGCTAGGAACACAGCTCTGGGTTTGGAAAACAGAGGTAAGACTGACAGGACTGAGGATACTACTGATGTTAGTAGGAAGAGAAGTAGACCTAATGATTCGCATGGCTACCAAGGACAGAACAGAGATCAGAGAGGTAATAATAGAGGTGGTCGACAACAGACTTATCGATCACAGAATCAGAATCAGGGGAATCCTGTGTGTGGGTTTTGTGGTAATCGTCATCCAGGAGATTGCTGGAGACAGATGGGAGCATGTTTAGGTTGTGGACAGATGGATCACCAGGTGAAGGATTATCCTAATTCTCGGCGTGGTCAGAATCAAGGAGGGCAGCAGAATTATGTGAGACCAGTAGGGAATCAAGGTAACAACAACCGTGGCAACGGTAATGGTAATGGCAATGGTTATGGCAGAGGTAATGGTGGTCGAGGTTATAATGGAGGTCAAGGTAATCAGAATTGCAGACGACAGAATGGAGGTTATCGAGGCTACCAAAGTCAGCAGAATCAGGGTTATCACCAGAATAATCAGCAGCAGAATGTTGTACCCGCTTTGCCAGCAGGTCAAAATAATGCTCAGAATCAGAACCAAGGCCAGAATCAGAATCAGAATTATGCTCGGGTGTTTAATCTTAATGCTCAGCAAGCTCGGGCTGATAATAATGTGGTGCAAGGTACACTCTCTATATGTTCATTTGATGCACATGTTCTTATTGACCCTGGAGCTACTCATTCATTCATATCACCTAGCTTTGCATCTAGATTATCTAGATCACATGAACTTTTGGCTGAGCCTCTGTTTGTTCATACACCACTGGGGGATGAGATAGAGACGGTGGATGTTTATAGTAACTGTATGATTAGAGTTGAGGATGTAGATTTAGCTGCAAATTTGATTGTCTTATCTGTGTTGGAATTTGATGTGATCTTAGGAATGGATTGGTTAGCTTGTCATGGAGCTAATGTTGATTGTAGGGCTAAAATAGTCCGATTTGACTATGAAGAAGGTAAGTCGGTGACATTCCATGGTTCCAAGACCATTGGTCCTTGTCAGATGATTTCTGCTTTGGGAGCTAGAAGGTTGTTGCGTAAAGGTTGTAACGCCTATCTTGTATTTATTCGGGATGTGAAGAAAGAAGAAGTTAAACCAGAAGACGTCCCTATAGTGCAAGATTTTGTGGATGTTTTTCCTGAGGATTTGACTGGGTTACCTCCTGAAAGGGAGATTGAGTTTTCTATTGATATTGTACCCGGCACAAATCCTATCTCTATGCCGCCTTATAGAATGGCACCGGCAGAGCTTAAAGAGTTGAGGGAGCAGCTGAATGATTTGTTACAGAAGGGGTACATCCGACCGAGCACTTCACCTTAGGGAGCTCCGGTTCTTTTCGTGAGAAAGAAGGATGGTTCCATGAGGTTGTGTATTGATTATCGGCAGCTAAACAAGGTGACGGTCAAGAACAGATATCCATTACCTAGGATTGATGATTTGTTTGATCAGTTGCAAGGGGCGAAGTTTTTCTCAAAGGTTGATCTTCGGTCTGGTTATCATCAGTTAAGGGTGCGAGAGAGTGACATACCTAAAACTGCTTTTCGCTCAAGGTATGGTCATTATGAATTTCTGGTAATGTCTTTTGGACTTACCAACGCCCCTGCTGCTTTTATGGACTTGATGAATAGGGTGTTTAGTCCATATCTTGATCGGTTTGTTGTGGTGTTCATTGATGATATTTTGGTGTATTCCAAGACTAAAGAAGAGCATGAGGAACATTTGAAGCTGGTTTTGCAAACTCTGAGGGAACATAAACTTTATGCCAAGTTCTCGAAATGTGAATTCTGGTTGGATAAAGTTGTGTTCTTGGGTCATGTTATATCTTCTGAGGGTGTTCAGGTTGATCCAAAGAAGATTGAGGCAGTCATGGATTGGCCAAGACCAAAGACAGTTACAGAGATACGAAGTTTCTTGGGTTTGGCTGGTTATTATAGAAGATTTGTTAGAGATTTTTCTCGACTTGCAGCACCTTTGCCTAAACTCACTCGCAAGGGTGTTAAGTTTGTTTGGGATGATGCTTGTGAGGAGAGTTTTAACTTTCTGAAAGAAAGGTTGACATCTGCACCTGTACTTGTTTTGCCGGAGGGCAATGAAGGCTATGCTGTTTACTGTGATGCATCTGGTATTGGTTTGGGATGTGTGTTGATGCAACATGGTAGGGTGGTTGCTTATGCTTCAAGACAGTTGAAAAAGCATGAAGTTAATTATCCTACGCATGATGTGGAGATGGCTGCTGTTGTGTTTGCACTAAAGATCTGGAGGCATTATATGTATGGTGTTACATGTGAGATTTTTACTGACCATAAGAATCTCAAATATGTTTACTCGTAGAGGGATCTGAACTTGAGGCAGAGGAGGTGGATAGAGTTTCTGAAAGATTATGATTATAATATTCAGTACCATCCTGGGAAAGCAAATGTTGTGGTAGACGCTTTGAGTCGCAAGTCTATGGGGAGTTTGTCACATATTTGTTTGACGAGGAGGTCCTTGATTTCTGAGATTCACCAATTGCTTGATGAGGGTTGGACATTTAATATTTCTGACAAAGAAGTTGTGAATGGTAGAGGTGTGTTTCTTGATAGTTTGGCTGTGAAGCCAAATTTTCTTGACAGGATTATTTCTGAGCAAAGTAAGGATGCGGATTTGGAAATTTTAAGACAGAAAGTCTTAGCCGGTGAGAACAAGGAGTTTGTTATAGATGATAAAGGTGTTTTGAAGTTTGGTACTAGGGTGTGTGTTCCTAAGGTAGATGATTTGAAGAATGATATCCTTAAGGATGCACATTTCTCTAAGTACACAGTTCACCCAGGTTCCACCAAGATGTATCGGGATTTGAAGCAGTTGTACTGGTGGAAAGGGATGAAGAATGATGTTGCTCAGTTTGTTTCTCAATGCTTATCTTGTCAGCAAGTTAAGTATGAGCATCATAAGCCTGCGGGATTGCTTAAGGAGTTACCACTACCTGAGTGAAAATGGGAGAGAATCAATATGGATTTTGTTGTCGGTTTGCCTAAAGCTCCTGGTGGGTATGATTCGATCTGGGTTATTGTTGACAGATTGACTAAGTCCGCTTATTTTATTCCAATAAATACTAAGTACACAGTGTTGCAGTATGCCAAACTATACCTCAACAGGATTGTCAGTCTTCATGGGGTCCCAGTTTCGATAGTTTCTGATAGAGGACCACAATTTACTTCTAGATTTTGGTAGAAGCTTCAGGAAGGTTTGGGGACTAATCTTCATTTCAGTACTGCTTTTCATCCTCAGACAGATGGTTTGTTAGAGAGGACTATTCAGACTTTGGAAGATATGCTGCGATTGTGTGTTCTTGATTTTGGTGGTAGTTGGGCAGATCATCTTCCTTTGGTAGAGTTTGCCTATAATAACAGTTATCAGGCTAGTATTGGTATGGCTCCATTTGAGGCTCTGTATGGCAGAAGGTGTAGGACTCCATTATATTGGGAGGAGGTTGGTGAGCGTCGAATTGAGGGTCCTGAACTTTTGCAATACAGTGCTGAGGTTGTACTAGCGATTCAAGACCGTATTCGGACTGCTTTTAGTAGAAAAAAGAGCTATGCTGATTTGAAAAGAAGAAATATGGAATTTACTGTCGGAGATAGAGTGTTTCTGAAGGTTTCACCTTTCAAGGGTGTTATGAGGTTTGGTAAAAAAGGGAAAATTAGCTCCACGGTATGTTGGTCCATTTGAAATTCTGGAGAGGATTGGTGATGTTGCTTATAAGCTTGATTTACCACCTCAGATGGCTTCTGTGCATCCGAAATTTCATATCTTGATGTTGAGGAAGTATGTACCTAGTCCTGATCATGTGCTAGCTCCAGACACTGTAGAGATTAGTGATGATTGTTCTTATGAGGAGCAGCCAATGGCTATTCTGGACCGTTAGGTCAAGCGGTTACGTTCTAAGGATGTAGCTTCTGTGAAAGTCCTTTGGCGCAATCATTCTGTTGAAGAATGCACCTGGGAAGCCGAAGAGCTTATGAAAGCTAAATATCCCCATCTGTTTGAGTCTTCAGGTATGTTTTAGATTTTGAGGTCAAAATCATTTTAAGGGGGTTAGACTGTAATATTCTTCAGTTTTAGTGTTAGAGCACTTGCATACCAGCATAACATCATACTCATACATCGCATGATATTGTTTGTGACTGATGATTGACAATTGTATGCAATGGATCTTATTGAAAAGGTGTATGTGTAATGATGTTGAGTTACGGAATGTTTCTGTTATTGGTTACAGAGGTACAGTATATTAATATTGTTATGGATTGGAAAAATGAACAGAGATAATGTTATACTCGATTGATTGACACTGATATTGACTGGGTTGAGCGCTAAGCGCTATTCATTGATTTTGTTTTGGTTATCTGATAATTGGTTTTTATTTAATGAACTCTAAATGGATCAAATCTGGAATGGTCATTAGTGCTGGGTATCTTGTGGTTATGGCCTGATCAACCATAATGACATATACTAAGTAGACGATACCATCCGGATTTGTGTATAACTATTGTAATGACAGTTTTTGATGGATAATGATTATGTTGGATTCAATTGCGTGGACGCAATTACTTTAAGGGGTTAGATTGTAAAATCCTTGGTTTTTTAATGATCTTAAGTCTAGGGGCAAGATAGTCATTTTGTGCCTTCATATGTTGTTTGAACATAATTTGATGGTTTGAATGTCTTTTTAATACTCAGGACGACGAGACGGTCATTTTGAGTATAATATTATATTTTTGGGTGCCGAGGGTATTTTCATCATTTTTGGATTTTTTGTCGTTTTCGGTATTTTCGTGTATTATTATGCGTAAAACATATTTATAAATTATTTTGGGTTAAAGTTTGAAGTTAAAAAATAAATTTGAGTTGATTTTGTGAATTTTATGGTTTTGGGTAAATTTTTATGAAAATAAATAGTTTTGGGGTGTTTTTAATTAAAATAAATTAGATTGGGGGTAAAAGTATAATTTTGAAGAGTTGTTTTCCTATAAATAGGCCTAAAATTAGATGGGATAAGGTTTGTGGTCTTCTATTTTCGGGTGTTTTGAAAAAAGGGGGAGAAATTAGGCTTTGGGGGCAAAAATCAGAGGAGCCGTCGTTTTGGTCTTGGCGTGCTGGGAAGCAGTGTCGTTCGGTGGGTGGCTAGCGTCGTTCGGCGGTGCAGCACGAGCCAGGGACTTTGTCGTTTGGCAACTCGTGTCCCGTCATTTTGAGTGGCGCGGCGTGGCTCGCCTGGTCGTTTTGGCCAGTGCTCCAGCAGCTCGATTTTTGAGTTTTTGAGTGTTTTTGAGGTTTTTCTTGATTCCTTTTGCATTATTTCGACTTCCATTTGATTAGTTCATATTAGTATCATATTGGGTTGGTATTTTTTTAATTAATTTGGCTAAATTTGAATTATTATTTAATTAAATATTGAAATATGATAAAAATCTAAGATTTGGATATGTGGCTCGAAATTGAGTCTAGTTTATGAGAAAAATAATTGTTGGGATTTTGGAGCATCGTATATTTCTGGAAAATTCTAGTTTGCTACTGTTGTCTGAAGAACTGTATTGTAGATGCGATTGCATCATCTGTAACTTTCGAAATTCATATTAAAATGTGTAAAAATGTTTTAGATTTGATTTTCATATATGTTGAAGTTCTGGAAGTCTAATTTACAAGAAAAATATGTTGGGTTAAGTTTCTGTTGTTATATTTTTGAAATAATTAGATCTTTCTACTGCTGTCAATATACCTTGTGAGCTGTATACTGTTATGAATAAAAATTGGTTGAGGGACTTCTAAGTCTCGAAAAATTATGAAATTTTGGTAGGATGCTTTTTAGATATCAAATTAACTTCTGGTTGAGAATTATAAATTTTGCATATACTGGTTAATTGTTTTGAATTTTACAAGTTGACACTCGTTATTCAAGTTTATCGGTAAAATTGTATTTGGTGAATATTGATTATTTAAGTAAGGTATTTGATAAATTTAAATTGTAAGGACTTTTTAATGATGTTTTATATTATGGAAAGCAAGTTTAAAGGTGTGGTATTATGATGGTTAAGTTATGATTGGTTGACAAAAAGGTTTAACCTTGTTATGGAAACTATTGAATTGCGTGCATTCACGTCATGCATTCCCATTTGCACTTGCATACATTTGTAAGGGTGGTTGTTAATTGATGGTTAATGGTTAGGCGGTGGTCCAGCAGCACCTCAGACTTAGGGTGGCGGATTGCTTAGCTGACTGTTAGACCAGGTAAGTTCTATGGGTGTATTTGAACTGTTTGTGTTGTGCTAATTGCTAATACCTTATATATATATATAAACCCTTCTTATATAATATATTATCCTTTCTATATATTCACTAGACTATTCTTTCGAATTCAGCCTCGCATGCTTTAGGAGACAGAGAAACTTGCATGTGATTGTATTTATGTGAGAATATTGAATTTGATATTACTTGTGCTGTGTGATGGTGTGTCATGAAGGGGAAGGAGGTTACTGAGGCTTAATGCCTATACTGCTACTGAGGCTTAATGCCTATACTGTTTACTGAGGCTACATGCCTAATTACTGATTACTGTACTGTACTGAGGAGTTATAAGGGCGGATGTGACTGATATTATACTGTACTGTTTACTGATTGGTGACCCCGACACACCATCTTGATTGCTTAATTTGTGAATGTATTATTTGTACTGCTTATATAACTGTTAGATGTTTCTCTGCCTCTCATAGACTTACTGAGCGTCTATATAAAGCGCTCACACCTTTACAGATTGTCTTGCAGGTTTACAGTGATTGCCTTCGTCTATCTTCTTTCTCTTCTTTGGCGAAGTCGATCAGGTTTTCCGTTTGTGTTTATCGGTCCTTCTGCTTAGAGATTTCCGGATATTGAACTTTTGGGCGGATTGAATCCGAATCCCTTTTTGTGTAATAAGTAGAACTTGTCTGCATTAGATTTCCCGAATGATTTTATTGTGATTTGATTATATTGATGGTTTGCATTTGAACTAGGATTGAGGATTATATAAGTATTGAACTGTTTTGCACTTAAACTGTTATGAATGTTTCTAAGGCTTATGTGGTCGGACTTCGGTTTGGTTGCATGCCGATCGTGGCCCCTGGGTTGGGTCGTGACACAAAATGACATTGTCACTTTTCTAATAAAAAAATTAGTGACTCTAAAGAATATAGTAATTGTAAATTGTACTTTTGTGACATTAAAAATCGTAATAATATCGTCATTAAATATTTGAAATAAATTTTTACATTAAAATTTAATTATGATAAATATTTATTTATCGTCACGATTTATGATTATTAGTAACAAAATAATATGTCATTTTTTAATCAACAAATTAGTGATGACAAATAATATTATCACTATAAACTGTAATTTTGATGACATTAAAAATTGTAACCAATAAATATTATATTGTCACCAAAATATTTTTCCTCCAAATTTTTGATGAAAAATTTTACCTTCATATGCTATTGCTGCCATTTTTTTTAATCGTCATAAAAAATGTGATTTGGTGACAAAAAAATTTATTAAAAGTGACGGGACAATAATAAAATTTTTAGTGATAATATTATAATATTGTAATAATTAATCAATCTTTTGATACAAATTTTTGTACGTTACTGAAAAATTTATCACAAATATACAATTTCTTGTAGTGTATGTAAATTTTTCTTAATTTTTACTTAGGTTGATGGAAGAATATGGAAGAAGAAGAAATTTTTGGTTGTGGAGAAGAGGTAGGTCGGTTTTGGTGATGGGAAGAAGAAGAAGAAAAATTTCCATTTACACACACACACACACACTCACACACACATATATATATATATTATTAGGGTTTTGATTGTATAAGGTTCTCACACCGTAACTTTGGTATACATACTTTCTTAAATTATTTATAAATTCAATATTTAATTCTGTAAAATCATAAAATAATTTTTTTAATTAATTTAAAACTCTATTATCCATATTTCACATTTTAATTTTAACAAAATTCTAATTATAGAGTTAAAAGGACATTTCTGTAAAATTTTATTGCTTAAATATTTTGTTTTCAAAAAAACTGATTAAGCCTATATCCGAATTTAATTTTTGATTTTTTTAAGGTTTAAACAACCCCATTTCTTTTATAAAAAAACATTTCTCCATCTATTTCAAATAGTAGAGTCATTTTTTATATTATATACAGTCCAATATCTATATAATTCAAAAAATACTACTTAAAAATTCAAATATTACAATAGTGTCCCAGGATGATCAACATAGGTCATTCATTGACTGACTTACCTAGAATTCTGTAAAAACAAATTAAATTCTGTAAAAACAAATTAACTGAGAACTTGTTAATTAGGTCAAAATAAGAATTGTATCAAGAATGTTAGGAAGATGACAATATCTTAACATATTGGTTGCAAGGAGCCATTTAGTTTTGAAAGTTAAATTTGAGTTGCTGTTTGTATTTAATCAATTAATGACAATATTTTGTGTTGAAATAGAGTAATCCATCAGTGGATTTTTCAATTATTATGTATCTAATTATCATGGGGATTTCTATTTCTCTATTTTTGAAGTTCATGTGTGGTTAGTTAAAGATTGAAATATGATGACCATAATAATTAGTTAAACTCAATGATGAATAAATATGATACAAAAAAGTAAATTATATCTATAAATCGCGTGGGGCAATGCCTAGTTACATAAAATTTTTAAGCTTCAAACAATTGGAAATTTTCAAGCTTCAAACAATTGGCATTTGTAGAGTCATTGAGAAAATTGAAGGGCGTGCTACAATAGTTATTAAGTTGCGCCTGTAATTAAAATAAGAAAAAAAATACCAGAATTCAATATATCCTCCACCATGAGAGAGAAAATCTCTTTGATATGTTCGTGGGTTGAGTGGCTCAATTTATAATACCGTGAGAGAGAAACTCTCATTGATATGCCCGTAGTAGAGTGGGGTCAATTCATAAAATAAAGTAAAAATATGGATCAAACAGGCTAAGAACTTACATGCGAATCCATGAATGGATGTAAGCTCTATATAACAAGAGCAATGGATAATTTATTTTGCTAACACAATTAGGAGTATAAAAATCATCATAATGAAGAGAAAGTCATTCAAGAACTTGCTCCAATTGCTTCTGCTTCTCTTCATCTTCCATGAAAGCTGTGATTGGGAAAGACTTTCCAATACCCATTGGAGTTCTGAAAAATATTTTATTGTTATTTGGGTCTTCAATGAACTCCGCCTATATATGAGTTTCTTGTGTATAGACGGTCCCAAGCCCGGGTAAAGGAGGAGGGTTGCGGTAGGTGACAAGCAGCGCAAAACTTTTATCACATCTCATGATATGGATTCTAATAATAATATCGTTGGGGTGTTCCCTACTTGCGACGCGCTACATCGGAGCCCGGGTGTAGTGAAGAATAAGCAAGGTTGTAGGGCGTTCCCCGAATGCGACGCTCCATGTCGGCGCCCGGATGTGGTGCATAATAAACAAGGGTTCTCACATCATGGAAGGGTGTGAGTAAAGAATTTAGTCCAAAATACGAATAATAAGAGTAGTACGAGAGATACAAGTTTAGAAAATGTTAAAAGATTTTATAGGAAGAAGCATAAGAAAGAACAATTAGGGAGTAAGATCAGAATAGGAACTTGGAATATTGGATCTCTTACAGGTAAACTGAGAGAACTTGTTGATACTATGGAGAGAAGGAAAATTAGTATTGCTTGTATCCAAGAGACTAAATGGGTTGGAGGAAAAAGTAAAGACGTTGAGAATACTGGGTATAAAGTGTGGTATACAAGTACAGATAGAAGTAAGAACGGAGTAGGTATAATTTTGGATCGGAACCTAAAGGAGACGGTTATATCTGTAAAAAGAGTAAGCGATAAGATTATTTCAATTAAACTTGTGATCCAGAATGAGACCATCAACATAGTTAGTGCATATGCCCCTCAAGTTGGATTGGATGGGGAGAGTAAGCAAAATTTTTGGGATGATATGGATGAACTTATGCGAGGGATTCCAAATGATGAAAATATTTTTATAGGAGGAGACTTAAATGGACATGTAGGAAAAGACAAAGTAGGTTTTGAGGAGGTACATGGAGGGTATGGTTTTGGAATTAGAAATGAAGAAGGTAAAAGTATCCTTGATTTTGCTTTAGCCTATGGTTTGATTCTGGCAAATACATATTTTATAAAAAGGGAATCACATCTAGTGACCTTTAAAAGTGGGCAAAATAGAAGTCAGATTGACTTCATACTCACAAGAAAAGCCATTCGAACTCGATGCAAGGATTGTAAGGTTATTCCAGGTGAGGCTTTGATCACTCAATATAGGTTAGTAGTTTTGGATATCAAGTTTAAGAGGTTGACTAGTAGGCCAAGGAGGAACAATAGTCCTAAGATTAGGTGGTGGACTTTAAAAGGTGAAAAACAATTATTGTTCAAGAATGAGTTGGTCAAAGCTGGAGGGTGGGAGGAAGATGTGAGTATGTAATCAAATGATATGTGGATATGTATGTCTACAATAATTAGAAGAGTAGCTAGAAAGATTCTTGGAGAATCTAAAGGGTGTGGACATCCCTCGAAGGAGTCTTGGTGGTGGAATGAGGAAGTGCAAAAAGCGGTAAGAAGTAAAAGGAAATGGTATAAGAGTTTGCCCAAGTGTAATACCAATAATGCTTTTGAGCAGTACAAACAAGCAAAAAAAGATGTTAAAAAGGCAGTTAGTCAAGCAAGAGCACAATCTTTAGAGAGTTTGTATGAGAAACTTGGAATAAAAGAAGGAGAAAAAGCTATCTATAAATTGGCTAAGATAAGAGAAAAGAAATGTCATGATTTAAACCAAGTTAAGTGCATTAAAAATAAAGAGAATAAGGTTCTGGTTCAAGAAGAGGATATTAAGGAACGATGGAGAAGCTATTTTGAGGAACTTCTTAATGGTAACCATAGTGATAACATTGAGGGTTTAGACGTTAGGCCGGAGAAAAATGTGAAATACACTAGACAAATTAGATTTTCGGAAGTTAAAGAAGTTTTGAAGAAGATGAAAGTTGGTAAAGCCTGTGGACCAGATGAGATACCTATTGAGGTTTGGAAATGTTTGGGAGATACAGAAGTTACATGGTTGATATCTTTGTTCAATAAGATCTTAAGTTCAAAGAAAATGCCTAATGAATGGAGACAAAGTAATTTGATACCTATTTTTAAGAATAAAGGAGATATTCAGAATTGCTCAAATTATAGATGTATAAAGCTTATGAGCCACACTATGAAATTGTGGGAAAGAGTTGTGGAATACCGTTTGCGGTTAGATACTTGTGTCTCCTCAAATCAGTTTGGCTTTATGCCTGGTCGATCAACTATGGAAGCTATTTTTCTTATAACAGATTTGATGGAAAAGTATAGAGAGATGAAGAAGGATTTACATATGGTTTTTATTGACTTGGAAAAGGCGTATGATAGAGTCCCTAGAGAAGTTTTATGGTGGGTCCTAGAGCGTAGGGGAATATCTATACGATATATCCAAGTCTTGAAGGATATGTATGAGGGAGCTACCACCAGTGTCCGCACCGTGGGAGGAGATACTAAGGATTTTTCCGTTTCTATTGGATTACACCAAGGTTCAGCTTTGAGCCCTTATCTTTTCGCCTTGGTCATGGAAGAGCTAACAAGACATATATAGAATGACATCCCTTGGTGTATGATGTTTGCAGATGATATTGTATTAATAGATGAGACTCAAGCAGGGGTAAATCAAAAGTTGGAGTTATGGAGAAGCACTTTGGAATCTAAGGGTTTTAAGCTAAGTAGGACTAAGACTGAGTATATGCATTGTAGATTTAATAGCAAGAATAGAGAAAGAGGCAAAATTATTTTAGACGGAATAGCAGTGCCTCATAGTACTTATTTTAGATATTTTGGCTCTATTCTTCAAGAAGATGGGGGTTATGAAGAAGATGTAAATCATAGGATTAAAGCTGGTTGGATGAAGTGGAGGGGTGCTACAGGAGTTCTATGTGATTGAAAGATGCCAATTAAATTAAAAGGAAAATTTTACCGCACTGTAATACGGCCTGCTATGATGCATGGTAGTGAGTGTTGGGTAGTAAAAGGACAACACATGAGTAAAACGCATGTTGCGAAAATGAAAATGATAAGATGGATGTGTGGTCATACTAGGATGTATAGAATCCGCAATGAGTGCATTAGAGAACAAGTAGGGGTAGCACCTATTGAGGATAAGATAAGAGAGCATAGATTGAGGTGGTTTGGCTATGTGAAACGAAGACCTAGCGATGCGCCAGTTAGAAAAACCAAACAAGTTAGAGTAGATATAGCTAAGAGAGGCAGAGGTAGGCCTAAACTGACTTGGTCAAAAGTGGTCCAAAATGATCTTATGATGTTACATCTACCAGAAGAGATAATCTTAAATCATATTGAGTGGAAAAGAAGAATCCATATAGTCGACCCGAATTGACTTGGGATTAAGGCTTTGTTGTTGTTGTTGTTGTTGGGTCTTCAATGCTCATTTCAGTAACAGGTACCTATAAAAACATTTGCTTGCTCTTAACTCCAGTCATTTTTTTCATCTTCAACTTCTCTACATAAGCTGTTACTTCAGTGGAATAGCTTACTTTAGTATTGGTTCCAACAAAGAAATGTTCATAAGGAGCTTTTTGTTTCATCCAAATAAACCCTGTTTCTCTATTCTTCCACACTCTTCAAGATCTTTCAATGGAAAAACACCCTTGGGAAATCCTAGCTCATTAAGAAGCTCTATAGAGTGATGATAGCACTCTTCTGCGCCATAAACAACTTCTGCCCCTGCTCGCTCATCTTCAAATTACCTGCTGCTTGCCATTTTTCCAAAATTTTCTTTCAGCAATTGGAGAGGAAGCGACTGCTGCTAAGCAAAATTGAATGACGAAGCTTCTTTAAGTTTTGATTTAGCGTGGAACGATGAAGAGCAGTGATTATGGGCTCAAATATATAGGTGGTGGTGATTAGAGGAGGTTCAACTAATTCGAGCTATTTCATTGTGTGGTTCACCTACCTGCCAGTGAATGGCAAGGTTGTTTGTTTGGTAATCTATTTTATGTGTTAATAGGCCAAGCAACAATTTATGTGAAATTTGAATATTTGCATACGGTAGAGAATAAGTCTCTACGATACCCCATATCGAATTTTCTAATTGGTAATCCTATCCAATTAGAAAAAAAAGGAAAAATATTTAATGTGTGTTAACATATTATTTTTGTGTGATGAACACATGTTTGACATTTCACATTTCTTTTTGCAATAAACAATTTTTCTAGTGTTTGATTAAAAAGTTTAAAAAATTCAAAATTTTTAATGCTCAAATTTTAAAATATATTTAGAGGAGGATTAGCATCAATTATTTTTGATAGTATGAATTAGCAAACTATTGTGTCAAACAATTGTTTTTAAACCATATATATGGTTGCTGTTAGGCTATTAAAATTTAGTAGAATAGATTAGTATGTCTTGTCTTTTTTTCTATAAAAATTATGCTAATGTGGTAATGTTCATATTCAGTGGCGGAACCAAAAATTCATCGAAAGGAGGGGGCAAAATTTACACAGAAAAAATTACCAATCAGAAATTCATCGAAGATGAGTAAAATTTACACAGAAAAAATTACTGATAAGTAATTATAAATTTATAGTTCCAATATTATTAATCTAATCACAATTTATAGTTTAAATTTCATTAAGTTAATCACAATTTATATTAAATTTTTATTTTATATTCAACATTTTAATTTATTATATAATTTATATGTATATATATATACACATGTGGGAGAGGGGACGGGAGTCCATTGCCCCCCAGCCCCCCTCTCCCTTCGCCCCTGTTCATATTTATGCATTAGATAATTGTTGATTGGGAAAATCAGAACTTAAAGGCTTCAAGTGCTTCAATGTTCTATTAATTAAGATTTTAAAATACTCCCTATGTTCCCTTTCAAGTGTTCACTTTTGCTATTTCACTTTTTCTATTTCACCAATACTAATAAAATCATTTATTACACCATTATTTTTTATTAAAATACCCTTTCACAAATAATGATGAGGTATTTAATAAACAATTAGATAAATCTTAATAAAGATAATATTGAAAAAAAAAGAATAATTATATCTATTTTTATAAATGAACACTTATCTAGGAACACAAAAAATTTTTAAGTGGACACCTAAAAGAGACTGAAGGGAGTAGCCGGTAATTCAGTGGTGTCAGTATGTTACTATCGACAATATTTCCGCCTTGATGCCTCACGTAACGTAACTGTAACACCCCCACATTCAGTACACACACACTACAACACCACAATGTAGCATATGTGCACCGAATATAGGAGTGCTACGGCTTTTCATCAACATTCAAAACATTTTTATATAATACCATCATCTTTCTCAATATACATTATAGATATGTTAATACATTTAAGTAGTACACATCGGAAGTTATAAAATATTTACACATATGAAAACATTTGAGTACTTATTTATCATTACATATATATATTTACAATATAAACAAAATCTTTCAAAATATAAAAGAGTTATACATGATTGGCAAATCTCCTCTGATCTTTAAGTTCCCAAAATCAACTCTTCAATGTCTACTCTCACTCGGTCTAGAAGAGCTCTCGGGTTCAACTCTATTACCTGCGCGATTAAACACTATCGCGCTAAGCCAAGGGCTTAGTAAGACAATTCATGCTAATGTTATGCTTTAGTGCAATGCAATGTTTCACATTTGTATTAATAAATCAACATCAATGATACACACACAATTAGTAAAGATCATACTCAATAAACAATATTCCGTGAATAGTCCGTTTCATCATATAAGTAATATTAACATTTCATTACATTAGAACAACATTTATGTTATACATAAAACCTAGACACCTATGGGCCCATCAAGTATTTAATACGATATTCAGAATTCAGAGTTACTGCTTCAGTTCATAAACACCATTATCACGCCCGTAGGCAACATATACATATATATCTCTATCCATGGATAGTGTAACAGGCCCAGTCTCTTGGATCATCAACTCATCTGACTCGAGGAGATCCTCAACCCGGCAAGACTGTTACAAATCTAATATTTCATAATATCAATTATCATAGTGTAACAGACCCAGTCTCTTGGACCTCAATTCAACTCAATTTGAAGAGATCCTCAACCCGGCAAGACTGTTAACTTTCATTAAATAGGCATGCCTCCAAAAAACCAGAACTCTGAACTGAATATCATATTAAACATACACTTATTTCAAACTCTTTATCAATCTTTCTCATCAATTAGGCAAACATGCCATACATCATTCAATTATATCATCATAGCCAATCACAATGGCTTTATAGCATTTCATATCTCAATTCATATTGTGTATATAGCATTATTAGTATCACATTTCAAAGTACATTATTCATAATACACATCACCATTCACAAGCCTCACAATACACAATACATAACCTTATTCATGTAATATCATATGCATTATCAATTCCATATCATCTCACATTTCATGATTCAACAATGATGTTAGACAAATGATATCTATTTTGATCCTTGACAACTCAAATGGATGATCTATTTTAACATGTATATGAAAATCTTGTTGTAGGATTAGATTGCTTCCAATAAGGTGAACAGAACCTTTCTAGCGGTCGCGCCTCACCTGAATACGACCGCCCCATACAATTACAAGATAAAACCTTATTACAGTAGGTTTCGCGGCCAGAAGCCCGACCTAAGTCGCGACCGCACCTCACAATCAAAAGATAAAACATTATTACAGTAGGTTTCGCGGCCAGAAGCCCGACCTAAGTCGCGACCGCACTTGAATAATAGCGACCGCCCCAAATTACGTGTCTCTCATGCATAAACCCTAAATGTAACCAACCCTCTTCCAAATGCATTTTAACATATAATTCCCAACACAAACTCACTCAAATGGATATAACTCATGTCATAACACATATTCATCACAATAACCACTTAAACAACACATTTGAACACAAACCATCTCAAAATCCTAACTCAAACTTTACTCTTGATTTTCCACTATCAATCTTCACTTATTTTTCCATAATCACAACCAAACCAACACCAATTCCAATTTTTTTACTCTAAATCAATTCTAACACTTGCAAACACATATCAAATACACCAAATCATTACATCAACAAATCACACTTCACTTTAAACATAACTTCAAAATTTACAAAGGAAAAACAAGAGATTTCTTACCTTAGATGAAGAAATTTCACAAATTTCTAACCAAACTCTTTGATTGCCTCTTCAATTGAACTCTAGCATCAAGAACACTTCTCTTCCTCTTTCTCTCCTTCAATCACCGGCACCCAAAATGAAAAGAAAACAAAATAGCCACAAGTCAAACACTTTTCCATCTTTTAATCTCCACCAAGAGATTTCTAAAGGTAAATTACCTCAATACCCTTAACCATATAACTCACCTTTTGTCTCATATAAGCCCATTTAAGTAATTACACACTCAACACAAAAATATCTCTTTTCCTTTGACTCTTCCTTTGACCCATTTATATGTTATATATATCATCATATACACAACATATACCATTCTCTCTAAACCCTATTTTCTTTCCCAATTTCTTTTCTCTTGCAATTATCATATATATACTATCCAATATAACAACAACAACAATAAAAACATCATAACCAAGACTTCTAGGGCATATATGAGGATATTACAATTCTCCCCCTCTAAAATGAAAATTTCGTCCTCGAAATTACCTGATATCAACTCTGAAACAACTGAGGATATTGCTCTCTCATGGATTGTTCACTTTCCCAAGTTGCTTCTTCTTTTGCATGATTCTTCCATAAAACCTTCACCAATGGCACTCTCTTGTTTCTCAGCTCTTTCACATCATGTGCCAAGATAGCAAATGGTTCCTCTTCAAAAGTCAAATTTGGGCTCACTTCGATAGATTCAATTTGCAACACATGAGATGGATCCGATCTGTACCTCCTCAACATAGAAACATGAAATACATTATGAATACGATCCAACTCAGGTGGCAAAGCAAGTCGATACGCAACTGGCCCAATTCTTTCCAAAACTTCATACGGTCCAATGAAACGAGGACTCAATTTCCCTTTCCGACCGAACCTCAAAATCTTCTTCCAAGGAGAAACTTTCAGAAATACCTTATCCCCAACATCAAACTCTATGTCTCTCCTTTTCAGATCTGCATAAGACTTCTGTCGGTCTGAAGCTGTTTTCAACCTGCCTCGTATCACTTTTACTTTCTCTTCAGTTTCTTGAATCAAATCAGGACCAACCAACTTATTATCTCCAAGCTCATTCCAACAAAGAGGTGTCCTACACCGTCTGCCATACAATGCTTCGAATGGTGCCATACCAATGCTAGATTGGTGACTGTTGTTGTAAGCAAACTCCACAAGAGGTAAAAATCTATCCCAACTTCTAGAGAAATCAATGACACAACTTCTCAACATATCTTCAATAATCTGTATCACCCTCTCTGACTGTCCATCCATCTGTGGATGAAAAGCAGTGCTGAAGTGTAATCGAGAACCCAAAGCACTATGCAAACTCTTCCAAAATCTTGAAGTAAACCTGGGATCTCGATCAGACACTAAAGAAGTTGGAACCCCATGCAACTTCACAATCTCATGGATATACAGCTCAGCTAACCTTTCCAAAGAATAATCCATCCGAACCGGAAGGAAATGAGCTGTCTTAGTCAATCTATCCACAATTATCCATATGGCATCTTGCCTCTTTTGTGTCAATGGCAACCCAGACACAAAATCCATCGTCACTCTATCCCACTTCCATTCTGGTACTGATAATGGTTGTAGTAATCCAGTTGGAACTTGATGCTCTGCTTTAACCTTCTGACAGGTGAGACATTTCGACACAAAATCTGCAATATCTCTCTTCAAACCAATCCACCAGTAATGTTGTCTCAAATCATGATACATCTTTGTATTACCCGGATGCATAGCAAACACTGACTGATGTGCTTCTTCTAAAATGACTCTTTTCAAAACAGCATCATCGGGTACACACAATCGGTTCTTAAACCAGAGACTCCCATCACCTTTCACAATAAAATCTCTAGTCTTCCCATTCTTGCAATCTGAAATAATCTTCTGAATCTTCATATCAATCAACTGAGCCTCTTTTATCTGATCTAACAAAACTGGTTTCAAAAGCAACTGTGCCAACAATGCACCATCATCACAAGGTACAAAACTGGCATGCAAAGCTCTCAACTCAACAAGCAACGAGAGCGAGTAAACAGTTAAACCAGCTAAAGACTTCCGACTCAAGGCATCAGCAACAACATTTGCTTTACCTGGATGATAATCAATCAAACAGTCGTAGTCTTTAATCAATTCCAACCATCTCCTCTGCCGAAGATTGAGCTCTTTTTGAACACCCAAATATTTCAAACTTTTGTGATCAGTGTAGATAAAACATTTCTCCCCAAACAGATAGTGTCGCCAAATCTTCAATGCAAACACAATGGCTGCTAGCTCCAAATCATGGGTCGGATAGTTAAGCTCATGCGGTTTCAACTGTCGAGATGCATAAGCTATAACCTTACCTTCTTGCATCAGAACACACCCCAAACCACTATGTGAAGCATCACTGTAGATCACATATGGTTTGCTTTCAACAGGTAAAGTAAGAACAGGCGCTTGAGTCAACATATCTCTCAACCGCTCAAAGCTAGCCTGACACTGATCTGTCCACACAAATCTCACTCCCTTACGAAGCAATCTGGTGAGTGGAGTAGCTATCAAAGAAAACCCTTTCACAAACCGCCGGTAATAGCCTGCCAAACCCAGAAAACTTCTAACCTCTGTCACAGACTTGGGTGGACTCCAATTTAAAATGGCTTCAACTTTACTCGGATCAACTCTAATGCCTTCAGCTGAGACAATATGTCCGAGAAAAGCGACTTGATCCAACCAGAACTCACACTTCGACAATTTGGCAAACAACTGCTTCTCTCTCAAAATCTGCAACACAATCCGCAAATGCTTGTCATGTTCCTCTTCATTCCGCGAATACACCAGAATGTCATCGATGAAGACCACTACAAACTGATCCAGATAGGGCCTGAACACCCTATTCATCAAATCCATAAAAGCTGCAGGTGCATTCGTCAAGCCAAAAGGCATAACTAGAAACTCATAATGTCCATACCTGGTCCGAAAGGCGGTCTTGGAAATGTCTTCAGCTTTAACTCTCAATTGATGGTACCCAGATCTCAAATCAATTTTAGAAAACACAGCTGCACCCTTCAATTGATCAAAGAGATCATCGATTCTAGGCAAAGGATATTTATTTTTAATAGTCACCTTATTCAATTGCCTATAATCGATACACAACCTCATAGTACCATCTTTCTTTTTCACAAATAGCACAGGAGCTCCCCAAGGAGAAACACTGGGGCGAATAAATCCTTTATCCAACAACTCCTGTAATTGCACTTTCAATTCCCTCAATTCTGCTGGTGCCATTCTATAAGGAGTAATAGAGATAGGAGTGGTACCAGGCAACAATTCAATACCAAACTCCACCTCTCTCTCAGGAGGCAATCCTGGCAACTCCTCTGGGAATACATCTGGGAACTCTGCAACTGTGGCAATACTATCAATGGGAGAACCCTTCACTCTAGTATCTATCACATGAGCAAGATAAGCTTCACACCCCTTTCTAATCAACCTCCTGGCTGCAACAGCTGAAACAAATAAGGAGGCTAGCTGTTCCTGCTCATTAGATACTATCACCTCTCTACCATCAGCAGTTCTCAAAGAAACAATTTTCCTTTTACAGTCTACCACAGCTCCATGTCTAGATAGCCAATCCATACCTAGGATCACATCATATTCCTTAAATGGCATCTCAATCAAATCTCCAAGGAACTCCTCACCTTGCACCCTCACTGCACTGTCTCGGTGCACCTTACTCACAATCACACTATGCCCTAACGGATTTGTCACCAACACATCAAATCCTAGGGACTCAGCATGAATATCAGACACAGGCAAAACAGATGCACTAATATAAGAATGTGTGGAACCCGGATCAATCAAAGCAAGTACTGAAGTATCAAATAAAGAAAAAGTACCAGCTATGACTGCCGAAGCATCTGGCTGCCTCTGCATAACATACATCCTCTGGGAAGATCCAACCTCCTCTGGTCTACTCTCCCTGGATGTAGCACCTCCTCTAACACTGAACCCAGATCTGCCTCCCCGGCTGCTACCTCTGCCTGCTCGACCTCCCCTCACACTAGGTCGAGAAGCTGCAGTATCAACTGACATCCGCTCCTGTCTCTCTGGACAATCTCTAATAAAATGCTCAGGAGATCCACATCTGAAGCACAAAGCTGACCCACTATACCTCCAACAAACACCCCTATGTGATCCACCACACTGAGCACACACAGGTAGAGCGGATCTCTGAGTCACTGGGGTTGGAGCACTCGCCGCTGAAGCTGCAGGTCTAAATCTCTGCCTCTGGAACTGCACTGACCTACCAGTTGACCTCTGACTCCTACTAACTCTAGGAACAAAGCTTCCTTTACCTCTCTTAACAGAAGAAGACCCTGCCTCAAACTGGGGCCTCCTAACCCTAACCTCTTCCTCTGAAGCAGCTGCAATAACTTGAGCACGCTCCACACTCCGAGCTGCTGCCACTAACTGGGAGAAATCGTGATATCTAGATCCAGCCACTAGACACATGATAGAGGGCCTCAATCCCTCCTCAAATCTCCTGCATCTATCTATCTCATCAGCTATAATGCCCCCAGCATACTGGCTCAATCGGATAAACTCAACCTCATACTCAGTTACCGTCTTGCTATCTTGCTTCAAGCTTAAGAACTCCATCTTCTTCATGTCTTTGTACTCCCTAGGAGTATACTTCAATTCAAACTCTCTCAGAAAATCCGCATATGACAAGGTCGGTGGATCATCCAAAGAATGGGGCACTGTCCTCCACCAGTCGTATGCATCCTTCTGTAGTAAAGATCTTACATAATCAAACTTTTCCTCCGATGTGGCTTGCAACTGAATAAAAATCCTCTGTACTTTGTCAAGCCACTGTTCTGCTACAGCTAGATCAGTAGTACCAAGGAAATCCTCCGCTCCATACTTCCTTAGTTTATCATAGTGCCTCACTGGTACCACAAGCTGAGGGGGTGGTGGCACTGGTGCTTGCCTCATAACTTCCATCATATGTCTAAACCAGGCTGGCGGAACCTCCTCTCCAGCTGGTCTACCCGACACCGAAGCAGGTGCCTCCTCAACACTATCAACTCTAGCTCCCTCAGCAGGAGCAATACTCTCGTCACTACCCTCAATCGACTGACGTGAGTGAGAATCCATCACAACCTAACACTGCAAACACAGTAGAATACTTCTTATTAAAGATCAGAGGTTGCCAATCCCAAATATATATGTTATTCAAAACCACTTTTAAAGTCAAAAATAGTCTTTTTCTTACATTTTACCTAGGTTGAGAATCTCAAACCTAGGCTCTGATACCAAAACAATTGTAACACCCCCACATTCAGTACACACACACTACAACACCACAATGTAGCATATGTGCACCGAATATAGGAGTGCTACGGCTTTTCATCAACATTCAAAACATTTTTATATAATACCATCATCTTTCTCAATATACATTATAGATATGTTAATACATTTAAGTAGTACACAGCGGAAGTTATAAAATATTTACACATATGAAAACATTTGAGTACTTATTTATCATTACATATATATATTTACAATATAAACAAAATCTTTCAAAATATAAAAGAGTTATACATGATTGGCAAATCTCCTCTGATCTTTAAGTTCCCAAAATCAACTCTTCAATGTCTACTCTCACTCGGTCTAGAAGAGCTCTCGGGTTCAACTCTATTACCTGTGCGATTAAACACTATCGCGCTAAGCCAAGGGCTTAGTAAGACAATTCATGCTAATGTTATGCTTTAGTGCAATGCAATGTTTCACATTTGTATTAATAAATCAACATCAATGATACACACAAAATTAGTAAAGATCATACTCAATAAACAATATTCCGTGAATAGTCCGTTTCATCATATAAGTAATACTAACATTTCATTACATTAGAACAACATTTATGTTATACATAAAACCTAGACACCTATGGGCCCATCAAGTATTTAATACGATATTCAGAATTCAGAGTTACTGCTTCAGTTCATAAACACCATTATCACGCCCGTAGGCAACATATACATATATATCTCTATCCATGGATAGTGTAACAGGCCCAGTCTCTTGGATCATCAACTCATCTAACTCGAGGAGATCCTCAACCCGGCAAGACTGTTACAAATCTAATATTTCATAATATCAATTATCATAGTGTAACAGACCCAGTCTCTTGGATCTCAATTCAACTCAATTTGAAGAGATCCTCAACCCGGCAAGACTGTTAACTTTCATTAAATAGGCATGCCTCTAAAAAACTAGAACTCTGAACTGAATATCATATTAAACATACACTTATTTCAAACTCTTTATCAATCTTTCTCATCAATTAGGCAAACATGCCATACATCATTCAATTATATCATCATAGCCAATCACAATGGCTTTATAGCATTTCATATCTCAATTCATATTGTGTATATAGCATTATTAGTATCACATTTCAAAGTACATTATTCATAATACACATCACCATTCACAAGCCTCACAATACACAATACATAACCTTATTCATGTAATATCATATGCATTATCAATTCCATATCATCTCACATTTCATGATTCAACAATGATGTTAGACAAATGATATCTATTTTGATCCTTGACAACTCAAATGGATGATCTATTTTAACATGTATATGAAAATCTTGTTGTAGGATTAGATTGCTTCCAATAAGGTGAACAGAACCTTTCTAGCGGTCGCGCTTCACTTGAATACGACCGCCCCATACAATTACAAGATAAAACCTTATTACAGTAGGTTTCGCGGCCAGAAGCCCGACCTAAGTCGCGACCGCACCTCACAATCAAAAGATAAAACATTATTACAGTAGGTTTCGCGGCCAGAAGCCCGACCTAAGTCGCGACCGCACTTGAATAATAGCGACCGCCCCAAATTACGTGTCTCTCATGCATAAACCCTAAATGTAACCAACCCTCTTCCAAATGCATTTTAACATATAATTCCCAACACAAACTCACTCAAATGGATATAACTCATGTCATAACACATATTCATCACAATAACCACTTAAACAATACATTTGAACACAAACCATCTCAAAATCCTAACTCAAACTTTACTCTTGATTTTCCACTATCAATCTTCACTTATTTTTCCATAATCACAACCAAACCAACACCAATTCCAATTTTTTTTACTTTAAATCAATTCTAACACTTGCAAACACATATCAAATACACCAAATCATTACATCAACAAATCACACTTCACTTTAAACATAACTTCAAAATTTACAAAGGAAAAACAAGAGATTTCTTACCTTAGATGAAGAAATTTCACAAATTTCTAACCAAACTCTTTGATTGCCTCTTCAATTGAACTCTAGCATCAAGAACACTTCTCTTCCTCTTTCTCTCCTTCAATCACCGGCACCCAAAATGAAAAGAAAACAAAATAGCCACAAGTCAAACACTTTTCCATCTTTTAATCTCCACCAAGAGATTTCTAAAGGTAAATTACCTCAATACCCTTAACCATATAACTCACCTTTTGTCTCATATAAGCCCATTTAAGTAATTACACACTCAACACAAAAATATCTCTTTTCCTTTGACTCTTCCTTTGACCCATTTATATGTTATATATATCATCATATACACAACATATACCATTCTCTCTAAACCCTATTTTCTTTCCCAATTTCTTTTCTCTTGCAATTATCATATATATACTATCCAATATAACAACAACAACAATAAAAACATCATAACCAAGACTTCTAGGGCATATATGAGGATATTACAGTAACGTCTGATCATATTTGAATCCACAAGTTTCTAGCTCCAGTATCAGCTATGTGAAGAAAGGTTCTCAAGGATGATTAAGCAAAATCGAGTTCATTAAGGTACCAGCAGTAGGCATTTTGTAGGCTGTATGTCATGGAATCTGGGTAGAATTGCTGGTGGAATGATAATACATAAGAACGCTTAACTCATAATTGTCTGAACAATTTCCAAAAATTCTTTTGCTTTGTTGGTACGTCCTTGTGTACATAGAATTGAATGAACTACAACATTATTGCATGATTAGCTTGTTAGTAGCCTAATAATTCATTAATCTTTGTTTCTAAAATCAAAGACAGAAACTTAAACAAAGTGCTATGTTGGGTATTCATGCTCTTGTCCATTGTAGTCATAATATAATCTCTCCTCTCTTTATATCTCTGTTTGCAATCAGCAAAACTCGACATTGTCCATTAACGTTGAATCTTGCACATTTAAGGTTCTGCTTCTTCTTTCCATCCCTATATCCAAAAGAATGTGTAAAAGATTAGACTAAAGCAAGAATCATTTTCCAACAGAGTCAAACTAAAAGGGGAAATGCAAGATTTTGCAGCTTGACCATCTACTGTCAACTGCTAATTCTAATAGACTATTCCATATCTTTGCCATGAAGCATTTATTTTAAGATAACTGCAAGTATGTTGTGGATTAACTTAATGTGAATGATTGTTGGTTCCATTAATAAAGCGAGCTATGTTTCCTCGCTTATCCGGGCATATCACTAGGCTTTGTGAAGGATTAGCAGCAGAAAGCAAAGTCATCATGCTATCCCATCATCATTTTCCCTATTTTTCAAGTAATCAACATCTCCAACATACTCTGTGATAATTGTTAAATCTTTTATGAACCTATCTGCCTCTACAGTGAACCTGTTACAATCACAGGTATACTGAGCTGAAAATCCAAACTTAAAACCATTAAAAAAAACAAAAGGAAAAAGACAGATGTTGTATGTACGTACCCTTCCTGGGGATCAAAAACAACCATGAGGGGAGGGCATTCTCCTCTATCTATCATTTTCTTACACAAATTCAAAGTTTCAATGCCTTCCTTTGGCAATACCTGCAATGCAACAACACTAAAATTATAACAAAATACTATAGCATTCCCAAATCATAACTATGAGTAAATACTAGCATATTGATACTATAAAATCCAGTCTAACCTTCATAAGGAGGAAAGAGGACAACAAATCCATAACTACAATTAAGTTTTTATTTGGCAGTAAGGTTGCAACTTCAAAAAAAAAAAAACCTTTTTTCAAATGTTATTGAGAAAAAACAGTATAATAGTAATGTTTAGCTTTTAAGAACATTCTATGATTAGGATATGTGAAATTCAAAAATAAAAATAAAAATAAAAATAACGATCTCCAGTCAAAACTTTCAATATAATAATTCTCTCAAAAAACAGTCTAAACAGCAATACCTAACATGTGTCAATGCATCATGGTAATACAGATTTCAGAAGCAACAACTAGATGTAAAATTTGAAACGACGCAAATACCCTAAGATTCTGGACATATCAACAAGGCACTTGGGTCTTTTTTTTTTTTTTTTTTTCTAACTGTGCAATCTCGATGCATTATAGATACCCTTGATAATATGTTACAATCTAACCAGCTATTAACTACACATATGTTCTCTTGAGCTTCCTGTCGCTAAATTCACTTGAATAGTTTTTGAATGTTGCAACTCAATTTACCTGCATTCCATCTTTCTCAAGAGCTGGGCGATTGGCAGACCTGGTGACGCGGACCCTTAGCAACGATAGCAGCAAACCCAACGTATAACAATGGTAGAGAACTCCTTGAAACTTGATAATCACCTCCTAAGGAACCTAACGCCTATAAAGAGACGCGAACTCACTATGATTGAAGGATTTAGTTGGTAAGAAGAAGGAAAACGCCACAACTCTCGTTGATAAGTAAACCTAATTTTTGATGCAAAGAAAGAATTAAAAAATCCACTATAATCTCTCTCACACGAAAATTCACAAGAAGAACTTGTAGAAGAATTCGAAAATCATTAATAATAATATGTCAAAAAAAGTCCCCTTACAAGAAAAATAAGGCCCTATTTATACTAAAAAGCACACATAAATCCGAAACCCTAATTCTAATGGGAAAAGGAAAGCTACAAAGTCAAAATCCTAACCCATTAAGAAAAATATAAAGTATGGAAAAAAAATCCTAGTCCACTAAGGAAAATATAAAGTATGGAAACAATATCCTAATCCACTAAGGAAAATATAAAGTATGGAAACAACCAAACTAAATTCCTTCAACATAAGAACAAGCCCCACACTATTTGGGCTGTCCATGGGCCTTAAATTACTTCCCAAGGCTTTATATAAACCCCCATGGACCTTTCTTGCAAGTTGGACCTCTTTAGCTAGCCTTTAGCTTCCACACTAAGCATCATAATCAGCTTTGATGTGCCTTCTTCAAGCTCTATTGTGCACTTTTCCATTGCCATTTCAGTCACTTCATTCGAAATTTGATCTTGAATATGCAATCCCATAGCTGCTCCAAACTTCTTAGCTCTGCTCCTAGTCAATGGCCCATTTGGAAGCACCAATGGATCCTTACCTCTTGGCTGGTTTGTATCATTCTCCCCCTCTTTAAAAAGATTTGTCCTCAAATCTGCATCATCATAAGGAGATAAATCAGACACATTAAAAGTAGTACTAACACCATACTCACCAGGCAAGTCTATCTTATATGCATTATCATTGATCTTTGCCAACACTTGAAATGGACCATCACCACGTGCACCAAGCTTATTCTTCCTTTGATTTGGAAACCTCTCCTTTCGGAAGTGTACCCAAACCCAATCTCCTACTTGAAACTTCATCTCACATCTCCCTCTATTTGCAGAATCAACATATCTCTGGTTCCTTTTCTCAATATTCGCCCTTGCTTTCTCATGCATCTCTTTCACCAATTTAGCTTTCTTCTCACCATCTAAACTAACAAGCTCATGAGAAGGTAAAGAAATAAGATCCAAAACTATTAGTGGGTTAAAACCATAAACAAGCTCAAAAGGTGAATATCCTGTAGAAGAATGAATAGCACGATTATAAGCAGACTCAATAAATGGCAAACAATCTTCCCAAGAACTCAAATTCTTACCCACTAAAGCTCTCAACATGGTACCTAAAGTTCTGTTTACTACTTCTGTTTGTCCATCCGTTTGAGGATGACAAGTGGTGGAAAATAACAACTTGGTACCTAACTTTCCCCAAAGCACACGCCAAAAGTGAGACAAAAACTTGGTGTCTCTATCAAAAACTATGGATTTTGGTATCCCATGAATTCGAACCACCTCCCTAAAGAAGAGTTCTACCGCTAAACTAGCATCATCACTCTTATGACATGGAATAAAGTGTGCCATCTTACTAAACCTATCAACAACCACAAATATGCTATCTCTCCCCCTCTTAGTCCTTGGTAATCCTAAAACAAAGTCCATACTAATGTCCATCCAAGGAGAACTAGGAACGGGTAATGTCATATACAAACCATGAGGCATAGACTTAGACTTAGCTTGCCTACAAGCCAAACAAGCCTTACAAATCCGAATTACATCTCTTTTCATATTCGGCCAATAAAAGTGTTCATTCAGCATGTCTAAAGTCTTATCAACTCCAAAATGCCCCCATCAAACCCCCACAATGTGATTTTAATACTAACAAATCTCTCATAGAACATCTAGGCATGCATAATTTCGAACCCTTAAACAAAAACCCATCATGTCTATAGAAAGAATTAAAAGCACCATGCTCACAAGCATCATAAACATTGCCGAAATCAGAATCACCAACATATAAGTCCTTTATACATTCAAATCCAAGCAATTTAGTACTCAAAACATTAAGTAAAGTGTACCTCCTTGAAAGTGCATCTGCCACTACATTGTCTTTACCTTGCTTGTATTTGATCACATAAGGAAACTTCTCAATCTTCACAACCCATTTTGCATGTCTTTTATTCAACTTGCCTTGCCCTCTCAAATGCTTCAATGATTCATGGTCCGAATGGATCGCGAATTCCTTGGGCAGCAAATAATGCTCCCATACTTCCAATGCTCTCACCAAAGCATATAGCTCCTTGTCATAAGTTGAATAATTCAGCTTTGCTCCATTAAGCTTTTCACTAAAGTATGCAATGAGCTTCTTCTCTTGCATCAAAACAGCTCCAATACCTACACCAGAAGCATCACATTCAATTTCAAAAGTAGAATCAAAGTTAGGTAAAGCTAAAATGGGTGTAGTAGAAAGCTTCTCTTTCAAAGCATCAAATGCTTCTTATTGCTCCTTGCCCCAAACGAACCCCACTTCTTTCTTGATTATGCTAGTCAAGGGGGCTGCCAATGTTGAGAAATTAGGGACAAATCTCCTATAAAAGCTTGCCAATCCGTGAAAACTTCTCACTTCTGTCACACTTGAAGGATTCGGCCACTCTTGGATAGCTTTCACCTTCTCTTGATCAACTTCAATTCCCTGCATACTTACAACAAAACCAAGAAAAACAACCCTATCTAGACAAAAAGAACACTTCTTAAGCTTAGCATAAATGTTTTGCTCCCTAAGGATTTCAAGCACTTTCCTAACATGTTTAACATGTTCTTCCTCAGTTTTGCTATAAATCAGAATATCATCAAAGTACAAACTTACCTAAATAAGCTCTCAAAACATGGTTCATTAATCTCATGAAAGTATTAGGTGCATTAGATAAACCAAAAGACATAACTAACCATTCATACAAACCATATTTCGTTTTGAAGGCAGTCTTCCATTCATCTCCAGGCTTCATGCAAATTTGATGATAACCACTCATAAGATCAATCTTTGTGAAATATTTCGCCCCTTGCAATTCATCCAACATGTCATCAAGTCTAGGAATGGGATCTCTATACTTCACAATAATCTTGTTCACAGCCCTACAATCATCATACATCCTCCAAGAACCATCTTTCTTGGGTACTAATAAGACTGGAACGGCACAAGGACTAAGGCTCTCGCGAACCAAGCCTTTCTCCAAAAGCTCTTCAACTTGTCTTTGCATCTCTTTTCTCCATAGGATTGCTCCTATATGCTGGCCGGTTTGGAATTGTAGAACCGGGTATGAAGTCAATTTGATGTTCAATCCCTCTTAATGGCGGCAAACCACTAGGAAGGTCTTCAGGAAACACATCCTTAAAATCCTGCAGCAAAGACACAAAACTAGAAGGTAAAGAATCAAGAGATTCTTCACTGTCAGCAAGTAACGATTCTTTATACATAATAATGAGTACAGTCTGCCCTATATCTATCTCTCTTGCTCTTGCATAAAAAGTATGTTTTGCTTTTTCTCCTTGCTTATTTTCTCTCACCAATGGGCCGTTTATTTGTTTGCTTACTTTCTTTTGACTCTCGGCCTCTTTTCCCTTTCTGCACTCACTCACTTTATTATTTTCTCTCTCCCTACCCTTAGAATTACCCTTGGGTGTTGAAGGAACATCATTGGCCGAATTTGAACCCTCTTGGTTCATATTGGCCGAAACTTCTTTCTCCCTCTCTAGCATCCTCTTTTGATCTTCATACACCTCTTAAGGTGATAATGGTGCTAGAACAACCTTCTTTCCTTCATAAGTAAAGGTATACTTATTAGAAAAGTCATCATGTTGTGCCCTTCTATCATGCTGCCATGGTCTTCCTAATAGCAAATGTCCAGCTTGCATTGGCACTACATCACACAAAACCTTATCTTTATACCACCCAATGGAGAATGGTACCTTGACTTGCTTCAACACTTTTACTTCCCCAGCGTCATTAAACCATTGCAACTTGTAAGGATTGAGATGTTTAAAACAAGCTAACCCCAATTTATCCACCATTGTGGTACTAGTAGCATTGGTACAACTTCCACCATCAATGATAAGTGTACAAAACTTACCATTCACCAAACACCTAGAGTGGAAAAGATTCTCCCTTTGATCCAAGCCTTCTTCCTTGACTTGAATATTCAAGGCTCTTCTAGTAACAAGCATCTCTCCATGTTCAGCATTCAAGACTTGATTCTCCCAAGCCTCTTCATCATATTTTGCCCTATCACCACATTCGGCCTCCTCTTCTTCTTCATGTTTAGATTCTGATTCAATTTCCCCTTCATGGGTTGCAATCATCACCCTCTTATTCGGACATTGAGAAGCAATGTGTCCACTTCCCAAACACTTGTAGCATTTAATTTCCCTACTTGGAGTAGGTCTAGAAGGTGTTTCCTTGGCTGTTTTTGCATCTCCATCATTCGGCTTCTTGAAATTAGGATTGTAGGAAGAATTCTTTTGGAAAGAATCCTTGTAATCCCCTTTGTAGGAACCTCCACTCGAACTTGAACCCTTGAAGTTTGAAAATTTTCCACTAGCTTTAGAGTAGCTAGTTTTCAAAATAGCTTTATTCTTCAATCTTCTCTCTATCTTCATGGCCTTTTGAACTAACTCTTCCATTGTGTTGAATTCATACATCTCCAATTCATTGGCTATGTTCAAATTCAATCCCCCAAGAAATCGTGACATCTTCTTGTCTTCATCTTCATCAATATTTGCCTTAGCCATGATCATCTCCATCTCTTTTTGGTACTCTTCCACACTTCTTCCACCTTGAACTAGTCTTGCTAGTCGATTGTACAAATCCCGAATTTAGTGAGATGGTACAAATTGGCTTTTCATTAGTTCTTTCAAGGTTGACCATTCAGGAATAGGCCTCATACATTTCCCTCTTCTATTAGCTTTCAATTGATCCCACCAAAAGGTAGCATACCCTTTGAACTCTACGGCTGCCAAAACTGATTTCTTCTCTTCGGTGTAGTTATGGCATTCGAAAATCTGCTCAACTTTCCTCTCCCATTCTATGAACTCTTCTGCATTGTTTTTCCCTTCAAAGGAAGGAATCTTCATCTTGATGGAAGTAAGGTCACCATCAGTCATAGGTTGATTTCCACCTTCATCTTCATCTTCTACCCTTTCGGCTGCTTCTAAGGCTTCAAGATTTCCTTGCCCTTCTCTCCTAAGCACTCTTCTAGCTCGCATTATGGGATTTGGATGTGCGGCTGGCTACCCTTGTTGCACTTGCTGAATTTGTTGCACTTGTTGCATTTGTTGTGCTTGCCGTGCTGCATTCTCTTGCAATCTAGTATCCATCATCTCCATTCGACCAAGCATTGCTGCCAAAGTCTCATTAAGCCTAGCCAAGCTTTCGGCCATAGCTCCTTCTTTGCTAGTCTCTTCTCATTTTCCAGCCATGTTAACAAACAAACAAACTCAAAGAAATAAGATTAGTAATAATCAAAATTCACTCAAGTGTTTAGAATTACCTCACTTTTCTTGTCTTCCTTGATTGCACTTCAGAACCAAGCTCACCAACCAACAATTGTCAAGTCGTTCAAGAAACTAGAACCTAAATCCTAGAACTAGATAGAAAACAAGACAAGTATCCGGAGGCAATGCAAGGTAATTTGCACTACACGATATAAAACCAAGTATCGACACAAGCAAATAATACTTAGCAATGTAATGAAATTAAAAGCTAGATAAAGAAATCAGAAACAATGAAGCTAATAAACAAAACAAATTTGGATATAATGAATAAAAAACAACCCACACTTGGCAAGCTGCTTGATGGACCTAATCAATTCTATCCAAAACGCTAGCTTCTAGACTCTAATTTCCCACCTATAACACTCAAATAATATGAATATTAAGGTCTGATTTTCGAATTCCAAAAGCCCCTCAAAAGGTGAAATTTTTCGCCAAAAATTTTTTTTATTGCTTCTAACCCACCTAGATCTGATCCTTAGCACCCAAATAGCAAGAATATCAAACAATTTTTGTTGAGGTGGTTTTGTACTCTTTTTTTTTTTTGCTTCCTCTCACTATCCCTCTTGATTCGGGACTTAATTTACTCCCAAAAACTTTTCAAAATCTGGACTTAATTCGCAACCACAGATTCACTCAAAATCAAATCGAAATCAAACTTGAATAAAAACTCTAGCTTTCGCTTTCTTTCAAGAACCCTAATCTTAGTTTTGAATCCAATTCAGATGCAAGGCCTAGGTTTCAAAATTCAATCAGACTCCTTTTCCTGGGTTTCGAATTACTCTTTGAACAATCTTTAGGCTTTTCGAATTTTGATATATGACTCTTTTTTTAGAAAATTAAAGACTAGCTTCTCTAAGAACCCTAAAACTCAGAAACTTAAAAGACCTAAATTAATGAACCATAGAAAGACAAAGTAGATAAAAATTACCTTGTAGCAAGGCTCTGATACCAAATGACGCGGACCCTTAGCAACGATGGCAGCAAACTCAACGTATAACAATGGTAGAGAACTCCCTGAAACTTGATAATCACCTCCTAAGGAACCCAACGCCTATAAAGAGACGCGAACTCACTATGATTGAAGGATTTAGTTGGTAAGAAGGAAAACACCACAACTCTCGTTGATAAGTAAACATAATTCTTGATGCAAAGAAAAAATTAAAGAATCCACTCTAATCTCTCTTACACAAAAATTTACAAGAAGAACTTGTAGAAGAATTCGAAAATCTTTAATAATGATATGTCAAAAAAAGTCCCCTTACAAGAAAAATAAGGCCCTATTTATACTAAAAGACACATAAATCCGAAACCCTAATTCTAATGAGAAAAGAAAAGCTACAAAGTCAAAATCCTAACCCATTAAGGAAAATATAAAGTATGGAAACAAAATCCTAATCCACTAAGGAAAATATAAAGTATGAAAACAAAATCTTAATCCACTAAGAAAAATATAAAGTATGGAAACAAAATCCTAATCCACTAAGAAAAATATAAAGTATGGAAACAACCAAACTAAATTCCTTCAACATAAGAACACGCCCCACACTATTTGGGCTGTCCATGGGCCTTAAATTACTTCCCAAGGCTTTATATGAACCCCCATGGACCTTTCTTGCACGTTGGACTTCTTTAGCTAGCCTTTAGCTTCCACACTAAGCATCATAATCAGCTTTGGTGTGCCTTCTTCAAGCTCTATTGTGCACTTTTCCATTACCATTTCAGTCACTTCCTTTGAAATTTGATCTTGAATATGCAATCTCATAGCTGCTCCAAACTTCTTAGCTCTGCTCCTAGTCAATAGCCCATTTGGAAACACCAATGGATCCTTACCTCTTGGCTGGTTCGTATCACCTGGGTGCCATGCCTGGCTTGTAAGTAAGTTCATTGCTAAATTCCGTTCTTGAAGCTGTCAAAGCTGTGGCAAGTGATCTCATTTGCTCTAATCTCCTCTCGGGATCAACACTTGGATTGAATGGCAATAATTTTCTCTTCCTTTTTTACATGACCAAGCTACCAGACCACTTTCTTTTCTTGAAGCCATCTAAAAAATAATGGGAAACATATTGCAAATAGAATAATTCAATCAAAATAGAAGAGCAATTTTGGGAATTAAATCATCTATAACACGAAAGCCATATACCTTCACTTAGCTTTTGAATCAATTCGGTGGACCTTTGAATGCAAAAAAAATCAATGATTTTGGTTTGAATCAAAGGGAAAGCTGCACATAATCAAAGAAAAGAAAACCCCAGAAAATTAATTTGGAATTTTTAGACGCATCATCACAATACAAATTAAACAAAACAATATTTACTTCATACAAACAATAAAAACCCATAAATCGACTATTAGCAAATGATAAAATTAGTACCAAGATGATAAACAAGAAAAAGAAACCCTGGTAAATCTGAAAATGCATATTAATAAAAGGAAAACAAAAACTAAACATACATTTGGGCTACTTTTGATCGAAACAAAAAGGACAAAACCAAGACCCTTTGGGCACGGAAACGAGCGACCAGACCCGTCGTCGTATTCAGTGGTTAGATCTATAAAAGAAGAGCAAGCAAGAGGATTTGGAGCTTGAGTTCTCCGCCGGAGTGCCATTGTTACTGTGGTTTTGGTTTTGATTTTGGTTGAAGAAGCCATGGCTGTGTATTTGAGGAAAATAAGGGAAAGGCTTAATTTTCTTTTCTGGCATGGACTTGTTTTCGACATTTTATGTTTGGAGGCAATAAGAAGAGCTTTTGCGCTTTATTTTAGTTTCACGAGAAATGATTCTTCGCGCCATTGTTCTCTTTTGGAGCGAAAATAGCGTATTGGGCTGTTGTCGCGTCTACTTTCCTTCTTTTTCTGTTCTTTTCTTTCTTTTCTATTTTAATTATCTTCATTTTTTATTTTAATAAACAAAATGCTAGTTTTAATCGGGTTTTTTAAGTTAATTTAATTGGTTCTTAGTTTTCATCTCTAACAAAATGATCATATATTTTTCTAATGAAAAAAAAAGAGCAAATGTTAATTTTGTGAACAAAATAAAAATAACTATAATAATTTCAATTTTAAATTATTTTGAAATTTTTATTTTTATAAAAAATATAATATCATATATTTTTAATTTATTTGATTTATTTTTAAAATATTAAAAATCATTTTAAAATATTAAAAATATTTTAAAAAATTATTTATTGTAGTTATTATACATTATGCCATGTTTATTTTTTTTTATAAAAATATTTTTGAAGCCTTATAAAATTTAGTAGTGTCATATTGTTTTTTAATATTTCATTTATTTAGTTTAATTTTTTAAAATTTTTTGATATAAATTCACGTTATGCAAAGTGATTGTTTTAACCATAATATTTTTCAATACATAACATTAAATTTTGCTTTTGAATTAAATTTTTGAATATATGAACTTATTTTTTCATTTAAAGATAATAGTTTAATTGTATGATGTTAGTATTAATTTATTAGTAGAGTTTTTTAGCAATGTAATTTTTTTAAATGTTAAAATTTTATTTTATGAAGAAATTAATGCATAAATATATCAACCAATTTTATGTACTGAAAATTATTTTTATATATTGAACATGAATTAAAAAAAATAATTATGGAAAGCAAAAAAAACTTGAAATGAAAATTCTTATAACATAGTGGAACTGAAAATATCACGACACAAAATTTATATAAAATAAGCGAAATTGTTCAACAATTATAGCAAACAACATATCAAATGTCTTGCATTTTAAATGTAAAAGAACTATATCATCACTCATTACTTTCTCCATCATATATCAATTTTCTTTTTTCTCGAGTTAATAGTAATATCAATATTACTAATCTCACCATCATTGTCTTTTTCTTTATGCTCGAGTAGATATTTGTAACACCCAAATTTTTATTAAAATATAATTAAATAAATAATTAGAAAGGGTTAAGTGAGGTATTGGATGAAGAAATAGCTAATGTATATGTGAAATATAAATAAAATATAAATAACATATACATATCACTAAATGAAAAAGTCAAAAGTAAAGAGTAAAAATTTATAAGTAAAAGGTAAAAAGTTTAAAAAAATTAAAAATTAAATTAAATTTAATGGAATATGTAAATTAAGGATTTATAATAATACTTAATTATATTATATTATATTATATATGGATAGGAAAGAAGAAAGAAAAGAAACAATTTGAATCTTCTTCTTCTTCTTAGCTTTGGGTGAACCACCATTGATGAAGGGAAAAGGTCTTTATTTCTTCCAAACACCAAGTTTTACAAAGATTTTCAAGAATTGAAGAAGTTTTGGTAAAATCCCAACTAATTAGTAAGTTTTCTTTGCATTTAAGGAAGTTTCTTGATAAAATTCAATTATATAGAATTTCAATTTTTAAGGGAGTGCTTGGTAATTGCTTAAATGATATTTAATGAAGTTATTTTGATGTGGAGATTTTATGGTTAGTTGATATATTTGTTTAGAATTGATTGAAGTTTGGAAGAAGAAGAGAGTGATTTAGGGTTTTGATGAGAAATTTGTAAAGAATTAATGTAAATTGAATTTAATTGCTTAAAATGTGTTAGAATATAATTTTAAAGATATAATTGATCTTAAAACATGATTTAGAATTTATTAGTATAGATTTCTTGTAGCACCCTAATACCCTATATATATATAATACATACATCCAGTATATATAAAATACGCGTATAAAGTATAAAAATGTCACGACTCGGTTTTATAAAAATTTTTGTTTTTCCAATTTAAAATCTTAAATATTTTAAAATGTAATTTTAAACAACCAATAAAATACTTATTAGAAATCATAGGTTCTAAAATAAGCATTTTTCATAAAAATCTCTGAAAAAATTTGTCAGAGTTTTTTCTGTAATTTAGACATTTGCAAATTATCAACAAAACACAACCTGCATCAGAAACACTCCCAAATTCTCAATTTCTCCACATTTCTCAAAATATTTAAACATATACATATATTTATGTTAAAACACATATAAAACCCCACATTACACAATTTATCAAAAATATTCATTATAATTTACAATATATTTTTCAAAAATATAATCATAAAATACATAAAAACAAATTGTACTAATATATATATATATACATGATGGCAAAATGACTCTGACCTTAACATAGTGAAAATAACTCAACAAGCAATTTCAATCTAGACCCGACCTGGTCTAGTAGAACTCTCCGGCTCTACCGGATTGCCCCTGTCACCTGCGCAATAAATTACAATCGCGCTAAGCTAAAAGCCTAGTGGCATAAACTTTGATAACAAATAAACTTAAATATAATACCAATGCTTAATGCTTTTATGCTATGTTATAATGTGGCATCCAAGCTCACTTTTAAATATATTATTTTGTCATTTAATAATTCACATAAGAATAAATACAAGCATGGACCCAAAAGATCTAATATGCTATTCAAATTCTAGAGTTACTATTTTTGTCCATATTGACACCCAATGTCTAGCCCGAAGGCAAGTGACGCCTAGCGTCTAGTCCGAAGGCAAATCATAGTGATGCCCAACATCTAGGCCGAAGGCAAGTGACGTCCAACGTCTAGCCCGAAGGTAAATTAAATAGTTGCTCAAAAACTAGCCCCGAAGGCAAATAATAAGGATAACCTCATAGGCATGCCACCAAACACAAAACTCTGAAAATTGAATAACATACTAGGCACACAATTATTTCATATTTTCCATCATTAATTTCTTTCTCATTTCCCCATAATCAAGTTAGGCACATTGCCTCATTTCTTATTATCAACTAGGCACACTGCCTCTTTTCTCATATTTATCATTCATATCAATATTATTTCCTTTCAATTTATCACATTTCATTATATCTCAGTATATCATTACAATGTCTCACATTTTGCATTAAAACATATTACCCAAATAATTCACATAATTCACATATAAGTCATATTTTATGCAATCTAGCCATTTCCAATGGCTTTTCACAATGTCTTTAATGCATACACAATAAACCACATTACCTAAACACTTTGGGTTATTTTCACATATTGCACATATTTTACTTTTTACTCAGTTTAGCCATTATCAATGGCTTTTCACAATGCATATAGTGCATTTTTAATAAATCAGATAACATAACACAATGTTCATGCATATTCAATACATCAAGTAACTTAACACATTTTTTCAACTAAAATGTGATAAGCCCAAATGTCATGCAAACATATCCAATTTATTCAAAGTTTGTACTTACCTCTAAAAGCAACCAAATGCAAGCCACAAAACTAACACCAACATTCTCTTCTAACTTGCCCTTCAGCACTTGGATTGAGCAAATCAATTCTCCTCAATGCCTATACCAAATGTGATCATAAATAATCATTTAATATCATATTCTAAGGCATTACAACCATCAAATCTTAATTAAACATTACTCTAATCAAAATCTCAAAATGTAGCCTTTCCTTACTTTAACTTAGAAAAATCATATTAAACCATTCAAATTAGTGTTCTAAGTTTATTTATATCATTATAAACATATTTTAACATCTTTAAACCAATTACATTAATTAAACGCATGCTTTTGTTCAAAACTCTAAAATAACACAACCGTCAGCATTGAAGGTTTTCCATTCCAACTCATCCTAATTATTAATCCAAGCTTATTTCTATCACTACTATCATTAAACAACATGCTTTAAACATTAAAATAAAAAAAAATTCACCATTCTATTTTCTTTTTCAAAATCCTAAATCAATACTACCATTCTCAAATTCTATCCAAACTTAACCAAATCTATCATTTGACTTTAAAATCATTGTTTATGCATCAAAACAATATATTTAGAATCAAATTACATAATTAAATCACATGATTTCATAAATTCAAATTCCCATAACTCTAAATTCTCTCTCTTCAACCAATTCATCTCAAACTTAATCATTTCTTTAATCCAACTTAAAAATCATTGTATAATCATCATTTTAACATTATTTTTATTTATTTAAACAATTTAGAATCACTTTCTCTCTCTAGCCATCTTACACATAAACTTAAAATCAATTAAAACAAACTTAAAAGAAATATTACTTACTTGCTTCTTGATTTTTCTTCAAAATTTTCTTAAAGTCCTCTTGAATTTCCAATGAATTTGATGTATAACATGAAATAAAACCCAAGCTCTTGCCTCCTTCAATGTCACGTCCAAAAGAAGAAGAAGAAGAAGAAGAAGAAGAGATATCTTTTTCTCATTTAATTCCCATCTTTATCATTTATGTATAATAATTAATTTATTTATTTATTTAATTACTTTAAATCTCCACCAAACACTTTTCTTTGACTTTTCTCTTTTTCTTTTATTTTTATCTTATATATGTTACTTATATTTTACATATGCCATTATGTATATATTTATGTGATGTATATACTACATGTATGTAATATATATTTAATGTATTTAAATATTCATATGCACATATAATGTATATCTCATATACGTATCCAACATACCTTATATGTATTATATATATATTATATTTTATTATATTTTAATTAATTAATTAATTATTTAATAAAAACCATAAATTACATCTTCCATTCTTATATAATTTATTTTTAAATTATTTAAATAATTTTAATTTTCAAAGTATATTTTGCATATATATCACATATACATTCCACTTTTTCACTTAAAATCCTCCCATTTTTCCTTAAGACCATTTATTTAATTTATCAAATTAAATTTTAATTTCTTTTATTAAATTTTTAAAAATTTCGGATGTTACATTTTTAAAATTAAAGTGCATCAGAGTAAAAATTGAAAATTTCAAAGGATTGTGATACAATAAGTTTTATTAGTTAAAGTGTATAGAAATGTGGTTCTAATGAATTATTTAAATTCATAATGTGATTAGAAATTTAGTAGATAAGTCAAAGTGGTGAAGAGCATTTCATGAAAGTAGAGTTGGAAGGAGAATTTGGCTTAGATTTTGACCTTTTGGAGGTTAGTACATACTTTGATAGCTATTATTTCAATTGTATTATTTTTAACATAACACATTGTATTTGGATGAATGTGTTATGTGACTTGTACATTAATGTTTATATGTGATATGAATTGTTTGAAATGAAAATGTGTAATTTGTATAAATTATGATAGGTTAACCATTAAAAATATGGCTACTATCATGGACATGTTTAAAAATGTAAAAAGTGTGAGTTATGTGTTACAATATGAAAATTAGCCACATTGAGTTTGTGACTAAGAATGATGTTGGATATGAATAGAAATATGCAAAATATGAAATATGGAAAAAATATGGATAAAGTGTGAAAGGATGAATATGTAGTTCATGTTACCTTATATAATATCTAGTTCCAAAAAATTGTGTTTGGTATTGTTTGGCATGCCATATGCCTTTAGGGCGAGACACTCTGTTGTCACAGCTATGATTACGCTGTAGGGCGAGACATGGTAGTGCCATTGTAACACCCCTATACTCCGTATATGTACACAACATGCTTATACGATCGTAATATACGTATACTGAATATAGAAATGACACGATTTACAAAACACACAAACCATCCCTTTAATATAACATAAACAATTTTAAAAACAATATTTTAAAAGAAAAAATAAAGCACAATAGACAAAATGTTTATTCAAAAAGCAGCGAAAAACATAACAAATATTTTCAAGTACATATACTTCAAAACTCAAGTTTTACAAAATATAAAATAAGTATACATGATTAGCAGTATGTCTTTGATCTTTAAGCTCCACTATCAACACCTCAAAAATCTAGACTCTACTCGGCCTAGAAGAACTCTTCGGTTCTTCCCTGTCACCTGCGCGAAGAATCACACTCGTGCTAAGCCAACGACTTAGTGGTACAAACTACAATACTATGATGCTGTAATGCCATGCTAATGTCATACAATCTAGTTTCAATAACAATTTAAAAGAATACTATATTTCTAACCTTACATTCTTCAATAATTTATCACACAATTTATGAAGTAATATTCACAATTAAACAAACACAAGCATGGGCCCAAAAAGAATCTAATATGTTATTCAAAGTTCAGAGTCACTGCATTGGTCCATAATCACAATCATCAAGCCCATATGCGATATATATATCTCTATCCATGGATAGCGTAACAGACCCAGTCTCTTGGACCTCAACCAGGCTAAACTCGAGGAGATCCTCAACCCGGCTAGACTGTTACTGTTTTTGAGGCTTACGACCCAGTCTTTTCACCCCAAAAACATCACATTTCACATATTTCACATTTCTCAACTGGAATCGGCTTACGACCCGGTCTTTTCACCTATCCAGTGTTTCATAGGCATGCCGCCAAACCCAGAACTCTGAAAATTGAATAACATATTATGCACACAATCATTTCATTTATCTCTTTATCAATTTCTGTCTCAATTCATTTCTCATTTCATATATCACAATCAACTAGGCAACCATGCCTTAATTACCTCATTTGTATCATCATAGCCAACAACCATGGCCTCATATCTCATATTATCTCAAATCACATTTAGACAATTCATTATATCATCATATCTTTCACATTTCACATTTCATATTCCATATATGCAAACATGCTTCAATCATCTCATTATATCTCAATTCATCATTGATGTATACATAGCAATTTACATTATTAATAGATTTAGAATCTTCAACATACATTCCACATAATTCCCTTTGTGCACAACATAGCATTATTAATAAGCATCAACAATGTAATAGATTGCTTAACACATTTATATCCAAATGTGTTAAGGTCCAAGACATATAAATATATGCAATCAAATATGGTTTGTACTTACCTCAAAGACAATTCACACCAATCTACACTCTTCCTCTTCCAAGAATTCTTAACACTTAGGTTAGGGCAACTCAAACTCTTCACAACCTAATCCAAAAGGAAGAATATACATAAGATAATAAGACTAAGAACCAACTAGGGCAAACTCTACACATGACACGCTCAACAACACGGGCATGTCCCTGACCGTGCCCTAAACTCACATCACAGAAGCATTGACACGCTCAGAACCACGGGCGTGTCACTGGACGTGTAATACATTCTGTCTCCCAAAAACATTGACACGTCTAACAACACGAGCGTGCTCATGGCCGTGTCAATTCTCCAACATCACAGTAGCTATGACACGCTCAGTGACATGAGCGTGTCACTGCTCGTGTAAATGCTACTACACACAGAAGCTGTGACACGCTCAGTGACATGGGCATGTCACTGCTCGTGTCACCCATCCAAAAACACAGAACCATCGACACGCCTAAAAACCTGGCCGTGTTCATGGGCGTGTCAGGCCAAAAATGTAGATTCCGGCCACAACAACACTACATCCAACAATTCACTTCCTTCAACCCTTTTCCACTTCAACCCAACTCAATTAAACACCCCCAAAAACCATAACAAACTTACAAAAATACCAAAACAACTCAACACATATATCAAACACAAATCATAATCATCACCACAAACCCCGAAACACAACCACAATACTATCACTTCTAACAAAATTACTCTTTCCTTCAATCCAACCCCAAAAATCCAAAATCACTTGAACCAAACACTCTTAAACACACCACAATCAAACAAACACATAACAACCCCAATCTTAACTCACAAAATCAAAGAAATCAAAGAATCAAGTGGAAAACTTACTAAGGATGAAGAAGCTCCTAAATTTCCAACTTGAATACTTGAATACTTCCTTCAATCTTGAGTATGGAAGATCAAATCTCTCTCTTGCTCTCTTGCTAGGGAGTGCCGGCCAAAACAAAGAAAAGAAAAGGAAAGGAATGAAGGCACACGCAAAAGAAAGAAAGAAAGAAGAAAGGAAGGAAAATAAAGTCAAACACTCAACCTTCTCTTTCCTCAAAACCCTCTCCTCTAAGCATTTAATATTAAAATACTCTAAATATCTCCATCCACTTCCACTCACTCAAATCCCACTTAATTAACTTAAGTAATTTAAAATCATTAACTAATCATCTTTTGACTTCACATTTGACTTGTATATGTTGTATATATCACTATATATACAACATATACACTCTCTCTTCACTTCCTTTCTTTTTCCCATTAAACACATATACAATTAATCCAATTACAACAATTATTATACCAAACTTCTAGGGCACATTTTGGGATATTACAATTCTCCCCCTCTAAAAGAAATTTCGTCCTCAAAATTACTTGGTATCAAGTCTGAAACAGTTGAGGATACTGATCTAGCATCGCTTGCTCATTCTCCCAAGTTGATTCTTCTCTACCATGATTCTTCCAAAGAACCTTCACAATTGGTACTTTCTTATGTCTCAACTCCTTCATACCATATGCTAAAATAGCAACTGGTTCTTCTTCAAAAGTCAGATCTGGACTCACCTCAATAGATTCAACTGACAAGACATGAGATGGATCTGATATGTATCTCCTCAACATAGAAACATGGAAAACATTATGAATTCTATCTAGTTCAGGCGGCAAAGCAAGTCGATAAGCAACTGGTCCAACTTTTTCCAATATTTCATAAGGTCCAATAAAACGAGGACTTAGCTTTCCTCTGCGGCCAAATCTCAATATCTTTTTCCAAGGTGACACTTTAAAAAAATACTTTATCCCCAACATCAAACTCTATGTCTCTCCTCTTCAAATCTGAATAAGATTTCTGCCGATCTGAAGCTGTTTGAAACTGATCCCGAATTATCTTCACTTTCTCTTCCGTCTCTTTAACCAAATCAGGACCAATTAACTTGCCCTCTCCAATTTCATTCCAACATAAAGGCGTTCTGCATCTTCTACCATACAATGCCTCAAATGGTGCCATACCAATACTGGATTGATGACTATTGTTGTAAGCAAATTCCACAAGTGGCAAAAATCTGTCCCAACCTCCAGAGAAATCAATGACACAACTTCTCAACATATCCTCTATAATCTGTATCACTCTCTCTGACTGCCCATCTGTCTGAGGATGAAAAGCAGTACTAAAGTGTAATCGAGAACCCAATGCACCATGTAAACTCTTCCAAAACCTCGAAGTAAACCTAGGATCTCGATCAGACACTAAAGACATTGGGACTCCATGCAACTTTACTATCTCACCTATATACAACTCGGCCAATCTTTCAAGAGAATAGTCCATACGAACTGGAAGAAAATGAGCTGTCTTAGTCAATCGATCTACATTCCCCCAGATAGCATCATGCTTCTTCTGAGTCAATGGCAAACCAGACACAAAATCCATTGTCACTCTCTCCCATTTCCATTCAGGCACTGATAAAGGTTGAAGTAACCCTGTTGGAACTTGATGCTCAGCTTTCACCGTCTGACAAGTGAAACACTTAGATACAAATTCCGCTATGTCTTTCTTCATACCTTTCCACCAAAAATGTTGTTTCAAATCATGGTACATCTTTGTACTTCCAGGGTGCATAGCAAAAACTGATTGGTGTGCTTCCTCTAAAATAACCTTTCTCAAACTATCATCATCAGGAATACACAACCTATCCTTAAACCAAAGGCTACCATCACCTTTCACATAGAAATCTCGGCTCTCCCCATCTCGACAATCTGACACAATCTTCTGGATTTTCTCATCAGCAAATTGAGCTTCCTTAATCTGATCCAACAACACTGGTCTTAATTTTAACTGAGCCAACAATGCACCATCATCACATGATTCAAAACTAGCATGCAATACTCTCAACTCAACAAGCAACGAGAGCGAATACACAGTCAAACTTGCTAAAGACTTCCGACTCAAGGCATCAGCAACAACATTTGCCCTACCAGGATGATAATCAATCAAATAGTCGTAGTCTTTGATCAACTCTAACCATCGCCTTTGCCAAAGATTCAGCTCCTTTTGAACACCCAAATATTTCAAACTTTTGTGATCTGTATAAATAAAACATTTCTCCCCATACAAATAGTGTCGCCAAATCTTCAAAGCAAACACTATAGCTGCCAACTCTAAATCATGAGTCGGATAATTGAGTTCATACGGCTTCAGCTACCGAGAAGCATAGGCTACAACTTTACCTTCTTGCATCAAGACACATCCTAAACCATTATGTGAAGCATCACTATAAATCACATAAGGTTTATCTTCTACGGGTAAAGTAAGAACAGGTGCTTGAGTCAACATCTCTTTCAACTGCTCAAAACTAGCTTGACACTGGTCCGTCCACACAAATCTAACTCCCTTCCGAAGCAATCTGGTGAGTGGAGTAGCTATCAAAGAAAAACCTTTCACAAACCGCCAATAATAGCCTACCAAACCCAGAAAACTTCTAACTTCAGTCACTGACTTTGGTGGACTCCAATTCAAAATAGCTTCAACTTTACTTGGATCAACTCTTATACCATCTGCTGAAACTATATGACCCAGAAAAGTTACTTGGTCAAGCCAAAACTCATACTTCGACAGCTTAGCATACAACTGCTTCTCTCTCAAGATCTGTAACACAATCTGCAAATGCTTGTCATGCTCTTCTTCATTACGCGAATACACCAAAATATCATCGATGAAAACCACCACAAACTGATCCATATAGGGCCTAAACACCCTATTCATCAAATCCATGAAAGCTGCAGGTGCATTCGTCAACCCAAAAGGCATTACCAAAAACTCATAATGCCCATACCTTGTGCGAAAAGCTGTCTTAGGAACATCTTCAGCTCTGACTCTCAACTGATGGTACCCTGATCTCAGATCAATCTTGGAAAACACTGCTGCTCCCTTCAATTGATCAAAGAGATCATCAATCCGAGGCAAAGGATACTTATTCTTAATAGTCACTTGTTCAATTGCCTATAATCAATGCATAACCTCAAAGTACCATCCTTCTTCTTCACAAACAACACAGGAGCTCCCCATGGTGAAACACTAGGGCGAATAAACCCTTTATCCAACAACTCCTGCAACTGCACCTTTAATTCTCTCAATTTAGCAGGTGCTATTCGATAAGGAGTAATAGAGATGGGAGTGGTACCAGTCAACAATTCGATACCAAACTCAACCTCTCTCTCAGGGGGTAACCCTGGCAACTCCTTAGGAAACACATCTGGAAAATCTGCAACTGTGGTTATACTATCAAGTTGAGAATCTACTACTCTAGTATCTACCACATGAGCAAGATAAGCATCACACCCTTTTCTAATCAATTTCCTAGCTGTTACAGCTGATTCAAACAAAGATGCAAGTTGTCTCTGCTCACTAGATACTATCATACTCCTGCCATCACTAGTTCTCAAAGTGACACACTTCTTTTGATAGTCTACCACAGCTCCATGTTTAGACAACCAATCCGTACCTAAGATCAAGTCATATTCTTTAAAAGGCATTTTAATCATATCACCAAGAAACTCCTCACCTTGCACCACAATTGCACTATCACGAAGCACCTTACTCACCACAATACTATGTCCTAAAGGATTTGTTACTAAGACATCAAATCCTAAGGACTCTGAATGCAATTCAGACACAGGCAAGATAGATGCACTTATGTATGAATGTGTAGATCCTGGATCAATCAAAGCAAGTACTGAAATGCAAAGTAAAGAAAATGTACCCGCTACAACTGCTGAAGCATCTGGCTGCCTCTGCATCACATATACTCTCTGAGAAGATCCGGCCTCATCTGGCCTACTGTCTCTGGATGAAGATCCTCCTCTCTGACTAAACCGGGTCTACCACCTCTATTAAAACCTCTGCCCCCTCGACAACCTCTGCTGAAACTAGGTCGAGAAGCTGCAGAATCTGCCTGTCTACGCTCCTGCATCTCAGGACAATCTTTAATGAAATGAGCTGGTGACCCACATCTAAAATAGCCAGCTGGTCCACCAATTTTCCAACAAATACCCCCATGAGTCTTACCACAATGCTCACACACAGGTGGAGTAGACCTCTGAATCACTGGAGTCGGGGCACTGGCTACAGAAACTGTAGGTCTCGGCCTCTGCCTCTGATACTGCACTGATCTGCCCGACTACCTCAGACTCCTACTAATCCTTGGAACAAAGCTTCCTCTACCCCTCTTCATAGATGAAGACCCTGCCTCAAACTGGGGGTTTCTTACTCTAGTCTCCTGCTCAGTAGCAGCTACTGCAATGTTTTGTGCTCTCTCAATGCTTCTAGCTGCTGCAACTAGTTGAAAGAAATCCTGGTACCGAGAACCAGCCACAATGCACATAATAGAGGGCCTCAATCCCTCCTCAAATCTTCTGCACCGGTCTATTTCATCAGAGATAATCCCCCCGGCATAGCGACTCAACCGGATGTACTCAACCTCATATTCTGTCACCGTTCGGTCGTCTTGCCTCAAATTCAGGAATTCCATCTTCTTAATATCATTATACTCCCTCGGAGTATATTTTTGCTCGTACTCCCTCAGAAAATCACCATAAGATAATATATGTGGATCTTCCATGGCATGAGGAACCGTCTTCCACCAGTCATAGGCATCTTTCTGTAAGAGGGATCTGGCATAGTCAAATTTCTCATCTGGAGTAGCTTGCAACTGGATAAATATCCTCTGCACTTTATCCAACCACTGCTCAGCCACTGCAGGATTAGTAGTGCCCAAGAAATCTCCAGCCCCATATTTTCTCAACTTATCATAATGTCTTATCGGCACCTGAGGCTGTGGTGGTGGTGGTGGCTGCAATGGAGCTGGTCTCAATAGTTCTATCATATGTCTTAACGAACCCGGCGGACCCTCATCTGCAGCAAATCTCTCCGGCACAGAAACAAGTGCCTCACTGACTCTCTCAACTCTAGCTCCATCTCTATTCTCTTCAAGAGCTACACTCTCCGCACTACCCTCTACAGACTGTCGTGAATGGGACGCCATTACTACCTATATCTGCAAATACAGCAGAATATACCTCATTAAAGATCAAAGACTGCCATACCAAAACATGTATCTTATTTAAAAACAATATTTTAAAACACAAAATCTCCTTTTTCTTACAATTGACCTAGGTTGAGAATCTCAAACCTAGGCTCTAATACCAAAATAATTGTAACACCCCTATACTCCGTATACGTACACAGCATGCTTATACGATCGTAATATACGTATACTGAATATAGAAATGACACGATTTACAAAACACACAAACCATCCCTTTAATATAACATAAACAATTTTAAAAACAATATTTTAAAAGAAAAAATAAAGCACAATAGACAAAATGTTTATTCAAAATGCAGCGGAAAACATAACAAATATTTTCAAGTACATATACTTCAAAACTAAAGTTTTACAAAATATAAAATAACTATACATGATTAGCAGTATGTCTTTGATCTTTAAGCTTCACTATCAACACCTCAAAAATCTAGACTCTACTCGGCCTAGAGGAACTCTCCGGTTCTTCCCTGTAACCTGTGCGAAGAATCACACTCGCGCTAAGCCAACGGCTTAGTGGTACAAACTACAATACTATGATGCTGCAATGCCATGCTAATGTCATACAATCCAGTTTCAATAACAATTTAAAAGAATACTATATTTCGAACCTTACATTCTTCAATAATTTATCACGCAATTTATGAAGTAATATTCACAATTAAACAAACACAAGCATGGGCCCAAAAAGAATCTAATATGTTATTCAAAGTTCAGAGTCACTGCTTTGGTCCATAAACACAATCATCAAGCCCGTAGGCGATATATATATCTCTATCCATGGATAGCGTAACAGACCCAGTCTCTTGGACCTCAACCCGGCTAGACTGTTACTGTTTTTGAGGCTTACGACCCAGTCTTTTCACCCCAAAAACATCACATTTCACATATTTCACATTTCTCAACTGGAATCGGCTTACGACCCGGTCTTTTCACCTATCCAGTGTTTCATAGGCATGCCGCCAAACCCAGAACTCTGAAAATTGAATAACATATTAGGCACACAATCATTTCATTTATCTCTTTATCAATTTCTGTCTCAATTCATTTCTCATTTCATATATCACAATCAACCAACAACCATGGCCTCATATCCCATATTATCTCAAATCACATTTAGACAATTCATTATATCATCATATCTTTCACATTTCACATTTCATATTCCATATATGCAAACATGCTTCAATCGTATCATTATATCTCAATTCATCATTGATGTATACATAGCAATTTACATTATTAATAGATTTAGAATCTTCAACATACATTCCACATAATTCCCATTGTGCACAACATAGCATTATTAATATGCATCAACAATGTAATAGATTACTTAACACATTTATATCCAAATGTGTTAAGGTCCAAGACATATAAATATATGCAATCAAATATGGTTTGTACTTACCTCAAAGACAATTCACACCAATCTACACTTTTCCTCTTCCAAGAATTCTTAACACTTAGGTTAGGCCAACTTAAACTCCTCACAACCTAATCCAAAAGGAAGAATATACATAAGATAATAAGACTAAGAACCAACTAGGGCAAACTTTACACATGACACGCTTAACAATACGGGTGTGTCCCTGACCGTGCCCTAAACTCACATCACAGAAGCATTGACACGCTCAGAACCATGGGCGTGTCACTGGACGTGTAATACATTCTGTCTCCAAGAAACATTGACACGTCCAACAACACGAGCGTGCTCATGGCCGTGTCAATTCTCCAACATCACAGTAGCTATGACACGCTCAGTGACATGGGCGTGTCACTGCTCGTGTCACCCATCCAAAAACACAGAACCATCGACATGTCTAAAAACTTGGCCGTGTTCATGGGCGTGTCAGGCCAAAAAAGTAGATTCCGGCCACAACAACACTACATCCAACAATTCACTTCCTTCAACCCTTTTCCACTTCAACCCAACTCAATTAAACACCCCCAAAAACCATAACAAACTTACAAAAATACCAAAACAACTCAACACATATATCAAACACAAATCATAATCATCACCACAAACCCCAAAACACAACCACAATACTATCACTTCTAACAAACTTACTCTTTCCTTCAATCCAAGACCAAAAATCCAAAATCACTTGAACCAAACACTCTTAAACACACCACAATCAAACAAACACATAACAACCCCAATCTTAACTCAAAAACTCAAAGAAATCAAAGAATCAAGTGGAAAACTTACTAAGGATGAAGAAGCTCCTAAATTTCCAACTTGAATACTTGAATACTTCCTTCAATCTTGAGTATGGAAGATCAAATCTCTCTCTTGCTCTCTTGCTAGGGAGTGCCGGCCAAAACAAAGAAAAGAAAAGGAAAGGAAATGAAGGCGCACACAGAAGAAAGAAAGAAAGAAGAAAGGAAGGAAAATAAAGTCAAACACTCAACCTTCTCTTTCCTCAAAACCCTCTCCTCCATGCATTTAATATTAAAATACTCTAAATATCTCCATCCACTTCCACTCACTCAAATCCCACTTAATTAACTTAAGTAATTTAAAATCATTAACTAATCATCTTTTGACTTCACATTTGACTTGTATATGTTGTATATATCACTATATATACAACATATACACTTTCTCTTCACTTCCTTTCTTTTTCCCATCAAACACATATACAATTAATCCAATTACAACAATTATTATACCAAACTTCTAGGGCACATTTTGGGATATTACAGCCATAGTATTGATTACTCATTCGAGCAAGACACGCTGGCATCATCATTATTGAGATAGGACAAAATAATATTTCTAGGATTAAATTATTATATAAGGATTATTGGGCCCAATCTGTGTCGGTGATTATGATGATTTGATAAAATATATATTTTGCATGACATTTTAGCATAATGTATTTTTAAGGAATTTAGTTCATATTATTATTAATTGTCATTTATTGTTTTCAAAATATGTAGCACTAAGCTAGTAGCTTAACGCAATTGAATTCTATCGCCCAAGTGACAAGCTAGATACTGAGAGTTCTGCTAAACCAAATCAAGTCTATGGCAAGGGGGTGTTGATAGGAGTTTAATATTGGCACCAGACCAGAGTTGCCAGTATTTCATGCATTATTTTGTTTTTGTACCGTATTATATGCATATAGTATATAAATATGTATTAATGTTATAAATTTAATGTTTGTTATGTAATTTAAGTATTGGAGATATTTCATATGTGTATATATGATCATGTGACTTTGATATTGTAAATTGGAGAATTAATTAAATGGATGAGAATATATTGGGAGTGTGTATCTTATGCAAGTTGTGGTTATTTTAGTTTTTGGAAAATGTCTAATTTACAGACAAAGCTCTGGTGCTATTCTCTACAAATTACCGATTAATAGTTTTTCTTGTTGGTAAACTCAGTCGAGAAATTATGGTGCCATTCTCTGGTGCCAATATTGTTAAAAGTTTTTTCTCGATAAATAGTATTCTCGGTATTCGATCTATAAACTCTCGATATATTTTCAAAATTAATATGCTAAATTTTTTATCGGTATTCTGTCGATAATATAATTCATTCATGTAGTGAGATAAAATTCTGGCAAATTTTTTTCATAGATTTTCTTTAAATTTTGTATTTTTGATTATTAATTATGAATATGTATATTTACTTATCTATTAAAGTGTATTTTAAGGTTCAAAACATTTTTCTTAAATTTCAAGAAAATTTTCAAATGATAAGGTTATTGATATTCTTATATTATGTATACTTATTTTATATATACAGGGTGTATGTACTATACATATATATGGAATAAGGGTGTTATATTTATTTTGGTATCAAAACCTATGTTTGAGGTTCTCGACCTAAGTTGGTTTTTAAAAGAGAGAAAGAAAATTTTAAATTTGATTTTAAAGTGTAATATATACATATGCATTGGCATTTAAATTGTCTCTGATGTGGCAATATGTGTTGTTGTAACAGATATAGGTAGTGATGGCATCCGGAACGTATAGGTCTAATGAGGGTAGTACAAAGAGTATTGTTGCAAGAGAGAATAGAGCTAGAGCTAGTGCAAAAATTGCTGGAGAGGCATTAGTGCCAGCTAGACAAGTAGGTCAGGACATTCCACCAGTCTAGATACAGCAGATGGTGGAGTTATCTCATCAGGCCCCCGTACAGTAGCAGCAGCAGAAAATATGATAAGTTGAGAAAATATGGGGCTACAGACTTATTGGGCACTACAAATCTAGCTAAGGCAGAGCAGTGGCTGGACAGAGTGGAGTGGGTATTTATTCTACTAGAGGACACTATAGAGGAGAAATTTGATTCTCATTTCTCTTCTGTAGGAAATGTATATAATTGGTGAAAGACTATTCCACATGGACTAGACCAATCTCCAGTGCTATCATATGATTATTTTTTGAGAGAGTTTGGAAAAAAATATTGTAGACCCTTAATTTTTTACCCAGTCCGGTCCAATATATTTTATTTAGTCCAAAATAATTTTTGTATTACCTTAATTAAATAATATTTATTTTAGTATTTATTTTTTATAATTTTTTTAAAAAAATTATTATAATAATAAAAATAATAATAATAAACAAATAAATAAAAATAAAAATAAAAATAAAAATCCGCGACGAAAAAATCGGTGATAAAACATTTCATTGCCAAAAGTGTTGGACGAAATGGCCCGCAGCCAATTTCGCTCGTAGCCCCTCGCGCCCTCTCAAGTTTCCACCCAGCGGCCCGCAGCAGTTTTTTCGCCAGCAAAATTTTCCGGCACAATTTTTTCCGAAACCAAATTCTATTTGGTTTCGATTTCCTTTTTCTAATTAATGATAAATTCCTTAAACAATTGGAATGAAACTTCCAAAATTTCCTATAAATAACACTAAAAAGACACAGAAAAGGGAGGAATTTTTGAAAGGAGATCAGACTTTAAAATTTTCTTGGCAGTGAAAACTATCGGACTTTTTTAAAGGAGAATAAGCAAGCAAGCAATCAATCCATCAAAGGCAGCCATCTTGCCTTTGTCCTTGTTCATCCAAGAAGCAATTTTTGGTAGAACCAACAAATGAAGGTTAGAATATCTAATCTCTTTTTCCCTTACAGTAGCTTCAATCATTAAATTGTTTCTTTTGATTCTAAAAACCTTAAGCCCTAATTTACTTCTTATAAACCTTAGAACCTTAAATCGTCTCCTCTATTTTTAAAAAACCCTAAAATTACTTTTCTGTTACATCAAAACCAAAGAACTCTAATCTATTTCTTCAAAATCTTAAAACCCTAATCTACTTTCCAACTTTCCAAAACCTTAAATCGTTTTATTAATTTCCTAAACCCTAATCCTTAAAACCTTAAAACCTTATAAACCTAAATATTAAAATTCAACACAGTAAGCCTAAAAACAACAATCCAGCAGCTAATAATCATAAACTTAATGTTTTAAAGTATCCAAATCCTAATTTCATGATTTTACCTCTTAAACCCTAATTTGGTTAATCAAAGAACCATATCAGTCTCTTAAATTATAAAACCTTAATCCATTTCAATTCCCTTAAAACTTACAGTAGCCTAAACCAATAAATTCCAAAACCCTAAATATTAATTAAAGAACTTTAAATGAGAAACAGTAACCCTAATTTGTATCTTGACTTACCTTATTTGATTATGTAGTTTATTATATGCTTTGATTTATTTAAGTTCAATGCTTGAATTATTTAATTTATCATGGATGAATGTTTATTTTATATTTTGGTGATATCTTTGATGAATGATTTATTTATGATGAATAGTTATTTACTTCTATCGATTTATTTTGATTTTCAAATGTTGTAAGATGTTTCCACTTTGTGGGTACCTCATCAATTAAGTTCTATGTAATTTAAATTGCTTTTATATCTTGGACCAATGTAAAGGACATGTTTCTACCTTTCGGTGGGTGTCCTATTAGTTTAGACATGGATGATGTAAGGACATGTTTCCATCCTCGGATGGGTGTCCATTTATTTGCTTTGTTTGGACATTGCTTTGATTTTAATATAACGATGCTTTCTTTCAATTGTTGTGTGTAATATGGATAATGTTGTTATACTTAAGAATTTTATAATATTAAGACCTGCAAAGGAGGCCGGTTCCAATGAACCGGGCATTATGGGGGTGTTGGGCCATTTCTCACCTTCCCCACACATACCCAACTTTCTAAACCCATTAGGGGGTTGGGGATTACTTAGAAATCAAGTCATCCACCCCTTTTTTTTCCTGGCCCATCCGGGTCGCGACTCCATTTTCTCCGGACTTAGGTCCGTGTTCTCTAAGGCCCCGAGCCTAAACAGTGACAAAGTTGCAGAACCAATCCACCGGGAGTGGGGGCAAAAATCCCTGCTCACAGTGGCGACTCCACTGGGGATAAGAGAAGTTGATTCTATTGGTCTTTATATTATTCTATTCTTTCTTATAATGATATTATCCATTGCATCATATTAGATTGCATCATGTGCGTGAGTTAGGATGCCATTGTTACCCGTGTTATGTTATGTAAGGGATACCATACTTTCACTCAAGGTATGGAGATCGAACATAACATAACCACTCATAGCCTCATACCATTTGGTATATACTTGCTATGGGAACCTAAGCCTTTTAACCCAAAGACTAAAGCTCATGTAATTGGCCTAGTTACTTTCCTTAGGTTTTACCCCAAATGTATATTGTTTGACTATGGTTAATTTGTCTTGGATTAAATCATGGCTTATTTGGTTTGTTCTTTTTCTAATATGACCTAAGTACATTGTAAGCTCAAAATAAAATTTTCTTTAAAGTCCAAAAGACCAAAGCTATTTTCAAAACATTTTCAAAATGGTCTTTGGATATAAAATTTTTTCAAAAAAAGTTAAAAATTCTTTTGCTCATAAACCAAATACAAAGCCCAAAATATATTTTTTCTAAAATCTTTTACAATGGGCTTAGAAGCAAAATTATTTTCACAACCTTTTTAGAGCTTAAAAATATTTAGGTCAATTATGAAATGCCAAAAATCAATTGTAAGCCCAGTTTATACTAAGAATAAATTAACCATGGGCTTGTTTTTTGGCATGAATCATTAGTTACTTTTTCAAGTGAGAAATCTATTTATAATAAACCTCTTAATTTATTTTTAATCCGATATAGCATAAAAGCTATTTTAGATGGATACATGGATTAAAACCTAATTAGTGGAAATTATTATGAACTGATTTCCATTTTCGAAAATATAACTATTGGTTGAAACGTCTGAGGGAAATATGCGAAAACAAGGTACCCCATGTTAGTATTTTGTTAACCATATACCTAGGAAAAGAGACTTGCCATTCGTGTGTGGATATTATAAGGTTGGAAGGGACGTCCTACTTATCTTTGTTGATTGTTTGTGCATACATTTGCATCTCATATCATTGATCCTTTCTGGCTCACAATCCTGGATTACAACAGTTTAAAAGCTTACGACAATTCGACCTACGCCGGAAGCGAAGAATCTAGCAACGACTCAATCACTTGCTCACAAAAAGCAATGGAGCCCGAAAATTCAAAGAATGGTGGATGAAGCCCTCAATGCCAAAATGGAAGAAATAAAAGAGGCCCTAGCTGAGACCAAGAAGAACCAATTGACTGCAATTTTAGAAAATCATGCCGAAGCATTTGCTAGCACTAAGAAACCAAAGGAAAAAGGGAAGACTAAAGTCAGTAAAGCGGTTTTCGATGATGAGAAGGGGATCATTGATGATAATGATGATTGGGCTCAATACTACCAAGATCATCAAGACAAGAAGAAAGAACCGAAGATTGTTGAAAGATCAACTATGGAGAAGACCAATACTTCTGATGTTGAAAAGATGATCGCGGATTTAGAAAATAAATTTGAAAAGAAACTAAAGACCGAAGAAATGTCCGAAGTTGACAAATTATTTGAGCTAGATGAAGAAGTTCCATACAAATTTAAGATGCTGTCCTTTCCAAAGTTCAATGGAACCGAAAATCCTCATCTCTATGTGAAGCAGTACATCACTGCTATATAGTCAGCCCGAGCTACTAAGGCTCAAACTCTAAGGTACTTTATACTCTCATTGGACCCTATTGTCCAAAATTGGTTCAATACTTTAGATGATGGAACACAAAAGAGTTGGGATTTGCTATACAAGGCCTTCATCCAGCAATATGGATATAATGTCGAGATGGAAGTTACCTTAATGGAAGTGGAGTCCATTAGGCAAAGGTCGAATGAGAATTTTGTAGATTATGTGAAGAGATGGAGAAACAAGGCCGCTTTGCTCAAGAAGAGGCCGATGAATTCGATCAAATAAGGATGATTGTGAGAGAGGTGTTGCCTAGTCTTTGTGAGAGGATGTCTCATACACTCATCCATGATTTCAAAGACCTTCTCCAAGCTGGAAGAGCCATTTTTCAACAAGAAGGAATGAGAAAGGGAACTATTAATATGGTAGCCAAAGCATGCAAAAGGCAGTCGGTGTCAATACTACTAACCAAGGAATGAGGAGGCAGTTTTTGGAATTGGGGAAACTGATGTCTTGGGTTCTCAATAAGCTTCAAAGAAAGGGATTGCTACAACCCTTAAAGCATTTTGTCAGTTTCATCAAATGCAAGGGCATGACACGGATAGATGTGTGAGGTTGAGACATGAGATCCAAACTCTAATTGATAGTAGGAAGCTGCCCAAGCCCAATAAGCCAAACACCAAAGACAACCCTTTACCGAAGTTCAATAGAGTACCACCACCGACAACCTTCATGATTGGAGGAGGTTTGCATGAAAGTTTTGTCATGGCTTCTTTTCAAGATGTGGATGGAGAGGCAACCAAAGAAGAAGAGGTATTTGGCAAAATTAAACAAGATATGATGAGTAAAGAAATAACAATTTGTGTTGTCAATGGGTTTTGGGATTCAACCGATAGTGAGGATGATTTTGTATCCAAGAAGGAAGAATGGACTTGGTCCGAGCCTGAAGAAGATGAAGTAATGAACACTAGATCCGAAAAGCCTTATGCAAGGCCACCACCTAAAGAGGTAGAAAATAATAAGGGAAAGGAAGTTAAAGTAGGGAATAAAGAAGAGGAAGATGATGCTGTGCTCAAGCAATTGAAAAGAACCCAAGCAAGTGTTAGCATTTGAGACTTATTAGCTACTTCTAAAAAGCACCGAGAAACTATGGCCAAAGCCTTAGCTAGCATGCCAATTTCTACCTCCACAACACCGGGGGAGCTGATCAACTTCATAAAAAGTGGAGGGGTAATGAAATGTGAAGAGGTTCAAGAGAAGAGCGAAGTTAATATGGGAGAGATTTCTTTCTTAGATGCGGATTTACTTGAGGAGGGGAGAGACCACATCCGCACTCTCTTTATCAAAATTGAAATCAAAGGGAAAAGGACTCTATGTGTAATGGTCGATGATGGGTCCACCATAAATGTTTGTCCACTTAAAATATTGCCAAAGCTAGCCATGTCAAAAAGGGATCTAGACCCAACCGAGGTGACCATTCGGGCTTATGACAACACTATGAGACATGTCGAAGGAACTTTCAAAGTCGCTGTCAAGGTTGGTCCAATTGAATCTATTGTTGAATTTGTTGTTTTGGACATACCTGTTACCTTTGCCTTACTCTTGGGACGACCATGGTTTCATTCTCTTGGCGGAGTTCCTTCCACCCTTCATCAAAAGATCAAGTTCCCTAACGGAGATGAAATAGTGGTCATTGAGGCCGAAGATAATGAGATTGTTAATGCTCTAATGATTGAGAGGCCTCTCAATGGTTTCCAAGTAGTTGTAATTTTAGATGACGAAGTAGTGGACTCCAAAGTCTTGAATATGATTAAGAGCATGAACTACCTTCCCGGAGCTGGTCTTGGAAAGGGAAAGGCTGGTTTGACAAAGCTGCCAGATTTTAAAACTCAAACTTCCAAGATGGGGTTGGGATATGATGAAGACAACCATGTCCAGCCAAAGAAGAGTGAGAAGATAAGCTTCCCACCACTTGAAGAGATCTTTGTCAAGGCTCCAGATATGGGACCACTCCAAGGAAAGCTCGAGCCTATCATGTTCATGGGAAAGTTGATCCCGGGTTTTAAAATTTTTGCAGATGTTGCCGAGCTAGTGGAGCAAGTGAAGAAAGAGCTCACCCTGCCAACCAAGAAAGAATCCAATCCAAAAGAGAAGAATGAAGTTGTCCTAAAAGCCAAGAAGACTCCGAAGAAGATTGCTGCCTTGGTTGAAGAAAAGTTTGAAGACATTCTGCTTTATGATTTTGAGAACAATGATTTTGATTTTGATTTTAATTTGTCTACTTTGTATAAGGATGATGATGTTTTCTTTTCCAAAATGAATGCAATAAAGTCTGATTTTGCTTACTTGTGTGATGTTTCTCCTGATGGTTGCATACATTCAAATAGCAGTTACATGAGCATCTTTAATATTAATTCTGTTAACACACAATCATTAAATTTGGGAACAATCGAAAATCCTAAAAACATTAGCATAGCATTTGACCTTACTCCTGATGAGAGAGAGAGATTTGAAAAATATTCAAAAAATATTAAGAAGTATTTGCTTGGTCTTATGAGGATATGCCTGGAATAGATCGAGACATAGCTGAACACCTTATTCCTACTTACACTCACATGAAACCTGTCAAACAAAAGCTTAGGCGATTAAGGCCTGAGTGGGCTGAATTGGTTAAAGAAGAGGTCACTAAACAGATAGAAGTAAAGTTCCTTGAAGTGATAGAATATCCAGATTGGCTAGCCAACATAGTACCCGTGCCAAAGAAAAATGGAAGAATAAGGGTCTGTGTGGATTATAGAGATTTAAACAAGGCTTCCCTTAAAGATGATTTTCCTTTACCTCATATAGATGTTCTCATTGATAGTGCAGCCTCTAGCGTGCTACACTCGTTTGTAGATGGATTTTTCGGATACAACCAAGTGTTAATGGCCCGAGAGGATAAAGCCAAAACTACTTTCATTACTATATGGGGTATATTTTGTTATAGGGTGATGTCGTTCGGATTAAAGAATGCTGGAGCAACCTATCAAAGGATGGCCACCACACTATTTCATGACATGATGCACAAAGAAGTTAAAGTATATGTTGATGATATGATGGTGAAATTGGACATAAGGGAACAACACTTCCAAAACTTAGAATTATTCTTCAATAGAGCATTGAAATATAAGCTAAGATTGAACCCGAAGAAGTGTGTGTTCGGTGTTACCTCAGGTAAATTATTAGGACATGTGATTGGTCCAAATGGCATTGAGATTGATCCTGACAAAGTTAAGGCAATCATGGATATGCCAGCCCCGAAGTAGGAGAGAGAAGTTTGGGGATTCATTGGTAAATTGCAATACATTAGCAAATTTATAGCAAAGCTCACAATAATCTGTGAGCCTATCTTCAAATTGCTTAAATAGAATCAGCCGGTCATATGGAATGAAGAGTGTCAAAAGGCCTTTGAGTGAATAAAAGAGTATTTACTGAAGCCACCTATTTTAAAACCACCTAAACCCGGCAAACCTCTATTGCTATACTTAGCAGTAGAAGAAGAGTCAATAGGAGCCATGCTAGCCCAAGCAGATGAGTCAGGGATTGAGCATGCAGTTTACTATTTAAGTAGAAAGCTCCTACCTTATGAAATTAAGCATAGTATCATTGAAAAGACCTGTATAGCCGTGGTTTGGTCTTCTAAGAAGAATTTACGACATTACTTTCAATCTTATAATGTGCAAGCAATTTTCAGGTTAGACCCAATGAAATACTTAAGGGAGACACCCTTTTTGATTGGAAAGTATGGTCGATGGTTGATAATATTAGAAGAAATTGAGATTGAATATGTAACCAGGAAAACAATCAAAGGTAGACCGGGTGGCAGAATTCCTAGCCCAACAACCATTACTAGATAGCGAAGAGGTAATCTTGAAATTTCCGGATGAACATTTAGAGGCAATTGAAGTACAAGGGTGGAAAATGTATTTTGATGGAGCAACAAATAGGAAAGGAGCAGGTTTGGGAGTTATACTAGAATCGCCTAAAGGGGAACTTATCCCTTTAGCCAAAAAGTTGAAATTTAGGGCAACCAATAATATGGTGAAGTACGAAGCTTGCATTTTCGGTTTGGAAACCCTAATGATTATGAAGGTGGATAAGGTGGAAGTTTTTGGCGATTCATTGCAAGTAGTATCCCAAGTAAATGGAGAGTGGGAATTGAAAGAGGAAAAATTAAAACCATACCACCATTACTTGACCATGATGAAGAAGAACTTTAAGGAGTGTAGGTTTATACACCTATCAAGAGAAGAAAATCAGATTGCTGATGCCCTAGCTACATTGGCTTCGGTATGGGAAAATCCTGTTAGCTTATTCCTTAAGCCTCTGATTTTGACCAGTTCATCAACTCCTTGCTATGAATATGAGACAATCATGGAAATTGATACAGACCATGATGCGTGGTATGATACTGTAAGGCAATTTTTGGAGGAAAGAGAATACCCGTCGGGGGCAACAAAGAAAGAAAGAAGAGCCATAAGGTGGTGGTCTTTGTAATACGTCACATTCCATGGATAGTTATATCAAAGATGGCCTGATGGGGGTGCATTTGAGATGTTTAATGAAGCCTAAAGTGGAGCATATCATGTCAGAAATACATGCGGGAAGTTGCAGTCCGCACATGAGTGGTTTGGCCCTAGTAAAGAAGATTATTCGACAAGGTTACTACTGGTTGACCATGGAGAAAGATTGTATTGAGTTTGTAAAGAAGTGCCAACAATGTCAGATGTATGGTAACTTGAATCACATTCCTCCTGAAGAATTACATTCCATGTCTTCACCTTGGCCCTTTGCCACTTGGGATATCGACATTATAGGAGAGATGCATCTGACAGCCTTAAACGGTCACCGTTTCATTGTAGTAGCAGTAGATTATTTTTCAAAATGGGTCAAAACCGAATCCTTCAACAAACTGGGCGCAGGTCAAATGGCTAGATTTATTGAAAAGAACCTCATCTGCAGATACGGTGTCCTGCACAGTGTGATATCAGACAATGGGATACAGTTTCAAGGAGCAGTTAAGGATTTATTCTCGAAGTACTGAATCGATCATCACAGGTCCTCTCCTTATAGACCAAAGGCTAATGGTGCAGTAGAAGCAACAAACAAGACAATTAAGCAAATTCTGTCCAAGATGGCCAAGACTTACAGGGATTGGTCAGAGATGCTTCCCTTTGCTTTATGGGGATATAGGACAAGTGTGCGAACACCTACTGGAATGACACCATTCTCTTTGGTTTACGGGATGGAAGCAGTTTTGCCAATTGAAATAGAGATCAAGTCATTGAGAGTAGTATTGGAAGTCGAACTGCCTGAAATGGAATGGGTAGCAAGCAGATACACACAATTAGCTTTACTAGAAGAGAGAAGGTTAAAGGCACTGTATCATCACCAACTGTATCAAAAGAAGATAGCTCAGGCCTACAACAGAAGGATTAAGATCAAAAAACTCAGAGTCGGGGATTTGGTGTTGAAGCAGTGTAAGCCTAATGTATCAATCCGAGAGGGAAGTTTAGGCCTAGTTGGGAAGGGCCATATGTCGTGAAACAAGTCATGAATAAGGGTACAGTAAAGTTATCAGACATGGACGGGAACGAGTTTAGTGAGCCAGTGAACATTGACAGGCTGAAGACGTTTTATGTATAAAATAAAAAAAAGAGCTCACTAGGTTGAAAATCCAAAAAGGGCGGCCTAGGAAAAAGTTAGAGCAGTCCGCTAGATCCAAAAACCCGAAAGCCCGGGCTAGGCAACAATTAGGGATAAATGAGAGAAAATCGTCAATTAGAAAATCCGAAAGGGCTAGTTGGCAACAGGAGTGATCTTGTGTATGCTGGCTTTATGTTTGGTTGTTCCCCAACTTAATAAAACATAATTAATGTTAAAGTTGTTCTATGTGCACTGTTTTAAGTATTTGACCGGATATGGATGAAATAAATAAACACAATAGCAAAAGGTGATGACAAATTTTAAATGGAAAAGAAGCATCTTTTATTACTTTAATTATTTTTCATCCTAATAATACACTTTCTTAATTAATAAATGTAAAATCTAGGGCAGACGATATGTGTAACGTGCAGGCCAACTTTGCCTCAGCCGATCCAAGTAGGCTTCAATCAAGCAAGGCATGTCTAAATCGGGAGTAAAGTTAGACTCGCGAGGCTCAGCTCTATACTGACGGCCAAGTCGGCGAGGATCATAGCATGTACCTTGACGAAGAGCAGCAAGGGGAACATACATCAAGTATGTCTGCATGGTGATACGAGAAACCTTCCACCAAGGAACCAAACAACGGATGTTGACTTCAGCGCGTGAGTGGATCCAGTCAATCCAGTCAGCATATGAAGAAGCAGGATGAAGTAGTTTTCTAGCGGAATGGTGTCATGGCAGATATCTGGCAAAATCCATGGATGGAGTATCAAGCAAACAGAGATGCTCCTGAAGCCAAACCTGTGAGGAAAGAATTAAATTAAAAAAAAGGGTCCGCTAAGTTGAAAACCCATAAGGGCAGCTTAGGCAAAAATTAGGACAGCTTACTAGTTCTGAAAACTCACATGGGCAAACTAGGCAAAAATTAGAGCAATATAAAAAATATAATAAAAGAGGTCCGCTAAGTTGAAAACCTGCAAGGGCAACTTAGGGAAAAATTAGGACAGCTCTTTAGTTCCTAAAACCCGCATGGGCGGACTAGGCAAAAATTAGAGCAATAAAATAAAAAAAGAAGAAGAAAAAGAATACCTAAATTAAAAACCCAAAAGGGAAGTTTAGGTAATTACCTAAAGCAGCAATGGACTCCCGGTCAGTCTCTTTGACAATCCTGATTTAAGCCGGTCTAATCCAACTAAAGTATCGGCTAAGATCACAGATATCGGCGACAAGCCTTCTTCCATTTGGTCCATAATATCCAATACTCGTGGATCAATATCGCCGTCAGAAGAAACAAGCAGGAATTGGCCAAGCAAGCAAAGACAAAGCATACATCCCCATGCCTCAGTAGGAGCCAAATGAGTGAGACGAAAATCAATCAAGGGAGCAAGTAGAATTTTCTCACCTCTCAGCAATTGAAGTACTTCGAGCTTTGAAATTTGAAATAACATCTGCATCTTCTGTTGAGTCTTGGAAATCAGTATGGGTAACACCATCTGTTGATTATTTGGATATCCAAGGATGGCCTCAAATTCTTCAATCAAGGGACACATTTCAAAGCCATTAATTTTAAACATCCTAGAATCCACATTCCAAAAGGAAACCATGGCGTGTAAAAAGGAGTGGTCCAATTTAACATTTTGAAAACACTTTAAAATATCAAGTTTTGACCATGAAATTTGCTTCCAGTGAATGGCATCCATATTCTTAAATAGAGTTTTTATCTTCTTTAAATAAAGTTCGGTCATGGTTGATGAATGAAGGAAAATCAAAATTGTTAAAGAGAGTTTTTTACATTGAAATGGAAAGTCTTTTGGCTTCTGTATGAAATTAGGCGTAAAAGATGATTAATATAGAGGAAACAAGCTTTTCCAAAATTGATAAGTAAAAGGTGATGGGAAAAGGGTGAGATCATGTTGTATGAGGAAAAGAATTAGCGACGAATTTACTTTACCGTGTTGCATTTGGCTTTTGTGGTGATGCTGTGTAAATGTGTATTTATGAAAAAGAAAGATTAATAATTGTGGTACAGTAATGAAAAAAAGTTACAGTAATGGCAAAAATTATGTATTATTATTTTTATGCTTATTGTACAATATTTATACAATTGATACAGTATTTATACGTCACTAAGAAGGTGGTGGTAGGCCATCAAACAAAGCCCTGAAAAAGTCATCGCCTGTTGGAGGAGGGGGCAAATTACTCGTCCCGATATCACCCAAAGCAGGAGCACCGAAATCCCTATTACCTTGGAGTTTCGATCTTTCACGGTCCTCATCGAAAGTAGACGAAAGGATCTCATGGTCATCAGTCTGGGGGCCTCTAGATGAAGAAGCACCAGGATCCCTCATCCCCTGAAATCGGAAGTCTCGAAAATTTTGTTCTGATTGATGATACAAATTTTTAAAATGAGAAGCCTGCTGATGACTTGCGGCCAACTCTTCTTGAAGTTTCTTATTTTGTTCTTCAAGCATCCACTGTGAGCCAGGAAGGAAAAGATAAGGGCATGCATAATCATGCATACATATAGCATAAATTACCATAAAACAAGGAAACTTACTAGGTAGTTCATGTCAATGCCCTACGGATAAGATGGCATATCTGGCGGTCTAGAATGAGCAAATGAAGGAGCAGTAAAAGAAGGTCCAGCCTCATGATCAAATGAGTCAATAGCCTACAACAATCATTAAAGAATAAAAAAATTTATAGAAAGAAGCGATTGCAATGGAAAAATGGTAAAAGTTTTACCTGAGAAGTGCTAGCCTTGAAATGTGGAACGAATTCTCCTGCCTCTCCATTATGTTCCTCTTCAACTCTACCCTCATTTTCTTCGGGAATTTCCCGTACACCAACAGGAGATACATCAAAGTTCAAGAGTCTTAGTTGAATAAAATGGGTATAAAATGCACCCAGTGGATGGAGAACTGTCTCAACATCATGACTGTTTCGGGCCAACCACCATGCATCCTCCGGCATTGATATAATATTTAAAGTATATTCCAGGCAATGCATCGAGACCCTCCGCTGCTCTGGACCAAGAAACCACTCATAAACTCTCTCTTTGAGAAACCAGCCACTAGACACTAGGCCAGTGATGACTCGGTGAGTATGTTGGAAAGATAGTGCAACATTCATGAAAGGAGTCCAGTTTGTCCGTTCTTCTGGGTCCCACCAGGCCAAATTCACCTGTAAAATAACATAAGGTAAGTAAACTTTCACATAAATTTTAAAGCATACTAATGCTATTTTACCTGGTCCCAGGTTAAGCGGCTAAACACGAAGCGTTGGGTATGCACGTGGTGAGAGCCGGGAACTTCCACACGATCTGACAACTAGAAATTTAATCTCGGATACCCGATTCTCTCTCAAAAAATACTAGGCACCCTCACGAGGTTGTGTTCATTTGCCTATGCCTACAATTACAATAGAGATCAAATTCATACAAGAAAAGCGAAATTGACATTGGTGGAAGAAGAGTACCTTGACAAACGCTATAAAGCCGACAAAAAACTTCTTATTTCGGCAAATTTTATCAAGACCATATTAAAGGCAAGCGAGACTAGCTTCACCCCAATCATAAAGTGGTACCATCCTGAAATAAGAAAGGGTCCTCAACACTGACAAATGGATGGCGGATTCAGTGCTGCCCAAGATGGTCGGCCCAAGCAAATATAGCAAAAATCCTCGAGCATACTGTTGGGCCGTGTCTCTGTGAACCCGTCCTTCGTAGTTCATCCAATAACTATGAATTGGCTCAATTTTTATCTTAAAAGGCCCATTATATGATGGTTCCATACTAATTAATTGCTGAATTTCTTCAAAAGTCAAAATATCGTTGGTAAGAGGAACCGGAACACCATCATACCGAAGGTCGGTTATAGCAGCAAAGTCGACCAGACCAATTGTCATCTCTCCAATAGGCAAGTGAAAAGTATGAGTTATGTCCAACCATCGTTCTGCAAGTGTCTGGACTACTCTCCGATCTATTAGATACTCCTCGAATGGTAATTGAAAGATGAAGCTCTCAAAGCCGCAATCTCGAATAATTCGCCTTACCCGAGAAGGCGCTACATCATACCATTGTCGGGCTTTGTAGATACACCCTCCGGCCCGAATAACACAACGATCACGCTAACACGAAGCCAGGTAAGTTAATACTAGGTAAGTATATCATTTAAATTCTTAACTTAATATATTTTTCCTAAATTTTCTTAAAAATAAATACTAAAAAAATATATAACTAAAAATAGGAAAATAAAATAAAAAATCAAAGAAAACGAAAAAAAAATGAAGGAAAAACAATAATAAAAAATTTTTTTTACGATGAAGCGGCATCCCGGCTAGTAGACCTATATTTCCATCTTCATGATGCCGAATAAACTCCAATAACTCAGCATTAGAATAAGTTCCTGATCTTGAAGCATGCATTTTTTAAAAAATTATATGCTAAATTTGAGAGAATTATAGCTATTAGTGAAAGGAATGAAAGTTTGCTATGAATGAAATGAAGGAATTCGTTCGTTATATAGAGGAACGACAAGGAAAAAAATAAAATTCAAAAAGTAAATTTTACTGTTGATAAATAGTAAATTTTACTATTGATGAATAGTAAATTTTACTATTGATAAATAGTAAATTACTATTGTTAAATAATAAATTACTATTTACAATAGTAAATTACTATTAATAAATAGTAGGTTACTATTTACGAATAGTAAATAGTGCATGAACAGTGACACACAGTAAATAAACAGTAAATTCAATCATTCAAATAATTGCGTGTATATAAATATTTTTACACGCAGGGGGCAAGGAGAAGACATGTGCATAAAAATTAGCCAAACTTTTTGAAACCAAAAATTTATTTTTTGCAGATAATTAAATCTCTATCAGCTCGGGTCCAGAACCTAAATTTTCCTTAGGTCCAGAACCTAAAATCTCTTTTAAGTCCAGAACTTAGCTCGGGTCTAAAACCCAAATTATCTTTAGGTCCATAACCTAGAATCTCTTCTAAGTCCATAACTTAGCCCGGGTCCAGAATCCAAATTATCCTTAGGTCCAGAACTTAAAAATTCTTCTAAGTCCAGAACTTAGTTCGGGCCCAAAACCCAAATTACCCTTAGGTCCAGAACCTATAATCTCTTTTAAGTCCAAAACTTAGCTCGGGTCTAGAACCCAAATTATCCTTAGGTCCAGAACCTAAAATCTCTTCTAAGTCCAGAACTTAGTTCGGGTCCAGAACCCAAATTATCCTTAGGTCCAGAACCTAAAATCTCTTCTAAGTCCAGAACTTAGCTCGAGTCCAGAACCCAAATTATCCTTAGGTCTAGAACCTAGAATCTCTTCTAAGTCCAGAACTTAGTTCGAGTCCAGAACCCAAATTATCCTTAGGTCCAGAACCTAAAATCCATTTTAAGTCCAGAACTTAGTTCGGATCTAGAACCCAAAATTATCCTTAGGTCTAGAACTTAAAATTTTCCTTGAGTCCAGAACTCGAACCAAGTCCAGAACCCAAAACCTCAACCATCTCAGAAAAATTAAGTCTTATTGCTTTTCACTCTCTTTTACTAAAGTCTCAAATCATTCAAGCAGGGGGCAAACTGTAGACCCTTAATTTTAACCCAGTCCGGTCCAATATATTTTATTTAGTCCAAAATAATTTTTGTATTACCTTAATTAAATAATATTTGTTTTAGTATTTATTTTTTATAATTTTTTTTAAAAAATTATTATAATAATAAAAAATAATAATAATAAACAAATAAATAAAAATAAAAATCCGCGATAAAAAATTTCGTCGCCGAAAGCGTTGGACGAAATGGCCCGCAGCCAATTTCGCTCGTAGCCCCTTGCGCGCCCTCGCAAGTTTCCACGCAGTGGCCCGCAGTAGTTTTTTCGCCAGTGAAATTTTTCGACGCAATTTTTTCCGAAACCAAATTCTATTTGGTTTTGGTTTCCTTTTCCTAATTAATGATAAATTCCTTAAACAATTGGAATGAAGCTTTCAAAATTTCCTATAAATAGCACTAAAAAGACACAGAAAAGGGAGGAATTTTTGAAAGGAGATCGGACTTTAAAATTTTCTTGGCAGTGAAAACGATCGAACTTTTTTAAAGGAGAATAAGCAAGCAAGCAATCAATCCATCAAAGGCAGCCATCTTGCCTTTGTCCTTGTTCATCCAAGAAGCAATTTTTGGTGGAACCAACAAATGAAGGTTTGAATATCTAATCTCTTTTTTCCTTACAGTAGCTTTAATCATTAAATTGTTTCTTTTGATTCTAAAAACCTTAGAGCCCTAATTTACTTCTTCTAAACCTTAGAACCTTAAATCGTCTCCTCTATTTTCAAAAATCCTAAAATTACTTTTCTGTTACTTTAAAACCAAAGAACTCTAATCTATTTCTTCAAAATATTAAAACCCTAATCTACTTTCCAACTTTCCAAAACCTTAAATCGTTTTATTAATTTCCTAAACCCTAATCCTTAAAACCTTATAAACCTAAATATTAAAATTCAACACAATAAGCCTAAAAACAACAATCCAGCAGCTAATAATCATAAACTTAATGTTTTAAAGTATCCAAACCCTAATTTCATGATTTTACCCCTCAAACCCTAATTTGGTTAATCAAGAACCTTATCAGTCTCTTAAATTATAAAACCTTAATCCATTTCAATTCCCTTAAAACTTACAGTAGCCTAAACCAATAAATTCCAAAACCCTAAATATTAATTAAAGAACTTTAAATGAGAAACAGTAACCCTAATTTGTATCTTGACTTACCTTATTTGATTATGTAGTTTATTATATGCTTTGATTTATTTAAGTTCAATGCTTGATTTATTTAATTTATCGTGGATGGATATTTATTTTATATTTTTGTGATATCTTTGATGAATGATTTATTTATAATGAATAGTTATTTACTTCTATCGATTTATTTTGATTTTCAAATGTTGTAAGAGGTATGTTTCCACTTTGTGGGTACCTCATCAATTAAGTTCTATGTAATTTAAATTGCTTTTATATCTTAGACCAATGTAAAGGACATGTTTCTACCTTTCGGTGAGTGTCCTATTAGTTTAGACATGGATGATGTAAGGACATGTTTCCATCCTCGGATGGGTATCCATTTATTTGCTTTGTTTGGACATTGCTTGATTTTAATATAACAATGCTTTCTTTCAGTTGTTGTGTATAATATGGATAATGTTGTTATACTTAAGAATTTTATAATATTAAGACCTGCAAAGGAGGCCGATTCTAATGAATAGGGCATTGTGGGGGTGCTGAGCCATTTCTCACCTTCCCCACACATACCCAACTTTTTGAACTCATTAGGGGGGTTGGGGATTCCTTAGGAATCGAGTCATCTACTCCTTTTTTTTGGCCTGTCCGGGTGGCAACTCCATTTTCTCTGGACTTAGGTTCTTGTTCTCTAAGGCCCCGAGCCTAAACAGTGCCGAAGTCACAAGAACCATTCCACTGGGAGTGGGGGCGAAAATCCTCGCTCACAAATATAACCCCAAAGATTACAGAGATGCAAAGAAGAAGGAATTTCTGAATTTGAAGCAAGGTACGAAGACGATTATAAAATATGAAAAGGGGTTTCTTCGGCTAAGCAAGTATGCAGGTGACATTATAAAAAATGAGATAGATCAATGTTAGAGATTTGAGGAAGGTTTGAGGACATTTATTATGTGCCAGGTGGTGGCGGTGCAATACGAGGATTTTTTTAGGATTGTATTTGCTACCCCAAATGCTGAGAAAGCCAAGGGATGAGCATCTGCAGCTAGGGCAAAGGATAGTAGAGCCAGGAGACTCAGATTGAGACAGGATCTTCATCTTCGAAGAGAGGTAGAGTGAATTTTCCCTAGAGATTTAGTAGGATTTAGGGGCAGTCTAGTAAGTCTTTAGAGTAGTAGAGCCAAAGACCTGTAGCCTCAGTAGCTAGTGCCCCGACTTCAGCTTCTCAAGGATCTCCTATACCCATATGTGCTTAATGTGGTCTAATGCACAAGGGTGTCTATTGGAGGACTGGTATATTAGCAAGTTGTTTTAAATGTGGGTCATGAGATCATTTTATTAGAGATTATCTAAAGCCATCAAATGACAGTCAGATGGAGATACCAGTGTCTAGGCCTAGTGTCAGAGGGATATTGGCAGAGATAGTGGCAAAGGTGGTAGACCAGGGTCTAGTCAGAGAGGATGATCTACAACAAGGAGTTAATCATAGGAGGCAGAGACATCATATGTATACGATGCAAAAGAATCTAGATGCTTTAGATGTGATAGCTAGTACATTTTCTTTACTTGGCACTTCAGTTCATGCATTGATAGACTCTGAGTCGGCACATTCATATATCAGTGCATCCATTTTGCCTATGAGTAATGTACATTTAGAGTCATTAGGATTTGATTTGATAGTTACCAAACCTTTAAGGCACATTGTGGTAGTTTGCAGGGTATACCGAAGTAGTCCAGTAGTGGTTCATGATGAGGAGTTTCTCTGTGACTTAATTGAAATCCCCTTTAGGGATTATGACCTCATTTTGGTATGAATTGGCTATCCAAACATCGAGTAGTGGAAGATTTCCAGCAGAAATATGTTACTCTGAAAACACATGATGGGAAGGACATAGAGGTCTTAGGTGAGCTGAGACATCTCTTGTCTACTTTTATTTCAACTATTTCAGCTAGGAGAATGATTCGGAAGGAGTATGAAGCTTACTCAGCACTTGTAGTGGATATTAGAGCAGAGGGGTCTAAGCTTGACAGTATTCTTATAATTACAGAGTTCCTTGATGTGTTTCCAAATGAGTTGCCAGAGTTACCTATGTTGTAATCATTTTATATGTAATTTTAGGATAGTTTTTGTTTACTTTTAATCTTCTCTAAGTAGTTTATTCTAGTTAATTGTTAGGGTTTTATGTTTTAGATTGAGGTATGAGGATTTATAAAAGGCGATAAATTTGCTAAGGAAGGTTTGGATCATGCCTAACAAATCAATGATTAACTAAGTACATCAGTTGAAGCTGATTGAAGTACAAGCAGAACTGAACTGCTTGAGGTCTTGGCCATGTCCTGGCTAGAATGCCTTTGGCTTGGCCATGTCCCATGTCTTGGCTCGGATGGATGAGGTCCTAGCCGTTGTCTCTTGGTTACAACTCCACAACAGAAGACAGTATTGAATATAACCTTCTGTCTTTGCCATGTCACATGTCTTGGCCAGGGCATCCTTAGCTTGGCCGTGTCCCATTTCAAAAGAAGAAGCTTGAATTTAAGGCAGTGTTGAACATGGCCTTTTGTCCTGGCCGTGTCACATGTCCTGGCCAGGACAACTTTAAGCTTAACTGTGTTCCATCCAAACAGAGAAAGTAAATGCAATAGAACTAGACACGACTTCAAAACTCGGCCATGTCCAAGAAGAAACCTGAGAGACATGGTCAGGACGAATGAAGCTTGGCCATGTTGCACTGGATAAGTTAAAACACTTTTTTTTATTATTTTTAAAAGCTATTAGATCAAATAAAATAGCGGATTGGGTGGAGAAAATAAAAGGATGTTTTAAAAGTTAAAAGAAAAAGTTGGGACAAAGAGAGAAAGCGGGGAGTTCTAAAAATTAGAGGAGGATTTTGTTCGTTCTTTTAGTAGAGAGTTTGGGAAAGGCTTTTGGTGGAGGTTTTTAGAGTTCTTCATCAAATTCAAGTTGAGTGGGAGGAAGAACAAGAGAAGAACAACTCTAGTCATCTCCACAAGGGTTTTTCTATCCTTTTAATTGATTCAGTTTCTAGAATTTTATTATTTTAATACACTAACATTTCAATGAAGTATAGTGATTTGAATTCTATTGAATTGATTTTCTATATTGTTTTGATGAGGAGCTAAATTACTTATGCCTAAAATTTATAGTAACTTTAATTGAGTTTTTTAATTCAATAATTCCCATTAATATACCTTATTATGAGTTGATTGCAATGAAATATATGTTAGGTTAATAGATTGGCCACATATTAGTCTCTAGATATTAAGTGAAGAACCAAGAGGTAAAACTCATATTGGAACTCGGCATTCAACTACCCTAATAATGAATTATAAATATAAGTTTTATGGTACACTTAAATTGCAACTCAAAATAATAGGTTTCTATTAATTCGTGAATGTGAGAACTGATGAATTGATAATTACTAATTAATATTAAGCGAAAAATTAAGTTACAAGGTTATATTGGTGGAAATTTTGAGAATTAAACTTTGTTTAAATTGATATGTAAATCCTAGGCTTCCTCTTGAAAGTTTTGCATTAATTCATGCAAACCGTCATTCATTTTATTTTTAATTTTACACTTCTTTTACTATTTCAACATTACAACTTGCTCTTTACATTTCTTTATTAAATCAAATTATTACAAATAAACAACTTCCTTGAAAGACAACCTTGAGATGTTTATCATTACTATAACAACCTTGTATATTTGTGATAGTCACTTTTTAGTAGTGTTAAGTAGAGCACAACAACCTCCAGTGAGAGAGGTAGAGTTTTGGTATTGATTTGATACCAGGTACAACTCATATTTCTAGGACTCCTTATCAGATGACACCTATAGAATTAAAAAAGTTGAAGGTGTAGTTACAGGAGTTGCTAACCTAGTGTCTCATCTTGGGGATCATAAGTGATGTTTGTTAAGAAGAAGGATGACACCTTGAGATTGTGCATTGATTACCAACAGTTGAATAAGGTGACCATCAAGAACAAGTGTCCATTGCCTTGTATTGATGATCAGTTGAAGGGGGCAACCGTATCCTATAAGATTGACTTGAGTTCAGGGTACCAGCAGTTGAGAGTAAGAGATGCAGATGTACCCAAGACTGTTTTTCACATAAGGTACATGCACTATGAGTTCCTACTGATGCCTTTTAGGCTGATGGATGTGCTAGCTGTAATGTTCAGAATTTTTAAAAATTAAATGAGATAAATTAAATAAATAATTTAAATGAAAAATGAAAGAATTTTAAGTGAAAAATTAGAATGTATATGTAAAATATACATAAAGTATATAAAAGTAAAAAAAGTCAACTCTTTTAAAAGAAAAGTCAAAGGTCAAATGGTATTTTTATAAATATACTTTGGAAATTAAAAATTATTTAAATAATTTGAAAATAAATTATTTTTAATGGAAGATGCAATTTTAGGGTTTTTATTTAATAAATAAATAATTAATTAATTAATTAAAAATATAATTAAATATTATATATATGGTCTTTAAGAAAGTGGATGGAGAGAGAAAATAAAAAGTTATCTTCTTCTTCTTCTTCCTTCTAAGCTGACCACCATTGTTGTTCAAAGCTCAAGATTTTTCTTCTTCCATGCTTCAATAATTGAAGGGTTTTCAAGGTTTTAAGTGAAATTTTAGGGTTTTCCACTATAAATAGTAAGTTTTTTAACTTTTTCTTTGAAAATCCGTGATTTTATGATTATGTTAATTTTGGACTTTTGAAGTAGTATGTTTTAATTGATTATCTAGGTATGAATAAAGTTGTTTTGAGTAGTTAATAATGATTTTAAGGTTGGATTAAAGAAATGGTTAAGTTTGAGTAAGGTTTGGTGAAGAGAGAGAATTTAGGGTTATGGGAGAATTGGACTTTTGAATTTATGTGATTTAATTGTGAAATTTGATTCTAAATGTGTTATTTTGATGCATAAACAAGGATTTTAAAGTTAAATAATGAATTTGGTTATGTTTGGATAGAGTTTGGATGAAATAGTATTGATTTAGGGTTTTGGAAAAGTGAATTTTCAAAGATGGTGAATTATTTGATTTTAATGTTTAAAGCATGTTATTTAATGATATTAATGATGGAATTAAGCTTAGATTAATAATTGGAATGTGTTGGAATGGAGAACCTTCAATGGGGAAGGTTATGCCATTTTAGGATTTTGTACTAAAGCATGTGTTAATTATTGTAAATGGTTTAAACATGTTAAAATATGTTTGTAATGATATTAATAAACTTAAAACACCAATTTATATGATTTAATATAGTTTTTCAAAGTTAAAGTGAGGTAAGGCTTAATGTTGGGGTTTTATCCAGAATGATGTTTAATTATGGTTTAAGTTTAGAAATGCCTGTGAGCAGGGATTTTCACCCCCACTCCCGGTGGAATGGTTCTTGCGACTTCGGCACTGTTTAGGCTCGTGGTCTTAGAAAACACGGACCTAAGTCTGGAGAAAATGGAGTCGCCACCCGGACGGGCCGGGAAAAAGAAAGGGGTGGATGACTTGATTCCTAGGGAATCTCCAACCCCTTAATGGGTTCGGAAAGTTGGGTACGTGTGGGGAAGGTGAGAAATGGCCCAGCACCCCCACAACGCCCGGTTCATTGGAACCGGCCTCCTTTACAGGTCTTAATATTATAAAATTCTTAAATATAATAATATTATCTATATTACACACAATAAAAAGAAAGCATCATTATATTAAAATCAAAGCAATGTCCGAACAAAACAAAACAAATAAATGGACACCCATCCAAGGATGGAAACATGTCCTTACATCACATGCCTAGATAGGACACCCACCAAAAGGTAGAAACATGCCCTTTACATAAGTTCTAAAATAGAAAAGCAAATTAAATTACATGATGTTTAAATAATGAGGTACCCACCAAATGGAAACATACCTCTTACAACTTTTGGAAATCTAAATTGATTGATAAAAGTAAATAATCATTCATCATAAATAAATCATTCATCAAAAGTATTTAAATATCAATAAAATAAACATCCATCCATGATAAATTAAATAAATCAAGAATTGAAATTAAATAGATTAAAGCATAAGAGATAAATCAAGGTATAAGTAAATATGGAATTGAATAAAGCAAATAAAAGTTCAATTATAGCTACTGTGACTTTTTATGGAATTAAAATAGATTAGGGTTTTATGTTTTAAAAGGTTGGTAAGACTCTTTGATTAACCAAATTAAGGTTTGAATGGTGAAATCATGAAACTAGGGTTTTAGACACTTTAAAGTACTTTGATTTGTGATTTTAAATTGTATTTTTAAGCTACTATGTAAAATTAGCATATTTGTGTTTTTATGTTTTTTATGTTTTAAAGGATTAAAGTTTAGAAAAAGTTAGGCTTTAATGTTTTAAAAGGTTTAGGGTTTACTATTTTAGGTTTAAAAGTTGAATTAGGGTTTTATGCTTTAAAATTAGGGTTCTCGGGTGATTTGTTGAATTAGGATTTAAAAAGACAATCTGATGATTTCATGAAGTTTTATGAATTTAAACACACGGATTGAAGTTTTTATAAGTAGAAAAGATGTTTTTTGAAGGCTTTTTTGAATGAAATAGAATTTATTTTAAAATTTTGAAAGAAACAGAATCAAATTTTGGTTTTGTTGAAAAATATGTTTAATTAGAGTTTTAAGATTTTAAAGAAGTAAAAATAACAATTTTAAGCCTTTTTGGAAAATAAAGTAATGTATTAGTGTTTTAATCTTGGAAAAATTAAATTACATCTCTAAAGTTTTTGATTTAAAAAACCTTAATTTCATAAGTTTGCTACTGTGAAAACATAAATCAAAAAGAATTTAACATACCTTCTTTTGTTGATTCCTCCAAAAACAATTCTTCTTGGATGAACTAACTCCAAAGACAAGCTTTGGTTGCCTTTCAATTCCTTAATTCGTGCTGCTTCTGCTTTAAAGATCAATTGGATTGAGTTTCCCTTTTCCTTCATTGATTTGGTTTCAAAAAATCAAGCTACTGCCTCTTTATTTTTCCCTCTCCAATTTGGTTCTATTGGTCCTTATTTATAATGGTTTTAGGTTGTTTATTCCTAATTATACACGGCAAGTAATATTAATAAAAAAAAAAGAAATTAAAACCTAATTGGATTAGGTTTCAAAAAATTTTGCGCTGGCAAAAACTGCGGCAGCCAAGCCCGTGGCTAGGGCCAGTGGGCGTGCCAGCCCGTAGGAAATTCCTGTTGGCGAAATAGAATTTCTATTTCGCCTGCAGGAATTTTCTGCGGGCGAAATAGTTCGCCCGCAGGAAATTCCTGGGGGAGAACAGTTGGGCCTACGGGCGCGTCGCCCGCAGGAAATTCCTGAGGGCGAATATTTCGCCCACAGGAGTTTCCTGCTGGCGAAATAGCTCGCCCACAGGAAATTCCTGTGGGCGAAGGTTTTGCCCGCAGGATTTTGCTGCGAGGCAAAACTTCCTCGGGCCCGTGCGACTGTTTTTTGCTGCCGATTTTTTTCCGACTCTGATTTTTATTTTATTTTTATTTGTTTATTTTTATTTTTTATTAATAAAAATTAGATAATAAAGAAAAAACTATTTAATTAAAATTATTTTGGACCAATTAGATAACAAAAATCATTTTGGGCTAAATAAAACATATTAGATCGGATTGGGTCAAAAATTAAGGGTTTACAGTTTGCCCCCTGCTTGAATGATCTGAAATCTTAGAGAAAGAGAGTGAAAAGCAAATAAGACTTAATTTTTGATATGGCAACTTGTTTTGGGTTCTGGACCCGAGGATGATTCTAGGTTCTGGACCTAAGAAAAATTTGGGTTCTAGACCCGGTTCGAGTTCTAGACTCAAGGATGACTCTAGGTTCTGGACTTAAGGGAAATTTGGGTTCTGGACCCGGTTCGAGTTCTGGACTCAAGGATGACTTTAGGTTCTGGACCTAAGGAAAATTTGGGTTCTGGACCCGGTTCGAGTTCTGGACTCAAGGATGACTCTAGGTTCTGGACCTAAGTAAAATTTGGGTTCTGAACCCGGTTCGAGTTCTGGACTCAAGGATGACTCTAGGTTCTGGACCTAAGAGAAATTTGGATTCTGGACCCGGTTCGAGTTCTAGACTCAAGGATGACTCTAGGTTCTGGACCTAAGTAAAATTTGGGTTCTGGACCCAAGCTAAGTTCTGGACTTAGACAAGATTCTAGGTTCTGGACCTAATGAAAATTTGGGTTCTGGACCCGAGCTAAGTTCTGGACTTAGAAAATTCTAGGTTCTGGACCTAAAGGTAATTTGGGTTCTGGACCCGAGCTAAGTTCTGGACTTAGAAAATTCTAAGTTCTGGACCTAAGGAAAATTTGAGTTCTAGACCCGAGCTAAAAAGTTTAGCTATTTATATGTCTTCCTATTGCCCCTGGGTGTAAAAAACATTTGTATACTCGCAATTATTTGAATGATTAAAGTGAATAATTGAATTTTCTGTTTATTTACTGTGTAGTTACTGGTAATGCACTATTCACTATTCATAAATAGTAAATTTACTATTTGCAAATAGTATCAATTAGTATTTACTATTGAAAAAATTAATTTTACTATTCACCAATAGTAATACTATTTATAAATAGTAACATTTACTATTTATCAATAGTAATACTATTTATCAATAGTGATATATACTATTTATCAATAGTAATACTATCCATGAATAGTAAATTCACTATTTATAAACAGTTTTGAGTTTGTTTTCATCTGCTTGCCGCTCCTCTATAAAAGGCCATCAATTCTCCATTTCATTTCAAAATTTCAATTTCAATTTTGTAATCCTTTCAAATTTCTTTTCAATTTCAACACATATTTTTCAAAAACATTGCATGCTTCGAGATCGCGGACTCATTCTAATGCCGAATTATTGGAGTTTATTCGGCATCATGAAGACGGAAATCTAGATATACTGGCCGAGATGCCGCTTCATCGCAGTTCCAATCAAAAGAGCGAGGTAATGATTATATATATATATATATATTTATATATATATTTTTATTATATATTTTTTTATTTTTTATTTGTTGTTGTTTTTTTTATTATTACTTTTATTATTATTATTATGAAAAATAAATTAATTTAAATAGATTGAATAACGCGTACATACCTGGTATTAACTTACCTGGGTCTGTGTTAGCATGATCGTTGTGTCGTTCGGGCCGGAGGGTGTATTTACAAAGCTCGACAATGGTATGATGTAGTGCCTTCTCGGGTAAGGCGGATTATCCGAGATTGAGGCTTTGAGCAGTTTGTCTTACAATTGCCGTCTGAAGAATATCAAATAGACCGAAGTGTGGTCCAGGCGCTGGCAGAGCGATGGCTGGATACAACTCACACTTTTCACTTGCCCATTGGGGAGATGACAATTGGTCCGGTCAATTTTACTGCCATAACCGGCCTTCGATATGATGGTGTTCCAGTTCCTCTGACCAATGAAATTTTAACCTTTGAAGAAATTCAGGAATTAATTGGTATGGAACCGTCATATAAAGGACCTTTTAAGATAAAAATTGAGCCAATTCGCAGTTATTAGATTAACTACAAAGGTCGGATTGGCAGAAACAGGGCTGAACAGTATGCTCGAGGATTTTTGTTATATCTGCTCGGATCGACCATCTTTGGCAGCACTGAATCATCCATTCACTTATCAGTGTTGAGTGCCCTTTCTTATCTCAGAATGGTACCTTCTTCTGGCTGGAGTGAAGCTGGTCTCGCATGTCTTTATCATGGCCTTGATAAGCTTTGTCGAAACAAGAATTCTTTTGTCGGCTTGATGGCGGTTATCGAGGTATTCTTTCTTCCACCAATGTCTTTTCCCTTTTTCTCTTGTGATCTTTGTTGTTATTGTAGATATGGGCATATGAACACAACCTCGTGAGAGTACCCGGCATTTCCATAGAGAGAATCGGGTATCCGAGATTAAATTTCTGGTTGTCCGATCGTGTGAACGTTCCCGGCTCTCATCATGTCCATACTCATCGCTTTGTGTTGAGCCGCTTAACCTAGGATCAGGTAAAATAACATTAGTATGCTTTAAATGTTTTGCAAAAGTTTTACTTACCTTATGTTATCCTGTAGGTGAATTTGGCCTGGTGGAATCCAGAAGAGCGAGCAAACTAGTCTCCTTTGATGAGGGTTGCACTGTCTTTTCAACATTCTTGGCGAATTATTGCTGGCCCCGTGTCTAGTGGCTGGTTTCTCAGGGAAAGAGTTTATGAATGGTTTCTCAGCCCAGAGCAGCAGAGGTTCCCGATGCAAATCCCATAATACACTTTAAATATTATGTCGATGCCGGAGGATGCTTGGTGGTCGGCCCGATATGGTTTTAATGCCGAGTTATTTCTTCATTTACCGGGTCCATTTTATGCTCGTTTTATTCAAATGAGACTCTTGCACTTTGATGTATCTCCTGTCGGTGTGCGGAAGATTTCTGATGGAAATGAGGGTAGAGATGAGGAGGAACATCACGGAGATGCGGGAGAGTCTGTTCCTCATCTCGGGACCAATACTTCTCAGGTAAAACTTTTACCACTTGTCTATTGCAACTCCTTTTCTTTCTTTGATTCTTTAATGATTGTTGCAGTTTATTGGCTCGTTTGATCATGAGGCTGGACCTTCTTTTACTCCCCCTTCGTTTGCTCATTCTATCCTGCCGGATATGCCATCTCATCCGCAGGGTATTGATATGAATTACCTAGTAAGTTTCTTATTTCATAATAGTTTATGCTATATGTATGCATGATTATGTATGCTCTTACCTTTTCCCTTCTTGGCGCACAGCGGATGCTCGAGGAACAAAATAAGAAACTTTAAGAAGAGTTGGCTGCAAGTCATCAGCAGGCTTCTCATTTTGAAAGTTTATATCATCAATCCGAATAAAATTTTCGAGACTTCCGATTTCAAGGAATAAAGGATCCCGGCGCTTCTTCACCGAGAGGCCCCCAGGCTGATGACCATGAGATCCTTTCGTCTGCTTCTGATGAGAACTATGACAAATCAGAACTCCAAGGGAATAGGGATTTTAGTGCTTCTGCTTCGGATAATCCCGGGATGAGTAATTTGCCCCCTCCTCCAGCAGGCGACGACTTTTTCAAGTCTTTATTTGGTGACCTACCACCACCCTCTTAGTGATATGTAAATATTGAAACAATTGTAAAACATTGTACAATAACGAAAAATATACAATTTTCCTCTTTACCATAATCTTTTCTCCTTTTTTTTTTCGTTACTGTCAAAATTATTTTTATTTATATAGTATATCATAATTAATGTTCACTTCTCTTGTTAAACCAAATCCAAAATGGAAAAAGAAATTGTGACCACTTCCTTTCCTTGTGCCATATGGTCTTATCCTTTTCCATCATCTTTTCCATTTCAATTTTGGAAAAGGTTTATTTTCTTCTATAAAAATCACCTTGCATGCCATATTTCAATTCATAAGCCAAGAATCTCTCTTTCAACGTGAATACTCTCTCTTTAGCAATTTTGGTTCCCCTTTATTCATCAACCATGACCGAGCACCATTTAAAGAAAATAAAAATTCTATTTAAGAATATGGATGCCAACCATTGGAAGCAAATTTCATGGTCCAAGCTTAATGTTTTAAAATGCTTTCAAAATGTCAAATTGGACCACTCTTTCTTACATGTCGTGGCTTCCCTGTGGGATACAGATTCTAGGGTATTTAGAATTAATGGCTTTGAAATGTGTCCCCTGATTGAAGAATTTGAGGCCATCCTTGGACATCCCAATAATCAACGAATGGCGTTACCCACATTGATTTCCAAAACTCAATAGAAGATGCAGATGTTATTTCAAATTCCAAAACCCGAGATTCTTCGGTTGATGAGAGGTGAAAAAATTCTAATTGCTCCTTTGATTGACTTTTGTTTTTCTCATTTGGCTCCTACTAAGGCCTGGGGATGCATGCTTTGTCTTTGTCTGCTCGGCCAATTCTTACTTGTTTCTTCTGACGGTGATATTGACCCACAAGTGTTGGATATCATGGATCAAATGGAAGGAGGCTTGTCGCCGGTACCTGTGATCATAGCCGAGACCTTAGTTGGATTAGACCGATTTAAATTAGGATTGTGAAAGAGACTGACTGGGAGCCCGTTGCTACTTCAGGTAATTACCTAAACTGCCCTTCCGGGTTTTCAATTTAGGTTTTTTTTATCGCTCTAACTTTTGCCTAGTCCGCCCATGCGGGTTTTCGGAACTAGTGAGCTGTCCTAATTTTTGCCTAAGCTACCCTTACGGGTTTTCAACTTAGCGGACCTCTTTTTTTTTTTTTAATTCTTTCTTCACAGATTTGGCTTCAGGAGCGTCTTTGTTTGCTTGATACTCCCTTCATGGATTTTTCTAGATACCTGCCACATCATCATTCTGCTAGGAAGCTGCTCCATCCTGCTTCTTCATATGCTGACTGGGTTGATTGGATCCACTCACGCTCCGAATTCAACATCCGTTGGTTGGTACCTTGGTGGAAGATTTCTCATATTACCATGCGAACATACTTGATGTACGTTCCTCTTACTGCACTTCGTCAAGGTACATGCTATGATCCTCACCGACTTGGGCGTCAGTATGGAGCTGAGCCTCATGATTCTGACTTTGTTCCTGACCTAGATATGCCTTGCTTGACTGAAGCCTACTTGGACTGGCTGAGGCAAAGCTGGCTTGCACGTTACACTTATCGACTGCCATAGATTTTACATTTGTCAATTCATAAAGTGTATTGTTAAGATGCAAAAATAATTAAAGTAATAACAGATGCTTCTTTTCCATTTATAATTTGTCATCACCTTTTGCAATTATAATTATTTATTTCATCCGTATTTGGTCAAATACTTATAACAGTGCACATAGAACAAATTTAATTATTAATTCTGTTTCATTAAATTGGGGAACAACCAAACATAAAGCCAGCATACACAAGATCACTCCTGTTGCCAATTAGCCCTTTCGGATTTTTTAATTGACGATTTTCTCTCATTAGCCCTAATTGTTGCCTAGCCCGCCCTTTTGGATTTTCGGAACTAGCGGACTGCTCTAACTTTTGCCTAGGCTGCCCTTTTTGGGTTTTCAACCTAGCGAGCTCTTTTTTTCTTCTCTCTCTTTTTTTTATCATACATAAAACCTCTACAACCTGTCAATGTTTACTGGTTCACTAAATTCGTTCCCATCCATGTCTGATAACTTCACTGCACCTTTGCTCATGACTTGTTTCATGACATATGGCCCTTCCCAGCTAGGTCTGAACTTCCCTCTTGGATCTGATACATTAGGCTTACATTGCTTCAATACCAAATCCCCAACTCTGAATTTTCTAATTTTAACCCTTCTATTGTAGGCCCGAGCTATCTTCTTTTGATACAGTTGGTGATGATATAGTGCCTTTAACCTTCTCTCTTTTAATAGAGCTAATTGTGTGTATCTACTCGCTACCCATTCTGTTTCAGGCAGTTCAGCTTCCAAGACTACTCTCAGTGATTTGATCTCAATTTCAATTGGCAACACTGCTTCCATCCCGTAAACCAAAGAGAATGGTGTCATTCCGGTAGGCGTTCATACACTTGTTCTATATCCCCATAAATAAAAGGGAAGCATCTCTGACCAATCCCTGTAAGTCTTGGTCATTTTGGACAGAATCTGCTTAATTGTCTTATTTGTTGCTTTCACTGTCCCATTAGCCTTTGGTCTATAAGGAGAGGATCTATGATGATGGATGTGGTACTTGGAGAGTAAATCCTTAACTGCCCCTTGAAACTGTACCCCGTTGTCTGATATCACACTGTGTGGGACCATGTACCTGCAGATGAGGTTCTTTTCAATAAATCTAGCCATTGGGCTTGCACCCAGCTTGTTGAAGGATTCGGCTTCGACCCATTTTGAAAAATAATCAACTGTCACTACAATGAAACGGTGACCGTTTGAGGCTGTCGGATGTATCTCTCCTATAATGTCGATACCCCAGGCAGCAAATGGCCAGGGCGAAGACATAGAATGTAATTCTTTCGGAGGCATATGATTTAAATTCCCATACATCTGACATTGTTGGCACTTCTTTACAAACTCAATACAGTCTTTCTCCACGGTCAACCAATAGTAACCTTGTCGAATAATCTTCTTAACTAGGGCCAAACCATTCATGTGCGGACCGCAACTTCCCGCATGTATTTCAGACATGATGCGCTCCACTTCAGGCCTTCTTAAGCATCTCAAATGTACTCCATCAGGCCATCTTCTATATAACTCCCCATGGAAGGTGATGTATTGCAATGACCACCGCCTTACGGCCCTTCTCTCTTTCTTTGTTGCCCCCGACGGGTATTCTCTTTCCTCCAAAAATCTCCTTATGGTATCATACCATGCATCATGGTCTGTATCAATTTCCATGATTGTTTCATATTCATAGCAAGGAGTTGATGAACTAGTCAAGACCAGAGGCTTAAGGAATAAGCTAATAGGATTTTCCCATACCGAAGCCAATGTGGCTAGGGCATCAGCCATCTGATTTTCTTCTCTTGACAAGTGTATAAACATACACTCCTCAAAATTCTTCTTCATCATGGTAAGGTAATGATGGTATGGTTTCAATTTTTCTTCTTTCAACTCCCACTCTCCATTTACTTGAGATACTACTAGCAATGAATCACCATAAACTTTCACCTTATCCACCTTCATAATCATTAGGATTTCCAAACCAAAAATACAAGCTTCGTACTCCACCATATTATTGGTTGCCCTAAATCTCAACTTCTTGGCTAAAGGGATGAGTTCCCCTTCGGGCGATTCCAGTATAACTCCTAAACCTACTCCTTTCCTGATCGCTGCTCCATCAAAATACATTTTCCACCCTTGTACTTCAATTGCTTCTAAATGTTCATCTGGAAATTCCAAAATCACCTCTTCACTTTCTAGTAATGGTTGTTGAGCCAGGAATTCTGCCACCGCTCTACCCTTGATTGTTTTCCTGGTTACATACTTAATCTCAAATTCTTCTAATATTATCAACCATCGACCATATTTCCCAATTAAAGAGGGTGTCTCCCTCAAGTATTTTATTGGATCCAACCTGGAAATCGCTTGCACACTATATGATTGAAAGTAATGCCGCAACTTCTTAGAAGACCAAACCACGGCTATGTAGGTTTTTTCAATGATACTATACCTAAGTTCGTAAGGTAGGAGCTTCCTACTCAAATAGTAGACTGCATGCTCAATCCCTGACTCATCTGCTTGTGCTAGCATGGCTCCTATTGACTCTTCTTCCACTGCTAAGTATAGTAATAAAGGTTTGTCGAGTTTAGGTGGTTTAAAAACAGGTGGATTCAACAAATACTCTTTTATTCGCTCAAAGGCCTTTTGGCACTCTTCATTCCATATGACTGGCTAATTTTTTCTAAGCAATTTGAAGATAGGCTCACAGATTGTTGTGAGCTTTGCTATAAATATACTAATGTACTGTAGTTTACCAATGAATCCCCGAACTTCTCTCTCTATCTTAGGGACCGGCATATCCCTGATTGCTTTGACTTTGTCAGGATCAATCTCAATGCCATTCGGACCAATCACATGTCCCAACAATTTACCTGAGGTAACACCGAATACACACTTCTTCGGATTTAATCTTAGCTTATACTTCAAAGCTCTATCGAAGAATAATTCCAAGTTCTGGAAGTGTTGCTCCCTTGTATTCGACTTCACCATCATATCATCAACATATACTTCAACCTCTTTATGCATCTGTCATGAAATAGTGTGGTGGCCATCCTTTGATAGGTTACTCTGGCATTTTTTAAGCCAAAAGGCATCACCCTATAACAAAATATACCCCATGTAGTAGTGAAGGCAGTTTTGGCTTTATCCTCTTGGGCCATTAACACTTGATTGTATCCGAAAAATTCATCTACAAACGAGTGTAGCACGCTAGAGGCTGCACTATCAATAAGAACATCTATATGAGGTAAAGGAAAATCATCTTTAGGGGAAGCCTTGTTTAAATCTCTATAGTCCACGCAGACCATTATCTTCCCATCTTTCTTTGGCACTGGTACTATGTTGGCTAGCCAATCTGGGTATTCTATCACTTCAAGGAACTTCACTTGCATTTGCTTAGTGACCTCTTCTTTAACCAACTCAGCCCACTCAGGTCTTAGTCGCCTAAGCTTTTGTTTGACAGGCTTAATGTGAGTGTAAGTAGGAATATGATGCTCGGCTATGTCTCGATCTATCCTCGGCATATCTTCATAAGACCAAGCAAACACTTCTTCATATTTTTTAAATATTTTTTCAAATCTCTCTCTCTCATCAGGAGTAAGGTCAGATGCTATGCTAATATTTTTAGGATTTTCGGTTGTTCCCAAATTTAATGATTGTGTGTTAACAGAATTAATATTAAAGATGCTCATGTAACTGTTATTTAAATGTATGCAACCATCAGGAGAAACATCACACAAGTAAGCTAAATTAGACTTTACTGTATTCATTTTGGAAAAGAAAACATTATCATCCTCATACAAAGCAGACAACTTAAAATGAAAATCAAAGTCATTGTTCTCAAAGTCATAATGCAGGATGTCTTCAAACTTTTCTTCAACCAGGGCAGCAATCTCTTCCGGAGTTTTCTCGGCTTTCAAGGTAGCTTCATTCTTCTCTTTTGGAGTGGATTCTTTATTGGTTGACAGGGTGAGCTCTTTCTTCACTTGCTCTACTAGCTCAGCAACATCTGCAAAAATTTCAAAACCAGGGATTAACTTACCCATGAACATGATTGGCTTAGGCTTTCCTTGGAGCGGTCCCATATCTAGAGCTTTGACAAAGACTTCTTCAAGTGGTGGGAAGCTCGTCTTCTCATTCTTCTTTGGTTGAACATCATAGGCTTCATCGTATCCCAAACCCTTCTTGGAAGCTTGAGTTCTAAAATTTGGCAACTTTGTTAAACCGGCCTTACCCTTTTCGAGACCTACTCCGGGAAGGTAATTCATGTTTTTCATCATATTCAAGACTTTGGAGTCTACTACTTCATCATCAGAAATTGCAGCCACTTGAAAATCATTGAGAGGCCTCTCGACCATTAGAGCATTAACAATCTCATTATCTTCAGCTTCAATGACCACCGTCTCATCTCCGTTGGGGAATTTGATCTTTTGATGAAGGGTGGAAGGAACTCCACCAAGAGGGTGAAACCATGGTCGTCCCAAGAGTAAGGCATGGGTAACTGGTATGTCTAAAACAACAAACTCCACAATAGATTCAATTGGACCAACCTTGACGGCCGCTTTGAAAGTCCCCTCGGCATGCCTCTTAGTGTTGTCATAAGCACGAATTGTCACCTCAGTTGGGTTTAAATCTCTTGTTGACATGGCTAGCTTTGGTAGTATCTTAAGTGGACAGACATTTATGGTGGACCCATCATCAACCATTACACAAGGAGTCCTCTTCCCCTTGACTTCTATTTTGATAAAGAGAGGGCGGATGTGGTCTCTCCCTTCCTCTGGTAAGTCCGCATTGGAAAAAGAAACTACTCCCATACTAACTTCGCTCTTCTCTTGAACCTCTTCACATTTCATTACTTCCCCAATTTTTATGAAGTTGATCAACTCCTCCGGTGTTGTGGAGGTAGAAATCGGCATGCTAGCCAAGGCTTTGGCTAGAGTCTCTCGGTGCTTTTTAGAAGTAGCTAAGAAATCCCAAATGCTAACACTTGCTTGGGTCCTTTTCAATTGCTTAAGCACAGCATCATCCTCTTCTACTTCAACTTCCATTCCCTTATTAGTTTCTATCTCCTTTGGTGGTGGCCTTGTGTAAGGCTTACCGGATCTAGTATTCATCACCTCATCTTCTTCAGGCTCGGACCAAGTCCACTCTTCCTTCTTGGGTATGATATCATCGTCACTATCACTTAAATCCTAAAACCTGTTGACCACACAAATTGTTACTTCTCCACCAATCATAGCTTGTTTAACTTCATTAAATTCCTCTTCTTCTTTGATTGCTTCTCCTCCCACATCTTGAAAAGAAGACATGACAAAATCCTCATGCAAACCTCCTCCAATCATGAAGGTTGCTGGTGGTGGTACTCTATTGAACTTTGGCAATGGGTTGTCTTTGGTGTTTGGCTTGTTGGGCTCAGGTAGCTTCCCATTATCAATTAAGTTTTGGATCTCATGTCTCAATCTCACACATCTATCCGTGTCATGTCCTTGCATTTGGTGAAATTGACAAAATGCTTTGGTGTCAAAATTAGGCGGGAGAGGATTAGGCAAAGGGCAAGGATTTAAGGGTTGTAGCAATCCCTTTCTTTGAAGCTTGTTGAGAACCCAAGACATTGGTTTTCCCAATTCCGAAAATTGTCTCCTTGTTCCTTGGTTAGTAACATTAACACCGACGGCCTTTTGCATGCTTTGGTTACCAGATTGATAGCTCCCTTTCTTGTTCCTTTTTGTTGCAAAGCAGCTCTTCTCCCTTTCCCATTCTTCAATTTGTAAACCAGCTTGGAGAAGGTCTTTGAAATCACGGATGAGTGTATGAGACATCCTCTCACGAAGACTAGGTAACACTCCTCTCACAATCATCCTTATTTGATCAGATTCATCGAGCCTCTTCTTGAGTAAAGCAGCCTTGTTTCTCCATCTCTTGACATAGTCTACAAAATTCTCATTCGGCCTTTACCTAATGGATTCTACTTCCATCAAGGTAACTTCCAATTCAACATTATATCCATATTGTTGGAGAAAGGCTTGGTAAAGTAGATCCCAACTCTTTTGTGTTCCATCATCTAAGGTATTGAACCAATTTTGGACAGCAGGGTCCAATGAGAGCATAAAGTACCTTAGGGTTTGAGCCTTAGTAGCTTGGGCAGATTGCATGGCAATGATATATTACTTCACGTGGAGATGAGGATTTTCGGTGCCATTGTACTTAGCAAAGGAAGGCATCTTGAATTTATAAGGGACCTCTTCATCTTGTTCAAATAACTTGTCAACTTCGGACATCTCTTTGGTTTTCAGCTTCTTCTCAAATTTCTTTTCTAAATCAGCAATCATCTTTTCAACATCAGATGTCTCAGTCTTTTCAATAGTTGCCTTCTCGACAGCCTTCGGTTCTTTCTTCTTTTCTTGAACCTCTTGGTAGTATTGAGCCCAATCATCATCATCATCAATGACCACCTTTTCATCATCAAAAGCTACTTCATTAATTTTAGTCTTCCCTTTGTCCTTTGGTTTCTTAGTGCTAGCAGATGCCTCGGCATGGTTTTCTAAGATTGCAGTCAATTGGTTCTTCATAGTCTTAGCTAGAGCCTCTTTGATGTCTTCCATCTTGGCATTGAGGGCCTCATCCACCATCCTTTGAATTTGTTCGGGCTCCATTGTTGTTGGTGAGCAAGTGATTGAGTCGTTGCTAGATGCTTCATCTCCGGCGTAGGTCGGATTGTTGTAAGCTTTAGAACTATCGTAATCCAGGGCTGTGAGATAGAGAGGATCAATGAGATGAGATGCAAATGTATGCATGTATGCATGTACGCACAATCAACCAATAAACAAGTGTAATTAGGACGATCCTTCCAACCTTATAACATCCACACACGAATAGCGAGTCTCTTTTTCCTAGGTATATGGTTAACAAAATACCAACATGGGGTATCTTGCTTTCGTATAATTCCCTCGGACGTTTCAACCAATAGTTATATTTTCGAAAATGGAAATCAATCCATGATAATTCCCATTAATTAGGTTTTAATCCATTCAATCAACTAAAGTAGCTTTTTGGATTAAAACAAAATTAAGAGGTTTATTATAAATGGATTTCTCACTTGAAAAGAGTAACTAATGGTTCATGCCAAAAACAAGCCCATGGTTAATTTATTTTAAGTATAAACTAGGCCCACAATTGATTTTTGGTATTTCATAATTGACCAAAATATTTTTGCAAGCTCTTTGTAAAAAATGGTTGGGTGAAAATAGTTTTGTTTCTAAGCCCATTGTAAAAGATTTTAGAAACATGGATTTTGGGCTTAGTATTTGGGCCATGGGCCAAAGAATTTATTTGATTTGTTTTTAGAAAAAGTCTTATGTCCAAAGACCATCTTGAAAAATTTTAAAAATAGTTTTGGTCTTTTGGATTTTAGAGAAAAGTTTATTTTGAGCTTACAATATACTTAGGTCATATTTAGAAAAAAGAACAAACCAAATAAGCCATGATTTAAGCAAAGATAAACTAGCCATAGTCAAACAACATGCATTTGGGGTAAAACCTAAGGAAAGTAACTAGGCCAATTACATGAGCTTTAGTCTTTAGGTAGAAAGGCTTAGGTTCCCATAGCAAGTATATACCAAACGGTACAAGGCTATGAGTGGTTATGCCATACTCGATCTCCATACCTTGAGTGAAAGTATGGTATCCCTTACATAACACAACACGGGTAACACGGGCGTCCTAACTCACGCACACAATGCAATCTAATATGATGCAATGGATAATATCATTATAAGAAAGAATAGAATAACATAAAGACCAACGGAATCAACTTCTCTTATCCTCAGTGGAGTTGCCACTGTGAGCGGGGATTTTCACCCCCACTCCCGGTGGAATGGTTCTTGCGACTTCGGCACTGTTTAGGCTCGGGGCCTTAGAGAACACGGACCTAAGTCCGGAGAAAATGGAGTCGCCACCCGGACGGGCCGGAAAAAAGAAAGGGGTGGATGACTCGATTCCTAAGGAATCCCCAACCCCTTAATAGGTTCGGAAAGTTGGGTACGTGTGGGGAAGGTGAGAAATGGCCTAGCACCCCCACAACGCCCGATTCATTAGAACCGGCCTCCTTTACAGGTCTTAATATTATAAAATTCTTAAATATAATAATATTATCCATACTACACACAATAAAAAGAAAGCATCATTATATTAAAATCAAAGCAATGTCCGAACAAAACAAAACAAATAAATGGACACCCATCCAAGGATGGAAACATGTCCTTACATCACATGCCTAGATAAGACACCCACCAAAAGGTAGAAACATGCCCTTTATATAAGTTCTAAAATAGAAAAGCAAATTAAATTACATGATGTTTAAATAATGAGGGACCCACCAAGTGGAAACATACCTCTTACAACTTTTGGAAATCTAAATTGATTGATAAAAGTAAATAATCATTCATCATAAATAAATCATTCATCAAAAGTATTTAAATATCAATAAAATAAACATCCATCAATGATAAATTAAATAAATCAAGTATTAAAATTAAATAGATTAAAGCATAAGAGATAAATCAAGGTATAAGTAAATATGGAATTGAACAAAGCAAATAAAAGTTCAATTATAGCTACTGTGACTTTTTATGGAATTAAAATAGATTAGGGTTTTATGTTTTAAAAGGTTTGGTAAGACTCTTTGATTAACCAAATTAAGGTTTGAATGGTGAAATCATGAAACTAGGGTTTTAGACACTTTAAAGTACTTTGATTTGTGATTTTAAATTGTATTTTTAAGCTACTATGTAAAATTAGCATATTTGTGTTTTTATGTTTTTTATGTTTTAAAGGATTAAAGTTTAGAAAAAGTTAGGCTTTAATGTTTTAAAAGGTTTAGGGTTTACTATTTTAGGTTTAAAAGTTGAATTAGGGTTTTATGCTTTAAAATTAGGGTTCTCGGGTGATTTGTTGAATTAGGATTTAAAAAGACAATCTGATGATTTCATGAAGTTTTATGAATTTAAACACACGGATTGAAGTTTTTATAAGTAGAAAAGATGTTTTTTGAAGGCTTTTTTGAATGAAATAGAATTTATTTTAAAATTTTGAAAGAAACAGAATCAAATTTTGGTTTTGTTGAAAAATATGTTTAATTAGAGTTTTAAGATTTTAAAGAAGTAAAAATAACAATTTTAAGCCTTTTTGGAAAATAAAGTAATGTATTAGTGTTTTAATCTTGGAAAAATTAAATTACATCTCTAAAGTTTTTGATTTAAAAAACCTTAATTTCATAAGTTTGCTACTGTGAAAACATAAATCAAAAAGAATTTAACATACCTTCTTTTGTTGATTCCTCCAAAAACAATTCTTCTTGGATGAACTAACTCCAAAGACAAGCTTTGGTTGCCTTTCAATTCCTTAATTCGTGCTGCTTCTGCTTTAAAGATCAATTGGATTGAGTTTCCCTTTTCCTTCATTGATTTGGTTTCAAAAAATCAAGCTACTGCCTCTTTATTTTTCCCTCTCCAATTTGGTTCTATTGGTCCTTATTTATAATGGTTTTAGGTTGTTTATTCCTAATTATACACGGCAAGTAATATTAATAAAAAAAAAGAAATTAAAACCTAATTGGATTAGGTTTCAAAAAATTTTGCGTCAAAAAATTTTGCGCTGGCAAAAACTGCGGCAGCCAAGCCCGTGGCTGGGGCCAGTGGGCGTGCCAGCCCATAGGAAATTCCTGTTGGCGAAATAGAATTTCTATTTCGCCTGCAGGAATTTTCTGCAGGCGAAATAGTTCGCCCGCAGGAAATTCCTGGGGGAGAACAGTTGGGCCTACGGGCGCGTCGCCCGCAGGAAATTCCTGAGGGCGAATATTTCGCCCACAGGAGTTTCCTGCTGGCGAAATAGCTCGCCCACAGGAAATTCCTGTGGGCGAAGGTTTTGCCCGCAGGATTTTGCTGCGGGGCAAAACTTCCTCGGGCCCGCGCGACTGTTTTTTGCTGCCGATTTTTTTCCGACTCTGATTTTTATTTTATTTTTATTTTTTATTTTTATTTTTTATTAATAAAAATTAGATAATAAAGAAAAAACTATTTAATTAAAATTATTTTGGACCAATTAGATAACAAAAATCATTTTGGGCTAAATAAAACATATTAGGTCGGATTGGGTCAAAAATTAAGGGTTTACAGTTTGCCCCCTGCTTGAATGATCTGAAATCTTAGAGAAAGAGAGTGAAAAGCAAATAAGACTTAATTTTTGATATGGCAACTTGTTTTGGGTTCTGGACCCGAGGATGATTCTAGGTTCTGGACCTAAGAAAAATTTGGGTTCTAGACCCGGTTCGAGTTCTAGACTCAAGGATGACTCTAGGTTCTGGACTTAAGGGAAATTTGGGTTCTGGACCCGGTTCGAGTTCTGGACTCAAGGATGACTTTAGGTTCTGGACCTAAGGAAAATTTGGGTTCTGGACCCGGTTCGAGTTCTGGACTCAAGGATGACTCTAGGTTCTGGACCTAAGTAAAATTTGGGTTCTGAACCCGGTTCGAGTTCTGGACTCAAGGATGACTCTAGGTTCTGGACCTAAGAGAAATTTGGATTCTGGACCCGGTTCGAGTTCTAGACTCAAGGATGACTCTAGGTTCTGGACCTAAGTAAAATTTGGGTTCTGGACCCAAGCTAAGTTCTGGACTTAGACAAGATTCTAGGTTCTGGACCTAATGAAAATTTGGGTTCTGGACCCGAGCTAAGTTCTGGACTTAGAAAATTCTAGGTTCTGGACCTAAAGGTAATTTGGGTTCTGGACCCGAGCTAAGTTCTGGACTTAGAAAATTCTAAGTTCTGGACCTAAGGAAAATTTGAGTTCTAGACCCGAGCTAAAAAGTTTAGCTATTTATATGTCTTCCTATTGCCCCTGGGTGTAAAAAACATTTGTATACTCGCAATTATTTGAATGATTAAAGTGAATAATTGAATTTTCTGTTTATTTACTGTGTAGTTACTGGTAATGCACTATTCACTATTCATAAATAGTAAATTTACTATTTGCAAATAGTATCAATTAGTATTTACTATTGAAAAAATTAATTTTACTATTCACCAATAGTAATACTATTTATGAATAGTAATATTTACTATTTATCAATAGTGATATATACTATTCATCAATAGTAATACTATCCATGAATAGTAAATTCACTATTTATAAACAGTTTTGAGTTTGTTTTCATCTGCTTGCCGCTCCTCTATAAAAGGCCATCAATTCTCCATTTCATTTCAAAATTTCAATTTCAATTTTGTAATCCTTTCAAATTTCTTTTCAATTTCAACACATATTTTTCAAAAACATTGCATGCTTCGAGATCGCGGACTCATTCTAATGCCGAATTATTGGAGTTTATTCGGCATCATGAAGACGGAAATCTAGATATACTGGCCGAGATGCCGCTTCATCGCAGTTCCAATCAAAAGAGCGAGGTAATGATTTTATATATATATATATTTTTATATATATTTTTATTATATATTTTTTTATTTTTTATTTGTTGTTGTTTTTTTTATTATTACTTTTATTATTATTATTATGAAAAATAAATTAATTTAAATAGATTGAATAACGCGTACATACCTGGTATTAACTTACCTGGGTCTGTGTTAGCATGATCGTTGTGTCGTTCGGGCCGGAGGGTGTATTTACAAAGCTCGACAATGGTATGATGTAGTGCCTTCTCGGGTAAGGCGGATTATCCGAGATTGAGGCTTTGAGCAGTTTGTCTTACAATTGCCGTCTGAAGAATATCAAATAGACCGAAGCGTGGTCCAGGCACTGGCAGAGCGATGGCTGGATACAACTCACACTTTTCACTTGCCCATTGGGGAGATGACAATTGGTCCGGTCAATTTTACTGCCATAACCGGCCTTCGATATGATGGTGTTCCAGTTCCTCTGACCAATGAAATTTTAACCTTTGAAGAAATTCAGGAATTAATTGGTATGGAATCGTCATATAAAGGACCTTTTAAGATAAAAATTGAGCCAATTCGCAGTTATTAGATTAACTACAAAGGTCGGATTGGCAGAAACAGGGCTGAACAGTATGCTCGAGGATTTTTGTTATATCTACTCGGATCGACCATCTTTGGCAGCACTGAATCATCCATTCACTTATCAGTGTTGAGTGCCCTTTCTTATCTCAGAATGGTACCTTCTTCTGGCTGGAGTGAAGCTGGTCTCGCATGTCTTTATCATGGCCTTGATAAGCTTTGTCGAAACAAGAATTCTTTTGTCGGCTTGATGGCGGTTGTCGAGGTATTCTTTCTTCCACCAATGTCTTTTCCCTTTTTCTCTTGTGATATTTGTTGTTATTGTAGATATGGGCATATGAACACAACCTCGTGAGAGTACCCGGCATTTCCATAGAGAGAATCGGGTATCCGAGATTAAATTTCTGGTTGTCCGATCGTGTGAACGTTCCCGGCTCTCATCATGTCCATACTCATCGCTTTGTGTTGAGCCGCTTAACCTAGGATCAGGTAAAATAACATTAGTATGCTTTAAATGTTTTGCAAAAGTTTTACTTACCTTATGTTATCCTGTAGGTGAATTTGGCCTGGTGGAATCCAGAAGAGCGAGCAAACTAGTCTCCTTTGATGAGGGTTGCACTGTCTTTTCAACATTCTTGGCGAATTATTGCTGGCCCTCTAGTGGCTGGTTTCTCAGGGAAAGAGTTTATGAATGGTTTCTCAGCCCAGAGCAGTAGAGGTTCCCGATGCAAATCCCATAATACACTTTAAATATTATGTCGATGCCGGAGGATGCTTGGTGGTCGGCCCGATATGGTTTTAATGCCGAGTTATTTCTTCATTTACCGGGTCCATTTTATGCTCGTTTTATTCAAATGAGACTCTTGCACTTTGATGTATCTCCTGTCGGTGTGCGGGAGATTTCTGATGGAAATGAGGGTAGAGATGAGGAGGAACATCACGGAGATGCCGCAGTTTTTGCCGGGCCCGTGGCTGGAGCCAGTGGGCGTGCCCGCCCGCAGGAAATTCCTGCGGGCCAACAGTTGGGCCTGCGGATGAATATTTCACCCGCAGGAGTTTCTTGCTGGCGAAATAGCTCGCCCGCAGGAAATTCCTGTTGGCGAAGGTTTTGCCTGCAGGATTTTCCTGCAGGGCAAAACTTTCTCGGGCCCGCGCGACTGTTTTTCGCTGCCGATTTTTTTTCGACTCCGATTTTTATTTTTATTTTTATTTGTTTATTTTTATTTTTTAATAATAAAAATTAGATAATAAAGCAAAAACTATTTAATTAAAATTATTTTGGACCAATTAGACAACAAAAATCATTTTGGGCTAAATAAAACATATTAGATCGGATTGAGTAAAAAATTAAGGGTCTATAATGCCTTAAAATGTGATATTAAATGACTGTATTTAATTATATTTGGTATAGGCATTAAGGAGAGGTGATTTGCCCAATCCTAGTGTTGAAGGAAAACTTGGAAGAGTAGGTTGGTGGGTGATTTTAAGCTTGCTTTTGAGAGCTTAAAGAGGTATGTACAAACTCTTGATAAATGTGGCATAATTGCATTACATTGGGGCTTAACACATTTTGATTCGAAAATGTGTTAAGCTACTTGATACATTGAACATTCATGAATAATGTGCTATGATATGTATATTGTTATATATGTATTATATGCATTGTGAAAAGCCATTGATAATGGCTAAATTGCATAAAATGTGAAATATGTGAATTATGTGAAAGTGACCCAAAAATTTGGGTAATGTAATTTTGATGTGAAATGTGATATATTGTGATGAAATGATGAAATATGGTGAATTAAAATGAAATGACATTGATATGAATGTAAAAAAAATAAAAATGAAAATGATGCATTGTGAGAAAAATGAGAAAAATGAGGCAATGTGCCTAATTGATAATGAGAAATGAGGCAATATGCCTAATTGATATGAGAAAATGAGAAAAAAAAGTTGAATATGAAAAATATAAATTATTTGTGTGTCTAGTATGTTATTCAGTTTACAGAGTTTTGTATTTGGCGGCATGCCTATGAGGTTATCCTCATTATTTACCTTTAGAGCTAGATGCTATGCGTCACTGTGATATGATTTACCTTCGAGACTAGACACTTGGTGTCAATTTGTACTAAAATAGTAACTCTAGGATTTGAATGGTATATTAGATCTTTTAGGGCCATGTTTGTGTATGTGTTTATGTGAATTAGTAAATGATGAAAGAATATGTTTAAAAGTAAACTTGGATGCCACATTGTGACATGCATAAAGCTATATGCATTGGCATTGTATTTAAGTTTTATTGTTATCAAAATTTGTATAGCTAGGCTTTTAGCTTAGCGCAATTTTAATTCAACGCGCAGGTGATATGAGTGATCCGGTTGAGCAGAAGACTTCTTTTAGATCAGGTCGGGTCTAGATTTGAGTTTATTTTAGAGTTGATTTTTGGAGAATCAAAATCAGAGACACTGCTAACATGCATATATTTTATATTATATAGTACATTGTGATATTATGTATATTATGCTATGTTTTTGAAGTATATAATGCAAATTATAATGAATGTTTTGAATAAATTTTATAACGTGGGTTTGATATGTGCTTTTAATAAATATATATGTATATGTATAAATGTTTTGAGAAACTTGGAGGAATTGAGAAGTGTTGGGGAAATGTGAGATGTATTGTATATTGGGAGTGTTTTTCTTATACATGTTGTGTTTTGTTGAAATTTGAGAATATCCAAATTATAGACAAAACTCTGGCAAGTTTTTTCCAGAGATTTTTATGAAAAATACTTATTTTTCAACTTATGATTTATAAAGAATATTTTATTTGTTATTTAAATATACATTTTATAGTATTTGAGATTTTTAATTGGAAGTGTGAAATTTTTTTATTAAAAATGGATTGTGGCATTCTTATACCGTATATGCATATTTTACATATACTGGGTATATATATTGTATGTATATAGTATAAAGGAGTTATATTTATTTTGGTATCAGAACCTAGGTTTGAGTTTCTCGACCTAGGTGGGTTGTTAGAGAGAGAAAATGGAGATTTTTAAATATGGTTTTCAATTGTGATACATGCATTGGCAATGGTAGTTTCTGATCTCTAATGTGGTAATTTCTACTGTATTTGCAGATATAGGTAGTTATGGCGTCTCGGACGCACCAGTCTGCAGAGGGTAGTGCGGAGAGTGTAGCTCCTGATAAGGGTAAAGTTGGAGCTAGTGTTTAGACTGTTGGAGAGGTGTCTGCTTTTGTACCTGTTTGACCAGTATCTGAGGAGGTTCTGTTGGGCTAGGTACGACATATGGTGGAGTTGTTGAGATAGACTCCAGTTCAACAGCCGCAGCTGCAGTTGTCGACACGGAAGTATGATAAGTTGAGGAAGTTTGGAGCCAAAGATTTTATTGGCACTACAGACCCTATTGTAGTAGAGCAGTGGCTGGACAGGGTCTAAAGGGTGTTCATCCAGCTGCAATCTAGTCCAAAGGAGATGTTTGGTTATGCTAGATCTCTTCTGTGGAGGGATGCCTATGAGTGGTGGAAGATAGTTCTCCGTGGTACAACTGATCCACCAGTGCTGACTTATGATGATTTTTTTGTGAGAATTCTAGAAGAAGTATACTCCCAGAGAGTATAAGGATGCCAAGAAGATGGAGTTCTTGAGTTTGAGGCAGGACACCAGGACAATGACAGAGTATGAGGTTGAGTTTATTTGGAAGAGCCAGTATGCTGATGGGATTATTTCTAATGAGATAGATAGATGCTAGAGGTTTGAGGAGGGGTTGAGATCCTCTATCATGTGTCTTGTGGCAGGCTTTCGGTACCAGAATTTTTCTCAATTAGTTGCAGCTACCAAGATTGTAAAGAAGGCACAGGGTCTTATAGCAGCCGCCATAGCTGAGGAGAGCATAGTTAGGAGACCCTAGGGTGAGGCAAGATTTTCATCAATGAAAAGAGACCGAGAGGGATATCCTCAAAGGTTTAGTAGGAGCCAGGAGCAGTCTAGTAGGTCAGTACAGAAGTAGAGACATAGACAAAGATCTGTAACCTCAGTGGCTAGTGCTCCAAGCTCAATGGCTCAGAGGCCTACTCCACCTACCTATGTTCATTGCAGTAGGGCACATGAGGGTGTCTACTGGAGGATAGGTGCACCAGTAGTGTGTTATAGATGTAAGTAGCTGAGCCACTTTCTCAAAGATTGTCCAGAACCACCAGAGGATAGACAAACAAATATAATAGCTTCTAGACACAGTGTTAGAGGGGGTCGTGGTGGCAGAGGTTTTGGCAGATGTGGTAGATTAGGGTCTAGTCAAAGAGGAGGTTCTATAGCTGGGAGTAGATCAGATGAAGCAGGGCCATCACAATGGGTTTATGTGATGCAGAGGCAATCGGATGCTTCAGCTATCATAGTTGATACTTTTACTTTATTTGGCACTTCAGTTCTTGTATTGATAGACTCTGGGTTGACTCATTCATATATTAGTGAATTCATCTTGCCTGTGAGTGATTTGCATTTGGAGTCCCTAGGATTTGTTGTCTTAGTCACAAATCCTTTAGGGCATAGTATTATGGTTAGCAGGGTACACTGAGATAGTCTAGTTGTTGTTCATGATGAGGAGTTTCTTGGTGACCTGATTGAGATGCCTTTTAGGGAGTATGATCTGATTCTGGGCATGGATTGGTTATCGAAGCATGGGGCTATAGTATACTGTCAGTGAAAATGTGTTACCCTGAGAACACGTGATGGTAGAGATGTGATAGTATCAAGCGAGCAGAGACATCTTTTATCCATGTTTATTTTAGCTGTTTCAGCTAGGAGGATGATTCAAAAGGGATGTGAGACATATCTTGCTCATGTTGTAGATACCAGAGTAGTGGGGTCCCATCTTGATAGTATACCTATAGTTGCCAAGTTTCCAGATATTTTTCCTAATGAGTTGTCTGGGGTACCTCCTGAGAGAGAGATGGAGTTTGGTATTGATCTGATTCCTGGTATCACTCCCATCTCCATTACCCCTTATCGGATGGGACCTGCTGAATTAAAGGAGTTGAAGGTATAGTTGCAGGAGTTGCGTGATAAAGGGTTCATCCACCCTAGTGTGTCCCCGTGGGGAGCGCCTATCTTGTTTGTTAAGAAGAAGGATGGTACCATGATATTGTGTATTGATTATCAACAGTTGAATAACATGATCATCAAGAATAAGTATCCATTACCTTGGATAGATGATCTCTTTGATCAGTTGAAGGGAGCATCATTATTCTCTAAGATTGATCTGAGATCAAGGTACCATCAGTTGAGAGTCAAAGATGTGGATGTGCCCAAGACAGTTTTTCGCATGAGATATGGGCATTGTGAGTTTTTGGTGATGCCTTTTGGACTGATGAATACACCAGCAAATTTTATGAATTTGATGAATAGGGTGTTTAGACTATACTTAAATCAGGTTGTGGTGGTCTTCATTGATAATATTCTAGTGTATTCGAGTAATGAGGAAGATAATGATAGGCATCTGCAGATTGTACTGCAGACTTTGAGAGAGAAGCAGTTGTATGCTAAGCTGTCTAAGTGTGAGTTCTGGCTCAATCAGGTAACTTTTCTCGGTCATGTGGTTTCAGCAGAGGGTATTAAAATTGATCCAAGTAAAGTTGAGGCTATCTTGAATTGGAGTCCACCAAAGACTGTGACAGAGGTTAGAAGTTTTCTGGGTTTAGCAGGCTATTATCGTCAGTTTGTAAATGATTTTTCTATGATAGCTACACCACTCACCAGATTACTTTAGAAAAGGGTTAGATTTGTGTGGACAGATCGATGTTAGGAGAGTTTTGAGCAGTTGAGGGAAATTTTAACTCAGACTCCTATCCTTACCCTGCCTGTGGAAGGTAAACCTTATGTGATATATAGTGATGCTTCACATAGTAGTTTAGGTTGTATTCTGATGCAGGAGGGTAGAGTCATTGCTTATGCATCAAGACAGTTGAAGCCTCATGAGTTGAATTACTCGACTCATGATCTGGAGCTAGCAGCCATAATTTTTGTATTGAAGATTTGGTGGCATTATTTGTATGGGGAGAAATATTTCATTTATATTGATAACAAGAGTTTGAAGTGCCTGGGTGTTCAGAGAGAGTTGAATTTGATATAGAGACGGTGGTTAGAGTTGATTAAAGATTATGACTATTTGATTGATTACCATCCTAGCAAGGCAAATGTTATTGCTGATGCCTTGAGTCTGAAGTCTATGGTAGGTTTGACTTCTTATTCGCTCTCGTTGCTTGTTGAGTTGAGAGCGTTGCATACTAGATTTGAGTCTTGTGATGATGGTGCATTGTTGGCTCAGTTGCAGTTAAGGCCAGTTTTGTTGGATCAGATTAGGGAGGCCCAATTGGCAGATGAGAAAATCTAGAAGATTATGATGGATTGCCATAAGAGGGAGATCCGGGACTTTTAAATGAGAGATGATGGCAGTCTATAGTACAAAAATAGATTGTGTATTCTTGATTATACAGGATTGAAGAGGATGATATTAGAGGAAGCACATCAGTCACTCTATACTATGCACCTTGGTAGTACTAAGATGTATCAAGATTTGAAGCAACAGTATTAGTGGTCAGGTATGAAGAGGGACATAGCAGAATCTATATCCAGATGTCTCACTTGCTAAAGAGTGAAGGTTGAGCACCATGTTCCTTCAGGATTGCTTCAGCCATTGTCAGTACCAGAGTGAAAATAGGAGCGAGTGACTATGGATTTTGTGACTGGACTGCCTTTGACCCAGAAGAAGTATGATTCAATTTGGGTGATTGTTCATTGGATGACGAAGACAACTCATTTTCTTCCAGTTCAGATGAATTACTTTCTTGAAAGATTAGTTGAGTTGTATATCAATGAGATAGTGAGGCTGCATGGAGTCCCAGTTTCTTTAGTTTAGGACTGAGATCTCCAATTTACATCAAGATTTTGGAGGAGTTTGTAGGATGCTTTGGGTTCTCGGTTGTATTTTAGTACTGCTTTTCATCCTCAGACAGATGGGCAGTCAGAGAGAGTGATACATATTCTAGAGGATATGTTGAGGAGTTGTATTATTGATTTCACTGGGAGCTAAGACAGGTTCTTGCCACAAATTGAGTTTGCCTATATCAATAGTCATCAGTCCAGTATTGGGATGACACCTTACGAGGCCTTGTATAGTAGAAAGTGCAGGACACCTTTGTGTTGGGATGAGGTTGGAAAAAGTAAATTGGTCGGTCCCGATTTGATTAAGGAAATAGAAGAGAAAGTGAAGGTGATTCGGGATTATTTGAAAGCAGCTACAGATCGATAGAAATTCTATACATATTTGAAGAGAAAAGACATAGAGTTCAGTGTGGAAGATAAAGTATTCCTGAAGGTGTCTCTGTGGAAGAAGATTTCGATATTCGGTAGCAAAGGGAAGTTGAGCCCTCGCTTCATAGGACCATATGAGGTGCTGGAGAGAGTTAGTCCAGTAGCTTAAAAATTGGCTCTGCCACCTGAGTTGGATCAGATACACAATGTCTTCCATGTCTCTATGCTTCAGAGATACATGTCAGACACATCTCATATCTTGTCAATGGAATCCATTGAGGTGAGTCCGGACTGACTTATGAGAAAAAACCAGTAGCGATCTTGGCACGAGAGGTGAAAGAGTTGAGGAACAAGAAGGTGCCACTTGTAAAAGTTCTTTGAAGGAATCATGTCATTGACGAAGCGATATGGGAGAGTAAGCAGATGATGCAGAGTCAATATCCTCAATTATTTCAGAGTTAATAGCAGGTAATTTTGAAAATAAAACTTTCTTTAGTTGGAGAGAATTGTAACATCCGAAATTTTTAAAAATTAAATGGTATAAATTAAATAAATGATTTAAATAGAAAATAAAATAATTTTAAGTAAAAAATTAGAATGTATATGTGAAATATACATAAAATATACATAAAGTATGTAAAAGTCAACAAAAGTTAACTCTTTTAAAAGAAAAGTCAAAAGCCAAATGGCATTTTTGTAAATATACTTTAGAAATTAAAAATTATTTAAATTATTTTAAAATAAATTATTTTTAATGAAAGATGTATTTTGGAATTTTTATTTAATAGTTAATTAATTAAAAATATAATTAAATATTATATATATATAGTCTTTAAGAAAGTGGATGGAGAGAGAAAATAAAAAGCTATCGTCTTCTTCTTCCTTCTAGACCGACCACCATTGTTGTTCAAAACTCAAGAATTTTCTTTTTCCATGCTTCAAGAATTGAAGGGTTTTCAAGGTTTTAAGTGAAATTTTGGGGTTTTCCATTATAAATAGTAAGTTTTCCAACTTTTTCTTTTGAAATCCATGATTTTATGATTATGTTGATTTTGAAATTTTAAAGTAGCATATTTTAATTGCTTATTTGGGTATGAATGAAGTTGTTTTGAGTAGTTAGCAATGATTTTAATGTTTGATTGAAGAAATGATTAAGTTTGAGTGAGGTTTGGTAAAGAGAGAGAAGTTAGGGTTATGGGAGAATTGGACTTTTGAATTCATGTGATTTAATTATGCAATTTGATTCTAAATATGTTATTTTGATGCATGAACAAGGATTTTAAAATTAAATAATGGATTTGGTTATGTTTGGATAGAGTTTGGATGAAGTAGTGTTGATTTAGGGTTTTAAAAAAATGAATTTTCAAATATGGTGAATTATTTGATTTTAATATTTAAAGCATGTTATTTAATGATATTAATGATGGAATTAAGCTTGGATTAATAATTGAAATGCATTGGGATGGAGAATCTTCAATGGGGAAGGTTATGTCATTTTAAGATTTTATACTAAAGCGTGTGTTTAATTAATGTAAATAGTTTAAACATGTTAAAATATGTTGGTAATGATATTAATAAACTTTAAACACCAAATTATATGATTTAATATGGTTTTTCAAAGTTAAAGTGAGGTAAGGCTTAATTTTGGGGTTTTATCTAGAATGATGTTTAATTATAGTTTAAATTTGAAAATGTCTTAAAATGTGATATTAAATAATTGATATGAATGAGAAAAAAAATAAAAATGAAAATGATACATTGTGAGAAAAATGAGGCAATGTGCCTAATTGATAAGGAGAAATGAGGCAATGTGCCTAATTGATATGAGAAAATGAGAAAAAAAATTAAATATGGAAAATATAAATTATTTGTGTGTCTAGTATGTTATTCAATTTTTAGAGTTCTGTATTTGACGGTATGCCTATGAGGTTATCCTCATTATTTGCCTTCGGGGCTAGACGCTCGGTGTCATATGATGTGATTTGCCTTTGGGGCTAGCTTTTGAGCATTACTATGATTTGCCTTTGGAGCTAGACACTTGGTATCAATTTGGACCAAAACAGTAACTCTGGGATTTGAATGATAAATTAGATCTTTTGGGCCCATGCTTATGTATGTGTTTATGTGAATTCGTAAATGATGAAAGAATATGTTTAAAATTGTGCTTGGATGCCACATTGTGATAAGCATAAAAGTATTATGCATTGATATTGTATTTAAGTTTTATTATTGTCAAAGTTTATACCGCTAGGCTTTTAGCTTAGCATGATAGTAATTCATCGCTCAGGTGATATGGGTGATCCGGTTGAGCCGAAGAGTTCTTCTAGACCAGGTCGGGTCTAGATTTGAGTTGATTGTAGAGTTGATTTTTAGAGCTAATTTTTAGAGCATCAAGATTAGAGACACTACAAGCATGTATTATATTTTATATTATATAGTACATTGTGATATTATGTACATTATGCTATGTTTTTGAAGTATGTAATGTAAATTATAAAGAATGTATTGAATAAATTTTATAACGTGGGTTTGATATGTGCTTTTGATAAATATATATGTATATGTATAAATGTTTTGAGAAACTTGGAGGAATTAAGAAGTGTTGGGGAAATGTGAGATGAATTGTATATTGGGAGTGTTTTTCTTATACAGGCTGTGTTTTGTTGAAATTTGGAGATTTTTAAATTACAGATAAAACTCTGATAAATTTTTCCTGAGATTTTTATGAAAAATGCTTATTTTGGAACTTAAGGTTTATAAAGAATATTTTATTTGTTATTTAAATATACATTTTATAGTATTTGAGATTTTAAATTGGAAGTGTGAAATTTTTTATGAAAATGGATTGTGACATTCTTATACCATATATGCATATTTTACATATACTAGGTGTATGTATTGTATGTATATAGGGTATAAGGGTGTTACACTAACATCCTTTATGCATTTGATTAATCGGATCTTCAGAACATACTTGGATTAGCTTGTGGTGGTATTTATTGATGATATTTTGGCTTATTCATGTAGTAAGGAAGATCATAATAGGCATATGAGAATTGTGTTGTAGACTTTAATGGAGAAACAATTGTATGCCAAATTATCTAAATGTTTGTTTTGGTTAGATCAAGTGACTTTTCTTGGACATATGGTTTCTGCTGAGGGCATTAGAGTTGATCCGAGCAAAGTAGAGATAATTTTGAAATGGAGTTCATCAAAGAATTTTATAGAAGTCAGAAGTTTTTCTGGGATTGGTAGATTACTATCGTCGATTTGTGAAGAGATTTTCCATGATAGTTACGCCACTTACCAGATTGCTTCGGAAAGGTATGAAATTTGAGTGAATAGATTACTGTCAAGTGAGCATTGAGCAATTGAGAGATATATTCACTCAGGCTCCTATCCTTACCTTACCCGTGGAAGATAAACTATATGTAATATATAGTGATGCCTTAAATAATGGTTTAGAATGTTTTCTGATGCAGGAAGATAGAGTTATTGCATATGCATTCAGACATTTGAAGCCTCATGAGTTAAACTACCCAACTCATGATTTGGAGTTGGCAGTTATTGTATTTGCACTGAAGATTTGGTGACATTATTTGTATGGGGAGAAATACTTCATCTATATTAATAACAAGAGTTTAAAGTATCTAGGCGTCCAGAAAGAGTTGAATCTTCGGCAGAGATGGTGGTTGAATTTGATAAAGGATTATGACTGCTTGATTGATTGTCATCCCTGTAAGGTAAATATTATTGCAGATGCTTTGAGTTTGAAGCCATGGCAGGGTTAACTGCCTATTCGCTCTTATTGCTTGTTGAGATGAGAGCATTACATGCTAGATTTGAGATATGTGATGATGGTGCACTTATGGCTCAGTTGCAGGTGAGCCCATTTCTTCTTGATCAAATCAAAGAAGCACAGAAGACAAATGTAAAACTCTAAAAGATTGTAAAGGATTGTCATAAGAGGGAGATTAGGGATTTTCATATTAGAGATGATAGCAGCCTATAGTACAGGGATTGGCTGTGTGTTTCGAATGACACTGAATTGAAAAAGAAGATACTGGAGGAAGCACACTGGTCACCTTATGCAAATGTATCCCAAAGTACCAAGATGTATCAAGACTTGAAGCACAATTATTGGTGGTCAGACATGAAGAGGGATATGATAGAATTTATATCCAAGTATCTCACTTGTCAGAGAGTGAAGGCTAAGCACCAGGTTTCTTTAGGGTTACTGCAGCCATTATCAGTACCGGAGTAAAAGTGGGAGCGAATGACTATGAATTTTATAGCTGGACTACCCTTGACCCAGAGGAAGCATGATACAATCTGGATAATAGTGTACAGAATGATAAAGTCAGCTCATTTCCTTCCAGTTAGGATGGATTATTCCCTTGACAGACTAGTTGAGTTATATATTAGTGAGATTGTAAGATTACATGGTAACCCAGTTTCATTAGTATATGACCAAGACCCATGATTTACATCGAGATTTTAGAAGAGTTTGCATGATGCATTAGGTACTCGGTTACATTTCAGCACTGCTTTCCATCCATAGATAGATAGACAGTCAGAGAGAGTGATCCAGATCCTGAAGGATATATTGAGGAGTTGTGTCATTGACTTTACAAGGAGCTAGGATAAACATTTACCTCATATTGAATTTTCCTACAACAACAGTTATTAGTCCAGAATTGGGGTGGTATCATATGAGGCTTTATTTGGCAAGAAATATAGGACATCATTGTGTTGGGATGAAGTTGGAGAAGGAAAACTGGTAGTCCTTATTTGATCAAGAAAATAAAAAAGAAAATGAAAGTAATTTGGGATAGACTAAAAGTAGCTTCAGGCTGACAAAAATCATACTTAGACCTGAAGAGAAAGGATAGAGAGTTTTAGTGTGGGTGATAAGGTATTCTTGAAATTGTCTCCTTGGAAGAAAATATTGAGATTTGGCTGAAAGGGTAAGTTGAGTCCTTGCTTCATCGGACCATATGAGGTACTAGAGAGAGTGGGACCAGTGTTCTATAGACTAGCTTTGCATTTTGGGTTGGATAGAATACACAATGTCTTTCATGTCTTGATGCTTCGATGGTACATATCGGATCCATCTCACATACTGTCAGTTGAATCTATAGAGGTGAATCTGGATATGACTTATGAAGAGGAACCATTTGTGATCTTGGCACGAGAGAAGAAGGAATTGAGGAACAAGCATGCGCCATTAGTTAAAGTCCTATGGAGGAATCATTATACTAAGGAGGCAACATGAGAGAGTGAGCAGACTATGCATAGCCAATATCCTCAACTTTTTCAGAGCTAGACAACATGTAATTTTGAGGAAAAAATTCTTTAAGGGGGATAGAGTTGTAACGCCTGAATTTTTATTAAAATGTAATTAAATAAATAATTTGAAAGGGTTAAGTGAGGTATTGGATAAAGAAATAGCTAATGTATATGTGAAATATAAACAAAGTATACATAACATATAAATGCCACTAAAAAACAAAAAAGTAAAAAGTAAAAAGTAAAAAAAAAATTAAAGTAAAAGGTAAAAAGGTCAAAAAAATAAAAATGAAATTAATTTTAGTGGAAGATGTAAATTAAGAATTTATAATAATTAATTAATTATATTAATTATATTAATATATAAATGGATAGGAAATAAGAAAAAAAAAAGAAACAATTTGAATCATCATCTTCTTCTTCCTCTTAGCTTTAGCCGAAACACCATTGATGAAGGGGGAAGGTCTTTATTTCTTCCAAACATGATGTTTTACAAGGATTTTCAAGAATTGTAGGAAGTTTTGGTGAAATCCCAACTAATTAGTATGTTTCCTTTGCATTTAAGGAAGTTTCATGAAAAATTTTGGTTATTTAGAATTTCAATTTGTAAGGGAGTGCTTGTTAATTGCTTAAATGATATGGAATGAAGTTATTTTTATATGGGGATGATGATTTTATGGTTAGTTGATTGACTTATTTATGTTTGGTTGAAGTTTGGAAGAATAAAAGAGCGATTTAGGGTTTGGATAAAAAATTTGTAAAGAATTAATGTAAATTGAATTTAATTGCTTAAATTATGTTAGAATATGATTTTAAAGACATAATTGAAATTAAAATATGATTTAGAATTTATTAGAATAGATTTCTAAAAGTAAAGTGCATCAGAGCAAAAATTGAAAATTTTAAGGTAATGTAATATAATAAGTTTTATTAGTTAAAGTGTATAGAAATGTGGTTCTAATAAATTATTTAAATTCGTAATGTGGTTAAGAGTTGAGTAGATTGGGTTTGCTAAGTCAAAGTGGCGAAGGGCATTTCGTGAAAGTAGAGTTGGAAGGAGAATTTGGCTTAGATTTTGACCTTTTGGATGTTAGTACATACTTTGATAGTTATTATTTCAATTGTATTGTTTTTAACATATTGCATTTGGATGAATATGTTATGTGACTTGTACATTGATGTTTATATGTGATATGAATTCTTTGAAATGAAAATGTGTAATTTGCATAAATTATGGTAGGTTAAGCCATTAAAGTATGGCTACTATCATGGAGATGATAAAATGTAAAAAGTGTAAGTTATGTGTTAAAATGTGAAAATTAGCCACATTGAGTTTGTGATGAAAAATAATGTCAGATATGAATAGAAATATGAAAAATGAATGTGAATATGGATAAAGTATGAAAGGATAAATATATAATGCATGTTATCTTATATAATATCTAGTTTCAGAAAATTGTGTTTGATATTGTTTAGCATGCCATACGACTTTAGGGCGAGACACGTTGGTTTCACAACTATGATTACACTGTTGGGCAAGACACGATGGTGTCATAATATTGATTACACCTTCGGACGAGACACACTGTTGTCATCATTATTGAGATAGGCCAAAATAATATTTATGGGACTAGATTATAGTATATGGATTGTTGGGATTTTATGATTTGATGAAATATATATTGTGTATGAGATTGTAGCATAATGCATTTTTAAGGAATTTAGTTCATATTATTATTAATTGTCATTTGTTGTTATCAAAGTATGTACCGCTAAGCTAGTAGCTTAGCTCGATTAAATTCTATCGCCAAGTGACAGGGTAAATACTAAGAGTTCTGCTAGACTAGATTAGGAACACGGCAAGGAGTGTTGATAGAGGTTTGATATTGCCACCAGACCAAAGTTGCTAGCATTTCTTATATTATTTTGTTTTTGTACCTTATTCTATGCATATAGTATATAAATATGTATTAATGCTATAAATTTAATGTTTGTTGTGTAATTTAAGTATTGAAGATATTTCAAATATATAATCATGTGGCTTTGAGATTGTAAATTGTGTGAATGATATTAGAGAATTGATTAAATAGATAAGAGTATATTGGAAGTGTGTATCTTATACAGGTTGTGGTTATTTGGTTTTTGGGAAATGCCCAATTTATGGATAAAACTATGACAAATTTTTTCAGAGATTTTTCTTTAAAATTTGTATTTTTGATTATTAATTATTAATATGTATATTTACTTATCTATTAAAGTGTAATTTAAGGATTAAAATACTTTTCTTAAATTTAAGGAAAATTTTTAAATGATAGGTTTATTGACATTCTTATATTCTGTATATTTATTTTATATATACATAGTATATGCATTATACATATATAGTATATAAGAGTATTATAATATTTTTATATTTCCTTTTGCATTATAATTGCATTAGATGTTGTATGTTTTCACTAAATAAAAAGAATATAATAATTTAATTTTTTTTGTTACATTTGTAGGTCCCAAAATTTGCAGAGTACTTTGACGTCTATCTTTTTCATTGACATCATTTTTATGCTCTGCAAATAAAAGGCATAAATTTAGTGCGTACAACATAGATTTTATTTTTTAAAATTATTAATTTGATTATGAAAATAATAGTATGTTGTTACCTCTCTGTCCTTGATGGTATGTTGTAAAGCATCAACTTCATGAAGCTCAAAAGTCCTTGTAACTGAATAATTTTTAGATCTTTCTATAAGATTATAATTAGTTACCTTGATAAGGAATAATAACTTTTTACCACAAATGTCCAGCAACATGGATGGAGTTGTATGTTGATCGCCTTTTGCATTACAAGCAACTCTTTTGCTGAAATCTTTAATATCCTTCTTACTTCATGGCCAAATAGAACGAATTTAGTTTTCCCAGTATGGTCAGAGACTATAACGTCAACTTTTTACCTATATTAATTATCATTTTTTTGTTGGTATAATGTTAAAAAAATTATTCAAGTATTTGTTGTAATTTTAGTTAAAAAAATATATTGATTCTCACTTTACTGATGAAAAAGTTGGTTTGTTCTCACATTGTTGACACCATAAGGAATTCTCTTTGTATGTTACCTTTTTTTGGCATATATCACAGCCAATGTAACACCAGCCAAATGTATTTTCTATTTCTTCAATTTCAGCAACTACACTTAATTTCTTTGGCTGCATTAAATAAATAAGTAGTGATTTATCTATGATATATTTTATTAGCTATATATAATTTTTTGATGTTAAAAATAAATCATGAGTCAAACATGTTCATTATCTAGGCATTGCATTTCTAATATTTCACTTATTATCTTTCTATTACCAAAGATAATTTATCCTTTGCGGTTTAGCTGTGATTTCTTTTATTCAATGTACTGTACTTGCCTTTCGTCAATTAATGATTTGTGACATTAAAAAATAATGAATTAATACTGTTGTTTTTATTTTTTAAAATAAAATAAATATAAGGCGATTATTATTTGTTGACAGATTTTTGTACCTTTCTATGAAAGTCTTAGTCTTTGAAATATCTAAATTGATGTATTCTTTTGTTGCACTTGTGGATGATAGATAAAATTCCCCTACATATTTTTAATTGTAAATAATAATTTATAAATATGTTTAATTTGTTTTTTTATTAGCAAGAATGTAAGTGCTTTCATATTTCTTGACTATTGTAACGATGATGATAAATGGCCCATTTTGATTATTTGATTGCATATCTCCAATTTTCTTGGCTTGATTGTCCCATAATGAAATTCTAATAGGATAATCGCTGTAAAAATCAAAATAAAAATTCATTAGTGTAATATTCGACGAAACAAATTTTTGATTTGTTGATATGAGTTCTTTAGTTGTAATAATAAGAGGAAATTACGCTATGTACATAATTTTCTCATTGGATTTACACTTGTACGGGTCCGGAAAATTTTATTTACAAATCTACATTTTATTCTTTTTTTTTTTTTGCAAAATCACCTTTGTGATGGTGATTTTTATTTTTTTTCTTATTTTTTTTATTTTTTTCCTTATTTTATTTATTCAAAAAAAAAATTTAATGTCATATTTTTAATATACACATAAAAATATAAATATATACATAATATATACACATATATATAAAATACACACTCAATAATATAAAGTACACTACAACATCTACAACACATTTATAAAATATCTAGAGTATATCTAAAGTACTTCTATAACGTATCTATATAATATTTTAAATATTTATTTAATTTTATTTATTTAATTTTTTATTTTTAAAATATTCATACAACACTCATACAATATTCATACAATATTCAATAATTTTTATATAAAATACACACAACTTAAATAACAAAAATATAACATACACACAATATCTATAACACATCTACAATATCGATAACACATTTATAATATATATGCAACACATTTATATAATATCTACATAATAAAATTGTGTTTTTTATTTTTTTATTTGTATAATATGTAAAATTTGTTTAAAAATAAATTTAATAATTTTTATTAATATATTTTTATATATTTTATTTTATGAGTGTTATTTATTTTTTATAATTAAAATTAAATCTTTTTCTTTTATAAAAAATTGTGATTTTTATATGTAAAAATAATTTAAAATGTTGATTTTATTATTTTTTTTAGAATTTTTATTTGATAGTGAAGTTTAAAAAAAATGAAAATTTAAAGTATATTTAGGGAAAAGATATTTTTGAAAGAAAAAATTTATTTTATTGATAAATGAGGTATTTTTAAAATTTTATATTAACTTTTTATAAAAGTGTAAATATTTTTAGCTTTTATCATATTTTTTAATAAAAATTATTTTTTAGATAGTGATGTAAACGTCTCTAATAATAATGTTTACCTTGATAGTTGTAGGTAAATATCTATTTTTGACATTTTTGAGCCTCGAACATTGATATGTTCAGTTTGCCCTATCGCATTCATCTTGCCAATTACACCTGCAAATTGTTTTTTTAATAAGATAATAATTGAAAGAATTTTTAAAATTTTGTCATATGCGACGATTATAGTGAAGTTTTTAACCTGTTAGAACCATATTACTATGAAATCTTTTTTGTAATTTTTGGGCCAAGGACAAATTTAAATTTATAGAATGGGATGACTGTTGGATTTTCTTCGATGCACTTTATTACTCTTGTTGTTAGAAGGAACATAATCCTTTTTTCATTCTTAATTGGCCGATAAGAATTCTCAGTGTCAAAAAACTTCATATTTGTAATTAAATGTATTGAACCTTCATGTAATTGTGAGATGAACTTATCAGAGAGATTTTTTTTCACAAAAGCATGCATTAAACCACCCTTCAATAAAAAAAATAAAAATTAGTTAGAAAAGTCATATAAATTTTGCAATAACATTATTTGATTGTTATTTTTATGAAAACTACATACATCTTTATCAATAAGTATCATGTTAATACTTAGTTTATTATTTGTTTTAAAATTTACCGCGTTCCAAAGTCTCGTGACTCTAACTTTAATTGTTTGTGTGTCTATGTTGGAATCCATCGATGATAAAAACTTGTACTGTATTTTCCTGCAAGAATTGGAAATTAGTAAATATGTATGTATATTATTTATTTTTTATAAATATTAATTTCAAAGTGAATATTAATTTTTAAAATTATTTAAAGACCGAAAATAAAAACAAACAATGAAAAAATTATAAAAATCCCAAAAAACATATACATAGAATTGAAAAGCTCTATTAATGCCTCATTTTTTTAGCATTAAATTTCAATCAATTTATTTTGTTGTTGTGTCCAAAGCTCTATCCATATATGTGTTTCTTTATAGAAAAAATATACATGTTTATTTTATATTTTTTAATATGCCTATCTAAGCATAATAACAATTGACTATATATACATCCAAGAAATTTTAATTCGTAGATAAATAAATACCAAAAAAAAGATAAAAGATAATGAAGAACTTTTATATGTTATAAGGAAGAAGAGATTTGCCTAAATTGATAAGATAGAAGAGAAAACAAAATTATATATTCTATTGACATCAAGGAATTTTTTATGCAATATATAATCATGACTAAAAGAATAACTCACAAAATCAGATAGTCATTATCTTGGAATTTTGGTTTTTGTAGTTCTGAACAAAAATTAGAATTTTACTTACTCAATAAAATTAGATGGGATAAAAGACATGTTAATACTTCTAAAACCATCCAAGTATATTTTTCATATGCATCATTATTATCTTTATTAAAAGTTAATAAAGAATTGGAAATATGTAAAAGTCATAGCAAGTGTGGCTAACCTTATTGTTGTAACACCCCTATATTCCGTATACGTACAAAGCATGCTTATACGATCGTATTATACGTATACTGAATATAGAAAATGCCACAATTTAAAAATACACAAAACATATCTCGAAAAAGAAATAAAACAAATATCAATCATTTAAAAGAAATCCATAAAATATAATAAATAAAAACGTTTATTAATATACAGCGGAAGTTATAACAAGAACTTATAAGTACAAATACATAAAAATTGAAAATTTACAACACATAGAATATATATACATGATTGGCAGCTTGACTCTCTGATCTTTAAGCTCTAATCCAACTCTTCAAGCACAAACTCAACTAGGTCTAGAAGAATCCTCTGTCTCAACTCTATCAACTCTATCACCTGCGCGATGAATCACAATCGCGCTGAGCCAACAACTCAATAGTACAAACCATAATGATAAAATGCAATATCTATATCAATGTCATACATACAACCAATAAAGATCATATTTATAAATGTTACATTTCATTATTTCAATAATTATATCATCATCCATTAATTATAGCCAACAACCATGGCTCCATATACGAACCTTTCCCCAACCAGGTCGGTCGTCCAAGTTCAGTTGCCCAGCTCTCTGGGTCCGCATGGTTCCGCAGGAGGCAGATAGGTACGTATAAGACTATCAGTAACGAACCTTCCCCCAACCAGGTCGGTAGTCCAAGTTCGGTTGCCCAGCTCTTTGGGTCCGCATGGTTCCGCAGGAGGCAGATAGGTACGCAATACTGACTAAATCGAACCTTCCCCCAACCAGGTCGGTAGTCCAAGTTCGGTTGCCCAACCACTTGGTCCGCATGGTTCCGCAGGAGGCAGATAGGTCCGTTCATTTATCTCTTTAAACATTTCTTTCTCAATTCATTTCATTTTCATCATTATAATATACAACATCAATTACATTAACTAGACAAACATATCATTATTCAATCATATCATCTAGGCATGCTTCAATCATATCATTCACATCATTATAACTCACAACATTAATTTCACATCTCTTTACCATTCTCTTTCTCAATTTGTATCTCATAATCAAATAGGCAATCATGCCTCAACAATTTCATTTGTATAAACATAGCCACTCACAATGGCTTCTCATCACATTTGAATCATCATGTCTCAATTCACATTATATTTCCATTCACACCGAAGCAATTCATCATTATACATATAGTACATTTCACAAGATTCACAATGTACAAAACATAATATTATTCATATATATCAACAATGCCATATCAAGTGAATGTATGCAACAATGCAAGGTTTGTACTTACCTTAAGCACCACTTAAACAACTCTATACACTTCTTATTTCCAAGAACTCTTCACTTCTCAAATTAGAGCAAATCACCTTCTTCACAACCTAAACCAAAACAATAATGAACCACATCAATTCCAATACAATTTATCACTTGTTAACCTCCTCTTAGACATTTAGATCACAATTAACAATCCAACAACACACATTATAGCCCACGGCCGTGGCCACCCCAACCCCCACGGGCGTGGGTTAGATTATGGTTCTGCCTCCCTTGCTCCACACCTCCACGGCCATGGCTAAAAATGGCCACGGCCATGGCAATCAAGGCCACGGGCGTGGCATCCAGAATGCTACTGCCTTCGGCCAAATTCACATGTTTAGTGCTTACAACTCCAACAAACACAACCAACATGAAGATCTATGAAAATAATAAACCAAACTTAACATTAACAACACTTACCAACTCAAAACCCTAAAACCAACATCACTCTTACTCTTTCAAAACTAACAACAACCCATCTTTTTATTTCTCATTCAAAACCAATACCACAATCAATTTAAATCAAACACACACCAACAAATTACCATAAACACAACTTTACTTCCAAATATCCACAACCAAACTCACAAACAACTTAAAATAAAACAAGAGAATTCAAGAGAGACTTACCAAAAATAATAAATCTTCTTGGATTTCCACTTAGTCACTTGAAAACTCCTTCAATTTGATCTTAGAACTCAAAACCCTCCTCTTGCTCTCTTGTCTTGATGAGGTTCGGCCACCAAAGGGAAAGAAAAGAAAATGAAGAAGCAAAGTCAACTTTCTCTTCTCTTTAAATCTCCACCAAGCAATTTCAAAAGAAAATTACCTAAATACCCTCTTCAATATAATTTAACTTCATTTCATTAACATACCCTTTTTAGTCATTTCACAAATCAAAAATTAAAATATCTTCTTCCCTTGACCCACCATTTTGACCAACATATATGTTATATATCTTGCCATATACACAACATATACATTTTCTCTATACATTCTTTCCTTTCCCACTACACATATACATTTGATTCAAACAAAAACAACAATTATCTCAAAACTTCTAGGGTACATTTTGGGATATTACAATTGTAGATTGTAAGTATGAAACATGATAAAGAATAAGCCGATCCAAATGTTTAAAATTGCTTCTTAAGTTAGTTGTTGCTGACTAAAGAAAATAATTGCTTAACTTACATTCATAAAAAGCAAACTGCATTAGTACCTCTTGTTTTCTTCAAAAAGGTTAACTTGAAATTTAGATTGTGTTTTGATACTACCCCTCCTTTGACCGAACTCTTAGACCAAGCTTTATATCTGCTCACCTCTTAGACCAGGCTCTCACAAGAAGATTCAACATCGGTTCCAAACACTCTAGTTTGACCGAGCTCTGTCGACAGCCTTTGTACAACTATGACTCACCTGCAATCAATGTTGACACTAATCAGAGTTTGTCTCATTTCAACAACTATATATATAGGGGTAAACCCCCACAGGGAGTGGTCCTTCCTTCTCTCTTCTCTCCACTTTTACTCTCTTTAAACTTAGACCGACTGAGCTCTAATTTAGGCATCGACGTCTTCCCCCGCAAAGCCCAATCTACCTTCCTCTCTTGTCATGCATATTAGAGATTGAGCACTAGAGGCATCCGATCCCGAGCCTAGAAAGCTAAGAGGACCACCCTAAGGTAGCTCTAGCATTATGTTTATTTTTTTATCCAAGATTTTATTGATATATGATTGGAATGTCTTTTTGTATTCCTTGTACCTAAAAATTTATGATTGAATAATTACATATTAATTTTTAATATTATGATAGGTAAATTGATTTGTCTTCTGCCAAATAAATTTTAATCATGATTAGTAACAACTGTATTTAAGTAGATCCCTTAATTATGATTTTTTTTTTGTTGAGAGTTAATTTTTTGTGTTTCTATATTCTTTTTAGCCAAAAGTATAACTTGATTACATAGAATGTGGGAAGTCACAACCAAGAAATGTCTAGGGGTTTGCATTGAAGATTGACATGTGAAAGATTATTAATAATTTTACCTAATATAATTCCGAAGTGATACTAGTGTATCACTATCACCAGAAGGCTGTCTCCTCGACACAAAGTGTCCGACACTAATGTATCTCCTCCGAAGGCATAATAATAAATGTGATACCGATGTATCTCGCCTAAAGGCATAATAAACATCATGATGTATCATTGGCATACCAACTCGACAGTACCAAATTCAATTCTCTGGAACAAGTAATCATGCAGGGCAAACAAACACATCCTCATTATTACACATTTTCACATTCTCATTTCTTTTGTCAGTTTTTCATATTTTGTCACATTTCATAACCATTTCTACATTTTTTTCAGTCACATTAAATACAATTCTTTAGTTATATTCACAATGTGTCTCACTTTTACAATACCAATGTATTGTATAAAATATTACCATCCACCATAAAACATTAATCTTTAAGCTCAAACCAATGTACATTTCACATTTTCAACAGTAAAGCATAGGTTATATGAATAACCATATTTCAAAGTAACATAACAAATTTTCAAAGTAACATAACACATTTTCAAAGTATCAATGTAATTATGTCAAATCATATATAATTAAAACACAAGTTACGGAAGTATGTACTAACATTGTTTAATATTCAAAACTACCTTGAATCTTTTGAAATTCTTATGAAATTTGGTACATATAATGAAGTAGAGCTCTCTCCCCCCTCTCTAATGGAATTTGGCCCAAGGAAAAAGAATAAGAAAATAAAAACTTTTAATTTTTTTTCCTTTTTTTCTTACCATCCAATATATATTTAATTAATTAAATTAGTTATTATATAAATATTATTTATTTTATTTTTCTTAAACTATCATCTACACATAGCTGTCTTACTTTTTGACTTATATATATATATATATATATATATTTTCTTAGTATGTATATTTATGGGTATATATATACTATGTTTATATTATGTATCTAGTATATATATTATATATATCATGAATTTACATTAAGTGTATACTGTGCATATCCATATTTCAATACACTAATTAACCCTTCATATTAATTATTTAATTTTATATATAATAGAAATATGGATTTTAAAATTTACCACAAAACTTTAATATGTCAAACACACATATAAACTCAAACATATAAAATATTTATCACTCAACAACAAAAAAAATCATAAATTATGTAAAATACTAATTTAGCGCATATGTAAATATACATTTTATTGTAGAATTATTGGATATTATTTTTTAAATTAAATAATTATTATGTACACTGAAAAAATTTAATTTTTGACTTAATTTATTTCATATAATTTTATTAATTTATTAATTGTATTTATATTATTTATTTATTATTGTTATAAATGCCTTTTATAAATGTTATAAATGTTTTCTACAAATTTTTACATGTTATTAATTTATTTGCTTTACTTTTGATTTTCTATTTTTGTTTTAACTTATTTTAATTAACATATTTTAGACCCTTAATTTTGGCCCATAATAAATTCGATTCTAATTAAAAAGGCTCAAATCAAATCTGGTTCCAATTAAAAGGTCCAAATTAAATTCAAATCCAATTTAAAAGGACTAATTCGACTCTAGTCTGATTCAAAAGCTAAAAAAATTGGATTGGCCCAAAATTCATGACGAATTGGCCATGACAATTCGCCATGAGCCCTCATGGCCAGCCCTAACTCAAGACAATTTTAATTCTACTAGGATTCAAATGGCTCAGGTTTTCCAAAGTCAATTAGGATTGTTTAACACTAGTTGCCCTAATGTGTTGCTCATAAAAACGACAATCAACACAACAGCTAGGGAGAGGGGGTTGCTTTAGAAAATAGAGCCACAATAATCAGGAGCCACCTTTAGCAATTAATGGAGCTAGAATTAAGAAACAGATAGGCAGGCTTTTAGAAATAAAACAGTAGCCACAATTTAAAAGCCAGAGTTAACAATTGAAGCAGTAGTCCAAAAACCAAAAGAAACAGAGATTGAGAGCAAGTAGTAGCCAACTTATGAACATAGCAAACAATTCCCAGATTGTTTAAACTCAGCCAAGAAACCTTAATTGATCTAGGTTTTCCAACAATTCAAACAATAAGCTTGGTTCAACGAAATTTACCATGGTAGAGCCAACAAAGTAGGTATGATTTTACTAACTCATTTTAATTAAATTCCATTAATCATCTTCATAATTTACTGCCCTTTTAATTGTTAGATTGATTTTAAAAATCTCATGCAATGAACCATGTTGGACCTCAAATTTAGGACTAAAACCCTAATAGTGCATGTTAAACCTTAATTTTAGGATTAAAACCCTAAATTGTGTGATAAAACCCTAATCCTAATTATATTACAAAATCCTAATTTTATGTGTTTCAACCCTAATCTCACAACTCAACCTTAATCTCATAACTAAACCCTATTGTGTAAATTGTTTACCTTTTGAGGGTGCTGCCCCTAATCTCCGGTAAGGGACCAACGAATGCGTTACGCCCCATATTTCATTAACGGATGATTATTTATATGTTTATGAACTGCAGTTTTTATTAATTAGATTTTAAGGATGTAAAATGTATATTTTCACTTGTAGGTGCTTTATTTATTTAATATATTTAGTTTATGTGATTTATTTAAGGACTTTAAGATACTTGTAAGGGATACGTTTCTATCTTTTAGTAGGTATCCTATTTTATTTGTTTATTTTTACGGATCTTGAACGTTTGTAAGAGCATATTTTCATCTTATATGGGTATTCATTTTGTTTGATTTATTTGATATATAATATGATATTGTTTACTTCAATAACTTCTTGTAATATGAGTAATATCATAATAATTTAAGAATTTAATAATATTTAGACTTGAAAAAAAAAAGTTGGTTCCAATGAACCGGGCATTATGAGAGTGTTAGGTCATTTCTCACACCTTCCTATGCGTACCTAACTTTTTAAACCCAATAGGGGGTTGGAGTTCCTTAGGAATCAAGTCATCTACTCATTTCTATCTTCCTGGCCCGTCTGGAAGACGACTCCTATTTTTTGAATTTAGTCTCATATTCTCTATGGCCTAGAGCCTAACGACGCAGAAGTCGCAAGAACTATTCTATAATACCCTTATACCCTATATATATAGAATACATATATAGAATATAAGTGCGCGACTATAATCTACTATAAAATCACACTGAAATGTACTATTTGCCAAAATTAAATCTTTATCAAAAGCTTAAATATTGTAGGCATATAAATATATATATATACAATGGTGAACCAGAAAATAGACGAAGGGGGACAATTTTCTAAGCAAAAAAAAAAATTAAAGACGAATTGAAGATAAAATTGAATATTTAATATCATATTAAAATTTAGATTTTTGTTATAAATTTCTATTAAAAAATTCTCTATCAAAATTTTATTTCATTTATTAAATTCTAAAAAATTATTAAATTTTTTACATGTATATTTATTTAATTCTTGAATCTAATAATTTATTTTTAAGCTTTTATTAAAAATCAAAAAATTAATATCTAAAAAATTATTAATATATATTTACACTTGAAAAGGATAATTTTATAAAAAATGGTATACTTTTATATAATTTAAATTTAAATGTATATAATTATATATATATATATATAATTTTAAGATATATTAAAGGGATATAAAATTATTAATTATAAAATTATTTATATAATATATATATACATTAAAACATTTATATATTTAGAATTATATATAGCTACTATCGGCCCAGGGGGTTGGTTGACCCCATGTGACCCTGCAGTAGTTTCGCTGTTGTATATATACATAAGTAAATGATTTGAAACTTGATTTATTTTAATTATATAAAAATATCTATAAACATTTTATAACATCTGTGATTTTGAAAAAATTAAATAAGTATTTGGAGATATAAAATAGTATATACTCAATATATATATCTAGAGTATATATAACATATACATATAGTATATTAATTGTATATGTTGGATTAATACATTACATACTTAATATTTAATACACATATAAGGTACATTTGATGTGTATATGAGATATACATTACTTGTGCATATGTGTAATATCCCAAATTTTTGAAAAGTTCTAATTTTTAGAAATTTGATAAAATAAATTATAATTTAAATGGATAAATTAAATTAATGGTTTTAAATGAAAAGGTGAAACACATATGAGATATATATGTAAAATATACATAACATATAAAAGTCAACACTTTTTTAAAGAAAAGTCAAAGCAAAAGGGTATGTTGGTAATTAAATCTTAGAAATTCAAAATTAATAAAATAATTCAAAAATAAATTATTTTTTAATGGAAGAGGAAATTTATGACTTTTAATTTATTAAATAAATTATTAAATTATTAAATTATTTTAATATATATATGGTTTAAAATAAAAGATGAAAGGAAAAAAGAAAATTAAAAGTCTTCATCTTCTTTCTTCTTCTTCTCCAAGCCGAATTCTCCATGGCCAAAGAGGGAGATTTTTAGCTTCTTCCATCATCAAATTCTTCAAGCTTTCAAGGGAATAAGAGTAGTTTTGGTGATTTTTCAATAAGTAAGCTTTATTTCCAAAATTATAAAGTTCTTTAAAACTTATGAATATGTATGAATTGAGTTTTTGAAAAAGCATGTTATAATTGTTGGAATGGGTATGGAAGATGTTCTTTTGATGAGTAAATAATGATTTTAAGGTTGGATTAAAGAAATGGTTGAGTTTGGGTAAGATTGGTGAAGAAAGAGAATTTAGGGTTATGAAACATTTGAGTTTTTGAAATCATGATTTTTAATTGTGCAAATTGATTCCAAATGAGTTGTTTTGATGCATAAACAAGTATTTTAAAGTCAAATATTGGATTTGGTTATGTTTGGTTAGAGTTTGAAGGGGGTAGTATTGATTTAGGGTTTTGGAAAAATGAATTTTCTAAGAATGATTAATTGTTTGATTTTAATGCTTAAATCATGTTATTTAAGGATATAAGTGTTGGAAATAAGATTAAAATGATAATTGGATTGAGTTGGAATGGAGATCCTTCAATGGGAAAGGTTATGCCATTTTAGGGTTTTGAGCATAAGCATGTGGTTAATTAATGTAATTGGTTTAAACATGCTAAAACATGTTTCTAATGATATTAATAAACTTAAAACACTAATTTAAATGCCTTGATATGGTTTTTCAAAGTTAAAGTGAGGTGAAGCTTAATTTTGGGATTTGGTTTAGAGTGATGTTTAATTATGGTTTGATGTTGAGAATACCTTACAATGTGATATTAAATGATTATGTATGATCACATTTGGTATAGGCATTGAGGGAGGTTGATTTGCTTCATCCAAATGGTGAAGGGCAAGTTGGAAGGATAGGATTGGAGGTTGTGTTAAGCTTGCTTTGAGTTGCTAGTGAAGGTATGTACAAACTTTGAATATATTATTTATATTTGCATGAAATTTGGGCTTAACACATGAAAAATATGTTAAGTTACTTGGTTCATTGATTGAGTATGAATAATGTGCTATGATATTTGTAATGTCATATATGTATTAAATGCATTGTGAAAAGCCATTGATAATGGCTAAATTATGTAGAATGTGAAATATGTATATTATGTGAAAATACCCAAAGTAATTGGGTAATGTGTTGTGAATGCAAAAATGAGATATGTGGAATAATGAAATAAATTGATATTGATAAAAATGAGAAAAGTGAGAAAAATAAGAAAGACGCGAAAAATGAGAAAAATGAGAAAAAATGTGAAAATAAGGCAATGTGCATAGATTGAATATATGACAATGAGAAAGAGATTAATGATGAGAAAAATGAATAAATAAAAAAAAGTGAGAAAAAGATGGTATAATAAGGCAATGTGCCTAGTTTGATCATGAGAAAATGAGAAAAGTTTTAATAAAGGAATTATGAAAGAATTTGATAATGAGAAATATGAATAAATTGTGTGCCTAGTATGTTATTCAATTTTAAGAGTTCTGGGTTTGGCGGCATGCCTATGATTCCCTGTGGGCTAAACACTAGAATGGTGAAAAGACTAGGTCGTAAGCCAGGCCAGCTGATAAATATGATGTTTTTGGGGGTGAAAAGACTGGGTCATAAGCCTCAAAAATTGTAGCAGTCTAGCCGGGTTGAGGACCAAGATACTAGAGCCTAAGGGTTTAGCCGGATTAAGGTCCAAGAGACTAGGACTGTTACATTATCCATGGATATATTGCCTACAGGGCTAGACACCTAGTGTCATTATGGACCAAAGCAGTAACTATAAATTTGAATAGCATATTAGATCCTTTTTGGGCCCATGCTTGTCTTTGCTTTAATGTGAATTATTAATTGTGATACAATTAAGCAATGTAATGCTATGAGTTGTGATTATGAAATATTTGAAAAATATAAGAAAGTAGAATGATGTGACATCTATATGCATTGGCATTGCATTGAGTTTTATTGTTATTATCAAAGTTTGTACCACTAGGCTTCGGCTTAGCGCGATTGTAATTTGTCGCGCAGGTGATGGATGATTTGGTAGAGTCGGAGAGTTCTACTAGACCTGGTCGGGTCTAAGTTTGTATTTATTGAGCTTGAAGAGTTGTTTTTGGGTATATTGCCTTTTTGACTGTAACGACCCCACCTGCACGGTCTTACGACAGCTGGTCTATTGGGCCTTTTCTCCCGTAGGTGGACCGTAGTCCCAGCCCTCAACCCGGCAGGCCGCCACCTCCAGCAGGATTTATTTATTTGGCTCCCAAAGGAGTCGTCTCCCCAGATCGAACACCTAACCTCTCCCTTAAGAGAGCCAGCGAGCACAATCCAGACTCGCTGGCTCTCTTAAGGGAGAGGTCAGGTGTTCGATCTGGGGAGGCGACTCCTTTGGAAGCCAAATAAATAAATCCTGCTGGAGGTCCCACAAGGGCGGTCTAGTACTGTGGCGGCTTGCCGGGTTGAGGGCTGGGACTACGGTCCACCTACGGGAGAAAAGGCCCAATAGACCAGCTATCGTAAGACCGTGCAAGTGGGGTCATTACAGTTATTTAAGATCAGAGCCAGTTGCCAGCATGTACATATTTGATATTATAGTATATTTTGATATTATGTATGATATGATATGTTTTTGAAGTATATATTATAAATTATAAAGAATGATTTGAATAATTTGTTTAAGATGGGATCTTATTTGCGATGTTGATATATATACCTATATATAAGTATTTTGAGAAAATATGGAGAAATTGAGAAGTATTGGTGAAATGGTGAATTGATTTTTATTGGGAGTGTTTGTTTTATGCAGGTTGTGTTTTGCTGAATTTTGGAAACGTCCAAATTACAAACAAAACTGTGGCGAATTTTTCTTAGAGATTTTCATATAAAATATTTATTTTGGATTCCTATAACAAGCAAATAATATTTATATACTATTTATTTTATATATTAGTATTTAAAGTCTTAAAACAGAAATGTGAAAATTTTTATTAAACCGGTCTGTGACATTTTTGTACCGTATATGTGTATTTGACATATGCTGAAAATATGTATTGTACGTATATAGGGTATAAGGGTGTTACACATTTCGTCAGAGTTCTATCTATAATTTCATAAAAATCCAAATTTCAAAATACACAACATGCATTAAAAATACTCCCAAAATCTCTATTTTCTCAAATCCACAACAACTCCAATTTCACATCTAAGTTTTTTTAACAACCAAAAACTATATGTAACATAAATATTTACATAATATTACATCACTTTATCTAATTAAACATATATATATAATGGTTATAATATACAAAACTTAAGAGTTTGATGCAAAACTATACATGCAAAGCGGCACCAATAAGATAAGCCTTGTGGCAAGATACAAACTATACTATCAGTCTCAATCCTAAATCTATTTAGATTTATCAGAGCTTCCTTTCTCTCAATCCTTGTCATATGCGTAATAAAATTTAATCGCGTTAAGCTATAAAGCTTAGTGGTATTTATTTTGAAAATAAGTAAATAAATAAAAACCTAGTCCATTATAATTTAACACATAGTAGATTATAAATGAAATAATCGTAACTTAAATAATTTGAAAGGCTATCCATTCTTTCATATTAATTGATCCATCCGGCTAGTTGAACGAGGTTGTGAATGAATCTCTGTCAGGTGGTGCTGATGAATCACATTTTCAACTTTTCATATCACAACACATTTAAATTATGCCCATGCACAATTGTTTAAATTTCAGTAACATTGATTAAGCCCATCGCAATCCGCGTGTCTCAACATTGGAGACAAAGTGTGGCGATACTGGAGTATCTCGCCCGAAGGCGTATAAATATCATAAATTACTCTCCTGACACTGTAGTGTCTCAATACTGTAGCATCGCGATACAACAATATCTTGCTCATAGGCATAAATATAATAATCACGCCATGACACAAAAGGCAAGTTAAGTTCTCATTTTATTGGGCCTTATGAGATACTTGAAAGAATTGGGCATGTTGTTTACAAATTAGCTTTGCCACTTGAGTTAAAGAAAATTCATAATGTGTTATATGTTTTCATGCTTCGAAGGCATAGACCAGATCCATCTCATGTATTGTCAATTGAATTAATTCAGGCGAATCCAGATTTAATATATGAAGAGGAACCGGTTGCTATTTTGCCATGTGAAGTGAAAAAATTATGAAATAAGAAGATACCTTTAGTTAAAGTATTATGGAGAAAACATTCCACCGAAGAGGCAACTTAGAAAAGTGAGGAAGTTATGCGGAGCCAATATCCATAGCTCTTTGAGAGTTAAATAATAGGTAAATTTTAAGGACGAATTTTTTTTTAAGGGGGAGAGAATTATAACATCCATAATTTTATATACCATAAAATTTAATAATATAAAAAGATAATTAAATATATTAAAGAAGATATACATAATATATACACATAATATACATACAAATATATATACACACTTACGTAAAATAAATAAATAAATAAATAAATCCATTATAATTTAACACATAACACATTTCATAAATGAAATTATCATAATTTAAACAATTTCACATTTTCAACTTTTCATATCAAAACACATTTAAATTATGCTTATGCACAATTGTTCAAATTTCAATAACATTGATTAAGCCCATCGCAACTCGCAAGTCTCAACACCAGAGAAAAAGTGTCGTGATATCAAAGTATCTCGCTCGAAGGCGTATAAATATCATAAATCACAAGTCTCCCGACATCGTAGTGTCTTAATACCATAGCATCGCGATACAGTAGTATCTCACCCGTAGGCATAAATATAATAATCAAGTCATGATGCATTCATAATCATTGGCATGCCAACTCGACAGTACTAAACCCAATATTACAAAACAAGAACATGTGCAGGAGGTTAAAACACAACAATATTTCCACAATTTTCTTCCATTTATACATATAATTTTCATAACATTACTATCAATTTCTCACAATTCAACACAAATCATTATTTTCATAATTTTTCATAATTCATTAAAATCACATAATCCATATGCACATCTATAATTTATTAAAATCACATAATCAATTACACATTTTCCATAATTTCTTTAATAAATTATTTTGGAATCAAAATCGACTCATATAATTAAATAAATTTAATAGTCAAATTTTTTTTAAAATACTTTATTCCTTTTTATAAACACCAAAATTCCATAATATAATTATTTTCAATTTAATTAATCAAATCAAACTTCTCTTTATATTTATAATAAAAATACATAAATTATCATTGAAATTTCACAAATATCAAGTAATAATTTAAAAATAATACCAAAAATATTTATATAATAATTCATAAATTTTAATTCAAATTCACAAACATATATAAGTAACAATTTAAAAATAACATCAAATTAAATTTATATAAAAATATAACAAAATTAATTAAATATTTTCAAAGTAAATACAAACCTCAATAAGCTCCAAAATCAATTTAACCTCACTTCTCAAGCTTTAATTTCAAATATTTCTAAACTCCACCACTTGAATTAAATCGGATAAAATATTCCTAAATCAATAAAATATTTAAATTTTCAATTAAATACATATTTATACTCAAAATACTCTAACTAATTCTTAATTATACTAATCCTTACTAAACCCCATCAAAAGCCCTAATCTTAAATTTCATAAACTATAATTACTTAATTCAAATTTAATTCAACTAATTAATCAAAATTCAACATATAATAATAATATTCATTTCGTATACGTTTTATTTTTCAAAATAAATTAATTTTATCCCACACTTCTAAATTTAAATAATCTAAAATTCTTGAAATTAAATTTAAAAATAATATATTTACTTGAATCTTCAATTTTTCCTTCAAAATCCACTTGAATTCTTTGAATTTTTAGTGATAATTTGAGAAAAATATATAAAACTTCACTTTCTCTTTTTCTTTTTTCTAAGCCAAGAAGGAGAAGAAGAAGGAAGAAAGAAAAGGCTTTCTTTCATCCTTATCTTCTAATATATTATTATTATTACTATTATTATTCTTTCTTCATCCTTTTTTTATTTTTTTATTTTGTTACTTATTACTACTACCACCACCACCCACCATCCAATTTTTATTTTATTTATTATTTATTATTTATTTTACTTAAGTGTGTATATAAATATTTTTATGTATATTATATGTATCTTCTTTAATATATTTAATTATTTTTTATATTATTAAATTTTATGGTATATAAAATTATGGATGTTATAATTCTCTTCTTTTTAGAAAAAAAATTCGTCCTCGAAATTTACCTATTATTTAACTCTGAAAGAGCTGTGGATATTGGATCTACATAACTTTCTCACTTTTCTAAGTTGGTCTTCGATGGAATGATTTCTCCATAATACTTTCACTAAAGGTATCTTCTTATTCCATAATTTTTTCACTTCACATGCCAAAATAGCTACTGGTTCCTCTTCATATGTTAAATCTAGATTCACCTCAATTGATTCAATTGACAATATATGAGATGGATCCGATCTATATCTCTGAAGCATGGAAACATGAAACACGTTATGAATTTTCTCTAACTTAGGTGGTAAAGCTGTGAGCAACAGGCCCAACTCTTTCAAGTATCTTATAAGGCTCAATAAAATGAGGACTTAACTTGCCTTTCCGACCAAACCTTAAAATCTTCTTCCACAATGATACTTTCAAGAACACCTTATCTCCTACATGTGAGCAGAGATTTTCGTCCCTACTCCCATGTAGAATGGTTCTTGCAACTTCGATACTGTTAGGCTCAGGGCCTTAGAAAACATAGGCCTAAACTCGGAGAAAATGAAGTCGCCATCTGAATGGGCCGAAAAAAAGGGGTGGATGACTCGATTCCTAAGGAATTCTTAACTCTCTAATGGGTTCGAAAAGTTGGGCATGTATAGGGAAGGTGAGAATGACCCAACACCTCCATAATGCCCGATTCATTGGAATCGACCTCCTTTTCAGGTCTAAAGATTATTAAATTCTTAAACTCATTAAAATAGTATCCATAGTACAAGAAATTATTAAAATATATAATCATTATATTAAAACAAAACAAGTTCAAACAAAATAATAAATGGACACCCATGCAAGATGAAAATATGCCCTTACAATGTCCAAAGTTCAAAACTAAATAAAATAGGATACCCACCAATTAGTGAAAATATGTCATTTACATTAATCCAAAAGTCAACATAAATTACATTGAACTTAATTAATGAGGTACCCACAAAGTGAAAACATACCTCTTACATCATTGAAACCAAAATAATCAACATTAAAATAATTAAGCAAATGAATTAAACCATTCAAACATAACAATTAAAAGCAAAACATCCATTATAAACCAAATAAAATAAATCATCAATCATAAGAACGTATAATAAGAAATCAAAATAATCAGTTTAATCTTAAATAAATTGTTAAATGCACAAAATTAGGGTTTACATCTTAAATTGGGGCTTATAGGATTTTAAATATAAAATTAGGGTTCTAGATGTAAAACTAGGGTTTTGGCTTGGAAATTAGGATTTTAGATATTTGAAATATAGGATTAGGGTTTTATATATTTGAAAAATAGGATTAGGGTTTTAGATATTTGAAAACTAGGATTTTTGGGATTAAAATATGGTTCTAGGATTTATAAATGAAAATTAGGTTTTTAGGATTTGAATTTGGATTTTGGTTATTAAAACGTGCAAATAAGATTTTAGTTGGTTAAGCTAGAGTTTTAGTTTAAATCTTAAGCTACTGGACACTTAAACTCTGTGGATATAAGTTAAACAATTCACTCAAAAATAATTAAACTAGCTACTGTGAATTTGGAATCAATGAATGCAAGCTAAAGAAGCTTTTGAATGAATCAAAGTTGAGTAAATAGCCTACTTGTGACTTTAAAACAAATTAAAGCAAGATACTGGACATGAATAATAAATAATGCCTAAGACCATAATCAAAGCAGTTTCTGTTAAATTTAAAAGAATGAAAACATACTTTCGTTTGTTGGCTCCACCAAAATTGTACGTTGATCTAAGCTTTACTTGCAATAATTTGGAATTTTGGCTGAGCAAAACAAAGACAGTGGTTACTGCCTTTGTATGGTGTATCTATTTTATGGATTGATAGTAGTGTGTGTTGATGGTTACTGCCTAACTCTCTGCCTCCTGATAACCATGGCTGCTAATCCTTCCCAAAAGTCCCTTCTCCATCCCTTTAATCCTGTATTTATAAGGAATGACTTAGGTTAAATGAACGTGTGAACCAGCTTTAGCTTAATTCTAATTTCCTATTTAAGAATGGCTCCCATCTGAAGCATATCGAACTAAATTCCTTTAAATTCAAGTGAAACCGTGACCATATCAGATTAAATCAAGTTTAATCCAACATGGACAAAAATCCATATCGAATTAGCAAGTCTAATTTGACATGGTCTTGCTCCATATCGAAATAGACCATGCCTAATTCAATATAGAAGAATCCATATCAAATTAGAATCAATTTAATTCAATATGGATTAGATCCATATCGAATTAGGGTAATTCTAATTCGATATGGACCATCCATATCTAATTAGAATTAGTCTAATTCGATATGGATGTTTCCATATCAAATTAGGCATGGTCTAATTCGATATGGACCATCCATATAGAATTGGACAAGCCTAATTCGATATGACATGATCCATATCGAACCAAACTTGCTTCAACCTAAAATTGGACCATTTCAGGGCTTTAAAAAATGGATCAGACTTATTTTAGGCCTTATAAAACTGGACCAATCTAATTAAAATTTTAAGGTAGGTTTAAGCTTATTAAGAATGGACCGATCATGGCTTAGGCCTTCTTTAATTAGGATCAGACTAGTTAGGGCCAAAATCAAGGATCTACACTACATTATATTTTATATCCTTTCGCTTCAAATCAAAGTAGGAATTTTGTCTATCTTGTGCTGCTTTCAATCAGTCTCAAATAATCTTCACTTTTTCCTCTGTCTCCTTTATCAATTTAGGTCCTAAGAGCTTCCTTTCACCAATCTCATTCCAACATAGGGGTACTTTACATCTTCTGCCATATAATGCCTCATATGGTGAATCCATATGCTAGACTGAAAACTGTTGTTATAGGCAAACTCAATCAATGGTAGATGTCGATCCCAACTCCCTGTAAAATTAATTATAAAACTCATCAGCATATCTTCTAATATATGTATTACCCTTTGTGATTTTCCATCTATCTGAGGATGAAAAGTTGTGCAAAAGTGTAATCGAGTACCCAAGGAATCTTGCAAGCTCTTTCAAAATCTTGATATAAATCGTGAATCTTGATATGATACGATGGAAATTGGGACACCATGCAATTGTACCACCTCACTAAAATATAGTTCTACCAACCTGTCAAGAGAGTAATCAATTCTGATTGGGATAAAATGTGCTAACTTTGTTATCCAATCAATAATCACCCAAATTGCATCATGCTTTCTTTGTGTGAGAGGGAGTCCAAACACAAAATCTATTGTCACTCATTCCCACTTCCATTCTGGAATTGATAAAGGTTGTAATAAACTCAAAGGAACCTAGAGTTTAGCCTTAATCTGCTGACAAGTGAGATATTTAGTTACAAACTCCGCTTAATTCTTGACCACCAATAATATTCTTTTAAATCTTGATATATTTTAGTACTCCCAGGATGCTTATCATAGAGAGATTGGAGTGCTTCCTCCAAAATTATCCTTTTCAAATCTAAATCATTAGGAACACATAATTGACTTCGATACCATAAACGATCATCTTTTTTAATTATAAATTTCTTGGTCTTCCCCTTATATATCTCCTCAATTATCTTTTGCAATTTCTAATCCTTCTTTTGAGCTTCATGTATCTGATAGAGTAAAACTGGTTTAACATGCAACTAAGCCATAACAACACCATCATTAGCAACCTCCAAGTGGGTATTCAAAGCTCTTAACTCCAACAACAATGACAAGGAATTAATAGTCATCCATGCTACAGATTTTCAACTTAGTGCATCAGCAACTGCATTTGCCTTGCCTGGATGATAATCAATTATGCAGTCATTGTCTTTAACAAGCTCTAACCATCATCTTTGTCTAAAGTTCAATTCACTTTATATACCCAAATACTTTAAGCTTTTGTGATCTGTATAAATAAAACATTTTTCACCATACAATAGTGTCACCAAATTTTCAAAGCAAACACTATAGCCACCAGTTCTAAATCATGCGTCGGATAATTCAATTCATGAGATTTTAACTATCTAAAAGCATAAGCAATTACTTTACCCTCTTACGTCAAGACACATCCTAAAACATTATGTGAAGCATCACTGTAAATCACAAATGGCTTGCCTTCTATGGGTAAGGTAAGAATTGGAGCTTCTATCAACATCTCTTTCAATTGATCAAAACTTACTTAACATCTATCTGCCCACACAAATTTCACATCTTTTTGAAGCAACCTAGTGAGTGGTGAAGCTATCATAGAAAACCTTTTTACCCGATGATAATAACCAGCCAAACCTAAGAACCTCCTAACTTCTATCATATTTTTCAGTGGATTTCAATTTAAAATTTTCTCTACTTTACTAGGATCAACTCGGATGCCATCTGCTGATACAACATGTCCAAGAAAAATAACTTCATTAAGCTAAATCTCAAATTTTGACAATTTAGCATATAGTTATTTCTCCCTCAAAGTCTGCAGTACAATTCTTATGTACCTATAATGATCATCCTTATTACATGAGAAAACTAGGATATCATTAATAAACACCACTATAAATTGATCTAAGTATAGTCTGAAGATCCAATTCATCAAATCTATAAAAGCAGCTGGTGCATTTGTTAACCCAAAAGGCATAACAAGAAATTCATAATGGCTATATCTTATATGAAAAGTAGTTTTAGGCACATCTATCTCCTTCACTTTCAATTGATGGTACCTTGATCTTAAGTCAATCTTAGAAAATACAGTTGTACCTTTTAATTGGTCAAAGAGATCATCAATATGAGGTAATGGGTATTTATTCTTGATGGTCACCTTATTCAAATAAAACACCAATATGAGGTAATCGGTATCTATCAACTCTTTAATATTTTTATATACACTCTATAACTTATCTTCAATTACTAAATAATATTACAATTAGGCATATGATCAATATATAGTATGTATATTTCATATTCTTATTTCCATCACTCAATCAATTCTTACATATACTTCTTACTCTCCTTGTCTTGCTCTCTACACAACTTGGAACATCGGTGATTTATCAATCTATATGATTTAACTCTCTAAACACTTATATATATGATGCAACGGAAATAATAAATATATTTTCTATAACTCTGTTTAGTCTAAGAATGCCTAGGAATATAGAAATAAAGATTTACGTAACCTTAACTTTATATAATATAACCACTTATGAGGTGATATGAGAGCTAATTTTCATATTTTAATAAAATTTCAAAGAGGACTTTGTTTCTTTTTTCAAGCTTTCGGTATTCTTTGAATCAACGACTATTTGTTTATTTTTATATTTCTGGGTATTTTTAGACTAAACAGTGTTATAGAAAATATCTTTGTTACTTCTGCTGCATCAGTTGGTATCAGAGCCTGGTTCGTTCTTAGAGAATGGAGCTAATTTTCATATTTCAATAAAATTTCAAAGAGGATTTTGTCACTTTTTTCAAACTTTTGGTATTCTTTGAATCAACGACTACTTGTTTATTTCTATATTCATGTGTATTCTTAAACTAAACAGGGTTATAGAAAATATCTTTGTTACTTCCGCTGCGTCAATATATAATCAATGAATTGTCTTAAATTATTAAACGATATTGCTATCAACTATACACAAGGTAATGACTTGTATACCTTTACCACATGAATTTCCACAAATAAATTAATCACTTTATTCTTCTCTTGAGTTTCCTTAAATCACTCTTTGAATTATTTAAAATCAATAATAACTCATTAGTATATCATTCTTCATATATTATTTCTCAAATCATCTTATCCCTTAAATAAGTATTATAAAATCCACTAATCTCATACAATTATCTTTTAATCCTTTTCTAACTATACACTTGTTTTGATTACTAAAGAGCATATATTAGTTTCCTCTTATAAATTTCACTTAATAAACTAAATAATTAATATCAAACTCTCTCTCCAATTACACAACTCAATTTGAGCCTTGATTATTAATCAATAATACTTTCATTCCTCAAACTCTTTATCATCTTATTTTCGTATAGTTTAACCATATAACTATATAATCACTTTCCTCCAATCTTTACACTCTTTATCCAATCCTAACTTTCCACATTTAACAATGTATATACTTAACACACACTTATTATTTTCTACTCTTTTCCATATTTTTAATACATATACATAAATTCTCAACACAAGGGTAGGAAACACAAACATACAAGCCTCGTACCAGGCTCGTATATCACAAAATACAAGCCAAAAATATCAACCAGGTGGCATCTTAACCCCATGCCCGTGGGATACAAAATGAAGCTGTCAAATACCTTAGACCACCCACACAGTCGTGGCCTTTAAGATCATTGTCGTGGCATTCAAAACCACTCTGTTTCATCAAAACTTTTATGCATATAGCCTCACTTTTAACCCTAAGGTTGTGGCACTCAGTTGCCACGCCCGTGGCATTAGTTTTGGGTCTGCCTTCGGAGTATTTCTTCCTCTGGAAGTCCCAACTCTTATGCTACACCTATGGTACCTCTATGCCACGCCCGTTACATCCTAAAATTATGTATTCTGAACTTTTAACTTTATAAAACACAAATATATTGAAGATGTAAGTTAAGGATGTATAAAAACCAAAATTTTAATATAAAAAGAGTTCATATCAAATGCTTTATTAAAACTTCAATTAATTAAATCTTTAACCATCACTCATGGCTAAAACAACATCAAATCATTCAACCAACTCATTCAAACATTAAAACTTTTAGAAATTCAAAGATTTGCAAATTAAAAATATATAAGTACATAACTCTTTTCAAAAATCTATCTTTCTTTCTATTTTTCCTTTTTCTCTTTGATCACTTGTTGATAATCTCAATTTTTCTAGCTTATTCTTCTAAAAACTTATAACTAGATGTGTTTTCCTTTTAAATTTTGGTTAAATCATTGAAAAGAAGAAGAAAGAAGAAGTTTTGGTGGTGATGGTGATGATAGGCGTGGAAGATGGAAGAAGAAGATAGAAATTTCCACATACTCTCTCACTCTCTCTCTCACACACACACACACACACACATATATAGTTTAATCAAGTAAGAGCATGCCCACAATAACTACAGTGCACCCTCACTCTAAACCGTTGATTCTAATTCGAGTTTTAGTCCTGTAAACTATAAAAATAATTTTCTTAGTAAATTTTAAGATCGACTATTCACCATTTTTTATTTATATCATTTATATCATGTACTTAACTTTCAAAACTGAATTTTTAAATTTAATTCAAGACACATGCCCGTGTCTTCTCATTGACATGCCCATGTGAAATAAATAACTTCCGTCACTTTGGAAAATTCTCTCAAAATAGTCCTAAAACCTATGACACATTATATATATTTCAAACACTCTAAACAAATATATAATACTCCAAACAAACCCCACTTATTATATATACACTTATTATAGAAAAATTTATAGTTAAAATTTTCAGGGCATTACATAATTTATTACAATATTATAAATGTTACTAATAGAATAGTCTTGGTCAAAAAATGATTTTATAAAATGACTACATTTTAAGATTGAGGGAACCTACAAATAAGGAAAATTATTGATAATATCTAAACATTTAGTGATAGATTCTTTGGTTTGCCGACAAATTAACAAAAGAAAAAAGTAAATGAAAAAACTTTGGCACTATATTTACTGATTGCCATATATTTCTCTCAGGAAATTAGTCGACGAGTGGTGATAAAATCTTTTGCGTTACATTTACCAACTATTAATATAACTCGTTGGTAAATTAGGTTGGTATACAGTGGCATCAAATTTTTTGCGCTTTATTTGCTTACTAACACAATATTTCTATCAATAATCTATTTTTAAGATTCACATAATTTTTTTTCCGAGATGTGTGTCAATAATCCATTGATAATTAGTAACATATTTTTCATGTAAGTAAATCACATGCTTATTGTAGTGATAATCAAACACCAACAATAAATTTATTAAATTGTAGCCTCAATAAACTTACCCTATATATATTGCACACAAAGAACTTTCTTCTAGAATTTGCTTCAATCATTGATATTTTCAATGTTGTAACTTTTCCACAATAACAATAAAAAATAATAAATTCTCTTTGGATTGAGTTAGTTTGGGACAAAGAAGTAGCTTCATTATGTGATATTATGCCATTGTTTTGGTTAAAAAAAAATTTCAGAGATTAGGGTTTTTTGTTTGAATTTTGCAGAAGGGTGAAGAAGAGAGATTTAAATAGAATAGGTCGAATTATTTGATGATTATCTATCCATATTGGCAAAATTTAATGAATATATTTGTCTTCAAGCGAGACAAAAGCCATGTATGTATGTATTATGCCACTTCAATAAAAAAATCAAATAGGTAAGTAAAAAATTTAACATAAATAAAGTAAAAAAAACAAATTGATTAATTGTATTAAATACAGTGAGTGCATATGTATTAAGTGAATGAAAATATATTAATAAATTTCTTATTTGCATCATATTTTTCTGATCCTTTTCTTTTTTAGATATTTGTGTAAGATTGTAAGGAAACAAAAGATACAAATATGACCATGATATTTAAGTTCACGAACACATTTGCACCATATATTTTTTATCTAAAAAATATATAGCAAACTGGAAAAAAGATATAAATATGATCCTAATATTTAGGTTTAGAGGCACAAATGCATCTTAAGTTTTTTGTCATAAAAATATATAGCAAGTTTGTAAAATAAAAGCTAATATGCAAAAAAAAAAAAAAAAAGAGAAAATTATATCAGATGCTGCTTTTGTCTTCAAATTTTCATTTTTACCATGTTATTTTTTAATTTACAAAAACATTTTTTTTAATTTTTAATTTTTTACATTTTTAGGATACAAAAAATATATTCAATATATACAAAAAATATACCATATTTATGTAAATTTTTGGTGTACATATAACATTTTTATATTTTTAAAAATTTCTAAAAATTAAAAAAAGTCCAAATAACAATACATATATAACCAACAATAAAAAAATTATAAAAATACTATGCAACAAAAAAATTACTGTACTATAGTTGTATAAAAAATTTACAAAATACTGCATTTTTTTTATATATTTTGAATATATTTCAGTATATATTGAGTATATTTTAGTACATATTATAAAAATATAAAAAAAAATTTAAAAATAATATTTTTGTGAATTAAAAAATAGTAAAGAATAAATTTTGAAAAAAAAATATTTTATTTAATTTTCTCTTAAAATTTGAACATATTTATTTTGTTTTACAAACTTATTATATATTATATATAATATATATATATATATATATATATACCCTTGAATCTAAGCATCATGATTACAAATATCAAGATTATATTTACCCTTTTTTTGAAATTGAAAAAAGAAGAAGAAATTATACGGAATGCGCAATTTTTGTGGCCGCTTTTCCAAGTTTACGCTAATGGACTTTTTTTTTTAATTTTTGTGTAGCAAAATTTTTTTTATTTTTGCTTTTTCTCAAGTGGTGGTTTTTATTTTTCCATTTTCTATTTTATTTATATTTTTTTATTAAAAATAATTTTTGACATAATATTCTCAATATATATATATAATTTAATATATACACAATATATATAAAATACAGAAAATAAATAATAATATCTATATATCATATAATAAATATCTATCACATCTATTATATATCTATTGAGCATCTATTGAATATTTATCAAATATTTACATAATATTTTTAAAATTTTATTTTTTAATTTTATATTCATATAATACAAACACAATATCTATATAAAATACACACAACATGTATAATACATATATAATATACACATAATATCTACTAAATATCTAAAATATCTATTAAGTATCTACATAATATCTATATGAAAAAATTAATATTTTTAACTTATATAATTTTTTATGTGTATAGTAAGTAAAATTTATTTAAATATAAATTTAATGATTTCAATATATTTCAATATATTTTGTTTTTTTATTATTTATAATTAAAATTAATTTTTTATAAAATTAATATTTTTTTATATGCTGAAAATATAATTTAAAATATTAATTTTTATTATTTCATAAGTATATATTTATTTAATAGTAAAATTAAAAAAATAAAAATTGCAGTAATTTTTTTAAAAATTATTTTAATATACAGTGCACTATTTTTGAATTTTTGTTTAATTTTTTTTTTGTAAAAATGTATATATATATATATTTTAATATTTCTCAAATAAAGCTTATTTTTTTATTAGTTTTGTAACTGTCGCAAAACGAGACCCAGAGGGAGGGCTAAAGCCCGAAAGGCCTCTATTTACCATGTGCAGAACCACCTTTCAAACCATGGATCCTCCAAATCAAAAGCCCCTCATAATCCATCTCGTCTCTTCAATCGACTCGCCCGAGTTCACTCACTTGAATTGGGCTCTGAGTCATTCTGTAATAATCGCACTTGACGCCGAGTGGAAACCCATTCGAGCGCAACAATGGACTTTACCCACCGTCTCTCTCCTCCAACTCGCATGCCAACACGGCTTGGACTCTGACTCGGACGATTCACTTGTTTTCCTGCTTGATCTGTCCTCAATTCCGCTATCTTCCATATGGAAGTTGTTGAGAGACGTGTTTGTTTGTCCAGATATATTAAAACTGGGATTCAAATTTAAGAAGATTTAGTTTTTTTATCTTGAACTTTCTCTTCACAAGGCTGTGGTTCTGGGTTCGATAAGGTCAGTGCAGAATTTCTATCAAAAGCTGTTTGGTTACCAAGAAAAAGAAAGCCAAAAGTTAATTGACCCAATTACTTATAGCTATCAATTTGTGAGAAACAAAAATAAGTAAGAAATAAAGGGTTTCAATTATTTCAATTCATGTCCTCAAAACAATGTTGATCTTAGTAGTTTTGAAAGACAATGCCATACATGCATAGTATTCAATATTGTAGGATTAAGTGTTTTTTTTTATGGAATTGATTATGTTCTGTATTTCTAATCAATTAGTAATGATTGATGTTTAGGTGGAACCCTGTTTGGATATTACTAGCATATACCATTTTCTGCAACACGAGCAATGGGGAAAGAAGCTACCCAAAGAAACCAAGTGTTTGGCAACAATCTGCAATGAAGTACTGGGGATTTCTCTTTCAAAGGTTTGGCCTTGAAGACCTTAGTTTTAGCTCAAACCTAAAAATTATATTCTATTATTTAAAGCATAGGCAGTTTCCCATTCTCTTCGTCCATTGTTGGAGATTACTATCTTGTAGGCTTTACTTGTTGGATTCTGTAGTTCCTGTGAGAATTAATTGAAATTACTGCAATTTGTAATAGCAAGTTGTTATTTTAAGCTGTATCTTCTTTAGGAACTTCAATTTAGTGATTGGTCTCATCGTCCTCTTACAGGAGCAAAAAACATATGCAGCAACTGATGCACACTGCTTGCTCAAAATATTTAATGTATTCCAGGCCGAAATTATAAAAGGTTTGCGGTACTCGACAATTTTGTACTTGTGATTTTGCAATTTAAAGACCAATATAAATTCATAATTTCAGATAATATGAATGTGTATGTAGAAGAGTCCCTTGTATGAGGTGCAGCCTACATTATTAGTTCTAGGTAGGGTGAGATGTAGGATAAATTACTAATCCTCTCTCAGTCCTAGGCCTATTTTTAGAATCAGTTACTTTGGTCTCTAGGATTCGTTATATGACTGTACAATTATGATCATGATGTATGACTATGTGTTTTCATTATATTATAGTTCTTGACAACTTAAATTTAATCACATGGTAGCCTTTGAAATTGTTATATTATAACATAGTTTACTCCCCCAAAATTTTATTCTTGCCTAATTTTGAGTTAGGAGGGATGGAAAACATATAAATTACTAAACCCTTAGGATCTTTTAGTAATTTTACACTGTCTTTCCATTGTGTTGCAGCCTTGCAGGTATCCTGTTTTTATTGTTTGAATATGTTGCTTCCATGTAGGTCACTGTTGTTTGAATTTTAATAAAAGCATGGTTATCCTTTGGTACTTTAAAGCATGCTTCTTACAACAATGTTTTGCTTAATAATACAGCTTGGAAGGACATTCTTCCTATGTTAATACATATGATCTATATTATTATTTTTATCCATTTATTCTTCTATTTTACTATTCTATATCACCATATTTGTTTTTTTGAATAACAATATTTTAAAGAAGAAACAATAAATAAATTAATGAAGGATATTACAGTCATTTCAATCTTTCTTTATCTTTTGTTTTGTCTACGCTATTTCACACCAAACAGTAGATTAGACAAGAAAAGAGGAATGTCCAATACCATCTAGCCCCATTTGTCCCATCCCATGTGCCAAACACACTCTTAAATACTCTGATTTGTGGGTCTAAAAAATCTAGTTGACGTATAACTTCTTTTAACCTGTCCTTTTCTTAATTTACATGATCTGCAAAAGCTTACCAGGTAATAATATAGAATTGTTTAAAGGTGTATTGTTGTTTCCAAAGTGTCTAAACACATCCTTATTTTATTAACTAATCATCAGTATAGATGGCCGGTCTGCACTGAACCAATAGATATCATTTGCAAAAGCTCTATCAAATCTTCAATTGAATTATGATCTAATAAGATAAATATGATGGATATGAATTGAGTAGTACTCTATTTACCCATTAATTGCTTTATTAAGCTACATATGATCAGTAGGAATTTAAGTTAGTGTGCAAAATTTAAGCTTCAAAATTAATCTGTGCTTTTGCTTGAGATATTCATCCTGGCTATTTATTTCTGTAGCAGCTAATAAATATCGCAGGCTAAAAGACCAAAAACAGCCTAAACTTTCTGGAAATACATACTTTGCAAATGGCCACTTGGCTAATGGACGCACAAATGTAACATGTATATTAGGTACACATAAAGGCAGCTATGTTTTAGTTGATCTGAAGAAAAGTAAAGTAGTAAGGGAACAAGCAACATTCCTATGTCACCAAATCCAATGTTCTCCAACAGAAATTTAGGCAAGTTGCTGCATGATATAGTTTACGTGCTTTCCCTTGCATTTGTTGTGTACAGTTTAATAAACAAAATTGAATTTGAGTGTTTCTGTTAAAATAGCTAGTTCTCTTGAAAAATACATGGAGACTCTTGTTGGATTTTTTACTTTTAATTGATTCTTTTGAGGCTTGACATAAACACTGCTTAAGCTGGATGTAAAAGTATCTTGTATTTAAATTGCAGGAAAATCTTATACCAATGTGATTGAACTGCATTCTTCCAGTATTAACCTTGGGTTGAAAGAAATTTTTGAAAAACATGATATTGGTGATGCACTCATTAGGACTAGGTTTTCTGAAGCTTTGAATATTGTCCAAGCTACTGTTTCTTCTGAACATTCTCACACAGTGGCCAAGGGGGAGAAAGTAACTCTGGAATCATCCAGAAATACTATGACTATGGATGGACTTCTCTTGAATATAGTAAGAAAATATGGTGAAAAAATCCTGTTGAAAGAATCTGACAAAAAACCAAAATCCTCCAAAAAGAGAGGGAAGAAACAATCCTCGTCAGTTGCAGTTTGCAGAGAAAAGCAGCTAGATAACATTGACGACTGGCAAGGCTTACCACCTTGTGATTTGTCCTTAAGTGGTGACGGATGCCCCAAGTTCCTGTGTCATGTTATGGTAATATCTTTTTGTTATTTGTGGCTTTCTTATTTCTTTTTGCTTAAATATTTGTGTTTTGTCAGTTCTTTCTTCTTTTCCACATTAACTTAAGCTCTTAAACAAGTTGAACTACCTATGAAGAAGTTGCATAACGTTAATTTCTCACATTTGTATTATTCCACTTCCTGATCTTCGTTTGAGGTGTAAATCGTTGAATTTGATTGAGATGAGCTTTTGGTTTTTAAATTAAAAGGACTCAATGACTGCAGTAGAAAATTTCTTTATCCTTCTCCATGTGGATTATTCAATTAGTTGTTTTGAGTTTCTTTTCTGGCTTTAATGTTCATCTGATTTTTTGTTTCCTGGAAATGACAGGTTGACATGAATTTCATTGAGATGAGTTTTTGGTTTTAAAGTTCAAAGGATTCAATGACCGCAATAGGAAATTTCTTTTTTATCCTTCTCCATGTGGATTATCAATTAGTTGTTTTGAGTTTCTGTTTTGGCTTTAATGTTCATTTGCTTTTTGTTTCCTGGACATGAGAGGCTGGCAAAGTATTTCACCAGGTTGAAGGCTTGGCAAAACATTTATGATGTGTTGGGATAGATGCTGCAATTCCATACACAAAAAAGCCAGAATCCAGGTATTCTGAAGGATCTGTCTGAATTTGTGTTCCTGTATTAACATGCAAAGTTTATGAATATCTTTCAGCCATGTGAAGAGAACCTTTATTCCTTTCTCTTATTTATCATAATCAGAGAATTAATAGATCAAGCATGTAAAGAACGGAGGGTGCTTCTAACACGAGATGCCAAGCTTTTGAGATACCAATACTTGATAAAGAATCAAATATACAAAGTGAAGAGTCTTCTTAAAAATGAACAACTTATTGAGGTATATATCCAATAACTAGGTTCATAAGCATTTAGTTCCTGCTTGAGTTCAACATTGTGCTAAGCAAACTGTTCTACCATGAAACTTAATGTACACACTTTCAACATAATGATTGATTAATTACTATTTTTTTTAATAAAATATGTATTTGTCTGGCATGGTTGTTTGAGTTGCTTTCGAGAACACACCATTGAAAATATTGATTTGAACCTATTAAAGTTTATTTTTAAGCTGAATTTTATTTGTTTGAGTTATAGAAACGTCAAAACAACCAACTACAACTCTCAAATTGTTTTAATCCAAACAAATAACAATAATGAGTTTATCGGTTGAAAATCTATTTCCTAGCTGGTTTTTGTTTATTTTTGCAATGACTTTTCATGATTCATGAATAGATTGTTGTTTCAATAATATTTTGTTAAGGAAATACTTGAAATATAGATTTCTAGCAATTTCTGAATATTTAGCAGGGTTTTATATAATTCATTAACTTTTAGGCTGTTTCACAATGGAATTTTAACCCGCCTCTATGTTATTTTCTTTCTTTATGAGTGATTTGTCAAAAACCTAGAATTGTAGACAAAACTTGAGAAATAACAATTTCTCATGATTTATCCAATTTTTAACTTAATGTCTTTCATATTTTATTAAATTCTTATTTTTGACATATTTTATGGAACTCTTTTTTTTTGAGCGATTTTACAAATGGCTTTAAAATTTGCAGCACTGACCGCTGATTCAAACTGATCTAGTCAGACTCTGACTGATTCCATGACACCGTTTCCATTTCAATTATTGTTTCTGATTCTGTTATTTAAAACCCTTATTGAGCAAAGAGCTATTCAAATATTCCAAATTTGTTACATTATTCAAATTAATTTTTTAACTGACTTCAAAATTTTAATTCGAGCTTAGATTGTTAAATCATGAGTACTATAATGAGCAGAAATTGAACAGGGTTCACAGGCTTGATTCATTTTTCTAGCTGTATATGGTATCATATAAAGATGGACGTTAATTATATGCAGGTGTGGCAAACAGCAAAGTAATTTTGCATATTTAATTGATAATTGAGCACACTATTTTATACATCCCCTCTTTGTTAATTGTTAATGATCATCGAGGAAATTCAGCAGGGGTGACGTTTCCTTAATTATTGAGATGTCTCCTTCTTCTATTATCTTTTCTACTCCTTCCCCTCTGTTCTTTGTTTGCTCGCCGTGGGGCTGAGTTGTCAGATAAAGGTCAATTTTGCGGAATATTGTTTAGTAGAATAGGACTTTGGTGAGATTTGTGTTTATGAATTCTCACATTTAACATATAATATGCAATGGAACATCAATGCTACCTTTTTGTCAATGTTGGTGCAGTGGCATTGTAGAGGCTGAAGCCGAATTCATGGCAATTATGTCTTACTAATTAAGAGTGATAGCATTCTAGACCTTAAAATTGAAGAAATTTTGCAGGTAATTGAAACTTTCCAATTAAAAATTAATGAGGATCAGCTAATGCCAAGGTGCACTAAATGCAATGGGAGGTTTATTCAAAAGCCGCTGACGATGGAAGAGGCTATTGAAGCTGCAAAAGGCTTTCAGAAAATTCCTAACTGTTTGTTTAATAAAAATTTAGAATTCTGGCATTGCATGGATTGTAACCAACCTTACTGGGAGGTACTGCTTATCAACTCAGTTTTTGCTCCCTATATATTTTCTTTATTTTTAATTTTTGTTTTATTATGCTATGAAGATGATTGATTTTCTATCAAACTTTCAACTAGTGAATAATAGATCCAGGTGGGTAGTATCTAGGTAAGTTGGATTATTTTAATATTACTCTGTCCACAAGAGGAGGCATGTTTAGTAGTTACTCGTATGGAATTTCCCTACAAAACATCATGAATATGCTATAGGCAACTAAGGAATAATTGAATTAGTTACCAATTTCTTGTATTGGGAGGTGTATTAGGCTTCACAGGTATGCCTAGTTTTTCCTACTTGGCTATGAACAAAATGGAAGATGAGGGTTAGCATAATTTTTATGGACTTTCTTTGGCTTGTTGGCTCTGCTACCGTCAGTTATACCTGAATTTACAAATATTGCTGTCTTAACCATTGTTGAAATGCAGTTATTTGCTTATTTAATGGGCTGAGGATTATATTCCATAGATCCATAGTCCTTTTAAGAATATTTTGGTTGAATGCACATGCATCGGTAGCAAACTTTACTCGCATGGATGATAACGTGCATGTCAATGTTACAGGGAACCCAATACCAGAATGCAGTTCAGAAGTTCATGGACGTCTGCAAGTTGAATGAGTAACTTAAGTTTATGATCGATGTTCTGTGGTAAGTATACATATTGTTGTACACCATTTGTTTGGAGCAATTGCCCATCTTTACTCATATTTTTCATTCAAGTTTATTATAGTTCAGTGTCTGTCATTTGTTTTGTACTTCTCACATCCATTGAAATGTATATATGCATATTTGTCCAGGATCCATGATGGTTGGGTTTGGGAATTCAAATTTTACAAAAAAATTAATTTATTTTAATTCAATTTTGCTAGTTATTTTATTTGAAAACTATATTATTAATAAAATTTACTTCTTTTAAGCTAAAACGACATCAGTTTTGAAGAAATGGATTTAGATAGAAAAAAATAGTAGATGGTAAGAATTGCAATAATTTTATTTATTTAATGAGATTTACCATTAAAAATTAATAAAATATCTTTGTCTAAACTAAATATCTCATATGATTGATGGTAAAATTGAAATTTAAGCGTTTCTATTTTGTGTTTCAATTATTTCAAGGGAACTCTTATTTTCTCTTTTCTTTTAGGGGGTGCAATCGAGACAAGTCAATATAGACTAGTGTTGATCTTGAACTCAATTTAAATAGAAAATTGGAGTAAAAAAATTTAAGAAGCCCTAGATTTCAATCAAATCTTAGAAGGATAAAGTCCAACTTACTCAATTTAAATAGAAAATTGAAGTAAAGAATTTTAAGAAACACTAGATTTCAATCAAATCTTAGAAGGATAAAGTCCAACTATTTCATTCTTTGCTTGCTTTATTCGAGTCACACAGCATTTATTCAGTTCAATCTTGCAATATCTAAATGGCCATTTGTTCAACCTTGCAATTTCAAGTTAATTTAGGAGCCTCTATTCTCATTTTGCAATAAATTTCAAGCCTAATCCAAACTATATACATATATTTTTTTGGAATTGAAAGAGGAAGGATTCAAATTATGCCCCTTCGTGTGCCTCGATATAGTTATATTGTGGTATGCCTTCATATAGTTACTATAAGCTTAATTTGTATTTTTCTGTTGAGATGGTATTTTAATTTATGATATGTATGGATCCTTGATACTATATGAGTATTGCACGTATTGTGAGGTAGAATATGAAACCGATATTATCCATTTCCAAAAATTGTTGTATTGGTGCATGAGGTTTTTAAAATATGTTATTTTGATATTCAGATTTTTTTTTTAGTTTCATGAGTTACTTAAGTTTTTTAAAATAATTTCGTTAAAAATAATTCTATATAATTATTTTTCACGCACTATAAAAAACATTTTCATTAAGAATCTTAAAAAATCTATTGGTGAAATAATTTATTGATGATTTACCGATAAAAATTAGTTTCTGATTACCTTGTCAGTAAAAAATTTGCTGAGAGAAAATAATAATAATTAATAGTTACTGGCAAAGTTTTAGTGATGAAATTAGAATAATATACTGAGAGAAAATATATTTGTCGATAGATTGGCGATAATCTATCTATTGGTAAATTGGTTACTAATCGATTTGCTGATATATTATTTTATTATTATTTTAAATAACAAAAATTTATTTATTTATATTTTTAAATTTTATTGGTAATTCGTCGTTAAATTATATAAACTTATTGAGAAGAATAACATATTTCGGTAATTTGTTTTACTTTTTTTAAATAATTAATTTTAGTGTAAATTTAAAATGACATATATATTTAAATTACATGATATTTAATTACATTAATATAGTCAAAATATATTTAATTCTACACATATAAATTAATTGCATTACTTAATGTGCAAATAAAAAAATTACTTAATTTTAAAAAATAAATTAATAATTACATTAATGCATAAATTATTTAGTTTTCATCATTTTCTGAATTTGATTCTGACATCAAGCTTAATTTCAGTATAACTTCATCTGATTTTGAATCTCCTACATTAGTGTTAACTAATTGGCTGAATGGATCGTTCAAAGGACATGTATCATCATTTCTAGCTATTCAGTCCATTTCATGCACGAAATCATATTCATATTTTTGAAAGACAATATTTTAGTTTGGGATTTTTTTTTTCATGATTCAGGAAGTTCAACAATTGATCAAATTTTAATTTTGCAAACAGCTAACCAATCAATTATATTTCGTCTCACGCTGGGATATGTAGGATAGTAAACATGTGAATCTTATATTGCTAGAATAAATAGTGCATACTTATTATATGTACGTCTTTTGTTGACACCTATATGTTTTACGATCCTTTGTTTCAGTAACAGTGTTACATCAGTCACATTTGATTAATACAACTCTCTTAATTGGTAAAGTTGGATATTCTACTTCAACAATATCAACTAAATGACCACAGAAGCTACACGAATTCTTACTGTAGTTGGACCCCTTAATACAAACTCCACACTCCACTGTTCATTATAGCTCTTTTTGAGTAATGTGATTCTATGTGAAATTTGTGTCCATTCACGAAATAGACGCCATAATATTTCATAGTTAATAATGACCCATTTGCTAGATCCTTTAAGCACTTGTTATTAAGCGTTCTCATATGACATGCAGTCAATTAAAGTATAATTTAGTATAATTACATATGCATTTAGTTATATAACATATTGATTATAAAATTTGAAATCAAATTTACACATTTTTCAAACCACTTAAAGAAATGACTATCAATCTTTGCATTAATATGACAATACAAATTGTCTTCATTCAATTTTCATAGCTATTCGATATAAATACTTCGACATATGGAAATGAAAAATAATTTATATACTTGAGATATGAAGTAACTTCAGCTTAATTACACAATATATGTATGAGTTGTCATATATTATTTGCAGTTTAGTCTTTTTATCTTTGGTTTTCCATATGCTCTACCCAAAGTAACAAATGGATAACAATTCTTCTTATTCGTCAAGTGCTCCATTATCATTTCTAGGCGATTGTCGCTATTATCATTTAAATTTAAACAAGAAAAAAAATCAAACCAAAAGGTTCAACGGATCATAAAAATGGTGTGGAACATTGAAGGAATGAGTAAGAGAAAAGAAGTTGGAGGCTCTTTGGAGGGGACTGCTGTGCAGTGGTCTTGTACTACCATGTGGAAGTAGAAGGACTGGCCCGTGGAAGGTTCAGGAATCGCCATGCGACAGTTTCTCTTACACGCATGGTGGTTTTGTGATAGATTAGGTATCATATCAAGTTTCAAGATTTTGAAGATTCTTTCCTTTTTCATTTTAATTTGGCCCGATTTGCTTCCTCAAAACATACCTTAAACTAATTAGGAAGCCTTCCAAGAGAACCTTAGGCCTATAAATACATCCTAAACCTAATGAAAAGGGGATTCCAACCAAGATTACCACTATAATACCAAGATTTCACCTCTTTTTGCCAAGGTTTCTCCTTTACTCTTAAAAGAAACTAGAAACTTTGAAGTTCTAGTAGCCATTTCTACCTCTAAACCTCCTTTTAATCCATAAAGTGAAGATCTAAGGAAAAAAGTGCTTTAATCATTCCATTGAAGTAGCTCTTCATCTAAATTGTCTTAAAGTTGCAAGAATTATCAAGAATAAGGAACTAGGTGTGGCTTTGCATATCAAGAACTCCAAGATCATCGTGTTCATTGCTTTTAAGGTAGGTAATCAATCTGTTAAGCTAGTTTCACTCATTTTATGAGTTTTGTATGAGAAAATATAATCAAATTGGAAGATCATAAATTGAAAATGGTGAACCTCAAGGTTTAAATACCACAAATCATCTTCATCTAGTTTTGATAAGTTTAATTTGATCGAATTTGATTTATTAAATTGAGATTAACCATGTTATTTTTGTGGAATGATGAGATAACTTGAGTAGCATGATTAACTTGGTAATTATGCTCTACAACATGTTATTAATCAAACATGGATTTAAAAGTTGATTTTGTATGATAAGAATCATGATCATGATCATCATCTTTGCCATGAATATGCATACACCTTGTTTGTTTCATATTATACTATATATCAAATTGTCATTAGAATTACATGCTTAAAAAGAGCTCCTTGGCAAATGCAAAGAGTGATGCATATAGATTACTTGGTCGAGCGACTAGTAGTTTGTTATCATCGAACCCAACACAAAGAATCGGATTTGACCCTTATGTCAACCCACCTTTTGAGATTTGTATTATTGATCTGCACTGAGTGGTGACTCCTTCGTTTGAGTGACATGCCCACTCATAGTGGCAACTCTACTGAGAAGAAGTATTGTACTTCTCAAAATAATGATGACATACTAAAGTGCTAGGTCAGTCTATGTGTGGATTCTGTATTTGCCTTGAAGCTTTTCATATTTTTTGTCCCTAGGGGCGCCATGCAAACCACCTTCAATATCCCTGCAAAGCTAGATATTATTGTTGTATGAACAGTGGTCGCGACTCTCCCCTTTAGGATCTTAGTGCCTAAGCCAACATATAGATTGAACCCTAAAAACTATCCAGGAGGACCTAAGTCTTGTTTGGTAGACTTTGTTAATTAACTATTGTTTGAGTCGGTCTATGGTAAGCCTAAAAGCCTAATAATGATTCATATCCTTCTACTTTTGAAGGTCGTGGATTATCATGGGCTTAGCCCAAACTTGTTTTAATCATCAAAGTCAAAATCATTTCATGAGAAAAGCTTGCTTATCCCATGTTGATATCTAACCTAAAAGTCGAAGCCTAGTCTAGAGATGGAATTACCTTGTGTGGGAGGAATAAGGTTGGAAGGAGCGTGCTAACTTTTAGCATTCATGCATACATGTGTTTGACCCATGTTAGACTAGTCCCATTAACCCCTTATGGTGCAGCCATAATAGATCCACTTCCCCATTTGAAGAGAAAGCTCTCAGATATAGTCTTTGTCATGTCAGAAAAGAGTGATGCCTATAAGACACTTCATCAAACCAACTTGGAGAAGTTTGTAAGCGGCCTGTTTGATATCTATAGCCGTAGGATAATGGAAGATTTGGAGGCCAAGTTTACTAGGCTAGGAATGGGCAAGAGGAAAGAGCCCATTGGGGAAGCCCATATCCAAGAGCATATTGCAAGTAATAAAGGTAGATAAGAGAAGGAATTTGAAGATCTGGATGAATATCTCTTCACCAAAAAGGGTAAGGAACCTGAGGGAAAGTCCAAGGCCTAAGTAGAGTTAAGCTTAAGGGAAGAACTTGAAGAGATAAAAAAGCTAGCTAAAGGGAACGTAGAAGATGAGGTAGAGGATCCACCTCACTCAACCTGATGAGGGATGAACTATTACCACCCGAGTTTAAGATGCCAAGCATTAGCAGGTTTAATGGAACCGGTAACCCTATGATGCACTTAAGGCAATATGTGGCCATGATGACTACTACTGGGCTTGTAGAAAGTCAAGTGACTCACCTCTTTCCTTTGCGCTTGGAAGAACTTGCGACTACTTGGTATCATGAGCTTACTAAGGTTAATAAGGTGAATGGAGGGAGTTGGCCAAGGCCTTTTTGAAACAGTACACCTACAACACTAATAATATTGAAGTGACTCTACATGATCTTGAACTTACCAAGCAAAAGAGTGATAAGTCTTTTGTAGATTTCCTTGCAAGATGGGGGGAAAAAGCAGCTCAAATGGCAGTGGTGCCACTAGAGAGAGATCAAGTTCAAATTGTGGTGGACAATGCCCTAAAAGTTGAAGATGTGGAAACAAGGAAACAACTTAGTTTTCGAAGTTAGATTGGGCCCAATGACAATATTAACCAAGTGGCGGAGCTAGTTGATGTGCATGAAATCCAAAACCACAAGTTCTTTGATTTTAAGAATCCTTTATCCAAGGTACATGAAAAATTGACTGAGAAGGGGCTGTTGGAACCTTTGATTCCAGGGAAGGTGCTTGACCCTATCCCACCAAGTTGGAACATGAATGCCTACTACAAGTTTCATCAAAAGGCTAGTGATGACATGGATAAGTGTATCAATCTCAAGCATGAGGTTCAAGATCTAATTAATAATAACATGTTTGTATCCATCTTGATTATCTAATTACTGATTATGGCTTAGCCTCCTTTTATAATGTTTAATTAGGGTTTAAAGAGGGCTAAACAATCCTAATTCCTTTAGAAAAGCCCCTTGCATCTAAGTTTTAGCAAAATTAAAACACTTAAATTAGGGCCGACCTTTAAGGCTTTGGGCAAATCGGCCTGACATGGTGAATTGGCCATGAGCCTTGCCTCATGCTAATTTGTCATGAATTTTAGGCTAGTCATCATGAATTTTAAGTCGGTCCAATTATTTTAGCCTTTTGAATTGGACCAGAGTCGATTTGGACTTTTTTTAATTGGATCCAAATTTGATTAAGGCCTTTTAATTAGAACCAGATTTGATTGGAGCCTTTTAATTAGAATTAAATTCATTCCAGACCAAAATTAAGGGTCTATAGTCTTTTTCCCTGCTTGAAAGATCTTGATTTTATTCAGAGAGTAAAAAGTAATTTGCCTTGATAGATTAATGCCGACCTTGGATACTTCAACAAATCTAGGCTAGTTCGGGTGCCTCAAATAAACCCGAACTAGTCTGGATGTTTCAAATAATCTAGAATCTTCTAATGGATGCTTCAATAAATCCAGGCTAGTTCGGGTGCTTCAAATAAGCCTGAGCTAGTCTGGATGCTTCAAATAAATCCAGAATCGTCTGTTGAATGCTTCAATAAATCAAAACTGATTTGGGTGCTTCAAATAAACATGAGCTAGTCTGGATGCTTCAAATAAATCCAGAATCTTCTAATGGATGCTTCAATAAACCCGAATCAGTAAACCTAAGCTGCTATGATGCTTTAAACTTGAACTGCTTCGGATGCTTCAAATAAATCCGGGTTGGTTTGATGTTTTAAACTTAAAATGGTTCAGGTACTTCAAATAAACCTATAATATCTGCAAAAAATTGATTTCAAAAGTCAGTAAAAATTTTGGCTATTCAGCAAAAAAAAGCTAGTTTTTAACTATATATTTTTAACGGATACTGTGCTGGATATCTCCCTATATACTCTTGCTCCCTGCGTGAGAAAATATTTTAATGAGTAACAAATATTTTTAGACACGCATATATTTGGACCAATTATAAATATCAACACTGTATCCTCGTGACTCTGCCATTTCAATAATCATCTGAAAATAATTCAGATGAATTATTGAATTCATCTTATTCAAAGTTAAAGCATGCCCTTTGCTTTGTCCATTTCTATTTCTTGTTTTTTGGCTCTTTCCTATTCCTTTCTTTTCTTTGCTGTTCTTTTCTTGTTCTTTTCTCTCTTTTTTTTCATGTTTTTTCCTTATTCATTTATTTTCTTTGAATTTACTTTTTCAATTTGGTTTTATCTTGACAACTTAATCACATCTACACTCTATTTAAATGAAAATAGTTATTTCTTGTTTTTAGCTCTTTCCTATTCCTTTCTTTTCTTTGCCATTCCTTTCTCGTTCCTTTTTTTTCTTGTTTTTTCCTTATTCATTTCTTTTCTTTGAATTTACTTTTCCAATTTGGTTTTATTTTGACAACTTAATCACGTCTACTCTCTATTTAAATGGCAATGGTTCATCATTTGCCTTCACAAAGCTCATCCAGAGCCTCAATCTTTGCTTCGTTCTTCCATTTCCCACTTTAAACTTCCTAAACTTTCAATCTATTTCTCAAAAATGGCGGATAATTAGCATTCTTCTAGAACTGAAGCACGTTCAAATGTCAAGCAGCTAGATTATATCCAAACCAATGAACATGGACGAGTTTTTCTTTTAGCTGGAGCAAGAGTGAAAAGACTCAAGCAAGCATCATTTTGCTGCAGTTTAATTATTTAATAGCACAAAATTTATTAGTACAATTTATTAATAAATATTAATTTACAGAAAATATTAATGCATGAAAATTAATGTACCATAAAATAAAATTTTAAGACCTATTTAGCAAAAATTTATGTGAAAATAGGCAAATCTAGTATTAAAGTAGACTAGTTAGCACGATTATTTATGAGCAAAAAAAATATGAAATTAAAACAAACTACTAGACTTTATGCACAAAGAGAAAATTATTAAAGTGCTAAAAAAATAAATTTCTAGAGCCTATTTATTTACCTCGCTTGACTTACCTATTTTGTGGCCATATGATAGCTGTATAGTTCGTGGCATGGGATGCGTCTACAAAACCCACCAGTGATATAATCGAGCGCCTCCTCTAGTGAAGTGGATGGTCCAGGAGTGCGGTTTTGAAGATTTCATTCTGTAATTACTGTCAAAAGGATTCTAGATTGATAGAAGCGTGATCTAGGTGCTTGCAAAATAGTGGTTGGATACCACCCACATTTTTCACTTACCAGTGGGGGAGATGAGCATCAGCTAGGTTGTGGGATCCTAGTCCCTTTACTCGATAATATTCTAGCACGCGACAAAATTTGGCAACTGATAGGCATGAGACCTCTGTTAAAGGGGCCATTTAAAATAAAATATGAGCCAAACACATGAGTATTAGATGAACTATACTTGATCGATTCATGGTGAAAGAGTCGATAGTACGTTCGAGGGTTCCTGCTATATTTATTGGGATCGACCATCTTGTGCAGCACTGAGTATGTCATTAACTTATTAGTGTTGTAGGCCCTTGCTGATATAGATCTTGTATCACTTTATGGCTGGGGGGAGGCCGACATTTTCCTACCTTTATCATGGATTTGACAAGATTTGCAAGAACAAAATATCCTTCACCGACTTTGTGGTTATTGTCAAGGTATTAATTCCCATAACTGTTGATTCAAATAATGGGCTTGCATGAACTTGACCTTTATTTTTTTTTACATGTTTGGGTGTATGAGCACAATCTTGTGAGGGTACCTGGTATTTTCAGACAGCGGGCCGGGTACCCAAGGCTAAACTTCTAGTTATCAAGCTGTACAATAGTGCCTGTGGCTCACCATGTACACTCTTATCGCTATCACCTGAGTCATTTGACCTAGGACGAGGTAAAAAAGAAAATTAGTATCAAAATTGATAAAAAAAAAAGCCAACTTACCACTCTTGTAATTTTATAGGTAAACATTGCTTGGCGAAGGGTTAGAGAGCAAGCCAAATATATTTCATGTATGAATGCTGCACTGTCTATTCTAGCATACACACTGAACAACATGTCCATGTTGGAGAATTCCTGGAGGCGTGCTCGAAATGGATATGATGTCGAAGCTTTCCTACTTTCAAGGGATGGTCTTCCTTCCATGATGAGGTTAGACCTTCTCATGCAGCTCTGGCTCAGCCACATGCTCCTTTCATGGTATTGTAGCCTTATGATGATCTATCCTTTTGTCCTCAAGGCTTTGATTTGAATTACCTGATTTGTAATCTTGTTTCATGTTAGTTTATGCTATATGTATGCATGATAATACATGTTCTTACCTTTTTGATGCGCACCATCAGTATATGAAATTGGAGGCCCACTCACCTTTATGCTTGGAAGCGACTTCTTAGAAAGCCAAATCAGATCCTTACCATGTCCTTGACCCAATTCCAACCTGTGGAAGAGCACCTTGGAATTGTCTTCAAAGTGATTAACCTTATTGTAGAGAACCTTGATCTCACCAGTAAATTAAGAATAAGAGAAGATAATCTCTCAAATCTGGAAATTCTAATTCAATATTGCCTAACCTCTTGCGAGAAGCTACAAGATGGCTTAAATAGGTTACAATAATAAAGGGTATGTTTAGTTACAAGAATACCTCTACCCTTATCCTACTTATATAACTAAAATAACCTAATAATAAGCTAATAACTTTAAGCTTAAACAATAAGGCCCATACCACTAATAATTGGCTTACAAATAATACCCAATTATTAAATATCATCTAAATAAATATAAGTCTCATAACAGTAAAACAATAATATCAAATATCAAGTCGGTTCAAATAACAAGTAATCCCAACTAGCCTTCATCATCCAAGGCCTCCAATAGAATTGTCAACTTCTCTTTGCCTCTACTTCGTCTATATGGCTCAATGTTTGCATCCATGAATCTTTGTACATAAGCTTGTAAGGCTTCCTTCATCTTCTTGGCTCTTTGCCTTATAATTGGCCCAAAATGAATCTTTAAGCTTTGAGTTCCATCACCTCCTTCCATGGATTCCATAGCCATGTTTGCGTCATTCCCTCTTTCCTTAAAAAGATTCAATCTCGAATTTGCATCCAAATAAAAAGGAGATAGGTCAAAAACATTAAAAGAAGCTGATATATTATACTCACTAGGGAGATCAATCTTATAGGCGTTGTCATTAATCTTCTCTAAAACTTGGAATGGTCCATCTCCTCTTGGATCAAGCTTAGATTTTCTATGATTGAGGAATCTCTCCTTCCTCATATGCACCAATACCTAATCTCTAGGCTCAAAGGTAATTGCTTTCCTTCCTTTGTTGGCTTGGCATGCATAATGCTCATTCTTCTTTTTAATGCGATATTTGGTTGTCATGTATGGATTTAACCAATTCTGCCTTCTTCTGTCCATTTAAATTAGTAATATCTTTCAGGGGCAAAGGTAACAAATCCAAAAGGGTTAGTGGATTGAAGCCATACACAATTTCAAAAGGCGAATAACCTGTGGAAGAATGGATGCTCCTATTATATGCAAATTTTATTAATGGCAAACAATCTTCCCACGTTTTCAAGTTTCTCCTAATTACACCATGCAATAAAGATCGTAAAGTTCTATTAATCACCTCAGTTTGACCATCTGTTTGGGGATGATAAATAAAAGAAAATAATAATTGACTTCCTAATTTTCCCTATTGGATACGCCAAAAGTGACTTAAGAACTTAACATCATTATCAGAAACAATTGTCTTAGGGATTCCATGCAAATGAACTATATCCCTAAAGAACAACTCAACAATATGTGTAGCATCATTGGTTTTGTTGCAAGCAATAAAGTATGCCACCTTACTAAAACTATCAACTATAACAAATATGCTATCTTTTCCCTTTTTTGACTTAGGCAACCCTAATACAAAATCCATAGAAATATCCACCCAAGGTTGACTAGGAACGAGTAAAGGAGTATATAACCCATGAGGTTGGGTCCTGGATTTAGCTTGCTTACATTCCACACATCTAGAGCCTACCCTAGCTACATCACTTTTCATGTTAGGCCAATAAAATGCTCATGCAATATGTTATGTGTTTTATCTATTCCAAAGTGACCCATTAACCCTCCATTATGTGATTCCCTCATAAGTAACTCTCTCAAGGAACACAAAGGTATGCATACTTTCCTTTATCTCATTAGATACCCATTATGCCTATAGAATTTTTGAAATGCAACATTTTCACATGTACTATAAAAATTAGTGTGAGTGGGGATTTTAGCCCATACTTCCATGTGGAATGGTTCTTACGACTTCGGCACTGTTAGACTCAGGGTCTTAGAGAACATGGGCCTAAATTCGAAGAAAATGGAGTTACCACCTGGATGGGCCGGGAAGATAGAAAGTGGTGATGACTCCATTCCTAAGGAATCCCCAACCCCTTATTGGGTTCATAAAGTTGGGTACGCATGGGGAAGGTGAGAAATGACCTAGCACACCCATAATGCCCGGTTCATTAGAACCAACCTCTTTTTCTGGTCTAAATATTATTGAATTCTTAAGTATTATAATATTATACATACTACATGCAATTATTGGAATAAGTAATCATTAAATTATAAATCAAATAAACAAATAAAATGGACATCCATCCAAAGATGAAAACATGCCTTTACAAATGTCTAAATGTCCACAAATAAAATAAATAAAATAGGACACCCACCAAAAGGTGAAAACGTGTCCCTTACAACTGTCCCAAAGTCTTTAAATAAATTAAATTATAAAAATTAATTAAATAAATAAAATAAATAACGCACTCACGAGTGAAAACATGCCTTTTACATCCTTAAAATCTAAATAATAAAATTAACATCATTCAACCATTCATAGCAAAACAAATAATCCAAACATGTAGTTTAACCATCACATGAATAATAATAAATTAGAGTTTAATAAAAGAAAATTAAGTTTAATCACAAATTGTAATCTATAAATAAATATTGACCCCATTGACGAGGGGTTATGTATGGCGGGGGTCAAGGGGGCAGCGCCCCCGAAGGTAAAGGATTTACATGATATGGCTTTGTTGGGGAATTAGAATTTCTGTCTAGTTAGAGTTTTATATTTATGCAAATTAGGGTTTTTCCTAAACTAAGATTTTACATGTGAATTAGGGTTTGATAATGTGATTTAGGGTTTTGCAAAATAAACTAGAGTGTTAGATCAAAATATACAAGTTTAGGATTAGAACATGCAATTTAAGGCTAAACCTAATGGATTAGGGTTTAAATATGTAGATTAGGGTTTTGGAAATAAGGTTAGGGTTTAAAAAAAAATACTAAATTAGGGTTTCAAATTCAAAGTTAGGCTTTATAGATCCTTTAATTGATTTCCAATATTAGTCTTTTGCTTACTATGAAAGAATCTACAAAACCTCATTTATAGTTTGTTAACACAGTGAATGAAGTATTAAAAATAATCAATCCATCCATTTATAATTTATTAATACAGTAAATGAAATATTGGAACTTAATTAATGAATTGAATTGAATTTAACTAGTTAATAAAAATCATACCTTCGTCATTCACTCCACCAATATTAATATATTGAAGCAAGCTTGCTATTTGTGCTACTACCTGTCTGGATTAATTATAATCTTGGTTGAGTTGAAGCAATATGAAGAAAACGTCTACTGCCTTCTCGTTTGCTGTGTGTTGGTTTATTTTTCTCTGGCTAATTGTTATTATTATTAGGTTTTAATAATAATTGCTACTATTAAGTCTTGCTACTTCCTGTGCCTTTTTTTATTCTTATATTTATAGGCAAAACCTTAATTAAGATGGCTTCATTCTGAAAGCCCTAATTCGTTAATCCAAATTTATTCAGAGTTTGATCTTAATTAGGAAGTCTAGTAACCTAAAATAAACTCGATTAAAAGGCCATGGCGAATTGACTAAGGCCAATTCGCCATGGTCAAGCCTCCATGGCGAATTTGGCAATGCCAATTCGCAATGGAGGCTATTCCATGGCGCCATGGGTCACCCCTATGGCGAATTGGCTAAGCCAATTTGTCATGAATTTAGGTTTCGGCTCGGGCTGGCTTGGTTTTATCTTTTAAAATTGAATTAAACCTGCTTTGGTCTTTAAATAATAAATCAGACTAGGTTTAGAGCTTTAAAAATTGAACCAACTTATTTTAGGCCTTTCAAAACTATACCAACCTATTTTAAAGCTATAAACTAGGTTTAAGCTTTTTAAAATCAGACTAAATTTAACTTGGCCTTCTTTAATTGGGATCGGACTAGCTTAAGGCCAAAATTAAGAGTCTAGAATTTACCCCCTGCTTAAACAATCTGAGACTTCTGTAGAAGAGAGTGAAAAAAAATATGATTTTTAAGTTAATCTTCGATGAGGGTGGGATCTAGACCCAAGATTGAATTTGGATTCTCGACCTGAGACTGGATCTAGGTTCTCGACCAGAGCCAGGACTTGGGTTCTCAACCCGAGATTAAATTTTGAGTTATGAACCTAAATTTGAATTTGTATTCTCGACCTGAGAATGGATCTAGGTTCTTAACCTGAGCCAGGACTTGGGTTCTCGACTCGAGACTAATTTTTGAGTTTTGAACCTAAACTAGATTTTGGGTTCTCAACCTTAGACTAGATTTGTGTTCTCGACCCTAGACAAGATTTGTGTTCTCAACCCTAGACTAGATTTGAGTTCTCGACCAGAGACTGAATTTGGTTTATCGACCTAAGACTAAATTTGGGTTCTCCACCCGAGACTGGATTTGGGTTCTTGACCTAAGGCTGGATTTGGATTCTCGACCCTAGACTGAATTTGGATTCTCGATCCAAGACTGAATTTGGGTTCTCGAATTGATGCTGGATTTGGTTTCTTGACCCAAGACTGAATTTGATGTGGGTACTCGACCCATGACTTAAGCTCTTCTGGCTTGATTGTCCTTTTTTGTCGTTTGAGAAACTTGGCTCTCTTCTATCCACTTGGTTCCATTCTTTAATGGATCGACTTCAACTCTTCTAACTGAACTGACCTTCTGTCATTTGAGAGTGTAGACTTTCTTCTAGCCACTTATTCCATTCTTCAATGGATTCTGCTGACCTTCTGTCATCTGAGAGTTTTGGCTTTCTTTTAGCTGGTTGTTCCATTCTTCAATGGATTGTGGGTCTTCACTCTTTAAAATGGATCTTCATCCTTTGGACATTGGGTCTTTTCCCTTAAAAAATGGATCTTCATTCTTTGGAGATTTGGTCTTTACCCTTCAAAAATAGATCTTCTTCCTTTGGAGATTGGGTCTTTACCCTTAAAAAATGGATCTTCATCCTTGGACATTTGCATTGGCTTTAGCTCTTCTAGCTGAACTGATCTTTTTGTCTTTTGCATCTTTTTTCTTGTTCCATTCTTTTAGTTAATTTTTTTTGAAAAAAATTCAATTATTTTTTATCTAGCTCTCATATTCTCTCTTTGTCTCCTATGTGGTAAAATATTGAAAGTGAGTCTGAAAATATTTTGTACATGCATAAAATCAAAGATTATAAAGGAGAAGTTTTGCCCCCTGTGTAGGCTCAAACCAATGATTTTATTCTCATGCAGGCTCTTATTGATGTTTATGTTTTATCTGGTTGCTTTCACAAGCATGCACCTCCATTTTTGCAAAGTGAATGGATCTTTCCCAAGCAATGGGCCTTCCATGCCACCTGATTCCATTTCTACTTCGTATTTGCTTCATAGAGTATTATTGTTTACTTTGATAAAGAATATGTAGCAAAAAAAAAATACAGTGTGATATATATATGCATGATATGCACGGATGATACTTACAGTGGTTCCATTGACTCACAGACTGAGATGATCAGCTAAAGTGCTCCCATTGATTCATTCTAGATGCTTGTTCAGGTCTTATATTAGATTAGTAAAAGACTGCACATCCATGACTTTATTTTCAAGATGAAAACATGAGTAGTAGGGGCCAAACAACATAGTTAGAGACACGAGAGACAACTATTTCAACACATTTGGTTGCCAACTTCTTCATAACATGACCTTGCAAGTGATCCTACTTTTTCCCAATATATCCTTTGAGGTTTGTAATACAACATACTTCCCTAAACTTGAAGGCTCGTATGACAAAAACACTTTTTTTTTATTTTCAAATCATATTTAGGCTTTGTCAAATTAGTGTCAATATACCTTAAGGTTCGATTTTCAAAATTAACATATTTATAATATGATAATACTAGTTACCGTACTAAACTTGGGAATCATTTCCATTTAAGCAAGAACTGTTGCACTTCAGATATGTACATACACATTACTTGGCCAAATGTCTCATTGAGTTTAAATACTGTCTATCTTATATGCATACTTATTCAAACTATCTCCACTAATAAGCTCTACCTACTAAGAGAGATCAACATATCTTTAATAGGCTTGAAATGGGGTCTATAAGGGACATAGGTTAAATGAAGGCTATTTTTAGATTGGAGCTGATGTAACACTATGGACAAACCTTCACAATACAATCTTCTTGTTGGAACTGTATACTATTAGAGGTTCCATTTTCACCTTCTAGGCATCTGTTATCTTGCTTCATGAAAAGACAGGTCATAAAATCTTTACTTCATAAAAAGATGGAGCTTGAAATCATGCTTCATGATAAGATAGAGCTTGAAATTATGCTTAATAAAAAGTTAAGACTTTAGATTTTGGTCTCCTTTGAAGAAATCTGGATGAATTTTGAAACCCTATTGTTTTTCCCTTTTCTTCCTTTTCTTTTTCCTCTTTTTATTGTTTCTTTATCTTGTCTATTTTCTTTTTTTTCTTTTTTCTTTCTCTTTTTATTATTTTTTTGGTCCTAACTTTAAGAGAGTTGTACCATTTTATGCTTTTGACTATGGATAAATGGAGTAGGATGAGTTTGCTTCAATGAGGATGAAACCTTTGTTACCTTGATGTCATAGATTTGAGATATTAGGTCAAGTTCAGATAAACTTCAGCTATCCTTATGATCTTGATAATACACACTATTCTTTGATCTTCTTTTCCCTTTGTTCCTTAGTGATCATCAGACTTGCCATAAGTATCACAACAGCTCAGGGTACGTTACTGGGTTTACAAGATAATGAAAAGCAAGCTAAAATCTTATGAAGGCTCAAAGAGATAAACTAGGAATTAATGTTAATAGGGAGGATACTAGTTGTTAGCTTATCAAACAATGCCTAGATTATTTCTCTCTTTAATAAACAAAGTTCAATTTCACCTCAAAAGTTTGTCAAATCATGTTCTAAGATTGACTAGGACCTAGACAAAGGTAATCATGCAGGAGCCCTCTCTAAGTAAACATACACGGCTTAATACTATAAAACAACTCCTTCACCTAGTAAAGTCATTCAGATCACGATGCATAGATATACTAATTTATGAATATCAAGTTAGATTCGTTATTGGTTGAGAACCAAAATGAATAAAGACTAATAAAAATTTGATGAAATTAATTTATTTAGAAAATCTTAATTTGAAAAACATAATTGTTCTAGAAAACACCAAAGAAAGAAAATGAAACAAAAACAAAACAAGCTAAGGGAAGTTTGTTGAGTTGGAGTCGAAGATGCTTCATCTACTTGGATATATCAAGGGCAAAGATTTTTCCATCATCAATAATAGTCATCGTCTCATCATCCGCAGTTGGTCCAAGCTCGGTTAGTAGTAATTCCTCCATCCACATCTTGAAAAGACAATAAGATAAAACTTTCCTTCAATTATCCCCTATCATGAAGGTCATTGGTAGTGGCACTTTAGGGAAAGGATTGCTCTTGATGTTGGGTTTATAGAGCTCTGGCAACTTTCCATTGTCAATCAAATCTTGGATCTCATGTCTTAATCGAGCACATTTATCTATCTCATGCCTTTGCATTTGATGGAATTCATCAAAGTTTGACGGTAGAGAATTGTGTAGCGGTCGAGGAGCCAACAGTTCTAATAACCCCTTTTTTTTGTAACTTATTGAAAAACCAAGATAGAGGTTTTTCCAACTCTAAAAATTATCTTCTATTTTCTTGACCAGTTGTCGCATTGACATTCATTGCTTTCAGTGTACCTTAACTACCAGACTGATAATTCCCCTTCTCATTCCTTCTCCCAGAAAAAATGGTTTTTTCGCTCGCTCCCATTTTTCTATTTATAAGCCAGCTTGAAGAAGATCTTTGAAATCTCAGATAAGAGTGTGAGACATCCTTTCATGCAGATTAGGTAGGACACCTCTCACTATCATCCTAATCTGGCCAAAATCATCGGGTCTCTTCTTAAGTAGCGCAACCTTATTCCTACACCTCTTTACATAGTCAACAAAATTCTCATTCTGTTTTGCCTGATTGACTCTACCTCCATCAGAGTAACCCATACTTTTGGATGAAGGCTTTGTACAACATATCACAATTCTTTTGAGTACTATCCTCTAAGGTGTTGAACCAATTTTGTACAATAGGATCTAGTGAGAGCATGAAGTACCTTAGGGTATGAGCTTTAGTAGCTCGAGCACACTACATGGTAGTGATGTATTACTTAACATGTAAGTGAGGATTTTCTATGCCATTGTACTTAGCGAAAAAAGGCATCTTGAACTTATAAGGAACTTCTTCATTTAGCTTAAACAGCTTGTCCACCTTCGACACCTCTTCGGCCTTCAACTTCTCAAACTTTTTCTCTAAATCAACAATCATCCTTTCTACATTTGATGTTTCAGTGTCTTCCATAATTGATTTCTCCACAGTCTTTATTTCTTTCCTCTTATCTTGAGTATCTTGGAAATATTGAACCCACTCACATCATCATCAATCATCACTTTGTCATCATCAAAGGCCATTTAACTAGCCTTAGCCTTTCCTTTGTCCTTCTACTTCTTAGTACTAGCAGATGCTTCAATAGTATTCTCCAATAGTGCAGCCAGATGGCTTTTCATAATCTAAGTTAGGACTCCCTTCAGTTCTTTCATCTTGGAGTTGAGTGCATCATCCACCATCTTTTGAATCTGTTCAGGTTCTATTGCTTTTGGTGAAAAGTTAACTGAATCATTATTGGATTCTACATTACAAGTGTCGGTCAAATTATCGTAAGCCCTTAAACTACTGTGCTCCAGGTCTGTGAGCCGGAAAGGATCAATGCCATATAATACAATGCATGTATATATGGATGCATAAGTTATAGATAAACAAAGATAATTAGGATGTTCCTTCTAACATTGTATCTTCCACACACGAATGACGAGTCTCTGTTCATAGGTATATGGTCAACAAATTGTCAACATGAAATATCTTATTTTCAAAATATTCACTCGGACGGTTTAACCAATAGTTGTGTTTTCAAACTTTAGAGGTCAATTCATGATAATTCTCATTAATTAAGCCTTAAACCATAGGATCAATTAAAAATAGCTTTTATGCTATATTATGGATTAAAACTAAATTAAAGTGTTTATCATAAATATATTTTCTATTTGAAAAAATAACTAATGATTCATGCCACAAACAGGCCCATGATTAACAATTCTTGGTATAAATTAGGCCACAATTGATTTTTAGTATTCTATAATTGACATAAATAGTTGTAAGCCCATTTAAGAAAAGGGTGTGATAAAAGTTTGCATGAAAAAAAATCTTGAGATTGTCTTTTGAAAATATTTAAGAGCTCCTTGCAAAAAGGTTTGTTAGAAAGGAATTTTGGGCATTTAAGTTTGGGCCATAAGGTGGAAAAATATTTTTTACCCATCTTAAAATATTTTCATGTCCAAAGACCTTCTTGAAAAAGAGTTGAAAAATATTTTTGGTCTTTTGGCTTAAAAGAATAAAACTATTTTGAGCTTACAATATAAGTAGGTCATATTAGAAAAAAAAAATAAACCAAATAGGCTATGGTTCAGACCAATATATATCAATCATAGTTAAACAATAAGCATTTGGGTAAAAACCTAAGGAAAGTAACTAGGCCAATTACATGAGCTTTAGTCTTTGGGTTGAAAAGTTTAGGCTCCCATAACAAGTATATACCAAAAGGTACGAGGCTATGAGTAGTTATGCCATGCTTGATCTCCATACCTTAAGTAAAAGTATGGTATCCCTTATATAACACAATACAGGTTACACGAGGCATCCTAACTCACACACAAAATGCAATCTAAATGATGCAATGGACAATATCATAATAAGAAAGAATAAAATAATACAAAGACCAATGGAACCAACTTTTCTTATCCCTAGTGGAGTTGCCACTATGAGTGGGAATTTTTGCCCGCACTCTCATATGGAATAGTATTTGCAACTTCGGCACTGTTAGGCTCAGTATCTTAGAGAACACGTGCCTAAACTCAGAGAAAATAGAGTCGCCACCCGAAAGGGCCTGAAAGATAGAAAGGGGTGGATGACTCGATTCCTAAGGAATCCCTAATCTCTTATTGGGTTCAGAAAGTTGGTACGCACGGAGAACGTGAGAAATAGCACAATACACCTATAACGCCCGATTTATTGAAATCGACTTCCTTTTCAGGTCTAAATATTATTGAATTCTTAAGCATTATAATATTATCCATACCACATGTAATTATTAAAATAAGTAATCATTATATTATAAATTAAACAAATAAAAAAAATGGACATCTATCCAAAGATAAAAATATGCCCTTACAAATGTCCAAATGTCCACAAAGAAAATAAATAAAATAAGACACCCACCAAAAGGTGAAATGTGTCCCTTACAATTGTCCTAAAGTCTTTAAACAAATTAAATTATAAAAAATAAATAAATAAATTAAACAAATAAGGCACCCACGAGTGGAACATGCCTTTTACATCCTTAAAATTCAAATAATAAAATTAACACCATTCAATCATTCATAGCAAAGAAAATAATCCAAAAATATAGTTTAATCATCACAAGAATAATAATAAATTAGAGTTTAATAAAATGAAATTAAGGTTAATCACAAATTACAATCTACAAATAAATATTGATCCCGTTGAAGAGGGGTCGCATAGGGTTTTAGAATGTTAGATCAAAATATACAAGTTTAGGATTAGAACATGCAATTTAAGGCTAAACCTAATGGGTTAGGGTTTAAATATGTAGATTAGGGTTTTGGAAATAAGGTTAGGGTTTAAAATACTAAATTAGGGTTTCAATTTCAAAGTTAGGCTTTATAGATCCTTGAATTGATTTCCAATATTAGTCTATTGCTTATTGTGAAAGAATCTAAAAAACCTCTCCTATATTTTGGTAACACAGTGAATGAAGTATTAAAAATAATCAATCCATCCATTTATAATGTATTAATGTAGTAAATGAAATATTGGAGCTCAATCAATGAATTGAATTGAATTTAACTAGTTAACAAAAATCGTACCTTCGTCATTCACTCCACCAATATTAATATTAAAACAAGCTTACTATTTATGCTACTGCCTGCCTGGATAAATTATAATCTTGGTCGAGTTTAAGCAATTTGAAGACAACGTCTACTGCTTTCTTGGTTGATGTGTGTTGGTTTGTCTTTCTCTGGTTGATTGTTATTATTATTAGGTTTTAGTAATAATTGCTACTATTAAGTCTTGCTGCTTCCCGTACCTTTTTTTAATCTTGTACTTATAGGCAAAACCTTAATTAAGATAGCTTCATTCCTAAAGCCCTAATACGTTAATCCAAAGTTATTCAGAGCCTGATCTTAATTGGGAAGTCTAGTAACCAGGATTAAACCCGATTAAAAGGCCATGGCGAATTGAGTAAGGCCAATTCGACATGGTCAAGCCTCCATGGCGAATTTGGCAATGCCAATTTGCCATGGAGGCTATTCCATGGCAAATTGGGATGGCCAATTCGCCATGGGTCACCCCCATGGCGAATTGGCTAATCCAATTCGTCATGAATTTAGGTTCTGGCTCAGTCTGCTTGGTTTCATCTTTTAAAATTGAATCAAACCTACTTTGGTCTTTAAATAATAAATCAGACTAAGTTTAGGGATTTAAAAATTGAACTAGCTTATTTTAGGCCTTCTATTTCAAAGTTATAAACTAGGTTTAAGCTTTTTAAAATCAAACCAAATTTAACTTGGCCTTCTTTAATTGGGATTGGACTAGCTTAGGGCTAAAATTAATGATCAATAATTAGCAAAATCAAGATCAGTTTCATACAAAGTCTTAATGTGTTCAAATCCCAAGAACTTGGTTCTTAAGGTAGACATTAAAGCGTACCTCCTAGATAAAGCATCTGCAACTATATTCTTTTTACCTTGCTTGTACTAGATAATATAGGGAAAAGTCTCAATGAACTCCATCCATCGAGCATGCCTTTTATTCAACTTGCCTTGCCCCTTCAAATGCTTGAGTGATTCATGATCAGTGTGAATCACAAATTCCTTGGGTAGTAGATAGTGTTGCCATACTTCTAATGCTCTAACCAAGGCATATAGCTCTTTGTCATCGGTCAAATAGTTAATCTGAGCTTCAGTCTACTTCTCACTAAAATAGGCAATGGTATGCCTTTCCTGCAATAAAACAACACATATTCCCACACCACAGGCTTAAAATTAAATTAAAAAATATTATCAAAATTAGGCAAACATAAGATGGGAGCTAAACACAATTTTTCTTTAAGCAAGTTAAAAGAATGCTCCTATTTTTCAATCCATTTGAAATTCATATCTTTCTTAACTATGCTAGTTAAAGGAGCTGCAATTAAGCTAAAATCTTTAACAAACATCCTATAAAAGCTAGCTAGTACATGAAAACTCCTAAGTTCCCCTATAGAGGTAGGTCATGGCCATTCTTTGATATCCTTAATCTTTTTCTCATCAATAACAAGACCTTCTTTACTAGCAATGAACCATAAGAAAACAAGTTTATCACAACAAAATGTGCACTTCTTAGCATTTCCATGCAATTGTTCCTTCCTAAGGACTTCTAAAACAACCCTAACATGATCAAGATGCTCATTCAATGTTTTTCTATAAATTAATATGTCATCAAAATAGACAACAACAAAATTTCCTAGAAACTCGCACAAAACATGATTCATAAGTCTCATAAAGTGCTTGGTGCATTGGTTAAGCCAAAAGGCATGACTAACTACTCATACAACCCATATTTAGTTTTAAAAGTAGATTTTCATTCATCTCCAGATTGTATTCTAATTTGGTGATATCCAGTCTTAAGATAAAGTTTTTCCAAAAATGCATGCACCACTCAACTTATCAGGCATATCATCAAGTCTAGGGATAGGGTGTCCACAATTTATAGTGATTTTATTTATAGCTCAATACTCGACACACATCCTCCATGTACCATCTTTCTTAGGAACAAGCAACATGAGTATGACACATGGGCTTAAGCTTTCTCTAACATGCCATTTCTCCATCAACTCCTCCAACTGCCTTTGAAGCTCCTTAGTCTCCTCAGGATTGCTTCGATAGGCTGGCCTATTTGGAATTGGAGCTCCCGAAATGAGGTCTATCTTATCCTCAATTCCTCTCAAGGGTGGTAATCCCTTTGGTATCTCTCAAGAAATACATCATCAAACTCTTGCAGTAAAGAAACAATAACACTAGGCAAAGAGTCAATGTTAGCTAAATTTAGAAAATTCTCCTTGTACATGAGTACAATAAGAGATTTTTGGGTATACAAAACATTTTTCAACTCTCTCTCCTTAAAAGCTGTGTTTCTTTTTGCTCTCAACTACTTCTTTTCTCTCCTCTTCTTTTATTTCTTTTGAGCTCTTTCCCTTTTCACTCCTTTTCCTCTTATATTCTCTCTCTTTTTTACTTTCTTCACTCTCTCTCTTGCTTACTTTTTCTCTCATTTTTTTCTTTGTATTTCTCCCTCATACACTTCATTAGGTGATAAAGGAACCAAAGCAATGTTCTTACCATCTTTTTCGAAGGTGTAATGGTTGGTAAATCCATTATGCATCACCTTTCTATCATATTGCCATGACCTTCCCAATAAGAGGTGTCATGCTTGCATGAGAACAACATCAAATAATATTCCATCGCGGTACTTACCTATTTTGAAAGCCATGAGAACTTGCTTGGTTACTGTGATTTTCCCACAATCATTAAGCCACTTCAACTTGTAAGGTCGAGGATGCTTGATAGTAGGTAACCCAAGCTTCTCTACTAGGATAGTGCTTGCAACATTTGTCACACTTCCTCCAATGACATCGCACATTCTATCCTCTACTAAACATCTTGTATGAAAAAAATTCTCTTTGATCATTTTTCTCATGTTAAGCTTGCAAATTCCAAGCACTCCTAGCTACAGGTGCCCTACCTTTTTCAGTAATGATATGCTTTTCCTCCTCTTCCTCTATATCTTCATCTTTTATTTGATCCTTATCAACCCTCTACTTTTCATTACTAGTTGAAAAGTACTCCCCATTGATCATGTACATTGTCCTCTGATTGGGGTGCTCCCTTTCGTAATGACCTACACCACCACATTTAAAATATTTAATCTTAGATGAAGATTCGGCCTTACCCTTATCTTTACTAGTACTAGGAAGTATGGGGACTTCCTTAAGTTCAACTTTTGGTTTGGTTGTTGGTGCCTTGTCCTCCTTTTTCCAAGTTGGCTTAAATGATGAGGACGTATAAGAAAATCGATTAGAGCTGCCCCTCCTCTTTAATTGTCTTTTAACATTTAGGGCTAGGTGTAACAACTCCTCTAGCTCCATATATGATTGTAATTCTACCACATTAGTTGTAATTCCACAACATTATCTATCTCCTTGTTCAACCCATTGAGGAATCTAGCCATGGTTGCTTTATTATCCTCTTCAACATTTGCCCTAATTATTGATACTTCCATCTCCTTATAATACTCCTCCACACTCTTAGACCCTTGAGTGATCTTTTGAAGCCAGTTGTACAGCTCCTTATAGTAGTGGTTTGGTACAAACCTCCTTCTCATGATAGATTTGAGGTCTCTCCACTCCTTGATATGTCTCTCTCTATTTCTCCTTCTTTTTAGCTTGGTGTCATCCCACCAAGTGATGGTATAATCCTCAAATGCAGCAACAACAAGCTTAACTTTCTTAGCTTCAGTGTATTCATGACAATCGAATACTATTTCTACCTTCTTCTTCCAATCCAAGTAAGCTTTAAGATCCATCTTCCCATGTAATAAAGGTATTTTTAGCTTCACTCCACCTCCATCTCAATTATTATACCTCCTTCTTGGTCTTACTTCCTCTTCTTCTTCATTATCAACAAAAGACTTTTCTCCTTTTGAACCATCATGGCCTAGATTTCTTTGATTTTCTTCCCTTCTAGGGCCAATGGTTAGGTTGAGCCCTTGCAATCGAGGATTTCGCTCTTTCCATGCGATCCATTATCTCTCCAACTCTCCTACTTAAAAGTTGTATAGATTCATCCATTACATCCATTCGATTAATAGGTCCTTGATTCGCTCTTCCTTCTCCACTTATCTTATAACTTATTTATGAGCTACAACAAAAACTTAGTGAAATAAGAAATTATATTTGTGCAAAAGTTCCTCACTTAACTCCCTCACATTTTTCGCTCAAGTTGATGTTCACTCAAGTTCACTTGTATTTGTACTTAGTATATGGCTTTTCTCTAGATGAGCTCACACTCTTGCCTTTTACCTCTCAAGTCTCTTGTTAAGATTAGTTGTACAAATCAAAATCCCTGCAAACTTGTAATCACGAGGAGGTAGAAATTCCCTTGGGAAGGGTTCTCACAATTGGACTAGGTAGTCGCCCGACTAGGTGTTTAGATCCATTTTGTATATATTTTCTATGATGTTTTTGTTAATTTTAAGTTAATTTTCATGTTAATTTATACTTAAGTTTGTTTAAAGTTGTTGATTTAGGTTGAAGTACATTTGATGGAGCTTTTAACTAAAATTTGGTGGACTTATTGGAGAAAAGTAAGTGACACGGCCAAGCTAGACATGGCTTGGCCGTGTCTCTCATCAAAAGAAGAAGAAATCAAGGACAAGGTAGGACACGACCAAGATTAACCAAGCTTGGCCGTATCCCTCAAACAAAGATGGACAAAAGTAGACACGGCCAAGAGACACGGCCGAGCCACTGGCCGTGTCTCACCAAAGGAACAAAAGGCAAAGAAAGAAAAGAAAAAAGCAGAGATTGACACCATCAAGAGACACGGCCAAGCCACTGGTCATGTCACATGACACGGCCAGGAGCTTGGCCATGTCACCCCTTGGACATAAAGAAAAGAATAAGCAGCAAGGGACACGGCCAGAAGCTTGGCCGTGTCCCAAGAAAAAAAGAAAAACCAAGAGACACGACCAACAAGCTTGGCCGTGTCACCCTGGATCAATTGGTATGCTTGCACGAGGTATGGATTAGTGTGGATTAGTGGGGAACAAAAAGGATAAAAAGGAGTGAAAGGTGGAAGGATTTATGGAAAAAAATATAAAACAAATTGGAAAGTGGGAGACAAAGAGTGATGGGGTGTCTTAAAAATTGAAAGTGGAAGAGCATGGAGGGAATAGAAAATATATTGAATATATTGCGTGGACATTCTCTACACACACATTATCATCTTCTTCCTTGGTTCTTTCTTGAGAGAGCAAGACACCATTCTCCCCATCTTCATTCACCATTTCCTTTCACACATCAAGAGCAAAGACAATCGTTGGATTTGAAGTGAGTAGCTAGTTCTTGAGAATTAGGGTTTTAAGAGGCTTGATTGGAGAGTGGAGAACTTGAGAGAGCTATCATTCATCCTTCAAGAAGAGAGCCATTTGTTCAAGAGAGCTTGGAAGTTCATCATCACACATCAAAGAGGGAGCTACGAAAGAGACAAGGATTCCGATTTTTAGCATCTACAAAAGGGGTTTTTCCAACTCTTTCTTTTAATCCATTTCTTATTTGTTGTTGTTGTATTAAGAACATTAATATTGCAATGGGTGAAAGAACAGCTGCAGAACCAGTTGCATTATTCGAAATGTTGGGGGCAAATTCCCAACAAAAGAGTATTGGAGAAAGGAGAAGAGGAGCACATAAGATAAGTGCAAACTCAGAAATGGCTAGGCAAATTGCAGAACTGACAAAACAAGTGAAATTGTTGAATGCCAAAGGAAACTTGTCGGGACCAAGCCAAGAGTTATGCGCATCATGCGGCCTTGTAGGCCATCAAGCATATGTGTGCCCCTCAAATTTTGATACATTCCAAGAGGAGCAAGAACAAGCTTTTGCTTTTGAAGGGTTCCAACAAAGGGGGTAGGAATGACCCATATTCAAATTCTTATAACCCCGGTTAGAGGAATCACCCCAATTTTTTTATGGAAAAATCAACAACATGCTCCACCTCAACAACCTTTCCAACCATATCAAAGAGGTCCCCAATTTCAAGGGCAAACCTCAAATCAAGAGCAAGTCAAGAAACCTTCATTTGAAGACAATTTCAATGCTTTCATTCAAGTAAGCACTCAAAATCAAGAATTGAACAATAAGCAGTTTGACTCTTTAGAAGCATCGCTTAAGAAGGTTGAAACTCAAGTGGGTCAATTGGCTAATCAACTTCAAGCCAATCAAAAAGGGAAATTTCCAAGCCAACCGGAGCAGGCCAAAGCAATCACCGTTTTAAGAAGTGGTAAGGTACTTGATAATAAAATCGGTGATAATAACATTGATAATTCATTTTATGCAGGTACAATGCAAAATAATGGCGAGGAAATGAAAGAAGAAAAAGATGAACCAAATGAGCTTAAAGAGGATAGAGAGGAGGCATCTGTTGCACCAAAGCTGCACAAATCTTCAAATCCATACAGACCACCAATTCCATTTCCCAGCAAGTTAAAAAATGAAAAGCATGATAAGCAATTTTCTGAAATTTATAACATGCGTTCGAAGGTAAGTATCAACCTACCCTTACTAGAGGTAATAAAGAATATGCCATCTTATGCCAAATTCTTAAAAGAGCTAAACACTAAGAAAATAAGGTATGAGTTGGATGAAAATGTGATAGTTTCGGAAGTAACTAGTGCTGTTTTACAATATAAGTTACCTCCTAAGCTAAAAGATCCTGGGAGCTTTATAGTTAAAATCTCTATGGGGAATGGGAAAGAAACCATTGGCATGTGTGATCTCGGAGCTAGTATTAATTTGATGCCATACTCAATTTATTTGAATCTAGAGCTTGGGGAACTCAAACCGACTAAAATGGTTTTGCAACTAGCGGATAGAACTCTTAGATACCCTAAGGGAATCATAGAAGATGTTCTAGTTAAGGTAGGAGGTTTGATTGTACCCGTCAATTTCATTGTCTTAGATATGGGGGGAGAAATCCCATGGGATGCCGAACGTGCAATTTTGTTAGGGAGGCCTTTTATGGCCACAACTAACACTTTAATCGATGTTAAAAATGGAAAATTGACTATGACCGTTTTGGGACAAACTGTAGAATTTTCAATTTTTAACACTTTCCCCATTCCCACTAGTGCTTTATATGAAGACTGCTCTTTCATTAATTTTACTGATAATGCTGTTCAAGAAGTTTTCTTGCAGGAAAATGGCGAACACAAGCTAGAAAGGGCTCTAAAATTGCAAGAAGAAGCAGAGATTTCCAATGAGGAGAATAAAGAAGACAATTCCATTTTGGACGATGAGAGTGTTGAGGAGGAATTTGAAGTTGAAGAAGAGAAAATTCAACTACAATGGGTTGAACTTAAAGAACTCCCCAAGCATTTAAAATATATTTTTCTTGGGGAGAATAAATCTCAACCAGTGATAATTTCTGCTACCCTTACCAGTGAGGAAGAAAATAAGCTTGTAACGATGTTGAAAAAAATTCAAGAAAGCTATAGGTTGGGGGTTGAGTGACATTAAGGGTATTAGTCCCTCTATGTGCATGCATAAGATCATCTTAGAGGAAAGGGCTAAACCGGTGAGAGAGTCTCAAAGGAGGCTAAACCCTAACATGAGCGAGATTGTTAAGAAGGAGGTCCTTAAACTACTGGATGAAGGGGTAATTTACCCTATTGCTAATAGTGAATGGGTTAGTCCTGTTCATGTTGTGCCTAAGAAAACAGGGTTGACAGTGGTCCAGAATGATAAAGGAGAGTTGGTACCCACACAAACACAAACTGGGTGGCGAATGTGCATAGATTATAGGAAATTAAATAATGTCACCAAGAAAGATCACTTTCCTTTACCATTTATTGATCAAATGCTTGATAGGTTATCTGGACATGCTTTTTACTGTTTTCTTGATGGTCTTTCAGGTTACTACCAAGTCCCGATATTACCGGAAGATCAACCAAAGACTACATTTACTTGTCCCTTTAGGACATTGCATTTCGAAGGATGCCATTCGGACTTTGCAATGCACCGGGAACATTTCAAAGGTGTATGCTTTCCATTTTTTCTGATATGTTGAATAAGTGCATTGAGGTATTTATGGATGGCTTTTCTGTTTTTGGTAATTCCTTTGATGATTGTTTGGAAAAGTTGACTCTAGTACTTGAAAGGTGTATTGAATGTAATCTTACCTTGAGTTGGGAAAAGAGTGACTTTATGGTTGATCACGGAATTGTGTTAGGGCATGTTATTTCCCATGAAGGGATTGAGGTAGACAAGGCTAAGGTTGAATTAATTGTGAATCTACCTCCACCCACATCAGTTAAGGGAATTAGAAGTTTTTTGGGACATGCAGGATTTTATAGGAGGTTTATAAAAGATTTTTCCAAAATTTCACGCCCTTTGTATCATTTGTTAGGAAAAGATGTCCCATTTGTTTTTTATGAAAAGTGCTTAGAAGCTTTTAAAATTTTGAAAGAGAAACTAACTTCTGCCCCTATAATTGTTGCCCCAAATTGGGATTTGCCATTTGAAATTATGTGCGATGCATCGAATTTTGCCATTGGAGCTATGTTGGGCTAAAGAGTGAATAAGTTGATGTGTGTAATTTATTATGCAAGTTTATCTTTAAACGATGCACAAGTAAATTACGCGACCATTGAGAGAGAAATGTTAGCTGTGGTGTTTGCACTGGACAAATTTAGATCTTACTTGATAGGTTCTAAGGTCATAGTATTTTCTGATCATACGGCCTTGAAATACCTGTTGACCAAACCACAAGCTAAACCTAGGCTCATTAGGTGGGTGTTGATGTTACAAGAATTCGATGTTGAGATCAAAGATAGGAAAGGAAGCGATAATGTAGTGGCCGACCATCTTTCTAGACTTAACTCTTATGACAATGATGCTGAAATTGCTTGTGAAAATGCTTTCGAAAAATTTCAGAATGAACACTTGTTTTCTTTAACTCAAGCACCATGGTATGCGAATATTGCTAATTATCTTTCTTGTGGTGTAGTGAGAAAGGATTTGAGCTTCCAGGCAAAGAAGAGATTCATGCATACATGTAAGTATTATTTTTGGGATGAGCCTTACTTGTTTAGAATTTGCAGGGATGAAGTGATAAGAAGATGTGTACCGGAAGAGGAACAAAAGCAAGTGCTACAATTTTGCCACAATATGTATTGCGGGGGACATTTTGGTGGAAAAAAGACCACCGAGAAAGTTCTTCAAAGTGGTTTGTATTGGCCTACTCTTTTTAAGGATGCTTATCATTTTTGTATAAGATGTGATAAATGCCAAAAAGTAGGAAACATTAGCAAACGGAATGAAATGCCCCTTAATATTTTTATTATGGTTGACATTTTTGATGTATGGGGAATTGATTTCATGGGGCCATTTCCCAAATCCTTTGGTTTTGAATATATCCTTCTAGCAGTGGATTATGTGTCCAAGTGGGTTGAGGCTATCCCCACTAGGACTAATGATGCTAACATTGTGTTAAAATTCGTGAAGGAGAATATTTTGAGTAGGTTTGGAACCCCCAAGGCAATAGTGAGTGATGGAGGAAGCCATTTTTGCAACAAATGGTTTGAAAAGTTGATGACCAATATGGGCATCCGACACAAAGTGGCAACTCCATACCATCCCCAAACGTCCGGGCAAGCTGAGATCTCAAACAACCAAATCAAGGGGATTTTGGAAAAGACAGTGAGCACAACTCGGAAGGATTGGTCAAACCGACTCTCGGAAGCATTGTGGGCTTATAAGACTGCTTTTAAAACCCCATTGGGAATGAGTCCCTATAGGTTGGTCTTTGGCAAAGCTTGCCACCTCCCGATGGAATTGGAGCACAGGGCTTATTGGGCTATAAAGACCACGAATATGGACTTAGATGAAGCAAGGGAGCAAAGAATGCTTCAGATTTCCGAGCTTGATGAGCTTCGGAATGAAGCCTATGAGAGTTCGAGGATCTTCAAGGAAAAGACAAAAGCTATTCATGACAGGATGATTCTTCGAAGGACTTTTGAACCAGGAATCAAAGTCCTTCTCTTCAATTCAAGAATGCGGTTGTTTCCCGGAAAATTGAAGTCACGTTGGAGTGGACCCTTTCAAATTACTCAAACATTCCCATATGGGATTGTCGAGTTGCTTAATTTAAAAACCAACGAGATGTTCAAGGTCAATGGACAAAGGGTGAAGCCCTACTTTGAGGAAATCGAAGTTGCAAAAACGGTGGAAAGCATGGTGTTTGTTGATGAATAATGCAACAATGTCCAGCTATACGACATTAAAGAAGCGCTAAATGGGAGGCAACCCATCGGCTTGCATTTCTTTTCATAGTTACAATTTCATTTTTTTTTTGCAATTTTAATTTCACGTTGAGTTAAATAAAATGGAATGGGTACTTTGATCGGTTTTTATTTTTCTTAAATGTGTTTCAGGGTTAAGCAAGGAAGAAGATTGCATTTTTTTTTATTTGGTGACACAAATAAACAATTAAAAAAAAACCAAAATGGCAGTGAAGGACACTGCCACTTGACACGGCCAAGCCACTGGCCGTGTCAAGCAAAACCAAAAATAGGCAGAAGCAGACACGGCCAAGCCATTTGGCCGTGTCCTTGGCAGTGTCACATAGACACGGCCACGCTTCTGCCAGTGTCCCCTTCAATTGTCTTGCAATTTTCTTTTGTTCCAGTGTCAAACACGTTCAAGGGACACAGCCAAGCCACTGGCCATGTCCCTCAAACCCATCAAACACGTTCAAGGGATAAGGCCAAGCCACTGGCAGTGTCCCTCAAAACCCATCAGACACGGCCAAGCTTCACCAAGCTTGGCCGTGTCACATCAATTTTTAAGGTTTAAAATCACGAATTCAGCCCATTTCTTTCATTTTAAATCCCTAACTCCTCTTTCTTTTCTCTCTTTCTCTCGACCCCCTCTCCCCAAAACCTCCATAACCACTTTCTTAAAGCTCAAAAATCATACTAAATCCCCCATTTTTCTTAACCAAAACTAATTTAAACTCATTCAATCTTCTTCTTTTCTCATTAAAAGGCAATTAAAACAGTTAAAGCTTCATTTTCACCAAATCATCAAAATGATAAGAACAAAGATGGTGTCTCACCACAAGAGGAGGCAACCTCCACCTTCAGCTCCATCTTCATCATCATCATCTTCAAGGAGAGAGACTCTTCTCACTAGGGGTTTCTTTCCGACGAGGTATGTAAGCGAAGAATCTTTTAATGCTCTTCATATTAGGGATAATTTTTATAGATTTGTTCAAAACCTTAGATGGGAGAGATTAGTTTCCCTTAAACCTTTGCAATTTCAAGAGCTTACATTGGAATTTTTATCCTCTCTCAAGGTTGAAAGAGATGACAAAAAAGATTTGCATTAGGTTACATTTTAAACTGCTTGGGAAACATTTTGTCATTAGTATTGAGCAATTGAACGATATATTTGGTTTCCATCAACAAGGGGAACAATGTGTACCTAAGGGTTTTAGACAACAATTTGCATGGGGAGCACTGGGCTCGGGAACCTATGTGGCCAAATCGGCCAAGGCAACGAAATTGGCAAATCCCGCTCTTAGATACTTACATCGCTTCATGTCATGTGGATTTTTTGCGCGAAAGGAAAGCACAGGTGTGGTGAAAATTAGCGAACTATTTTTCTTAGACTGTGCTAGCAATGTCATACCCGTTTGTACCGGCTATAGGTTAGCCGATGTGTTTGACAGTGTGGCAAATAAAAAGAGGGGTGCCATTTGCATTGGAGGACTAGTTACAACTTTAGCAATGAAACTTCTTGATGATTTTGACTCGAGCAACTGCCGTATGACTAAGATCTCGGGTAATGATTCATTAGATCTTGCCACACTTGAGAATATGCGAATGGTTTTAAGAAAAGGAGGGGCCTATGTTATGGCTTCAGCTGAGCCAGAGGTACCAGAGGGCCATCAAAAGATAACACGAGTCTAGGAGGAGTCCGACTCGGATTCTCTTGATTTGGATGAAGATGCTCAAATCCTAGACAATCAGGAGATCCTTAATAGGATTGAAGCACTGGAAAGCAAGGTTGATCGTAACCATGCTGCAGTCATGGAATAATTGGACCAAATCAATAGCAACCTTGCTAAGATTCTGAGCCTCCATCCTTCAGCTGCATCATCATCCCATCCTCCATCACCATAGATCTAATCAGCTCCAACCTTTTGAGAACACTTTTTACTTTCTTATTTTTATTTATTGCATATTTTCGTTGTTCTTGTTTTAAATGTTAACACTTATTATTGTGGTTATTTATATATATTGTATTTTGTTTTTGAACAATTGTTGTTTGTGGATGAAAAGGCAGCACTTGCGTCACAAGGGAACGATGGAAAACAGGTTGTACCTTAACTTTTTCTTTATTATCCTTGTTTCCATTGAGGACAATGTAAAACTTAAAGTGTGGGGTGTGTGCTAAGCCTTTGGTTCATAAATATAAATTGTCTATTTTCGTAAGTGTTTTGTTATAGTTGTTTTGTTAAGTTTTGTGTTTGGTTTTATAATTGTTTTTGATGGATATTGATAAGTTCAATTGTTATAAGATTGTTGATAGATGACTTTTGAATTTTTGAAGCATGAATTTGAGAATTGATTAGAATTAGTAATTATTGTCAATTTTGATGGTTATTCTTTGCATTGCCATTAAACTAGTGAGGAATTGAGCCATCAACTTATCATTCTTTTTGTGTGTGAACATCTTTGATTGATGAATTGCTAGAACTTACTTTGACATGCATTTTGAGACGACATAATGATTTCAATTAGGCATCAATATGATTAAGGCAATTTAGGGGAACCCATTTTGGCTTAAAAAGACCAACCTTACATCCGACCTTAGTTCGCCAACTTTGAGCTTATTTCATTTTTCCATTTCTTTCTTTTTCACAACACCATCAGCTTGAACCATTTCATTTTAACTATTACCCGTTCATTAGATCAAGAGCATTTCAAGAGCATTAATGATGGAGTGTTGCGCTGAATAAAGTGTGGGGTTGAATTCAATGGGCTTTAAATTAAAAATTATTGTATTCTTTAGTTGGATACCCTAATAAAAAAAATGAAAATGAAATGAAAATCAAAATAATAGATTGTTGTTCTTATCGGAAGGGTTGTAATGAGTTTGGAAATTATCTTTGCCAATTAAACAAATAGAGTTCCTTAAAAGCACTTAAATGCTTAGTGCTAAGTGATTGAGAGGAATTGTGGGATTGTTGATCATGCTGCATTGCTTGCTTCACTCTTGAAAGTACTCTTGACCTAAATGAACTAACTCACTCTCCCAAATGTCATGCCTTTCCCTTAGCCCCGTTACAACCAAATAAAAGACCTTATGATTGATGCTTGATTGTGATTAGGTGGTGGAGATTTGATTGATAAGCAAGCCTATAGTCCTAATCTTTCATTGAATGTTGAGAGCTTAAACACTACCCAATTAAAAACTTAAGAGGTTTTGTGAGGGAGTGATAATTTTTGGTATGCATAGATTGACCATTAAGTTGCTTGAGTACTGATTATTCTTGATTCGATTATGATTGTGGATTTAATAAGATGGGAGTCTTAATGCATCCTTATAACTCTTGAACTTGACAATATTTATCTTGTTTTATTTGTTTTCATTTTAACTTTGCTTGGGGACAAACAAAGGATTAAGCGTGGGGTAATTGTTTAGATCAATTTTGTATATATTTTCTATGATGTTTTTGTTAATTTTAAGTTAATTTTCATGTAATTTGTACTTAAGTTTGTTTAAAGTTGTTGATTTAGGTTGAAGTACATTTGATGGAGCTTTTAACTAAAATTTGGTGGACTTATTGGAGAAAAGCAAGTGACACTGCCAAGCTAGACATGGCTTGGCCGTGTCTCTCATCAAAAGAAGAAGAAATCAAGGACAAGGCAGGACACGACCAAGATTAACCAAGCTTGGCCGTGTCCCTCAAACAAAGATGGACAGAAGCATACACGGCCAAGCCACTGGCCGTGTCTCACCAAAGGAACAAAAGGCAAAGAAAGTAAAGAAAGAAGCAGAGAGTGACACCATCAAGAGACACGGCCAAGCCATTGGTCGTGTCACATGCCGTGTCACCCCTTAGACATAAAGAAAAGAACAAGCAGTAAGGGACACGGCCAGAAGCTTGGCCGTGTCCCAAGAAAGAAAAGAAAAACCAAGAGACACGGCCAACAAGCTTGGCCGTGCACCCTAGATCAATTGGTATGCTTGCACGAGGTATGGATTAGTGTGGATTAGTGGGCAACAAAAAGGGTAAAAGGGAGTGAAAGGTGGAAGGATTTATGGAAAAAAATATAAAACAAATTGGAAAGTGGGAGACAAAGAGTGATGGGGTGTCTTAAAAATTGAAAGTGGAAGAGCATGGAGGGAATAGAAAATATATTGAATATATTGAGTGGACATTCTCTACACACACATTATCATCTTCTTCCTTGGTTCTTGCTTGAGAGAGCAAGACACCATTCTCCCCATCTTCATTCACCATTTCCTTTCACACATCAAGAGCAAAGACAATCGTTGGATTTGAAGTGAGTAGCTAGTTCTTGAGAAATAGGGTTTTAAGAGGCTTGATTGGAGAGTTGAGAACTTGAGAGAGCTATCATTCATCCTTCAAGAAGAGAGCCATTTGTTCAAGAGAGCTTGGAAGTTCATCATCACACATCAAAGAGGGAGCTACGAAAGAGACAAGGAGTCCGATTTTTAGCATCTCCAAAAGGGGTTTTTCCAACTCTTTCTTTTAATCCATTTCTTATTTGTTGTGTTGTATTAAGAACATTAATATTGCAATGAATAACTTTGATTTGGTTTATATTGAAATGAGCATTTGTTTAAAGAAAATGATGAGCTAATTTACTCATGCTTTGGGTTGTAGTATATTTGATTAAATGATTTGATTTGATGATTCCATTGATATACCTTGTTATTGGTTGATTGCATTGAAATTAAAGGTAAATTGATAGATTGGATGACGGACCGAGAGGAGAAGTTTAATATCGAAACTATGCAATTGACCACCCTAAGAATGAATTAGAAATATAAGTTCTAGGGTTTATTAATTTGCTAATGTAAAATAATTGGTTGTTGTTAATTCATAAATGTGAAAACTAGTGAATTGATAATTAACTAATTAACCTAGAGGAACAAATTAAGGTACAAGGTTATATTAATGGATAATTTGATAATTAAACATTTGATTAAATGGACCTACAACCCTAGGCATCATTTCCATAATTGAATTTATCTTACACAAAATCATTCATTTTCATTTCTAAGGTTAATTACAATTCACCAATCCAATCACACACTCAAGTTTATTATTTCATGTTAATCGAACTATTACAAGCAATTCCTTCGTTGTGAGACGACCTTGGGGCGATCACCGTTACTGTAATAACCTCGTATACTTGCGAGTGTCGCTTTGTGATAGTGTTAATTTAAGCGCAACACTAGGATTCAAGGGTCAGCTGGATATAGTGAAGATCTTAGTAGGTGGCACGGTGAGAAATTGGATGAAATGGGTTTGGTACAGTCGGGATATTCTTAGTCTGACTGGGATTTGGCTTGGTTAAAATTTGAAAATCAGATGGTAGGTTTCATGGTGGGTGGTATGGTGAGAAATTAGGTGAAACAGATTTGGCATGGTTGGGAAATTCGCGGTTCAACTGGGATTTGGTTTGGTTGAAATTTGAAAATCAAACAATAGGTTTCACGGTGAGTGGTACGGTGTGATTTTGGGAGGACTAAAGTTCGTACGATCGGGATTCTGGAGGTTCGACTGGACTTGACTGAGACAAAAACATTTTTAAATTTGGCAAAATGTTTCACGGGGAATAGTACGGTGTGATTTTGGCAGGACGGGGGTGGTCCAATAAGACCAGTCGTGGTATGGTCGGGAAAATGCGCGAAAACTTATTATAAAAGTCTTTATGGCCTTGAACGATTTATGAAGATTGTTTGAAGATTTTTAGGGTTTGGAACTATATGTTGGCAGCCTCTAACACATAAAACACTTTTTTTAATTGATTTTTTGAATTGAATTTCTTTTTGTTTCATAATAGTAAACAAGAACAAACTCAAGAACAATGAATTAACTTAAGAACAATACTATAATATGAATAATTCTAAATCAAACAATTAATTAAAGGACACTAGTATAGATAGATAGTTTGAGAACCTGATTTAGAGCCTTAGCTCTGATACCAAACTGACGCGATCCACCGATATATGAAATCTGAGACCCACTCGCCTTTATGCTTGGAAGCAACTCCTTGGAAAGCCAAATCAGATCTTTACCAAGTCCTTGACCTAATTCCAACCGGTGGATGAGAACCTTTCAATTATCTACTTTAAAGTGGTTAACCTTGTTGTAATGAATCTTGATTTTACAAGTGAATCAAGAACAAGAGAAGATAATCTCTCAAATCTGGAAATTCTAATTCAATATTGTCTAACCTCTTGCAAGAAGCTACAAGATGGTTTAAATAGGTTACAATAATAAATAGGGTACTTAGTTACAAGAATACCTCCACCCTCATCCTACTAATCCAACTAAAATGACCTAATAAATAATAAGCTAATGACTTTAGGCTTAAACAACAAGGCCTAAACCACTAATAATTGGCATACAAATAATACCCACTTATTAAATATCATCTAAATAAACATAAGTCTTATAGTAACTAACAATAAAACAACAATATCAAATATCTAGTTTGGTCAAATAATAGATAATCCCAACTAGCCTTCATCATCTAAGGCCTCCTATAGAATGGCCAATTTATCATTGCATTTACTTAGTCCATATGGCTCCACGTTTGCATCCATCAATCTTTGCACATAAGCTTGTTATGCTTCCATCATCTTCTTGGCTCTTTGCCTTGTAATTAGCCCATAAGGAATCTTCAAGCTTTGAGTTCTATCACCTCCTTCCATGGATTCCATAGCCATGTTTGCGTCACTTTTACTTTCTTGGCTCATAGCGGATGTGTAATATCCCAAAGTGTGCCCTAGAAGTTTTGATATAATTGTTGTTTGATTTAAATTAAATGTATATGTGTAATTTGAAAGAACAAAAGAATTGAAGAGAAAGCTTATATGTTGTATATATGGAAATATATACAACATATATACAAGTCAAAATGGATGGTCAAAGGAAGAAGATATTTATTTTGTTATTTATGAAATTACTAAAAAGGGCAAGTAAGTGAAAGGAAGTTAAAACAAATAAAAGAGGGTATTTAAGTAATTTCTTATTTTGGAATGCTTGGTGGAGGGTTAAAGAGATGAGAATTTTGACTTTGTCTCTTACACTTTTTCATTTTCTCTTCTTTTCTCTTTGTGTTGTCCGGGCATCAAGGAAGCAAGAGAGCAAGAGAGGGTTTTTGAATTTTAAAAGCAAATTGAAGGAAGATTCAAGTGATAAAGTTGGAATTTGTGAAGTTTCATCAACTTTGGTAAGTTCTCTCTTGATTTCTTTTGTTATATTTGAAGTTATGTGTGAGTTTGATTATTGATATTTGAAAGTAGGGTTATGTTGATGGTAGTGTGTTGGTGTGTGTTTGATTTAATTGATTGTGGTGTTGGTTTTGAATTGAAAATAAAAAGGTTAAATTGATGTTGGTTTGGAAAGTAAAAGTGATGTTGGTTTTAGGGTTTTGAAGTGGTAAGTGATGTTAAACTTGAGTTTGAGCAATTATTTTCATAGATCTTCTTGTTGTTTGGGTTTAGTGGAGTTAGAAGCATAGAATACATGATTTTGGTTGGAGGCAGTAGCATCTTGGATGCCACGCCCGTGGCCCTTAGATGCCATGGCCGTGGGGGTGATGAACAATTTGGGGCAGAATTATTTTCTAACCCACGCCCATGGGGGTTGGGGTGGCCACGGCCGTGGGCCCTAGTTAGTGGTGTTGAATTATAATTTGTGATTTAAGGGTCTAGTAAGAGGTTATTAAGTGAATATTTGCATTGGAATTGATATATTTTTATCAATTTTTGGATTAGGTCTTGAAGAAGATAATTTGCCCTAATTCAAGTTGTGAAGAAGTGTGGGAAGAGGAAGAGTATAGAGTAGTGTGAGTGTTCTTGAGGTAAGTACAAACTATATAGTTGCATGCATTTACATGATTTTGATACTTAACATATTTGATTGTACATATGTTAAGTAATTGATTACATTGTTAATACATTTGATGAATGTATGATTGGTATAATGTGAATGATTAATGAGCATCTAAATGTGTGCTAATGCTATTGGTTATATACACTTGAATGATGAATTGATTAATGTGAGTTGAGATACAATGCGGTTGGTTCTAATGATGTAAATGACATAATTGAGGCATGTTCGCCTATATGATGTTCAATGCAATTGATGATATATATATATATATATATTCTCTTGATGAGATATGGAGCATTGATTGTTGGCTAAAATGATAATGATGCCAATGAGATGAATGAGGCATGGATTGCCTAAGTGATGATGAGTAAATGAGAATGAAATTGGAAATGAAATAATTAATGAATTGTGTGACTAATGTGTTATTCCATTTTCAGAGTTTTGTTGTTGGTGGCATGCCTATGGTAACAATCTCTTGAAGTTATGTTGGGCTTGATCCTTGAAGCCAAGTTGGGTTGAAGTTTAACATGTTTTACTCCCCTTGAAGCTTGGTTGGGTTTAGTCCTTGAAGCCTAATTGAGATGTTACAACCCTTGAAGCTAGGTTGGGTTTGGTTCTTGAAGCCAAGTTGGGTTGATACTTAGTATGCTTTGTTCCCCTTGAAGCTTGGTTGGACCTAAATCCTTAAAGCCTAGTTGGGATAATGATAATGATGAATGAGATAATTAAACCAAAACATTAACTCTGAAAGTTGAATGGCATATTAGAGTCTTTGGGCCCATGCTTGTCTTTGTTTAAATGTGATTTATGAAATGTGAAATGAATGAATAATGAGATTGATTATAATGCATAAGTATCTTGTTAAGAATGAATGTTTGATATGAAATTAAGCAAAGTAAGATGTTGAAGCATAACATTTCTTGTGAATGGTGTATGGCATTGATTGTGTGACATTGGTATTGCATCAAAACATAATATTATTATAGTTTGTATCACTAAGCCGTTGGCTTAGCGTGATTATGATTTATCGTGTAGGTGACAGGGAAGAACCGGAGAGTTCCTTTAGGCCGAGTAGAGTCTAAATCTTGAGGTGTTGATAGTGGAGCTTAAAGATCAAAGACATACTGCCGAACATGTATATATTTTATGTTTTGTAAAACTTGAGTTTTGATGTATAAGTATTTGTAAATATTTGTTATATTTTCTGCTGCGTTTTGAATAAATATTTTATCTATTGTTTTTCTTTTTAAAATTTTCTTTAAATGTTTTAAATTTATTCGTGTTATTGAGAAGGGATTATTTGTATGTTTAAATAAACCGTGGCATACCTATATTCAGTATACGTATATTACGATCGTATTAGCATGCTGTGTGACATTGGCATTGCATCAAAACATAATATTATTATAGTTTGTATCACTAAGCCGTTGGCTTAGCGCGATTATGATTTATTGCGCAGGTGACAGGGAAGAATCGGAGAGTTCCTCTAGGCCGAGTAGAGTCTAAATCTTGAGGTGTTGATAGTGGAGCTTAAAGATCAAAGACATACTGCCGAACATGTATATATTTTATGTTTTGTAAAACTTGAGTTTTGATGTATAAGTATTTATAAATATTTGTTATATTTTCTGCTGCGTTTTGAATAAATATTTTATCTATTGTTTTTCTTTTTAAAATTTTCTTTAAATGTTTTAAATTTATTCGTGTTATTGAGAAGGGATTATTTGTATGTTTAAATAAACCGTGGCATACCTATATTCAGTATACGTATATTACGATCGTATTAGCATGCTGTGTACGTATACAGGGTATAGGGGTGTTACAATTGTTTTGGTATCAGAGCCTAGGTTTGAGATTCTCAACCTAGGTCAATTGTAAGAAAAAGAATATTTTGATTTTAAAAGTGGATTTTTGAGTAAAATACATGTTTTGGTATGGCAATCTTTGATCTTTAATGAGGAATATTCTGCTGTGTTTGCAGATATAGGTAGTAATGGAGTCCCATTCATGTCAGACTGTAGAAGGAAGTGCTGAGAGTGTAGCTCCAGGAGAGAGTAGAGATGGAGCTAGAGTTGATAGAGTTAGTGAGGCACCTGTTTCTGTGCCAGAGAGACCAGCTGCAGAGGAGGGTCCGCCGGGTTGGTTAAGGCATGTGATAGAATTATTGAGGCCAGCTTCAGTGCAGCTCCCACCACCACAGCCTCAGGTGCCGGTAAGACATTATGACAAGTTGAGAAAATATGGGGCTGAAGATTTCTTGGGCACTACCGATCCTGCAGTGGCTGAGCAGTGGTTGGATAAAGTGCAGAGGATATTCATTCAGTTGCAAGCTACTCCAGATGAGAAATTTGACTATGCCAGATCCCTCCTACAGAAAGATGCCTATGACTGGTGGAAGACGGTTCCTCATGCCATGGATGATCCACCTACACTATCTTATAGTGATTTTCTGAGGGAGTTCGAGCAGAAATATACTCCGAGGGAGTATAAAGATATTAAGAAGATGGAATTTTTGAATTTGAGACAAGACAACCGGACGGTGACAGAATATGAGATTGTGTAACACCCCTATACCCCGTATACGTACACAGCATGCTTATACGATCATAATATACGTATACTGAATATAGAAAGGTCACAGTTAACAAAACACACAAGTCATCCCTCGGATGACTTATGAATAAATTTAAAACATTTAAGGTAATTTATAAAACACGATAAATAAAAATGTTTATTCAAAATGCAGCGGAAAATATAACAAATATTTTCAAATACATATACATTAAGATCAAAATTTACAAAACATGAAATATATACATGATTGGCAGCTTGACTCTCTGATCTTTAAGCTCTAAGCCAACTCTTCAAAATCTCAACTCAACTAGGTCTAGCAGAATTCTCCGGCTCAAATCTATCACCTGCGCGATGAAACACAATCGCGCTAAGCTCACGGCTTAGTGGTACAACCCATAACAATGATATGCTTCGATGCCTTGTCAATATCATACATTCAAACAATAGATATCATACTCATAAATGTTACATTTCATTATTTCAATAATTGTATCATCATCCATCACACACATTCAACATAGACACACATGGGCCCAACAAGTATTTAATATGATATTCAAAGTTCAGAGTTACTGCTTTGGTCCATTTCACAATAATCAAGCCCGTAGGCAATATATATATATATATCTCTATCCATGGATAGTGTAACAGACCTAGTCTCTTGGACCATCAACCTAATAAACTTGAGGAGATCCTCAACCCGGCAAGACTGTTACTTTTCATATATTTCATATCAATAATTCACATAGTGTAACAGACCCAGTCTCTTGGATCTCAATTCAACTCAATTTGAAGAGATCCTCAACCCGGCAAGACTGTTACCTTTTTACATTTTATAGGCATGCCGCCAAATCCAGAACTCTGAAATTGAATAACATATTAAACATACAATCAAGTTATTCACTTCTTTACCATTCTCTTTCTCAATTCATATCTCATAAACACATAGGCAATCATGCCTTAACAATTTCATTTTGCATAACCATAGCCAATAATGATGGCTTCATTATATCTCAATCTCACATTTCATATATCATCATCAATATACATATAACACATTACATTTCACAAGGTTAACATTATTCATATATATATCAACAATGCAATAAGATTTCTTAGTACATTCATATTCAAATGTGTAAATTCCAAAATCACATGAATGTATGCAAAAATGCAAGGTTTGTACTTACTTCAAAAGCAACCCACACAACTCTAAACACTTCCTTTTTCAAGAATCTTTCACCACTTGAATTAGGGCAATTCACCTTCTTCACAACCTATTCCAAAAGAATGATGAAACCCACATGAGATCATAAGGCTAAAAACCAACTAGGGCAACCTCTAAACATGACACGCTCAACAACACGGGCGTGTCCTTGACCGTGCCCTAACTCCACAATACAGAAGCTTTTATACGCTCAGAACCACGGGCGTGTCACTGGGCGTGTAATACATTCTGCCCCTCAGAAACATTGACACGTCCAACAACATGAGCGTGCTCATGGCCGTGTCAATTCCCCAAAAACACAGTGGCTATGACACGTTCAATAACACGGGCGTGTTACTGGCTGTGTCAATCCTACTGCCACACAGAACCATTGACACACATAAAGACCTGGACGTGCTCATGGGCGTGTCAGGCCAAAAACCCAGATTCCGGCCAAAACAACAGAACACTCAACAAATCACTTCTTCCATCAACATCCACTTCAAACAAACTTAACTACACACATCCAAAAACCATCTCAAACTTGCAAAAATACCAAAATAAGACAAAATATACATTAACCACAATTATCAATATCATCACAAACTCTACACACCACTATAACACCATCTTCACCAACAAACTTACTCTTTCCTTTAATCCAACCTCAAAAATCCAAAATCAATTAAACCAAATACTCTTAAACACAACACAAACAAACCAAACACATATCCATCACAACTTCAACTCACAAACCCAAAGAAATCAAAGAATCAAGTGGAAGAACTTACCAAGGATGAAGAAACTCTTAAATCTCCAACTTGATCTCTTGAAAACTTCCTTCAATATTGAACTTGGAAGATCAAATCTCTCTCTAGCTCTCTTGTTTCTTGATGGCCGGACAACAACAGAAAAGGAAAAGAGAAGGAAAGACATAAAAGAAAGCCACGAAGGAAGAAGAAAAGAAAGAAAACCAAAGAAATCAAAGTCAACTCTCTTTTCCTTAAAACCCTCTCATCCAAGCATTTAATATAAAATAATCAAAATATCATCTTCCACTTCCACTAACTCTTATCCCACTTATAATTAATTAATTCCTTAAACACAATTAATAATAATTAATCTCTTCCTTTGACTTTCTCATTGACTTGTGTATATGTTGTATATATTTTCATATACACAACATATACACTCTCTTCACTTCTTTTCTCTTTTCCAATTAAACACAAATACACTTAATTCAATTACAACAATTATTATACCAAACTTCTAGGGCACACTTTGGGATATTACAGATTGAGTACATCCGGTTGAGTCGTTATGCTGGGGGAATTATTTCTGATGAAATAGATCGGTACAGAATATTTGAGGAGGGATTGAGGCCCTCTATCATGTGCATTGTGGCTGGTTCACGATACCAGGATTTCTCTTAGCTTGTTGCAGCAGCTAGAAGTGTTGAGAGAGCGCAGAGCATTGCAGCAGCTGCTTCTGAGGAGGAGACTAGAGTAAAGAGACCCCAGTTTGAGGCAGGGTCTTCATCTGTGAAGAGGGGTAGATGAAATTTTGTTCCGAGAATCAGTAGGAGTCAGAGGCAGTCAGGCAGACCAGTGTAGTATCAGAGGCAGAGGTCGAGACCGACAGTCTCTATAGCTAGTGCCCCGACCCCAGTAGTTCAGAGGCCTACTCCACCTGTATGTGTTCACTGTGGTAGGCCCCATAGGGGTGCTTGTTGGAAGACTGGTGTATCCGGAGTATGCTTTAAATGTGGGTCACCAGATCATTTTATTAGAGATTGCCCGGAGATGCAAGATGATAGACAGACTGATACTGCAGTTTCTTGACCCAGTGTCAGCAGAGGTGGTCGAGGGGGCAGAGGTTTCACTAGAGGTGGTAGACCCGGGTTTAGTCAGAGAGGAGGATCTTCATCCAGAGGCAGTAGGCCAGATGAGGCCGGATCTTCTCAGAGGGTATATGTGATGCAGAGGCAGCCAGATGCTTCAGCAGTTATAGCGGGTACATTTTCTTTATTTGGCATTTCAGTACTTGCTTTGATTGATCCAGGATCTACTCATTCATACATTAGTGCATCTATCTTGCCTGTGTCTGAATTGCATTCAGAGTCCTTAGGATTTGATGTCTTAGTGACCAATCCTTTAGGACATAGTGTTGTGGTGAGTAAAGTGCATCGTAATAGTGCTGTTGTGGTACAAGGTGAGGAGTTTCCTGGTGATTTAATTGAAATGCCTTTTAAAGAATATGATTTGATCTTAGGCATGGATTGGTTGTCTAAGAATGGGGCTGTGGTAGATTGTCAAAAGAAGTGTGTCACTTTGAAAACCAGTGATGGTAGGGATGTGATAGTATCTAGTGAGCAGAGACAACTTGCATCTTTGTTTGTATCAGCTGTAACAGCTAGAAATTTGATTAGAAAAGGGTGTGAAGCTTATCTTGCTCATGTTGTGGATACTAGAGTAGCGGGTTCTCAACTTGATAATATCACCACAGTTGTAGATTTTCCGGATGTGTTTCCTGAGGAGTTGCCAGGGTTACCCCCTGAGAGAGAGGTTAAGTTTGGTATTGATTTGTTGCCTGGTACCACTCCCATCTCTATCACTCCTTATCGAATGGCACCTGCTGAATTGAGAGAGTTGAAGGTGTAGTTATAGGAGTTATTGGATAAAGAGTTTATTCGCCCCAGTGTTTCTCCTTGGGGAGCTCCTGTGTTGTTTGTGAAGGAGAAGGATGGTACCATGAGGTTATGCATTGATTATAAGCAATTGAACAAAGTGACTATTAAAAATAAATATCCTTTGCCTAGGATTGATGATCTCTTTGATCAATTGAAGGGAGCAGCAGTGTTTTCCAAGATTGATTTCCCATCAGTGATATTTTTGTGAAAACATTTTCTGTCCTATCTGAATTGGTGATCAAGGTTAAGAAATTTAATTATCAAACCAATAAAATTTTCCACCATGAGGAAGTGTAAATGCCTGAGTACACTTCATGCAGCATGGGCAAGATAATTTCCTAGCAGTACTCTATCTTGACAAAATAGGATATCCTGAGAAATCACTGATTGTCCATATATTTATGTGTGTGGGCAAATAAATTCAACACATAATCACAATTCATAATTCACTACATTTTTAATTAAAGAATATTAAGCTCCTCGAACTGGTTTATAACTCCCTATACGATACATCACATATATTTATATATTCAGTTTATTCTATATCCCTACTTCTATTAATTAAATATTATTATTTATGAAAAGTTTTCTATTTCATATATGAATTATTATTTATAAGCATATTTCCATTCCTGAAGATATTCATAAAACTAGTATGTATATTATATAGCTTACTCATAAATTTTAAAGTTATATCAAAATACCTATCATTATCCCCAATTACCAAGATTTTCAATCATTATTTGTTTAAACTAAATTATAATTATCATACAAAAATAAACAAAATCAATACTTATCCAATAGCTTGTGGATGCTCAAAAATGGAAAAGAAGAGCTATACATGGATTAAATAGTGATTGCCTCGCCAAAATGGGTAAGAGATGAACTTCATACATCCATTCTCTACTTTCTTCAAAATTTCTCACTCTTTTTAAGTTTCTAACAAATTAAATGTCAGAGTGGGGAAAATAGTTTTGATGATGGCTTGCTGGTTTTGTGGCTGATGATGATGGATATGGAGGTTTTATAAGGATGGTGCCCTCCTTTTCCTCTCCTTTTTTGTTCTTTCTTTTGTTAGATAACTTTATCGCTGTTCAACTTTCCTTTTTCTTTTTCTTTTTCTTTTTCTTTTTCTTTTTCTTTTTCTTTTTCTTTTTCTTTTTCTTTTTCTTTTTCTTTTTCTTTTTCTTTTTCTTTTTCTTTTTCTTTTTCTTTTTCTTTTTCTTTTTCTTTTTCTTTTTCTTTTTCTTTTTCTTTTTCTTTTTCTTTTTTATCTATATAATATAATAGATTAATCAAGGAATAAAAAATAACAAAAACGCAAAGTTAGATTAATGGTAAAGCATCTTAATCCATTCATTTGGTCTCAAGTTCAAACCACAGCCATAAGAATATGTATTTTATTTCTTTATTTTTAATATTTCTCTCTTATTCATAGTATATATATTTATTTGTTATTAGTTTTAGTATATCTTCATCTAATTTATTATTTATTATTATCATTATATTTTATTATTTCATTATATATATTTATAATAATTTAATATATACTTTATTATTTATTATTATTAGTATATTTTATTATTTCATTATATATATATATTTACGATAAGTAGTTTAACAAATAAATAAATAAATAACATACAAAAACAAATATGTATCATTTTAGAAAGTTTGATGTTTAAATATTCTAAAAATTGGGTTATTACATAATACATATGCTTAAATGGAATATTATGTCTCCCTCCACCTTTTCTGAATTTATATTTGGATTTAGATTCAGAATAAAATTTATAATTAGTCATGTACTGATCGTTAACCAATATATCATATAACCATTTTTTATAATAATCTATTTTGAACTAATTTTTTTGAATTATAAAATCTATTAGTTGGTAATATTTCATCTAGAAAAGATTTACAGACTAAAAAGGTGATCTCTCAGTAGATGTGATGCCTATAAATCATGCCTAAATGAAACACTTAATGATGAACCACTATATCTCTCAATAAATGTGCATGAAGGCACCATATTTGTCGACTGAAATTCATATTTCTATATAAATGTGGTGCTAAAAAATCCTGCGAAAATGAAAATTTGTGGATGGAGACATATATCTCGTGGCAAATATGCGAGTATAAATAACTTTGTCTACCAAAATCACTATCCCTAGGCAAATGTAGTACTCAAGTAAAACAGTTGCTGACCGCAATACTAATCTCTCAGTAAATTTTTAGAATTTACTGAGATTTTTTCTACATCATTAAATGTATTTGACAATATGGGGTGCCAAATTTACCGACATTATAAAGATCTATCAGCAAATTTCGTTGGTAGACTAAAATTTTAACACCATATTTTCTGATGAATGTATAATTTGTATTAGTAGTTTGTCTCTAAAATTCGTAAAATTTTTCTCCAATTGTTTTTCGACCAGCCTGTCGGTAATCCATTGGTATTTAGTAATTAAAATTTTTTTGTTAGTAAAATTTGTCGGTAAATTGCATGTTTCTTATACTGATAAATTATCATAATAATGCTAATGTTTACTAAGTGGGCTCACATGTACAAAAATTTCTTGTCATATCATTTCCCAATATGTAAAAAAATTACCAGTTGTCAATTAAATTACCCAAGCTGAGTAATTTTTGAATACGTAGGAGCAGTTTATATATATGCGGGCTCGGGTAGTATACTATGATTATTTTATAAAGGGAATTTTAGAAAACTACATTAAATAGGATTTTTTTTTAAAATACAGATGCTAAAAATAATTTTAAAAAATATAGAAACATTTTTGAAATTACAAAAGTTTGGTACGCTGTCATCCCAATAAAAGCTCTGTTATTTTTTGGACTTTCATAATTAATGTATATATTGTGTATATATTGCATATGTTATGTATATATTGAATTCTAGCTGAAAATATATATACTACTTTTTTCATCTTCATTAACTATAATATATATATCGTGTAAATATATTTTATATGTTGAATTCAAAGTCAGAATATTTGCACTACTAACAATAGTATAAATATATTGTGAATATATTATGCATATTTTGTACATATAAATATGTTGTATATGTTTTGAATATGTTTCATATGTTGTAAGTATATTTTGTATATATTATGCATATGTTAAGTTCTATTTTAAAATATATGTACTACTTTTATATCTTCCTTAAAAATGATATATATGTAGTGTAAATGTAGTTCATTTGTTGAATTTTAAGTGAGAATATATACACTACTATTAATGGTAATAAAATATAATGTATATATTATTGAATATATTATGCATATATTGTACATATATTATGCATATATTACTTTTATATCATCTTAATTATGGTGTAAATATTATGTAAAAATATTATACCTATTGAATTCCAAGTTAGAAAATATGCATTACTATTAATAATAAAATAAATATATTATGTATGTTATGAATAAGTTATGTATATGTTGCATATATATTATAAATATAAGGATTTCTAAAACTAATTTCAATGCAACTCAAAATGTTATCCGATTGTAAATGACTGTCCAGTAATAAAAATCATAACAATAATAAAACAAAGAAAAAAATAGAGAATTTAATAATCAAGCAAATAGAATCAATAGCAAACGAAAGAAAAAAAAAAGAAGAAAAAAAAAGAATCTTTGAAAAAACGAAGAGCAAAAGAAATCATGAAAACCGTAGAAGATAACTAAAACCATCAAATAAAGATATATTTGAAAATGAAAAAAGGTAAAAATTAAAAAAATTAAAAAGGTAAAAATGAAAAAAAGTTCCATTTGTACATTTGAAAATGGAAATTAAAAGTCAATATTCCGTGTAATTTTCACATTCATAAAATTGAAAAACTCATTGAAAAAAAAATAGAGCTTTTTACAAATCTACAATAAAAATGCCTTAATGTTATAGATTTACTAGTTCGAAAACTAAAAATTATGAAATATACTAGATTTTTTATTAAATAACATTAAATACAAAAAAAGATATATTGAATTTATATTTAGTATATATTAAGTTTATTATATACAAGGTCAAATATTCAAATAAGCAACTAGACTATAGCATGTATCTCAGTTAAGATATTGATATATATATATATATATATATATATATATATATTGAACCATTTGTACGTTTTTTCCCTTGAAAAAGAGCCAAATAAATGCTTGTCGTCACAGAATACTAGGTTGCAATTAAAATTGTGTGAGGTGGTTTTGTGGGATCTACTTCTTTACTAATTAAATAATTTAAATAATAAAATTTTAAAATTTTAAAAAATATTAGATAATAAAAATTGAATAGCATTAAATTACTGCCACTCTCTCTCCTAAAATTAAAACCAGATCGAACCCCTTCTCTTTAGATCTTTCTTCTCTTCTTTCAATAGTCACCATTTCCTCCTTCCCCTCACTCTCCTTCTTTATCAAAAATGCAAAAATACCAAAAAGAAAAAAAAAAAGAGAAAACAAGAAAAAATAATAAAATTACCCTTGTTACATCTTTTATTATACACCAATCAAGTAGTTATTCATGCTCCAGACATCTGTTCTATTGCTGTTAGGGTAAGCTTTAACATTTACAACCATCAATCTCCAAAATTTCCACCCAACAGCTGCAATTTTATAAAATCGAGGCTAAATACAATTTCAATTTTGATAGAGAAGTCACTCAATCAATCATTCTATTAGTTTACTATTATTATTATGTTGCTTTTATTTAGATTTAAATTAAAACTTGAATTCAATGGTTGTAATTTGTACTTGAGCATGTGAAATTGAATGTGGTTTTTATTGTATTTTGTTCAAGGCTTGAGGGTAGTTTGGTGAGAAAAGGGTATTTTGGATTACGAAATAAATTTTTAACTTTTGGGCGAAAAAGGAATTTGAAATTGTAAGTTTTAGTCTCACATTTTGACCACAATCCGAAAATTCAAAGCATGTAAAGCCTTATTTTTTAATGTCTAAAATAAAACCAGAGTCATCTCTTCATTTTTGGCTTGGAGTTATAGTTCCAACAAAAGCTAATTACATTTTCTCTTCTATTTTATTTGTGCATTTTTTTTCTTTATTTCTTGTAAATGCTCAACCAATAGAAGATAAGTGAGCTTTGTTTTACTTTGTTAAAAATTTGCTTCACTCTCATTGGCTTATCTAGAACAGAAGCTGTGTAGTTTGCAATACTTAAATTGGAATCACTTATATCGAAGACGATGGATAGTGATGGAGACGGTGCTTCGACAGTGATGGAACCCTGTACAGGGAAGAAGATAAAAATTTATTATTATTATTATTTTATTTTATTTTTCAACAAACCAATGGGGTTGGGACATGTGTAAAAAAATAGAGCCCATCATGCCACGTAGGCAAGATTTGATGGTGAAATAGGCTATTGTGATGTCGAAGGTGTATTTGAATCATTTAAAAAAAAAAGAGGACACAAATGATTAAAAAAAACCATTCAGATCTTATATGAGATACACACTATAGTCTGGGTTTATTTGAACATTTGAACTTAAATACAAACTATTGAATTGATAATTTTTTTTTAATTTTTTTTGGTTCCGTAATATTTCAATAATACAAGTTTGAAATTGTATTACTAAACAAATATTATTGCATAATAATAAAAATATAATATAAATTATTTTTTGCATTAATAGTTCCATATAACATATACAAATATTACTTTTAGATTTTTATGAGTTTATTATACATCAAATAAACATATTATGAAGTATAATAAAATTTTATTTAGTAAATTTATCAATCAACTTATGTTTTTCAATTTTTGATTAAATGAAATCAAATACCAAAATCTTCAACAAGTTATACTTACTATATTGTGCATTTATTATACTATAATTAATACATGTATTAGGTATAAATTGAGTTTATTATACTGAAATATAGCAAAAAAATAGATCGCTCATACTCTTTGGGTAAAGCAGAATACAGTTAAGTAACATAAATCAAACAACATCAAATGCCGAAAAGCTATGATAAGTTTATGCTTAGTATATATATATATATATATATATTAGGATTTATTATACATAAACTGTAGAATTTGGTATATTGAGTTTCATTTACATAAGACAAAGTAAAAAAAAAAAAAAAAGACAAAGTAAAAAAAAAACACGCACATACTATCTTCCATAAGTTCCTATAAATACTAAATAACAATATGAAAAACAAAAAATAACTAAACATATACTATAAAAGATACCAATAATGAACCAATCACATACTTGTAATGTACTGATAATATAACTATGGTATATCAAAAGTATACTTTTACAAGTAAATTTTTTAAATTATTGAATTTTCATGGCCTTTTGACTTGCTCGATTCAATGGCACTGGAGTCGTTCAAAGAGCTAGAAATATCTTAATATAAGTAAATTTCTTAAATTATTGAACTTTCAATCAATTTTATTAGCAAACAAAAATTACAAATAGGAAACCTAGTTGTTACATACAAAGAGAAAAACAAAAGAACTTAACCAATTAAATATGAACTATTATTTTGAAAAAACAAAAACATCCAATATAATAAATTTACAATATTTGGAACGTGAAGGAAATATACTTTTCTTAAAAAGCAATTCGGAACATATGTAAAACAATTATTCGGATTAACTAAATTGTTGGTGGATGATCCAACCAAAATCACAAACTAGAATATGAAACAAAAGATAGATAAATAGATTGTTGGCGGAATTATATCCGTCCATCAGGCAATTAATCTATGTCGCTTGAGGGTGCAGTGCCACCGTCGAAGACGAATACAAACTTTGTCTTTAAATACAAGAGTTTGCAAATTTTGATAAACTCTAGTACAAATGGAGGGAGATTGTGGAGTTTGTGATGGTGAAAGGAAGGATTGATGGAGAGAGGAAAAGAATGAATCTAACAATTTTAAAAGAAAAGAATAGAAGCCGGTAAAAAAACACTTATATAAATAACAAAAAGCTCCTGATAAAAAATAAAGTTTTGAAAAGGATGTGAGGGATGTAATTTTCCCAAAAAGTTGTTCATATATCAAAATAACATATTTAAAAGTTCAAATATCAGTGATATAATTTTTCTATATCCATATATAAAATAGCTTCAGGTTTATATCTATTTATTTAGGTTTGTATGACATTTTGATTTGTATACAGTATTATTCCGTATGAAATTTGGTTAAATTTATGCCTCCTAATGTGCAATTGTCTCAATCAATTTTCAGAATGATTTTACAATATACAATGTATATGATTTGATAATTAATTAAAATGCTCCTAACATATTTCTAAGTAACTAATCATCAAATCGAGTTAAAAACGACATAATTCTAACATGCCATTGAAGAACTCACCCTACTATTCTTTATTTAACTAAGCATTCAATTCCATATTCCTAACCCAAACACTTAATCAATGTTACTATTAACCAAACATAATAATAATAAATCAAATAAACAAATCACATTTGCCTAATTATGTGTAAGCGGAGCTCCCGGTGTAATGGTTCTTGAGATTTCAACACTGTTGGGCTATGGACCTTAGAGAAGACGAGCCTAAAACTGGAGAATATGAGTCATAACCCAGACGGGTGGGAAAGATAGAAAGGGGTGGTTGACTCGATTCCTAAGAAATCTCCAACCCTTACTATTCGGATAGCTGGGTACGCATGGAGAATGTGAGAAGTGACCCAACGCCCCTATAATGTCCGGTTTATTTGAAGCGATCTCCTTTTCAGGTCTAAATATTATTGAATTCTTAAATTATCATGACACTATCTATATTACAAATATTATTAATATAAATCAAACAAAAATAAACACCCACACAAAATGAAAACATGCTCTTATAATGTCCAAATATCCATAAAAAGAAATAAAATAAGACACTTATCAAAATGTGAAAATGTGTCCCTTATAATTGTCCCAAAGTTCTTAAATTAAAATAAATAATTAAAATAAATAAGACACACATGAAGTAGAAACATGACTTTTACAAGTACTTAAAAAAAATCCCAAATAATGAACAAATACAATTTAACCATCCATGATAAATAATTAACTTAAACATACAATTAATCACTAACTAATCTTAGAATTAGGGTTTTAATTAATAAAATTAGGGTTTAGTTATGAGATTAGGTTGAAACACATAAAATTAGGGTTTGATTTTGGAATTAGCATTTTGTCACATAATTTTGAGTTTTATCATATAAATTAGAGTTTTAATTCTAAACTAGAGTTTAACATGTAAAATTAAGTATTTAGATTATAAAACTAACATGCAATTTAGACTAAATCCTAAAGCTATGGTTTATTGGATGGAATTTCAAAATCAAACTCATAATTTAAAAGGGCAGTTGTGAGTGGAGATTTTCGTCCTCACTCCGGGTGGAACGGTTCTTGTGACTTTTGCACTGTTAGGCTCTGGGCATTAGAGAGCACGAGCCTAAATCTAGAGAATAGGAGTTGCCACCTGGACTGGTCGGAAAGATAGAAAGGAATCTCCAAACCCTACTAAGGACTAGCTGGTGGATGATTTGATTCCTAAGGAATCTCTGACCCCTACTAGATTTGAAAAGTTAGGTATGCATAGAGAAGGTGAAAATAAACCAGCACTACCATATCACTCGGTTCACTGGAAACTATCCCTTTTCATGTCTAAATATTATTATCCATATTACATGCAATTAAAGAAATAAAATATCATATTATTAATTAAAACAAATTAATCAAAATGGGTACCCATCCAAAGATGGAAACATGCCCTTACAATGTCCCAATGTCCATACAAATAAATTAAAATAGGATACCCACAAAAAAGGTAGAAATGTGTCCTTTACAATTGTCCCAAAGTCCATGAACTAATCAAACTAAACAAAGTAAATAAATTAAACAAATAAGGCATCCGCATAGTGTGAAACATGCCTTTTACAATTCCTTTTAAAAACACATATAAATCTAATGAAAAGAGCAAAGCAAGAAAAAATAATACAAACATTTATGAAAATAATTGAATAATTAAAAGGAAAACAAACAAACACATCTTTTTATTAACCCGTTAATGAATTATAGGGCGCAAATAGGATTAGGTTTTGTTGTGTAAATAGGGTTTGGTTGTTGAATTAGAGTTTTGGCATACAAATTAGGGTTTTATTGTGAAATTAGGATTTTAATCCTAAATTAGGGTTAACATCCAAAATTAGGGTTTTAATTATAAGATCATGATTTTATTTTACAAAATTATGGTTTAGATAACAAATTAGGGATTAGATGGCTAATTAGGATTTGAATCTAGAACTAGGGTTTGGTCATGTAATTTTAGTGTTTTAATGTTTAATAAGACAATAGTTTCAGATTGAAGATAAGAAATTAAAATACAGGAAGTTTACATAATTAAATGAAGATGACTCCTATCAAGTTAAATAATAGATCGGGTTGATAAAGTCCATACCTTTGTTGTAGGTTCCACCAAAGAAGAACATTGAGTCAAACCCTTTGAATGACAAAATCCCACTGTGAAGATTAATATATGGGTTCTGCTTTGAAGTTCTACAAATGGTTTGGGTTAGACAGGTTTTGGTTGGACAATGTGGTTCAAGGTTTACCGTGTCTTTTAGCTTTTATCTATTGGTGTTGATTATTCTCGGTCTCTCTTTTGATAATTACTCATGGTAGCCTCTCAATTTCTTATTGATTATAGCTGCTAAATTCTTAAAGGTGGCTGTTTTGATCATTTGTGTATTTATTTTTAGTGTAATTTTATTGGCTTTTGATTAATGTTTCTTTAAATTTGTGCTTAAGTTTGTTTGAAGTGTTTGATCTAGGTTGAAGTGCAAAATAATAGAGCTTTAACTCTAATTTTATGGATTAAAATGGTGAAAAAATATGAGACACGTTCAAGACAATTCATGGCTTCCCCGTGTCCCTCATAAAAGGCAGGAAAGACAAGGCACAAGTAGGACCCGACCGGGATAAATTGGCTTGGCCGTGTCCCAAAGAGAAATTGGATAGAGGCTGACACATTAAAGAGACACAGCCAAGCCATATGACATGGTCAGAGCCTTGGCCGTGTCCCACCTGGAGATCACTGAGAAGAAGTAGACAAAAGCAGAGAGGCAGTAGAGAACACAATCAAGAGACACGGCCAAGCCACTGGCCGTGTCACATGCCACAGCCAGGACCTTGGCCGCGTCTCACTTGAAAAAGGAAGAAGATATTGAGGCAGCCATGGACACAGCCACATGGCTTGGCCGTGTCCATAAGAAAAATTTTCTACGGGGCACTGCGGGTTGGGCGCTGGCCATAGGCAAATTCGTCGTAGGTTGGCTTATGGCCAATTCGTCGCAGGTTTTTCCTGCAGCGAATTGGCCCAAGCCAATTCATCGCCAGCGATTTTCGTCGCGGATTCTTCCAACGCCGATTTTTATTTATTTATTTTCTCTTTTTTATTTTTATTAAAAATAAATATTATAAGTAATAAATATTATTAAAATAAATATTATTTAATTAAAATACCATAAAAATTATTTTAGACTGTTTAAAAATATCGAACTGGACTGGGTCAAAAATTAAGGGTCTACAGTTTGCCTCCTACTTGAGCGATTTGAGACTACAACAAAAGAGAACAAAAAACAATGTGATTTTTAACTGGGTTTAAAGCCATAATGGACTCCGTAACCAAGGTTGATTTGAGTTTTGGACTAAAAAATAATTTGGGTCCTGGACCCGGGGTAAGTTATGTACTTAAAAAATAATTTGGGTTCTGGACTCGAAGTAAGTTCTGAACTTTAAAAATAATTTAGGTTCTGGACCCAGGATAAGTGCCGGACTTAAAAAATAATTTGGGTTATGGATCCAGGATAAGTTTTGGACTTAAAAATAATTTGGATTCTGGACCCAAAGTAAGTTCTGGACTTAAAAAATAATTTGGATTCTAGATCCGAGATAAGTTCTGGACTTAAAAAATAATTTAGGTTCTGGACCCGAGATAAGTTCTGGACATAAAAAAAAATTTGGGTTTTGGACCTGGAATAAGTTCTAGACTTAAAAAAAATTTGGGTTCTGGAACCGGGATAAGTTCTGGACTTAAAAAATAATTTGGATTCTGGACCCGTGATAAGTTCTGGACTTAAAAATAATTTGAGTTTTGGACCCGAAGTAAGTTTTGGACTTAAAAAATAATTTAGGTTCTGGACTCGAGATAAGTTCTGGACTTAAAAAATAATTTGGGTTCTGGACCCAAAGTAAGTTCTGGACTTAAAAAATAATTTGGGTTCTGGACCTGAGATAAGTTCTGGACTTGAAAAATAATTTGAGTTCTGGACTCGAGATAAATTCTGGACTTTAAAAATAATTTGGGTTCTGGACCCGAGATAAGTTTCGGACTTAAAAAATAATTTGGGTTCTGGACTTGGGATAAGTTCTGGACTTAAAAAATAATTAGGGCTCTGAACCCGGAGTGAGTTCTGAACTAAAAAATGATTTGGGTTCTGAACCCGAGACTGACCTTTTATCAGTTGAGAATTTTGATTGTTCCATTGTTTATTGGATTGTGGGTCTTCAGCCTCAAAATGGATGTTCCTTCTAGATGCTCGTTCAGGTCTTACAGAAGGCTTCGCTTTTATGGCTTTTATCTTAAAGATGTTGAGGACAAGAGTGGTTGAGACCCCGAGCGACAGAGTCAGAGATACATCCATTTCAAACTATGATTCAGCACGTCATTTGGTAGCTTCTTCCTGACCTTGCCAATGATCATTTACTTTGCCCAATGTGTCCTTTGAGGTTCGATGGTTCGACAAACTTCTCTTAACTTGAAGGCTTTATATGACAAGAACATTTTTTTAAACCTTAAAACCATTTTTTGCTTTGTCAAATCAGTGTCATTGTACCTCAAGACTCGATTTTTAGAATTAGCATATCTATAATATGACAACCCTAGTTACCGTACTAAACTCGGGAATCATTTCTATTTGAGCAAGAACTGTTGCACTTAAGATAGGCACATACACATTACTTGGTCAAAGATCTCATTGAGTTTGAATATTATCTATCTCATATACATGCTTATTCAAACTATCTCCACTAATAGACTCTACCTACCAAGAGAGATCAACATGTCTTTGATAGGTTTGAAATGAGGTCTATAAGGGACACAGGTTAAATGAAGACCATTTGTAAGTTGGAGCCGTTGTAACACTGTGGATAAACCTTCACACTACAAATTTCTTGTTTGAGCCTTAGGCAGTTGGGAGCATGAAAAGATAGAGCCTTGAATGTTCTTCCATCTTCTTGGCATTAATCTGGATCTCGATTGGGATAGTCTTTGCCTTTGCAAAAAGTTTGGTACTCAAATTCATTTCTTTTTTCTTTTCCCTTTTCTTTCTCTTTCTTTTTCTTACTCCTTCTTTCTTTGAGCATTTTATCATTTTGTTCTTCTTTCCTGTAGGACTACCAAGTACAAGACTTTCAAGAACTGGATGACTTTTCTCCTTTTTTTTCGATTTTGATTGAATCTTTGGTTAGGTTGGACCAATTCAAGTTAAACTGTCTTTATAGAAGTCTTTTGCCGCTTTAGGTAAAAGAGAACTCGGTTGGCTTTCTGAACCGTTTTGGGATTTATTTTCTTTTTTCTTTTTCTTTTTTATGCCTTTTTTTTTCTTTTTTTTTCTTCTTCTTTTTATTTTTTTTTGTTCTAGCTTTAAAAGAGTTGTCTTGTTTGTACCAACTTGGGTTTCTAATAATGGAGGAGTGGAGTGACATAATTCTTCTTTAACAGGGTTAAATCATTTGTTACTCTGATATTATCTTGATAGATTGGAGATATTAGGTGAACTTCAACTACCCTTATGGTCTTGAGAACATCAACTATCCTTACAGTTTTGGCTATGCATTCCATTCTTTGACCTTCTTACCTCTTCACCTTAGTGATTGTAATATCCTAAAGTATACCCTAAAAGTGTTGGGGTTACTATTGTACTTGGATTCAATGTGTGTATTGAAGGAAAGAGAAAAGAAGAAGAAAGTCAAAAGGAATTGTGTGTGGTGGAGATTTAATGGTATTAATGTTATTATTATTATTATTATTATTGTTATTATTATTATTATTATTATTATATATATATATATATGATAGGGATGAAAGAAAGAACTAGATCTTTCTTTCTTCTTCTCCTTCGTCTTCTTTTCTTAGTGCACGAGAGAGAGAGAGAGAGAGAGAGAGAGAGAGAGAGAAGCTAGAGAGAGAAAGATGATTTTGCTTCAAATTACACCAAGGATTAAAGGAATTTAAGAGTATTGAAGATGGAGATGAAGATTTGGCAACATATTCAAGTAAGTAATCATCTCTTGAGTTGAATTTATTGATTATACTTATATCTATAAGTTTTTATTTCCTTAGTTGGATTTCTTTTGGATTTGGGTTATGTTTGGTTTGATTGGTGTGTAAGTGGATGATAACAAGATATTGAAGTATATAAATGTGTAAAATTAACATTTAAGTGATGATGAGTTGAGATAATTGTAAGGAAAATGATGAAATGTTGATTTGGGGTTTAGTTGGATGAATTTTCGATTGTTTAGTCTTTAAATTATTGTAGGACACGGCTAAGTCATGAGAGACACGGCCAAGTTGGGGCAAATTTGAGTGTGTGGAATGAATTTTGGAGAGACACGACCACTGACACGGCCGTGTCCCTTGCCCGTGTTCGCTACTGTCTGAATTGTGTTGAGAGACACGGCCGTGTTCCTTGCCCGTGTCCGGTACTGGATTGTTGTGTTGAAAGACACGGCCACTGCCTTGGCCGTGTCCATTGCCCGTGTTTGCTACTGCTTGAATTGGTGTTGAGTGACACGGCCACGAACACGGCCGTGTCCCTTGGGCGTGTTGGCTAAATTGAGAGACACGGCCACAGGCTTGGCCGTGTCCCTTGAGGGTGTTAGTTTTTGTGTTTGTTAATTGTTCTTCATACATTGTTGGATCTTCAATTGTCTTTTGTACTTACATACACTTGCAACAATAATGATCCAACCAAATGTATATAGAAGATTCTACATTAATGTATAATGTAAATTGTTTTGTATATAACAATGATGGTATAGGCAATGTGGAAGATATAATGATCATGGAAAAAGGTTTGTGCAATGCCATTGTTTATGTATTGTTGAGTGATAAATTGAATTGATCAATATGATTTGATGATAATGTTGATATTATATGAACTATGTTATGCTTTATGCATTGTCAATCTTATGAATTGTATTGTGCTATATGTAGATTAATGATGCATATGAATAATGACGTGTTATGTACAATGTGAAATATCATGTGATCATTGATGATGAATTACCTTAATGTTATGATTAAGGCTTGTTTGCCTAATTGATGATATAAATGTGCATTTGAATAATGAAGTGTTATATAGTGAAATGTTATAAAATGATGTGAAGTCATTGTTATTGACTATGATGATTAAAATATGAAGTGAAGCCATTGTGATTGGCTCTAATGATTCAAATGAGATATGAAGCCATTGTTATTGGCTATGGCAATTCAATTGAGAATGAAATGAGAATGAAAAGATTTTGTGTCTAATATGTTGATTCAAATTTCAGAGTTCTGGTTTTGGCGGCATGCCTAGAAAATGTAAAAAAAAGTAACAGTTTTGCCGGGTTGAGGATCTCCTCAAGTTATTGAGTTGATGGTCCAAGAGACTGGGTCTGTTACACTATATGAATTATTGATATGAAATATATGAAAAGTAACAGTCTTGCCGGGTTGAGAAAGGAAAAACGGGATAAGCGAACTATAGAACATAATGCTAAGAACGTGAGGTATGATTATTTTGTAAAGTATATTTTAATGCTTATTTGTCTTACTAAGCTTTCTAGCTTAGCGTGGTTTTGTAATCGCGCAGGTTTTTATGCGGATGATCTAGAAGCTTAGTTGCTATGCCACGAGATGGGTAAGAGTGTCTCGAGACCAACTAGAAGGTGATGCATACATGTGTGATTTTTCATTATGCTTTATAATTTTATAAGAATAATGATTACTTTAAATGTTTCTTAAATGAACATAATATTGCTTGAACTTGGATAAAGACTTTTAAATAGAAATTAAAAGTGACACTCTTATACTTCATATACGCATTGTATGTATACCAAGTATATGTATAGTGCTTATATGGAGTATGGGGGCGTTACAATTATTTTGGTATCAGAGCTTAGGTTCGAGATTCTCGGCCTAAGTGAATTTAAAAGAAAAATTTTTTGAAGAGTTAATTAAGAATTGAAAAGAAGATTTTTGAAATGCAATTGGTAAGACATGCATATGCATTCACATCTAGGTTGGTCTCGAACGTGGCATTATGTGAATTGTGATATATTTGAATTACATGAGATAAATGATAGTGTGTAAATGAGATTTCATATGAAAGCAAATTTTGAAATGTTAATAATAGAGAAGTGATTGTGATATAAAGAAATGATATGGAAGGTATAAGTAAAAAGTTTGATAATTGATATCTGTTTGATATATAAAGAAATGGCTAGAAGAGTAAAGTTGGAAATGAGTTGGAACCAAATTAAGATTAAAGTATTTAATTTTTCCTCTAATATTTGAATCATTTTCCATTAAACTTTATGTTTGGATTTCTATAAAGAGGAAATATTGTTGGATGGGTAATGTGGAAAGATACATTATGTGAATGCAAAGAGTACAGTGAAATATTGAATGAGTTAATTGGTACAGATTTGGTGTGATAATGTAAGGTGTGGATATGTCAAGTTAAGGTTGGTTTAATAGGAAAAAGAGATGATGTTGGTTAAGTACGAAGTGATATGGGTGTTGTTTGTATTGTTATTTTCATGCAAACATGGTGATTTCAATGATAGAAATATGATATGTTTGAATATTGTGAAAGCTCATGTTAATGGTGGAGACATGAAATATTTAGATTTTCTTTAGAGTGAGCTTAATAATTGTGAAACATAAATGTTTTGATGTTGTTTTGTGGTGTATGCATATAAGATGTGTTAAAGTTAATATGAAGAGTATGAGATGAATAAATTGAAGTTTAAGTAAATTAGTAAGTTGGAATTTATAGTTTTCATGGAATGTGGATGAAGATCAATGAAATATTGATAGTTTAATGTATTTATTACCTGAGATATATGAGATGTGATTGATAGTTTTGGTTTGAAATAAAAGAAAAGGAATGGAGCAAAAGAAAATGAATTACTTTAAGTAATTTGATGGAAAGGATGAAAATGATTATGAAAGATGTGTTAAAGATATTTATAAACAAATGTAAGAGAGATATCACATTGGAAATGTGATTAAGCTTCTTGTGAAATAATATTATAAGTAGAGTATGTATATTTATTGAAGTTAATGAATAACTTAAGCTATGATAAACAAAAGAGAATGATAATAGTCAAAGAAAAGTGATAAATATTAATTTGTATAAACTATATGTAAAGGGGAAATTTATTAAATTATATGATTATGTGTTTATATAAAGAGAATTTTTGAAATGAACTTTTCGATATGAATGTGACCTATGAAGGTGTATATAATATGTTTATTATTTTATACCATTACATGTTTATTGGTATTAGAAGTGAGAATGGATCTGGGTATTATTGAACAGTGAAATTGTTATAGCAATAACTAAATGAGGCTATTATAAGATGTTTTGGAACTCCAAGTATTTGAGTGTGAAAATGTTTTATGTATAAATGTATAATAAGAAATTGTAAGGAAGAAATTATGTATTTGAAAATTTTAAAAGAGATGGATTGGAAATGGAGTAATGAATGATACTTGTGTAAGATTTGTATTTGATTAAAGGTTGGGAGTAGAAAATGTTAAGGGTAATATTATTGAACATGAGTTGGGTTAATGATGATCAAATCACCAAAAACCAATTGTTTTGGAGATGGAATTAAAATGTGTTAATTCTTGGTATAAGAAAAGCTTGGGGAATATATATAAGTTTTGTGATGCAATCTAGCATTATAATTGTAAAGGTTAGAAATCGAATAATAGAAGAACAATATTGATTTACAAACCTCAAGAGTGATTGATAATTATGTTATCAGAAACATGGTTAAAAGATATGATTGGTGAAGTTATATCTTATAATTTTGATGTTAAAAATTTAATTATAATTATGAGAAGTAAAGTAAAGGAAGAGAATTGTGATAATGTTTTAAGTTATGAATTGTGAGATCGAACAATAATTATATAAATATCATGATAATAAGTGAAGTGAAGATATAATATAAGGAAATAAATTGTAATTCTGATTGAAAGTTATACTGAATACATTTACAGTGTAAAGTGATTAAGTGAATGCACTTAAAGTTTATGGGAGTATGAATAATGTAAATTATTATGTATATATCAATAATGTTGAAAATGATATGATTGAATAATGAGATGTTCAATATAGTTGATGATATATGTGTGTATATTATTTTGATATGATAAGAAACCATGATGGTTGACAATGATGTTAGAAATAAATTATAATTGAGGTATAGCGCCTAATTGTTTATGAAAAATGAATTGTGAAAAGATAAATGAACGGACTTATCTGCCTCCTGTGAAACCATGCGGACCCAATGTGTTGGGCAACCGAACTAGGATTACCGACTTGGTTGGGGGAAGAGTTGTTTATAAAGATATAGTTGTTGGTTAAATTAACAGATTTTGAATGAGTATGAGAAATGATACTATAATTATTGAAACAATGAAATTTATAGGTATAAGCATGATTCTTATTGATTGAATATATAAATTTGGCAAGATTACAATTTGAACATAAGTTTGACCTAATGAAATTAGATTAGATTATATATATATATATTGTGAAATCTAATGATAAATTTCATTAAGTTAATTGTTGACTTGAAACAAATAAGATCGAAATGTTAGTATATTGTGATAAACAGATCTATTGGTCTAAAGTTTGCTATAGTTGCGAGTCAATGTTGAGATTTAATATGTACAGTTGTACTGGAAGTGTAAAATTTAATGGAAATGTGTATGATGTAATATTCTAGCTTATGAATAAACATAAATAAATTGAATTATATCATTTGTACATGATGAGAAGAAAGGAAATATTGTTTATCGATTAAGTAAGTTTAAAGGTATTGTATTAATAATTATATTAAGTGTGAAGCAAGCTAAAGAAAGTAAGGATATTGTTTTTCATTGAGGTTTGGTAAATGTTTATTTTGAAAGTGATTGTAAGAATGGAATAAACAATGTTAAGATATTAATTAATGAATTTTGAGATTAAAGTTAAGAAAATATTTCTAAGGAGATAAAGTGATAATCTGACTCCAGTACAAGATAAAGTGTATTGGAGATGTTATGAGTTATCTAAATTGCTTCGTTGAGTAAGTAATAAGATGTAAAGATATATATATATATATACCTATACAATGATGAATTATGAATTTTAGAGAAGAGGATTAGCTCTAAGGGGGAGAGTAGAAGATATGAGATTTGATAAAACTATATTGTAAGAAATGATTATCTTCATATGAAAATTACGATAGTGAATTGTGCTAAATGGGTTGTTATATTATATTGGATAATTTCGAGGACGAAATTATTTAAGGGGGAGAGAATTGTAATATCCTAAAGTATACCCTAAAAGTGTTGGGGTTACTATTGTACTTGGATTCAATGTGTGTATTGAAGGAAAGAGAAAAGAAGAAGAAAGTCAAAAGGAATTGTGTGTGGTGGAGATTTAATGGTATTAATGTTATTATTATTATTATTATTATTGTTATTATTATTATTATTATTATTATTATATATATATATATATATGATAAGGATGAAAGAAAGAACTAGATCTTTCTTTCTTCTTCTCCTTCGTCTTCTTTTCTTAGTGAACGGGAGAGAGAGAGAGAGAGAGAGAGAGAGAGAGAGAAGCTAGAGAGAGAAAGATGATTTTGCTTCAAATTACACCAAGGATTAAAGGAATTTAAGAGTATTGAAGATGGAGATGAAGATTTGGCAACATATTCAAGTAAGTAATCATCTCTTGAGTTGAATTTATTGATTATACTTATATCTATAAGTTTTTATTTCCTTAGTTGGATTTCTTTTGGATTTGGGTTATGTTTGGTTTGATTGGTGTGTAAGTGGATGATAACAAGATATTGAAGTATATAAATGTGTAAAATTAACATTTAAGTGATGATGAGTTGAGATAATTGTAAGGAAAATGATGAAATGTTGATTTGGGGTTTAGTTGGATGAATTTTCGATTGTTTGGTCTTTAAATTATTGTAGGACACGGCCAAGTCATGAGAGACACGGCCAAGTTGGGGCAAATTTGAGTGTGTGGAATGAATTTTGGAGAGACACGGCCACTGACACGGCCGTGTCCCTTGCCCGTGTTCGCTACTGTCTGAATTGTGTTGAGAGACACGGCCGTGTTCCTTGCCCGTGTCCGGTACTGGATTGTTGTGTTGAAAGACACGGCCACTGCCTTGGCCGTGTCCATTGCCCGTGTTTGCTACTGCTTGAATTGGTGTTGAGTGACACGGCCACGAACACGGCCGTGTCCCTTGGGCGTGTTGGCTAAATTGAGAGACACGGCCACAGGCTTGGCCGTGTCCCTTGAGGGTGTTAGTTTTTGTGTTTGTTAATTGTTCTTCATACATTGTTGGATCTTCAATTGTCTTTTGTACTTACATACACTTGCAACAATAATGATCCAACCAAATGTATATAGAAGATTCTACATTAATGTATAATGTAAATTGTTTTGTATATAACAATGATGGTATAGGCAATGTGGAAGATATAATGATCATGGAAAAAGGTTTGTGCAATGCCATTGTTTATGTATTGTTGAGTGATAAATTGAATTGATCAATATGATTTGATGATAATGTTGATATTATATGAACTATGTTATGCTTTATGCATTGTCAATCTTATGAATTGTATTGTGCTATATGTAGATTAATGATGCATATGAATAATGACGTGTTATGTACAATGTGAAATATCATGTGATCATTGATGATGAATTACCTTAATGTTATGATTAAGGCTTGTTTGCCTAATTGATGATATAAATGTGCATTTGAATAATGAAGTGTTATATAGTGAAATGTTATAAAATGATGTGAAGTCATTGTTATTGACTATGATGATTAAAATATGAAGTGAAGCCATTGTGATTGGCTCTAATGATTCAAATGAGATATGAAGCCATTGTTATTGGCTATGGCAATTCAATTGAGAATGAAATGAGAATGAAAAGATTTTGTGTCTAATATGTTGATTCAAATTTCAGAGTTCTGGTTTTGGCGGCATGCCTAGAAAATGTAAAAAAAAGTAACAGTCTTGCCGGGTTGAGGATCTCCTCAAGTTATTGAGTTGATGGTCCAAGAGACTGGGTCTGTTACACTATATGAATTATTGATATGAAATATATGAAAAGTAACAGTCTTGCCAGGTTGAGGATCTTCTCGATTTAGTCGGGTTGATGGTCCAAGAGACTGGGTCTGTTACTAGTAACAGTCTTGCCGGGTTGAGGATCTCCTCAAGTTATTGAGTTGATGGTCCAAGAGACTGGGTCTGTTACACTATCCATGGATAGAGATATGAGATATATTGCCTACGGGCTTGATCATTGTGATTATAGACCAAAGCAGTAACTCTGAACTTTGAATAACATATTAGTGTGTTGTTTGGGCCCGAGTCTGTCTTTGTTGAAATATGTGATATGCAAATGTTGAAAGATATGCCTAAAGAGATCTATGGCTGCCCTCATTGGAAATGTGATTCATGGTTGATGAATTGTGAATAAAATGATGTTATGAAATATGACTTTGTAATATGTGTATTGATATATTGAAAGTGAATATGGCTTGAAGTGTTTTATTGAGATATGAGTTTATGAAAATGTTGTATGATGTGTAAAATGTATGTAAATGTGAGAATTGTTTCCATGAAAGTTTGGATATGCCAAAGAAGGGTGATTTGTTGAAAATGATGTATATGTATATGTATATGAGATAGAAATGGTAAGTATTGTATTGTGAATGTTGTATATAGATATGTGTATAATTTCTGAGATTAGTGGGATTATATGAAGAATGTTTTGAGAAAGGAAAAACGGGATAAGCAAACTATAGAACATAATGCTAAGAACGTGAGGTATGATTATTTTGTAAAGTATATTTTAATGCTTATTTGTCTTACTAAGCTTTCTAGCTTAGCGTGGTTTTGTAATCGCGCAGGTTTTTATGCGGATGATCTAGAAGCTTAGTTGCTATGCCACGAGATGGGTAAGAGTGTCTCGAGACCAACTAGAAGGTGATGCATACATGTGTGATTTTTCATTATGCTTTATATTTTTATAAGAATAATGATTACTATAAATGTTTCTTAAATGAACATAATATTGCTTGAACTTGGATAAAGACTTTTAAATAGAAATTAAAAGTGACACTCTTATACTTCATATACGCATTGTATGTATACCAAGTATATGTATAGTGCTTATATGGAGTATGGGGGCGTTACAGTGATCATAAGACTTATCAAAAGTATCACAATAACTCAGGGTAGGTTATCGGGGGTTTGTAAGCCAATGAAAAGAAAGCTAAAATTTTATGAAGGCTCAAAGGGACAACTAGGGATTGATATTTAATTGGGTGGATGCTGGTTGTTGGCTCATCAAACAACGCCTAGATTATCTCTCCCTTAAATAAGCAGAGTTCAATTTTGCCTCAAAAGTCAGTCAAAACATGTTCTAAGACTGACTAGGACCTAGACAAAGTTCATTTTGTAGGAGCTCTCTCTAAGTAAGCATACACAACTCAATGCTATAGAAAAATTTCCTCACCTAGTAAAGTCATTCAAGTCATGATGCATAAATATATTAATTCATGAATTATCAAGCTAGATTCCTCATTGGTTGAGCACCAAAATGAACAAAACCATGAAAAATTTTATGAAAATAATTTATTCAAACAATCTTAAAAAAACATAATTGGTCCAATTAAATATTAAAGAAAGCAAAATAAATAGAGCAACACTCCAAGCTAAGGGAAGTTTGTTGAGTTGGAGTCGAAGATACCCCATTTATTTAGACATATTAAGGGCAAGGATTTTTTTCATCATCAAGGATCATTGTTTCATCATCCACAGTTAGTCTAAGGACATCATCTTTAGCAGCTTCTCTATCCATATCATCACAAGATGACAAGATAAAATTCTTCATGAAGGCTGTAAGTGGTGGTGCCCTTCCAAATTTAGGCAGAGGATTATTTTTAGTGTTGGGCTTTTCAGGCTCAGGCAGCTTTCCTCTATCAATTAAATTCTGGATCTCATGCCTCACCTTCATACAGTTGTTCATTTCGTGTCCAAGCCTTTGATGGAAATGGGAAAATGCCTTAATATCAAAGTAAGGCGGAGGAGGATTAGGCAAAGGATGAGGAGTCAAGGGTTGTAACAATCCCTTTTTTGTAGCTTATTGAGAATCCAAGATAGCGGCTTCCCCAATTTTAAAAACTGCCTCATTCCTCCTTGACCGGTGGCATTAACATCAGCTTTCTTTTGTGTATTTTGATTGCTAGGCTGATAATTTCATTTTGCAGAAAAATGATTCTTCTCTCTTTCCCTTTGACTTTGCCCACTGGGGGTGATAGCTGCCCTTATTTCTCCACTTAGACAGCACATGGTTTAGCTAGTCTCGTAGAATAGGGATTGATCCCTCATTTTTCATTTGATCTCTATTAGTGAACATGTTTCCCGTTGATGCTGCCTTTCCCTTCTTTCTTATGTTGATGAGAGATGCCTCATTAGCATTATTGATGAGCTCTAGAATTTCAATCAACTGGTTCTTCATTATTTCAACCAATTGATCTCATAGCTCAGTCATCCTAGCTTTGACAACTTCATCGACTATGTCCCTTAACTGGTTTGCATCCATCCTTCCAATGAAGCACTTGAATAAAAAATCAATGTTGTAGGTGGTGTCGTTGTATGCTCTTGAATTGCTGTACTCTAGGTCTGTGAGCCAGAAAGAATTAATGATATGTCATGTGATGCATGTATGCATGTATGCACAAATAATAAACATACAAGGATAAATAGGACGTTTCTTCCAATCTTATAACTTCCACACATAGATGGTGAGTCTCTTTTCCTAGGTATGTGGTTAACAAAATACAAACATGGGATATTTTATTTTCAAATAATTCCCTCGGACGTTTCAACCAATAGTTATATTTCAAAATATGAAAATCAGTTCATGATAATTCCCATTAATTAGGCTTTAATCCATCCAATCAACTAAAGTATCTTTTATGGTATATTAGATTAAAACTAAATTAAGAGGTTTATTATAAATATATTTCTCACTTAAAAAAATAACTAATGATTCATGCCAAAAATAAGCCCATGATTAATTATTCTTAGTATAAGCTAGGCTCACAATTAATTTTTGGTATTCTATAATTGACCTAAATAATTTGTAAGCTCTTTGCAAGAAAAGGTTGGATGAAATAGTTTTGTTTGAAAAACCCATTGCAAAAAGATTTTTAGAAAAAATGGATTTTTGACTTTGTATTTGAGTCATGAGAAAAGAATTTTTGATTTGTTTTTAGAAAAGTTTTATGTCCAAAGACCATTTTGAAAAATTTTAAAAATAGCTTTGGGCTTTTGGACTTTAAAGAAAAATTTATTTTGAGCTTATAAATGTAATTAGGTCATATTAAAAAAAAGAACAAATCAAATAAGCCATGATTTAAACCAAGATAAATTAATCATAGTCAAACAACAAGCATTTGGGGTAAAACTCAAGAAAAGTAACTAGGCCAATTACATGAGCTTTAGTCTTTGGGTTGAAAGGCTTAGGTTCCCATAGCAAGTATATACCTAAAAGGTACAAGGATATGAGTGGTTATGCCATGCTCGATCTCCATACCTTGAGTGAAAGTATGATATCCCTTACATAACACAACACGGGTAACACGGGCGTCCTAACTCACACACACGATGCAAACTAAATGATGCAATGGATAATACCATGATAAAAAAGAATAGAATAATAAAAAGACCAACGGAATCAACTTCTCTTTTTCCAGTGGAGTAGCCACTGTGAACGGAGATTTTTGCCCCCACTCTCGGTGGAATGGTTCTTGCGAGTTTGACACTGTTAGGCTCAGGACCTTAGAGAACACGGGCCTAAGCCCGGAGAAAGTAGAGTCGCCACCCGGACTGGCCGAGAAAAAGAAAGGGGTAGATGACTCGACTCCTAAGGAATCTCTAACCCCCTAATGAGTTTGGAAAGTTGGGTATGTGTGGGGAAGGTGAGAAATGGCCTAGCACCCCCACAACGCCCGGTTCATTAGAACCGGCCTCCTTTTCAGGTCTTAATATTATAAAATTCTTAAATTTAATGATATTATCCATACTACATGCAACAATTAAAATAAAGCATCATTATATTAAAATCAAAGCAATATCCAAATAAAATAAATAAATGGACACTCATTCGAGGATGGAAACATGTCCTTACATCGTCTATGTCTAAAACTAAATAGGACACCTATCGAAAGGTAGAAACGTGTCCTTTACAATAATTCCAAAATATAAAACAACTTAAATTACATGAAAATTAATTGATGAGGTACCCAACTATGGAAACATACTTCTTACAATTTTAATAAACAAATAAGAATTGAAAAAAAATTCATCCATGATAAATTAAATAAACCAAACATCAAAATTAAATAAATCAATCATCAAAACATACAATAAACTACATAATAAAATTTAAAACTAAATAAAGTAATAAATGTATAAGTTTAGGGTTTGCATCTTAAAATAGGATTTTAGAATTTTAATTACTAAATTAGGGATTTGGAAAAAAAGAAAGTTAAATACACAGACTCATAATACATAAATGAATATTGACCCTTTTGACGAGCCCATATGGTGATCCTGCTAGCCGGTTAGCGGGCGAGGTCAAGGGGCAGCGGCCCTGAAAATTTTAAAAAAATGGCTTTTAGGGTTGTAGGTTTTGGTGTTGAAAATTAATATTTTAGGGTTTAAGATTTAGAAAATAAGGTTTCAAAATTGGAAGAAATAAACTATTGTAAATCATAAAAAATAGAATTGATTATGGTTTTGAGAAAACAAATTATTGTTTTGTGGCTTTAGAAAAGTGTAATTAGAGTTTTAGATTTCAAAAATTAGTTTTACGGGTATTAAGGTATTAGGGGTTTAGAAAATAATTTTTAGGGTTTTAAATAAAGTCTATATGGTTAACATAATAATTGATCAAATAACAAAAACATCATCTATTGTATGTTTAAACAATTGATCAATTTGAATGATGAAGCTACTGTAATCATAAATAAGTCAATAGAAACTCAAACCTCCATTGTTGGTTCCACTACAATTTGAATTCTGGTTGAACAATAACAAAGATAGAGTATGATGCCTTTGATGGATTCCTTGTTGCTTGCTGACTGCCTCTTGCTCTTTTCAAGTACAAGGTTTTGAATCAATTCCTTCAATAATTGTGCCGTCCAAGGTTGCTATGAAAAAGTCCCCAAAATCCAGATCCCAAAAGTCCGATCCCAAAAAAGAAGTCCCAAAAAAAAAGTCCAAAAGTCCCCTATAATTGTGCCGCCCAAAATTTTCCTCCTGGTCGAAATAAAATTCTTCCTCCTTCTTTGTGTCTTTAATGTGGTATTTATAAGAAAAGTAAAAACCTAATACTAATTGGTTAAGGAAATAAAAACTGTTTAGGAAACAAAATTAAAAGCCAAGTAAAATAGGGTTTCAAAAATATTGTGCGCAGGCCGGGCTACTAGCTTACAAAATTACGCTGGTAAAAAATTTTCTGTGGGGTGCTGCGGGCTGTGAGCGGGCCATAGGCCAATTTATCGCAAGTAAAACTTATGGCAAATTGGCTTGTGGCCAATTCATCGCCAGCGATTTTCGTCGCTGATTCTTCCGTCGCCGATTTTTATTTATTTATTTATTTTATCTCTTTTTTTATTTTTATTAAAATTAAATATTATAAGTAATAAATATTATTAAAATAAATATTATTTAATTAAAATACTAAAAAAATTATTTTGGACTGTTAAAAAATATCGAACTCGACTGGGTCAAAAATTAAGGATCTACAATACCTTTCCAAGAATTAAACCAATTCTAAGCATTTCGATAATTGTTCACTTGTTATTTTACTTTTATTACAATTTCAACAACATTGCAAACACTACACACTCATCCTTTTGAATTTATTTGCTTTAATCAAACTATTGCAAAATAATTCCTTCGTGTGAGACAACCTTGGGGCAATCACCATTGCCACAACTATCTAGTATACTTGCGAGTGTCGCTTTGCAGTAGTGTTAGTAAAATGCAATAGTGGCTGCCTTTTATAATATTTTAATTAGGGTTTTTTGAAGGCTAAACCTGTTGAAAACTCTTAATCCTACCAAAAAACCCTTGTTTATCCAAATGTGTTTGAGTTTAAACGCAACTAAAACTACATTAAGCCAAAATTAAGGACTCACGGTAAAGTGGCCATGCCCAAATTTGCCATGAGGCATTGGCCAATTTTTCGTGAACTTGTCTTTTTAACCCTGGACCGACTTGCTTTGGTTTTTTCAATTGAGACCAGACTTAACTTTTGGCTTTTCAAATTGGATTGGAATTAATTTAGGCTTTTAAAGTTGGTCCAGACTAAATTCAAGCTTTTAAAATTAGAACCAGACCAAAATTAAGGGTGTACAGTTTTGTCCTCTGTTTGAATGATCTTAAATTTATTTAGAGAGTGTAAGTGGAGATTTTTGCCTGCACTCCCGGTGGAATGGTTTTTGCAACTTCAGCACTGTTTAGGCTCAGAGCCTTAGAGAACACGAGCCTAAGCCTAGAGAAAATGGAGTCGCCACCCGGATGGGCTAGGAAAAAAGAAAGGGGTGGATGACTCGATTCCTAAGGAATCCCTAACCCCCTAATGGGTTTGAAAAGTTGGGTATGTGTCGGGAATGTGAGAAATGGCCTAGCACCTCCACAACGCCCGGTTCATTAGAACCGACCTCCTTTACAGGTCTTATTATTATAAAATTCTTAAATATAATGGTATTATCCATACTACATTCGATCATAAGAATAAATAAATACTTTATTAAAATCACAACAATGTCCAAACAAAATAAATAAATGGACACCCATCCGAGGACGAAACATATCATTACATCGTCTATGTCTAAAACTAAATAGGACACCCACCATGAAACATGTCCTTTACATTAATTCTAAAATATGAAAATAAATTAAATTGCATAAAGATTAATTAACGAGGTACCCAATCATAGAAACATACCTTTTACAATTTTAACAAATAATAATAATAAAGAAATCATCCATCCATGATAAACAAATCAAATATTGAAATTAAATAAATAAATAATCAAAACATATAATAAATTACATAATCAAATTTAAAATTAAATAAAGTAATAAAAGTATAAATTTAGGGTTTTAGAATTCTAATAACAAAATTAGGGTTTTTAAATAAAGGGAGTTAAACATAAAGGCTTATAATATACAAATAAATATTAACTCCTTCAACGAGCCTATACAGCGATCCCAGTTAGCGGGCGGGGTCAAGGGGTAGTGCCCCTTGAGGGGTTGGGGGCAGGGTCCCTGAAAATTTTGAAAAATTGGCTTTTAGGGTTATAGGTTTTGGTGTTGAAAATTAAAATTTTAGGATTTACGATTTAGAAAATAGGATTTCAGGATTGGAAGAAACAAGCTACTATAAATCTTAGAAAAATAAAATTGATTATGGTTTTTGGAAAATAGATTATTGCTTTGTGGTTTTAGAAAAGTGTAATTAGGGTTTTAGATTTCAAAAATTAGTTTTATGGGTATTATTAAGGTATTAGGGTCTTGGAAAATAATTTTTAGGGTTTTAAATAAAGTCTATATGGTAAACAAAATAATTAATCAAATAACAAAAACATCATCTATTGTATATTTAAACAATTGATCAATTTGAATAATGAAGCTACTGTAAACATAAATAAGTCAATAGAAACTCAAATCTCCGTTGTTGGTTCCACCACAATTTAAATTCTGGTTGAACAATAACAAAAACAGTGTGGGCTACCTTTGATGGAGTGTTTATTATTTGCTGCCTGCCTCTTCCTCCTTCAAGTCCAAGGTTCTGAATCTATTCTGAAAAAGTCCAGCTCCTTCTAAAAGTCCGATCCCCTTTTTTTTAAAAGATCCCAGTCCCAAAAAGTCCAAAGTCCAAAGTCTCAAGATCCCTTTTCTGTGTGTTTTGATGTGGTATTTATAAGAAAAATAAAAACCTAAAACTAATTTGTTAAGAAAATAAAAATCGTTTAGGAAATAAAGTTAAAAACCAAAATCAAGTAGAATAGGGTTTCAAAAAAAATTGCGCTAGCAAAATTGCGCTGGCAAAAATTTTCTGCAGGTTGGGCGCGCGGGCTAGGAGCAAGCTGGGCGAGGGCCATAGGTCAATTCATCACAGGAATATGGCCAATTTGCCACAGGTTTTTCCTGAGTGAATTAACCAAAGCGAATTCGTCGCCAACGATAAAAAATTTCATCGCCGATTTTGCCCGTCGTTGATTTATATTTTCAATTATATTTTCTTCTTTTTTTATTTATTTTTTATTTTTATTGAAAATAAATACTATGAGTAATAAATATTATTAAAAATATCACAAAAAATATTTTGGATTGTTTAAAAATATCAAACTGGACTGGGTAAAAAATTAAGGGTCTACAGAGAGTGAAAAACAACTTGCCTTGATAAGTTTAAGCTGATCTCGGATGCTTTGATAGATTGAGGTCTACACCCACAACATTTTGTTTTTGAGTTCTAGACTCATAAGTTGATTTGATTTCTGGACCCGTGAAGTGGTTTAAGTTATGGACTCATAAAGTGGTTCAGGTTTTGGACCCGTGAATTAGTTTAGGTTCTGGACATGTGAATTGGTTTGAGTTATGGACTCATAAATTGGTTCTGGTTCTGGACCCATGAATTGGTTTATATTCTAGACCCGTGAATTGATTTGGATTCTGGACCCGTGAACTAGTTTGGGTTCTGGACCAGTGAATAGATTTGAGTTCTAGACTCATGAATTGGTTTAGGTTCTAGACTCATGAAACTATGCTATCATGATATTTCAACAAATCCAATATAGGCTAAAGATTATGCCATCGGGATACTTCAACAAATCTAATATAGGCTAGATAGTGCACCGTTAGGATACTTCCACAAATCCAAAATGGGCTGGGTAGTGGATGCTTCAACAAATCCGCTTGAAAATGTCTGGATTTACAAAAATTGATCTTTATTTTGATTCTCTATTCTTAGGGATGGACATTTTTCCTATCTTGACTTTAGCTCTTCTAGTTGGACTAATTTTCTATTCTTAGACCTTTGTCCTAGATTGACTTCATCTCTTCTAGCTAGACTGATCTTTTGTCTTTTGTATCTTCATTCATTTAGGAGTTCTTACTTTCTTCTTGTTCCATTTTTTTTAGTTCTTCACTTTGTAAAACAATTAGCTATTTTTTATCTAGCCCTCATATCTTCTCTTTGCCCCCCTGCATGGTAAAATATTGAAAGTATAAAAATATTTTGTACACACTTAAAATCAAAAATTGAAAGGAGAAGCTTTGCCCCCATGCGAGCTCAAACCGATGTAGGCTCTGACTCTATTTTTTTTTGTTCTTTGCACAAGCATGCATCTCAACTATTTGTAAAATGACTAGATCTTTCTCAAGCAATGGGTCTTTCATGCCTCCTGATTCCATATATGCTTCATGTTTGCATCATAGAGTATTGCTATTCACTTTGATAAAGAATGGGCAACATAAGACAACAAAATGCAGTGTGATATGCTCATGTATGCATGATGTGCATGGATGATACTTACAATGGTTCAATTGACTAATAGACTAAGGTGACAAGCTGAAGCACTCCCATTGGTTCCTTCCAGATGCTCATTCAGGTCTTACATTAGAATAACAAAAGACTAGACATCTATGGGTTTATCTTCTAGAAGAGAACATGAGTAGTGGGGGCCCAAGCACGGTAGTTAGAGGCATAAGAGATACTTGTTTTAGCCGATGAGTCAATATATTAGTTGGTAACTTCTCTATGACCTTGTAAATGATCCTTGCATTAGCCACATTTGCTCAATACGTTCTTTAAGGTTTGACAGTGCAATATACTTCCATAAACTTGAAGGCTTGTGTAACAGAAAAAACTTTCTTTTTCCTTTTTAAAATTTAAAATCACATTTTGGTTTTGTCAAATCAGTGTCAATATACCTTAGGGCTCAATTTTTCAAAATTAATAAATCTATAACATCACAACCCTAGTTACCATACTAAACTGGGGAATCATTTCTATTTAAGCAAGAATTGTTGCACTTCAGATAGGCATGTATACATTACTTTGCCAAAGGTCTCATTGGGTTTAAATATTATCTATCTCATATGTATACTTTTTCAAACAATCTCTACTAATAGACTCTACCTACCAAGAGAGATCAATAGGTCTTTAATAGGCTTGAAATGATGTCTATATTGGGTTAGATGAAGGCAATTTTTATATTGGAGATGATGTAACACTATGAACAAATCTTCTCACTATAAACTTTCTACTTGACCCATAGACAGTTGGAAACATTAAACTCTAAACTTCATTTCCACATTTTAGGCATTTTGTTAACTTCATGAAAAATAGAAATTGAAATCTTGCTTCATGAAAAGACAAAGCTTGAAATCTTGCTTTGTGAAAAGATAGAGCTTATCTTCTTGGTAGAAGTCTAGATTTAATGAGGATGATCTTTACATTTGTTAAAAAATTTGAAACCCTATTGGTCTTTCCTCTTCTTCTTTTTTTTTCTTTATCCTTTTTTCTTTGTTTTGTTTTCTTCTTTTTCTCTTTTTTCTTCCTTTTCTTTTTCTTTTTTTTTACTTCTTTTTTTTTCTTTCTCTCTCTTTTTTTGTTTTGTTTTGTTTTGACTTTTTCTTTCTTTCTCTCCCCTTTTTTTTAAGGATCCTAGTTCTAAAAGAGTTGTATTATTTTGCCCCATTTTATTCTTCTGACTATGGATGAATGGAGCAAGACGAGTCTACTTCAGTATGGATGAATCCTTTGTTGCCCATGACTTCCTCTTATTGATGAAAGAGATTGGAGATATTAGGTCTAGTTCAAGTAAAGTTCAACTATCTTTATGGTCTTGACTATGCAACCTTTTCCTTGATCTTCTTTGGCCCTTAGTACCTCAGTGATTATTAGACTTGTCATAAATATTACAATAGCTCAGGGTAGGTTATCAGGCTTACAAGCCAATAAAAAGCAAGCTAAAATCTTATAAAGGCGCAAGGGGATAAACTAGGGATTGATAATTACGGGGTGGGTACTAGTCGTTGGCTCATCAAAAAAATGTTTAGATCATTTCTCCCTTAAATAAGTAGAGTTCAATTTTGCCTCAAAAATTCTCCAAAGCATCTTCTCATATTGACTAGGACCTAGACACTTATAATTATGCAGAAGCCCTCTTTAAGTAAGTACACATAGCTCAATGCTATAAAATAACTCTCTCACCTAGTAAAGTCATTCAGATCATGATGCATAGATATACTAATTTATGAATATCAAGCTAGAATCTTCATTGGTTGAGCACCAAAATGAATAAAGACTGACAAAAACATAATTGTAACAAAAATAATTTATTCCTAAAAATGTTAATTGAAAAATAATTGCTCTAAAAAATCAAAGAAAACTATACAAGCTACGGAAAGTTTATTTACTTGGAGTAGAAAAACTTCATCAACTTAGACATGTCAGGGGCAAGGATCTTTCCATCATTAATGAGGTTCTGTATTTCATGTCTTAAATGCATACATCAATCTGTTTCATGACCAAGCGCCTGATGGAACTAACAAAAAACATATGTATCAAATTTGCATGGTAAATGATCTAGCAAAGGTCAAGGGATCAAAGGTAGTAATAACCCTTTCTTATATAACTTGTTGAAGACCCAAGACATTAGCTTTCTCAATTCTAAGAATTGATACTTCTTTGATGGTTCAGTTGTTGCATTCACCTTACCATCTTTGGTCCCTGTTGATTTTGTCTACCAAACTGATAGCCACTCTTATTGCTCCCTTTTCCATAGTATATGTTCTTTTTCCTCTCCCACTCTTCCAATTGAAGACTTGCTCGTTGAAGATCCTTGAAATTCGTTATAAGGGTTTGAGCCATTCTTTCTTAGAGTTAGGGCAAAGCGCCCTTGATTATCATTCGTATATGATCTGAATCATCTGATCTTTTCTTGAGAAGGGCCGCCTTATTTCTGCATCTTTTTATATAATCAACAAAGCCCTCATTCTATCTCTGTCTGATAGACTCAACCTGTATTAATGTTACCTCTACCTTGATGTTATACCCATATTATTGGATGAAAGCTTTATACAACAAATTCCAATTTTTTTGAGTACTCTTCTCTAAAGTATTAAACTAGTTTTGTACTATAGGATCCAAAAATAGTATAAAATACTTCAGCGTTTGAGCCTTAATAGCTCTAGCATATTGTATAACAGTAATGTGGTGCTTAACATGCAATTGGGGATTTTTTGTACCATTGCACTTAACAAAATCAAGCACCTTGAACTTGTATGAGAGATTCTCATCTTCTTTAAAAAGCTTATCAACTTCTGAGGCCTCTTCAACTTTCAGTCTATTTCAAGCTTCTTTTATAGGTCAACAATGAGCTTTTCAATATTTGTAGTTTTGGTCTTCTCCCCAGCCTTCTTTTCTTTCTTCTTGTCTTGAGGGTCTTGGAAATATGCATCTCAGTCATCATCATCAGCTTATCTTAATCAAAGGCTACCACAAATACTTTAGCCTTTCCCTTATCTTTCTGCTTTATAAAACTGGCAGACGCTGCAATAATGTTACCTTCTAGTAGCGCAACTATTTGGCTTTTCACAATTTCAGCCAAGGCCCCCTTTAATTCTTCCATCTTGGAGGTGAAGGCATTACTCACCAGCTTCTTAATTTGCTCAGGTTCCATTACTTTTGATGTAAAATTGACTGAATTCTCACTAGATTCTGAGCCATAGGTCGATTTGTCGTAAGATCTTAAACTGTCGTACTCTAGGTCTATGAGCAAGAAAGGATTAATGCTATGCATTGCAATATATGTATACATGTATGCACATGTTACAATCAAACAAAGAGAGTAAGGACATTCTTTCCAACCTTATATCACCCACACATGAATGGTGAGTCTCTTTCCTAGGTATGGTCAACAAAACTATGGACCCTTAATTTTTGACCCAGTCCGGTCCGTTATTTTTTATATAGCTCAGAATAATTTTTGTAGTATTTTAATTAAATAATATTTATTTTAGTATTTATTTTTTATAATTTTTAATAAAATTAAAATAATAAATAATAATAATAAATAAATAAAAATAAAAATCGGCGACGAAAAATTCGTCTCTGAAAGTAATTGGCCAAGGCCAATTTCGCCCTCAGGAATTTCCTGCAGGCGAAATGGCCTTGCCACTTTCACTGCAGGAAATTCCTGCATCAAAATTGGCTAGCCGCACCAATCCTCGCGCCTAGCTCTCGCAATTTTGCACCTCGCCTCGCAGTTTCTTGCCAACACTCACAATTTCGCCAGCGAAATTTTCCAACACAATTTTTTTCGAAACTAAACTCTATTTGGTTTCGGTTTCTTTTCCTAATTAATTTTAGTTTTCTTAAATAATTAGAATTAATCTTATAAATTTTCCTATAAATAACACCTTAAAACACAGAAAAGGTTGGGAGGAAACTTAGAACTTTGGGAGACTTTTGATTAAGTGGTCGAAACTCAGAAAATCCAAGCAATAAGAAAGCAATCAACAAATCAAAGGCAGCAAGCCTGTCTTTATCCTTGTTCATCCAGAAAATAATTTTTGGTGGAACCAACGAACGGAGGTTTGAATCTCTAATTTCTTTATTTATTTTCTTTATAGTAGCTTCATCACTCAAATTGAAAATTGTTTCTTTTGTTTCTTCAAAACCTTAAAACCCTAAATTGATCCTTCTATTTCCAAAAACCCTAAAAAAATACTTTCTGTTTCCAAAAATCTTAAGAACCCTAATCTATTTCTTCTAAACCTTAAAATCCTAAATTGTTCCTTCTATTTCCAAAAACCCTAAAAAATACTTTTCTGTTTCCAAAAGCCTTAAATCATTTTGCCTATCTCCAAAAACTTTATAAAACTCTAAACTAATTTTTCAAATCCTAAAACCAAACATATTTTTCGAAACACCAAAAATCCTAATTCTCTCAAAACCAAAACAGTAAACCCTAAATTTTCCTAAACCATAATTCATTGAATTTAAAACCCCAAACTAGTTAATTTAAACCCTAAAGCCATAATATAATAAAACTAAAATAACAATCCAGTTAACATGAATTATAAATCTAATATCTTAAAATGTCAAAAACTTAATTTCATAATTTTACCCCTCAAACCCTAATTTGATCAATCAAAGAAACTTACTAATTTCTTAAATTTATAAAACCCTAATCCATTTCAATTCTCTTAAAACTTACAGTAGCCTAAATAAATAACAATAATAATATCTTAAGATTCCAAAACCCTAAATATTAATTAAAGAACTTTAAATAAGAAACAGTAAACCTCAATTTGTATCTTTACTTGTTTTATTTTTAGATTTGATTATTTAGTCTATTATATGCTTTGGTGGTTGATTTATTTAATTTCAATGCTTGATTTATTTAATTTGTCATGGATGGATGTTTTCTTTATTGTTATTATTTACTTGTTTTAGCATTAAAAGTGTAAGAGGTATGTTTCCACTTTGCGAGTACCTTATTAGTTAAATATCATGTAATTTAAATTACTTTTATATTTTAGACCAATGTAAAGGACATGTTTCTACCTTATGGCGGGTGTCCTATTTAGCTTAGACATGGATGATGTAAGGGCATGTTTCCATCTTCGGATGGGTGCCCATTTATTTGCTTTATTTGGACATTGCTTTGATTTTAATATAATGATGCTTTATTTCAATTGTTGTGTGTAATATGGATAATATTATTATATTTAAGAATTTTATAATATTAAGACCTGTAAAGGAGGTCGGTTCCAATGAACTGGGTGTTGTGGGGTGCTGGGCCATTTTTCACGTTCCCCACACGTACCCAACTTTTCGAACCCATTAGGGGGTTGGGGATTCCTTAGGAATCGAGTCATCCATCCCTTTCTTTTTCCCAACCCGTCCGGGCGGCGACTCCATTTTCTCCGGACTTAGGTCCGTGTTCTCTAAGGCCCCGAGCCTAAACAGTGCCGAAGTTGCAAGAACCATTCCACCGGGAGTGGGGGCAAAAATCTTCGCTCACAGTGGCGACTCCACTGAGGACAAGAGAAGTTGATTCCGTTGGTCTTTATATTATTCTATTATTTCTTATCATGATACTATCCATTGCATCATATTATATTGCATCGTGTGTGTGAGTTAGGACGCCCGTGTTACCCGTGTTGTGTTATGTGAGGGATACCATACTTTCACTCAAGGTATGGAGATCGAGCATAGCATCACCACTCATAGCCTCGTACCTTTTGGTATATACTTGCTATGGGAAACTAATCCTGTTAACCTAAAGACTCAAGCTCATATAATTGGCCTAGTTACTTTCCTTAGGTCTTACCCCAAATGCATGTTGTTTGACTATGGTTAGTTTATCTTAGTCTAAATCATGGCTTATTTGGTTTGTTCTTTTTCTAATATGACCCAAGTATATTTATAAGCTCAAAATAAATTTTTCTCTTAAAAGTCTAAAAGGCCAAAGCTATTTTCAAAACTTTTCAAGATGGTCTTTGGAGATAAAACTTTTCTAAAAACAAATAAAAAATTCTTTTGCTCATGACCCAAATACTAAGCCCAAAATCCATTTTTTTCTAAAATCTTTTTACAATGGGCTTAGAAACAAAATTATTTTCATCCAACCTTTTCTTATAAAGAGCTTGCAAATTATTTAGGTCAATTACGAAATACCAAAAATCAATTGTGAGCCTAGTTTATACTAAGAATAAATTAACCATGGGCTTGTTTTTGGCATGAATCATTAGTTACTTTTTCAAGTGAGAAATCTATCTATAATAAACCTCTTAATTTAGTTTTAATCCAATATAACATAAAAGCTGCTATAACTGGTTGAATGGATTAAAACCTAATTAATGGGAATTATTATGAATTGATTTCCATTTTTGAAAAATATAACTATTGGTTGAAACATCCGAGGGAAATATTCGAAAACAAGGTACCCCATGTTGGTATTTTGTTAACCATATACCTAGGAAAAGAGACTCGCCATTCGTGTGTGGAAGTTATAAGTTTGGAAGGAACATCCTATTTATCCTTGTTTGTTAATTGTTTGTGCTTACATGCATACATACATACATTTGCATCACATATCATTAATCCTCTCTGGCTCACAGCCCTGGATTATGATAGTTTAAAAGCTTACGACAATCCGACCTACGCCGAAAGTGAAGAATCTAGCAATGAATCAATCACGTGCTCACCAAAAGCAATGGAGCCCGAACAAATTCAAAGAATGGTGGATGATGCCCTCAATGCCAAGATGGAAGAAATAAAAGAGGCCCTAGCTGAGACCATGAAGAACCAAGTGGCTGCGATTTTAGGAAATCATGTCGAAGCATCAGCTAGCTCCAAGAAGCCAAAGGACAAATGGAAGGCTAAAGTTGATGAAGTAGCTTTTGATGATGACAAGGTAGTCATTAATGATGATGATGATTGGGCTCAATACATCCAAGATCCTCAAGATAAAAAGGAGCCAAAGGTTGTTGAGAAGACAACTGTTGAGAAAATTGAAACTTCTGATGTTGAAAAGATGATTTCAGATTTGGAAAAGAAATTTGAAAAGAAGCTGAAAACCGAAGAAATGTCCGAAGTTGACAAATTATTTGAGCTAGACGAAGAAGTTTCGTACAAGTTCAAGATGCCATCCTTTGCAATGTTTGATGGAATAAAAAATCCTCACCTCCATGTAAAGCAGTATATCATAGCTATGCAGTCTGCTCGAGCTACTAAGGCTCAAACTCTAAGGTATTTCATGCTCTCATTGGACCCTGTTGTCCAAAATTGGTTCAACACCATAGACGAAAGTACTCAAAAAGATTGGGACATGTTGTATAAGGCTTTCATTCAGCAATATGGGTACAATGTTGAGTTGGAAGTTACCTTAATGGAAGTTGAGTCCATTAGACAAAGACCAAATGAGAATTTTGTGGACTATGTGAAAAGGTAGAGAAATAAGGCTGCTTTGCTTAAGAAAAGGCCCAATGAATATGATCAAATAAGGATGATCTTGAGAGGCGTCCTACCCAATCTCCATGAAAGGATGTCTCACACCCTTATAAGGGATTTCAAAGATCTTCTCCAAGGTGGTCTACAAATTGAAGAGTGGGAAAGGGAGAAAAATCACTTTTCAATAAGAAGGAATGAGAAAGGGAATTATTAGCCTAGCAATCAAAGCACGCAAAGAGAAGTTGATGTTAATGTGACTGGTCAAGGAAATAAAAGACAATTCTCAGAATTGGGAAAACCGCTATCTTGGGTTTTTAGCAAGCTGCAAAAGAAAGGGTTGTTACAACCGTTAGCTCCTCGACCGTTACATAATCCACTGCCATCAAACTTCAATGCCAAGGCCTTCTGTCAATTTCATCAAATGCAAGGGCATGAAATAGATAAATGTGCTCGTCTAAGGCATGAGATCCAAGATTTGATTGATAGTGGTAAGCTACCCGAGCCGGATAAGCCTAATACCAAGAACAACCCTTTGCCTAAATTTGGAAGAGTGCCACCACCAGCAACTTTCATGGTAGGAAAAGGATTAGAAGAAGATTTTGTTTTATCATCCTTTCAAGATGGAAATATTGAAGATGAGAAAGGAGAAGGAGCTTAACTCAACAAACTTTCCTTAGCTTGAATGTTGCTTTTCAATTTTACTTTCTTTAATATTTAATTTGAACAATTATGTTTTTCAAATTTAAATTTGTTTGAATAAATTACTTTTATAAAAAATTTTGTTGGTCTTTGTTCATTTTGGTGCTCAACCAATGAGGAATCTAGCTTGATAATTCATGAATTAATATATTTATGCATCATGACTTGAATGACTTTACTAGATGAGGGAATTACTCTATAGCATTGAGTTGTGTATGCTTACTTAGAGAGGGCTCCTGCATAATTACCTTTGTCTAGGTCCTAGTCAGTCTTAGGACATGCTTTGACAAACTTTTGAGGCGAAATTGAACTCTTCTTATTTTAAGAGAGAGATGATCTAGGCATTGTTTGGTTAGCCAATAGCTAGTATCCACCTTATTAAATATCAATCCCTAGTTGTCCCTTTGAGCCTTCATAAAATTTTAGCATTGTTTTCATTGGCATATAACCCCAACAACCTACCCTGAGCTGTTGTGATACTTTTGACAAGTCTTATGATCACTAAGGTAAAGAGGCAAGAAGATTAAAGAAAGAAATGAATGGTTAAGACCATGAAGACAGTTGAAGTTCTCAAGACCATAAGGGTAGCTGAAGTTCCCAAGACTATAAGGGTAGTTAAAGTTCACCTAATATCTCCAATCTATCAAGATAACATCAGAGTAACAAATGATTTATCCGTGTTAAAGGAGATTAATACCACTCCACTCATCCATTATTAGAAATACAAGTTGGTACAAACAAGACAACTCTATTAGAGCTAGAACAAAAAAAAAGAGAAAAAGAAGAAAAACAAAAAAGAAAAAAGAGAAAAAAGAAGAGAAAAAAAGGAAAAAAAGATAAAACCTAAAAAGGCGGTTCAAAAAGCCAACTAAGTTCTCTTTTACCTAAGACAACAAAAGGCTTCCATTTGGTTTATAAGGATGGTTTGACTTGAATTGGTCTAACCCAACCAAAGATTCGATCAAAATCAAAGAAAAAGGAGAAAGACCATTCAGTTCTTAAAAGTTCTATACTTGACAGTCCTACAAGGAAGAAGGACAAAAATGATAAAATGCTCAAAGAAAGGGAAGAGTAAGGAAAATAAAAAGAAAGAAAAGGGAGAAGAAGAAAAGAAACGAATTTGGGTACCAAACTTTTTTGCAATGGAAAAGGCTGTCCCAATCAAGATCTAGATTAATGCCAAAAGTTGGGAGAACTCTCAAAGCTCTATCTTTCTATGTTTCTAACTGCCTAAGGTTTCAACAATCAGTTTGTAGTGTGAAGGTTTGTCCATTGTGTCACAACGGCTCCAACTTACAAATGGCCTTCATTTAACCCATTTTCCTTATAGACCCCATTTCAAGCCTATCAAAGACCTGTTGATCTCTCTTGGTAGGTAGAGTCTATTAGTGGAGATAGTATGAATAAGCATGCATATGAGATAGACAATATTTAAACTCAATGAGACCTTTGGCCAAGTAATGTGTATGTGCCTATCTGAAGTGCAACAGTTCTTGCTTAAATAGAAATAATTCTCGAGTTTAGTACGGTAACTAGGGTTGTCATGTTATAGATATGTTAATTTGGAAAAATCAAGTCCTGAGGTACATTGACATAGATTTGGCAAAGCCAACATTTGATTTCAAAATCAAAATTCAAAAAATAAAAAATGTTTTTCTCACATGAAGCCTTCAAGTTAAGGGAAATATGTTGAACAGTCGAACCTCAAAGGACATTTTGGGCAATTGGCAAGGTCATGAAGAAACTACCAACCGACATGACAAACCATAGTTTGAATTGGATGTATCTCCGCTGCTTGGGTCTCATCACTCATGTTTTCAACATCTTGAAGATAAAAGCCATAAATGTGAAGCATCCTGTCATTCCAGTGCAAGACCTGAATGGGCATCTCAAAGGAGCCAATGAGAATACTTCTTTTGATCACCTCGGTCTGTGGGTCGGTGGAACCATTGTAAGCGTTATTCATGCATATCATGCATACATGAGCATATCACATTGCATTTTTCTTGTATTGTATTGTCTATTCTTTATCAAAGCGAACAACAAACACCCTGTGAAGTAAACAATCCAAAGAAGATATCAAATCAGGGGGGCATGGAAAGCCCATTGCTTGAGAAATTCCAGTAATCTTGCAAAGAGAAGAAATAAGTGCTTGTGCGAAGAACTAGACAACAAAAAACATCAATCAATGCTTGCATGGAAAAAAATCTTTGGTTTGAGCCTACACAAGGGGCAAAGTTTCTCCTTTCCAATTTTTTGAGTTTATATACCAAACATTTTCAAACTCACTTGCAAATATTTTTCCATGAAGGGGGCAAGGAGAAGATATGAGGGCCAACTAAAAATAGCTGAATTTTTGTAAAAGGAAGAACAAAAGAATGGAACAACAAGTTAAGCCAGAATTCTCAACTGATAAAAGGTTAGTAAAATCCAATTCAATCTCGGGTCCAAGTACCTAGTCACGGGTCCAAGTACCCAAATTAAATCCAATTAGGATTGAGTATCCAAATCCAGCTAGGTCGAGTATCCAAATCCAATTAGGATCGAGTATCCAAATCTAGCTAGGGATCGAGTATCCAAATCCAATTAGGATTGAGTATCCAAATCCAGTTTAGGATCGAATATCCAAATCCAGTTAGGATCGAGTATCTAAATCCAATTAGGATCGAGTATCCAAATCCAGTTTAGGATCGAGTATCCAAATCCAGTTAGGGATCGAGTATCCAAATCCAGTTAGGGAACGAGTATCCAAATCCAGTTTAGGAATGAGTATTCAAATCCAGTTAGGATAGATTATCTAAATCCAGTTTAGGATCGAGTATCCAAATCCGGTTAGGATCGAGTATCCTAATCCAGTTAGGATCAAGTATCCAAATCTAGTTCAGGATCGAGTATCTAAATCCAGTTAGGATTGAGTATCCAAATCTAGTTGCAGGTCCAGAACCTAAAATCTCTTCTAAGTCCATAACTTAGCTCGGTTCTAGAACCCAAATTACCCTTAGGTCCAGAACCTAAAATTTCTTTTAAGTCTAGAACTTATCTCGGGTCCAGAAGTCAAAATTACCCTTAGGTCCAAAACATAAAATTATCCTTGAGTCCAGAACTTGAACCGGGTCCAGAACCCCAAAACCTTGACCATCTCAGAAAAATTAAATCTTATTGCTTTTCACTCTCTTTTACTGAAGTCTTAGATCATTCAAGCAGGGGGCAAACTGTAGACCCTTAATTTTTGACCCAGTCTGGTCCGTTATTTTTTATACAGTCCAGAATAATTTTTGTGGTATTTTAATTAAATAATATTTATTTTAGTATTTATTTTTTATAATTTTTTAATAAAATAAAATAAAATAATAATAATAATAAATAAAAATGAAAATAAAAATCGGAGACGAATAATTGGCCAAGGCCAATTTCGCCCTCAGAAATTTCCTGAGCAGGAAATTCCTGCGGTGAAATTGGTTGGCCGCACCAATCCTTGCGCCCAGCTCTCGTAATTTCACACCTCACCTTGCAGTTTCTTGCCAACGCTCACAATTTCGCAAGCGAAATTTTCCATCACAATTTTTTTCGAAACCAAACTTTATTTGGTTTCGGTTTCTTTTCCTAATTAATTTTAGTTTGCTTAAACAATTAGAATTAATCTTATAAATTTTCCTATAAATAACACCTTAAAATACAGAAAGGGGGGGGGGGGGGGGGGGAGGAACTTAGAACTTTGAGAGACTTTTGATTAAGTGGTCAAAACTCAGAAAACCCAAGCAATAAGCAAGTAATCAACAATTCATCAAAGGCAGCAAGCCTGTCTTTATCTTTGTTCATCTAGAAAATAATTTTTGGTGGAACCAACGAACGGAGGTTTGAATCACTAATTTCTTTATTTATTTTCTTTACAGTAGCTTCATCACTCAAATTGAAAATTGTTTCTTTTGTTTCTTCAAAACCTTAAAACCCTAAATTGATCCTTCTATTTCCAACAACCCTAAAAAAAATACTTTCTGTTTCCAAAAACCTTAAAAACCCTAATCTATTTCTTCTAAACCTTAAAACCCAAAATTGTTCCTTCTATTTCCAAAAACCCTAAAAAATACTTTTCTGTTTCCAAAAACCTTAAATCGTTTTGCCTATTTCCAAAAACTTTATAAAACTCTATATTGTTTTTTCAAATCCTAAAACCAACATATTTTCCAAAACACCAAAAACCCTAATTCTCTAAAAACCAAAGCAGTAAACCCTAAATTTTCCTAAACCCTAATTCATTGAATTTAAAACCCCAAACTAGTTAATTTAAACTCTAAAGCCATAATCTAATAAAAATAAAATAAAAATCCAGTTAACATGAATTATAAACCTAATATCTTAAAATGTCAAAACCTTAATTTCATAATTTTACCCCTCAAACCCTAATTTGATCAATCAAAGAAACTTACTAATTTCTTAAATTTATAAAACCCTAATCCATTTCAATTCTCTTTAAACTTATAGTAGCCTAAATAAATAACAATAATAATATCTTAAGATTCCAAAACCCTAAATATTAATTAAAGAACTTTAAATAAGAAACAGTAAACCTCAATTTTGTATCTTTACTTGCTTTATTTTTAGATTTGATTATGTAGTCTATTATATGCTTTGGTGGTTTGATTTATTTAATTTCAATGCTTGATTTATTTAATTTGTCATGGATGGATATTTTCTTTATTGTTATTATTTGCTTGTTTTAGTATTAAAAGTGTAAGAGGTATGTTTCCACTTTGTGGGTACCTCATTAGTTAAATATCATGTAATTTAAATTACTTTTATATTTTAGACCAATGTAAAGGACATGTTTCTACCTTATGATGGGTGTCCTATTTAGCTTAGACATGGATGATGTAAGGGCATGTTTCCATCTTCGGATGTGTGTCCATTTATTTGCTTTGTTTGGACATTGCTTTGATTTTAATATAATGATGCTTTATTTCAATTGCTGTGTTTAATATGGATAATATTGTTATATTTAAGAATTTTATAATATTAAGACCTGTAAAGGAGGCCAGTTCCAATGAACTGGGCGTTGTGGGGGTGCTGGGCCATTTCTCACCTTCCCCACACGTACCCAACTTTCCGAACAGATTAAGGGGTTGGTGATTCTTTAGGAATTGAGTCATCCACCCCTTTCTTTTTCCCGGCCCATCCGGGTTGCGACTCTATTTTCTCTGGACTTAGGTCCATATTCTCTAAGGCTTCGAGCCTAAACAGTGCCGAAGTTGCAAGAACCATTCCACCGAGAGTGGGGGCAAAAATCCCCGCTCACAAAAACATCAACAGGAGATAATTTATTTTTGAAAGATCCACTTAGACAGTTTAACTAATAATTTTCTTTTCAAATAGAGAAATCAGTCCATAATAATTCCCACTAATTAAGTCTTAATCCATTAGGTTAATTGAGAAATAGCTTTTCTATTATATTATAGATTGAAACTAAATTAAAAGGGTTTATCATAAATAGATTTCTCATTTAGAATAGGCAACTAATTATCCATGCCACAAAACAAGCCCGTGATTAATAATTATTAGTATAAATTAGGCCCACAATTGATTCTAATATTCCAAAATTGACCTAACTAGTTGTAGGCCCATTTTAAGAAAAAGTTATAAAAGTTTGAATTTCGGTCATGAAGTGAAAAATAGTCTTGAGCTCATCTTTGAAAATATTTCCAAGCCCATTGTAAAAAGGTTTGTTTAAAAATAAAATTTAGGCTTTATGCTTGGGCCATGATATGGGAAAGGATTTTTAACCCATCTTAAAAAGGTTTTATGCCCAAAGATCATCTTGAAAGAGAGTTTGAAAATAATTTGGACTTTTGGGCTTTAAAAGAATAAAATTATTTTGGGCTTACACCATAATTAGGCCATATTAGAAAAAAAAGCAAACCAAATGGGTCATAACTCAAATTAAGATATATCAATCATAGTCAAACAACAAGCATTTAAGGTTGACCTAAGGGAAGTTACTGGGCCAACTACATGGGCTTTAGTCTTTAGGTTGAAAAGCTTAGGTTCCCATAGTAAGTATATACCCAAAAGGTACTAGGCTATGAGTGGTTATGCCATGCTCAATCTCCATGTCTTGAGTAAAAATATGATATCCCTTACACAGCGAAGACCAATGGAATCAACTTCTTTTATCCCTAGTGGAGTGACCACTATGAGCAGAAATTTGTGCCCCTACTCCCAGTGGAATGATTCTTGTGACTTTGACACTGTTAGGCTCCGGGCCTTAGAAAATACGAGCCTAAACTCAAAGAATAAGAGTCGCCATTCGGATGGGCCGAGAAGACAGAAAGGGATGGATGACTCAATTCCTAAGAAATCCCCAACCCCTATTAGGCTCAGAAAGTTGAGTACACATGGAGAAGTTGAGAATGACTCAGTACCCCCATAGCGCCAGGTTCATTGGTACCGACCTCCTTTTTAGGTTTAAATATTATTTAATTCTTAATTATTGTAACATCATCCATATTATATGCAATTAAAGTAATAAAGCATCATGTTATTAACTAAAACAAATCAATCAAAATGGGCACCCATCCAAAGATGGAAACATGCCCTTACAATATCCCAATGTCCATTAAAATAAATTAAAATTAGACACCCGTAAAAAAGGTAGAAACATGTCCCTTACAATTGCCCCAAAGTCCATGAACTAATCAAATTACACAAAATAAATAAATTAAACAATAAGACACCCACATAGTGTGGAAACATGCCTTTTACAATCCCCTTTAAAAACACATGTAAATCAAAGGAAAAAAAACAAAGCAAGAAAAAATAATACAAACATATGTGAAAATAATTGAATATTTAAAAGGAAAACAAACAAACACATCTTATTATTGACCCATTAATGAATTATAGTGCACAAATAGGATTGGGTTTTATTATGGAATTAGGGTTTTATCATACAAATTGGGATTTTACTATAAAATTAGGGTTACATACAAAATTAGTGTTTTAATTATAAGATTAGGGTTTTATTTACAAAATTAGGGTTTAGAAATCAAATTAGGGTTTAGATGGCTAGTTAGGATTTGAATTTAGAACTAGGGTTTGGTAACGTAATTTTAGTGTATTAATGTTTAATAAAATAATGGTTTTAGATTGAAGATAATAAATTAAAATGCCGGAAGTTTGCATAATTAAATGAAGATAACTCCTATTAAGTTAAATAAAAGATCGGGTTGATAAAGTCCATACCTTTTGTTGTAGGTTCCACCAAAGAAGAACACTGAGCCAAGCCCTATGAACAACACAATCCCAGTGTGAAGATTAATATAGGGGTTTTGCCTTGAAGTTCTACAATTGGTTTAGGTCAGACATCTTTTGGTTGGACAATGTGGTTCAAGGTTTACTGTGCCTTTTAACTTTTATCTATTGGTGTTGATTACTCTCAGTCTCTCTTTCATTAATTGCTCATGGTAGCCACTCTATTTCTCATTGATTATAGCTGCTAAATTCTTAAAGGTGGCTACCTTTTATAATATTTTAATTAGGGTTTTTTAAAGGGTAAACCTGATGAAAACTCTTAATCCTACCAAAAAACCCTTGTTTATTCAAATGTGTTTGAGTTTAAATGCATCTAAAACTAAATTAAGCCAAAATTAGGGACTCATGGCGAAGTGGCCTTGCCCAATTCACCATGTGGCATTGGCCAATTTGTCATGAACTTATCTTTTTAACCCTGAACTGACTTGGTTTGGTTTTTTAAATTCATATCAGACTTAACTTTGGGCTTTTCAAATTGGATTGGATTTAATTCAAGCTTTTAAAGTTGGACCAGAATAAATTCAAGCTTTTATAATTTGATTTGACTTGGCCCCTTTTAATTTGGATTGAACTTATTCAGGACCAAAATTGAGGGTCTACATGAGTAAACTAAACAATGGAGATGATCAATGGAATTCAAATAGAGTTAACTAATAAAATCATACCTATATCGTTGGCTCCACCAAGATGATTTTATTGAACCAAGCTCACTATTTGAATTACTTCGGAAAGTTTGGATCAATTAAGATTCTTGGCTAGGTTTAAACAATCCGAAGATTGATTGCAAATTATCACAAATTGATTAGTAGTTTATTCACTCTTGGCCTCTCTTTTCTTTTGGTTTTTAAGTTTCTGCTTGATGGCTTTGCTTTTTACTAAAATATGGCTACTATGTTAATTGCTGAAAACCTCCCCCCATGCTTTTGTTAGTTGCCTTTTTATAGGCAACATTAGGGTAAGTCGAACATTAGACAATCCTAATTAACTTAGGAAAGCCCTACATTATTCTGAGCCAGTTTGAGTTTTAGCATAATTAAAATACTTAAATTAGGACCGGTCTTAAGGGTTCATGGAGAATTGGCCATGACCAATTTGTTATGAGCATGTCATGAGTTTTTTGGCAAAAATTAAGGGTCTACATCATATCATTCTAGAAATGAAAAACTTGAGTTAAAGGACTAAACATGCATATTCTAAGAAATTAATCTATTAATTAAGCTAATTATGTAAGAAATTCAAAGGATACAAAACTAAAAGAAGAGATATCTCGTAAACATACTTAGATCATTGTTGACCACAAACTTGAACCTTTCAGCAATTTTTTTTATAAAGAAATTTTAGAGCTTCAATTGCATCCTCTTACAACAACAAATCTAATTATGTAAGAAATGAAAAATTAAAATTGAGGAAGTCTTTATATAGGCCTCTGAAATTAGAAAATATGGAAAAATTTCCCTCCCATAAAATTTTATATCTGAAATTGAAATAATATCATTTGATGCCTCCAAAAACTAAAAAGACATGACAGGTTGAGTTAAGCATTTTTGGGGTAGAATGCCCTTAATTTTATGATAAAAGCCATGGTGGAATTCTGTAACACTCCTTACATAGTCCGTACACTTGACTATATAGATAATATCACTTAAGTACTCAACTGGACTATAAGAATAATAAATAAATAAAACCAAAATACATTAATGTAATTATTGTCGTTCAAGAGAAATACCATGATCATGCATGTATTACATACATACATACATTTAATATTCAAAGACTCTTATTAAGTTACATTGTACCTATTATTATAATTCTCTCACTACCCACAAATATGTATAACTATCATACAAAATTATAAAGTTTTGCTATGTGAACCATACAAATAACAATATTTATAATATTGCTCTTTTAACCTTTGTGATGTAGTTGATTTGGAACATATATCTCTCACTCTGCAGTCTCAACTCTTCCAATTTAATCTGGAGTCAGAAAATATATCTAACAAACTAAGCAAATCTTAGCGGTGCTTTTGTATTTATAATATGCAAGAAATTAAAAAGAAAGATGACTTTGCATCAACTAATTTAGAAGCAATAAAAAAATTATCATTTTAAAAGACTAATAAAGAAATTAACAAACTCAATTAAGCTTAATACATTGAATATTACTAAATTTAGAATTTGATTAGTTTAACAACAACCACATAGCATTTTATTTTCAATATAAATAGCTTCTTTAAATTTGTCCATGCACACTGAACTCAGATCATATATTTGGATAACGGGTCACTATTGGCAACTTAATGCCCAATTTGAAGAGTGTGGCCAAAGGTCCATTAATGGCAAATATGCCAACTTTCATTAAAGATACAATGTGTCTATTAATGGCATGAAGTGCCCACTATCACTATGGATATCCACTCTCTGTTTAGCCCTTCAATCCCAAGCTAGATGTAAAATCAGTATGTTTTTGGGCAACTTATTAGTTCTTAGTTAATATTTATTTACATATCATTTCAATAAAATGATATTATGATCTACATTTTCAACACATATAAAATACAAGTCAAAAACATCATCTAAGTCCCACAGCCGTGGCATCTCAACCCCATGCCCATGGGATATAAAATGTGGCTGCCAAATACCTTTGGACACCCCCATAGTTGTGGTACTCAAGGGCCATGCCTATGGCATGCAAAACATCACTATTTGACAAAAAATTTGCACACACTTGCCATGCCCATAACATTGATTTTGGTTTTGCCTTTAGAACATTTCTTCCTTTGGTAGTTGCAACTTCAATACCATGCCCATGGTACCTCTAAGCTAGGTCCGTGGCTTCCCAAAAATGTGTAATTTCTACCTTTAACTCCATAAAACTTAAACATATTTAAGATCTAAGATAAAGATGTATCAAAACCAAATTTTTGACATAAAAAAAGTTCATAGCAAATACTTTAGTCAAACTTCAATTAATCAAATCTTTAACCATCACTCATGGCTAAAATCAACATCAACTTACTCAATTCTTATAAAATTCAATTAAGAAGCATACTCCTCATATATACGTTCTTTTAATCCATTTTTCATGCATCAATCTATTTATCTAATACTTTAAGAAATAACTCATTTTGAGTGACTCAATCAACCAATTCAAACATTAAAACTCAAAGAAAATTAAAATAAATAAGCACATGCCTCTTTCAAAAATCATGTTGTCCCAAGATAACGACAAGCAGGGGGTGAATTGGTTGATTTGATGAATTCATGATAAATTGAAAAATCAAAATCAAATCAAAGCAAGAGTAGGAGTAGAGAAGAATGAACACAAGAGAGTTTATAGTGGTTTAGATTACCTCAATCCTGCATCCACTTCCTTAATAACTTGTTAAGATTCCACTAATCTTGAGTTTTTACAAGCTTAACTCTAATTTGGTGTTTTCACAAGATCATATCAAACTTTACAATGGTTTGAGATCAATTCTCACAACCCTTACAAGAGTTTTTCCAGGATCACTCTCACAACCTAAGTGTTTCCAAGCTCACACTCAAACTTACAATGGTGTTTAATGCTCATGCCCAACACTCAATAAATACAAGTATAGATTTTAAGATGAATAAAATGAAAGTGATTTTCCTTAGCTATTCTAATCTCAAGAACCTCTTAAACAAGAAATTTCTTAAGGTATTTATAGCCAATTTGGTCTAATTAGCCATTATGAGTAATGTGATATATTTTATTAGGCTAGTCTTTGTGATAATAAAAATTTTCACAAGAAGTGGTCGTCCTCACACAGAGGATGGTCACCTAGAAACATTGGGTGGTTGTCCATTGCATAGGGACAGTCGCTCCATTTAAAAATTCTTCCAATAGTCAAATGTGAGTGCTCTACTAGTGGAATCTTGCCCATCCTGTGTTTGTTGGGACAGTCGCCTAAGGTCATAGGATGATCACCCTTTTTGAATTCAAACCTACTCTTACAACGGTCATTCCACGTGTCACTTCTTCATTTGACAAAGTAATTTTTTGCCAAATTATGAAAAGTGCGGTGGCACTAGCACTTTTGGGTGCACCCAAGACCACAAACACTACTGTCAATCCATATGATTTTCTCTGAAAATGTATAGATAGTCACCTTTGGGAAGGGATGGTCGCGAGATGGTTCGGAGAGACAGCTTCTTAACTGCATTTGTCACCGGGTTCCCTACTGTGAATGTTAAAGTTTTTGTCACTTGATATGCGATCCTCCTAATTCTTGGATGATCATAGATGGCTTAGTCATGGTTGGTCCTTAGGTCGAGATTCTGATTACTAACCCTACTATAACTCAATTTGTTCTTAAAAGTTCAAGGTTGGTCAACCTTTGGCCTGGGGTGACCGCACTTTTTGCCTGATCTGGCAACATATTGATCAACTTATTCCTGCTTCAAGTAACTTAAAGACATTTTAAATGCATCATTCAATTTGAGTGCTAAAGATCAAAATTGATATTAACAATTTTCCCCTTTTTACTTTGGAAATCAAATGGAATGATGATTAAAGATAAGCAAAATAATGACAATCTTAACTTTATGTTTTAGCTTCTTTTAATCTATTATGTCTTTACTTAACTCTCTTAGCTTTTTACTTATCTCCCCCTAAATTTATGCTTTGAATTTGATTATTGTTTCATTTTAATGTAGTGCCAGTGTAATGCATTATATAAAGCTTGATCATTTGATTATTGTTTCAATCATCTTTATTGTTTCAATCATCTTATCTTCTCCCCCTTTGATAAAGGTAAAAAGAAAAAAATGAAATACAAAACATCAATATAAAAGGAGATTAAGGCATTAAAAATAAATGTTCATTCATGAAACATGAAGTACAAGAATAGACAAAAGAAAGAAATGATCAAAATTGATTATTTTAATTGATGATAAGACTTTACATACACATTAATTATTAACACAATACATGGTTTATTCATTCAAGGAGCTTCTTTCAATCATTCCTAAGTTATGCTTGATGAAGTTTAATCTATCTTCATTCAATGGTTTTGTAAAGATATCAGCAAGTTGGTTTTGTGTATCAAGGAATTCTAAGACAACATTTTGGTTTTATACATTATCTCTTAAAAAATGATGCTGAATATCTATATGTTTAGACCTAGAATGTTGAATTGGATTCTTAGATAAGTTAATTGTACTAGTGTTATCACACTTAATAGGAATATGATCAAACACTTTTCCATAATCAATCAATTATTGCTTCATCTATAGAACTTGCGTACAATAAAAACATGCAGCAACATATTTGGCTTTTGTGGTAGATAAAGCAACCGACACTTGTTTCTTGCTAAACCAAGAAACCAAGCAATCACCAAGAAAATGGCATGTATCGTTCGTGCTCTTTCTATCTAATATGCTACCAACATAGTCAAAATTAGAAAAATCTAAAATGTCAAATGATATGTTTCTAGGATACCAAAGTCCTAAATGTAATGTACCATTCAAATATTTTTAAATTCTTTTAGTGGCATTCAAATGTGATTCTCTAGGGCATGATTGAAATCTAGCATACAAACATACACTATACATTATATCTGGTCGAGAGGTGGTTAAGTAAAGTAGTGATCTAATAATACCTCAATATTTCTTCTCATCTATTGCCTTACCACTTTCATCTTTGTCAAGTTTTAAGAATGTGCTCATAGGAGTCTTGTTACTTTTGCAACCATCCATTCCAAATTTCTTGAGGAGTTCCTTTGTGTACTTGGATTGGTTGATGAAGATCCCATCCTTGCATTGCTTGATTTGTAGTCCAAAAAAGAATTTGAGTTCACCTATGATACTCATTTCAAATTCCCTAGTCATACAAGAAGCAAATTCCTTGTACAAAGATTCATTAGTAGAACCAAATATAATGTCATTAATATAAATTTGTACTTTCAAAATGTTATTCATTTTCTTTTAACAAAAAGAGTTGTGTTAACTTTACCTTTTGAAAAATCATTTTCAAGCAAATATGCACTAAGTCTATCATACCAAGCTCTTGGAGCTTGTTTCAATCCATATAGTGCTTTGGTAAGTTTAAAAACATGATTTGAAAATTTATAGTCTTCAAAATTGGGAAGTTGTTCAACATAAACTTTCTCATTAATAAAACCATTCAAAAAAGCACTTTTGAAATCCATTTGAAAAATTTTAAAATTCATATGACATGCAAAAGCAAGTAAAATTATATTTGCCTCTAATCTAGCTACAAAGGCAAATGTCTCATCATAATTAATGCCTTCTTCTTGGTGATAGAATTTAGCTACCAATCTAACTTTTTTTTTCTAGTAATGAGACCATTTTCATTAAGCTTATTCCTATATACCCATTTACATCCTATAATTGGATGGTCTTTAGGTATAGGAACAAGTTCTCACATTATTTCTCTCAAATTGGTTGAGTTCATCTTGCATAGTAATCACCCAACATTCATCACTAAGAGCCTCCTCAATAGTCATTGGCTCAATTGGAGAAACAAAAGCAATATTAACATCTAAGTATTTAAGTTTTGATCTAGTAGTTACTCTCTTTGATGTATCACCAATGATGAATTCTTTTGGATGATCTTTCTTGTATTGCCAATGTAGACTCCTTATTCATCAAGATTGTTCTTTGGAACATCAATTGCTTCTTTTTGTTCAAATGTACCTACAAAATCATCAAGAGCACTACCTTTCTTTTGATCAAGTTTAGAGGATTCATCAACAACAACATGCATTGATTCTTCAACTACTAGTGTTCTCTTATTAAATACTCTATATGCTTTGCTAGATGATGAATATCCTAAAAATATGCCTTAATCTGATTTGGATGAGAATTTTCAAAGATTTTCCTTGGTATTTAATATAAAGCATTTGCATCCAAACACTCTAAGGTATGACATTTTGGGTATTCTTCCATTCCATAGCTCATAAGAAGTTTTATTTATCAAAGATCTTTTATAAACACTATTTGAAATATACACATGCGGTATTAATGGCTTCTATCCAAAAGTAAGATGGTAAATCATACTCATTGATCATCGTCCTAGCCATTTCAACCAATGTTATATTTTTCCTTTCAACTACACCATTTTATTGTGGTGTTCTAGGAGGTGAAAAATTATGTGAAATACTAAACTCATTGCAAAAGTTTTCAAAATTCTCATTTTCAAATTCTTTGCCATGATCACTTTTAATAGATGTGATTATGTAGCCTTTTTCATTCTGAACTCTTTTTTCAAATATTTTAAAATGATTAAGAGCTTCATTATTTCGAGTTAAGGAATTAACCCATGTAAACTTTGAGTAATCATCAACAAGTATAAATGCATATAACTTGCTACATAAGCTAGCAACTCTATTTGGTCCAAACAAATTTAAGTGAATAAGTTCTAAGGGTCTATAAGTACTTGCAATATTTTTAGATTTGAGTAAACTTTTATATTGCTTACCAAATTGATAAGGTTCACAAGTCCTATCTTTATTAAATTTTACTCTAGGGAGAGCATCGACTAGTTCTTCTTTACTAATACATTGTAAGTGATCCATAATAGCATGTCCTAGTCTTCTATGCCATAACCAAGCATTATTATTAATAGAAATCAAAAATTCAAATGCATTATTGGAATGTATTTCCAATTCTAACTCCTTTGAATGCAAGCCCACCATTCGAATTGATAACTTTTCATCCTTTAGAGTCAAAACTTACATCATATCCTTTATCAAATAATTGACCTACAGTAAGCAAATTATGTTTCAACCCATCAATAAGCCACACATTTTAAATCAAATTCTTACCAAGCATGCCAGTAGAACCAATACCAATGATTTTACCTTTAGCATTATTTCCAAAAGTAACATTACCTCCATGCTTGTAAGTGAGAGTTAGAAAAAGCTTTGCATTCTCCGTCATATGCCTTGAGCATCTACTATCCATAAGCCAAATACTTTCATTGATAGTAGATTTTAGGCATACCTATAAAATAACAATGTTCATCTTCCTTTAGGTACTCAAATGAAGTTGGTTCCTTGGGGGTTTGTAGTAGAAGGATCCTCTAACTTGAGATGAGCCTTCCTAATGTAGCAAAATGTGCTCTTATGACCAAATTATATACAATATGTGCATTGGTACAAGGTTCTATACTTATGTGCTTTCCTATTGAAATTTAATGAGTCATGCACACAGTTATAAGTGTGTGTTAAATGAGATTGTTTTTGTGCATTGTTTTGTTTATGTATATGCCTTGTATACATGAATGCATGATTTTCTCTTAGAACTTTAGTTCTAGAGCCTTGTGAATCCAATGTAATCCCTTTAGGATTTTTAGATTTGGTGTGCGCATTAGTGTTCCTAACAACTTCAAGACTAGAGGTTTGAGTTGTAGATGCTTTTACAAATATTGGTGCATTAGATGTAGTGATAGATGAGCCATTGAATCCTAAACCATGTTTTAAAGAGGGTGACCTTTGATTATCTATAAATGTGTCTAATGCCTCTTTTCCCTTATAAAATTTTGAAATTGATTCTTTTAGCTCTTTTAGTTCATCCTTTAGAATTTCATTTTTCCTTGATCACATTTTTTAAGCTATGTGAATTTTTAAAGCACACAAAAACCTTTTCTAGCTTAGAACATTTATCCATACAAAATTTCATTTTAGAAAAATACTTTTCTACTCTAAGATTCATATGTTCAATGAAGTCACTATCATCTAAAGCATCATCAACATCATTATCATATGCAATTAAGTTTAAGGATTGAGTACCTATCTCGTTGGAGTCATTTTCATCCTCAATAGACATGAGACATAGATTAGCAATTCCTTCCTCCTCCTCTTCTTTTTCTTCACTTGAGGAAGAATCATCCCATGTAACTTTGGGTTATTTCTTTTTTTTCCTTATCCCACTTCTTTTTGTTTTTCAACTTGAAGCAATCTGATTTGATGTGATCATATTTGTCACATTCATAACATTTCACCTCATTCTTTTTATCTTTATCCTTGAAGCAGGATTTAGAAAATATACCTTTGTTAGCTTGCAATCTTCTCTTTCTCTTCCAATTACTCATTCTTTTTGAAAACATAGCCATTTCTTCTTCATCATCACTATCTTCATTACTTGAGCTCTAAACTTCTTTGATTGCCTTGAGAGATATTGCTTTTATCTTATCCTTTTCACATTGTTCTTCTTCTCTTTCGGTGTGCAATTTGAAGGTGAGTATTTTTCTGACAAGTTCATTTGTTCTCAAAGAGCTAAGGTCAAAAGTGTGAGCGGGGATTTTTGCCCCTACTCCCGGTGGAATGGTTCTTATGACTTTGGCACTGTTTAGGCTTGGGACCTTAGAGAACACGGACCTAAGTCCGGAGAAAATGGAGTCACCACTCGGACGGGCCAGGAAAAAGAAAGGGGTGGATGACTCGATTCCTAAGGAATCCCCAACCCCCTAATGGGTTCGGAAAGTTGGGTACGTGTGGGGAAGGTGAGAAATGGGCCAGCACCCCCACAACGCCCGGTTCATTGGAACCGGCCTCCTTTATAGGTCTTAATATTATAAACTTTTTAAATATAACAATATTATCCATATTACATGCAACAATTAAAATAAAGCATCGTTATATTAAAATCAAAGCAATGTCCAAGCAAAGCAAATAAATGGACACCCATCCAAGGATGGAAACATGTTCTTACATCATTCATGACTCAACTAAATAGGACACCCACCAAAAGGTAGAAACATGTCCTTTACATTGGTCTAAAATAGAAAAGCAATTTAAATTACATGATATCTAACTAATGAGGTACCCACAAAGTGGAAACATACCTCTTACACTTTTAATACTAAAACAAGCAGATAATAACAATAAAGTAAACATCCATCCATGATAAATTAAATAAATCAAGCATTGAAATTAAATAAATCAACCACCAAAGCATATAATAGACTACATAGTCAAATCAAAAAATAAAGCAAGTAAAGATACAAATTAGGGTTTACTTTTTCTATTTGAAGTTCTTTAATTAACATTTAGGGTTTTGGGATTTTAGTTTTCTTATTATCATTTGTTTAAGCTACTGTAAGTTTTAAGAGAATTAAAATGGATTAGGGTTTCATGAATCAAATTAGGGTTTAAGGGTAACATTATGAAATTAGGGTTTTAGAATATTAAAACATTAGGTTTATAGCTATTAGTTACTGGATTGTTGTTTTTGATTTACTGTATTGAGTTTGAATGTTTAGGTTTATAAAGTTTTAAGGTTTTAAGGATTAGGGTTTAGAAAAATGAGGGTTTACGTATTAGTTTTGAGGAAATTAGGGTTTAGGAAAATTTAGGGTTTAGATTAACTAGTTTGGGGTTTATTTTTTGGTTTTGGAGTTGAAGAAAATAGTTTAGAGTTTTATAAAGTAATTGTGATTTTTAGAAACTGTAAAGTAAGTTAGGGTTTGGAGATTTAACAAAACATTTGGAAGTTTTGGAAAAGAGTTAGGGGAAAATAGTTTAGGGTTTTTTTTTAAGTTTTTGGAAATAGACAAAACAATTTAAGGTTTTTGGAAACAAAAGAAATGAATTAGGGTTGTTAAGGTATTTGGAAACAGAAGAAATCATTTAGGGTTTTTGGAAACAAAAGAAACGAATTAGGGTTTTTAAGATATTTGGAAACAGAAGAAATCATTTAAGGTTTTGGAAACAAAAGAAATGAATTATGGTTTTAAAGTATTTGAAAATAGAAGAAATCATTTAAGGTTTTTGAAATGAAGATCAAGTTATTACATATTCAAAGGTCCAAGTTTTGTATGTATATTATTATGAATCAAAGAAACAAAGCTATGAGTAGTTTATGATTAAGAATCAAACCTGCGTAGTTGGTTCCACCAAAATTAACTTCTGGATGAACGGAGACAAAGGCAAGATTGCTGCCTTTGATGGCTTGATTGCTTGCTTGCTTATTCCTCTCAAATTAGAAGTTCCACTATCTGATCCAAGTCAAAAGTTCTCTCCTCTAAAAAAGTCCGATCCCTTTTTCTGTGTTTTTTAGTGTTATTTATAGGAAAATTTATATGATTAATCCTAATTGTTTAAGAAAACTAAAATTCATAATCAAAACCAAATAGAATTTGGTTTCGGAAAAAATTGAGTTGGAAAATTTTGCTGGCGAAAAAACTGCTGTGGGCCGCGAGGGAAATTGCGAGAAACTGCGTGGAAAATTGCGAGCTGGGCATGGCCAGCCAATTTTACAGCAGGAATTGGCCTTGGCCAATTATTTTCGTCGATGAATTTTTTCATCGCCGATTTTTATTTTTATTTATTTATTATTTATTATTATTATTATTTTTAAAAATTATAAAAAATAAATACTAAAATAAATATTATTTAATTACAATAACACAAAAATTATTTTGGGTTATATAAAATATATTGGACCTGACTGGGTCAAAAATTAAGGGTTTACAGTTTGCCCCCTGCTTGAGCGGTCTGAGACTTTAGTGAAAGAGAGTGAAAAGCAATAAGACTTAATATTTTTTGAGATGGTTGAGGTTTTGGGTTCTGGACCCCATTTGAGTTCTGGACTCAAGGATAATTTTAGGTTCTGGACCTAAGGGTAATTTTGGGTTCTGGACCCGAGCTAAGTTCTGGACTTAGGAGGAATTTTAGGTTCTGGACCTAAGGATAATTTGGGTTCTGGACCTGAGCTAAGTTCTGGACTTAAAAGAGATTTTAGGTTCTGGACCTAAGAATAATTTGGGTTCTAGACTCGAGCTAAGTTTCAGACTTAAAATAGATTTTAGGTTCTGGACCTAAGGATAATTTGGGTTACCCAAGCTAAGTTTTGGACTTTAGGTTCTGGACCTAAGGATAATTTGGGTTCTGGACCCGAGCTAAGTTTTGGACTTAGAAGAGATTTTAGGTTCTAGACCTAAGCTAAGTTCTGGACTTAAAATGGATTTTAGGTTCGGGACTTAAGGATAGTTTGAGTTTTGGACCCGAGCTAATAGAGATTTAATTATCTGCCAAAAAATAATAATAGTGAGCAGCATATAAATTTTATTTGCAAAAAATTTAGCTAATTTTTTATGCACATATCTTCTCCTTGCCCCCTGCGTGTAAAAATATTTTAATAGTGCAAAAAATATTTATATACACGTAAGTATTTAAATGATTAAATTGAATGATTGAATTTACTGTTTATTTACTGTGTAGTCACTGTTAATGCACTATTTACCATTCGTAAATAGTAACCTACTATTTGTAAGAAAATTTACTATTTATCAATAGTAAAATTTACTTTTTGAATTTGAGGCCATCCTCGGATATCCAAATAATCAACAAATGGTGTTACCCACATTGATTTCCAAGACTCAACTGAAGATGCAGATGCTATTTTAAATTTCAAAACCCGAAGTTCTTCAGTTGATGAGAGGTGAGAAAATTCTGCTTGCTCCCTTGATTGATTTTTGTCTCTCTCATTTGGCTCCTACTAAGGCATGGGGACATATGCTTTGTCTTTGCTTGCTTGGCCAATTCTTGCTTGTTTCTTCCGATGGCGATATTGATCCACGAGTATTGGATATTATGGACCAAATGGAAGGAGGCTTGTCGCCGATACCTGTGATCTTAGCCGAGACTTTAGTTGGATTAGACCAACTTAAATCAGGATTGTCAAAGAGATTAACCGGGACTCCATTGCTACTTCAGGTAAATACCTAAACTCCCCTTTCGGGTTTTCAATTTCGGTTTTCTTTTTCTTCGTCTTTTTTATTTTATTGCTCTAATTTTTACGAAACTAGCGAGCTGTCCTAATTTTTGCCTAATCTGCCCTTGCGGGTTTTCAACTTAGCGGACCTCATTATATTTTTTCATATATTCTCTATTTTTTGCCTAGTCCACCCATGTGGGTTTTCGGAACTAGTGAGCAGTCTTGATTTTTGCCTAAGCTGCCCTTGTGGGTTTTCAACTTAGCGGACCCTTTTTTTTAAATTTAATTTCCCTCACTGATTTGGCTTTAGGAGCATCTTTGCTTGCTTAATACTCCATCCATGGATTTTGCCAGATATCTACCACGGCATCATTCTGCTAGGAAGCTACTCCATCCTGCTTCTTCATATGCTGACTGGGTTGACTGAATCCACTCACGTGCTGAAGTTAACATCCGTTGGTTGGTACCTTGGTGAAGATTTCTCATGTCACCATGTGGACATACTTGATGTACGTTCCTCTTGCTGCTCTTCGTCGAGGTACTTGCCATAATCCTCACCGACATAGCCAACAGTACGGAGCTAAGCCTCGCGATTCTGAATTCACTCCTAATTTAGACATGTCTTGCTTGACTGAAGCTTACTTGGATCGGCTGAGGCAAAGCTGGCCTGCACGTTACACTTATCGTCTGCCATAGATTTTACATTTTTCAATTCAGAAAGTGTATTGTTAGGATGAAAAAATAATTAAAGTAATAAAATATACTTCTTTTCCATTTATAATTTGTCATCACCTTTTGCTATTGTGTTTATTTATTTCACCCATATCTAGTCAAATACTTATAACAGTGCACATAGAACAATTTTAAAATTAATTCTGTTTTATTAAATTGGGGAACAACCAAACATAAAGCCAGCATACACAAGATCACTACTGTTGCCAACTAGCCCTTTCGGGTTTTCTAATTGAAGATTTTCTCTCATTTAGCCCTAATTGTTGCCTAGCTCGCCCTTTTGAATTTTCGGAACTAGCGGACTACTCTAACTTTTGCCTAGGCCGCCCTTTTTGGGTTTTCAACCTAGCGAGCTCTCTTCATTTTTTTTTCTTTTTTTTCCTTCTTCTTCTCTTTTTTATACATAAAACCTCTTCAATCTGTCAATGTTTACTGGGTCACTAAACTCATTCCATGTCTGATAGCTTCACTGCACCCTTGTTCATGACTTGTTTCACGACATATGGCCCTTCCCAGCTAGGCCTAAACTTCCCTCTTGGATCAGATATGTTAGGCTTACATTGTTTCAACACCAAATCCCCGACTCTAAGTTTTCTAATCATAACCCTTCTATTGTAGGCCTGAGCTATCTTCTTTTGATACAGTTGATGATGATATAGTGCCTTTAACCTTCTCTCTTCTAGTAAAGCTAACTGTGTGTATCTGCTCACTACCCATTCTGTTTTAGGCAGTTCAGCTTCCAAGACTACTCTTAATGACTTGATCTCAATTTCAATTGGCAATACTGCTTCCATCCCGTAAACCAAAGAGAACAGTGTCATTCCAGTAGGTGTTCGCACACTTGTTCTATATCCCCATAAAGCAAAAGGAAGCATCTCTGACCAATCCTTGTACGTCTTGGTCATCTTGGACAGAATTTGCTTAATTTTCTTGTTTGTTGCTTCTATCGCACCATTAGCCTTTGGTCTATAAGGAGAAGATTTGTGATGATGGATTCGGTACTTCAAGAATAAATCCTTAACTGCTCCTTGAAACTATACCCCATTGTTTGATATCACACTATGCGGGACCCCGTACCTGCAGATGAGATTCTTTTCGATAAATCTAGCCATTTGACTTGCACCTAGTTTGTTGAAGCATTCGGCTTCGACCCATTTCAAAAAATAATCTACTGCTACCACAATGAAATAGTGACCGTTTGAGGCTGTCGAATGTATCTCTCCTATAATGTCGATACCTCAAGTGGCAAATGGCCAGGGTGAAGACATAGAATGCAATTCTTCAGGAGGAATGTGATTTAAGTTTCCATACATCTGACATTGTTGGCACTTCTTTACGAACTAATACAGTCTCTCTCCATGGTCAACCAACAGTAACCTTGTCGAATAATCTTCTTAACTAGGGCCAAACCACTCATGTATGGACCGCAACTTCCCGCATGTATTTCTGACATGATATGCTCCACTTCAGGATTTCTTAGACATCTCTCTTCATTTTTTTCTTTTTTTTTCCTTCTTCTCTTTTTTATACATAAAACCTCTTCAACCTGTCAATATTTACTGGGTCACTAAACTCATTCCCGTCCATGTCCGATAGCTTCACTGCACCCTTGTTCATGACTTGTTTCACGACATATGGCCCTTCCCAGCTAGGCCTAAACTTCCCTCTTCAATCAGATATGTTAGGCTTACATTGTTTCAACACCAAATCACCGACTCTGAGTTTTCTAATCTTAACCCTTCTATTGTAGGCCTGAGCTATCTTCTTTTGATACAGTTGATGATGATATAGTGCCTTTAACCTTCTCTCTTCTAGTAAAGCTAACTGTGTGTATCTGCTCACTACCCATTCTGTTTCAGGCAGTTCAGCTTCCAAGACTACTCTTAATGACTTGATCTCAATTTCAATTGGCAATACTGCTTCCATCCCATAAACTAAAGAGAACGGTGTCATTCCAGTAGGTGTTCGCACACTTGTTCTATATCCCCATAAAGCAAAAGGAAGCATCTCTGACCAATCCCTATACATCTTGGTCATCTTGGACAGAATTTGCTTAATTGTCTTGTTTGTTGCTTCTACCGCACCATTAGCCTTTGGTCTATAAGGAGAAGATTTGTGATGATGGATTCGGTACTTCAAGAATAAATCCTTAATTGCTCCTTGAAACTGTACCCCATTGTTTGATATCACACTGTGCGGGACCCCGTACCTGCAGATGAAATTCTTTTCGATAAATCTAGCCATTTGACTTGCACCCAGTTTGTTGAAGCATTCGGCTTCGACCCATTTCAAAAAATAATCTACTACTACCATAATAAAACAGTGACTGTTTGAGGCTGTCGAATGTATCTCTCCTATAATGTCGATACCTCAAGTGGCAAATGGCCAGGGTGAAGACATAGAATGCAATTCTTCAGGAGGCATGTGATTTAAGTTTCCATACATCTGACATTATTGGCATTTCTTTACGAACTCAATACAATCTCTCTCCATGGTCAACCAGTAGTAACCTTGTCGAATAATCTTCTTAACTAGGGCCAAACCACTCTTGTGTGGACCGCAACTTCCCGCATGTATTTCTGACATGATATGCTCCACTTCAGGCTTTCTTAGACATCTCTCTTCATTTTTTTTTCTTTTTTTTTTCCTTCTTCTTCTCTTTTTTATACATAAAACCTCTTCAACCTGTCAATGTTTACTGGGTCATTAAACTCATTCCCATCCATGTCCGATAGCTTCACTGCACCCTTGTTCATGACTTGTTTCACGACATATGGCACTTCCCAGCTAGGCCTACACTTCCCTCTTGGATCAGATATGTTAGGCTTACATTGTTTCAACACCAAATCCCCGACTCTAAGTTTTCTAATCTTAACCCTTCTATTATAGGCCTGAGCTATCTTCTTTTGATACAGTTGATGATGATATAGTGCCTTTAACCTTATCTCTTCTAGTAAAGCTAACTGTGTGTATCTGCTCACTACCCATTCTATTTCAGGCAGTTCAGCTTCCAAGACTACTCTTAATGACTTGATCTCAATTTCAATTGGCAATACTGCTTCCATCCCGTAAACCAAAGAGAACAGTGTCATTCCAGTAGGTGTTCGTACACTTGTTCTATATCCCCATAAAGCAAAAGGAAGCATCTCTGACCAATCCCTGTACGTCTTGGTCATCTTGGACAAAATTTGCTTAATTGTCTTGTTTGTTGCTTCTACCACACCATTATCCTTTGGTCTATAAGGAGAAGATTTGTGATGATGGATTCGGTACTTTAAGAATAAATCCTTAATTGCTCCTTGAAACTGTACCCCATTGTTTGATATCACACTGTGCGGGACCCCGTATGTGCAGATGAGATTCTTTTCGATAAATCTAGCCATTTGACTTGTGCCCAATTTGTTGAAGCATTCGGCTTTGCCCCATTTCAAAAAATAATCTACTGCTACCACAATGAAACAGTGACCGTTTGAGGCTGTCGAATGTATCTCTCCTATAATGTCGATACCTCAAGTGGCAAATGGCCAGGGTGAAGACATAGAATGCAATTCTTCAGGAGGCATGTGATTTAAGTTTCCATACATCTGACATTGTTGGCACTTCTTTACAAACTCAATACAATCTCTCTCCATGGTCAACCAGTAGTAACCTTGTCGAATAATCTTCTTAACTAGGGCAAAACCACTCATGTGTGGACCGCAACTTCCTGCATGTATTTCTGACATGATATGCTCCACTTCAGGCTTTCTTAGACATCTCAAAAGCACCCCATCAGGCCATCTTCAATATAACTCCCCATGGAATGTGATGTATTGCAAAGACCACCGCCTTATGGCTCTTCTTTCTTTCTTTGTCGCCCCTGACGGGTATTCCCTTTCTTCCAAAAATCGTCTTATAGTATCATACCTCACATCATGGTCTGTATCAGTTTCCATGATTGTCTCATATTCATAGCAAGGAGTTGATGAACTGGTAAAAATTAGAGGCTTAAGGAATAAACTGACAGAATTTTCCCATACCGAAGCCAATGTGGCTAGGGCATCAGCCATTTGATTTTCTTCTCTTGATAGGTGTATAAACCTACACTCCTTAAAGTTCTTCTTCATCATGGTCAAGTAATGGTGGTATGGTTTTAATTTTTCTTCTTTTAACTCCCACTCTCCATTTACTTGGGATACTACTAGCAATGAGTCACCAAAAACTTCTACCTTATCCACCTTCATAATCATTAGGGTTTCCAAACCAAAAATGCAAGCTTCGTACTCCACCATATTATTGGTTGCCCTAAATTTCAACTTTTTGGCTAAAGGTAAGTTCCTCTTCAGGCGATTCTAGTATGACTCCCAAACTTGCTCCTTTCCTGTTTGCTGCTCCATCAAAATACATTTTCCACCCTTGTACTTCAATTGCCTCTAAATGTTCATCCAAAAATTTCAAGATTACCTCTTCGCTCTCTGGTAATGGTTGTTGCGCCAGGAATTCTGTCACCGCTCTACCTTTGATTTTTTTCCTGGTTACATACTCGATCTCAAATTCTTCTAATATTATTAACCATCGACCATACTTTCCAATTAAAGAGGGTGTCTCCCTTAAGTACTTCATTGGATCTAACCTAGAAATTTCTTGCACACTATAAGATTGAAAAGTAATGCTGCAACTTCTTAGAAGACCAAACCACGGCTATACAGGTCTTTTCAATGATACTATACTTAATTTCATAAGGTAGGAGCTTTCTACTCAAATAGTAAACTGCATGCTCAATCCCTGACTCATCTGCTTGGGCTAGCATGGCTCCTATTGACTTTTCTTCTACTGCTAAGTACAGTAATAGAGGTTTGCAGGGTTTAGGTGGTTTTAAAATGGGTGGATTCAACAAATACTCTTTTATTCACTCAAAAGCCTTTTTGACACTCTTCATTCCATATGACCGGCTGATTCTTTTTAAGCAATTTGAAGATAGGCTCACAGATTGTTGTAAGCTTTGCTATAAATCTGCTAATGTATTGCAATTTACCAATAAATCCCCTAACTTCTCTCTCCGTCTTTGGGGCTGGCATATCTCTGATTGCTTTAACTTTGTCAGGATCAATCTCAATGCCATTCAGACTAATCAGATGTCCCAATAATTTGCCTGAGGTAACCCCGAACACACACTTCTTCGGGTTTAATCTTAGCTTATATTTCAATGCTCTATCGAAGAATAATTCTAAGTTTTGGAAGTGTTGTTCCCTTGTGTCCGATTTCACCATCATATCATCAACATATACTTCAACTTCTTTGTGCATTATGTCATGAAATAATGTGGTGGCCATCCTTTGATAGGCTGCCCCATCATTCTTTAAGCTGAATGACATCACCCTATAACAAAATATACCCCATGTAGTAATGAAAGCAGTTTTGGCTTTATCCTCTTGGGCCATTAACACTTGGTTGTATCTGGAAAATTCATCTACAAACGAGTGTAGCACGCTAGAGGCTGCATTATCAATGAGAACATCTATATGAGGTAAAGGAAAATCATCTTTAGGGGAAGTGTTGTTTAAATCTCTATAATCCACACAGACCCTTATTCTTCCATCTTTCTTTGGCATGGGTACTATATTGGCTAGCCAATCTGGATATTCTATCACTTCAAGGAACTTCACTTGTATTTGTTTAGTGACCTCTTCTTTAACCAATTCAGCCCACTCAGGTCTTAATAGCCTAAGCTTTTGTTTGACAAGTTTCATATGAGTGTAAGTAGGAATAAGGTGTTCGGCTATGTCTCGATCTATTCCAGGCATATCTTCATAAGACCAAGCAAACACTTCTTCATTTTTTTTGAATATTTTTTCAAATCTCTCTCTCTCTCGTCAGGAGTAAGGTCGGATGCTATGCTAATTTTTTTAGGATTTTTGATTGTTCCCAAATTTAATGATTGTGTGTTAACATAATTAATATTAAAGATGTTCATGTAACTGCTATTTGAATGTATGCAACCATAAGGAGAAACATCACACAAGTAAGCAAAATTAGACTTTATTGCATTCATTTTGGAAAAGAAAACATCATCATCCTCATATAGAGCAGAAAAATTAAAATCAAAATCAAAATCATTATTCTCAGAATCATAAGGTAGAATGTCTTCAAACTTCTCTTCAACCAGGGCAGCAATCTCCTCCGGAGCCTTCTTGGCTTTTAGGACAACTTTTTTCTTTTCTTCCGGATTGGATTCTTTGTTGGCTGGTAGGGTGAACTCTTTCTTCACTTGCTCCACTCGCTCGGCAACATCTGTAAAAATTTTAAAACCCAGGATCAACTTCCCCATGAACATGATTGGCTTGGGCTTTCCTTGGAGTGGTCCCATATCTCGACTCTGACAAAGATCTCTTCAAGTGGTGGGAAGTTCATCTTCTCATTCTTCTTTGGCTGGGCATTGTTGGCTTCATCATATCCCAACCCCTTCTTGGAAGTTTGAGTTTTAAAATTTGGCGGCTTTGTCAAACCGGCCTTACCCTTTCCAAGACCAGCTCCGGGAAGGTAGTTCATGCTTTTCATCATATTCAAGACTTTGGTGTCCACTACTTCATCATTAGAAATTGCAGCTACTTGGAAACCATTAAGAGGTCTCTCAATCATTAGAGCATTAACAATCTCATTATCTTCGACCTCGATGACCACTATCTCATCTCCGTTAGGGAACTTGATCTTTTGATGAAGGGTGGAAGGAACTCCACCAAGAGGGTGAAACCATGGACGTCCCAAGAGTAATGCAAAGGTAACAGGTATGTCCAAAACAACAAATTCAACAATAGATTCAATTGGACCAACCTTGACAGCAGCTTTGAAAGTTCCTTCAGCATGTCTCTTACTGTTGTCATAAGCCCGAATGGTTACCTTGGTCCTGTTTAGATCCCTTATTGACATGGCTAGCTTTGGCAATATTTTAAGTGGACAAACATTTATGGTAGACCCATCATCGACCATTACACATAGAGTCCTTTTCCTTTGATTTCTATTTTGATAAAGAGAGGGCGAATGTGATCTCTCCCCTCCTCTGGTAAATTCGCATCTGAGAAAGAAACCGCTCCCATATTAACTTCACTCTTCTCTTGAATATCTTCACATTTTATTACTCCTTCACTTTTTATGAAGTTGATCAGCTCCTCCAGTGTTGTGGAGGTAGAAATTGGCATGCTAGCTAAGGCCTTGGCCATAGTTTCTTGGTGCTTTTTAGAAGTAGCCAATAAGTCCCAAATGCTAACACTTGCTTGGGTTCTTTTCAATTGCTTGAGCACAACATCATCTTCCTCTTCTTTATTTCCTACTTCAACTTCCTTTCCCTTATTAATTTCTACGTCCTTAGGCGGGGGCCTTGCATAAGGCTTACCGGATCTAGTGTTCATTACTTCATCTTCTTCGGGCTCGGACCAGGTCCATTCCTCCTTCTTGGATACCAGATCGTCCTCACTATCTCTTGAATCCCAAAACCCATTGACAACACAAATTGCTACTTCTTTACCTACCATAACTTGTTTAATTTTGCCAAATATCTCTTCTTCTTTGGTTGCTTCTCCACCCACATCTCAAAAAGAAGACATGATAAAATCTTCATGCAAACCTCCTCCAATCATGAAGTTGAAGAAACTTTGGTAATGGGTTGTCTTTGGTGTTTGGCTTGTTGGGCTCGGGTAGCTTCCCACTATCAATTAGATTTTGGATCTCATGTCTCAACCTCACACATCTATTCGTGTCATGCCCTTGCATTTGATGAAACTGACAAAATGCTTTAGTATCGAAATTAGGTGGGAGAGGATTAGGCAAAGGATGAGGATTTAAAGGCTATAGCAATCCCTTTCTTTGAAGCTTATTGAGAACCCAAGACATCGGTTTCCCCAATTCCAAAAATTGCCTCCTTGTTCCTTGGCTAGTAGAGTTTACACCGACCGCATTTTGCATGCTTTGGCTACCAGATTGATAGTTTCCTTTCTCGTTCCTTCTTATTGAAAAACAGTTCTTCTCTCTTTCCCATTCTTCAATTTGTAGATCAGCTTGGAGAAGATCTTTGAAATCACGGATGAATGTATGAGATATCCTTTCACGAAGACTAGGTAACACCCCTCTCATAATCATCCTTATTTGATCGGATTCATTGGGCCTCTTCTTGAGCAAAGCGGCCTTGTTTCTCCATCTCTTCCAACATTATATCCATATTGCTGGATGAAGGCCTTGTATAGCAAATCCCAACTCTTTTTTGTTCCATCATTTAAGGTATTGAACCAATTTTGGACAACAGGGTCCAATGAGAACATAAAGTACCTTAGAGTTTGAGCCTTAGTAGCTCGGGCTGACTGCATAGCAGTGATATACTGCTTCACATGGAGATGAGGATTTTCGGTTCCATCAAACTTCGTAAAAGATGGCATCTTGACTTTGTATGGAACTTCTTCATTTAGCTCAAATAATTTGTCAACTTCGGACATATCTTCGGTCTTTAGTTTCTTCTCAAATTTCTTTTCTAAGTCCGCAATCATCTTTTCAACATCAGAAGTTTTGGTCTTCTCCATAGCTGACCTTTCAACAATCTTTGGTTCTTTCTTTTTGTCTTGAGGATCTTGGTAGTATTGAGCCCAATCATCATCATCATTAATGATCACCTTTTCATCATCAAAAACCACTTCACCAACTTTAGTCTTCCCTTTGTCCTTTGGCTTCTTAGTGCTAGCAGATGCTTCGGCATGATTTCCTAAAATTGCAGCCAATTGGTTCTTCATGGTCTCAGCTAGGGCCTTTTTTATTTCTTCCATCTTGGCATTGAGGGCTTCATCCACCATTCTTTGAATTTGTTCGTACTCCATTGCTTTTGGTGAGCAAGTGATTGAGTCATTGCTAGATTCTTCGCTTCTGGCATAGGTCGGATTGTCATAAGCTTTTGAACTATTGTAATCTAGGGCTGTGAGCCAGAAAGGATCAATGATATGAGATGCTAATGTATGCATGCATGTATGCACAAATAATAGATAAATAAAAATAGAATGTTCCTTCCAACCTTATAACACCCATACACGAATGACGAGTCTCTTTTCCTAGGGATAAGGTTAACAAAATACCAACATGGGGTATCTTGTTATCGAATATTTCCCTCGGACGTTTCAACCAATAGTTATATTTTCAAAAATAGAAATCAATTCATAATAATTCCCATTAATTAGGTTTTAATCCATTCAACCAACTATAGTAGCTTTTATGCTATTGGATTAAAACTAAATTAAGAGGTTTATTATAGATAGTTTTCTCACTTGAAAAAAGTAACTAATGGTTCATGCCAAAAACAAGCCCATGATTAATTATTCTTAGTATAAACTAGGCTTACAATTGATTTTTGGTATTTCATAATTGACCTAAATAATTTGCAAGCTCTTTGTAAAAAAGGTTGGATGAAAATTTTGTTTCTAAGCCCATTGTAAAAAGATTTTAGAAAAACATATTTTGGGCTTTGTATTTGGGTTATGAGTAAAAGAATTTTTTATTTGTTTTTAGAAAAGTCTTATGTCCAAAGACCATCTTGAAAAGTTTTGAAAATAGCTTTGGCCTTTTGGACTTTAAAGAAAATTTTATTTTGAGCTTACAATGTACTTAGGTCATATTAGAAAAAGAGCAAACCAAATAAGCCATGATTTAAGCCAAGACAAATTAACCATAGTCAAACAACATGCATTTGGGGTAAAATCCTAAGGAAAGTAACTAGGCCAATTACATGAGTTTTAGTCTTTGGGTTAAAAGGCTTAGGTTCCCATAGCAAGTATATACCAAATGGTATGAGGCTATGAGTGGTTATGCCATGCTCGATCTCCATACCTTGAGTGAAAGTATGGTATCCCTTATATAACATAACACGGGTAACATGGGCGTCCTAACTCACACACATGATGCAATCTAATATGATGCAATGATAATATCATTATAAGAAAGAATAGAATAATATAACGACCAACGGAATCAACTTCTCTTATCCCCAGTGGAGTCACCACTGTGAGCGGGAATTTTTGCCTCCACTCCTGGTGGAATGGTTCTTGCGACTTCGACACTGTTTAGGCTCGGGGCCTTAGAGAACATGGACCTAAGTCTGAAGAAAATGGAGTTGCCACCCGGACGGGCTGGGAAAAAGAAATGGGTGGATGACTCGATTCCTAAGGAATCCCAACCCCCTAATGGGTTAGAAAAGTTGGGTACGTGTGGGGAAGGTGAGAAATGGCCCAGCACCCCTACAACACCCGGTTCATTGGAACCGGCCTCCTTTACAGGTATTAATATTATAAAATTCTTAAATATAACAATATTATCCATATTGCATGCAACAATTAAAATAAAGCATCGTTATATTAAAATCAAAGCAATGCCCAAGCAAATAAATAAATGGACACCCATCCGAGGATGGAAACATGTTCTTACATCGTTCATGTCTAAACTAAATAGGACACCCACCAAAAGGTAGAAACATGTCCTTTACATTGGTCTAAAATATAAAAACAATTTCAATTACATGATATTTAACTAATGAGGTACCCACAAAGTGGAAACATACCTCTTACACTTTTAATACTAAAAAAAGCAAATAATAACAATAAAGAAAACATCCATCCATGATAAATTAAATAAATCAAGCATTGAAATTAAATAAATCAACCACCAAAGCATATAATAGACTACATAATCAAATCTAAAAATAAAGCAAGTAAAGGTACAAATTAGGGTTTACTATTTCTATTTGAAGTTCTTTAATTAGCATTTAGGGATTTGGGATTTTAGTATTATTATTATCATTTGTTTAGGCTGCTGTAAGTTTTAAGAGAATTAAAATGGATTAGGGTTTCATGAATCAAATTAGGGTTTAAGGGTAACATTATGAAATTAGGGTTTTAGAATATTAAAACATTAGGTTTATAGCTCTTGGTTACTAGATTGTTGTTTTGGATTTACTGTATTGAGTTTGAATGTTTAGGTTTATAAAGTTTTAAGGTTTTAAGGATTAGGGTTTAGAAAAATGAGGGTTTATGTATTAGTTTTGAGGGAATTAGGGTTTAGGTAAATTTAGAGTTTAGATTAACTAGTTTGGGGTTTATGTTTTGGTTTTGGAGTTGAAGAAAATAGTTTAGAGTTTTATAAAGTAATTGTGATTTTTAGAAACTGTAAAGTAAGTTAGGGTTTGGAGATTTAACAAAACATTTGGAAATTTTGGAGAAGAGTTAGGGGAAAACAATTTAGGGTTTTTTTTAAAAGTATTTGGAAATAGACAAAACAATTTAAGGTTTTTTAAACAAAAGAAACGAATTAGGGTTTTAAGGTATTTGGAAACAGAAGAAATCATTTAGGGTTTTTGGAAACAAAAGAAACGAATTAGGGTTTTTAAGATATTTGGAAACAGAAGAAATCATTTAAGGTTTTTGGAAACAAAAGAAACGAATTATGGTTTTTAAAGTATTTGAAAATAGAAGAAATCATTTAAGGTTTTTGAAACGAAGATCAAGTTATTACATATTCAAAGGTCAAAATTTTTGTATGTATATTATTATGAATCAAAGAAACAAAGATATGAGTAGTTTATGATTAAGGATCAAACCTGCGTAGTTGGTTCCACCAAAATTAACTTCTGGATGAATGGAGACAAAGGCAAGATTGCTGCCTTTGATGGCTTGATTGCTTGCTTGCTTATTCCTCTCAAATCAGAAGTTCTACTATTCGATCCAAGTCCAAAGTTCTCTCCTCTAAAAAAGTCTGATTCCTTTTTCTATGTTTTTTAGTGTTATTTATAGGAAATTCTATATGATTAATCCTAATTGTTTAAGAAAACTAAAATTCATTAGGACAAGAAATCAAAACCAAATAGAATTTGGTTTCGAAAAAAATTGCTTTGAAAAGTTTTGCTGGCGAAAAAATGTTGCGGGCTGCGAGGGAATTTGCATGAAACTGCGTGGAAAATTGTGAGATGGGCGTGGCTAGCCAATTTCGCGGCAGGAATTTCCTACGGCAAAATTGGCTTCGGCTAATTCGTCGCCGATTTTTCCGTTGCTGATTTTTATTTTTATTTATTTATTATTATTTATTATTTTTTTTTAAATTACAAAAAATAAATACTAAAATAAATATTATTTAATTAAAATAACACAAAAATTATTTTGGAATATATAAAATATATTGGACCGGACTGGGTTAAAAATTAAGGGTCTACAATAAGCTTCTTCAATTAAAGAAACTTTAGACTCAAATTTCTTCTTTGCACTAAGTGCTCTCAAGATTTGTCTATTGACATTATCTTGATCATATATCTTGCCATATTTCTTTAATTTGTTGATAATGGCAAGCAAGTGGTTTGTCATGTCGATGACATTTTCATTGGGCTTCATCTTGAATAGCTCATACTCATGTACATATGTTTGCTTCTTGGTAAGTCTCACTTGGGTAGTACCCTCATGGTAGTTCTCAAGAGTTTTCTAGATGCAATGTGCACAAGTGAGGTGTTGAGCTCTCCCACCTTCTTCTCTTGATATTGAATTCATCAAGATAGAGGTTGCCCTATTATTCTTGAATTGATTTCTCACATTGGCATTTGACCATTGTGATTGAGGAAGAGGAACTTAGACACCATTAACCTCATGAGTAGGAGGTTTCCACTCATCTTCAGCAAAATCCCAAAGCTAAATTCCTTCATTATCTAGGAACAAAAACATCTTGTGTTTTCAATAGGAGTAATCGGTTCCATCGAAATAGGGTCTATGGAATGAGTTTAGATTTCCATGTGTAGATGTGTTTGTTGGTGGAATGGTTGCCATTTTGGATACAATTTCACAATTAAGTTTAAGAAATTTACTAGCTTTGATACCAATTGTTGTCCCAAGATAGCAACCAAGAGGGGGGGGGGGGGGTGAATTGGTTGATTTAAAGAATTGATGATAAATTGAAAAATGAAAATCAAATCAAAGCAATAATAGGAGTAGAGAAGAATAAACACAAGAGAGTTTATAATGGTTTTAATTACCTCAATTCTACATCCACTTCCTTAACAACTTGTTAAGGTTCCACTAATCTTGAGTTTTTACAAGCTTAACTCTAACTTGGTGTTTCCACAAGCTCACACCAAACTTTACAATGGTTTAAGATCAATCCTCACAACCCTTACAAGAGTTTTCCTAGGCTCACTCTTACAACCTAAGTGTTTCCAAGCTCACACTCAAACTTATAATGGTGTTTAATGCTCTCACCCAACACTCAATCAATACAGGTATGGATTTTGATACAAATAAAATGAAAGTGTAACACCCTTATACCCAATATACGTACACTACATACACTCAACATATGTAATATACGAACATAGGATACAAGAATGTCACAACCCATTTTGATAAAACAACTCTTTACTTATAAAATCTGTATAAACTTAAAATATTCAATTGATATCATATAAATAATAGATGAAACATTACTTGTTAAAACACATATATAACTTCATTACCAAAGATTTATCCAAAATATTTTTGATAATTTACGGAATATACATATTTATATACATCAAAATCAATATGTACAAAAATATAAAATATATACATGTCGGCAGTTTGTCTCTGATCTTGATGTCCAACAATCAACTCTGCTCTTAAGATCTCAAACTTAGACTCGACTTGGTCTTGCTGAACTCTCCAGTTCAACTAGATCTACCCTGTCACCTGCGCGATGAATCATAATCACGCTAAGCCAAAAGCTTAGTGGTACAAACTTTGATAACAATATAGTTCAACTGTAATGCTAATGCACAACACATAAGGATATTATATCTCATAACTTTATATCATTATATCTTGATAAATTGCTCAATTGTTCCATAATTCATATTTCACATAAAAGCAAACACAAGCATGGGCCCAAGAGGATCTAATATGCCATTCAAATTTCAGAGTTACTGCTTTGGTCCAATATAACAACATTTATCTAGCCTGAAGGCAAATCATAATCACAATGAGGATTACCTCATATGTAACATCCTAACTAGGCTTCAAGGACTAGGCCCAACCCAACTTTAAGGGTCTGCTACATCATGTAACACCCAACTAGGCTTCAAGAACCAAGCCCAACTCAGCTTCAAGGGACTGTTACTTCTTAGGCATGATGCCAAACACAAAACTCTAAAAATTGAATAATATACTAGGCACACAATTCTTTCATAATTTCATTATCAATATCTTTCTCATTTTCTCATGATCAAACTAGGCACTACACCTCAAATATCTCATTTATATCAACATAGCCATCATCAATGGCTTTACATATCATCTTTAATTTATATATAACAAATTGCATTACCCATATGTTTTGGGTCATTATCATATTTTGCATAAAGTTCACATTACATATAATGCATTTGTAATATTATTCAAATCATAATATATTTCTTATGTACCAATAATGTAGTAGGTAACTTATCACATTTTCCAACCAAATGCGTTAAGTCCCAATATCATGTAAATATAAACAATTATTCAAAGTTTGTACATACCTTTAAAAGCAACAAACACCACTATCAACCTCCTCTTCCAAGATATCCCTCAACAATTGGATTAGGGTAACTCAAGTCTCTTCAAAGCCTAAACCAAATGTGATTATAAATAATCACTAAGTAATACACTTATAGGTATAAACAAAACCTCTCAATACAAGGATAAGATACACAAAGGAAATAAGGAAAAGAACTATTTAGGGCAAACTCTATACATAACATGCTCAACAACACAGGCGTGTCCATGACCGTGCCCTAAACCCACAACACAGAAGCTTTCACACGCTCAATGACATGGGTGTGTCAATGACCTTGCCAAAACTCTCACAACATAGTAGCTATGACACGCTCAGTGACATGGGCGTGTCATTGCATGTGTCAATACTACAATAACATAAAAGCTGTGACAGGCTCAGTGACATGGGTGTGTTACTGCTCGTTTCACCAACACTGAAAATAGAACCATCGACATGCCCAAAGGCATGGCCGTGTCACCGGGCATGTCAGGCCAAAAATCCTGATATTCACACATAATTGCCACATCCAACTATTATCTTTCATTAACCTTTTCAACTCCATACAAACTCAACCAAATCCAACATTGTACCACATAATACTTGTGTAAACATCAAAACAACTCAATTAAAAATAAAAATACACAATCACAACCATGACTTCACAACTCAAAAGTTACACAACCCAAAACTCTTATTCTCTTCACCAAACTTAACCCTTTTCTTCAATCCAACCCCAAACTTCATAGTAAACTAGACAAAAGAACTTCAAACATACAAAAGATCAACCATTAACACAAACTACACCAAACATCCAATTAACACATACAAACTTTCATGGAAATTCAAGGAAACAAGTTGGAAACTTACCAAATATGAAGAAAATCCTTAAAATTCCAACTTGAACATTTGAAATCCTTCAATTACTTAAGTTAGCAAGAAGCAGCTTCTCTCTTTCCTTTGATGATGATGGTCGATTTCAATGGAGAAATAAGAAGAAGAAGAAAGTCATCCACTCACTCAAACCAACCACTTCACTTTTAACCATACAATTTTTCCTCCTTTAATCTCCACCAAGCATATATATTATTAATAATAAATTAACATCAAATATCCTCTTCCACTATCCATTAATTAATATTTAAATAATTGAAATAGCATTTGACCCATAATAAAGATGTTGACTTGTATATAATATGTATATCTTCATATATATATCATATACACCCTTCCTTTTTCTTTTCTTTTCACTTAATTATATATATATATATATTTAAATCATTTCTTTAATTTTCAAAAATTAATATTCTCAAAATTTTGGGAAATTACAGAAAGTATTTTCCTTAGCTATTCCAATCTTAAGAACCTCTTAAATAAGAGATTACTTAAGGTATTTATAGCCAATTTGATCTAATTAGCCGTTGTGAGTAATGTGATATATTTTATTAGGCTAGTCTTTGTGATAATAAAATGTTTTCACAAGGAGCGATCGTCCTGGCTCAGAGGATGGTCACCCATAAATGTTGGCCGGTTGTCCATTGCATAGGGATAGTCGCTCCATTAAAAAATTCTTACAACGGTCAAATGTGAGTGCTCTACTAGTGGAATCATGCCCATCCTATGGTTGTTGGGACGATCACCAAAGGTCAGGGGATGGTCGCCCTTTTTGAGTTTAAACTTGCTCTAACAACGTTCATTCCACGTGTCACTTCTTCATTTGACAAAGTAATTTTTTGCCAAAATATGAAAGGTATGGTCGTGCTAGTACTTAAATAGCTGTCGAATTAGATGTCTCACGTTGAACTTTTAGGCTTAGCCAAGATTGTGAACACTACTGTCAATCCATATGATTTTCTCTCAAAATGTATAGGCGTTCACCTTTGGGAAGGGACAGTCGCGCGATGGTTCAAAGAGACCGCTCCTCGAACCACATCTGTCACCGCATTCCCTATTGTGAATGTTAGAGTTTTTGTCACTTGAGGTGCGATGGTCACAATTCTTGGACAGTCACAGATGGCTCTATCACGGTCGCTCCTCAAGTTGAGATTTTGACTGCAAACTCTACTGTAACTTAATTTGCTCTTCAAAGCTTCAAGGGCGGTCTCCCTTTGGCCTGGGCTGACTGCACTTTTGCCCTGTTCTGCTAATATATTGAGCAACTTATTCCTACGTCAAGTAACTTAAAGACATGTTAAATGCATCATTCAATTTGAGTGCTAAAGAACAAAAATGAGATTATTAGGCTAACAAATCCTTCTTTCTCTATGTTCACTTGTTAATAATCTTTCCTTCTCTAGTTTATTCTCTAAAAACCTATAACTATATGTGATTTCTTTTTATTTTTTATTTTTAAAATGAATACTAAGAAAGAGAAAGAAGAAGTTTTGGTGGTGTTGGTGATGATAGGCACGGAGAATGGAAGAAGAAAGAAGAAAATTCTACACACACACATGTATATATGTATATTAAGTTTAATCAGGTGAGGGCAGTCTCATTTTACCTATGGCACACCCTCTTTCTTATCCTTTGATTCTAATTCAATTTTTTAGTCCCGGAAAATTGTAAAAATAATTTCTTCAGTAAATTTTAAGGTTTACTATTCACTATTTTCTACTTATATCATTTATCCAAGTTACTTTTATCACTATATACTATCAGTTATCAATACTAGTTTAAAAGTCACTATTTAAAATTTTAAACATTACAATTCTCTCCCGCTAAAGAAAATTCATCTTTGAAATTTACCTATTCCATATGCTAAAAACAATTGAGGATATTGATGTGTCATTGCCTCCTCATTTTTTCATATAGCTTCCTCATTTGAATGATTCCTCTACAATGCTTTCACTAAAGGAATGCGTTTATTTCGCAATTCCTTCATTTCATGAGCTAAGATAGCCACTGGTTCTTCTTCATAACTTAAATTTGGTTGAACTTGTAACACCCCCACACCCAATACATACACACTACATACACCACAATGTAGTATACATGTATCGAATATAGGAATGCTACTGATTTTTATTAACATTCAAAACATTTTAAATGATACTATAAGCTTTCTCATTATACATTAGAAAAAAATAAGTAATTACTTGTAATATAAAACAAAATAGATATAAATACATTTACTTAATACGCAGCGGAATTTATAAAATATTTACATATATGAAAACATTTAAGTCCATATCTATAAATATACACATATTTACATTATACACAATACTTTACAAAACATAAAGAATTTATACATGATTGGCAGCTCTTCTCTGATCTTTAAATCCAAGAATAAACCCTTCAATGTCTACTCTCACTAGGTCTCGAAGAACTCTCGGGTTCAACTCTGTTACCTGCGCGATTAAACACTATCGCGCTAAGCCAACGGCTTAGTAAGACAAAACATGTTCATATTATGCTTCCATGCAATGCAATGTTATACCCTTTTTTTTTAATGCAAAACATCACCTTAGATGGAAATCTAACATTCCATCTTTGCATTTCACAAATCATATAATCATACCACATTTCCAATACAACATTATAGATGCAGAGCTATCAACATATTTTTACACTTCATAAACCACACACATATAAAAACATATCATATTTCAACATTTTTCCATACACCTTATTAGTCAATTATTTTAGCATTCATGACTCACATTAAACAAAGACAAGCATTGGGCCCAAGACACACTAATATGCCATTCAATTTTCAGAGTTAATGTTTTGGTTTTGTTATCACATTTATCATTATCATATACCCAACTAGGCTTCAAGGATTAGGTTCAACCAAGCTTCAAGGGGAGCAAAGCATGCTAAGCTTCAACCCAACTTGGCTTCAAGAAACAACCCAACCTAGCTTCAAGGGTTGTAACATCTCAATTAGGCTTCAAGGATTCAATCCAACCTAACTTCAAGAGATTGTTACTATCATTAGGCATGCCACCAACAACAAACTCTGAAAATGGAATAACACATTAGCCACACAATTCATTTATCATTTCATTTTCAAATCTCATCATCAACTAGGCAAACATGCCTCATTTCTTTCAATTGAACCATCATAGCCAATCACAATGGCTTTATAGCATTTCATATCTCAATTCATATTGTGCATATAGCATTATTGGTATCACATTTCAAAGTACATTATTCATAATACACATCACCATTCACAAGCCTCACAATACACAATACATAACCTTGTTCATGTAATATCATATGCATTATCAATTCCATATCATCTCACATTTCATGATTCAACAATGATGTTAGACAAATGATCTCTATTTTGATCCTTGACAACTCAAATGGATGATCTATTTAACATATATTTGAGAATCTTGTTGCAGGATTAGATTGCTTCCAATAAGGTGAACAGAACCTTTCTAGCAGTCGCGCCTCACCTGAATACGACCGCTCCATACAATTACAAGATGAAACCTTATTACAGTAGGTTTCGCGGTCAGAAGCCCGACCTAAGTCGCGACCGCACTTCACAATCAAAAGATGAAACCTTAATACAGTAGGTTTCACAGTCAGAAGCCCGACCTAAGTCGCGACCGCACATGAATAATAGCGACCGCCCCAAATTACGTGTCTCTCATGCATAAACCCTAAATGTAGCCAAATTTCTTTTGGTTAACTTAAAACACATTGTACACAACATAACCTCATTCAAATGGACATAATCAACATCATTAGCAATTATTTTACATGCTCATCACAATATTTTCATCACCAACATTCATTAACAATACATTTGATACCCTATCACATTTACAAACAAAAGTGTTTTAAGATTAAACAACATATGCATGTTTGTAACCATATAGTTTGTACTTACCTTTAGCACCAATTATACAACTCTAAACACTTTCTCTTCTCCAAGAATTCTTCACTTCTCAAATTAGAGCAAATCACCTTCTTCCAAAACCTAATCCAAAATAACACAATATAATTTATCACTTACCATTTCCAAAACCCTAAAACCAACATCACTCTTAACTTATCATCTTCAAATCCAAAACCAACACCACAACCAATTAAATCCAACATATAATAATCAACACAACCCTACCATCAAAATCCACAACCAAACTCACAACCAACTTAAATAAACTAAGAGAATCAAGAGAGACTTACCAAAAATAATGAATCTTCTTGGATTTCCACTTAACCACTTGAAAACTTCTTCAATTTGAGCTTCAAATATCATCAACTCTTGTTTTCTCTCTTGCTCTCTAAGTTGGCCGGCCACACATGAAAAGAAGAAAAGAAATTGATCAAACAAAAGTCAAATCCTCTTTTAACCTCCACCACACAATTTCCAAAAGAAGAATTACCAAAATGCCCTCTTAAACATAATTACACTTCCTTTTATTTAGCATGCCCTTTATAGTAATTTCAATAACAACAACTAAATATCTTCTTCCACTATATCCAACACCTTGACTCTCCCTTTGACCAACATATATGCTATATATATTGCCATATACACTATATATACATCTTCTCTACACATCACTTTTCTTTCAAATAACACATGAACATTTTCTCTTTTTTTTTTTAATCACACAACACATACATTCAATCACATTTTAAACCAACAACAACAACAACAACAACAACAATAACAACATAATCAAAACTTCTAGGGCATACATGAGGATATTACAGAACTTTAATAGACTCTGCTTGTATCACATGTGTAGGATCTGACATGTACCATCTAAGCATTGACATATGAAGTATTATGAACCTTTGCTAATTCTAGAGGCAACCCTAATCGATATGCTACTGGACCTGCACGTTCAAGTATTTCATATAGTCCAATAAACATAGGACTTAGTTTTCCTTTATTTTGAAAGCGAAGAACCTTCTTCCACAGTGATACTTTCAAGAATACCTTATCGCTAACACTATATTTAATGTCCCATCGCTTCAAATATGCATATTATTTTTGCCTATCAATTACAATTTTCAACCAATCCTTCATAAGCTTCACTTTATCTTCAGTTTGCCTTATAAGATCAGGTCCTACAAGTTTGATTTCATTCAACTCTACCCAATATAATGGTGTTCTACACATCCTTCCATAGAGTGCTTCGTATGGTGCCATCCCAATACTCGTTTGGTAACTGTTGTTATAAGCAAATTATACTAAATACAAATATCTATCTCAACTACCTTCAAACTCAAATACACAACATCTAACCATATCCTTAAGTACCTTTCTAATTAACCATTAGTCTGTAGACGAAATGCAGTGCTAAAATGAAGTCAAGTACCTAATGCTTTATGAAAACTCTCCCAAAATTTTAAAGTAAAGTTAGGGTCTCGATAAGAAATAATAGATATCAACACTCCATAAAGCTTGACTATTTCATTAATGTATAATTCAACAAATCTGTCTAATGTGTAATTGATCTGAACTGGAAGAAAATGAGCTTATTTGGGTAAGTGATCAACAATAACCTAAATTCCATCATGTTTCCTTTAAGTGTTTGAAAGACCAATCACAAAATCCTTAGTGACTTTATCCCACTTTCATTCTGGTATAGATATAGGTTGCAAAAGACCTGATGGAACTTGATGTCCTGCTTTGACTTGTTGACACACTAAACACCGAGTCACATATTCGATAATATATCTCTTCATACCAGGCCACCAATAATGAGACTTCAAATCCTGGTGCATCTTATTGCTTCCAGGATGTACAGTACAAATAATATTATGAGCTTCACTAAGAATACACTCTTTTACTTCCTTCACATTAGGTACACCCAATTGACCTCTATAATACAATCCACCATCTTCCAAAATAACATTATTTGACTTTTCACCTTTATGAACTTGTTCGAACACTTCCAATAACTTTTGATTTTATTTCTAAGCTTTTATTTCTTTTTGCTTTATGGTTGGTTCAACCCTCAATTTTGCTAACATAACACATTATATCATTTAATTTATTTAACTTATACATATATGTGTATCTATATAATGATCTATATAAAACATACCTACTAAAGTCTTTTGACTTAGAGCATTGGCTACCACATTAGCTTTTCCAGGATGATATTCGATGATACAATCATAATCTTTTATCAATTCCATCCACCTCCTCTGCCTTAAGTTGAGTTCCTTTTACGTTGGCAAGTATTTCAAACTTTTATGATTAGTAAAAAACATAGCACATTTCATCATACAAGTAATGTCATCAGATCTTAAATTGCAGCCAACTCCAAAATCATATGTGGGATAATTCAATTCATGAGATTTTAATTACCTAGAAGCATAAGAAATTACCTTACCCCCTTGCATTAATACACAACTGAGTCCCTGATGGGAAGCATCACTATAAATCACATAATCTTTACCTGGGGTCGGTTGTGTCAATATAGGTGCTTCAGTCAACATAGCCTTCAGTTGTTTAAAACTAAATTGACACTGATCTTTCCACTCAAATTTAGTTTCTTTCCTAAGGAGCTTAGTTAAAGGAAGTGTTATCTTCAAAAACCCTTGCACAAATCTTTTATAGTAACCAGCTATGTAATATCCCAAATGATACCCTAAACTTTTGGAAATGCTAATTGTTGAAATTGAATTAAATGATTTTAAGTATGTATATGGTGCATATATATATAATTAAGTGGAAAGAAAGGAGAAAGGGAAGTGTGTATATGTTGTATATATGAAGATATATACAACACACACAAGTCAATAAGTTGAGTTGGTCAAATGATATATTTAATTATTTAAAATAGAAATTAAATGTTAGTGGAAGATAATATTTGATATTTATAATATTATAATAATTTAATTTCTTGGTGGAGATTAAAAGAGGGTTTTTGTGTGGTTTAAGAGGATTTTGAGTTTAGTGGAGAATTGACTTTTCATCATCTTCTTCTTTCTTCTCCAAGTGAGCCAGCCACCGCCATTAGCAAAGGAAAGAGAGAAATTGTTGCTTGCCAACTCAAGCAATTGAAGGATTTCAAGAGATCAAGTTGGAGTTTTAAGGATTTTTCTTCATATTTGGCAAGTTTCCAACTTGTTTCTTTGATTTCTTTTGAGTTTGTGCATATGAGTTTGGTGGATGGTTGGTGTAGTTGTGTTTATGGTTGATTTTGGTGTATTTGAGGTTGTTTTGTTTAATTAACTTTGATTTGGGGTTGGATTGAAGAAAAAGGTTAAATTTGGTGAAGAAATAAGAGCTGTGGATTGTGTAAGTTTTGAGTTGTGATATATGGTTGTGATTGTGTTTTGTTGCTTATAATTGAGTTGTTTTGATGTTATGCAAGTTTATTATGGTATATTGATGGATTTGGTTGAGTTTGTGTGGTGTTGATAAGGTTATTGAAAGATGTTTGTTGGATGTGGTGTTTTTGGTGTCGATATAAGGTTTTTGGCTTGACATGCCCAGTAGCACGGCCATGTCTTTGGGCATGTCGTTGGTTCTATTTTCAGTGTTGGTGACATGAGCAGTGACACGCCCATGTCACTGAGCGTGTCATAGCTTCTGTGTTGTGGGTTTAGGGCACGGTCAGGGACACGCCCGTGTTGTTGAGTGTGTCATGTGTAGAGTTTGCCCTAGATAGTTCTCTTTCCTATTTTCTTATGTGTATCACTAAGTGAGTATTTATAATCACATTTGGATTAGGTTTTGAAAAAATTTGAGTTACCCAATCCAAGTGTTGAAGGATTCTTGGAAGAGGAGATTGGAATTGGTGTTTGTTGCTCTTAGAGGTAAGTACCAACCTTAAATGATTGCATACATTTACATGACTTTGGGACTTAACACATTTGGTTGGAAAATGTGTTAAGTTACCTACTATATTGTTGGTATATGAGAATGGCGCTATGATTTGGATAATGTGAACTATGTGACATATATAATGCAATTTGTTATGTATACACTAATGATAGTGTGTGAAGCCATTGGTGATGACTATATTGATATAAATGGGATATTTAAGGCATTGTGCCTAATTGATCACGAGAAAATGGAAAAAGGATTTGATAATGAAATTATAAAAGAATTGTGTGCCTAGTATGTTATTCAATTTTCAGAGTTTTGTTGTTGGTGGCATGCCTAAAAAGTAACAATCCCTTAAAGCTAGGTTGGGCTTGGTCCTTGAAGCCTAGTTGGGTGTTACATGATGTAGCAGACCCTTGAAGCTGGGTTGGGCCTAGTCCTTGAAGCCTAGTTGGGATGTTACATATGAGGTAATCCTCATTGTGATTATGATTCGCCTTCGGGCTAGATAAATGTGATTATTGGACCAAACCAGTAACTCTGAAATTTGAATGGCATATTAGATCCTTTTGGGCCCATGCTTGTCTTTGCTTTAATGTGAAATATGAATTATAAAACAATTGAGCAATATAATGTGATATAATGTTATAAGTGTGGTATCCATTTGTGTTGTGCATTAGCATTGCAATTGTATAGTATTGTTATCAAGGTTCGTACCACTAAGCTTCTGGCTTAGCGCGATTGTGATTTAACATGCAGGTGACAGAGTAGATCTGGTTGAGTCAGAGAGTTCAGCTAGACCAAATCGAGTCTAGGCTTGAGATTGTGAGAGCAGTGTTGATTTGGACATTAAGATCAGAGACGAACTGCCAGCATGTATCAATTCTATATTTTTTGTAAATACTAATTTTGATGTATACATGTATATTCCGCTGCTGTTTTAGATAAACTTTTGGATAATGAAGGCATATATATATATGTATTTTAACGAGGGATGTTTTATTTATTACTTTCTATAATATAAGTTAAATGTTTTTAAGTTTATTGAGATTGACTTATGATGATTTGAATTAAAGTAAAGATTGGTTTGTTTAAAATGGATTGTGACATTCTTGTATCTGGTATATGTATATTACATATGTGGGTGTATGTGGTGTACGTATATGGGATACAAGTGTGTTACATTTATTTTGGTATCAAAGCCTAGGTTTGAGGCTCTCAACCTAGGTGAACTGTAAGAAAAAGAAAATAGAGATTTTTAAATGGTTTTTAAATAAGATACATGTATTGGCACTGGCAGTTTCTGATCTTTAATGAGGTAATTTCTGCTATGTTTGCAGATATAGGTAGTGATGGCGTCTCAAACGCGTCAGTCTGTAGAGGATAATGCTGAGAGTGTAACTCCTGTTGAGGTTAGAGATGGAGCTAGAGTTGAGATAGCTGCAGAGGCACCTGCTCCTGTGCCAGAGAGACCAACAGTTGATGAGATTCCGCCGGTTTGGGTATGACATATGGTAGAGTTATTGAGGTAGGTTCCAGTGTAGCAGCTGCCACCGCAACCGCAGTCGCAAGTACCAATGAGGTAGTATAATAAATTGAGAAAGTTCGGAGCTGAGGACTTCTTTGGTACTACAGATCCTGCAGTAGCTGAGCAGTGGTTAGATAGAGTTGAGAGGGTATTCATCCAGCTGCAAGCTACTCCTGACAAAAAGTTTGATTATGCTAGATCACTTCTGCAGAGAGATGCATATGATTGGTGGAAGATGGTTCCACATGCGATGGATGATCCACCATCCTTGACTTATGATGATTTTCTGTGGGAGTTTGAGTAGAAGTATACTCCGAGGGAGTATAAAGATGCAAAGAAGATGGAGTTCCTGAGTCTGAGACATGATACTAGGTCAGTGATAGAGTATGAGATAGAGTTCATCCAGTTGAGTCATTATGCCGGTGGGATTATTTCTGATGAGATTGACCGGTGTCGAAGATTTGAGGAGGGGTTGAGACCCTCTATCATGTGTATTGTCGCAGGCTCCCGATATCAATATTTTTCTCAGTTGGTTTCAGCTGCCAGGAGTGTTGAGAGAGCACAGGGTATTGCAACAGCTGCTACTGAGGAGGAGACTAGAGCTAGGAGACCCCTGAGTGAGGCAGGGTCTTCATCTGTGAAGAGAGGCAGAGGAGGCTATTTTTTGAGGTTCAGTAGGAGCCAGAGGTAGTCTAGTAGGTCAATGCAACATCAGAGGCAGAGATCGAGACCTACAGTTTCTGTGGCTAATGCTCTGACTTCAATGGTTCAGAGACTAGTTTCATATACATGTGTCCATTGTGGTAGGGTACATAGGGGTGCTTGCTGGAAGACAGGTGGACCAGGAGTGTGTTATAGATGTGGGTCACCAGATCATTTCCTCAGAGATTGCCCTAAGCTACCGGAGGATAGACAGACTGATACTGCAGCTTCTTGACCCAGTGCTAGAGGAGGTCGAGGGGGCAGTGGTTTTAGTAGAGGTGGTCGACCTGGGTTTAGTCAGAGAGGAGGTTCTACATCCGGAGGCAGTAGGCCAGATGAGGCAGGGCCATCACAGCGAGTGTATATGATGCAGAGGCAGCAGAATACTTCAGCCATCATTGCGGGTAAATTTTCTTTATTTGGTATTTCAGTTCTTGCTCTAATAGATCCTGGATCTACTCATTCATACATAAGTGCATCTATCTTTCATGTGACTAAATTGCATTTAGAGTCCCTAGGATTTGATGTTTTGGTGACAAATCCTTTAGGGCATAGTGTTGTAGTTAGCAAGGTGCATCATAATAGTTCAGTTGTGGTACAGGATGAGGAGTTCCTTGGTGATTTGATTGAGATGCCTTTTAAGGAGTATGATCTAATTTTGGGCATGGATTGGTTATCTATGCATGGGGCTGTGGTGGACTATCAAAAGAAGTGTGTTACCCTGAGAACCTATGATGGTAGGAGTGTGATGGTATCTAGTGAGCAAAGACATCTTTCATCCATGTTTGTTTCAGCTATTGCAGCTAGGAGGTTGATTCATAAGGGATGTGAGGCTTATCTTGCTCATGTGGTAGATACCAGAGTAGTGGGTTCTCAGCTTGATAGTATACCCACAGTTGCTGAATTCCTAGATGTTTTTCCTGAGGAGTTGCCAGGGATACCCCCTGAGAGAGAGGTTGAGTTTGGTATCGATTTGTTGCCTGGTACCACTCCCATCTCTATTACTCCCTATCGTATGGCACCTGCTGAGTTGAAAGAGTTGAAGGTGCAGTTGCAGGATTTATTGGATAAAGGGTTTGTTCGCCCTAGTGTGTCTTCTTGGGGAGCTCCTATTTTGTTTGTGAAGAAGAAGGATGGTACTTTGAGATTGTGCATTGATTATCAGCAGTTGAATAAAGTGACCATAAAAAATAAGTATCCTTTGCCTAGGATAGATGATCTCTTTGATCAGTTGAAGGGAGCAGTAGTTTTCTCCAAGGTTGATCTAAGATCAGGGTATCATCAGTTGAGAGTCAGAGATGAAGATGTACCCAAGACAGCTTTTCGTACAAGGTATGGGCATTATGAGTTCTTAGTAATGCCTTTTGGATTGACGAATGCACCAGCAGCATTTATGGATTTGATGAACAAAGTGTTTAGACCTTATCTAGATCAGTTTGTGGTGGTCTTTATTGATGATATCTTGGTGTACTCATGCAATGAGGAGGATCATGACAAGCACTTATGAATTGTATTGTAGACTTTGAGAGAGAAGCAATTGTATGCTAAGCTGTCTAAATGTGAGTTTTGGCTTGATCAAGTAACTTTTCTCGGTCATATGGTTTCAGTAGAGGGTATAAGAGTTGATTCGAGTAAAGTTGAAGCTATTTTAAATTGGAGTCCACCAAAGACAGTGACTGAGGTTAGAAGTTTTCTGGGTTTGGCAGGCTATTATTGACGGTTTGTGAAGGGTTTTTCTTTGATAGCTACTCCACACACCAGATTACTTCAAAAGGCAGTTAGATTCTTGTGGATAGATCGATGGCAAGCAAGCTTTGAGCAATTGAAAGAGATGTTGACTCAAGCTCCTGTTCTTACCTTGCCTGTGGAAGGTAAACCATCTGTGATTTACAGTGATGCTTCACATAGTGGTTTAGGTTGTGTTTTGATGCAAAATGGCAGAGTCATAGCTTATGCTTCTCGGCAGTTGAAGCCACATGAGTTTAATTACCCGACGCATGATTTGGAATTGGCAGCCATATTTTTTGCTTTGAAGATTTGGCGACATTACTTGTATGGGGAGAAGTGTTTCATTTATATGGATCATAAGAGTTTGAAATACTTGAGTGTTCAGAGAGAGCTAAATCTTCGGCAGAGACGGTGGTTGGATGATTAAAGACTACTACTGTTTGATTGATTATCATCCTGGTAAGGCAAATGTTGTTGCTGATACCTTGAGTCAAAAGTCATTGGCAGGTTTGACTGCTTATTCGCTCTTGTTGCTTATTGAGTTGAGAGCGTTGCATGCTAGTTTTGAATCATGTGATGATGGTGCTTTATTGGCTTAGTTGCAATTAAGACTGATGTTGTTGGATCTTATTAGAGAGGCTCAATTAGCAGATAAGAAAATCTAAAAGATTGCTTTGGATTGCCGAAAGGGGAGAGTCGAGATTTTCTTGTGAGAAGTGATGGCAGTCTATGGTACAGAAATAGGTTCTGTGTTCCTAATGATGCAAGATTGAAAAAGATAATTTTGGAGGAAGTGCATCAGTCGGCTTTTGCTATGCACCCTGGGAATACTAAGATGTATCATGATTTGAAGCAATATTATTGGTGGTCAGGTATGAAGAGGGACATAGCGGAGTTTGTATCCAAATGTCTCACTTGTCAGAGAGTGAAGGCCAAGCACCAAATTCCTTCGGGGTTGCTCCAACCTTTATCAGTGCCAGAGTGGAAATGGGAGCGAGTAAGGATGGATTTTGTTACTGGATTACCTTTGACTCAAAAGAAGCAGGATGCAATCTGGGTGATTGTTGATCGGTTGACGAAAAAAACTCATTTTCTTCCAGTTAGAATGGAATATTCTCTTGAGAGGTTGGTTGAGTTGTATATCAGTGAGATAGTGAGATTGCATGGAGTCCTAATTTCTTTGGTATTGGATCGAGATCCCCGGTTTACTTCAAGGTTTTGGAAGAGTTTACAGGATGCTTTGGGTTCTTGGTTGTATTTTAGCACTGCTTTCCATCCTTAGATAGATGGGCAGTCAGAGAGAGTGATACAGATTTTAGAGGATATGTTGAGAAGTTGTATCATTGATTTCTTGGGAGTTGGGACAAATTTTTGCCACTGATTGAGTTTGCCTATAACAACAGTTATCAATCTAGTATTAGAATGGCACCTTATGAGGCATTGTATGGTAGAAGATGCAGGGCGCCTCTATGCTGGGATGAAGTTAGAGAAGGTAAGTTGGTTGGTCTCGAATTGATTAAAGAAATGGAAGAGAAAGTGAAGATAATTCGGGATTGTTTGAAAGCAGCTTCAGACCAATAGAAATCATATTTGGACTTGAAGAGGAGAGACATATAGTTCAGTGTAGGAGATAAAGTAATTTTGAAAGTGTCTACTTGGAAGAAAATTTTGAGATTTGGCCACAAAGGGAAGTTGAGTCCTCGTTGAGGTACTGGAGAGAATTGGACCAGTGGCCTATAGACTCTCTTTGCCACCTGAATTGGATCGAATTCACAATGTCTTCCATGTCTCTATGCTAAGGAGGTACAGGTCAGACCCATCTCATATTTTATCAGTGGAATCTACTGAGGTGAGTCCAGATCTGACTTATGAGGAAGAACCAGTGGCTATTTTAGCACATGAAGTTAAAGAGTTGAGAAATAAGAAAGTGTCACTTGTGAAGGTTCTTTGGAAAAATCATGCTAAGGAAGAAGCAACTTGGGAGAGTGAGCAAGTAATGCATGATCAGTATCCCCAGTTATTCTAGACTTGAGAGCAGGTAATTTTGAGGACGAAATTTATTTGTAGAGGGGGAGAATTGTAATATCCCAAATGATATCCTAAACTTTTGGAAATGCTAATTGTTGAAATTGAATTAAATGATTTTAAGTATGTATATGGTGTGTATATATATAAATAATTAAATATATCATTTGACCAACTCAACTTATTGACTAGTATATGTTGTATATATCTTCATATATACAACATATACATACTTCCCTTTCTCCTTTCTTTCCACTTAATTATATATATATACACCATATACATACTTAAAATCATTAAATTCAATTTCAACAATTAGCATTTCCAAAAGTTTAGGGTATCATTTGGGATATTACAAGCTAATCCAAGAAAACTCTAAACTCTGTTATATTCTTTGGTGGCTGCCAATTCAAAATAGTTTTAATTTTATAAGGATCTACACAAATACCATAAGCTAATACCACGTGACCTAGAAATGCTACTTCTGTCAACCAAAAATCACATTTCGATAATTTAGCATACAATTGATTATCCCTCAATCTCTGTAGTACCATTCTCAAATGCTTATCATCTTTCTCTTTATTTTTGGAATAAACCAATATATCATCAATAAAAACAACTATAAATTGGTCTAAATAAGGTTTAAAGACTAGATTCATCAAGTCTATAAAAGTCGCTGGAGCATTAGTCAAACCAAAGGGCATGACTAAAAATTCATAATATTCATATCGAGTTCTAAAGACTGTCTTTGGAATATCTACCTTTTTTAACTTTCATCTGATAATAACCCAATTTAAGATCAATCTTAGAGAAAACACTCGCTCCTTTTAGCTTGTAATATCCTAATATCATATATATGCAAAATACACATACAACGGTATATGTAAAATACGCATATATAGTATGAGAATGTCACAGTTCCATTCTTACAAACATTCTTATTTTCATAATAAAATTATTTTAAAATCATAACATACTTAAAACATAAATAAAAAGTATATTAAAAATCTCTGAAAAAAATTTGCTAGAGTTTTATTTATATTTTGAGTAATCCCAAAATTTCAACTTACACAACCTGCAATGAAATACACTCCCAAATATCCTTATAAAACATCCATTTCTCCAAAATGGCCTAACGGCCCAAATCAACCAATATTTCAAAAAAAAACATTCGGACATTTTTAGATATTAATATATACATATATCTCATTTTCAACTTCTAACATTTAACCTAAAAGAAGAATTTTTATAATTTACATTATGACCACATTTATACATACTTTACAAAATGTCAAAAATAAAGTTTAAAATATTTACATGAGATGCAATGGCTCCGGTCCGTGGCGACCTCCAAAGTAATAACTACAACCTAGACCTGGTGTGGTCTGGCAATACTATCCGGAATCTCCGGATAAACCATGTCACCTGTGTGATGAATTTTAACCGCACTAAGCATATTGCTCAGTAATACATAATTTGATATAAAACAAATAGAAAATGATGCTATATGTGTGATATCATAACATACATTATATTTCAATGCCAAGCAAAGTATACACACAACTTATTAACATACCAATTATCCAGACACATGCAATGGGCACATACAATCCTATATACTGTTTTAATTTTAGAATTATTATCTTGAGCTATCTCATTCATTCGTGACACCAGTGTGTCTCGTTCGAAGGCATCATGCTATTATTGACACCAGTGTGTCTCGCCCGAAGGCATCATACTATCTAATAAAAATATTCTAAAATCGAACTGTATATAAGGCAACATACAATAATATTTCATTATCTACAACTCATAATGAACCTCATTTCCTCATGCATTATAAATGTAACTTATTTTACATCTCACTGATCCTCTTCAATGATTCCTCCAAAGAATCAAACCTCTCATTGATCCCTTCCTGATTTTGTGTGCTAATTTGAATGTAAGCATTCAAATCATCTTCCACTGTGGATTTCTTGCATTGATCTTGATTTTGTGCACTAATTTGAATGAAGACATTCAAACTATCTTCCAAAGTGGGTTCCTTAAGTCGATCTTGATTGTGTGCGCTAGTTTGAATGAAGGCATTCAAACTATCCTCCAATGAGGGTTTCTTAAGGAAATCTTGAATTGAAAATTGTTCTTGAGAGTAAGAACTTCTTTGGTAAGGTTGAAAACAATTTTGAGGTGGAATGTGTTGCTGATTTTCCCAAGAAAAATTTGGTTGGCTTCCCCAGCTTGCGTTATAAGGATTAGAATATTGGTCATTTCTACCCATTTACTGGAAACTATCAAAGTCATCTTCTTCCTCTTGCCATTCTTGGTATCGTGCGAAACCGAATGAGAATGTATTTGCACTATGCCCTGCATTGCCACATGCTGCACATATCTCTTGGCGTGGCATAGGTGCTCTTCCTCTTGCATTTAGCACTTTAAGTTGATTCGCCAATTATGCTAATTGCCATGCCATTTCTGTAATATCCCAAAATGTACCCTAGAAGTTTTGAGATAATTGTTGTTTTGTTTGAATCAAATGTATATGTGTAGTGGGAAAGGAAAGAATGTATAGAGAATGTGTATATGTTGTGTATATGGCAATATATATAACATATATGTTGGTCAAAATGGTGGGTCAAGGGAAGAAGATATTTAATTTGTGAATTGTGAAATTACAAAAAAGGGCAAGTGAATAAAAGGGAGTTAGAATTTTTAGAAGAGGGTATTTTAGTAATTGTCTTTTTAATTGCTTGGTGGAGATTTAAAGAGAAGAGAATGTTGAATTTTCTTCATTTCTTCTTCTTTCCTTTCTCCTTTGATGGCCGGCCACCCAAAGCAAGAGAGAGCAAGATTTTGTTTTGATGTTCAAGCTCAAAATTGAAGGAGTTTTCAAGTGATTAAGTGGAAATCCAAGAAGTTTCATTATTTTGGTAAGTTCTCTTTCTTGTTTTCTTTTGTTATTTGAAGTTGTGTAAAAGTTGAGTGTTGATATTTGATAGTAGGGTTGTGTTGATTGTTATATGTGGGAATATGTTTGATTTAATTGATTGTGATGTTGGTTTTGGTTTGAAGATGATAAGTTAAGTGGATGTTGGTATTGAAAGAGTAAGAGTGATGTTGGTTTTAGGGTTTTGAGTTGGTAAGTGTTGTTAATGTTAAGTTTGGTTTATTATTTTTGTTAGCCTTCATGATTTTTGGGTTTGATGGAGTTAGAAGCTTGGAATGCATGTTTTGGTCGAAGACAGTAGCATTTGGGATGCCACGCCCGTGGCCATGATTGCCATGGCCGTGGCCACTTGTAGCCATGGCCGTGGAGGTTTGGTGCAAAGGAGGCAGAAGTGGTTTCTAACCCATGCCCGTGGGGGTTGAGGTGGCCATGACCGTGGGCTATAATGTGTGATGTTGGATTATTATTTGTGATCTAAAGGTCTATGATGAGGTTAACAAGTGATAATTGTATTGGAATTCATGTATTGTATCATTTTGTACTAGGTTTTGGAAGAAGGTGATTTGCCCTAATTTGAGAAGTGAAGAGTTATTGGAAATAAGAAGTGTATAGAGTTGTTTAAGTGGTGCTTAAGGTAAGTACAAACTACATTATTGCATACATCCATATGATGTTGAGATTGAACATACATTTGATGATATTGATGATGCATTTGAATAATGTTATGTTGTGTACAATATGGAACATAATGTGAACATTGATGATGCGTATGAATACTTTTATGATGAATTACCTTAATTTAAATTGAGACATAAAGAAATGTGAAATTAATGTTATAAGTTATAATGATGAGAATGATATGATTGAAGAATGCCTAGATGATATGATTGAATAATGATATGTTTGTTTAGTTAATGTAATTGATGTTGTATGTTATAATGATGAAAAGGAAATGAATTGAGAAAGTAATGTTTAAAGAGATAAATGAACGGACCTATCTGCCTCCTGCGGAACCATGCGAACCCAGTGAGTGGGCAATCGAACTTGGACTACTGACCTGGTTAGGGGAAGGTTCGATACAGTCAGTATTACGTACCTATCTGCCTCCTGCGGAACCATGCAGACCCAGTTGGCTGGGCAACCGAACTTGGACTACCGACCTGGTTGGGGGAAGGTTCGTTACTGATAGTCTTATACGTGCCTATTTGCCTCCTGCGGAACCATGCGGACCCAATGGGATGGGCAACCAATCTTGGACTACCGACCTGGTTGGGGGAAGGTTTCGTATATGAAGCCATGGTTGTTGGCTATAATGATGAACTTTGAATATTATATTAAATATTTGTTGAGCCGATATGTGTGTTTGATAAATGAGTATAATGGATAATGATATAATTATTGAAATAATGAAATGTAACATTTATAAGTATGATCTTTATTGGTTGAATGTATGACATTGATATTGATATTGCATATTATCATTATGGTTTGTACTACTGAGTTGTTGGCTCAGCGCGATTGTGATTCATCGCGCATGTGATAGAGTTGATAGGGTTGAAACGGAGGATTCTTCTAGACCTAGTTGAGTTTGTGCTTGAAGATTTGGATTAGAGCTTAAAGATCAGAGAGTCAAGCTGCCAATCATGTATATATTCTATGTTTTGTAAATTTAAAATTTTTATGTATTTGTACTTGGAAGTACTTGTTATAACTTCCGCTGTGTATTAATAAATGTTTTCATCTATTATATTTTATGGATTTCCTTTAAACGATTGATGTTTGTATTATTTTTATTTTAAGATATGACTTGTGTATTTTTAAACTGTGGCATTTTCTATATTCAGTATACATATATTACGATCGTATAAGCATGCTGTGTACGTATACGGGATATAGGGGTGTTACAATTATTTTGGTATCAGAGCCTAGGTTTGAGATTCTGAACCTAGGACAATTGTAAGAAAAGTAATGTTTTGATTTTAAGAGGTTGGTTTTTGAATAAAATACATGTTTGGCATTGGCAGTCTCTGATCTTTAATGAGGTGTATCCTGCTATGTTTGCAGATATAGGTTATAATGGATCCTCATTCACGTCAATCTGTTGAGGGTAGTGCTGAGAGTGTAGCTCCTGATGATGGTAGAGATGGAGCTAGAGTGGATATAACTGGAGAGGCCCCTGTTTCTGTGTCAGGGAGACCAGCTGGTGAGGAGGTTCCGCCAATTTGGCTTAGGCATATGGTTGAAATATTGAGACAGGCACCAGTGCAACAACCGCCACCACCACCACAGCCAATGGTACTAGTGAGGCATTACGATAAATTAAGAAAGTATGGAGCAGAAGATTTTCTGGGTACTATTGATCCAGCGGTAGCTGAGCAGTGGCTAGATAAGGTACAAAGAATCTTCATTCAATTGCAAGCCACTCCAGAAGAAAAATTTGATTATGCTAGATCATTGCTATAGAAGGATGCATATGATTGGTGGAAGACAGTGCCCCATGCTATGGATGATCCACCAACATTATCCTATGGTGATTTCCTACGGGAGTTTGAGTTGAAATATACTCTGAGGGAGTATAAAGATATGAAGAAGATGGAATTCCTGACTTTGAGACAAGACCACTGGACTGTGACAGAATATGAGTTAGAGTTCATCCGGTTGAGCCACTACGCCGGGGGGATTATCTCTGACGAGATTGACCGGTGCAGAAGGTTTGAGGAGGGATTGAGACCCTCAATTATGTGTATTGTGGCTGGCTCTAGATATCAAGATTTCTCTCAGCTGGTTGCAGCGGCTAGAGGTGTGGAGAGAGCCCAAGGTATTGCAGCAGCTGCTTCTGAAGAAGAGATCAGGGTTAGAAGACCCCAGTTTGAGGCAGGGTCTTCATCTGTGAAAAGAGGTAGAGGCAGTTTTGCTCCTAGGATCAGTAGGAGTCAGAGGCAGGTTGGTAGGTCAGTTCAGTTTCAGAGACCGAGATCGAGACCTACAATTTCAGTAGCGAGTGCTCCGACTCTAGTAGTTCAGAGATCCACTCCACCTATATGTGCTCAGTGTGGGGGTTTTCATAGAGGTGTTTGTTGGAAGAGTAGTGGACCAGCTGTATGCTTTAGATGTGGATCTCCTGATCATTTTATTAGAGAATGTCCAGAGATGCAGGAGCAGAGACCGGCAGATTCTGCAGTTTCTCGACCTAGTGTTAGAGGTGGTCGAGGGGGCAGAGGTTTTAGCAGAGGTGGTCGATCCGGGTATAGTCAGAGAGGAGTATCATCATCCGCAGGCAGTAGGCCAGAGGAGGCCGGATCTTCTCAGTGAGTGTATGTAATGCAGAGGCAGCCAGATGCTTCAGCAGTGATAGCTGGTACATTTTCTTTATTTGGCATTTCAGTACTTGCTTTAATTGATCCAGGTTCTACTGATTCATACATAAGTGCATCCATATTGCCTGCATCTAAATTGCATGCAAAGTCCTTAGGATTTGATGTCTTAGTGACAAATCCTTTAGGACATAGTGTGGTTGTTAGCAGGGTGCACCGGAATAGTGCAGTTGTGGTGCAAGGTGAAGAGTTTCCTGTTTGAGAACTAGTGATGATAAGAGTGTGATGGTGTCTAGTGAGCAGAGACAACTTGCATCCTTGTTTGTATAAGCTGTAACAGCTAGAAGGTGGATTAGAAAAGGGTGTGATGCTTACCTTACTCATGTTGTGGATGCTAGAGTAAGGGGTTATCAACTTGATGATATAACCATAGTGGCAGAATTTCCAGACGTGTTTCCAGAGGAGTTGCCAGGGTTGCCTCCAGAGAGAGAGGTTGAGTTTGGTATCGAATTGTTGTCTGGTACCACTCCCATCTCTATCACTCCTTATCGCAAGGCACCTGCTGAATTGAGAGAGTTGAAGGTGTAGTTACAGGAGTTGTTGGATAAAGGGTTTATTCACCCCAGTGTTTCTCCTTGGGGAGCTCCTGTGTTGTTTGTGAAGAAGAAGGATGGTACCATGAGGTTATGCATCGATTATAGGCAATTGAATAAAGTGACTATCAAGAATAAATATCCTTTGCCTAGGATTGATGATCTCTTTGATCAATTGAAGGGAGCATCAGTGTTTTCCAAGATTGATTTGAGATCAGGGTACCATCAGTTGAGGGTTAGAGCTGAAGATGTTTCTAAGACAGCTTTCCGCACAAGGTATGGGCATTATGAGTTTTTAGTGATGCCTTTTGGATTGACGAATGCACCTGCAGCTTTTATGGATTTGATGAATAGGGTGTTCAGGCCCTATTTGGATCAATTTGTGGTGGTTTTCATTGATGATATTTTGGTGTATTCGCGTAATGAAGCGGAGCATGACAAGCATTTGCGGATTGTGTTGCAAATCTTGAGAGAAAAGCAATTGTATGCTAAGCTGTCGAAGTGTGAGTTTTGGCTTGACCAAGTTACTTTTCTAGGGCATATAGTTTCAGCGGATGGCATTCGAGTTGATCCAAGTAAAGTTGAAGCTATTTTGAATTGGAGTCCACCGAAGTCTGTGACTGAAGTTAGAAGTTTTCTGGGTTTGGCAGGCTATTACAGAAGATTTGTAAAAGGTTTTTCTTTGATAGCTACTCCACTCACCAGATTGCTTCGAAAGGGAGTTAGATTTGTGTGGACGGATCAGTGTCAAGCTAGCTTTGAGCAGTTGAAGGAAATGTTGACTCAAGCACCTGTTCTTACTTTACCCGTGGAAGATAAACCATATGTGATTTATAGTGATGCTTCACATAATGGTTTAGGGTGTGTTTTGATGCAAGAAGGTAAAGTTATAGCTTATGCTTCTCGGCAGTTGAAGCCGCATGAGCTTAACTATCCAACTCATGATTTGGAGTTGGCGGCCATAGTGTTTGCTTTAAAGATTTGGCGACACTACTTGTTTGGAGAAAAGTGTTTCACATACACTGATCATAAGAGTTTGAAATATTTGGGGGTTCAGAAAGAGCTCAATCTTCGACAGAGGCGATGGTTGGAATTAATTAAAGATTATGATTGCTTAATTGATTATCATCCTGGTAAGGCAAATATTGTGGCTGATGCCTTGAGTCGGAAGTCTTTGGCAGGGTTGACTGTCTATTCGCTCTCGTTGCTTGTTGAGTTGAGAGCGTTGCATGCTAGATTTGTACCTTGCGATGATGGTGCATTGTTGGCGCAATTATAGTTGAGGCCAGTATTGTTAGACCAGATTAAGGAGGCTCAGTTGGCTGATGAGAAAATCCAAAAGATTGTTTCAGATTGTCAAAAAGGAAAGAACCGAGATTTTCTTGTGAAAAGTGATGGTAGTCTTTGGTTTAAAGACAGATTACGTGTGCCTGATGATGCTAATTTGAGAAGGATTATTTTAGAAGAAGCACACCAGTCAGTTTTTGCTATGCATCCGGGCAATATGAAGATGTACCATGATTTGAAACAACACTACTGGTGGTCTGGTTTGAAGAGAGACATAGCGGAATTTGTGTCCAAATGTCTCACTTGTCAGAGGGTGAAAGCGGAGCATCAGGTTCCAATAGGGTTGCTTCAACCTTTATCAGTGCCTGAATGGAAATGGGAAAGAGTAACAATGGATTTTGTATCTGGTTTGCCATTGACTCAGAGAAAACATGATGCTATTTGGGTGATTGTTGATAGATTGACAAAGACAGCTCACTTTCTTCCGGTTCGGATGGATTATTCTCTTGAGAAATTGGCTGAGCTGTATATCCATGAGATTGTGAAGTTACATGGAGTCCCTACTTCTTTAGTATCTGATCGAGATCCTAGGTTTACTTCAAGGTTTTGGAAGAGTTTTCAAAGTGCTTCGATTGCACTTTAGCACTGCTTTTCATCCACAGACAGATGGGCAGTCAGAAAGGGTGATACAGATTATAGAGGATATGATGAGAAGCTGTGTTATTGATTTTTCTGGAAGTTGGGATAGATTTTTACCACTTGTGGAATTTGCTTACAACAACAGTCATCAATCCAGTATTGGAACGGCACCATTTGAGACATTGTATGGTAGACGGTGTAGAACGCCTCTATGTTGGAATGAGATTGGAGAGGGCAAGTTAATTGGTCCTGATTTGATTAAAGAAACTGAAGAAAAAGTAAAGATAATTCGAGATCGGTTGAAAGCAGCTTCAGACCGACAGAAATCTTATTCAGACTTGAAAAGGAGAGACATAGAGTTTGATGTTGGAGATAAGGTATTTTTGAAAGTGTCTCCTTGGAGAAGATTTTGAGGTTTGGTCGGAAAGGGAAATTGCGTCCTCGTTTCATTGGACCGTATAAAGTTTTGGAAAGAGTTGGGCCAGATGCTTACCGTCTTGCTTTGCCACCTGAGTTGGATAGAATCCATAATGTATTCCATGTTTCTATGTTGCGGAGGTATAGATCAGATCCATCTCATATCTTGCCAGTTGAATCCATTGAAGTGAGTTCGGATCTGACATTTGAAGAAGAACCAGTTGCTATTTTGGCACATGAAGTGAAAGAGTTGAGAAATAAGAAAGTGCCATTGGTGAAGGTTCTATGGAAGAATCATGGGAGAGAAGAAGCAACTTGGGAGAGCGAGCAAGCAATGCAAAAACAGTATCCTCAACTGTTTCAGAGATAATATCAGGTAATTTCGAGGACAAAATTTCTTTTTAGAGGGGAAGAATTGTAATATCCCAAAATGTACCCTAGAAGTTTTGAGATAATTGTTGTTTTGTTTGAATCAAATGTATATGTGTAGTGGGAAAGGAAAGAATGTATAGAGAATGTGTATATATTGTGTATATGGCAATATATATAACATATATGTTGGTCAAAATTGTGGGTCAAGGGAAGAAGATATTTAATTTGTGAATTGTGAAATTACAAAAAAGGGCAAGTGAATAAAAGGGAGTTAGGATTTATAGAAGAGGGTATTTTAGTAATTGTCTTTTTAATTGCTTGGTGGAGATTTAAAGAGAAGAGAATGTTAACTTTTCTTCATTTCTCCTTCTTTCCTTTCTCCTTTGATGGCCGGCCACCCAAAGCAAGAGAGACCAAGATTTTGTTTTGATGTTCAAGCTCAAAATTGAAGGAGTTTTCAAGTGATTAAGTGGAAATCCAAGAAGTTTCATTATTTTGGTAAGTTCTCTTTCTTGTTTTCTTTTGTTATTTGAAGTTGTGTAAAAGTTGAGTGTTGATATTTGATAGTAGGGTTGTGTTGATTGTTATATGTGGGAATATGTTTGATTTAATTGATTGTGATGTTGGTTTTGGTTTGAAGATGATAAGTTAAGTGGATGTTGGTATTAAAAGAGTAAGAGTGATGTTGGTTTTAGGGTTTTGAGTTGGTAAGTGTTGTTAATGTTAAGTTTGGTTTATTATTTTTGTTAGCCTTCATGATTTTTGGGTTTGATGGAGTTAGAAGCTTGGAATGCATGTTTTGGTCGAAGGCAATATCATTTGGGATGCCACGCCCGTGGCCATGATTGCCATGGCCGTGGCCACTTATAGCCATGGCCGTGGAGGTTTGGTGCAAAGGAGGCAGAAGTGGTTTCTAACCCACGCCCGTGGGGGTTGAGGTGGCCACGACCGTGGGCTATAATGTGTGATGTTGGATTATTATTTGTGATCTAAAGGTCTATGATGAGGTTAACAAGTGATAATTGTATTGGAATTCATGCATTGTATCATTTTGTACTAGGTTTTGGAAGAAGGTGATTTGCCCTAATTTGAGAAGTGAAGAGTTCTTGGAAATAAGAAGTGTATAGAGTTGTTTAAGTGGTGCTTAAGGTAAGTACAAACTACATTGTTGCATACATCCATATGATGTTGAGATTGAACATACATTTGATGATATTGATGATGCATTTGAATAATGTTATGTTGTGTACAATGTGGAACATAATGTGAACATTGATGATGCATAGAATTACCTTAATGTAAATTGAGACATAAAGAGATGTGAAATTAATGTTATGAGTTATAATGATGTGAATGATATGATTGAAGCATGCCTAGATGATATGATTAAATAATGATATGTTTGTTTAGTTAATGTAATTGATGTTGTATGTTATAATGATGAAAAGGAAATGAATTGAGAAAGTAATGTTTAAAGAGATAAATTAACGGACCTATCTGCCTCCTGCAAAACCATGCAGACCCAGTGAGTGGGCAACCGAACTTGGACTACCGACCTGGTTGGGGGAAGGTTCGATACAGTCAGTATTACGTACTTATCTGCCTCCTGCGGAACCATGCGGACCCAGTGGGCTGGGCAACCGAACTTGGACTACCGACCTGGTTGGGGAAAGGTTCGTTACTGATAGTCTTATACATGCCTATCTGCCTCCTGCGGAACCATGCGGACCCAATGGGATGGGCAACCGATCTTGGACTACCGACCTGGTTGGGGGAAGGTTTCATATATGAAGCCATGGTTGTTGGCTATAATGATGAACTTTGAATATTATATTAAATATTTGTTGAGCTGATATGTGTCTTTGATAAATGAGTATAATCGATAATGATATAATTATTGAAATAATGAAATGTAACATTTATAAGTATGATCTTTATTGCTTGAATGTATGACATTGATATTGATATTGCATATTATCATTATGGTTTGTACTACTGAGTTGTTGGCTCAGTGCGATTGTGATTCATCGCGCAGGTGATAGAGTTGATAGGGTTGAAAAGGAGGATTCTTCTAGACCTAGTTGAGTTTGTGCTTGAAGATTTGGATAAGAGCTTAAAGATCAGAGAGTCAAGCTGCCAATCATGTATATATTCTATGTTTTGTAAATTTAAAATTTTTATGTATTTGTACTTGGAAGTACTTGTTATAACTTCCGCTGTGTATTAAGAAATGTTTTCATCTATTATATTTTATGGATTTCCTTTAAACGATTGATGTTTGTATTATTTTTATTTTAAGATATGACATGTGTATTTTTAAACTGTGGCATTTTCTATATTCAGTATACATATATTACGATCGTATAAACATGCTGTGTACGTATACGGGATATAGGGGTGTTACAATTTCAGACTCATCGTTCCTATCAGAAACTCCCCCGTGCCTTGAAAACTGCATCTTTACAAAAGGCACTTAGCAACTTAAAGAAAACAAACAAATAATTAAATTGAAAGAAAAACAAACAAAACAAACAAACAATTCAAAGAAAACAAACAATCAATTAAATTGTAAAGAAAAATCAAACTATCACTACTTAACAGCCTTCCCCGGCAGCGGCGCCAAAAACTTGTTACGCTCGAATTAAGTACTACTACAAAGCGTCACTCACAAGTATACGAGGTAGCTGTAGCAAAGGTGATCGCCCCAAGGTCATTTTCCCAAGAAGGTGTGGTTCGTAATAGCTTGATTGATAATTTATTTAAATGCTGAAGTTTGTTGTTTGGAATTAAGAACAATTTAAACCTAAGATTAACTTGCATAGGGTTGAAGTGTGAAGGAGATATAAGATCAAATCGATTCTTGGGAAGGTGCCTAGGAGTATAGGTCCATTCAATCAAAGCTCAATTCTCAATTATCCATAACATAACCTTGTAAATTAATTTTTTCCTTAAGGTTAATTAGTCAATTACCAATTCATTAGTTTTCACATTCATGAATTAACAATGACCAATTCTTTTACATTACCAAATTAACAAAACCCTAGAACTTATATTTCTAATTCATTCATAGGGTAGTCGATTACACAGTTCCGATATCGGATTTCACCTCTCGGTCCTTCATTCAATATTTAAAAATCAATAGGTAGCTAATCTATTAACCTAGCATATAAGCCAATGCAATCAACCAACACAAGGTACATCAATGTAAATATCAAATCAAAGCATTCAATCAAATATATTGTAAACCCTAGGCATGGGTATTTAGCTCAACATCATCAATTTATAACAAATATTCATCTCAATACAAATCAAATTAAAATTGTCAATTGCAATATCAATCTCTTAATACATTAACGACAATAGAAATGAATTAAAAGAGAGAATAGAAAAACCCCTTGTGAAGATGCCAAGAGTAGGATTGCTAGTCTTCCTCCTAGCTTCACTTTGATGTTTGATGAAGAACTCAAGCCCTCTTCAATGGTTGATTCCCCTTTGCAATATGGAATGGAGTTTTCTCAAGTCACCAACCCTTCAATTGATTGTGCCTTTGGAAATGGAGCTTTCTCAAGTCACCAATCCTTTCAATGAAGCTTCTTCAACCTTCAAGAGATTGTTAACCCAACTTATCCCAAAGAACCTCAAAGATCTTATCAATGGAAAATGGAGAAGATGAAGATGGAGGATGAAGATGAAGGGACAAGGAGAGTGTCACTCTCTCATCATCCCAAATGTGTTTGCTCGCTCCTTCTCTTTTCTTTTCTCCCTTTCAAAACCCTAGCCGTTCTCTCTTCTCTGTCGTGCGAAAGAACTTAAATAGATATTAAGGGTGACACGGCCAAGCTTGATTTGGCTTAGCCATGTCTCTTGGTCTTTTCCTTGCTTTCCATTAGGTGACATGGCCAAGCCAAGGTTGGCTTGGCCGTGTTTCTTGATTTCCATGGGACACGACCAAGCCAGTTGGTCGTGTCTCTCACTGGCTCTTCCTTTCTTTTCTTTAGTGGTGAGAGGTGACACGGTCAAGCCAAGGTTGGCTTGGCTGTGTCTCTTGTTTTTCTTTCTTGGGACATGGCCAAGCTCCTGGCCATGTCCCTCACTGTTTGTTTTCTCCAAGGTGAGACAAGGCCAAAGACACGGCTGTGTCATGTGACACGGCCAGTGGCTTGGCTGTGTCCCTTGATGGTGTTAGTCTCTGCTTCTTTTCTTTCCTTCTTTGCTTGCTCTCTTGTTCTTTGGTTTGCTCCTTGGGTGAGACACGGCCAGAGGCTTGGCAGTGTCTCTGGGTGTGTCTCTCTCCGCCCTCTTCAATCTTTGAGGGACACGGCCAAGGCTGATTTGGCTTGGCCATGTCTTGCTTGGTTCATGCTTTTCTTGCACTGTTTTGATCTTCCAAGGGTCTTTTTGCACCTAAACCTAAAACAAACAATTTAAACACACTTAAAACAAAAATTAATCAAAACATTAACTAAAACACACATAAAATCATACTAAAAACAAGTACAAAAATGATATAAACAACTACCTCACACTTAACTCCTTGCTTGTCCCCAAGCAAGGCTAAAATCAAAACACACTAACAAGATAAATTTTGTTAAGTTCAAGAGTTATAAAGATGCATCAAGACTTCCCTATCCCTAAATCCATAATCAATATCAAATCAAACAAAATCAACACCCATGCAATTAAGTGGTTTTCCATGCATAACATATGTTGTCGCTCCCTCACCAACTCTTACAAGTGTTTGATCATGGTGGTGTTTACACTCATAAAAATCAATGAAAGATTATTACCATAGGCTTGCTTATCAATCAAATCTCCACCACAAATAACAATCAAGCATCAATCGAAAGGTCTTTATTGGGTTGTAATGGGGCTAAGGTAAAGGCATGGCATTTAGGAAATGTGAACTTAATCATTAAGTTCAAGAGCACTTCAAGAATGAAGTACCTGATCACATACATAACCCAACAATCCTAAAACACCTTCCTCTCATCTACCCCTTGACATTAAAGAGCTTTTCAAGGGAACTCACTTATTAAATCTTGCAATAATACATTCCAACCCTTTCAACAAGAACAACAATTATTCTTATTATTATTATATATATATATATATATATATATTTTATTTTTTTTATTTTGCTTTGCAATCTTAAACCTACTAAATTTAACCCCACACTTAATTCAACACAATACTCGGTTATAAACGCTCTTAAAATGCTCTTGACCTAATGAAAGGGTAAGAGTTAAACAACAAGGTTCAAGCTAATGGTGTTGTGAAAAAGAAAGAAAAGGAAAAATAAAATAAGCTCAAAATTGGCTAACTAAGGTTGAATATAGGGTTGGTCTTTTTAAGCCAAAGTGGTTCACCTAATTGCCTTAATCATCTTGATGCCAAATTGAAATTTTTATGTAATCTTAAAATGTATTTCAAAGTAAGTTCTAGTAATTCATCAATCAAAGATGTTCACCCACAACAAGAATGATAAGTTGATGGCTCAATTCCTCACTAGGTTAATGGCAATGCAAGGGAAGAAACCAACAAAATTGACAATAAGCACCAATTCTACTCAATTCTCAAATTCATTCTTCAAAAATTCAAAGGTCATCTATCAACAATTTTATAACAATTGAACTTTCTAAAATTCATTTATTCAAAGAAAAACATTAAAAACATTAACTAAAACTTAAACAAAAACAAGTTAAAAGTAAAAACACAAAATGCAATTAAAAGTAAAAACACAAAACATAAAATGCACCCCACACTTAAAGATTCACATTGTCCTCAATGTGAGCATGCATACTATAAAGGGGGGTTTAGATGAAACCTGATTTCCATCGTTCCCATATACGATGTGTAGGGCTCCTTCCACCCATAATGCAATTGGAGCCCATGACTAAGAGGATGAACAACATGTAACTTTGAAATGTATCCAATGTATGGCAACCCCTAAATAGTATTCCTTGAAGAGAACATGTCTCAAAGGGACATGTGAAGGTCACCTCGGGGTGATCCTCCAGTGCTATAGGAACGTGGTAATAATCTTTATCTTTGTGCAACCTGGGCATATCAGATTTCTGCTCTTCCTTACCACCAAGAGTAGTAAAGATGACTTTTGGGGACTCTTTAAGTTCAACCAAGTTTGGTTGAATCACTTCTTCATCCACTTTAACAATGTCAAGTCCCATCTCAACAACCTCAGCATCTAAAATTAGCTTACACTCCTCAATTTCTAAATTGGGCATTTCATGCTCTTCTTCTAGGGTCATAGTCATCCCAATCTTATTTCCACTATCTCCTTGGGAGTGCATATTATAGATGTCAGTAAGTTACTTACCTTGCTCCTCATCCTTCAAGCTACATGGAAATGTATTTGAAGGCCTATCAGGATTGGAAAATTCATGCAACTTTGGTGAGGTTAATGCCTCCAAATTCTCCTTCTCATTTGATTGGCTCAACTCCTCAATGTTGGTTTGTATCTCCTGGCCATTATCTTCTTCATTAGTGCCTGCATCCAAAGAATCACAAAATTTGTTATATATTACCTGTTCACTCTTCAAATTTGTGATTACCTTGACTTGCTCCAATTGGCTAGGATATTCCTCCTTTTGGTATGCTTGGAGTTGATGTGCCAGTTGCCTAACTTGAATTTCCACCCTCTTTAATGATTCCTCCAAAGAATCAAACCTCTCATTGATCCCTTCCTGATTTTGTGTGCTAATTTGAATGTAAGCATTCAAATCATCTTCCACTGTGGATTTCTTGCATTGATCTTGATTTTGTGCACTAATTTGAATGAAGGCATTCAAACTATCTTCTAAAGTGGGTTCCTTAAGTCGATCTTGATTGTGTGTGCTAGTTTGAATGAAGGCATTCAAACTATCCTCCAATGAGGGTTTCTTAAGGAAATCTTCATTTGAATATTGTTCTTGAGAGTAAGAACTTCTTTGGTAAGGTTGAAAACAATTTTGAGGTGGAATGTGTTGCTGATTTTCCCAAGAAAAGTTTGGTTGGCTTCCCCAACTTGGGTTATAAGGATTAGAATATTGGTCATTTCTACCCATTTGCTGGAAACTATCAAAGTCATCTTCTTCCTCTTGCCATTCTTGGTATCGTACGAAACCGAATGAGCATGTATTTGCACTATGCCCTGCATTGCCACATGCTGCACATATCTCTTGGCGTGGCATAGGTGCTCTTCCTCTTGCATTTAGCACTTTAAGTTGATTCGTCAATTCTACTAATTGCCATGCCATTTCAGACTCATCGTTCCTATCAGAAACTCCCCCGTGCCTTGAAAATTGCATCTTTACAAAAGGCACTTAGCAACTTAAAGAAAACAAACAAATAATTAAATTGAAAGAAAATCAAACAAAATAAACAAATAATTCAAAGAAAACAAAAAATCAATTAAATTGTAAAGAAAAATCAAACTATCACTACTTAACAGCCTTCCCCGGCAGCGGCGCCAAAAACTTGTTACGCTCGAATTAAGTACTGCTACAAAGCGTCACTCGCAAGTATACGAGGTAGTTGTAGCAAAGGTGATCGCCCCAAGGTCGTTTCCCCAAGAAGGTGTGGTTCGTAATAGCTTGATTGACAATTTATTTAAATGCCGAAGTTTGTTGTTTGGAATTAAGAACAATTTAAACCTAAGATTAACGTGCATAGGGTTGAAGTGTGAAGGAGATACAAGATCAAATCGATTCATGGGAAGGTGCCTAGGGGTATAGGTCCATTCAATCAAAGTTCAATTCTCAATTATCCATAACATAACCTTGTAAATTAATTTGTTCCTTAAGGTTAATTAGTCAATTACCAATTCATTAGTTTTCACATTCATGAAATAACAATGACCAATTCTAGTACATTACCAAATTAACAAAACCCTAGAACTTATATTTCTAAGTCATTCATAGGGTAGTCGATTGCATAGTTCCGATATCGGATTTCACCTCTCGGTCCTTCATTCAATATCTAGAGATCAATAGGTAGCTAATCTATTAACCTAGCATACAAGCCAATGCAATCAACCAACACAAGGTACATCAATGTAAATATCAAATCAAAGCATTCAATCAAATATACTATAAACCGTAGGCATGGGTATTTAGCTCAACATCATCAATTTATAACAAATATTCATCTCAATACAAATCAAATTACAATTGTCAATTGCAATATCAATCTCTTAATACATCAACGACAATAGAAATGAATTAAAAGAGAGAATAGAAAAACCCCTTGTGAAGATGCCAAGAGTAGGGTTGCTAGTCTTCCTCCTAGCTTCACTTTGATGTTTGATGAAGAACTCAAGCCCTCTTCAATGGTTGATTCCCCTTTGCAATATGGAATGGAGCTTTCTCAAGTTACCAACCCTTCAATTGATTATGCCTTTGGAAGATAGAATGGAGCTTTCTCAAGTCACCAATCCTTTCAATGAAGCTTCTTCAACCTTCAAGAGCTTGTTAACCCAACTTATCCCAAAGAACCTCAAAGATCTTATCAATGGAAATGGAGAAGATGAAGATGGAGGATGAAGATGAAGGGACAAGGAGAGTGTCACTCTCTCCTCATCCCAAATGTGTTTGCTCGCTCCTCTTTTCTTTTCTCCTTTTCAAAACCCTAGCCGTTCTCTCTTCTCTGTCATGCGAAAGAACTTAAATGGATATTAAGGGTGACACGACCAAGCTTGATTTGGCTTGGCGTGTCTCTTAGTCTTTTCCTTGCTTTCCATTAGGTGACACGGCCAAGACAAGGTTGGCTTGGCCGTGTCTCTTGATTTCCATGGGACACGGCCAAGCCAGTTGGCTGTGTCCCTCACTGGCTCTTCCTTTCTTTCTTTCTTTCTTTCTTTTCTTTCTTTTCTTTAGTGGTGAGAGCTGACACGGCCAAGTCAAGGTTGGCTTGGCCGTGTCTCTTATTTTTCTTTCTTGGGACATGGCCAAGCTCCTGGCCATGTCCCTCACTATTTTTTTTCTCCAAGGTGAGACACGGCCGTGTCATGTGACACGGCTAGTGGCTTGGCCGTGTCCCTTGATGGTGTCAGTCTCTACTTATTTTCTTTCCTTCTTTGCTTGCTCTCTTATTCTTTGGTTTGCTCCTTGGGTGAGACACGGCCACAGGCTTGGCCGTGTCTCTGGGTGTGTCTCTCTCTGCCCTCTTTAATCTTTGAGGAACACGGCCAAGCCTGATTTGTACTAAAAACACACATAAAATTATACTAAAAACAAGTACAAAAATGATCTAAACACATCCTAGTGCAAAATTTGCACTTTTCTTATTTTTCACATATCATCACTTTTATTCATTTTTAAAGTCATATCATACAACATTAATTCAAAGCAAGCATTGTTACTTTAAACAATGACAGGCCTACATATACATTCTTATTCAAGTATCATACCACATTTTCCATATTCAATGTGTTATTACTAAAAATAATGCAGTCAATACCATTAAGTGCCAAATTATGTTACTGTAGACCCTTAATTTTGGCCGTAAGTTGATACTGTCTTAATTAAAGAATGCCAAAATAAATTCAATCCATCTTTAAAAGATGTAAACTTAGTTTACAAATTTTAAATAAGTCAGTCTGTTTTTGAAAGGCACAAATTCAGCTACAAAATCCTAAATTGAGTTTTTAGGCCCAAATTAAAACTTTTCGATTCAAAAAATAAAAAAAAAATATAAGAGTAAATCGAGTCGGGGCAGACCAGGTTGACTTGAGCCATTGCTCATGTCGACCTGGAAGGCCCAGGTCGACATGAGCATGGCTCATGTCGATCTAATGGCCCAAATCGACATGGGCTAAGGCTCATGTCGACCTAAGGGCCCATGTTGATTTGGGACATCATATCGAGTTGGTCTTAAGTTATTTTGAGTTTTGGCCGGCTATTTGGTTTCCTAATTATGGTAGAATTCATTTTAAACACGGATTAAGAAAGCAATCAGGGTTTTTTGGGACCGTTTTGCCTATAAATAATGAGGCTTAATACTTTAACAAGGACCGTCAATTTTAGCAAAAAAAAAGCAACAGTAATTACTAACAATCAACTTTCATCAACAACAAACAAAGGCAGTAATCACTATCTTCGATCTTTGCTGGCCAAAAACAACCATTGGTGCAGGCAGTAAGCTTGGAATCAACAATCAAACTTGGTGGAGCCTTCAAACTTAGGTTTTATGCCTTATATTTAAATTTTTTAAACATACAGTAGCCATGTCATCTTTTCTTTTTTAACATTTTGATTAATTGTCTTAATTATAACTTTAATCTAGTAGCTTAATCGTTATAACCTTAAAGTACATATTTTATAAAACTCAAACCTAATCTGTTACTATCGTTCAGTATTCCATTTTATATTTACTTGTTTTAAATTTCACAGTAAGCATCAAATCTAGCTTCATAAAAACCTAAACCCTAATATGTTGTCCAATTCCTAAGCCCTAATTTGTAAAATCTATTTTCTAATATCCAGTAACCTAATTTGTTTTCCAAAATAATTAAAAAATCTAAAACCCTAAAAAACCCTAATTTATTATGTATTTTACCTTTTTTTTTTGTAATTTCATTATTTTTAAATCCTAATTTATCATTGTTTAATGATAATGTGCATGATAATGTGCATTATTATGATTTATTTGCTTATAGATTGTAATTTCTTATTATTTGAGATTTCTTAAATTGTAAAAGGCATGTCTCCATTTGTGGGTGCCTTATTTGTTTAATTTATTTATATATTTTAATTTATTTTTAAGACTTTGGGACAATTGTATGGAACACGTTTTCAACTTTTGGTGGGTGTCCTATTTTATTTTTTTTGTGGATATTTGGACATTTGTAAGGGTATATTTTCATTAATTAATGGGTGCCCATTTTGTTTAATTTGTTTGATTTTTAATATAGCATTCCTTTTTTTTTTATAAATGCATGTAATATGGATAATGTCATAATAATTAAGAATTCAATAATATTTAGACCTGAAAAGGAGGCAGGTTCCAATGAACCAGGCTTTTTGGGGGTGCTGAGCCATTTCTCACATTCTCTATGTGTACCCAACTTTCTGAACCAATAAGGGGGGTTGAGGATTTCTTAGGAATCGAGCTATCCACCCCATTCTTTTTTTCGGCCCGTCCAGGTGGAGACTTAATTTTCTTCGAGTTTAGGCCCGTGTTCTCTAAGGCCCTGAGCCTAACAGTGCTGAAGTCACAATAACTATTCCATCGGGAGTGGGGGCAAAAATTTCCGCTCACACATACCTCTTTAGTGCACAAAAGTGAGCTAAAACTCCACCTCCCTTCAAAATTCCTTAGCACCCTTCATTGCTAAGTTGGTGTAATGACTAACTACTCAACACCTAAATAAAATGTGAATGTATTGTAACATCCACTTTAGGGCTAAAATTAATTTAAATTAATTAAAATAAATAATTTAAGGAAGAAATATAAAGTTAGAATTGAGAAATTAACAAAAGTGTATGTGAAATATAAATAAATATACATAGCATATAAACTTTGATAATAAGAGAGAATAAGACAAAAATGAGAATAGTAAAAGAAAGGCAATTTAGTAAATATTTCTTGTAAAATTAAAATTAATAAAATAGTTGAAAAAGAAAATATTTTTGAATGGATGATGGAAATTGGAATTTTTAAAATAAATAAATAAATAATTAAAATAATAATAAAATAGATAGTGGAAGATGATAGAGAATTTTAAATATTTATTAAAAATTAAAATAAAATATTTTTTTAGTGGGGGATGATAATTAGCATTTTAAAAATAATTAAATAAATAAATAATTAAAATAATAAAATATTATATGTATATACATGGTTGGAATGTGAAAGAATAAGAAAAGTCAAATTTTGTAAAAAAAAACCCATTTTTTCTCTTATTCTTCTATCTTACCCGAGAATCACCATGGGCATGGAAGGGTGAGCTTTTCTTCATTCAAATACTAAATTTTAAAAGGATTTTCAAGTAATAAATAGAATTTTGGTGGATTTTCAACAAATTGGTAAGCTTTCTTTCAAAATTTTACAATTTCTTTGGAATTTATGATTATGTAAAATATGAAATTTTAATGGGGTTTTATTTAATTTGTTAAATGAATATAAATGATGTTATTTTGATTAGTAAATAATGATTTTTAAGTTAGATGGAAGAAATGATTAAGTTTGGTTTGAGTTTTAGTGAAGAAGGTGATTTAGGGTCATGTGTGATTTGGGATTTTGTAATTATATGTTTTAATTGTTTGGATGGGTAAGAATGATGTTTATTTGATGAGTAAACAATGATTTTATGGTTAAATAGTTGATTATCTTGGGTTAAGTTAGAGTTTGAGTTGGTTAGTAAGGTTTAGGGTTATGGAAAAGGGTTTAATTAAAGAATGCTTATTCAATTGATTTCATCATTTCATCATATTTTTTTAATGATTTAAATGATGGAAATGGACTCAAATTGTTAATTGGAAGTGGTTAAAGTGAATAACAAGAATGGAAGTGAGTTGAGGCACATTTTAGAATTTTGGAAGGAATATTTCTAAATTGAGTTTAATTGCTTAAAGTGTCTTAAAATATGATGTTATAGACATATTTGAGCTTAAAACTCAATTTGGAATTTATTCAATTATAGTTTAAATGTAAAGTGCCTTAGGCCTAAGAAAAGGGAAAAATGGTGGAATATGTTTTAATTTATGTTTTATATTGTAACCAACTTAGTAGCGAAGGGTGCTAAAGAATTTTGAAGTAAAGTGGATCTTTGGATCACTTTGGTGCATTAAAGAGGTTATGTACATAATTTGGCATTTAATCACATTGATTGTATTGCTTTTATTCATAACACATTGAATATGAAAAATGTGTTATGATCCTTGGATGATAATGTGTATGTTTATGTGGCATCGTTTGAAGTAACAATGTTTGTTTTGAATTAATGTTGTATGTTATGACCTTTAAAAATGAATAAAGGGCATAGTATGTGAAAAATGAGAAAAGTGCAAATATTGCACTTCATTGTAAAATAAGCTACATTCGTATTGTATGAGGAAATGACATTGATTATGAGTAGCAGATAATGAAATATGATTATATGTTGACTTATATATGGTCTAATTCCAAAAAATATTATTGGATAGTATGACACCTTCGGGCAAGACACACTGGTGTCACTGATAGCATGACGCTTTCAGGCGAGACACTGGTGTTACGAATGAATGAGATAGCCCAAGACAATAATTATGGAATTAGAATAGTATATAGGATTGTATGGTCCCATTGCATGTGTATGGATAATTGGTATGTTAATAAGTTGTATGTATACTTTGCTTCACATTGAAATATAATGTATGTTATGATATCACACATAAAACATCATTTTCTGTTCATTTATATCAAATTATGTATTATTGAGCAATATGCTTAGTGTCGTTGAAATTCATCACACAGGTGACATGGTTTATCCGGAGATTCCGGATAGTATTACTAGACCACACCAGGTCTAGGTTGTAGTTGTTATTTTGGAGGTCGCCACAGACCGGAGCCATTGCATCTCATGTAAATATTTTAAACTTTATTTTTGACATTTTGTAAAGTATGTATAAATGTGGTCATAATGTAAATTATAAAAATTCTTCTTTTAGGTTAAATGTTAGAAGTTGAAAATGAGATATATGTATATATTAATATCTAAAAATGTTTGAATGTTTTTTTTTCTGAAATATTGGCTAATTTGGGCCGTTAGGCCATTTTGGAGAAATGGATGTTTTATAAGGATATTTGGGAGTGTATTTCATTTCAAGTTGTGTAAGTTGAAATTTTGATATTGCTCAAAATACAAACAAAACTCTGGCGAATTTTTTATAGAGATTTTTAATATACTTTTTATTTGTCTTTTAAGCATGTTACGATTTTCAAATATTTTTATTATGAAAATGAGAATGTTTGTAAGAATGAAACTGTGACAATTCTCATACTGTATATGTATATTTTACATATATTATTGTATGTGTATTATGTGTATATATGGTATTAGGGTGTTACATGTATAACATACATTAGAATCACATTTTAAGGTTTTTACAATATAAAACATAAATTAAAATACATTTCGCCATTTTTCCCTTCTCTTAGGCCTAAGACACTTTAACATTAAAACTATAATTCAATCAATTTCAAATTGAGTTTAATCTAAAATATGTCTATAACATAATATTTTAAGACACTTTAAGTAATTAAAATCAATTTAGAAACATTCCTTCCAAAATCCTAAAATGTGCCTCAACTTACTTCCATTATTGTTCTTCACTTTAACCACTTCCAATTAACAATTTGAGTCCATTTTCATCATTTAAATCATTAGACAACATGATTTAAATGATGAAACCAATTGAACAAGCATTCTTTAACAAATCCCTTTTCCATAACTCTAAACCTTACTAATGAATTGAAACTTTAACTTAACCTAAGCTAATCAATTATTCAACCATTAAATATGTAACACCCTTATACCTTATATACGTGCAATACATATTTTCAGCATATATAAAATATGCATATACGATTCAAAAATATCACAGACCGATTTAATAAAAAAAAATTCACATTTCTAATTTAAAATTTCAAATACTAAATATATAAAATTAAATAGTATATAAATATTCTTTACTTGTTATAGGAACCCAAAAAAAATATTTTATATGAAAATTTCTAGAAAAAATTCACCAGAATTTTGTTTATAATTTGGACATCTCAAAATTTATCAATTACACAACCTGCAAAAATAACGCACTTTCAAATAATTTCAAATCACCATCTCAACCATACTCCTCAATTTCACCAAGTTTCTCAAACATTTATATATATATATATAATTTAGAACACATTTACACTCCCATTTCAAATAACTTAACCCAAATATTGTTTATAGTTTACAATACATAAAATCTAAAAAAACATAATACCCAAAATATACAATAACATAAAATATATACATGCCGCTGACAGAGTTTTTGATCTTGATATCAACTCTACAAGCACAAACACAAATCTAGATACGACCTAGTCCATTTCCATCATTTAAATCATTAAAAAAAATATGATAAAATGATGAAATCAATTGAATAAGCGTTCTTTAATTAAACCCTTTTCCATAACCCTAAACCTTACTAACCAACTCAAACTTTAACTTAACCCAAGATAATCAACTATTTAACCATAAAATCATTGTTTACTCATCAAATAAAATCATTCTTACCCATTCAAACAATTAAAACACATAAATGCAAAATCTCAAATCACACATAACCCTAAATCACCCTCTTCACCAAAACTCAAACCAAACTTAATCATTTCTTCCATCCAACTTATCATTACTTACTAATCAAAATAACATACTACATCAAAATACCAAATCAAATATATTCATAGTTTTCATGAAAAAATCAAAATTTAAGAAAAGAAAATTACTAACTTATTGGAAATCCACCAAAACTTCAATTAATTCTTGAAAATTCTTACCAAAGTGAGTAATTGGATGAAGAAAAATTCATTCCCATATAGGCATGGAGATTTTCGGGTAACAAAGAAGAAGAAGAGAAAAGATGGTTTTTTTTTTAAATTTGACTTTTCTTACTCTTTCAAATTACAACCATATATATATATATATAATATTTTATTATTTTAATTATTTATTCAATTAATTATTTTTAAAATACTAATTATCATCTTCCACTAAAAAATATTTTATTTTAATATTTAATAAATATTTAAATTTCTCCATCATCTTCCACTATCTATTTTATTATTATTTTAATTATTTAATTATTTTTAAAAAAATGCCAATATTCCTCTTCCATTCAAAAAGATTTTCATTTTGAATTATTTTATTAATTTTTAAATTTTACAAGATATATTTACTAAATTGTCATTCTTTTACTGTTCATATTTTTATCTTATTCTCTCTTATTATCAAAGTTTATATGTTATGTATTTTTCTTAATATTTCATATATATCTTTGTTAATTTCTCAATTCTAATGCAACATTTCTCCCTTAAATTATTTATTTTAATAATTTAAATTAATTTTAGCCTTAAAGCGGATGTTACAATTCTCTCCTTCTAAAGAAAATTTCATCCTCAAAATTACCTGATATCAGCTCAGAAAAAGCTGAGGATACTAGCTCTGCATTGTCTGCTCACTCTCCTATGTTGCCTTCTCAGTGGAATGGCTCCTCTATAGAAACAAGTGGCACCTTCTTGTTTCTCAACTCTTTAACCTCTCGTGCCAAAATTGTCACTAGTTCTTCTTCGTAAGTCAGATCCAAACTCACCTCGATAGACTCCACTATCAAAACATGAGATGGTATGATCTGTATCTTTAAAGCATAGAGACATGGAAGACATTATGTATCCTGTCTAACTCATGTGGCAGAACTAATCTAGAAGCCACTGGTCCAACTCTCTCCGGTACCTCATAAGGTCCTATAATGCGAGGCCTAAACTTTTCTTTCCTACTAAACCTCAAAATCTTCTTCCATGGAGATACCTTCAGGAACACCTTATCCCCCACACTAAACTCTATATCCTTCCTCTTCAAATTTGAATGGGATTTCTATCAGTTTGAAGCCGCTTTCAAATGACCTCGAATTACCTTCACTTTCTCTTATATTTCCTTGATCAATTCGAGACCGACCAGTTTATCTTCTCCAACTTCATCCCAACATAATGGTGTCCTGCACTTCCTGCCATACAGGGCCTCATATGGTGCCATCCCAATACTGGACTGATGACTATTATTGTAGGCGAACTCTATTAGTGGAAAATATCTATCCCAGCTCCTAGTAATATCAATGATATAACTCCTCAAAATATCCTCTAGAACCTGTATCACTCTCTCTAACTGTCCATCTGTCTTCAGATGGAAAGCAATACTAAAGTGCAATCGAGAACCCAATGCATTCTGTAAGCTCCTTTAAAATCTATATGTAAAATGGGGATCTCGATCTGACACTAATGACACTGGGACTCCATGCAAACTCACTATCTCATTGATATACAGTTCAGCCAACCTATCAAGTGAGTAGTCCATCCTAACTAGAATAAAATGAGTTGTCTTTGTCATCTGATCAACTATCACCCATATTGCATCATGCTTCTTCTGGGCCAAAGGCAGTCTTGTCATAAAATCTATGGTCACTCGCTCTTATTTCCACTCAGGTACTGACAATGGCTGAAGCAACCCTGGAGGAACTTGGTGCTCAGCTTTCACTCTCTAGCAAGTGAGACATCTGGATATAGTCTTTCTTCATACTTGACCACCAATAGTATTGCTTCAAGTCTTGATACATCTTAGTACTTCCAGGATGCATAACATAGAATAATTGATGTGCTTCCTCAAAAAATTTCTTCTTCAACTCCACATCATCAGGAATACAAAATCTATCCCTGTAACATAAACTGTCATCATCTCTCCTATGAAAGTCTCTGCTCTCCCCCTTTTGGCAATCCTCCACAATCTTTTGGGTTTTCTCATCTTCTTATTGTGCTTCCTTAATTTAATCTAACAACACTAGCCTTAACTATAACTAAGCCATTAGTGCACCATCATCACATAACTCAAATCTAGTATACATCACTCTCAAATCAACAAGCAATGAGAGCAAATAGGCAGTCGACCCTACCATCGACTCTCCACTCAAGGCATCCGTAACCATATTCTCCTTGCTAGGATGATAATCAATCAAGCAGTCATAGTCTTTTATCAACTCCAACCATTTCCTCTATCTCAAACTCAACTCTTTCTAGACACTTAAATATTTCAAATTCTTATGATCAGTGTAGATGAAACATTTCTCCCCATACAAGTGGTGTCACCAGATCTTCAATGCAAAAACAATAGTTGCTAACTCCAAATCATGAGTTGGGTAATTCAACTCATATGACTTCAACTATCGGGATGCATAAGCAATGACTCTACCCTCATGCATCAGAAAATAACCTAAACTATTACGTGAAGCATTACTATAAATCATATATGGTTTACCTTCCACAGGTAAAGTAAGAACCAGAGCTCGAGTCAATAAATCTCTCAACTACTCGAAGTTTGCCTAAAACCGGTTTGTCCACACAAATCTCACACATTTTCAGAGTAATCTGGTGAGTGGCAAAGCTATCATAGAAAAGCCCTTCATAAACCAATGATAATAACCTGCTAAACCTATAAAACTTTGAACCTTTGTTACATTCTTTGGTGGATTTCAATTCAAAATGGCCTCAAATTTACTCGAATAAACTCTAATACCCTCTACTAATACCACATGTTTGAGGAAAGTCACCTAATCCAGCTAAAACTCACACTTAGATAGCTTAGCATATAACTACTTCTCTTTCAATGTCTGCAACACAATCTACAAATGCCTATCATGATCTTCCTTACTACGCGAATACACTAGAATATCATCAATGAAATTCACTACAAATTGATCCAAATATGGTCAAAAGACCCAGTTCATCAAATCTATGAATGTTGTCAGTGCATTCGTCAATCCAAATGGCATCACCAGAAACTCATAATGTCCATACCTCGTGCGAAAAGCAGTCTTGGGCACATCTACATCTCTAACTCTCAACTGATAGTACCCTGATCTCATATCAATATTAGAGAATACTGCTGCTGCCTTTAACTGATCGAAGAGATCATCTATACATGGTAATGGATACTTGTTCTTGATGGCCATCTAATTCAGCTGCAGATAATCAATACATAATCTCAAGGTGCCATCCTTCTTCTTCACAATTATGACAGGTGCTCCCCACAGTGATACACTAGGACAGATGAACCCTTTATCCAATCGCTCCTGCAACTGCTCCTTTAACTCCTTCAATTCAGCAGGTGCCATTCGATAAGGGGTAATAGAGATAGGAGTGGTATCAGACATCAAATTGATACCAAACTCCACCTCTCTCTCAAGAGGTACCCCTGGCAACTCATCAGGAAAAACACCTGAAAACTTGGCAATTGTAGGAATACTGTCAAGCTGGGTCCCCACTGCTATTGTATCTATAAAATTAGCCAGATATGCCTCACACCCCTTCTGGATCATTCTTCTAGCTGGGTCCCCACTGCTATTGTATCATGTAAAAGAATGCATCCATATAAATTTGTACTTACCTCTAGAGAACTCACACCAAATCTAAATTCCTTTTTCCAAGAATCCTCCAACACTTGGATTATGGCAACAAAATCTCTTCAAAACCTAATCCAAAGGTAATTATTCATATAAGAAAATAAGAATGATAACTAACTAGGGCAAATTCAACACATGACACGCTCACCAACACGGGCGTGCCCCTGATCGTGCCCTAAACCAATAATACAGAAGCTTTGACACGCTCAGTAACACGGGCGTGTCACTCATTCTGCCGTACAGAAACATTGACACGCCCAACAACACGGGCGTGTTCATGGCCGTGTCAATTACTTTTTCTCACAGTAGCAATAACACGCTCAGTAACATGGCCGTGTTAATGGTCGTGTCACAAACGTCCAACTCAGTACTGATTACACGACGGCCGTGTCACTGGCTGTGTCAGGCAAAAATCATGAATTTCGAACTCTCATCCATGAAAACACAAACACTTCAAAACCCAACTACAACATCCTTAATCAACATCTTGGTTATATTCATCAATTACCCATCAATTTAACACTTATATAACTTCAATATATCATAATAATAATCATTATATACATCACCATGAATCAACTACTCAAATCCCCAATTCATTTATACTAAACCCTAACTCAACAATTTGAACAATTCATCATCATTCTCACCATTAATCATATTATCTCACAATTAACCATATTATCATCATCTAAATACCAATTTTACACATATATATACTTCAATCTTTCATTATCATCATCATCACACACCAATCATATCAAATCCAAACTCAAACAATAGGAATCAATACTAGGAAATGAATACTTACTTGAATATTATGCCAAATCTTCAATAACCATCTTCAATTCTCTCAAAATCCTTATAAATTTGATGTGTATGCAAATAAAATCTCATCTCTCTTTCTCTTTCTCTCTCTCTCTCTCTCTCTGTCTCTCTCGTGCAAGAAGAAGAAGAAGAAGAAGAAGAAGATCTTTTCTTCTTTTCCTCATACTTATCACATATATACATATATATATAATAATAATAATAATATAATATAATTATATTTAAAAATCCTCCACCACATTTTATATTCATCCTTTGACTTTCTTCTCTTCTTTTTCTTTTATGATTATTATTATTTATTATTTATTAATATATAAACTTACTTTTCCTACACCATTTTATACATTAGGTATATGTGATGTATATGTTGGTATATACATATCTCCTATATATATTGTATTTATATTTCTCATATTTTCCAAATACCATATATACATATCATCCCTCATATACATCTTTTTCTTATAATATTTTCCTTACATATTTTACCAACATATCTTCTCACATCTACTACTCCAATGTATACCAAAATCGGGGTATTAAATTAACTCGTTGCTCTTCTTTTGATTTTTATTAAACATACACATTTAAATCCATATACAACAATAATTATTCCAAACTTTTAGGGTGTATTTTGGGATATTACAATTCTCTCCCCCTTAAATAATTTCGTCCTCGAAATTATCTAGTACAGTAACAATTCATTCTTAACAAAATACCATCTTAACTTCCATATGAAGTTAATTATATTCTTAAGTTATTATATCATCAAATCATACAACTTTTACTCTCCCCCTTAGAGTCAATCATCTTCTTTAAATTTCATAATTCATCATTATACCTATATATATATCTTATTACTTCTTCAACAAAGCAATCAAGATAATTTCTCACATTCCCAATGAAATTACCTTTATACAAAAATCAGATCATCTTATAATATACTTATACTTCATCTAATCTTTATCTTCAAGATATGTTATTACTTCATCTCTTTATAATTACTCTTTTAATTTAACCCTAAAAAATCATTGAGTTAAATCTTAACATTGATTATCCCGTCATTCCAATCACTTTCAAAATAGACATCTACCAAACCTTAATTGATAACAATATCCTTATTTTTCATACACTTAATTCCTTCTTTAACATGTTTTTCACTTAACATACATAGTAATCCAATGCCTTTCAACTTATTTATAGATAATCAATTTTTTCCCTTTTATCATTATTTACAACTAATATAGCTCCATTCATTCTTTTCCATTCACATTTTAGAATTCTACATCATATACATATCATTTAAATTTTTTTATACTCTTAATACAACTTTACATATTAAATTTCAGTAATGATTTACAATTTTAACCAAATCCAGATCAATCGATTTATCTATCACAATATATCCACATTTCAATCTTGTTCAATTCAAACCAACGATTGATTTATTTAAACTTATCCTGAAATTTCGCAATATACATATATATATAACCTAATTCCATTAGGGCAAACTTATATTCAATTCCTAGTTTCATCATATCCATATCCAGTCAAATTATCATGATAACAAATCACTTCAAATTATCTTTCATTATACACATAGTTTATTTTCTATTTTCTTAGTATAATTTCCATAAAATTCTCATGATTATCTCATACCATATTTACTACCTATAGTTCACTCACTTAAACCTTAAATCCATCCACTTATTCATTTTGTACCATAAACATATTTAGTATTACATTCAATCATATTTAGTATTTTCTCCCATTTAATATCTCCTCACATTTCATACCTTTTACTATCTTTACCATAATTATCTTATATCACATTATCCATAACTCAAAACATTTTCACAATTCTCTTTCCTTCCATACTTTCTATGATTATAGACAAGTTTCTAATATCATATGATAAAGTATAACTTTACCCATCATAACTCTTGACCATGTTTCTAAAAATATAACTATCAATCTTATCAAAACTATACTACAGTCATATTATCTCAGTCCCAAATCTGCGGATAACAAAACTAACCGGCCAAATATATTAAACAAAACATATGGCCTTAGGAGATTAATAGTCAAGCCTGTGACTTATAAATCAATACTGTCCTTTTTTTCTTTTTTTTTTATTCTGCTTCCCCCTTTTCCAATTACAATGCTAAATTTATATCACAAGGATTACATATTCATTTTCTAAACTTTTACTACACCAAGAGTTAACACATTTCAATTCTGTTTCAACCCAATTTGCACTAGAGTATATGATTATCATTAGTTTAATTCATGTTTCAACAATATGATTATTATTATCTTCTTTTATGAACACATATTCCATCACATGTCAATCTTACAAAATTTCCTTTTTGTCACTTCATTTCTAATCCATTTACAATCTCTTATAATATACAAATACATAGAACTTCTCCATATGTGAATACTTTGGGACTCTAAATATCATACGATCATCCAATTCAGTGATCACCATAACAATTTCACTGTCCAAAATTACACGAGTCCATTCTTACTCTCACTTCCATCATATAATTTATCTAGTTTTATGCAAGTCATGACCTAATCTTTCTTAGGTCCACTAATATATATTCAATATCATTCTTCATATCACTAAGTCAATAGTTATACCACATACACCTTCATAATGTGACTCACATTTTCACATTTCTTACATCTCATAATTACATTCATATCGAAAGATTCATCTCATATATCCTCTACATGTATACACATAATTATGTAATTTTACTTAATTTCTCTTTTGCATATACTCTATACAAAGTGAACATTTAGTATTTTTCATTACATATTATCATTCTCATTCTTTTTAACATAACTTAAGTTATTCATTAACTCAATAAGTATATATACACTCTACTCATAATAATATTTCACAAAATCTTAACCACATTTCTAATGTGACATCTCTTTCACTTTTGTCTTTAAAAACATTTAATATACCTCCATATCCATTTTTACCCTTTCCAGTCAAATGACTTAAAATAACTCATACATTCAACGTACATTAAACTATCAATATATAAATAATCTTTATCAATATTCCATTAAAATTCTAAATTCTCAAATCACTATCTCACCTAAACTTTTATTTGCAAAACTTATCTTTTCTTAATATCAACTTTAGAAACATCTTATATATATACCACAAAGCAACATCAAAACATATAATTTTCACAATTATTAAGCTCATTTCAGAAATCCAAATATCACATATTTCCATCATTAACTTGAGCTTTACAACACTTAAGCCTATCATATTTCTCATATTTACATTAATACAACAATGCATACAACACCATTATATTTCCTTACCTGACCAACATCGTCTCTTTTTCTTTTAACAAATCTAAACTTTATATACCCAAATCTTAAATGATCACATTTTGTTTATACCCATCAACTCACTCACTATTCCACCATACTCTTTTCATTTTAATACCATATCTTTCCATGTTAGCAATCCAACAATATTTCCTCTTTCTAGCAACTCAACATAAACTCTATTATTAAGAGATTCAAAGTATAGAGGAAAGAGTATATATCCAACAATAATGCCACGTTCGAGACCAACCTAGGTGTTAATGCATATGCATGTATTACAAATTTTATTTCAAAACTTTTCCTTTTTAATTCTATTGAAGCTTTTCAAAACTTTTTCTTTTTAATTTCACTTAGGCCGAGAATCTCGAACCTAAGCTCTGATACCAAAATAATAGTAACACCCCCGTACCTTATACACATAAAATACATATACCGGGTATACATACAGTACGTATATAAAGTATAAGAATGTCACTTTTTGTTACAAATTAAAACCTTTAACTGAGTTCAAACATTATTCCTTTAGTATAAAGAACATTTATAAAATCGTTATACTTTTAATGATCTTACCTATATATAATAATCTTATCTTTATCAAAACTTCATTTATACATATGAATACATTCTTGTCAGAAATACAACATAATTAACTTATACATGTATGCATTACCTTCTAGTTGGTCTCGAAATACACTTACCCTTCTCGTGGCATGATGACTTGACTTCAGATCAACCACCTACTCACCTGCGCGATTTACACAACCGCACTAAGCTAAAAAGCTTAGTAATACAAAGAAATAATTTAAAATATACATTACAAATAAATCATATTTTATATACTAACATCATGTGTCACAATATGCTTATCATATTTTCCCTTTTCAATACACTCTCCATATATTTCCACCAATCTCATAATTTATATATATATACACATATACATCATTTCAACAAATCATAATTCAATTACTTATCAAAACCTTCATGAAATAATACTCACAAGTTCCACATTCATATACATTTTACACATCATATTATATTTTCATAAACTTATCACTCAACATAGTTTCTCAAGCCATATTCACTTTCAATAATTTACTTATGTATTGTATACATCTCATTTCATGATTATTATCATATATCACATAACAATATATTTCTTTCCATAGTTATCATCATATATCACATAACAACATATTTTTCATTCCATAATTCACATTTAAGCAAAGACACGCATGGGCCCAAAAGACACTAATATGCCATTCAACTTTCAGAGTAATGTTTTGGTTTAATTATCTCATTTATCATTATCATTATCCCAACTAGGCTTCAAGGATTAGGTTTAACCAAGCTTCAAGGGGAACAAAGCATGCTAAGTATCAACCCAACTTGGCTTCAAGAACCAACCCAACCTAGCTTCAAGGGTTGTAACATCTCAATTAGGCTTCAAGGACTAGACCCAACCAAGCTTCAAGGGGAGTAAAACATGTTAAACTTCAACCCAACTTGGCTTCAAGGATCAAACCCAACCTAACTTCAAGAGATTGTTACTATAGACATGCCACCAACAACAAACTCTGAAAATGGAATAACACATTAGCCACACAATTCATTTATTATTTCATTATCAATTTCATTCTCAATGCTCATCATCATCTAGGCAAACATGCCCCACTTATCTCAATTGAATCATCATAGCCAATCACAATGGCTTCATATCTTATCAAATCTCAATTCACATTATAATACTTCATTATTCAAGTATACATAATCAATTACATTGAACATATATCTTAAATTCATCATTAAAATATTTATCATAACAAATTGCATTGCACATACCTTTTTGAATGATCATCATAGCTTTCACTCTATACAAATCATAACATTAGTCACATGGTATTAACAATATAGTGAATTACTTAACACATTTATAACTAAATGTGTGAAGTCTCAAAATCATGTAAAAGATGCATCCATATAAATTTGTACTTACCTCTAGAGAACTCACACCAAACCTAAATTCCTTTTTCCAAGAATCCTCCAACACTTGGATTATGGCAACAAAATCTCTTCAAAACCTAATCCAAAGGTAATTATTCATATAAGAAAATAAGAATGATAACTAACTAGGGCAAATTCAACACATGACACGCTCACCAACACAGGCGTGCCCCTGATCGTGCCCTAAACCAACAATACAGAAGCTTTGACACGCTCAGTAACACGGGCGTGTCACTCATTCTGCCGTACAGAAACATTGACACGCCCAACAACACGGGCGTGTTCATGGCCGTATCAATTACTTTTTCTCACAGTAGCAATAACACGCTTAGTAACATGGCCGTGTTAATGGTCGTGTCACAAACGTCCAACTCAGTACCGATTACACGCCCAACCACACGGCCGTGTCACTGGCCGTGTCAGGCAAAAATCATGAATTTTGAACTCTCATCCATGAAAACACAAACACTTCAAAACCCAACTACAACATCCTTAATCAACATCTTGGTTATATTCATCAATTACCCATCAATTTAACACTTATATAACTTCAATATATCATAATAATAATCATTATATACATCACCATGAATCAACTACTCAAATCCCCAATTCATTTATACTAAACCCTAACTCAACAATTTGAACAATTCATCATCATTCTCACCATTAATCATATAATCTCACAATTAACCATATTATCATCATCTAAATACCAATTTCACACATATATATACTTCAATCTTTCATTATCATCATCATCACACACCAATCATATCAAATCCAAACTCAAACAATAGGAATCAATACTAGGAAATGAATACTTACTTGAATATTATGCCAAATCTTCAATAACCATCTTCAATTCTCTCAAAATCCTTATAAATTTGATGTGTATGCAAATAAAATCTCATCTCTCTTTCTCTTTCTCTCTCTCTCTCTCTCTCTCTCTCTGTCTCTCTCGTGCAAGAAGAAGAAGAAGAAGAAGAAGAAGAAGATATTTTCTTCTTTTCCTCTACTACTCCAATGTATACCAAAATCGGGGTATTAAATTAACTCGTTGCTCTTCTTTTGATTTTTATTAAACATACACATTTAAATCCAACAATAATTATTCCAAACTTTTAGGGTGTATTTTGGGATATTACACAAATCATCACTGTTATTAATTTTTAAAAGTCATATCATACAACATTAATTCAAAATAAGCATTTTTACTTCAAACAATGCCACACCTACATACACATTCTCATTCAAGTATCATAACACATTTTCCATATTCAATGTGTTATGACTAAAAACAATGCAATCAATGTTATTAAGTACCAAATTATATACATACCTCTTTAATGCACAAAAGTGAGCCAAAGCTCCACCTCCCTTTAAAATTCCTTAGCACCCTTCACTATTAAGTTAGTGCAATGACTAACTACTCAACACCTAAACAAAATGTGAATGCATAGCGTACATTAGAATCACATTTTAAGGTGTTTACAATATAAAACATAAATTAAAACACATTCCACCATTTTTCCCTTCTCTTAGGCCTAAGACACTTTAACATTAAAACTATATTTCAATCAATTCCAAATTGAGTTTTAAGCTCAAATATGTCTATAACATCATATTTTAAGACACTTTAAGTAATTAAACTCAATTTAGAAATATTCCTTCCAAAACCCTAAAATGTGCCTCAACTCACTTCCATTCTTGTTCATCACTTTAACCACTTTCAATTAACAATTTGAGTCCATTTCCATAATTAAAATCATTAAATAACATGATTTAAATGATGAAACCAATTGAACAAGCATTCTTTAACAAAACCTTTTTCATAACCCTAAACCTTGCTAACCAATTAAAACTTCAACTTAACCCAAGCTAATCAATTATTCAACCATAAAATCATTGTTTACTCATCAAATATATATCATTCTTACCCATTCAAACAATTAAAACACATAATTACAAAATCTTAAATCACACATAACCCTAAATCACCTTCTTCAGCCAAACTCAAACCAAACTCAATTGTTTCTTTCATCTAACTTAAAAATCATTACTTACTAATTAAAATAACATCATACACACCAATTCTAACAATTATAACATACTACAATATCAAAATCCCAAATCAATCATATTTATAGTTTTCATGGAAAAATCAAAAATTAAGAAAGGAAACTTACTAACATATTGAAAATCCACCAAAACTTCAATTAATTCTTGAAAATTCTTTCCAAAGTTAGTAATTGGATGAAGAAAAATTCATTCTCATATAGCCATGGAGATTTTCTGGTAAGAAAGAAGAAGAAGAGAAAAGATGGTTTTTTTTTAAAAAAAAATTTGACTTTTCTTACTCCTTCAAATTCCAACCATATATATATATATATATATATATATAATATTTTATTATTTTAATTATTTTTAAAATACTAATTATCATTCTCCACTAAAAATATTTTATTTTAATATTTAATAAATATTTAAAGTTCTCCATCATCTTCCACTATCTATTTTATTATTATTTAATTATTTTAATTATTTTTAAAAAATGCCAATTTTCCTCTTCCATTCAAAAAGATTTTTATTTTGAATTATTTTATTAATTTTTAAATTTTACAAGATATACTTGCTAAATTGTCATTATTTTACTATTTATATTTTTATCCTATTCTCTCTTTTTTTTTAATCAAAGTTTATATGTTATGTATATTTCTTTATACTTCACATATATCTTTGTTAATTTCTCAATTCTAACTCAATATTTTTTCCTTAAATTATTTATTTAAATTAATTTAAATTAATTTTAGCCCTAAAGCGGATGTTATACAATTGATCAAACAAGTCATCAATCCTACGTAATGGGTAATTTATTCTTAATAGTCTCCTTATTCAACTGTCGATAATCTATACACAACCTTAGGGTACCATCCTTCTTCTTCACAGATAAAATCGGTGTACCCCAAGGTGATATACTAGGTTTAATATAGCCCTTATCAAGTAATTCTTAAGTTACACTTTTAAATCTTTTAACTCCGGAGGTGCCATTCTATAAGGTAGAATAGAAATTAATGTTGTATCCAGAACTATATCAATAATAAATTCTACCTCCCTCTCTGGCGTTACTTCCAGTAACTCCTCTGGGAAGACATCCGAAAACTCACATATTGTAGGTATGTCTTCCAAAGCTTTACTTGAAAGTCGTGTATTAATAATATAAGCAAGGTATGCTTTACACATCTTCCTAATTAACCTTTATAGCTTTAGCTACAAATATCAAACTAGAAGGGTAAAATTATTTTTCTCCTCGGACTACAATTTCAGCATAACCCATAATCTTAAAAGTCATAAATTTATTATAACAATCCATAACTGCTTGATGTCAGGACAACCAATCCATTCCCAATATTACATAAAAATCATGTAATGGAAGTTCAATCAAATCAACAGGAAGTTCTATATCATGAACTCTAATTAGACAATTTTGGTATACTTTGTTTACCTTCACACTATGGCCTCAGGGGTTAGTAGCTTATATTTCATAATCAAGCTTATCAGCACACATTTTTCCCCTAAAGCTATAGTTGTACATATATAAGAATGTGTTAAACTTGGATCTAACAATGCATACACATCAAGACCAAGCAAAGAAAATTTACCAACTACAACATCAGGAGCGTCCTGGTCCTCCACTGCTCTCATGGCATAAGTTCTGGCTGGAGCATTGCCTCAAGTTTGAGGTCTATCCACTATTTCAGATCCTCTCTGCTGACTAACACTAGGTCAACCACTTCTACCTATCTTACAACCGGTTTGAGACTTTTGTACAGAACTCTGTCCTTCAATAGCTTCAAGTTCTTTTATCATTGGACAATCTCTATTTTTATGATTTGAAGAACCTCATTTCAAACAAGCCCTTTTTTTATACCAGCAATCTTCACTTGCATGACCCTTGCCACAATATTGACAAGGTGTGGTAATTATCCTTGAAGATGAGCCTGTAGCATCTCCAAACCTACCACCTCGAGCCTATAAAAACTAGCTTCACTTTCTTTACTAGACCTCTAAGTTTGGGCTTGAATATTTCTCTGTTGTTTCTGGCCACCCTACTGTTGTTCACTAGCAAATCCCTAGTGGCGAACTGCAAGTGCACGGGTCGCACAATTAATAAAGTAGTGAGTATATCATTCCACTAGGGACAAGGTCAAGTACTAGTTCAAATTTTAACTGTTGTTTAGCAAATCAATAGTTTTTATGATGATGAAAATAAAAGATGAATTATTTAATAAATTAAAGTAAAGAAAACTTGAATATTGTGCACAAAGTGTTGATGATGAAAATACTATCCAGATATTGAATTCCCCTAGCCATAAAAATATTTATGAATATCAATTCAATTAAATCAAATAATAGAGCTAAATTGGAATTCCTCTAAATTAGATCAAAATCTCTCTCGAGTGAATTAATCCCTAATCACTTAGTAGAATGCTAGGAATCTCTTCTCAAGCATAATTAAATAGATCTTGCAATAAGAACAAGAAAATTTGAACCAAAGGGTCTTGTAAGTCTATCTCTAGCACTCAAATAAACCTTCAATCCTAATGAAAATTATGTTCATATTAAACTTTCTTAAGTCAATAATATGAAAATTGCAACCAATCAATAAGCATGCTATTTTCAATTGGTAATAAGAAATTAAGAATCAAAAGGATAAAACAACTTAATCAAGTGATTTAATTTAATAAAAACTATTCAATCCATACAACAAGGCTAGGGTTCATCAATATCTAGATAGAAATAATTTAGTTCATTTTCATAACCAGAAAACCAAAACAAAAGAAATAAGCAAAAGAATTCAAACAATCCATAATGAATGATTTGTGTTTCTTCACTTCAATCCTTGAATCTTGATTTAAATCTCGCATAAATTGGATCTTCACCTTCACTCTTAGCTGCCAAAAACTCTCTTTTTCTCTGGAAGTCAGCTCTAATAAAAAAACTTTGATCCCTATTTCGCACTTTAGCTCAGATTTAATAGCCTAGAAATTTTTACCTGACATGCCCATTGAAACGGGCGTGTCTGTGGGCATGTCAATGGTGCTGTTTCAAACTTTAATGACATAGGCAGGGACACGCCCGTGTTAATGGCTTGTCATTGCTACTGTAATGTTGAGTTAGGAACACGTTCAGGGACACGCCCATGTCAGTGGGCGTGTCACAGCTTCTGTAAAGCAGGATCAATGGCACGTTCAGTGACATGCCCATGTCTCCGGATGTGTCGAAGATTCTATAAAGTAGTTGAATGACACGGCCATTGACACGCCCATGTCACTGGGCATGTCAATTGAATAATTTGCACAAAATAGCTCCTTTCCTTGTCTTTCATTCGTGATTCTGGTCTAAATAACCTTTAGGTCCCAACGTGTTAAAGGTTCCTGGAATCAACCCTAATAAACACTTGAACAAACAAATTAAACTCAATTTGACAATAAATATATTAAGAAATGGGGGTAAAAATATCATCAATTATACACTTATCAAATTCCCCAACACTTGAGTTTTTGCTTGTCATCAAGCAAACCAAATCACTATAATAGGTAGAAATGAAGGACTCCTTTATATCCAAAGAAAATAAAAGTTTTACAATACTTGAATTAGAAAACCCAACATTCTCAACGAAAAACTAAATCTCAAACATGATAGCTGAATTAAGAAGTTTCAAAAAAAAAATCTAACAGATCTGAAATCTAAAAATTCAGAGTTAAAAGATTAAGCTTAAAATTCCAAGAACTCAAAAGTCATGAATGAAGTAAGAAAGTGTAAATTTTCTCTTATGTTCTTTGACCCCTTCGTAAAATGCATTGCGTGAAACATTTTTTTTTAAAAGGAGCCCGACTTATTTGAGCTAATACTAACTTTTTGACGCGAAGGCAAACATTTGTGATGCCGACCCCCGATTACTCAGTTAGAATCACCATTCAAATGGCTACAAGCACTATTTATGATTCCAACTCATTCGTTTCAATTCAAGAGTTAAAATCAGCAGAACAGGGATAAATTTTCAAAGCTCCTGGAAAATTATTTTAATTTATTATATTTATTTTTTTTCAAGTAAAGTGGTCAGAAACTTAAGATAATAAAGATGTCATACTAAGTTTGACTCAAGTATCTAAGGATTTGGGACATGCTAAAAAATGTAACTAAGGTTTTAAACTTTAGATGTGCAACTCTCATCAATCAACTACCTAATTCAAACTATAAAATTTAGTCTTTAGCAATCAATTAAGAAGACCGAGTCAACCTCAACAAGAAATTGTCGTTCATTAAATCAGCCATTAATTTACTAAAAAGAGGAACCATTTCACTTTATATTATTATAGCAATCTATTTTACTTAAACCCAAAAATAAAATCGAAGAAACTAAATGAGACAAATGCATAAAATGGCAAGAATGAAAACAAAAGCTCAATCTATAAAATATATCGCTCCCCCACACTTAAGACGCACATTGTCTCCAATGTGTGTAAAATAATAAAAAGAACAAAAGAGAGAGATAACTGGCCCGACATGTCCTGAATCGACATATATGAATATGGTTCCAAAAATGTTGCAAAGTCAAATGAACTACAGGACAAAAATGGACATACAAAATTGTGAAGGTTTAAAGATATATATAAAAAAATAATAATAAAAAGAAAGAGAAAAATACAAAATTAAATGTACAATTATCTAGATGAAAAAAAAGACAATAAAAAAGAAAAAAAATGAGCTAGTCGGTCATGGGCTCAGCACTAGAATCATCACTAGCACCGATATCAGCATCGCTGGCACTTGCATCATCACTAGCACCGTCATCCTAAACATCAACACGGGGTGCTGGAGGTTAGTACGATGGAGGCGGTGGCTGTGAAGGGCTAAATCTCTGAGATCTCCAAAACTCGAGCATGGACTACTTGAGCCATTGCCTCCTCAATATCTCGTGATCTAGTTGTGCTTGGAAGGATGAGTAGTGCTGCTCCATGGAACACTGGATCTGATCCTGTTGAGTCAATAATTTATTCTAGTTCAGCTCAATGTTTCAAAATTTTCCTTCTATCATGCATATCTAGCACTCAAACTCAGTTGGTTTTCAATCATCATCCCACTTAACATTCACAAAATGATGCCAGTCTCTGGAGGTAGGGGTTAGAGTAAAGGGCGGGCCAACTGAGGAAGAAGGTCCAGCAATGGTGAATAGGCCGGGAACGTCTGTTGGTGGAGGTATGTCGACAGTGGGAGCAGGAGGAATTGGCTTAAAGTGAGTAGGAAAAACTGTCTCAGAGTTCGTAGATGGTGCCTGCAGCTCCACTACCTTCTCCTGGTTCAACTGTTTCAAAGTGTCCATGCCCAAAAGTTTAGGGAGCCCATCCAAAGTCATCAGGAGACATCCATCCAACACCTCCAAACTACAAGCTAATCTCGTGACATACATGCCACCATGCAAGTTAACCGGTGCCTCTTTCTTAGACTGCTCAAAGGAAAAGTGTGTGATAGCATTAACTACGTTGCATCGAATCTTCTGGACCATGCAGTTCAAGAATAACAACTCCCTCAGACCAACAATCCCGTACTGCTAAGTCGAGCTGTAATCGTGTGAACCAACAGATTATGTACCACTCGGCAAGGAAATGACTCAAAAGTTGATACTCTACGGTCTACACCTCCTCTGCAGTAAACAAACCCAAACACACACCAAGTTCATTGATGCTCATGTGGAATCGCTGACCTCCCAATCAGAACTTCATTGTCGGCTTGATAATGGAGATCTTGTTTTTATCAAACTGAAAAGTGCAGAAAAACTCTAGGGTTAACTCTTTGTATGAAGGCTCAATTGAAGAGTTATTCCCATCCTGGTTGGTTTATCAAATCCTAGATCTCTTTCACTATATTGGCTAGCTCCATGGCACCCCAATCTAAAACTCTAGGTGGGACCAATCCTTGTTCCTTAACATTTCAAACCATTTTTGTTCCTTCAAAGTTGAGAATTTAAGGCACTTCTAGCCGGCCATAAATTTTGAGATTGGATGTGTAGCGGGTCAGCTTGAGCTGCCTTCACCTCTAGCCCGTTTAGTGGTAATTTGGACGGCACTTGTTTGCAAGGACCCATTATCTACAAAATAAACAAGAACAACCTCAAAAATAAAGTACACCATATAATTGAGGAATAGTAACACAATAAACCAACCCAATTAAACCAACAATAGCAATGCATTATCAAATAATAAAAGCCAATAAAAGCAATGAACCAATTCTCAATAAGGACAATTTTTGAAATTCACACAATAATCAATCTCCATAACAGGCATCACTCTAATTCAATATCACCACAACCCAACGAAATAAAATAAAGGATTGCAACTCACTATGCATAAACAATCAATAAAACAGTGTGCCAATATATACAACTCAATTCTAGCCATAGAATCCTCAAAAAACACAAAGAGTAAATCACAACACATCCATAAAACTAGGGTCAAAACTTGAAATCCCTAGAAACTAGCCATGGCGAATAAATAAATCTAAAACAAAATAAAATAGAGTCTCTAAGAATCCAACAAAATAAAGTAAATCCAATAATCAACAAATCTCTAAGAATCTCTAATCATATCGCAAGAAATAGAGTGTTGAAATTGCAAGAATCAAAATAAAATTTCAAAAGTTAGGGTGTGTACTTGAATAGCATGAAGAATGTGATAAAATTGAAGGAAAAATAATTAAATCCCCTCCAAATCACGAAATGGGAGTCGAAATCCCCTCTAGGATGAATGGGTATGTGATTTCGAGTGTGAGAGTGTGAAAATTTTGAGAGAAAATCGATAAAGAGGGAAAGAGGAGAGAGAAAATTATGTTTAATTCAAAATCGAGTACCACTTAAAAACGCATGGACACGCCCATAGACACGGTCGTGTCTATGGGCGTGTCATAACTACTGTGACTCAAATAAATCAGCATGGCCAGTTACATGGGCATGTCACTGGGCATGTGGTTGCTACTGTGAATCTCAAATTTAACCAAAATGACATGACCACTGACACGGGTGTGTCAATGGGCGTGTTATAGCTACTGTGGTGCCATTTAAATGAGATGTCCAGTGACACGGGCATGTCCCTAGTTGTGTCATAACTACTGTCTCTAAAAGTAAATGACATGCCCACTGACACGGGCGTGTCTCTAAATCAAGCTCAAGTTACCCCTCAAAAGAAAATTTTCCTCTCCATATTCAAGTGAACTCAAAACAACACACCACCAACAAATGATAGAAGAATTAAAAATTAGCGAAACAAACTAAAAATATGAAAATTAAAGAAACAAATATAAAAAAACAAATAAAATAGTGGGTTGTCTCCCACCCAACACTTTTTTTAATGTCGTATTAGTTGGGTGTTCGAGATTAGTTCATCCCAAGTCTTGGAGATATAAAACTTCCTTCAACTCATTCAAGTCTCCCCCTAAATACAGTTTAAGTCTTTGCCCATTAACCTTAAAATTCCCTTTTTCTGGATGAGTAATTTTGATTGTCCCATAGGGAAAAAAATTCTTTGATAGTAAAAAATTCTTTGACAATTAAAATTCTTTGATTTTAACTTACCTGAAAAATGTTGAAGCCTCGAATAATACAATAATACATGATCTCCAACTTTAAACTCTTTCTATTCCTTAATGTGAGCATCATGCCATCTCTTAGTCCGTTCCTTATACATCCTTGCATTGTCATAAGCTTGTAATCTCCATTCATCCAACTAATTGATTTGCAATTTCCTCCTTTCACCTGCACTAGCTAGATCAAGGTTAATCTATTTTTAAAGTCCAATAAGCATTATGTTCAATTTCCACATGTAAATGACAAGGCTTTCCATATACTAGCCTAAATGGCATAGTACCCAGTGGAGTTTTAAATGCAGTCCTAAAGGCCCATAGAGCATTGTCTAATTTCTCAGACTAATCCTTACGGGATCGCTTTATAGTTTTTTCAAGAATCCTTTTTATTTCTCTATTTGTGTTCTCAACTTGGCCACTAGTTTAGGGATGGTAAGGAGTAGAAAATCTATGTGTAACACATAGCCTTTTGAAAACTTTCTCAAGTTGAGCGTGACAAAAGTGAGTACCCCTATCACTTATGATCGTTTTTGGTGTTCCAAATCGAGAAAACAACTTTTTCAAAAACCTCATCACTACCCTAGCATCATTCATTGCTAAAGCTTGGGCTTCAGGTCATTTAGAGACATAGTCTATAGCTACGAGAATATATTTGTTACCAAAAGAACTAGAAAATGGTCCCATAAAGTCGATCCCCCCATAAATCAAAGACTTCATACACTAGAATTCCATTTTGGGCCATCTCATCATGAGATGAGATGTTTCCAGTTCTTTGACAACGATCACAATATTTCACAAAATCATTGCTATCCCTAAACAGAGTGGGCCAAAAAAGCTTATGATGGCCTTGATTGATGTGGGGGTGGTAGTTTTTCAATGGTTTCCACCTTAGCCCGATCCATTTCAATACCCTTACTTGAAATCTGATATCACAACATGATTCCTTCTTGAACCATGAAATGACATTTTTCCCAATTAAGTACCAGGTTTATTTCCTCACACCTTATTAAGACCCTCTCAAGGTTTTCCAAACAACCTTTGAATGAGCTGCCATAAACTGAGAAATCATCCATGAACACCTCCATAATATCCTCAATAAGCTCATTAAAGATTGCCACCATGCACCATTGAAAAGTCGCAGGTGCATTGCATAATCGAAATGGCATCCTTTGATATTCAAATGTCCCATATGGACAGGTGAATGTAGTTTTCTCTTGGTCTTCTAGGGCAATAGGAATTTGGAAGTAGCCTGAAAGGCCATCCAAAAAGCAATAGTACTCATGCCTGGACAATCTCTCCAACATATGATCAATGAAGGGCAAAGGAAAATGGTCCTTCCTAGTTGCATCATTCAACTTCCGGTAGTCGATGCAAACCCTCCAACTGATAACTGTTCTTGATGGAATTAGCTCATTATTTTCATTGGGAACCACCGTCTTCCCTCCTTTCTTTGGTACTACATGAACTGGGCTCACCCAAGAGCTATCCAAAATTGGATATATAATTTCCACATCAAGTAGCTTGATTACTTCGGCTTTAACTACTTCTTTCATCTTAGGGTTTAGTCTCCATTGTGGTTGCACCACTGGCTTGAATTCATCCTCCATCAGTATTTAGTGAGTGCAATAAGATGGACTAATACATTTGATGGCTGCTATCTTCTAAGCTATAACTTGCTTATGCTTTTGTAACAACTCGATGAGTTTTACCTTCTGCTCATAAGATAAGTAGGAACACATAATAATTGGCAATTTATTCTCCACTCCTAGGAATCCATACTTAAGATGATCCGAAAGGATCTTAAGTTCTAAATTGGGTGGATTAATCAAAGATGGTCACGACTTCTATTCTTTTGGCATTTTAATGGTTTCATATGCCAGACTCTTAAATGATTTGCTTGCTTCAAGATAAGCAAGCTGCTCCAGTGCATCCTAATCCTCAACATTATCCTGCAATAAACACAACTCAAGGAGATCCTTGGAAACAACGTTAGTAACACAATTTAAGGTTTCATGATCAATGATATCATTGCATGAATCCACCTCATTGAGTGTAAGTGGGTGCTTCATAGAATAATGTATATTAAAAACAACTTTCTCACTTCCCACTCTTAAGGTCAATGTGCCATCATGGACATCAATAAGGGCACAAGCTGTATTAAAAAATGGCGTACCAAGGATAAGCTAAACATCCGCATCCTCATCTACATCAATGAGAACAAAATCATTGGGGAAAATGAAATCCCTGACTTTTTACCAACACATCCTCTATAATACCACGGGTGTGAAATACTGACTTATCAGCAAGTTGAATGGTCATGAGTGTTGGTTTAGGTTCTCCGACACCTAACTCTTTAAACATCTTGTAGGGCATAACACTTATGCTAGGCCCCAAATCAACCAATTCACTTTGAACTTTAAGATTACCTATCAAACATGGAATAGTAAAACTACCAGGATCTTTTAATTTATTAGGCAACCTCTTTTGCAAAATTGCAAAACTCTTTTCCGACAATTGCACCAAAGATACTTCCTCAAGTTTCCTTTTATTAGAAAGGATATCTTTAAAAAATTTAGCATATTTTGGCATCTTCAATAAAGCTTCAGCAAATGGAATATTAATGTGCAGTTGTTTAAAGAGATCAAGAAACTTACCGAATTGAGCATCCATCTTGTCCTTATTCACCCTTGCTAGATATGGCACTCTAGGTCTGTATTCCTTTGCTATTGGATTGGGTTCTTATGGTTGATTCCCTTTCTTAATTTCCACTGTAGGTTTCTCACCTGAAGCGGCAGTAAGGTTATCTTCTTTTTCTTGTGTCTCAACCTCTTTTTCTTGTGTTTCAGCCTCTTTTTCAACCACACCACCCTTAATTTCTTTTCCACTCCTTAGAGTAATTGCCTTTAACTGCTCCTTCGAGTTTGCCTCAGTATTGCTAGGTAAGCTCCCTTATTGTCATTCACTGAGTAACTTGGCAATTTGCCCCACCTGATTTTTCAAATTTTTAATGGAGGCTTGTTAATTTCTAAGGGTGGTTTCTATTGATTGAAATATAGTTTCTGAAGCTGCTATAAACTTCTCCATCATGTCCTCCAATTGCTCGTTCTTGGAGGGGCATCTTATTGATGTTGATGCTACTGAAATTCAGGGGGAGGTCTTGGATTATTCTAATTACTCTAGGAGAAATTAGGATGATTTCTCCTCCCTGTATTATATGTGTTGCTGTAGGGGTTGTTTTGTTGTTGCCTAGGCATATTTTCAACATAATCCACCTGCTCCTGTCTAGCAAACATATTGCCACTTTGGCAATCTTGACTTTGATTTCCACCCCCACACCATTCATAGGATATCACTTGCATTAATTTCCCCGAAGATGAAGCTAAAGAATCAATCTTTTTATTCATTGCTTCCAACTGTGCTGTCAAAGCCACCACGAGATCCAATTGATGTGAACCAGTGACCCTTAGTTTTCCTTGTTCCCTTAGAGTTTGCCACTAATAATTGGTAAGGGTCATATCTTCAATCAAATACCTTGCTTGTTCAGGTGTCTTATTATTTATGGTACCCCCGCCAGCTGTATTAATGGATTGCTTGCTTGCATAATTCAATCCATTGTAGAAAGTTTGAATCTTGAGCCACAGCGGAAGCCCATAATGAGGACACCTTCTTAATAAATCTTTAAACCTCTCCCAAGCATCATAAAGAGTCTCACCATCTAGCTGGAGAAAAGATGAAATATCATTCCTCAACTTGGCAGTCTTGGACGGTGGGAAATATTTTTCTAAGAACTTTTCTGCCAATTGACCCTATGTGGTGAAAGTGTTTGGGGGGAAAGATTTTAGCCATTTTTTTTGTTGATTTCTAAGTGTGAATGGAAACATCCTCAGCCTAATTGCATCTTTGGAGACATTTTGTATCTTAAATGTGTCGCATATTTCCAGAAAAGTCTCAATATGTGCATTAGGATCTTCATCTGGGAACCCATCAAACTGGAAAGTTAGCTCCACCATTTGAATTGCATTTTTCTTTATCTCAAATTTGTTAGTAGCAACTGTCGGCCTCTATATGCTTGGGTCAGCCCCATTAAGAGTGGGCTTAGCAAATTTCTACATTGTCCTTGACTCATTTCCTGCCATCACTTCAATTTCTTCTGAGCTTGAATCTTCCAAGTTTGGTTCCATTTCTCCAAGAACTGCTTTCCTTTCTTCCTTTCGCTTTCTCTTTAATGTTCTCTCTAGCTCTGGATCTAATTCAAGTAATTAGGAAGAGCTAGCTCGGGTCATAAATGGGAAGAACTACCTAAAGTGACAATCAATAAGCAAGAACTAATGTTAAAACAAATAAAAATAGAAACTAAATCAACAGTCTTGATTATATTACTAATATTGAAAGCCATTGTCTGTGACAATGGCGCCAAAAACATGGTGGCGAACCACAAGTGCACAGGTCACGCAAGTAATAAAGTAGTGAGTGAGATATCATTCCACTAGGGACAAGATCAAGTACTAGTTCAAATTTCAACTGTTGTTTAGCAAATCAATAGTTTTTATGATGATTAAAATAAAAGATGAATTATTTAATAAATTAAAGTAAAGAAAAATTGAATATTGTCCACAAAGAGCTGATGATGAAAATACTATCTAGATATTGAATCCCCCTAGCCATAAAAATATTTATGAATATCAATTCAATTAAATCAAACAATAGAGCTAAATTGGCATTCTTCTAAATTAGATCAAAATCTCTCTTCAGTGAATTAATCCCTAATCACTAAGTAGAATGCTAGGAATCTCTTCTCAAGCATAATTAAATAGATCTTGCAATAAGAACAAGGAAATTTGAACCAAAGGGTCTTGTAAGTCTATCTCTAGCACTTCAATCAACCCTCAATCCTAATGAGAATTCTGTTCATATCAAGCTTTCTCAAGTCAATAATATGAAAATCGCAACTAATCAATAAGCATGTTATTATCAATTGGAAATAAGAAATTAAGAATTAAAAGGATAAAATAACTCAATCAAGTGATTTAATTTAATAAGAACTATTTAATCCATACAGTAAGGCTAGGGTTCATCGATATTTTGATAGAAACAATTTAGCTCATGTTCATAACTAGAAAACCAAAACAAAAGAAATAAGTAAAAGAATTCAAACAATCCATAATGAATGATTTGTGTTTCTTCACTTCAATCCTTGAATCTTGATTTAATTCTCGCATGAATTGGATCTTCACCTTCACTCTTAGCTGCCAAAAACTCTCTTTTTCTTAGGAAGTTGGCTCTAATAAAAACCTTTGATCCCTACTTCGCACTTTAGCTCAGATTTTATAGCCCATTAATTTTTGCCTAACACACCTATTGACATGGGAGTGTCTGCGGGCATGTCAACGGTGTTGTTTTGAACTTTAATGACATGGGCAGGGACACACCCATATCCTTGGGTGTGTCATTGCTACTGCAATTTTGAGTTAGGGACACAGTCAGGGACATGCCCGTGTCAGTAGGCATGTCACAACTTCTATAAGGCAAGATCAATGGCATGTTCAGTGACTCGCCCATGTCTCCAGGCATGTTGAAGCTTCTGTAAAGTAGTTGAATGACAAGTCCATTGACACGCCCATGTCACTGGGCATGTCAATTGAAGAATTTTTCCAAAATAGCTCCTTACCTTGTCTTTCATCCATTCTTTCATCCTAAATAACCTTAAGGTCCCAACGTGTCAAAGGTTCCTAGAATCAACCCTAATAAGCACTTGAACAAACAAATTAAACTCAAATTGACAATAAATATATTAAAAAATAGGGGCAAAAATATCATCAATTATACACTTATCAATCCCTTCTTTGGCTATTGTCTTCTTCCCTGATCATGTTTAATCTCATTTTATATGGCAACTACAATATTAACAAAAGTGGGAAACTCTTTAATCCTCATGGCCACTAAATATACCTGAATCTGACTGTTCAAACCTTACTCAAATCTCTTACACTTCTCTTCCTCATATGAAACTAACTCTAAAAAATATTTATTGAGATGAACAAACTACCTTTCATATTTAGACACAAATGATTGCCTATGCTTAAGGTATAAAAACTTTCGATGCTTCTCCTCTAAATAAATATCACTAATTTATTTCTTTTTAAATTATTCTTGAAAAATGCCCAAATGAGCCTACAGGTGCACCTTTCTGCTTTATATCCCACCAGGCATAAGCTTGTTCATGCAATAAGAAAATTGCACACTCCAATCATTCCTCCTCGGTACAATGTAAAAAAATAAAAAATTCTCATAATCCTCTCCAACCAATACTCTGCTGCTAAAGACTCATCAATATCACGAGCTTTAAAATCTTCTGCTCCCATTTTTTTAATTCTCTTTAATGGAGATTTGTGAGGTACTGGTAGTGGTGGCTGTGTAGGAGGAACAACTCCTAATATTTACCTGGGAACTTTCACCACATTTCTCAGAAACTTGGGGTGCAATGGAATTTGATCTGCAGAAGGTTCTGATGGCTATTGATTCCACACACTTGCTTGATTGTGTGAGGATGCAACTTGTTCCTTCTCACCTTGATAGGATCCGGAGGCCATCTTATACTTTTAAACATTGAAAGATCAACTGCATCAGACATTTATTCAATTATATAGTTCACATAGCAATGATAGTTGTATTTCTCTTTTCTTAAGACCTATAAACTTAGGACTGCCTAAACTAGGCCCCAATACCACTATAACACCTTCTACATAGTTCGTACATTTAATTATATAGATGATGTCACTTAAGCACTCAACTCTACTATAAGGATAATATATAAATAAAACTAAAATACATTAATGTAATTATTATCTTTCAAGAGAAATACCGTGATCATACATGTTTTACATACATACATACATTTAATATTGAAAGACCCTTATTAAGTTACATTGTATCCATTATTATAATTCTCCCACTACCCATAAATATGTACAACTGTCATACAAAATATAAAGTTTTACTATGTGAACCATACAAAATACAATATTTATAATATTGCTCTTTAAACCTTTGTGATGTAGCTGATTTGGAGCATATATCTCTCACTCTACAGTCTCAACTCTTCTAGTTTGATCTGCGCATAAAAAAATAAATCTAACATGCTAAGCAAAGCTTAATGGTGCTTATATATTTATAATATGCAAGAAATTAAAAAGAAGAGGACTTTCCATTAACTAATTTAGAAGCAATAAAAAATTATCATTTTAAAACATTAATAAAGAAATTAACAAATTTAATTAAGATTAATACACTGAATATTACCAAATTTAGAATTTGATTAGTTTAACAACAACCACATAGCACATTATTTTCAATATAAATAACTTCTTTAAATTTTCCCATGCACACTAAACTCAGATCATAGATTTGGATAATGGGTCACTGTTGGCAACTTAATCCTCAATTTCAAGAGTATGGCTATGAGCGAGAAAATTTCAGATCACAGGCGAATTGGCCTTGGCCAATTCCACAAAATTCATCGCCGATTTTTATTTTTATTTATTTATTTTATTATTATTATTTATTATTATTTATTTATTTTTTATTATTATAAAAAAATTATAAATAATAAATACTAAAATAAATATTATTTAATTAAAATACTAGAAAAATTATTTTGGACTATATAAAATATCGGACTAGACTGGGTTAAAAATTAAGGGTCTAGAGTTTACCCCTTGCTTGAATGATATGAGACGATAGCAAAAGAGAGTGAAAAATAATAAGACTTAATTTTTGAGATGGTTGAGGTTTTGGGTTCTAGACCCAGTTCGAGCTTTGGACTCAAAGATAATTTTAGGTTCTGGACCTACGGGTAATTTGGGTTCTGGACCCGTGCTAAGTTCTGGACTTAAGGAAGATTTTAGGTTCTAGACCTAAGGGTAGTTTGGGTTCTGGACCCGAGCTATGTTCTGGACTTAGGAGAAATTTTAGGTTCTGGACCTAAGGATAATTTGGGTTCTGGACCCGAGTTAAGTTCTGGACTTAGAAGAAATTTTAGGTTCTGGACCTAAGGGTAATTTGGGTTCTAGACCCGAGCTAAGTACTGGACTTAAGAGAGATTTTAGGTTCTAGACCTAAGGGTAGTTTGGGTTCTGAACCCAAGCTAAGTTCTGGACTTAAGAGAGATTTTAGGTTCTGGACCTAAGGGTAGTTTGGGTTCTGAACCTGAGCTAAGTTCTGGACTGAAGAGAGATTTTAGGTTCTGGACCTAAGGGTAGTTTGGGTTCTGGACCCGAGCTAAGTTTTGGACTTAAGAGAGATTTTAGGTTCTAGACCTAAGGGTAATTTAGGTTCTGGACTCATGCTAAGTTCTGGACTTAAGGAAAATTTTAGGTTTTGGACCTAATGATAGTTTGGATTCTGGAGCCGAGCTAAGTTCTGGACTTAAGAGAGTTTTTAGTTTCTGGACCTAAGGGTAGTTTGGGTTCTGGACCCGAGCTAAGTTCTGGACTTAAGAGAGATTTTAATAGTCAGTAGTATACTAAAGTAATTTGCAAAAAATTTAGCTAATTTGTTATGCACATATCTTCTCCTTGCCCCCTGCTTGTAAAAATATTTTAAAAGTGCAAAAATATTTATATACACGCAATTATCTGAATGATTAAATTGAATAATTGAGTTTCCTATTTTTTTTTATTGTGTAGTTACTATTTATGCACTATTTACCATTATTCATTTACTATTTGTAAATAGTAACCTACTATTTATCAATAGTGAAATTTACTTTTTGAATTTTATTTTTTTCTTTGTCGTTACTCTATATAAACAACCAATTTCTTCACTTCATTCATAGCAAACTTGTTCGTTTTATTCATTCATAGTTATAACCCTTTCATTTTAGAGAGTTTAGCATACAGTTTTGGAAAAATGCATGCTTCAAGATCAGGAACTCATTCTAATATTGAGTTATTGGAATTTATTCGGTGGCACGAAGATGAAAATATAGGTCTACTAGCCGGGATGCTGCTTCATCATAGTTCAAATCAAAAGAGAAAGGTAATTATTTATTTTAATAGAAAATTATTGTTTTTTTCTTTTTTTTTCTTAATATATTTAATATATTTATTTTCTTTCTTTTTCTTTTTTTCTGTTTTTATTTTTTCATTTTTCTGTTTTCTTTTTGTTTTTATTTATTTTTTTCTTCATATTTTCTATTTTTTTAGGAAATTTAGGAAAAATATATTAATTTAAGAATTTAAGTAGATAGAATATAAATTAATTTAGCCTAAAAATCGGTGGTATTGATATAATGATATATTTACCTACTGTTAACTTACCTGGCTCCATGTTAGCATGATCATTGCGTTATTCGAGCTGGAGGGTGTGTCTACAAAGCCTGACAATGGTATGATGTAGCGCCTTCTCGGGTAAGGCAGATTATCTGAGATTGCAGCTTTGAGAGCTTCATCTTGCAATTACCACCCGAGTGTCCGATAGACCAGAGCGTGATTCAGGTGCTTGCAGAACAATGGTTGGACACAACTCATACTTTTCACTTGCCCATTGGAGAGATGACAATTGGTCCGGTTGACTTTGCTGCTATAACCGGCATTCGGTACGATGGCCTTCCGGTTCCTCTTACCAATGATATTCTTTCATTTGAAGAAATTCAACAATTAATTGGTATGGAACCATCATTTAAAGGGCCTTTTTAATATAAAAATCGAGCTAATTCATAGTTATTGGATGAACTACGAACGACGGGTTCACAAAGATAGCCCAACAGTATGCTCGAGGATTTTTGTTGTATTTGCTCGGGTCGACTATTTTAGGCAACACCGAATCCGCCATCCATTTGTTATTGTTGAGGGCCCTTACTTACATGAGGATGGTACCACTTTACGGCTGGGGTGAAGCTGGTCTTGCCTGTCTTTACCATGGACTTGACAAAATTTGCCGAAATAAGAAGTCTTTTGTTGGCTTTATGGCGGTTGTCAAGGTACTCTTCTTCTACCAATGTCAATTCCATTCTTATTCTTGTATGAATTTGATTTTTATTATTGTTGTAGGCATGGGCATATGAGCACAATCTTGTGAGGGTGCCTGGTATATTTCGAGAGAGAGTCGGGTATCCGAGATTAAATTTTTGGTTGTCGGATCATGTAGAAGTTTCCGACTCTTACCATGTGCATACCCAACGCTTTGTCTTGAGCTGCCTAACCTAGGACGAGGTAAGATAAAATTACTATACTTTTAAAATTTATATAAAAGTTTACTTACCTTATGTCTTTTTGTAGGTGAATTTGTCTTGGAGGAACCCAGAAGAGCGGACAAACTGGACTTCCTCCATGAATGCTGCACTGCCTTTTCAACATACTCGCCGAGTCATCGCCGGCCCTATATCTAGTGCCTGGTTTCTTGGAGAGAGAGTATATGAGTGGTTTCTTGGTCCAGAGCAAAGGAGGATCCTGATGCGTTGTCCGGAGTGTACTTTAAATATTACATCAATGCCGGAGAATGCATGGTGGTTGGCCCGGCACGGTTATGATGTTGAAACATTTCTCTATCCATCGGGTGCATCTTATATCCAGTTTATTCAAATTGGGCTTTTGAACTTTGACGTATCTTCTGTTGGTGTACGGGAAATTTCTGAAGAAAATAAGGATAGAGATGAAGAGGAACATCATGGAGAGGGAGGAGAGTTTGTTCCACATCTCGCGGCTAGCACTTCTCAGGTAAACTTTTACCATTTTTTCATTGTAATCACTTCTTTCTTAACTTATTTTAACTTTTTTAATGATTGTTGCAGGCTGTTGGCCCATTTGATCATGAGGCTAGACCTTCTTTTACTACTCCTTTATTTGCTCATTCTAGTCCACCGGATATGTCATCTTATCCACAGGGTATTGATATGAATTACCTGGTAAGTTTTCTTATTCCATGATAACTTATGCTATATGCATGCATGATTATGTATGCTCTTACTCATTTCCTTTCTGGCTCACAGTGGATGCTTGAAGAACAAAACAAAAACCTTCAAGAAGAGTTGTCCGCTAGTCGTCAGCAGGTTTCCCATTTTGAAAATTTGTACCATCAGTCAGAGCAAAATTTTCGAGACTTTCGGTTTCAAGGGATGAGAGATCCTGGTGATTCTTCATCTAGAGGCCCCCAAACTAATGACCATGAGATCCTTTTGTCTACTTCTGATGAGAACCGTTACATATTGGAACTCTAAGGTAATAGAGATTCTGATGCTCCTACTTTGGGCGGACTTGGGACGGGTAATATGCCTCCTGCTCCAACAGGTGATGATTTTTTCAGAGCTTTATTTGATGATCTACCACATCCTTCTTAGTGATCTATAAGTATTGTATCAATTGAGGAAATATTGTATAATGAGTACAATGATAAAAATGACAATATATAATTTTTATCTTTACTGCAACTCTTTTTTCTTCTTCTTTTTATCTAGCTTCATATCTTCTCCTTGCTCCCTGTATAGGCTCAAATCCATGATTTTTTTTTCTATGCAGCTTTGGTTGATGTTTGTATATTGTCTAGCTCATCGAACAAGCATGCATTTCTTCCTTTCTTTTGCAAAATGACTGGAGTTTCCTCAAGTAATGGGTCTTCTATGCCCCCTGATTCAATATCTTCTTTTGATTCTTTGCTTCACAGGATGTTTGAATGGTTTCGTCGACTCATAGACCAAGGTGATCAGCAAAAGTGTTTTCATTGACTCCTTCCAGATACTATTCAAGTCTTCCTTTGGAATGACTGGATGCTTCACTTTTATGGCTTTTATCTTTGAGATATTGTGAACATGAATAATGGAGGCCCTAAGCAGCAGAGATACATCCTTTCCAAACTATGTTTTGGCATGTCAGTTGGTAGCTTCTTCATAACCTTGCCAATAATCATTTCCTTAGCTCAATGTGTCCTTCGAGGTTCGATAGTTCAACATACTCCCCTTAACTTGAAGGTTTTGTATGACAAAAGCATTTTTGAATTTTTGAATTTTGAATGTTAATTTTGTAATCAAATGTTGGCTTTGCCAAATGAATGTCAATGTACCTCAGGACTTGATTTTCCGAATTAACATATCTATAACATTACAACCCTAGTTACCATACTAAACTTGGGAATATTTAAGCAATAATTATTACACTTCAGATAGGCACATACACATTACTTGGCTAAAGGTCTCATTGAATTTAAATATTGTCTATGTCATATGCATGCTTATTCAAACTATCTCCACTAATAGACTCTACCTACCAAGAGAGATCAATAGGTCTTTGATAGGCTTGAAATGGGGTCTATAAGGGACGCGGGTTTAAATGAAGGCCATTTTGAGATTAGAGCTGGTGTGACACAAAGGACAAACCTTCACACTACAAACTGCTTGTTGGAACTTTAGAGAGTTGGGAGCATGAAAAGATAAAGCTTTGAACATTCTTCTTTCTTTTCGGCGTTAACCTGAATCTTGATTGGGATTGCCTTTACAAGAAGTTTGGTACCCAATTTGTTTCTTTTCTTCTTCTCCCTTTTCTTTCTTTTTATTTTTCTTTCTCTTCCCTTTCTCAGAGCATTTTATCATTTTGTCCTTCTTCCTTGTAGAATTATCAAGTACAGAACTTTCAAGAACTGGATGGTCTTTCTCCTTTTTTCTGATTTTGATCAAATCTTTAGTTAGTTGGACCAATTCAAGTCAAATATTTTGCTGCTTTAGGTAAAAGAGAACTCAGTTGGCTTTCTAAATCGCCTTTTTAAGTTTTATCTTTCTTTTTTTATCTTTTGTCTTTTTTCTTCTTTTTTTCTTTCTCTTTTTTTTTTCTTTTTTTTTTGTTCTAGCTCTAAAAGAGTTGTCTTATTTGTACCAATGTGGGTTTCTAATAATGGATGAGTAGAGTGACATAAATCCCCTTTAACAGGGATAAATCATTGGTTACTCTGATGTTATCTTGATAGATTGGAGATATTAAGTGAACTTCAACTACCCTTATGGTCTTGAAAAGATCAACTACCCTTATGGTCTTGAGAACTTCAACTATCTTCATGGTCTTGACTATTCATTTTTTTTCTTTGATCTTCTTGCCTCTTCATCTAAGTGATCATAAGACTTGTGAAAAGTATCACAATAGCTCAGGGTAGGTTGTTGGAGTTTGTAAGCCAATGAAAAGAAAGTTAAAATCTTATGAAGGCTCAAAGGGACAACTAGGGATTGATATTTAATTGGGTGGATACTAGTTATTGGCTAACCAAACAATGCTTAGATCATTTCTCCCTTAAATAAGTAGAGTTCAATTTCGCCTCGAAAGTTTGTCAAAACATGTTCTAAGACTGACTAGGACCTAGACAAAGGTAATTATGCAGGAGCCCTCTCTAGGTAAGCATACACAACTCAATGCTATAGAGTAATTTCCTCACCAAGTAAAGTCATTAAAGTCATGATGCCTATACACATTAATTTATGAACATCAAGCTAGATTCCTCATCGGTTGAGCACCAAAATGAATAAAGACCAACAAAAATTTTGATGAAAGTAATTTATTCAAACAACTTTAAATTTGAAAAACATAATTGTTCCAATTAGATATTAAAGAAAGTAAAATTGAAAAGCAATATTCAAGCTAAGGAAAGTTTGCTGAGTTAAGCTTCTTTTCCTTTCACATCTTTAATATTCCCATCTTGAAAGGATGATAAAACAAAATCTTCTTCCAATCCTTTTTCTACCGTGAAGGTTGCTGGTAGTGGTACTTTATTGAATCTTGGCAATGGATTATCTTTGGTATTTGGCTTGTTGGGCTTGGGCAGCTTTCCATTATCAATTAAATTTTGATCTCATGCCTCAACCTCACACATCTATCCCTGTCATGCCCTTGCATTTGATGAAACTGGCAAAATGCTTTAGTGTCAAAATTAGGTGGGAGATGGTTAGGCAAAGGACAAGGATTTAAGGGTTGTAACAATCCCTTTCTTTGAAGCTTATTGAGAACCCAAGACATCGGTTTCCCTAATTCTGAAAACTGCCTTCTTGTTTCTTGGTTAGTAGCATTAACACCGACTGCCTTTTGCATGCTTTGGCTACCAGACTGATAGTTTCCTTTCTCGTTCCTTCTTGTTGAAAAGCGATTCTTCTCCCTTTCCCATTCTTCAATTTGCAAACCATCTTGGAGAAGATCTTTGAAATCACGGATGAGTGTATGAGACATCCTTTGAAGAAGACTAGGCAACACCCCTCTCACAATCACCCTTATTTGATCAGATTCATCGGTCCTTTTCTTGAGCAAAGCGGCCTTATTTCTCCATATTTTCACATACTCCACAAAATTTTTATTTGGTCGTTGCCTAATGGACTCAAATTCCATTAAGGTAACTTCCATTTCAACATTGTATCCATATTGTTGGATGAAGGCCTTGTATAGCAGATCCCAACTCTTTTGTGTTCCTTCTTCTAAGGTATTGAACCAATTTTGGATAACAGGATCCAATGAGAGCATGAAGTACCTTAGAGTTTTAGCTTTAGTAGCTCAGGCAGACTGCATAGCAGTGATATACTACTTTACATGGAGGTGAGGATTTTCGATTCCATCAAACTTTGCAAAAGATAGTATCTTGAATTTGTATGGAACTTCTTCATCTAGCTCAAATAGTTTGTCGACTTCGGACAATTCTTTGGTTTTCAGCTTCTTCTTAAATTTCTTTTCCAAATCTGCAATCATCTTTTCAACATTAGAAGCTTTGATTTTCTCCATAGCTGATCTTTCAACAATTTTCGGTTCTTTCTTCTTGTCTTAAGGATCTTGGAAATATTGAGCCCAATCATCATCATCATCAATGATCACCTTATCATAATCAAAAACCACTTCACCAACTTTAGTCTTCCCTTTGTCCTTTGGCTTCTTAGTGCTGGCTGATGCTTCGGCATGATTTCCTAAAATCGCAGCCAATTGGTTCTTCATGGTCTTAGCCAGGGCCTCTTTTATTTCTTCCATCTTGGCATCGAGGGCATCATCCACCATTCTTTGAATTTGTTCGGGCTCCATTATTTTTGGTGAAAAAGAGATTGAGTCGTTGCTAGATTCTTCATCTCTGGCCTAGGTCGGATTGTCATAAGCTTTTGAACTACCGTAATCCAGGGCTGTGAGCCAGACAGGATTCATGATACGAGATGCAAATGTATGTATGCATGTATGCACAAACAATTAACAAACAATGACAAATAGGACGTTCCTTCCAACCTTATAACATCCACACACAAATGGTGAGTCTCTTTACCTAGGTATATGGTTAACAAAATACCAACATGGGGTACCTTGTTTTCGAATATTTCCCTTGGACATTTCAGCCAATAGTTATATTTTCGAAAATGGAAATTAATTCATGATAATTCCCATTAATTAGGTTTTAATCCATTCAACCAAATAAAGTAGCTTTTATGCTATATTGGATTAAAACTAAATTAAGAGATGTATTATAAATGGATTTCTCACTTAAAAAAGTAACTAATGATTCATGCCAAAAACAAGCCCATGATTAATTATTTCTTAGTATAAACTAGGCTCACAATTGATTTTTAGTATTTCGTAATTGACCTCAATATTTGTAAGCTCTTTGTAAGAAAAGGTTGGATGAAAATAATTTTGTTTTTAAGCCCATTGTGAAAAGATTTTTAGAAAAAATGGATTTTGGGCTTTGTACTTGAGTCATTAGCAAAAGAATTTTTGATTTGTTTTTAGAAAAGTATTATATCCAAAGACCATCTTGAAAAAGTTTTGAAAATAACTTTGGTCTTTTATTTTGAGCTTACGATGTACTTAGGTCATATTAGAAAAAGAACAAACCAAATAAGCCATGAGTTAGGCCAAGATAAATTAACCATAGTCAAACAACATGCATTTGGGGTAAAAACCTAAGGAAAGTAACTAGGCCAATTGCATGAGCTTTAGTCTTTGGGTTAAAAGGCTTAGGTTCCCATAGCAAGTATATATCAAATGGTACAAGGCTATGAGTGGTTATGCCATACTCGATCTCCATACCTTGAGTGAAAGTATGGTATCCCTTACATAACACAACACGGGTAACATGAGCGTCCTAACTAATGCACACGATGCAATCTAATATGATGCAATGGATAATATCATGATAAGAAAGAATAGAATAATATAAAAACTAATGGAAACAACTTCTCTTGTCCCTAGTGGAGTCGCCACTGTGAGCGGGGATTTTCGCCCTCACTCCTGGTGGAATGGTTCTTGGGACTTCGATACTGTTTAGGCTCGGGGCCTTAGAGAACATGAGCCTAAGCCCGGAGAAAATGGAGTCGCCACCCGAATGGGCCGGGAAAAAGAAAGGGGTGGATGACTCGATTCCTAAGGAATCCCTAACCCCCTAATGGGTTCGGAAAGTTGGGTAAGTGTGGGGAAGGTGAGAAATGGCCCAGCACCTCCACAATGCCCGGTTCATTGGAACCGGCCTCCTTTGTAGGTCTTAATATTATAAAATTCTTAAATATAACACTATTATTCATATTACATGCAACAATCAAAATAAAGCATCATTGTATTAAAATCTAAGCAATGTCTAAACAAAGCAAATAAATGGACACCCACCCGAAGATGGAAACATGTCCTTACATCATCCATGTCTAAACTAAATAGGATGCCTGCCGAAAGGTGGAAACAAGTCCTTTACATTTGTCCAAAATATAAAAGTAATTTAAATTACATGATATTTAACTAATGAGGTACCACAAAGTGGAAACATACCTCTTATAATTTTTATACTAAAACAAACAAATAATAACAATAAAGAAAACATCCATCCATGATAAATTAAATAAATCAAGCATTGAAATTACATAAATCGACCATCAAAGCATATAATAAACTACATAATCACTAAAATTAAATAATGTTTGATTTATTTAATTTATCATGGATGAATATTTTCTTTATTGTTATGATTATTATTTGTTTGTTTTAGTATTCAAATTGTAAGAGGTATGTTTCCCCTTTATGGGTACCTCATTAGTTAAGTATTATATAATTTAAATTTCTTTTATTTTTTGGACCAATGTAAAGGACATGTTTCCACCTTTCGGTGGGTGTCCTATTTGTTTAGACATGGATGATGTAAGGACATGTTTCCGTCTTCAGATGAGTGTCCATTTATTTCCTTTGTTTGGACATTGCTTTGATTTTAATGTAATGATGTTTTATTTCAATTGTTGCATATAGTATAGATAATATTGTCATATTTAAGAATTTTATAATATTAAGACCTGCAAAGGAGGTCGGTTCCAATGAACCGGGTGTTGCGGGGTGCTGGGCCATTTCTCACCTTCCCCACACGTACCCAACTTTTCGAACCCATTAGGGGGTTGGGGATTCCTTAGGAATCAAGTCATCCACCCCTTTTTTTTTTCGGCCCGTCCAGGTGGCGACTTCATTTCCTCCGGATCTAGGTCTGTGTTCTCTAAGGCGCCGAGCCTAAACAGTCCCGAAGTTGCAAGAACCATTCCACCGGGAGTGGGGGCAAAAATCTCCGCTCACAGTAGCGACTCCAATAGGGATAAGAGAAGTTGATTCCGTTGGCCTTTTTATTATTCTATTCTTTCTTATAATGATATTATCCATTGCATCATATTAGATTACATCGTGTGCATGAGTTAGGATGCCCGTGTTGTGTTATGTAAGGGATACCATACTTTCACTCAAGGTATGGAGATCGAGCATAGCATAACCACTCATAGCCTTGTACCATTTGGTATATACTTGCTATGAGAAACTAAGCCTTTTAACCCAAAGACTAAAGCTCATGTAAATGGCCTAGTTACTTTCCTTAGGTTTTACCCCAAATGCTTGTTGTTTGACTATGGTTAATTTATCTTGGCTTAAATCATAACTTATTTGGTTTGTTCTTTTTCCAATATGACCCAAGTACATTTGTAAGCTCAAAATAAAATTTTCTCTAAATCCAAAAGACCAAAGTTATTTTCAAGAGTTTTTAAGATGGTCTTTGGACATAAAACTTTTCTAAAATAAATAATAATTCTTTTCTCATGATCCAAATACAAAGCCCAAAATCCATTTTTTCTAAAATCTTTTGACAATGGGCTTACAAACAAAATTATTTTCATCCAACCTTTAAAAGAACTTGCAAATATTTAGGTCAATTATGAAATACCAAAAATCAATTGTGAGCCTAGTTTATACTAAGAATAATTAATCATGGGCTTGTTTTTGGCATGAATCAGTAGTTACTTTTTCAAGTGAGAAATCTATTTATAATAAACCTCTTAATTTAGTTTTAATCCAATATAGCATAAAAGCTACAAAGCTACTTTAGTTGGATAAATGGATTAAAACCTAATTAATGGGAAATATCATGAACTGATTTCCATTTTAAAAAATATAACTATTGGTTGAAACATCTGAGGAAATTATTCGAAAACAAGATACCCCATGTTGGTATTTTGTTAACCATATACCTAGGAAAAGAGACTCACCATTCGTGTGTGGATGTTATAAGGTCGGAAGGAACATCCTAATTATCTTTCTTTGTTGATTGTTTGTGCATACATTTGCATCACATAACATATTATTAATCCTTTCTGGCTCATAGACCTGAAGTATGACAATTTAAGAGCATACAACAATATCACCTACAACATTGATTTTTGATTCAAGTGCTTCATTGGAAGGATTGATGCAAACCAGCTAAGGAACATAATCGATGAAGTTGTCAAAGCTAGGATGGCCGAGCTACAAGATCAATTGGTTGAAATTATGAGGACCCAGTTGATTCAAATTCCGGAGATCATCAACAATGCTAATAAGGCATCTCCTATTGACATAGGAAAGAGGGGAAAGGCAGCATCAACGGAGAACATGTTCACTAATAGAGATCAAATGAAAAATGAAGGATCAGTCCCTATTCTACAAGATCAGCCGAACCATATGTTGTCTAAATGGAGCAATAAGAGCAGCTACCACCTCAATAAGAAAAATCAAAAGAAAAGAAGAGGTGTTGAGAAAAATGCAGCAATCGAACCAGCAAAGAGGATTGTTACAGCCTTTGACTCCTCGTCCTTTATAAAAAATGTTGGAGAATCTAATGAAGAAGGGATTGTTACAGCCTTTGACTCCTCATCCTTTGCCTAATCCTTTTCCTCCTAACTTTGATACTAAAGCATTTTGCCAATTCCATTAAAGGCTTGGACACGAAATGAACAACTGTATGAAGCTGAGGCATGAGATCTAGAATTTAATTGACAGTGGAAAGATGCTTGAGCCTAATAAGCCCAACACTAAGAATAAGCATCTGCCTAAAATTGGAAGGGCTCCACCTCTTGCAACCTTCATGAAGAGTTTTATCTTGTCATCTCATCATGATATGGTTAGAGAAGCTGCTAAAGAGGATGTACTACTAAACAAGTTTGGATTAACGGTGGATGATGATATGGATGATGAAGCAATGATCTTTAATGATGGAAAAAATCCTTGCCCTTGATATGTCTAAATAAATGAAGTATCTTCGACGCCAACTCAATGAACCTTCCTTAGCTTGAATGTTGCTTTTCAATTTTACTTTCTTTAATATCTAATTGGAACAATTATGTTTTTCAAATTTAAAGTTGCTTGAAATAAATTATTTTTGCCAAAACTTTTGTTGGTATTTGTTCATTTTGGTGCTCAACCAATGAGGAATTTAGGTTGATATTCATAAATTAATGTATCTAGGCATCATGATTTGAATGACTTTACTAGATGAGGGAATTGCTCTATAGCGTTGGGTTGTGTATGCTTACTTAGAGAGGGTTCTTGCATGATTACCTTTGTCTAGGTCCTAGTCAGTCTTAAAACATGCTTTGACAAACTTTCAAGGCGAAATTAAACTTTGCTTATTTAAGGGAGAGATAATCTAAGCATTGTTTGGTTAGCTAACAACTAGTATCCACCCAATTAAATGTCAATCCCTAGTTGTCCCTTTGAGCCTTCATAAAATTTTAGCTTTCTTTTCATTGGCTTACAAACCCCAACAACCTACTCTGAGCTGTTGTGATACTTTTGACAAGTCTTATGATCACTAAGATGAAGAGGCAAGAAGATCAAAGAAAGAAATGAATAGTTAAGACCATGAAGACAGTTGAAGTTCTCAAGACCATAAGGGTAGTTGATGTTTTCCTAATTTCTCTAATATATCAAGACAACATCAGAGTAACAAATGATTTATCCCTGTTAAAGAAGATTTATGTCACTCCACTCATCCATTATTGGAAACCCAAGTTGGTACAAACAAGACAACTCTTTTAGAGCTAGAGCCAAAAAAAAAAGAAGAGAAAAAGAAAAGAAAAAAAGAAGAAAAATAAAACCCAAAAAGGCGGTTCAAAAAGCCAACTGAGTTCTCTTTTATCTAAAGCAGCAAAAGGCTTCCATTTGGTTTATAAGGACAATTTGACTTGAATTGGCCCAACCCAACTAAAGATTCAATCAAAATTAGAGAGATAGAAGAAAGGTCACCCAGTTCTTGAAAGTTCTATACTTGACAGTCCTACAAGGAAGAAGGACAAAATGATAAAATACTCAAAGAAAGGGAAGAGTAAGAAAAATAAAAAGAAAGAAAAGGAGAAAAAGAAAAGAAAAAAATTTGGGTACCAAACTTCTTGCAAAGGTAAAGACTATCCCAATCAAGATTCAGGTTAACGCCAAAAAGAAAGAAGAATGTTCAAAGCTCTATCTTTTCATGCTCCCAACTCTCTAAAGTTCCAACAAGCAGTTTGCAGTGTGAAGGTTTGTCATTTGTGTCGCACCGGCTCTAATCTCAAAATGGCCTTCATTTAAACTCGCGTCCCTTATAGACCCCATTTCAAGCCTATCAAAGACCTGTTGATCTATCTTGGTAGGTAGAGTCTATTAGTGGAGATAGTTTGAATAAGCATGCATATGAGATAGACAATATTTAAACTCAATGAGATCTTTGGCCAAGTAATGTGTATGTGCCTATCTGAAGTGCAACAATTCTTGCTTAAATAGAAATGATTCCCGAGTTTAGTACGGTAATTAGGGTTGTCATGTTATAGATATGTTAAATTGGAAAAATCAAGTCCTGAGGTACATTGACATTAATTTGGCAAAGCCAACATTTGATTGCAAAATCAACATTCAAAATTCAAAAATTCAAAAATATTTTTCTCATACAAAACCTTCAAGTTAAGGGGAGTATGTTGAACTATCGAACCTCAAAGGATATATTGGGCAAAGGAAATGATTATTGGAAAGGTTATGGAGAAGCTACCAACTGACATGCCAAAACATAGTTTGGAAAGGATGTATCTCTGCTACTTAGGGCCTCCATTATTCATGTTCTCAATATCTCGAAGATAAAAGCCATAAAAGTGAACATCCAATCATTCCAAAGCAAGACTTGAATAGGTATCTAGAAGGAGTCAATGAAAACACTTCTGCTGATCACCTCGGTACCATTGTAAGTATTATTCATGCACATCATGCATACATGAGCATATCACATCGCAATTTCTTGTCTTGTATTGTCAAAGTGAATAGCAAGCCCCTTGTGAAGTAAAGAATCAAAAGAAGATATCAAATCAGGGGGGCATAGAAAGCCCATTGCTTGAGAAGGCTCCAGTAATTTTGCAAAGAGAAGAAGTGTGTGCTTGTGCGAAGAACTAGACAGCAAAACCTTCAATCAAAGCTTGCATAAAAAAAATAAATCTTGGGTTTGAGCCTACACAGGAGGCAAAGTTCCCCCTTTTCAATTTTTGAGTTTATGCATGTACAAAGCATTTTCAAACTCACTTTCAAATATCTTGCCACGCAGGGAGCAAGGAGAAGATATGAAGGCTAGCTAAAAAATGGCTAAAATTTTTTGCTTTGCAAAAAGTACAAAAGAAGAACAAAGAGAATGGAAAAAGAAGAAAATTACAATTCTCAAAAGAATGAAGATGCAAAAGATAAAAGATCAATCCAGCTAAAAGAGCTGAAGCCATGGTAAAGACCCGATTTCCAATGGATAAAGATCCATGTTTCAAGGATAAAGACCCAATTTCCAATGGATAAAGATCCATATTTCAAGGGTAAAGACCCGATTTCCAATGGATAAAGATCCATGTTTCAAGGGTAAAGACTGGATTTCCAATGGATAAAGATCCATGTTTCAAGGGTAAAGACCCGAGCTCTAATGGATAAAGATCCATATTTCAAGGGTAAAGACCCGATTTCCAATGGATAAAGATCCATGTTTCAAGGGTAAAGACCCGATTTCCAATGGATAAAGATCCATGTTTCAAGGGTAAAGACCCGAGCTCTAATGGATAAAGATCCATATTTCAAGGGTAAAGACCCAATTTCCAATGGATAAAGATCCATATTTCAAGGGTAAAGACCCGATTTCCAATGGATAAAGATCCATATTTCAAGGGTAAAGACCCGATCTCTAATGGATAAAGATCTATTTTTGGTGGACAAAGACCCACAATCCATAAAAATGGAACAACCAGTTATGCCAGAATTCTTAACTGATAAAAGGTCAGTCAAATCAAATTCAATCTCGGGTCTAAGTACCCAAATCAAATTCAAGTACCCATCCTCAGCAAAAATTAGTCAAAGATCTTATTACTTTTCATTCTCTTTTGCCATAGTCTAAGATCGTTCAAGCAGGGAGCAAACTATAGACCCTTAATTTTTTACCCAGTCTGGTTCGATATTTTTTATATAGTCCAAAATAATTTTTGTGGTATTTTAATTAAATAATATTTATTTTATTATTTATAATTTTTAATAAGAATAAAAATGGTAAAGTTAAATAAATAAAAAAATATAATAAATAAAAAATAAATAAAAATAATAAAAAATAAAAATTGGCGACGAAAAATTGACGATGAAAAAAAATTTCATCGCCAAAGGTTGAATCGGCTAGGCCAATTCGCCAGCAGGAAATTCATGCGGGCAAAATGGCTGTCCTAAACTAAATAGGACACCCACTGAAAGGTGAAAACATGTCCTTTACATTGGTCCAAAATATAAAAGCAATTTAAATTACATAATACTTAACTAATGAGGTACCCACAAAGTGGAAACATACATCTTACAATTTGAATACTAAAACAAACAAATAATAATCATAACAATAAAGAAAATATTCATCCATGATAAATTAAATAAATCAAACATTGAAATTAAATAAATCAACCATCAAAGTATATAATAAACTACATAATCAAATCTAAAATTAAATAAAGCAATAAATATATAAGTTTAGAGTTTATGTCTCAATTTAGGGTTCTTTAATTAACATTTAGGGTTTTGGGATTTTGAAATTATTATATTTATTATTTAGACTACTATGAAGATTTTGAAAAATTAATTTAATTAAGGTTTGGGACTAACATCATGAAATAAGGTTTCTAGGGTTTTATGTTTAACAATTAGGGCTTTGGAAAAAGGAAAGTTAAATACACAGACTCATAATTCACAAATGAATATTGACCCCTTCGACGAGCCCATACGGCGATCTCGCTAGCTGGTTAGCGGGCGGGGGTCAAGGGGGCAGCACCCCATAAAATTTTGGAAATTGGTTTTTAGGGTTGTAGGTTTTGGTGTTGAAAATTAAGATTTTAGGGTTTAAGATTTAGAAAATAGGGTTTCAAATTTGGAAGAAACTAATGTTACTTTTTAAAAGAATAATGCTTACTGTGTGATTTTGGAAAGAAGAATTAATTAGGGTTAAAGATTTTGATATTTGAAAAATAAGGTTACTGGATGTTTGAATTAGAGATTAGGTTAAGGTTTTAGGAAAACAATTTATTATTTTATGGTTTTAGAAAAGTGTAATTAGGGTTTCATATTTCAAAAATATGTTTTATGGGTATTAAGGAATTAGGGTTTTGAAAAATAGTTTTTAGGGTTTCAAATAAAGTTTGGATGGTTTGTAGAATAATTGATCAAATTGTATGATGAAATAATTAATCCAATTTGATGAAGCTACTGTAAATATAAAAAAGAAAATAGAGATTCAAACCTGCATAGTTGGTTCCACCAAAAACTGATTTCTGGATAAATAAAAACAAAGGCAATGTTGCTGCCTTTGATGGATTGATGAATGCTTCTTGTTCTTTCAAGCTTGAGGTTGGCTGAAGAAATCCAAAAGTCCAAGGTCAAGTCCAAAATTTCTCCCCGATCAAAAGTCCAAATTTCTCTCCGATCAAAAGTCCCAATTTCTCTCAGTAAAACAAATTTGACCCCCCTAATTCTGTGTTTTAATGTAGTATTTATAGGAAAAATAATAAACCTACTTCTAATTGATTAAGGAAATTAAAACCAATTAGGAAAAGAAACCAAAACAAAATAGATTTTGGTTTCGAAAAAAACTATGTTGGAAAATTGCGCTGGTGAAAAACGTACTGCGGACGAAAACTGGGAGAGCTGGCGGGCCAGCACTGGGCCGCCAGCCAATTCGCTTTAGGAATTTCCTACGGCGAATTGGCCCCCAAGCTTCCTATGGTGAATCAGCCCCCAAGCCTATTCACCGCAGGAAATTCTTGCGGCGAATTGGCCTGGCCGATTTAAAAAAATTTCGTCGCCGATTTTTATTTTTATTTTTTATTTTTTTTATTTTTTATTTATTTAACTTTACCATTTTTATTCTTATTAAAAATTATAAATAATAAATACTAAAATAAATATTATTTAATTAAAATACCACAAAAATTATTTTGGACTATATAAAAAATATCGGACCAGACTGGGTAAAAAATTAAGGGTCTACAATGGCCAAAGGCCTATTAATGGAAAATATGCCCACTCTCATTGAAGACACAATGTATCTATTAATGGTATGAGGTGTCTACTATTACTATGGATATTCACCCTCTGTTTAGCCATTCAATCCAAAGCTATATCTAAAATCAGTATGTTTTGGGCAACTCATTAGCTCTTAGTTAATATTTATTTACATATCATTTCAATAAAATGATATTATGATCCATATTTTCAACACATATAAAATACAAGCCAAAAATATCATCTAAGTACCCCACGACCATGGCATCTCAATCTCTTTTTTGATCCTGGCAATTAAACTAAATATATTTAATATTTCAATATTCTTTTTCGAAACTTATTCATTTAAGATTAGATTAATTTTGATTTTGATCTTAACAATCAAATTGAATTTTTTAATGTTTTCATTGAGTGTCTATATAACATGAGAAAAAAATTAGAAAAAGGATACAAGATAAGAAACTTGAAGATTCATTAAGTTGCGTATAGAGCATGAAATATTTGAAATTTGAGAATTATTTATTTTCATGTTTCCTCTCTTGAGGAGGAGATCTTCAATTAAGGTATAGTTTTTTAACATTTGTTTTAAATTAAAGCTTAATACATCAATTTTCCCCCTGAACTTGGAAGCTTTAGTCATTTTACCCCCTGTATTATGCATTTGTTAAATTTCCCCCTATACTTGTATATTTTATTCCAATAGACACTTATATAATCACATATTGGTCATTTTACCCATTGTACTTATATATTTTGCATCATATAGATAGTTATATGTACATGTAGTACCATCTTTATCCAAGTGTTTATTGAGTATGAAGTAGACAAGTACAAGGGGTAAAGTGATCAATATATGATTATATAAGTATTTATTTGAACAAAATAGAAAAGTACAATCTGACAAATATATAAGCATAGAGGGAAATATGACCAAAATTGCCAAGTTTAGAGGGCAATTGATGTATTAGGCCAATGTATTTAATGTTATTTATTTAATTAAATTATTTTCTTTTATTCCATAGTTCCCTCTAAATGGAGTTTAATTTTAATCATCCTCTCTACTTGTTGCTTGCTTACTTATTGGGGAGAGACATTGGTGAAATTATTGAATGCAAATATGAAAATTGATAGGGGGAATTTGAAAATTAAATTTTTACTCATACTTTCTATGTCATTCATTGAGGGTGAGCTATTAAGTTCTTTTATTTGATATTTTTTAATTTCACATTTAATTTGATTGTCAAAATAAAAAAGGTGGAAATTATTGGCCTAGGATTAGGTCAATCTCGATTTTGATCTTAGTAATCAAATTGAATTGTTCTAATGTTTTCAATAGGTGTCTAAACTATAGAGAAACAATAAAAAAAGTTGCAAGATAAAAAATGAAGATTTGGATTGCAATGAGGATATCATGACCATGATATTCACAAAGCTAAAGTGAGCTCTAATGGTTATATGAAGAACCAATGAAAGAATGGCATATAGCATTGGTCATTAAAGATTTTTAACAAATATATAATCATAGCAACCACTATTTTGTTGTCTCATCCGCAATATGATATCTTGACTACAATTCTCTTATGTCACATATTGTTTCCAGAGGTACGATGGTCCTGGGTGATGGGTAGGATTAAGACCACTAATCATGTGAAGAATCTTAGTTAAAAACTTTCATTTATCTTATTATCATTAATAACTCATATCTTTTATGTCTTATCTATGATTGATTTTTTTTTTTTTACACTTTGACTCATTTATAAATATTTGATATTCTTTAGTGAGCCCTTTCATACAGACACCATTTATTAACTTTTTAATTATTTACATCCATATTATGCATTACATAATATGTGAATGTTCCTATATTAGACGAGGTAGTTATTTGATACTTCATAGAAGTAATCAACCCATAGAACACACTCGAGTATACCTCAAAACCTTAATGCTACCATGAAGCTCTACAGTGCAACTATACATATTTACATCAAATATAGAACCATAACGTGTATGTGTACAAAGTTCTATATATCTCATTTGGTTTTTCATTATTTGTATAATAACTATTCATATGTACTCACATGCTTTACCTTGTTTATACCAATGTATATATGTGTTCCTAACGCTTTTATTTTAGTAAGTCACATGTTTATGTCCTATATAATCCTTCATAGGTATTTATTAGATAATTGGCTTGTATATATGATGCAACCAAGGACCAACCCATGCTAAAGTCTAAGGATCCATTAAGCCCACTCGATAGTCTAATCACTAGAGGGCATCTATAATGGTTCAAGGATGCATTGTTCACTATGTTGTAAGGTCTTTGGAGTGATCTAGCTATTATTAAATAGTGTAAATATTACTCTAACTATAAGTTTAAATGAACAAGTCCAAGGATAAGCAAGCAGCCATATGTTCAAGCATATTAGAAACTTTAAGGAAGTTGGAAAGTAAATGAATAAGGCATAAAGTACATTAAAAAAATGGACTTCAAAACTGTGATTTAAAGATCATAAGGCTCAAGATCAAACTAATATATGGAGAACATAATGCCAAGCAATTTTATCCTTAGATAACAATGTATTCAAAAGAGAAGAGAGGGATTACCACGTCTCACATTGGCTCCTAGCTTCTTTCTAGCTTAGTTTAGTACTCAACCTTAAACTTTCAAGCTTCCCAATACTTTCTACCTTGCTTTAGGGCATTCTTAACCCTTGTATATACGTTACACAAGAGTTATAAACATATAAATACATGCTATTCTAAGCAAAGGAAACCAATTCAAATTGTTATCCATAGTTTAAATAAAGTTGCGGTCATGAGATCCTAAAAGTTAGGAAAACTTGTGGTCTAAAAGTAATCTTTATGAAGGCTAAGAATTGTGGTCTCGAGACCACAATAGCAACAGTAAGTTTATATGGTGCTCATAAGAAAATAGTTGAAAATGGAATTGAAATTATAGTGAGTTTTGCACTTATACACATGATCACTATAGTAATCATGAAAGAGTCCTTGCAATCATCACCAAAGTATAAAACTGTGTTTAAAAGATATAGTAAAGATCGCTCCCTGACTCACTATCACGAGTGAGAGGTTTATAGGGCATATTGTGTTTTATTTCAAGTTCTTAAGTCAATGCTTGCATGTTCTTCATTTTCCTTCACTTATAATGCTTAATTAACATCTTTAGGTTTATTTCCAAGGGTTTTATCCTATTTTATGGTTCATGGTATTCAAACTCAAAACTACTTATAGTTGTTACAAATTTTAAACAAGTTATAATCTCTTTACCCTTTTAAATCAATGTCCCTTATCCATTTTGGTTGTTTATTATACATATACTTCTTATTCTTATCTCATCTTAAACATCAACTTTCCTTATCCCCAATAGTTTATGATTTACTTCTCAATATAAGACTTTAAGAATGGAGGTAGAATAAGGAATGAAGGAGAATGGATGGAATCTTTACCTACTTTAGCTTTAGTGATTAATTGAAAGAGTTTTTCCACTTCACATCCTCAAAATCCTTACAAATTTTTCAATTTTATGCTTGTGTTTAATGACTACTGAAAGAAAAAAGGAAGAAGAACTATATGGAAGATGGGTTTATTAAAAGAAGCCTAAAACTAATATGATCTCTTTCCTTCATTATGGTTTTAGTCCCTTAAATCCTTACTCAACAACTTACTAAAATGGAGATGGCAATTTATTGAGGTCTTAAGAGTACATTAATTGGCTTATTACCATTGGTTTAAGGAAAGTTCTCATGCAACCCTTAAATTTTCTCTTTATTCAATTTTTCTCCCATAATTCTTTATCAGTTGTTTCATTTAAGTCCTTTCTACCAATTGATGATTGTAGTCTATATTCCTCACACATGTAAACATTTATTTCTTATAATAACTAGTACTACTTGGCGTAAATCACTTATGAATTGCTAGCATTTAATTGAGTTGGTTATAATCACTTGACACCAATTTATAAAAATTTACATTATAGTGTTTTATTGGGTCCCAATTTTAAGGTTTACCAGATTATTAACTAATAACATATGGATCTCCCATGCTTAGGGTAGGGTGTTACAAAAAGATATCTTTATCCAATTTGAATGAAAATTTTTCAAGGTTGTCCTTGGAGTATAAAATATAACATTTACATCCAAATATTCTTATGCATAATATCTTGGATTTTGACCCTTCCATAGCTCATAAGAAGTTTTACTCAAGATTGGTTTTTTGAAAACTCTATTAGAAACATAAAAAGTAGTATTGACAACTTTGACCCAAAAGTATGAAGGTCACTCAAAATCATTGAGATGGTCCTAGTCATCTCTACCAAAGTTCTATTTTTTTCTTTCTATTACACCATTTTATTGTGGTGTCATAGGTACTAAAAAATTATGAAAAATAACAAGTTCATCACGAAAGACATCAAAAGACTCATTTTTAAACTTTTTTCTATGGTCACTCTTAATTTAGAAATCAAGCAAACTTTTTCATTTTATACAAGTTTTGCAAAATTTTTAAGGATATCAAAAGCTTGGACCTTATGAGCTAAAAAACTAACCCAAGTAAACCTAGAGTAGTCATCTACAAGGATGTATACATAATGTATTCCACCTAAAATAGCAATCCTACTTAGACCAATAAATGTATATGAAATAACTCAAGAGGTCTGATAAAGCCATATTTTAAACATTATTTAGTTATTATTCTAGTTATATTTTTATTGTTATCAATTGAATTTAATGTGTTTTTGTTGTAAAAGCTAGAATAATTATATTTTTGAAGTTTTGGCATTGCAAAACATAAGTTTTGAGTGTAATTTGAGAAAAAAAAATGACAAAAGATGAAGAAAATGTAGATGCAAAATAAAAAGAAGGCAAGACAAGTTCAAAATAGAAGGAAAAGCAACTAATATAAGTCAAGGCCCTAGACTTTAAATCACTACTGTCCAAAAAAGATGGAGAAGAATCAAGAAGTCCATAATTAATTTAAAGAGCATGCTGTGAGCGGGAATTTTTACCCCCCACTCCCATGTGGAATGGTTCTTGTGACTTCGACATTGTTAGGCTCAGGGCCTTAGAGAACACAAACCTAAACCTAGAGAAAATGGAGTCACCATCCGAATGGGTCGAGAAAGAAGAAAGGGGTGGATGACTCGATTCTTAAGGAATCTCTAACTCCCTAATGGGTTCAGAAAGTTAGGTATATATGGGGAAGGTGAAAAATGGCCCAGCACCTCCATAACGCCTAGTTCATTCGAACCGGCCTCCTTTTCTGGTCTATAAATTATTAAATTCTTAAAAATTATGATATCATTCATACTACATGCAAATTAAAATAAATAAATAATTTATTGCATCAAAACAAGTCAAAATAAAACAATAAATGGGCACCCATCCGAAGATGGAAATATGCCCTTAATATATCCAAATATCCATGAAGAAAATAAAACAGTCCTAGAATCTTTAAACGATAAACTAAATTACATAATGAAAATCAAGCACAAAGAGGAAACATGCCTTTTACAATTCAAGAAATCAAATAAACAATTAATTAAATCAAAAGATTCAACCAGAAATTAAATAAATCATCCATCACAAGCTAAAAAATAAAACATACATTCACAAGGGCATATAAATAATGAAATAATCTAAACTAAGGTTTTAAAGTATTAAATACATATAACTAGGATCTATATCTTAAATTATGGCTTACAAAATGAAAATTAGATTCTAGAGTTTTATTTTAGGAATTTAGAGTTTTAGGTTGAAAACTTAGGGTTTTAAGGCTACTAGATAAATTTGATCTTGGTTTACTGCATTAGGGTTTTAGATTTACAGGATTAGGGTTTTGGGAGTTTGATGAACTGGTCCTAGGATTTGGTGTTTTGGGTTGAACAATTTGAAAGTAAGGTTACTGGATAAAAAGTTTCAAAAGAAGTTAGGGTTTTAATTTATTATTTTAGGAAAATAGTTTAGGGTTTAGGGAAATAAATTAAGGTTTTGGAAAAGCAATTAGGGTTTTAGAAATTAATGAAACAATTTAAAGTGTTGGAAAAAACAGTTAAGGGTTTTTCTTTTGAAATAGCAAAATAGATTAAGGTTTTAGCAATTGGACAAATAGATTAGGATTTTGTCAATTAATTTAAACCTTAAACTACTGGATGGTTTAACGGAATGAATTTTGGTTTTATAAAGTACATAATTAAGATTTTAACAATTAAACTACTAAATCAAAATGATAACTAAAATAATTAATCAAAGTGCTTAAGGGAAAAGAGAAATCTAGCTATTGCATATTTAAACAACTTTTTAATTCAAATTATGAAGTTAATGTAAATATAAACAAATTATTGATTAAGACCAAACCTTCGATGTTGGTTCCACCAAAATTGAGTTTGGCTGAACAAAAGCAAAGATAGTGTGGATACCTTTGATGAATTGATGGTTGATGAACGTTGTTTGTTGCTACTTGAATCCTACTGATTATTAATTGTTGCTACTGCTTGCTATTAACCCTTGTTGCACTTTTGATTATTGCTGTTGTTTCTGTTATTAGCATTAAAGCTCATTATTTATAAGCAAACCATTCTAAAAACCCTAAACCTAATCTATGTAATCTGCTTTTAAAATGAATTCTAGCCTTATTAAAAACCGACTGGACAAAACTTAAAATAAGTTAGGACCATGCCGATTTGGTGTGCCAGATCAACATGAGCTAAGGCCATGTCGATCTGGGCAAACAAGTCACCAGATCAACATGAGCCATGCTTATGTCGACCTGGGCGCTCCAGGTCGACATGAGCAATGGCTCAAGTCTCCTGGGCTGCCCCAACTCAAATTAATCTTGCATTGTTTTTAAGTTTTGGACCGAACAGTTTTAATTTGGGCCAAAAAAACTTAATTTAGGGTTTTATAATTGAGTTTATGCCTTTCAAAATCGGACCAATTTAGTTAAAAGTTATAAACTAGGTTTAAACCTTTTAAAGTTGGATAAAATTTTATTTTGGCATTCTTTAATTAGGACCATACCAACTTAGAGACAAAATTAAGGGTCTACACATGCCCATAGGATTCAATAGCCACACTTGTAGACTTCATCGTGCTATTGCCTGGAGGAAGACTTTCACAGAATTAGATATAGTATGGTCATGCATACCAGTGGGAACCCAAAAGGCATGCCTATAGACTTCTTATGATGGCTGGTTGTGTGAAATTATCCAAGATTTTATTGTGATTATATTCCTAATTAAATTAGGAGTCTTCAGATTTGCCCTAGATTTGTTCATAATCAATTTAGAAGTCTCCTAAATGTATTCTTAATCATTTTAAAAGTCTCAAAATTCCTTTCTTAATCAGTTTAAAAGTCTACAAGTTCCTTTCCTATTCAAGAGAGAAGACCTAATAGCTCTTAAAAATACCAAAGCCTCCTTCTCAATTGGCATATTAATTCTTTTTGCAATTTTTCTGTTTAACCATTCAAGAATTCTTCGAAGTGAAAAGGAGACTTGGTCTAAAAAAGATTCAAGATCAAGAGTTCCATTCAATATAAAGACTTCATAAGTTTGATCTTTCTTGTTTTTCTTAGTTTAATCATGTCTTCTATTATTTTCATTAATTCTTTGTTATGAATTTAATTATGTTCAACTAAAAACCCAAATTAGGGTTAGACTCTTATTTTTATTTTTCTATGAAATACTTCATTCTAATTGATTCATTTGAGTTTATCATTTTAATTATTTTGTTATCTTTGTACTTAATACATTAATTTTCTGGCCAATAGTTAATTGATTTGAGATATTGTGTGATGAAGAGAGAGTGGAAGTACAATATTAGTCTAAGGAGATAATAATCTTAAGTAAAGTTTTTACTTGGAGATAAGGTAAACCCTTAAGAGGCTGATAAAAGATTCTCACAAAACTTAATACATTGGCTTAATTACTCATGATCATAAGAGTAGGCATGAGGTTATATTTAATTTTAGTTTTAGTGCTTGAGAGAGACTAAAACTTGAGAGAAACTAAAACTTAATTTAGAAGAATCCAACCAATAATCAAAGGAAAAGTAAAATTTAATCAATTTCCTAGAAAATCCATAATTAATCAATTAAGGTAGTCTAACCCTAAGTTAAAAAATATTAGAGTTAGCCCTGAAGCAATTTAGTTTAGTTTTAATAAATTTACTTTAAAATCAAATTCAATTTTTCTTTGTAAATAATAAATAATTTCATTACCTGGTACTTAGGATTACCCTTCCTCTTAGAAATGATACTCACTCACTACTATATTACTTGTTCATGACCTATGCACTTATAGTTAAGCTAGGCTAGGATCTAACAAGGTCTAGGAGTACTTATAATGTTCTTTAGATTGAAGTTAGCTTTGTATTACTTGCCTTTTTAACATGGACCATACACTTTTTCCTTGGAATATTTTATCTGTTGCAAGCCTTCATCCATTGGAATAGTTGACCTACATAATTTATCATTCGAATGGTTATCTTATAATGTTCATTACTTAAATGGTACCTTCATAATAATTTTCTAGAGTCTTCTAAATGCTATAGGTGCTAGTACAATGTTGGACTCTTCCCACCTCATCTATTACAAGAAGATAAGGAGGATACCCATGGCTTTCTTATTCTTCCTATTGGCTTTTCTTTGAGCCTCACTCTATTACCTTCTTCGTAACATCGATACACCATCATTCATTAAAGTTGTTGGAGTCTTCCACTCTTCGAGGATCTAATCCCATTAATCTATGGTATCACTATCCAAATATAGGTCCATTATGATCTTCTAATAAGTGTAAATAGTCACAATAAAGAATGTTTTGAGATGGAGGCAAGTATTAGTTGCTATGATCTTTAATCTAAAACTTAAGCTTGGAATGAGTTTTGCAAGGATCTAACACCACTTGTTGTTCTTTGGCACATCAAGAAAGAAGGTTGAATTGGTGTATTTAGGTAGAGTGAGTGATTTTGAAATTGATTGGAAATTAAAAGAAGTAAGGAAGAAGAAGCAAGACACAATCAATTTTTATAACTCAAAACCTAAGCTGAGAATTTCACTATGTCAAATAATTTTTATAAGCTTAACTCTAACTTGGTATTTTCTATCTCACATCGAACTAATTACAAGAGTTCATGGCTAACTCACAACCCTTACAAGTGTTTTTCAAAGGCTAACACTCAACTCTAGTGTTTATAAGCTCACACCAAACTTGTATAAAGTATTTTAAGGGTCACATCCAACCTCTCAAGAGTTTTAAATGCTCTTTCAACTATTAAACAAGAAAAATTAAAGGTACTAGGATTCAAAAATTAAATTGGCTCTATTAAATGCAAACATTCTTCATAAATGTTGAGGTGTATTTATAAGCTTTAATCATCAAATTTCCCATTGGAGGGAATGTTAAAGAGAGAGACCCTTACCAACCAAATCATTAGTATTAAATGCATTGCAAAAACCAAGTTCTGGTTGCTAGCCTTGTGTTGCGGTCGCAAATTACTTGTCACAATGAGATTTACTTCATGGATTTTGCAAGGCACTTTTTATCTCTAATAGATGTCCAATAGCTGGTACACATGGCATGCACACACTGGTTAAAGCTGCAACAATTAGCTCCAATATGTCACCAGATGAACTTCGCAGTCACTATAAAGGAGGTCACAGTTGTAAGGTCTTCAATTTGAAAATCCTTCATCTAGCTAGTTGTCACTTATTAACTTGTCATTGGTGTGTTGAAAACCACCAATTTTCTTTTGACCGATATGAATTGCACAGTCACGAGGCACTTCCTCATGGTCATGAGAATCTTTGCATGGTTAGATCCTTTTCATTATGCTCACCACATATGCTTTTGCCATTTTACACCTTAAGTGATGGAACTTGGTCATAGTCTCTCTCTTGCCTTCGTGATTGTGAGTTGGCTATCATGGTAAGTTTAGAGAACGCGAGATAGACAATGATCTCTACTGCGATCACGTGAACTAGTCTAGTGCAGTTATGATCTCCTTAAAATTCCATAGCATGGTTTATAAGCTTCATTATGATCTTCTCTTTGTGTTTTGATTTAAGGATCCTAGGTGTAGAACAATTGCATGTCATCGACGTGAATTACAAGTCCTAAGAGCAATTTCAAATTTTACCAAAGACTTGGCATACATTCACTTGATACAATATTAGTAACATTCAATTTAATTATCTAAGATTAAAATAAACTTAATGTGACCAATGGATTGGTCAATGATACGTACATCTTTTGATCTTACATCTTTTATGTTTATATAATTTAAAGTTCTCTCCATAAAATTTGGAATCCACTCCATTACCAGAAAAATATAAATAGAACTTATTTTATGAATTAGTGAGTAATCATCACCTTCATTTATAAGTTTTCTGGTGTACTAACTTGATAGTCAGTGTTACCATCAAAGAAAATTGTTGCATTGTAAAGTGATCCTCGGGATTCACTCTACCTAGTATAGTCATGTATTTGTATGTGAAATATTGGAAATTTTTTGGCACTTTAGTATTAATTAGCATTATCAAACAATTTATAGTTTGTAGACTTTTCTCTCTCATGGATAGAGCTGATGACGATTTTGTACTATTGCAATGTTACCGCAAGTGCACGGGTCGCGCAAGCAATAAAGTAGTGAGTAAGATATCATTCCATTGGGGACAAGGTCAATTACTAGTGCAAATTTCAACTGTTGTTTAACAATCCAATATTTTTTTGTGATGATTAAAATAAAAGATGAATTACTTAATAAATTAAATTAAGGAAAAATTGAGCATTGTGCAAAAAGAATTGATGATAAAAATACTACCTAGATATTGAATCGCCCTAGCCATAAAAATATTTATGAATATCAATTCAATTAAATCAAATAATAGAGTTGAATTGGCATTCCTCTAAATTAGACTAAAACCTCTCTCAAGTGAGTTAATCCCTCATCACTAAGTAAAATGCTAGGAATCTCTTCTCAAGCATAATTAAATAGATCTTACAATAGGAATAAGGAATTATAAACCAAAGTATTTTGTAAGTCTATCTCTAGCACTCCAATCAACCCTCAATCTTAATGAGAATTCTATTCATACCAAGCTTTTTCATGTCAATAATGTGCAAATTACAATGAATTAATAAGTATACTATTATTAATTAGAAATGAACAATTAAGAATCATAAGAATAAGTCAACTCAATTATATTATTTAATTTAATAAAAACTATTCAATCCATACAATAAAGCTAGGGTTCATCAATATCTAGATAGAAATAATTTAGTTCATATTCATAACTAGAAAACCAGAACAAAAGAATTAAGTAAACGAATTCAAACAATCCATGATGAATGATTTGTATTTCTTCACCTAAATCCTTGATTCTTGGTTTAAATCTTGTATAACTTGGATCTTCACCTTCAATCTCTGTTGCCAAACTCTTTTTTTTTTTTCTAAAGAAGTCTCCTCTAAGTGTTAAAAATTGAATCCCTAATTTGCACTTCAATTCAGATTTTATACCTAAAAGATTTAGCCAGGCACGCCCAGTGACACGGCCATGTCATGTCACTAGGCATGTCAACAATGTTGTTTTGTCAATGTTGATGACACATGAGGTGACACGCGTATGTCCTTGGGCATGTCATAACTAATGTAATGCAAAATTAAGGACACGGATAGTGGCATGGTGTGAGCAGGGATTTTTGCCCCCACTCCCGGTGGAATGATTCTTGCGACTTCAGCATTGTTAGTCTCAGGGCCTTAGAGAACACGAGCCTAAATCCGAAGAAAATGGAGTCACCACCCAGACAGGCCGAGAAAAAGAAAGGGGTGGATGACTTGATTTCTAAGGAATTCCCAACCCCCTATTGGGTTTGAAAAGTTGGGTACGTTCGGGGAAGGTAAGAATGACCCAGCACCCCCATAACGCCCGGTTAATTGGAACTGGCCTCCTTTTCAGACCTTAATATTATAAAATTCTTAAATATAATGGCATTATCCATACTACATGCAATCATAAGAATAAATAAATACTTTATTAAAAATTATAGCAATGTTCAAACAAAATAAATAAATGGACACCCATCCGAGGATGGAAACATATCCTTACATTGTCCAACATCTAAAACTAAATAGGACACCCTCCAAAAGATGGAAACATTTCCTTTACATTAATCTCAAAATATGAAAATAAATTAAATTACATAAAGATTAATTAATGAGGTACCCAATCATGGAAACATACATCTTATAATTTTAATAAACAAACAATAATAAAGAAAATATTCATCCATGATAAATTAAATAAATCAAATGTTGAAAACAAATAAATCAATCAACAAATTATATAATAAACTACATAATCAAATCTAAAACTAAATAAAGCAATAAATGTATAAGTCTAGGGTTTACATCTTAAATTAGGGTTTTAGAATTTTAATAAATAAATTAAGATTTAAAATAAAGAAAGTTAAACACAAAGACTTATAATACACAAATAAATATTGACCCCTTCAATGAGCCCATACGGCGGTCCCAATAATTAAATATTGACCCCTTTGGGATTTTTATAAAAATAATATTATGAACTATAGTATTAGCTTTGCATGAAAGATACGAATAATCGCCAAAACCTAATATGATTTATTTAAATAAATTTAAATTTAGAGACGTACCTTCGTTTGTTGACTCCACCAATAATTAAATGTTGATACAAAGTATTTGCTTATAATAAATTTGTTCTTCTTGGTAGGAAGGAAATCAAGACAGTGAGAGTTTGCTACTGCCTTGATTGTGTTTGACATCTTCCGTCCCTGTTTGATAATAATTTAGAATTAACTCGTTGCTCCATTCCCTGCCTCAATCCAAAGTCTGCTGCTCTCTTTTTCTTTTAATTGTTGCCGTCCCAATCATCTCAGCCGAAAGAAAAAAGAAGTCCCCTCTATGTTTAATTCTCTCAAAAATCCTAATTCTAAGCTAAAAGTCAAAAGTCCAAAAGTTCTCCATGAATTGTGTTTTAATGTGTTATTTATAGAAAAAATCAAAACCTAATACTAATTGGTTAAGAAAATAATAGACTGTTAAGGAAAAAAATTCAAAACCGACTAAAACAAGGTTTGGGCAGAAATTGCCTGCGGGCGCTGATTGTTGGGTGTTGGGCCTGAGAGCTGGGGCGCTGGGGTCTATGCGCTGGGGAGTTGCGACTAGCAGTTGGGCTAATTGCGAGGATCGTTGCAGGCCTGCAAGGATTGAGCGTGCGAGTGCTATGAGGATTTGCGAGGCACTGCACAATTCGCCATAGGCTTGGCCTGCGATGAATTAGGGTAGGACAATTCGCCGCAGGCTACGCCTACGGCGAATGGCCCAAGCCAATTGGTCCATCCGAACTGGCTTGCTGCTCACCGATTTGTCCATCCGATTTTTTATTTATTTTTTATATATTTTTTATAAAAAATAAATATTATATATTTAATTATATTATTAAAAATAAATAAAATAAATAAAATAAATATTATATTAAAATAAATAATAAATAAAATAAATATTATATACCACAAAAATTATTTAAGATTTATTTTAAAATATTGGACTAGACTTGGTAAAAAATTAAGGGTCTACACACTACCATGTCCTTGGGCATGTCAAAGCTTCTGTAAGGTGGGTGAACGACATGGTCATTGGCACGCCCGTGTCGTTGGGCATGTCACTTGAAGAATTTTCCCAAGATAGCTCTTTTTCTTGTCTTTCATCCATGATCTGACCTAAATGACCATAAGGCCTCAAAGAGTAAAAGATTTCTGAAATCAACCTAACAAGCACTTGAACAAAAAAATTAAACTCAATTTGACAATATATATACTAAGAATTAGGGGCAAAAATATCATCAAATATACACTTATCAAATTCTCCTACACTTGAGTTTTTGCTTGTCCTCAAGCAAACTAAATCATTATAATAAGCACAAATGAAGGACCCCTCTATATCCAAATGGAAAAGAAAAGTTTTTACAATACTCGAATGAGAAAATCCGACATTCTTAACCAAAAACTAATTCTCAGTCATGACAGCTAAATTAAGAAGTTTCAAAACAAAAATTTCACAAATCTAAAATTTAAAAATCCAGAGTTAAAAAATTGAGCATCAATTCCAAGAACTCAAAAGTTATAAAAAAAGTAAGAAAGTGTAGATTTTCTCTTAAGTTCTTTGACTTTTTTTTCCTTTTCTATTGCTTTTATTTTATTTCTGTTTTTCTTTATATATATATGAGTCTTCACAATTTTGCATGTCAGTCTTTGTTCTGTAGCTAATTCGACTTTGCAATGCTTTTGGGACCATGTTCATAGATGTCGATTCATGGACATGACAAGGAAGTTCTCTCTCTCTTTTGTTGTTTTTCTTGTTTTACACACGTTGGGGACAATGAGAGTCTTAAGTGTGGGGGAGAGGTACACTTCCTAGATTGAGTTTTATTTTTATTTATTTCATTAGTCTCATTCAGTTTGTTTAACTTGTTTTTGGATTCAAGCAAAATAGATTGCCATAATAGTATGAATTGAAATGGGTCCTCTTTATATTAAATTAATGATTGATTTACTGAATGACAATATATTATTGAGGTTGACTCGGCTTTCTTAATCAATTTCTAAGGACCGAATTGATAGTTATAATTTGGTAGTTGATTGATAGTTATAAGTTTGAAACCTTAGTTACATTTTTTAGCATGTTAAAATTCTTTAGATACTTGAGTCAAGCTTAGTAGGACATACTTAATATCTTAAGTTCATGACCACTTGAGTATTTTTAAAATAATACTTGAGTATTTTTAAAATAATAAAAAAAATTTCATGAGGAGCTTTGAAAATTAATCCATATTCCTTTGATTTTAACTCTTGAATTGAAACGAAGGAGTTGGAATCATGAATAGTTCTAGTAGTCATTTAAAAGGTGATTCTAACTGAGTAACTGGGGGTGGACATTACACATGTTTACCTTCGCGTTAAAAAGCTAGTATTATTCCAAACAAGTCAAGATCTTTAAAAAAAGTTAAAGAACTTAAGAGAAAATCTACACTTTCTTACTTTCATGACTTTTGAGTTCTTGGAATTTTATGCTCAATCTTTAACTTTAGATTTTTAAATTTTAGATTTGTGAAATTTTTGTTTTGAAACTTCTTAATTCTACTATCGTGTTTGAAAATTAGTTTTTGGTTAAGAATGTTGGGTTTTCTGATTTGAGTATTGTAAAAACTTTTCTTTTCCTTTTGGATATAAAGGTTCCGCTTATTATAGTGATTTAGTTTGCTTGAGGAAAAGTAAAAACTCAAGTGTGAGGGAATTTGATAAGTGTATAATTGATGATATTTTTGCCCCTATTTCTTAGTATATTTTATTGTCAAATTGAGTTTAGTTTGTTTGTTCAAGTGATTTCAGGAATCTTTTACACTTTGAGGCCTTATGGTCATTTAGGCTAGAATCACAGATGAAAGACAAAGAAAAGAGTTATCTTGTGCAAATTCTTCAAGTGACATGCCCAATGACACGGGCATGTCAACGACCATGTCGTTCACCTACCTTACAGAAGCTTTGACACGCTTAAGGACATGGGCGTGTCACTGTCCATGTCCTTAATCCTGCATTATAGTAGCTACGACATGCCCAAAGACATAACGTGTCACTGCCCGTATCATCAATGTTGAAACAATAGCATCGTTGACACGCCTAGAGACATGACATGCCCAAAGACATAACGTGTCACTGCCCGTATCATCAATGTTGAAACAATAGCATCGTTGACACGCCTAGAGACATGGCCATGTCACTGGGCGTGTCAGGCTAAATCTCTTGGGTATAAAATTTGAATTGAAATGTGAATTAGGGATCCAGTTTTTATCACTTAGAGGTGATTTCTTTAGAAAAAAAGAGTTTGGCAACTAAGATTGAAGGTGAAGATCCAAGTTATACAAGATTTAAATCAAGAATCAATGATTGGAGTGAAGAAATACAAATTATTCATCATGTATTATTTGAATTCTCTTACTTATTTCTTTTGTTCTGGTTTTCTTGTTATGATTATGAACTAAATAATTTCTATCTATATATTAATGAACCCTAGCTTTATTGTGTAGTATCCCTAATTTTTAAAAATTTCTATTTTTAAAAATTAAATAAAATAAATTAAAATTAAATTGGATAAAATAAATAAATAATTTTAAATAAAAAATGAAAGGATTTTCAATGAAAAAGTGAAATGTATATGTGATATATATGCATAATATGCATAATATATAAAAGTCAACAAAAAAGTCAACTCTTTTAAAAGAAAAGTCAAAGTCAAGGGGTATTTGATAAATAAATTTTAAAATTAAAAATTATTTAAATTATTCAAAAATAAATAAATTTGAATGGAAGACATATTTTTTGGATTTTAATTAATTAAATAATTAATAGATATAAGGTTAAAAAAGAAAGTGGAAAGAAAGAGAAAATTGATATTTTAGCCTTCTTCTTCTTCTTCTTCTTCCCTTAGCATGGCCGAAACTCCATTGATGATCAAGACAAGGATTTGCTTCTTCCAAACTCCATAAATTGAAGGATTTCAAGTGTTCAAGTTGGATTTTTAGGAATTTCCTCCATATTTAATAAGCTTTCTAACTTTTTCTTTGAATTTCCATGAAAATAAGAATATGTTGATTTTGGCTTCGTGAAGTAGTTTGATTTAATTGTTGGAATTGGTGTGTATGAAGTTGTTTTGAGTAGTTAAAAATGATTTTGAGGTTGGAATGGCTAAATAGTTATGTTTGAGTAAAGATTGGTGGAGAGAGAATTTAGGGTTATGGGAGATGTAAACTTTTCAATCCATGGGTTTTAATTATGCAATTTGATTCTAAATCAGTTGTTTTGATGCATTAACAAGTATTTTAAAGTCAAATGATGAATTTGGTTGAGTTTGGATAGAGTTTGAAAATGGAAGTAGTGTTTAGGGTTTTGAAAAAGGGATATTTCAAAGATGGTGAATTGTTTGATTTTATTATTTCAAGCATTTTGCTTAATGATATTAATGATGGATATAAGATTGAAATGATAATTGGATTCAGATGAAATGAAAAACCTTCAATGGGGAAGGTTATGCCATTTTAGGATTTTGGACATAAGTATGTGTTTATATACTGTAATTGTTTTAAATATGCTATAATATGTTTTTAATATTATAAATATGCTTAAAACACCAAATTGAAAGGCTTAATATGGTTTTCCAAAGTTAAAGTGAGGTTAGGCTTAACTTTGGGGTTTTGATTTGAATGATGTTTAATTATGGTTTAAGATTGGAAATGCCTTTAAATGTGATACTAAATGATTATTTATGATCACAATTGGCATAGGCTATGAGGAGAATTGATTTGCCTAATCCAAGTGTTGGAGGGCAAGTTGGAAGAGAAGGTTGGTGTTAGTTTCGTGGCTTGCTTTTGGAAACTTTTAGAGGTAAGTACAAACTTTCGATAAATTAGATATGTTGGCAATAATTTGGGCTTAACACATTTTGGGTGAAAAATGTGTTAAGTTACTTGATGCATTAAATATGCATGAACATTGTACGATCTTATGTGATTTGTTATGAATGCATTAAATGAATTGTGAAAGGCCATTGATAATGGCTAAATTGAGTAAAATGTGAAATGTGCGAGTTTTGTGAAGTGACCCATAGTGTTTGGGTAATAGGATTTGCTATGTTTGCATTAAAGGTATTGTAAAAAGCCATTTTTAATGACTAAAGTGCATAAAATGTGATTTATATGTGAATTATGTGAAATTACCTAAAATATTTGGGTAATGTGTTTTAATGTAAAATACGATACATTGTGATGATATATTGAAATATGATAAAATGAAATGAATTGATATTGATATAAATGAGAAAATCAGAAAAATCAGAAAAGTGAGAAAAAAATTAGAAAATAAGGCAATATGCTTAATTGATAAAAAGAAATGAGGCAGTGTACCCAGTTGATTATGGAAAATGAGAAAAAAAAAATTAAATATAAAATAATTGTATGCCTAATATGTTATTAAATTTTTAGAGTTCTATGTTTGGTGGCATGCCTATGAGGTTATCCTCATTATTTGCCTTCGGGGCTAGCTTTTGAGCAATTATTTAATTTGCCTTCAGGGCTAGATGTTTGGCGTTACTGTGATCTAATTTGCCTTCGGGGCTAACTTTTGAGCAATTATTATGATTTGCCTTTGGGGCTAGACACATGGTGTCAATTTTGACCAAAACAGTAACTCTGGAATTTAAATAGTATATTAGATCTTTTGGGCCCATGCTTGTGTTTGTTTTTATGTGAATTGTAAAATGATTGAAAAATATGTTTAAAATGAAATGGTATGTCACATGGTGACAAGATATACATAAGCATTGTGCATTGGCATTGCATATAAGTTTTATTGTTATTAAAGTTTATGCCGCTAGGCTTTTGGCTTAGCGCGATTGTAATTCTTCGTATAGGTCATAGGGGTGATCCAGTAGAGCCGGAGAGTTCTTCTAGACCACGTCGGGTCTAGATTTGAGTTGATTTTGAGCATCAAGATCAGAGACACTGCCAGCATGTATATATTTTATATTATTGTATATTTTGTTATTATGTATATTATATTATGTTTTGGTTTATATGTTGTAAATTAAAAGAATGTTTTGGATAAATTTTGTAATATGGGTTTTATATGTGTTTTTGATAAGTATATGTATATGCATAAATGTTTTGAGAAACTTGGAGAAATTGGGGAGTATGAGTGAAATGTATCAATGATTTTTATTGGGAGTGTTTTCTGATGCAAGCTGTAGTTTGTTGAAATTTGGAAATGTCCAAATTACAGATAAAACTCTAACAAATTTTTCCAGAGATTTTTATGAGAAATGCATTTTTTTAACCTATGATAATATTTTATTTGTTATTTAAATATATTTTAAAGTATTTAAAAATTTAAATTAGAAATGTGAAAATTTTTTATTAACCGGATTGTGATATTTTTGTACCGTATGTCCATTTTTTATATGTACTGGTGTATGTATTGTACGTATCTAGGGTATAAGAGTGTTACATTTATTTTGGTATCAAAACCTAGGTTTGAGGTTCTCGACCTAGGTGTGTTATTAGAGAGAGAAAATGAGGATTTTAAATATGATTTTCAATTGTGATACATGCATTGGCACTGGTAGTTTTTAATCTTTAATGTGACCATTTTTACTATATTTGCATATATAGGTAGTTATGGTGTCTCGGACGCATTAGTCTGCAAAGGGTAGTGCAAAGAGTGTAGCTCCTGGTGAGGGTAGAGATAGAGCTAGAGCCGATACTGCTGGTGAGGTGTCTGCTTTTGTGCCTACTAGACCAACAGAGGAGATTCTGCCGGGCTGAGTACGGCATATGGTAGAGCTATTGAGGCAGGCTCTAGTTCAGCAACAGCAGCCGCCACCGCAGCCTCAACCGCAATTGCCGACACAGAAATATGACAAGCTAAGGAAGTTTGTAGCTGAGAATTTTTTTGGTACTACAGACCCTACAGTAGCAGAGCAGTGGCTGGACAAGGTCTAGAGAGTTTTCATTCAGCTATAGGCTAGTCCAGAGAAGAAGTTTGATTATGCCAGATCTCTGTTACAGAGGGATGCCTACGAGTGGTGGAAGACGGCTCCACATGCTACAGCTGATCCACCAGTTCTGACCTTTGATGATTTCCTATGAGAATTCGAGAAGAAGTATATTCCTCAGGAGTATAAGGATACAAAGAAGATAGAGTTCCTGAGTTTGAAGTAGGACACCAGGACAATGACAGATTATGAGATTGAGTTTATCCGGCCGAGTCAGTATGTTGGAGGGATCATTTCTGATGAGATTGACAGATGCCGGAGGTTTGAGGTTGGGATGAGACCTTCTATCATGTGTCTTATAGCAGGCTCTCGATATCAAGACTTTTCTCAGTTGGTTGTAGCTGTCAGGAGTATAGAAGAGCACAGGGTCTTGTAGAAGCTGCAAAGCCGAGAAGTGCAGAGCTAGGAGGTCCTGGGGTGAGGCAGGGTCTTCATCAGTGAAGAGAGGTCAAGGGGGATATCCTCAAAGATTTAGTAGGAGCTAAGGGCAGTTTGGTAGATCAGTACAGCAGCAGAGACAGAGACAGAGACCTGTAGCCTCAGTGGCTAGTGCTCCCACCCAGTGGCTCAATGGCCTGTAACACCTACCTGTATTCATTATGATAGGGAACATGGGGGGTGTTTGCTGGAGGATAGGTGCACAAGTAGTGTGTTACAAATGTGGGTCGCCAGACCATTTTATCAAAGATTATCGAGAGCCACCAGATGATAGACAAACAGATACTGGAGCTTCTAGACCTAGTGTTAGAGGGGGTCTTGGTGGTAGAGATTTTGGTAGAGGTGGTGGATCTGGGTCTTGTCAGAGAGGAGGTTCTACAACTGGGAGTAGACTAGATGAGGCAGGGTCATCACAGCGGGCCTATGTGATGCAGAGATAGTCGGATGCTTCGGCTGTCATTGCTGGTACTTTTACTTTATTTGGTACTTCAGTTCTTACATTAACAGACCCTGGGTTGACTTATTCATACATTAGTTCGTCCATCTTGCCTGTGAGTGATTTGGATTTTGAGTCTCTAGGATTTGATATTTTGGTCACAAATCCTTTAGGGTATAGTTTTTTGGTTAGCAAGGTGCACCAAGACAGTCCAGTTGTGGTTCAGGATGAGGAGTTTCTCAGTGACCTGATTGAGATGCCTTTCAAGGAGTATGATCTGATTCTGGGCATGGATTGGTTATATAGGCATGGGACTATGATAGGCTGTCAGCAGAAATGTGTTACCCTGAGAACACATGATGGTAGAGATGTGATAGTATCTAGTGAGCAGAAACATTAGTCATCCATGTTTATTTAAACTGTTTCAGCTAGAAGGATGATTCAAAAGGGATGTGAGGCATATCTTGCTCATGTTGTATATACCAAAGTAGAAGACTCCCAGCTTGACAGTATACCTACAGTTGCTGAGTTTCCAGATGTTTTCCCTAATGAGTTGCCAGGGGTACCTCCTGAGAGAGAGGTGGAGTTTGGTATTGATCTATTGTCTAGTACCACTCCCATCTCTATTACCTCTTATCGAATGGCACCTGCAGAGTTGAGAGAGTTAAAGGTGCAGTTGCAGGGGTTAGTTGGTAGGGTTTATCCACCCTAGTATGTCTCCATGGGGAGCACCTTTTTTGTTTGTGAAGAAGAAGGACGACACCCTGAGATTGTATATTGATTATAGACAGTTGAATAAGGTGACCATCAAGAATAAGTATCCTTTGCCTTTCATAGATGATCTCTTTGATCAGTTGAAGGGAGCAACAATATTTTCTAAGATTGATCTGAGATTGGGGTACCATCGGTTGAGAGTTAGAGATGTGGATGTACCCAAGATAGCTTTTTGCACGAGGCATGGGCATCAGTTGAGAGTCAGAGATGTGCATGAGTTTTTGGTGATGCCCTTTGGATTGACGAATGCACCATCAGCATTTATGGATTTGATGAACAAGGTGTTTAGACCCTATTTAGATCAGTTTGTGGTGGTCTTTATTGATGATATCCTGCTGTATTCTCGTAATGAAGAGGATCATGATAGGCATCTGCGGATTATATTGTATACTTTGAGAGAGAAGTAGTTGTATGTTAAGTTGTCTATGTGTGAGTTTTGGCTCAATCAAGTGACTTTTCTTAGTCATGTGGAATCAGCAGAGGGTATTAAAGTTGATCTGAGTAAAGTCAAGGCTAGCTTGAATTGGAGTCCACTAAAGGCTATGATAGAGGTTAGAAGTTTTCTGGGATTGGTAGGCTATTATCATTGGTTTGTGAAGCATTTTTCTATGATAGCTACACCACTCACCAGATTACTTCAGAAAGGGTTAGATTTTATGGACAGATCAATGTCAGGCGAGTTTTGAGTAGTTGAGGGAGATGTTAACTCAAGCTCCTATCCTTACCTTGCCTGTGGAAGATAAACCTTATATGATATACAGTGATGCTTCACATAGTGGTTTAGATTGTGTTCTAATGTAGGAGGTTAGGCTCATTGCTTATGCCTCTCGACAGTTGAAGCCTCATGAGCTCAATTACCCGACTCATGATTTGAAGCTAGCAGCCATAGTTTTTGCATTAAAGATTTGACAGCATTACTTGTATGGAGAGAAGTGTTTCATTTATATTGATCATAAGGGTTTTAATTACCCGGGTGTTCAGAGAGAGTTGAATCTTTGGCAGAGACGGTGGTTAGAGTTGATTAAAGACTACGACTGTTTGATTGATTATCATTCTGGCAAGGCAAATGTTGTTGTTGATGCCTTAAGTCGAAAGTCTTTGGCAGGTTTGACTACTTATTCGCTCTCGTTGCTTGTTAAGTTGAGATCATTGCATGCTAGATTTGAGTATTGTGATGATGGTGCATTGATGGCTCAATTGTAGTTGAGGCCAATATTGTTGGATCATATTAGGGAGGCCCAGTTGGCATATGAGAGAATCTAGAAGTTTGTGATGGATTGCCAAAAGGGGAGAGTCGAGACTTTCATATGAGAGATGATGGCAACCTATGATACAGAGATAGGTTATGTATCCCTGATGATGCATAATTGAAGAGGATGATATTAGAGGAAGCACATCAGTCACTTTATGCTATGCACCCTGGTAATACCAAGATGTATCAAGATTTGAAGCAGCATTATTAGTGGTCAGGTATGAAGAGGGACATAGCAGAATTTGTATCCAGATGTCTCACTTTCTAGAGAGTGAAGGCTGAGCACCAGGTTCCTTCTAGGTTGCTTCAACTATTATTAGTGCCAAAGTGAAAATGGGAACAAGTGACGATGGATTTTGTGACTGGAATGCCTTTGATCCAGAAGATGCATGTGCAATCTGGTCAATAGTTGATTAGATGACAAAGACAGCTCATTTTCTTCTAGTTCGGATGGATTATTCACTTGAGAGGTTGGCTAAGCTGTATATCAGTGAGATAGTGAGGTTGCATGGAGTCCCAATTTTTTTAGTGTCGGACCGAAATCCCTGGTTTACATCGAGATTTTGGAGGAGTTTGCAGGATGTATTGGGTTATTGATTGCATTTAAGTAATGCTTTTCATCCTCAGAAAAATGGGCAGTCAGAGAGAGTCATACAGATTCTAGAGGATATGTTAAGGAGTTGTATCATTGATTTCACTGGGAGCTAGGACAGGTTCTTGCCACTAATTGAGTTTGCATATAATAACAGTCATCAATCCAGTATTGGGATAGCACATTATGAGTCCTTGTATGGTAGGAAATGCAGGACACCTTTGTGTTGGGATGAGGCTGTAGAAGGTAGATTAGTTGGTCCTGATTTGATTAAGGAAACAAAAGAGAATGTGAAGGTGATTTGGGGTCTTCTGAAAGCAGCTTCTGACTGACAAAATTCTATATAGATTTGAAGAGGAAAGACATAGAGTTCAGTGTGGGAGATAAAGTATTCCTAAAGGTGTCTCCGTCAAAGAGAATTTTAATATCCGGGCGTAAAGGGAAGTTGAGTCCTCATTTTATAGGACCATATGAGATATTGGAGAGAGTTAGTCCAGTGACTTACTGACTGACTTTGCCGCTTGAGTTGGATCAGATACATAATGTCTTCCATGTATCTATGCTTCAGAGATACAGGTCAGACCCATCTCATATCTTGTCAGGGGAGTCCATTGAGTTGAGTCCGGACCCAACTTACGAGGAAGAACCAATGTTGATTTTAGCACGAGAAGTGAAAGAATGGAGGAATAAGAAGATGCTACTTGTGAAAGTCCTTTGGAGGAATCATGCCACCGAGAAGGCGACATAGGAGAGTGAGCAGACAATGCAGAGTCAATATCTCCAGTTGTTCCATAATTGTTAGCAGGTAATTTCGAGGATGAAATTTTATTTAGGGGGAGAGAATTGTAATATCCCTAATTTTTGAAAATTAAATAAAATAAATTAAAATTAAATTTGATAAGTTAAATAAATGATTTTAAATGAAAAATGAAAGGATTTTCAATGAAAAAATAAAATGTATATGTGATATATATGCAAAATATACATAATATAAAAAAAGTTAACTCTTTTAAAGGAAAAGTCAAAGTCAAGGGGCATTCTGGTAAATAAACTTTAAAAAATTTAAAATTATTTAAATTATTCAAAAATAAATAATTTGAATGGATAATGTATTTTTTGGATTTTAATTAATTAATTAATTAATTAATTAATATATATAAGGTTATAAAAGAAAATGGAAAGAAAGAGAAAATTTATATTTTAGTCTTCTTCTTCTTCCCTTAGCATGGCCAAAACTCCATTGATGATCAAGACAAGGATTTTCTTCTTCCATACTATATAAATTGAAGGATTTCAAGTGTTCAAGTTGGGTTTTTAGGGATTTCTTCCATATTTAGTAAGCTTTCTAACTTTTTCTTTGAATTTCCATGAAAATAAGAATATGTTGATTTTGGGTTTGTGAAGTAGTTTGATTTAATTGTTGGAATTGGTTTGTATAAAGTTGTTTTGAGTAGTTAATAATGATTATGAGGTTGGATTGGACAAATAGTTAAGTTTGAGTAAAGATTGGTGAAGAGAGAGAATTTAGGGTTATGGGAGAAGTGAACTTTTGAATTCATGGGTTTTAATTATGCAATTTGATTCTAAATCAGTTGCTTTGATGCATTAACAAGTATTTTAAAGTCAAATGATGAATTTGGTTGAGTTTGGATAGAGTTTGAAAATGGAAGTAGTGTTTAGGGTTTTGAAAAAGGGATATTTCAAAGATGGTGAATTGTTTGATTTTATTATTTAAAGCATGTTGTTTGATGATATTAATGATGGACATAAGATTGAATTGATAATTGGATTGAGTTGGAATGGAAAACCTTCAATGAGGAAGGTTATGCTATTTTAGAGTTTTGGACATAAGTATGTGTTTATATAATTTAATTGTTTTAAACATGTTATAATATGTTTTAAATAATATAAATAAGCTTAAAACACCAAATTGAAAGGTTTAATATGATTTTGCAAATTTAAAGTGAGGTTAGGCATAACTTTAGGGTTTTAATTTGAATGATGTTTAATTATGGTTTAAGATTGAAAATACCTTTAAATGTGATACTAAATGATTATTTATGATCACATTTGGTATAGGCTTTGAAGAGAATTGATTTGCCCAATCCAAGTGTTGGAGGGAAAGTTGAAAGAGAAGGTTGGTGATAGTTTTATGGCTTGCTTTTGGAAGCTTTTAGAGGTAAGTATAAACTTCTGATAAATTAGATGTGTTAGCAATAATTTGGGCTTAACACATTTTAGTTGGAAAATGTGTTAAGTTACTTAATGCATTAAATATGCATGAACATTTGTAGTATGTTATGTGATTTGTTATGAATGCATTAAATGCATTGTGAAAAGCCATTGATAATGGCTAAATTGAGTAAAATATGAAATATGTGAGTTTTGTGAAGTGACCCATAGTGTTTGGGTAATAGGATTTGCTATATTTGTATTAAAGGTATTGTGAAAAGCCATTGTTAATGGCTAAAGTACATAAAATGTGATTTATATGTGAATTATGTAAAATTACTCAAAATACATGGGTAATTTGTTTTAATGTAAAATGTGATACATTGTGCTGATATATTGAAATTTGATAAAATGAAATGAATTGATATTGATATAAATGAGAAAAATGAGAAAAAAAAAGAGAAAATAAGGCAATGTGCCTAATTGATAATAAAAAATGAGGCAATATGCCTAGTTGATTATAGAAAATGAGAAAAAAAATTGAATATGAAATAAATGTGTGCCTAGTATGTTATTCAATTTTCAGAGTTCTGTGTTTGGCGGCATGCTTATGAGGCTATCCTTATTATTTATGTAACACCCCATCTTAGCCTACGTTTATAGACCAAGATGGACTGTTATCTCATGGTGATTGTGTCTTAATATTTTACGTAGCCAATTTTAAGTGCAGATTTTTTAAAAAAAATTTTGCCATAACCGCCCCTAAAAATGGAGGTCCAAGTGTCGACAAAACTGATTTTTCTTATTTTTGAAAAACATTTTGTTTCACAATTCAACTCAAGCATACTCCCAATAATCCACCCTTATAACCTCAACTACAATCCTGCAAGAAGAATTCACACTTCTATATTTGCAACCCAACTCAATTTAAAATCATACAGTTATTATATATTACTAGATTTACATGCTACATCAAGTTATCTCTTTGTATTGTTCAAATAAGTACATGCCAGTTTCTAATACCAAAATACAAAATAAAGAGCACCACCTAAGTTTGTTGATGACCGATAGATCGCAGGACTCCTCTGCTCGCTACTGGCTCCTTGCTAATAACCTACGAGTTTAGAAGAAACTAAACTCGTTAAGCATTGCTTAGTGGGTACTTTAACCATTGCTGAATATAAATAGTGCAAGGAAGGTTGTTGAAACACATATAAAAGTAGAATGCTGCATAATTAAACTATATTTCATACAATCATTATATTTATATTTTCTAATCAAGTTAAGGTTCACATTCTGTATGTAAACAACATGTAATATAACTTCATTATAATTACGAGTTAATCTGCTCCACTAGGTAATTATGAATACACCGATCTCAAATGAGGCCTCGTATAGAGTTACGTGTGGTCTTGACCTCACACGACTAATTGCCATGGTCTTGGTCTCACACGATATGAAATATAAAACATAACTGCGTGGTCTTGGTCTCACACTACTAGTTGCCATGATCTTGACCTCACACGATATAACTGCGTGGTCTTGGTCTCACACGACTAATTGCCATGATCTTGACCTCACACGATATAACCCCCCATTTTAGACCGGTGTTACCCATTTACCGAGTAGAGCATAAATAACATTTCATATATACCCATTCACTTCGTATATATACCACATATTCTCCATGTATATACAATATATATTTACACAAATATCACATACACTCACATATGTATCATATGTATTCACATATTTTTATTCTTCATATCATACTTATACTCAATACCAAAAAAAAAATGATAAAACACCCACACCAAGTTTTTGACCATGTTAATAATGAAAAATTACCATATGAACAATAAACTCTGGTTCTTGACCCAACTTGATCCTTGTATTAGAAAATTTGTATAAAATAATCCACTTGGCTAAAAACTCTAAATTTTTTACAGAATTTATTTTTGCATCTTAAAATCATTTCTTTAAAATTTTATATCAAACTGGACACAAAATCTTGGTCAACTAGTTCACTCAACCAGACTGCTCCAGTTGCCCTGCATCCTGGTAGCAGTTCTGAATTTTATGAATTCCGTAAATTAAATTCAATCAATGTGGTTCCAAATTATTTTTCTCAAATATTGGACTCACTAAACAACAACATATCAAAAATTCACTTCAAGAAAATTTTTCTATATTTAATTAAAAATCATACAAGTCACAGCATTTTACTAATTGTAAAACAGAAAAATTTCAAAAGGAGTTCAATGGTTAAAGTACCAAACCTTGTTTTTCCTTAGTCCTTATTCTATATCACTTCCTTTCCTTCCTTGTCTCTTTGATTTCCTATGAAATTTAACATCACATATACAAAGGTAAGAACCCTAGGCATAGACATAGTCTTATCTTATGATTTTTCTAATGGTTACTAGCTTATTTTCACCATTAAACACCATTATTTCCTTCATCAAATCCTTCAATTAATTATTTCTTGAATTTTCTCCAAATCTAACTACATGAACCCTAATTTCAATCTCTTAAATTAACCATTAATCCATGAAATTAAAAGATAGGTTTCTCTTACCTTATAATCTTGTTTATCACCAAACTCTTTAAATCAAAAGCCTTAAACTTTAGAAAAATCACCTCCTTCTTCCTTCTCTTATGGTTTGGACGAATTCACCATGCAAGAGAGGGCTTTTATACTTTCTTTCCTTAGCTTATTTTGATCCAAATGGCAGCCATAAGTGGTGAATAGATGTTGACTTCCAATTGGTACACCTTATAGCAAAAATGGCCACTTTTAATTGGTCCATTTGCCTTCTTCCAATTGGTACACCTTATAACAAAAATGGCCACTTTTAATTGGTCCACTTGCCTTCTTCTTTTATCTATTTATTTAGCAAGCCATTAAGCTTTCTTTTATTCATATTTTGACCCCCTCAACTTTCTTGTGTTGTAATTTTATAGTCTAGGGTGTGAAAATATCAAAATATCCTCCAGTGATTAATCGATTGTAACTTTTAAACCGTGCGTTTTCGGGAAAAATTGAAACCCACTATTATGACCCGATTAATCTCGAGAATATTCTTCCGGGGTCGGATATGGGCACTATTAAGAACTTGCGACACTTAATTTTTAAGTTTACATAATTGCCCCTAACTTTTGAGAAATTTCTACTTAGGTCCTCGGCCTTTCGAAAAATTACCTTTAGGTCTCGTCGACTTCACGGGCCTCCTTTGCACACCGATTTTGTTTTTGACTATCTTGAGCCTCTATTTGACCACTTATTTATGTCCTTCTTGCTAATACTCGACTACCTAAACTTTGGGATGTGACAGTTCTACCTCCCTTAATTTAAGTTTCGCCCCGAAACTTACTTATTCATACATGATTCTTACGTGTAATTACACATCATCAACATATAACTTGATTATCAATTCCTATCTGGCATGTATATCTACCTATTCATCATATAACTTTCTCCTTACTTTATCTTACATGGCACACATAGTTACTTACTTACTACCTATCTCCCAGAATCGACTAAACCGATGCTCTGATACCACTAAATGTAACACCCCATCTTAGCCTACGTTTATAGACCAAGATGGACTGTTATCTCATGGTGATTATGTCTTAATATTTTACTTAGCCAATTTTAAGTGCAGATTTTTAAAAAAAAAATTTGCCATAACCGCCCCTAAAAATGGAGGTCCCAAGTGTCGACAAAACTGATTTTTCTTATTTTTGAAAAATATTTTGTTTCACAATTCAACTCAAGCACACTCCCAATAATCCACCCTTATAACCTCAACTACAATCCTACAAGAAGAATTCACACTTCTATATTTGCAACCCAACTCAATTTAAAATCATACAGTTATTATATATTACTATATTTACATGCTACATTAAGTTATCTCTTTGTATTGTTCAAATAAGTACATGCCAGTTTCTAATACCAAAATACAAAATAAAGAGCACCACCTAAGTTTGTTAATGACTGACAAATCGCAGGACTCCTCTGCTCGCTACTGGCTCCTTGCTAATAACCTACGAGTTTAGAAGAAACTAAACTCGCTAAGCATTGCTTAGTGGGTACTTTAACCATTGCCAAATATAAATAGTGCAAGGAAGGTTGTTGAAACACATATAAAAGTAGAATGCTACATAATTAAACTATATTTCATACAATCATTATATTTATATTTTCTAATCAAGTTAAGAATCACATTCTGTATGTAAACAACATGTAATATAACTTCATTATAATTATGAGTTAATCTGCTCCACTAGGTAATTATGAATACACCGATCTCAAATGAGGCCTCATATAGAGTTACGTGTGGTCTTGACCTCACACGACTAATTGCCATGGTCTTGGTCTCACACGATATGAAATATAAAACATAACTGCATGGTCTTGGTCTCACACGACTAGTTGCCATGATCTTGACCTCACAAGATATAACCGCGTGGTCTTGGTCTCACACAACTAATTGCCATGATCTTGACCTCACACGATATAACCCCCATTTCAGACCGGTGTTACCCATTTACCAAGTAGAGCATAAATAACATTTCATATATATCCATTCACTTCGTATATATACCACATATTCTCCATGTATATACAATATATATTTACACAAATATCACATATACTCACATATGTATCATATGTATTCACATATTTTTATTCTTCATATCATACTTAAACTCAATAACAAAAATAAAATGATAAAACACCCACACCAAGTTTTTGACCAAGTTAATAATGAAAAATTACCATATGAACAATAAACTCTGGTTCTTGACCCAACTTGATCCTTGTTTTAGAAAATTTGTATAAAATAATCCACTTGGCTAAAAACTCTAAAATTTTTACAGAATTTAGTTTTGCATCTTAAAATCATTCCTTTAAAATTTTATATCAAATTGGATACAAAATCTTGGTCAACTAGTTCACCCAACCAGACTGCTCCAGTTGCCCTGCATCCTGGCAGCAGTTCTGAATTTTATTAATTCCTTAAATTAAATTCAATCAATGTGGTTCCAAAATATTTTTCTCAAATACTGGACTCACTAAAAAACAACATATCAAAAATTCACTTCAAGAAAATTTTTCTATATTTAATTAAAAATCATACAAGTCACAGCATTTTACTAATTGTAAAACAGAAACATTTCAAAAGGAGTTCAATGGTTAAAGTACCAAACCTTGTTTTTCCTTCGTCCTTATTCTATATCACTTCCTTTCCTTCCTTGTCTCCTTGATTTCCTATAAAATTTAACATCACATATACAAAAGTAAGAACCCTAGGTATAGACATAGTCTTATCTTATGATTTTTCTAATGGTTACTAGCTTATTTTCACCATTAAACACCATTATTTCCTTCATCAAATCCTTCAATTAATTATTTCTTGAATTTTCTCCAAATCTAACTACATGAACCCTAATTTCAATCTCTTAAATTAACCATTAATCCATGAAATTAAAACTAGAGATAGGTTTCTCTTACCTTATAATCTTGTTTATCACCAAACTCTTTAAATCAAAAGCCTTAAAATTTAGAAAATTCACCTCCTTCTTCCTTCTCTTATGGTTTGGACGAATTCACCATGCAAGAGAGGGCTTTTATACTTTCTTTCTTTAGCTTATTTTGATCCAAATGGCAGCCATAAGTGGTGAATAGATGTTGACTTCCAATTGGTACACCTTATAGCAAAAATGGCCACTTTTAATTGGTCCATTTGCCTTCTTCCAATTGGTACACCTTATAACAAAAATGGCCATTTTTAATTGGTCCACTTGCCTTCTTCTTTTATCTATTTATTTAGTAAGCCATTAAGCTTTCTTTTATTCATATTTTGACCCCCTCAAATTTCTTGTGTTGTAATTTTATAGTCTAGGGTGTGAAAATATCAAAATATCCTCCAGCGATTAATCGATTGTAACTTTTAAACCGTGCGTTTTCGGGAAAAATTGAAATCCACGGTTATGACCCGATTAATCCCGAGAATATTCTTCCGGGGTCGAATATACGCACTATTAAGAACTTCCGACACTTAATTTTTAAGTTTACATAGTTGCCCCTAACTTTTGAGAAATTTTCACTTAGGTCCTCGGCCTTTCGAAAAATTACCTTTAGGTCCCGTCGACTTCACGGGCCTCCTTTGCACACCGATTTTGTTTTTGACTATCTTGAGCCTCTATTTGACCACTTATTTATGTCCTTCTTGCCTAATACTCGACTACCTAAACTTTGGGATGTGACAATTTACCTTCGGGGCTAGCTTTTGAGCAATTATTTGATTTGCATTTGGAGCTAGACTCTTGGCGTCACTGTAATATAATTTGCTTTCGGGACTAGCTTTTGAGCAATTATTATGATTTGCCTTCGGGCCTAGAAACATGGTGTCAATTTTGACCAAAACAGTAACTCTGAAATTTAAATAGCATATTAGATCTTTTGGGCCCATGTTTGTGTTTGTTTTTATGTGAATTATAAAATGATTGAAAAATATGTTTAAAATGAAATGGTATGTCACATGGTGACATGATATACATAAGCATTGTGCATTGGCATTGCATATAAGTTTTATTATTATCAAAGTTTGTACCGCTAGGCTTTTGGCTTAGCGCGATTATAATTCATTGTATAAGTGACAGGGGTGATCTTGTAGAGCCAGAGAGTTCTTCTAGATTGGGTTGGGTCTAGATTTGAGTTGATTTTGAGCATCAGGATCAGAGATACTGCCAACATGTATATATATGTTATATTATCGTACATTTTGTTATTATGTATATTATATTATGTTTTGGTGTATATGTTGTAAATTAAAAAGAATATTTTGGATAAATTTTGTAATATGGGTTTTATATGTATTTTTTATAAATATATATATGTATAAATTTTTTGAGAAACTTGGAGAAATTGAGTATGGGTGAAATGTATAAATGATTTTTATTGGGAGTATTTTCTGATGCAGGTTGTGGTTTGTTGAAATTTGAGAATGTTCAAATTACAAACAAAACTTTGGCGAAATTTTTCCAGAGATTTTTATAAAAAATACTTATTTTAAAACCTATGATTTATAATAAATATTTTATTTGTTATTTAAATACACATTTTAAAATATTTAAGATTTTAAACTAGAAAAAGTGAAATTTTTTTAATTAACCAGATTGTGATATTTTTGTACCGTATATGCATATTTTACATATACTGGGTGTATGTATTGTATGTATCTAGGGTAAAAGGGTGTTAATATTATATGGATTGAATAGTTTTTATTAAATTAAATCATATAATTGAGTTGTCTTATTCTTATGATTCTTAATTGTTTAGCTCCAATTGATAATAGCATGCTTATTAATTGGTTGCAATTTTCATATTATTGACTTAAAAAAGCTTAATATGAATAGAATTCTCTTTAGGATTGAGGGTTGATTAGAGTGCTAGAGATAGACTTACAAAATTCTTGGGTTTATAATTCCTTGTTCCTATTGCAATATCTATTTAATTATGCTTGAGAAGAGATTCCTAGCATTCTACTTAGTGATTAGGGATGAACTCACTCAAGAGAGGTTTTAGTCTAATTTAGAGGAATGCCAACTCAACTCTGTTATTTGATTTAATTGAATTGATATTCATAAATATTTTTATGGCTAGGGGGATTCAATATCTAGATAGTATTTTTATCATCGATTCTTTTTGCACAATACTCATTTTTTTCTTAATTTAATTTATTAAGTAATTCATCTTTTATTTTAATCATCACAAAAAATTATTGGATTGCTAAACAATAGTTAAAATTTGTACTAGTAATTGACCTTGTCCCCAGTGGAATGATATCTTACTCACTACTTTATTACGTGCACAACCTGTGCACTTGCATAACATTACAATAACACAAAATCAACATCAAGTCATCAATATATAAATAGAAATAATTTAGTTCATGTTCATAATTAGAAAACCAGAACAAAAGAAATAAGTAAAAGAATTCAAACAATCCATGATGAATGATTTGTATTTCTTCACTTCAATAATTGATTTTTGATTTAAATCTAGTATAACTTGGCTCTTCACCTTCAATCTCAGTTGCCAAACTCTTTTTTTTTTCTAAAGAAGTCGCCTCTAAGTGATAAAAACTAGATCCCTAATTCATACTTAAGTTCAGATTTTATACCCAAGAAATTTAGCCTGACACGCTTAGTGACACGGCCATGTCTCTAGGCATGTTGACAATGCAATTTTTTCAACAATGATGACACAGGCAGTGATACACCTATATTCTCAGGCATGCAGTAGCTACTGTAATACAAGATTAAGGACATAGACAGTGACACGCCTATGTCCTTGGGTGTGTCTAAACTTTTGTAAGGTGGGTGAATGACATGGTCATTGACACGCCTATGTCGTTCGGCGTGTCACTTGAAGAATTTGCCTAAGATAGTTCTTTTTCTTGTCTTTCATCTGTGATTCCGGTCTGAATGACCATAAGGCCTGAAAGTATAAAAGATTCCTGAAATCAACCCTAATAAGTACTTGAACAAACAAATTAACTCAATTTGACAATAAATATACTAAGAAATAGGGGAAAAATATCATCAATTATACACTTATCAAGAGCCAACTAACCCTCTATGGTTCATGTTGGCCATTGTGGTCTACGATTTGCTTCTCTATAAATATCAATTTTCCATAAATATTAGTTGCTAATTCTTCCTACATCTTCCTCCCCAAGTACCAACCTCGCCCCATCCTTTTTTAACCCTCTTTATCTTGTTGAGACTGAACAAGTGGTACCTTGCAAACCTTAACGACCACACTTAAAACTTAGCTCCTTATCAATAACTCATCCCTGATACCCCAAATTCAGTACCCTTACTCTAACTGCCCAAAAGATTTCCTTATTTATTTTTTAGCTAAAACCTTCATCTTATACTACCTACCCACCCCTGCTCAGATTATCAAGTTTCCATCCTCAGATTTGCCTAACTTTTGACTAAGCTTGAAGATGGAGAGGCTATAAGGACAACCTCTTATGGTGTCATATTTTTGTGGTATGGGTTTCAATATGGATAATATCACTCTCAAATTTTAGCTCAAATACTACTCTAGGTCTATGTAGAAGAAACCAACATAAATATTTGGAGGCTTCTCACAAACCCTTTTTGGCATGTCAAGGATAATGCTTTCCCTCTCGAAGGATACCTATCTTCCTTTGGCATCTCTATTGAATCCACAAGAGCTTTGGTTCCCTATCCTATTGGGTTTTAATTTACGATTGAGGAAGATGGCTACTTGTTATTCATAGCCTCTCAATTACAGCTCAACTCCCATGTTCTATTTGAGCTTCTTCCTCACCTACCCATTTTAAAGGATAATTAATTCTGCTTTTCCCTCAATTAACTTCATATCTGAGGATGTTTGGGCATTTGGTTTATTAAAGTTTTTGTCATCTATTATGATCACTTGTGTTTGTTCAAAATTTGTTAAAGTTTTTGTCATCTATTGTGATGGCTTGTGTTTGTTCAAAAGCCTTTTTAGGGCTTTGATTCATGATCTTGTTGATGGTCATCTTTTTGTTTCCCTGTGGCCTTTTCTTTTAGAGATGTCGTGTTTTAGTTTTATGATTCTTGGAGATAAGAGGAAGATAGTTTTCCCTTTGTGTTTATTTTTTGTTTTGGTTAGTTAATATTGTTTGTGTATTTTGTGTTTGAAAAGCTTTTGTTTTTGGTACTTTTGGGAGTAGGGGTGGAGGTAGGGGGGTCCTATGGGGGTAATGGACCCCTTTTCCCTTCTCCCACTTATGACATATATATATATATATATGTATATATAATTATATTTATATTTATATTTATATTTATATAAATTATATATTTATATATATAAATTATTAAATTTTTTATATATATATATACATAATTTATATATATTATTGACTTTTTTGTATTCTATATGTTTCTTTTAAAAAAAATAGTGAATAATTAAAATTTTGTGATTAGATATTTAGATTAATACTAAAATTTTGTATTTTGATTAGAAATTGGGTATAAGTAATGTTCTCATTTAAAATAGTATTTTTATAAAATTTAATTTAAAAAAAATCATTTAATGCAGCGTAAAACATTTAATGAAGTGCATAAAATAATAAAAATTTAAATTTTATTATAATATTAAATATTTAATTTTTATCTTTCATTCCCTTTAAATTTTTTTACTTGAAAAATTTCTCTCTCCCATCATTCAAGCTTTGGTTTCGCTACTACTTGGGAGTTTCTCTTTCGGTGCTTTTGTTGTTATAGTTTGCTTTATTGTTTTTGATTTTATACAAGTAGTTTACTCTGGTCCTGGGATTTTGTTCTCAAGGAATGTCCTTCTTCTTCTGGGATTATTGTATATCTTATTTGTTTTTAATAAAATATTACTTCTATTGGCAAAAAAAAAAAAATAGAATTCTCAAAATTTGAAATTTTGAATCTTTAAACTAAAATTATTTGTAATGTGCGATGTATCATTACTTATGGTCCCTATTTGTTGAGGTACTTAAGTTTGTTATAAATATATCTAGATCCTAACATAGAAATATTGGTAAAAGTTGATTTATAAAAGTATTTTATTGTTATTAATTTATCTAGTCCGTACGACGAAAGCAATAATAATGGAAATTGTGCTTATTGTTATTAAGATAATATTAGTAAATAATTAATGTGCTGTTTACTTGAAAATAGAATAACTATAAGTATTTTAGATTGATTTTAAATAACAATAAAATTAGTAAATAATTAATGTGCTGTTTACTTGAAAATAGAATAACTATAAGTATTTTAGATTGATTTTATGTGTTTTGGGAAGTGTATTTATATGTATATAGGCCAACTCGAATTTAATTTAGATTAATTTAAAATTATTGATGAAAAATTCAAATCAAATTAAATATGCACAAAACTCAATTTCGTAAATTTAAGATCAAACATTTTGAGTCAGGATTAGGCAGTCAAATTATTTACCATTCAAATAAATAAGAAAAATAGCACAATTTATATTTACAATCACAGTAAAATAACAAAAATATCTTGTGCAAATGTAAATTGAAGTGCTAAACTATTTCATTGATATATTAGATATATATGTGTTGTATAGAAGAAGGTGTGGAATTTATTGAGATAAGGAAGGATATGTTAATATATATATAGTCCAAATTTTGATAGAATTGAAAAGGAAATTATAATAGAATGGGTGGTCTTGACTAACATTAATGATCATAAAATTGAAATTTCCCTAATTTATACATAGACTAGTACGTGCGTCACTGAATAATTCCTCCTGTGAGAAACCGACCTATCTAAACTTACAAAACCCTTAAGAAAATATAGTAAAAGTATTCCAACAACAATAAACAAAATACTGTAAAAGGGAATTAAAAAACAAGAATCATTTATGCTTCTCCCTCTGTCACATTCTTCAGGTCAGAAAAGAAACCACTTGCAACCGCACAAAGAATTTTTAAGATTGACTATTGAACGAAAAATATGTTTAAAAATAGCAAATATGAAGGAAGGGCACAGTAGCATTACAACAGTGATGTCTTTTGGTCTAACCTAATTTATCTCATTATTTTATATTTTTGCATACGCTAAAAATATTATAGAAAGATAAAATTCTTAAACATAAGAAAACCTTTCTCATATCTCATAAAGTTCTTAAAAAAGCTTGTTTATAATAAAATCATACACCTGATCAATGTAATAATATCATGAGTATTTTTTTTTTCTTTTAATATTGAAAGACAAACATAAATTAAAAGACAAACATAAATGAAGAATTTTTTAAAACATAATTCATATAAATTGATTATTAGAAAAACATACAGATAGTACTAGAAGCAAGAATTCTTCTATATACTAAATATAAGTAATTTGATTACTAAATTGTTGTATATATATTAATGTATATAAGAAATATATTTATTTTATTTTTGATATAAAATTAGTAGCTTATATATATTAATGTATCCATTAAAAGCATAAAAGATGAGTGATCTTTCAGTTTTTAAATCCTCTCACCTGTTATGTTGATAATTATAAGAAGCATGAGAATTCAAAATAACCTGCTTAGTCTTTTATATTTATATATATTTATATATATATATATATATATATACAGAATTTAGGCAAATGAACATTTAGTAAAACCCAAAACTGCCCTTTTCTCTCTCATTCTAAGGTAAAGCGAGTAGGCCAACACATGGAACCACCACTAACACCATCTCGAGGTGTTGCTATCTTTTATTGAAGACCAGGTGCTACTAAATAGAAAAGAAAAGTAGGTCATTTTCCTTGAGCGAAAGAAGAGACTTGATATATAGCTTTTTCCTTCTCTTAACTGCATGGATACTACTCAGTGGCCACAGGAATTTCACTAAAGAAACTTTCTTTTTCTTTTTTTTTTTCCCGCATATAATCATGTTGTTTTCTTTCTCTTTTTTTTCTCCGTTCTGGGTTGGGATTTTCAAGGCTACATAAATAGAAAAGAAAAGTAGGTCATTTTCCTTGAGCGAAAGAAGAGACTTGATATATAGCTTTTTCCTTCTCTTAACTCCATGGATACTACTCAGTGGCCACAGGTATTTCACTAAAGAAACTTTCTTTTTCTTTTTTTTTTTTCCCGCATATAATCATGTTGTTTTCTTTCTCTTTTTTTTCTCCGTTCTGGGTTGGGATTTTCAAGGCTACATAAAATATATATTTACTTAATCACCTGCCATAAAGTTCACCTTTTTTTTTTCTTCCACTAATTTTTCAAGTTTTTGAAAATTATCAACTGTTCTTGAAAGTACTACCTTTTTTCTCTTTTTTTTTTCTCCATCCATCTGATAAAAAGGACCTAGAAAAGTTATTACAATTTGTTTGTTTTTCTTTGCAATCCTCAAAAGTGTAACAAAAAGCAGTTTCTTTTGTTTTCTTTACCTTGGTTGTTTTCTTTCTTTTCTCTATCTTGATGATCTATATCTATCTATCATTATATACTTTTGTTTTGATCACGAAATTATGGCTTTTCTTGCTTTTTTCTTTTTAATTATTTCTTTTTTAATTTCAGGTTATTAATGGAGTGGTTAAACCAATGGAAGGTTCAAGATCCATTTCTTTAGAAAGAAAAGTAAGGCCACAAAAGGACCAAGCTTTAAATTGTCCAAGGTGCAATTCAACTAATACTAAATTTTGTTATTATAACAACTATAGCCTTTCTCAGCCAAGATACTTTTGCAAGACTTGTAGAAGGTATTGGACTGAAGGTGGGTCTTTAAGAAATGTTCCTGTGGGTGGAGATTCAAGAAAGAAGAAAAGATCCTTATCATCATCTATCACTTTATCTAATTCATCGCAGAAGCTTCTAGATCTCACCACCCAACATGGTAATAACCCTGATAACAAGACCAATGAAGGCCAATATCTCAATCTAGCTTATAACCCACCTTCAAGTGATTTTGTTGAGCTGCCTTTTGGTATTGGAACCAAAACCCATCATTTATTAGGAAAACCTAACTCTTATTCTTCATCTTCTTCTCATATTATGAGTTCAAGGGCTACTTTGGGTTCTTTTATGTCCAATCTACTACCTGTGGCTGATTCAAATACATTTTTTTCAAGTGGGTTCTCTTGGCAAGAATTCAAGCCAAGTAGTCTTAATTTTTCTTTGGAAGGATTTGAGAGTAATGGGTATGGTAATAGTGTTCAAGAAAGTAGTGGTGCAAGACTCTTGTTTCCTATGGAGGAGCTGAAGCCGGTTCCAAGCAATACTGAATTTGAACAGAGCAAAGGGCAAGGTGATACAAGTGGGTTTTGGAATGGGTTATATTAAATTAACAGAAATTATTAACAAGAGCAAGTTAGTGTTCATTTTCTTCATCTTTTTCTTTTGCTTTACTTGGTGAGTGACTTGTTCATGATCAAAAAACTAACTCAGAGATACATCGGTTCCTTAATTTCTTGCTTTCAATTTCAACTTTTCTTTGTTATTTTTATTTTTGTCTTTATCCATGCATTGAATGATGGATCGATAGAGGGGTTGAACTTGAGCATTCTACAGGCAAAATAATAAAAGAACACGGATAATTGAAGCTTGTTTTGGGTTGCCTTCAAAGTGGGTGTGTGCCAATATTTGGAGAAGACTTGTGATGAGATGTTGATCATGCATGGTATTGTATCACTGCAAGGGTAGTTAGATGTTGCTGGGGATGAATTATTATGTGTTAATTATAGAGTTTTATGAATGTAATTAACAGTACAATTTGTTTATTTGGATTTGAACTGATTAAACATTTGGTTGGATTTGTGTGTGGGATATGATTGAATTGGTAATTGCATGTGTACAACGGATTGGATTGTTTGACTTTTTCTCTTTCTTGGGCTCCAAGTGAGTTGGCAAATGATGATGGATGTCAATCCATTGCAGAAACTTTTTTTTTTTTCATGGTCTTTGAAATGCTTGAGAAAAGGTCGCAAATGTCAGGTCTTATGAGCAGCATTTTGGTCCTAAGATTCTTCCAACCACTCAAAAGCAAGCTTTGGTGAAGCTTTAGTAGCTAATGATCGGAAACAGAATAATCACAATGACTAGGTATGACTCTTTTACACATGGTTTTCCACTTTCTGAAATAGGGACCTCCTAGTGCAATCTTGGTTTTTAGATCTACATAAAATTATCTTAAATGATTTTTGAGTTTTGTTTTAACTTTTTTTTTTTTTTTTACTTTTATGTAAAGGAGGGGGGTTATAAAGAACATTTGCTAGGGTAATATTACATATATAGTTTTTTGAATAATTGTTTTTATTTAAATTTAAAATTTATATATATATATTCATTATACTATAGTGACTTTTTCTTTTTAATTATTATAAAGAACATGAATATCATTTGCGTACTTTACCTAAAATTCAACTTGTTAATTATAATAAAAAAGTGTATAACAATTAAATCACACTCGTCCTTATGAATATCATTTGCTGTATCCAACATTCAAGTTTTTCATTTTAATTATAATAAAAAATATATAATCGTTTTTACTAGATTGAAATTTAAAAGAGGTGTGCAGTGGAATAATTCTTCTCAGTATCATTTCACTTTATAAACACCATTGACTTTATCAAAATTCTTTTTCTTTTTTTTAAAGTATTATATGTATTTCAGAAAATTACGAAAATTGTTCATTATATAATTTAAATTCAATATAAATAGGACTTGTATAATCTTGAGAGCTATTAAATTTCATAATTGGCTCTAAAGTTCAAACTTGAGTATTTTTAAGGACATGGACATACATGAAACTCTTAATTTGGGCAGAGACTGACATATTCAAGATACACGGCCAAGCCATTGGCCGTGTCTCATAACACGACCAAGATTTTGGCCGTGTCTCACTTGAAAAACAAAGCAAAAAGAAGAGCAAGAACAGAGACAGGAAAGAACACATTCAAGAGACACGGCCAAATCACTGGCCGTGTCTCACAAATTGAACAAAATAAGAAAAAGAGGAAGAAAATGGCAGAGGTGAACACAAGTAGAAGACACGACTAAGGCACTAGCCGTATCACATGACATGGCCAGTGTCTTGGTCGTGTCACACTTGGAAAAGAAGAAGAAATATTGGGCAGCCATGGACACAACCTCAAGGCTTGGTCATGTCCCAAGATGAATGAGTGACATGGCCAAGTCACTCATGACTTTGCCGTGTCTCATGTGATAGCTTTGAAATATTTTGCACGAGTTAAGGGACAAGTGGGAGACAACATGTATTTTCTTTTGAAAAGAAATAATAAAAGATGTAAAAGGTAACTTATTTTATGGAATGAAAGATTTTAAAAAAAGGAAAAAGGAGGGGACAAATGGGAGCAAGGTGAGTTGGAAAAGCTATTAACAATTACGAAAATACATGATTGGAAGAGAGAGTGATGGGGGCACACATTGGAAACATTAAAATACCATTCATTCTCCATTTTAATCATCTTGTTGTAACACCCCTATATCCGTATACGTACACAGCATGCTTATATGATCGTAATATACGTATACTAAATATAAAAATGCCACACTTTGCAAATACTCAAATCTCATTTAAGATAAAATAAAAAACTTAAGAAATACCAAATAATTAAATGAAAATCATAAGACATAGTAGATAAAAACGTTTATTTAATACACAACGGAAGTTATATACAAAATTTACAAGTACAAATACATTAAACCTCAAAAATTACAAAATGTGAAATATATACATGATTGGCAGCTTGACTCTCTGATCTTTAAGCTTTAATCCAACTCTTCGCAATCAAAACAACTCAACTACGTCTAGAGGAATCCTCCGTCTCAACTTTATCACCTCTATCACCTGCGCGATGAATCATAATCGCGCTGAGCCAACAACTCAGCAGTACAAACCATAATGTTATTATGCTCTATCAATATCAATGATACACATTCAAACAATAAAGATCATACTCAGTATACAATATTTCATGAATATTACGTTTCATTGCATTATCTCATAACATTATAACATAATTCATGACATCCATATAACATAGACTCCTATGGGCCCAACAAGTGTTTAATACGATATTCAGAATTCAGAGTTACTGCTTTGGTTCATAATCACAATAATCAAGCCAGTAGGCTATACACGCATATATATCTCTATCCATGGATAGTGTAACAGACTCAGTCTCTTGGACCATCAACTCAACAAGCTTGAGGAGATCCTCAACCCGGCAAGACTGTTACCAATCATTTATCTCATAATCACAATTCCCATAATGTAATAGACCCAGTCTCTTGGACCTCAATTAAACTCAAATTGAAGAGATCCTTAACCCGGCAAGACTGTTACTATTCATAATTTTATAGGCATGCCATCCAAATCCAGAACTCTGAAACTGAATAACATATTAAACATACAATTATATCATTAATCTCTTTATCATTCTCTTTCTCAATTTGTATCTCAATATCAAATAGGCAATCATGCCTCAACAATTTCATTTGTATAACCATAGCCACTCACAATGGCTTCTCATCACATTTGAATCATCATGTCTCAATTCACAATATAATACATCATCTTTCATATATTCATAATCAATTACATTGAACATAATCATATAGGCATACATGCCTCAATCATCTCATTTCACATTATACATATAGTACTTTTCACAAGATTCACAATGTACAACACATAACATTATTCATATATGTCATTAATGTCATATCAAGTGAATGTATGCAACAATGCAAGGTTTGTACTTACCTCAATCACAATTCGCACAACTCTAAACACTTTCCCTTTTCCAAGATTCTTCACTTCCCAAATTAGGGCAACTCACTTTCTTTCAAAACCTAATCCAAAAATGATACAACACATGAATTCCAATACAATTTATCACTTATTAACCTCATCTAAGACCCTTATAATCCACATTACAAACCAACACCTCATGCAAGATTTCACGGCCGTGGCTACATCAACCCCCACGGGCGTGGGTTAAGGAATGATTCTGCCACTCTTGCTCCACTCCACCACGGCCATGGCTACAATTGGCCACGGCCATGGCAACCAAGGCCACGGGCGTGGCATCCAAAATGCTACTGTCTTCGGCCAAATTCTCATTTCCAAGGCTTACAACTCCAACACACACAAACAACATTAAGATCTATGAAAATAATTAAGCAAACTCAAGTTAAACATCATGCAACACTTCAAAACCCTAAAACAACATCAACTTCAACACTTCCAATATCAACACCAATTTAACTTCTTCACTTACAATCAATTTCAACACTTAAAAACATACCACAAACACATCTAATCATAATATCAACAAATCATAACTCACTTCAAACACAACTTCAAAAATAACAAAGGAAAACAAGAGAGTACTTACCAAAATTAAGGAAATTTCACAAATCTCCAAATTAATCCTTTGATTCCTTCTTCAATTTGCTTTTAGAAGTTAGAACAACTCTCTTGCTCTCTCTTTCCTTTGGTAGCCGGCCACACACATGAGAAGAAAAGAAAATAAAGCCAAGTCAACCTTCTCTTCTTCTTTAAATCTCCACCAAGCAATTCTAACAACACAATTACTTAAATGCCCTTCATCCATTTAACTTAACCTCTTTTAACTTATATGCCCATTTAAGTAATTTCACATATCACAAATAAATATCCTCTTCCATTGACCATCCCTTTTGACTTATGTATATGTTATTTATATTACCATATACCCCACATATACACTTATTCTCTACACACTACTTCCCTTATTAAACCATACATAAACATTTTCTTTTCAATTTCTTTTCTCTTACAAATTAACATATACATTCAATCCAATTAAATCAACAATAGTATTCAAAACTTCTAGGGCATACATTGGGATATTACAATTCTTCCCCTCTAAAAAGAAATTTCGTCCTCGAAATTACCTGATATCAAGTCTGAAATAGCTGAGGATATTGATTTCGCATTGCTTGCTCACTCTCCCAAGTTGCCTCTTCTCTCCCATGATTCTTCCATAGAACCTTAACGAAAGGCACTTTCTTATATCTTAACTCTTTTACTTCACGTGCCAAAATAGCAACTGGTTCTTCTTCAAATGTTAGATCTGGACTCACTTCGATAGATTCAATAGGCAAAACATGAGATGGATCTGTTCTGTATCTTCTTAACATAGAAACATGAAATACATTATGAATCCGATCCAACTCAGGTGGCAAGGCAAGCCGATAAGCAACTGGTCCAATTCTCTCCAAAACTTCATACGGTCCAATGAAACGAGGACTCAATTTCCCTTTCCGACCAAACCTCAAAATCTTTTTCCAAGGAGACACTTTCAAAAATACTTTATCTCCCACATTTTACTCAATGTCTCTCCTCTTCAAATCTGAATAAGACTTCTGTCGGTCTGAAGCTGCTTTCAACCTATCTCGAATTATCTTAACTTTCTCTTCAGTTTCTTTAACCAAATCAGGACCAATTATCTTACCTTCCCCAAGCTCATTCCAACCTAGAGGTGTCCTACACTGTCTACCATATAGTGCTTCAAATGGTGCCATACCAATGCTGGATTGATGACTGTTATTGTAAGCAAATTCCACAAGTGGTAAGAATCTATCCCAACCTCCAGAGAAATCAATGACATAGCTTCTCAACATATCCTCGATAATCTGTATCACTCTCTCTGACTGCCCATCTGTCTGTGGATGGAAAGCAGTACTGAAGTGTAATCGAGAACCCAAAGCACCATGTAAACTTTTCCAAAACCTTGAAGTAAATCGGGGATCTCGATCAGACACTATAGAAGTTGGGACACCATGCAACTTTACAATCTCATGGATATACAACTCAGCTAACCTTTCCAAAGAGTAATCCATCCGAACCGGAAGAAAATGAGCTGTCTTCGTCAACCTATCAACAATCACCCAAATAACATCATGTTTCCTTTGTGTCATTGGCAAACCAGACACAAAATCCATTGTCACTCTTTCCCACTTCCATTCAGGCACCGTCAAAGGTTGAAGCAACCCGGTTGGAACTTGATGCTCCGCTTTTACCCTCTGACAGGTGAGACATTTGGACACAAAATCTGCAATGTCTTTCTTCAAACCAGACCACCAGTAATGCTGCTTCAAATCATGATACATCTTTGTATTGCCCGGATGCATAGCAAATACTGACTGATGTGCTTCTTCTAAAATGATCCTTCTTAAATAAGCATCATCAGGTACACACAATCTGTTCTTAAACCAGAGACTCCCATCCTTCCTCACAATAAAATCTCGACTTTTTCCATTCTGGCAATCTGAAACAATCTTCTGAATCTTCTCATAAGCCAATTGAGCCTCTTTGATATGATCCAACAACACTGGTTTCAATTGCAACTGTGCCAACAATGCACCATCATCACAAGATACAAAACTGGCATGCAACGCTCTCAACTCCACAAGCAACGAGAGCGAATAAACAGTCAAACCTGCTAAAGACTTCCGACTCAAGGCATCAGCAACAACATTTGCCTTACTAGGATGATAATCAATTAAACAGTCGTAGTCTTTAATTAACTCCAACCATCTTCTCTGTCGAAGATTGAGCTCTTTTTGGACACCCAAATATTTCAAACTTTTATGGTCCGTATAGATAAAACACTTCTCTCCAAACAGATAATGTCGCCAAATCTTCAATGCAAACACAATGGCTGCCAATTCTAAATCATGGGTCGGATAATTGAGCTCATGCGGTTTCAACTGTCGAGAAGCATAAGCTATAACTTTACCTTCTTGCATTAGAACACAACCCAAACCACTATATGAAGCATCACTGTAGATCACATATGGTTTATCTTCCACAGGTAAAGTAAGAACAGGCGCTTGAGTCAACATTTCTTTCAACTGTTCAAAGCTAGCCTGACACTGACCTGTCCACACAAATCTAACTCCCTTTCGAAGTAATCTGGTAAGTGGAGTAGCTATCAAAGAAAAACCTTTCACAAACCGTCGGTAATAGCCTGCCAAACCCAGAAAACTTCTAACTTCAGTCACAGACTTTGGTGGACTCCAATTCAAAATAGCTTCAACTTTACTCGGATCAACTTTAATACCCTCTGCTGAAACTATGTGACCAAGAAAAGTTACTTGGTCAAGCCAAAACTCACACTTCGACAGTTTAGCAAACAATTGCTTCTCTCTCAAAATCTGTAGTACAATCCGCAGATGCTTGTCATGTTCCTCCTTATTACGCGAATACACCAAAATGTCATCAATAAAAACTACCACAAACTGATCCAGATAGGGCCTAAACACCCTATTCATCAAATCCATAAAAACTGCAGGTGCATTCGTCAAACCAAAAGGCATAACTAGAAACTCATAATGCCCATACTTGGTCCGAAAGGCGGTCTTAGGAACATCTTCAGCTCTGACTCTCAACTGATGGTACCCTGATTCAAATCAATTTTGGAAAACACTGTTGCACCTTTCAATTGATCAAAGAGATCATCAATTCTAGGCAAAGGATATTTATTTTTAATAGTCACTTTGTTCAATTGCCTATAATCGATACACAATCTCATAATACCATCTTTCTTCTTCACAAACAGCACAGGAGCTCCCCACGGTGAAACACTAGGGCGAACAAACCCTTTATCCAACAACTCCTGCAACTGCACCTTCAATTCTCTCAGCTCAGCAGGTGCCATTCTATAAGGAGTAATAGAGATAGGAGTGGTACCAGGCAATAATTCAATACCAAACTCCACCTCTCTCTCAGGAGGCAACCCTGGCAACTCCTCTGGAAACACATCTGGAAACTCTGCAACTGTGGGTATATTATAAATTTGAGAACCCCTTACTCTAGTATCCACCACATGAGCAAGATAAGCATCACACCCTTTTTTAATCAACCTCCTAGCTGCAACAGCTGAAACAAACAAGGATGCTAGTTGTCCCTGCTCACTAGATACTATCACCTCTCTACCATCACCGGTTCTCAAAGTAACAACTTTCTTTTTACAATCTACCACAGCTCCATGTCTAGATAACCAATCCATGCCTAGGATCAAATCATATTCCTTAAAAGGCATTTCAATTAAATCTCCAAGGAACTCCTTACCTTGCACCACTACTGCACTGTCTCGGTGCACCTTACTAACAATCACACTATGCCCCAAAGGATTTGTCACCAATACATCAAATCCTAGGGATTCAGCATGCAATTCAGACACAGGCAAAATAGATGCACTAATATATGAATGTGTAGATCCTGGATCAATCAAAGCAAGTACTGAAATACCAAATAAAGAGAAAGTACCAGCTATGACTGCCGAAGCATCTGGCTGCCTCTGCATCACATAAACACATTGAGAAGGCCCAGCCTCATCTGGTCTAGTATCCCTGGATGAAGATCCTCTCTGACTATACCCAGGTCTACCCCCTCTGCTAAAACTTCTGCCCCCTCGACCACCTCTGACACTAGGTCAAGAAACTACAGAATCTGCTGACCTCTATTCTCGCATCTCTGGATACTCTCTAATAAAATGATCCGGAGATCCACATCTAAAGCACACAGCTGGTCCACTATTCCTCCAACAAGCACCCCTATGTGTTCCACCACACTGAGCACACACAAGTGGAGTGGATCTCTGAACTACCGGAGTAGGAGCACTCGCTACTGAAGCTGTAGGTCTCGATCTCTATCTCTGAAACTGAACCGACCTACCAGCCTGTCTCTGACTCCGACTGATTCTGGGAACAAAACTTCCCCTACCTCTTTTCACAGAAGAAGACTTTGCCTCAAACTGGGGTCTCCTAACCCTGATCTCCTCTTCAGAAGCAGCTGCTGCAATATTCTGGGCTCTCTCCACACTCCTAGCTGCTGCCACAAGCTGGAAAAAATCATGATATCTAGATCCAGCCACAAGACACATAATTGAGGGTCTCAACCCCACCTCAAACCTCATGCATCTATCTATCTCATCAGATATAATACCCCCAGCATAATGGCTCAATCGGATAAACTCAACTTCATATTCAGTTACTGACCGGTTGTCTTGCTTCAAGCTCAAGAACTCCATCTTCTTCATATCTTTATACTCCCTTGGAGTATACTTCAATTCAAACTCTCTTAGAAAATCAGCATAGGACAATGTTGGTGGATCATCCATAGCATGGGGCACTGTCTTCCACCAATCATATGCGTCCTTCTGCAACAATGATCTTGCATAATCAAAATTTTCTTCTGGAGTGGCTTGCAACTGAACAAATATTCTCTGTACTTTATCTAGCCACTGCTCAGCCACAGCTGGATCAATAGTACCTAAGAAATCTTCTGCTCCATACTTCCTTAATTTGTCATAATGCCTCACTGATACCAAAGGCTGTGCGGGTGGTGGCGGTGGTTGCACTGGTGTTTGCCTCAATATCTCTACCACATGCCTAAGCCAAACTGGCGGAACCTCCTCACCAGCTGGTCTCCCCGACACAGAAGCAGGTACCTCTCCAGCACTATCCACTCAAGCTCCCTCTCTAACCTCATCAGGAGCTACACTCTCTGCACTACCCTCTACTGACTGACGCAAGTGAGAATCCATCACAACCTATGTCTGCAAACACAGCAGAATACATCCCATTAAAGATCAGAGACTGCCAATACCAAACATGTATGTTATTCAAAAACTAACTTTTAAAGTCAAAATATTCTTTTTCTTTCATTTTACCTAGGTTGAGAATCTCAAACCTAGGCTCTGATACCAAAACAATTGTAACACCCCTATATCCGTATACATACACAGCATGCTTATACGATCGTAATATACGTATACTAAATATAGAAATGCCACACTTTGCAAATACTCAAATCTCATTTAAGATAAAATAAAAAACTTAAGAAATACCAAATAATTAAATGAAAATCATAAGACACAGTAGATAAAAACGTTTATTTAATACACAACGGAAGTTATATACAAAATTTACAAGTACAAATACATTAAACCTCAAAAATTACAAAATGTGAAATATATACATGATTGGCAGCTTGACTCTCTGATCTTTAAGCTTTAATCCAACTCTTCGCAATCAAAACAACTCAACTACGTCTAGAGGAATCCTTCGTCTCAACTTTATCACCTCTATCACCTGCGCGATGAATCATAATCGCGCTGAGCCAACAACTCAGTAGTACAAACCATAATGCTATTATGCTCTATCAATATCAATGATATACATTCAAACAATAAAGATCATACTCAGTATACAATATTTCATGAATATTACGTTTCATTGCATTATCTCATAACATTATAACATAATTCATGACATCCATATAACATAGACTCCTATGGGCCCAACAAGTGTTTAATACGATATTCAGAATTCAGAGTTACTGCTTTGGTTCATAATCACAATAATCAAGCCAGTAGGCTATACACACATATATATCTCTATCCATGGATAGTGTAACAGACCCAGTCTTTTGGACCATCAACTCAACAAGCTTGAGGAGATCCTCAACCCGGCAAGACTGTTACCAATCATTTATCTCATAATCACAATTCCCATAATGTAATAGACTCAGTCTCTTGGACCTCAATTAAACTCAAATTGAAGAGATCCTTAACCCGGCAAGACTGTTACTATTCATAATTTTATAGGCATGCCATCCAAATCCAGAACTCTGAAACTGAATAACATATTAAACATACAATTATATCATTAATCTCTTTATCATTCTCTTTCTCAATTTGTATCTCAATATCAAATAGGCAATCATGCCTCAACAATTTCATTTGTATAACCATAGCCACTCACAATGGCTTCTCATCACATTTGAATCATCATGTCTCAATTCACAATATAATACATCATCTTTCATATATTCATAATCAATTACATTGAACATAATCATATAGGCATACATGCCTCAATCATCTCATTTCACATTATACATATAGTACTTTTCACAAGATTCACAATGTACAACACATAACATTATTCATATATGTCATTAATGTCATATCAAGTGAATGTATGCAACAATGCAAGGTTTGTACTTACCTCAATCACAATTCGCACAACTCTAAACACTTTCCCTTTTCCAAGATTCTTCACTTCCCAAATTAGGGCAACTCACTTTCTTTCAAAACCTAATCCAAAAATGATACAACACATGAATTCCAATACAATTTATCACTTATTAACCTCATCTAAGACCCTTATAATCCACATTACAAACTAACACCTCATGCAAGAGCCCATGGCCGTGGCTACATCAACCCCCACAGGCGTGGGTTAAGGAATGATTTTGCCACTCTTGCTCCACTCCACCACGGCCATGGCTACAATTAGCCACGGCCATGGCAACCAAGGCCACGGGCGTGGCATCCAAAATGCTACTGTCTTCGGCCAAATTCTCATTTCCAAGGCTTACAACTCCAACACACACAAACAACATTAAGATCTATGAAAATAATTAAGCAAACTCAAGTTAAACATCATGCAACACTTCAAAACCCTAAAACAACATCAACTTCAACACTTCCAATATCAACACCAATTTAACTTCTTCACTTACAATCAATTTCAACACTTAAAAACATACCACAAACACATCTAATCATAATATCAACAAATCATAACTCACTTCAAACACAACTTCAAAAATAACAAATGAAAACAAGAGAGTACTTACCAAAATTAAGGAAATTTCACAAATCTCCAAATTAATCCTTTGATTCCTTCTTCAATTTTCTTTTAGAAGTTAGAACAACTCTCTTGCTCTCTCTTTCCTTTGGTAGCCGGCCACACACATGAGAAGAAAAGAAAATAAAGCCAAGTCAACCTTCTCTTCTTCTTTAAATCTCCACCAAGCAATTCTAACAACACAATTACTTAAATGCCCTTCATCCATTTAACTTAACCTCTTTTAACTTATATGCCCATTTAAGTAATTTCACATATCACAAATAAATATCCTCTTCCATTGACCATCCCTTTTGACTTATGTATATGTTATTTATATTACCATATACCCCACATATACACTTATTCTCTACACACTACTTCCCTTATTAAACCATACATAAATATTTTCTTTTCAATTTCTTTTCTCTTACAAATTAACATATACATTCAATCCAATTAAATCAACAATAGTATTCAAATTTTCTAGGGCATACATTGGGATATTACACTTGTTCTTAGTTCATCCCCTTATTCTTGGTCTTGAGAGAGACCATGAACATCACCTTCGTCTTCATCTTCTATTTCTTCCATAGACAAGACTCTTAATATTTTTGGGATAAAATTGGGTGAGCAAGCTTTTGTGAAGGTTAAGGCTTGAAGAAAGCTTGATTGAGGAGTTGGAGGCTTGAGAGAGTTACCATTCCGTCTTTCAAGAGGAGAGCCATTGATTGAATAAGGCTTGTTAGTTCTTTATCATATTCAAAGTGGAGCTAGGAGGAAGACTAGAAGTTCAACTCTTAGCATCTTCAAAGGGGTTTTTTTATTCTCTCTTTTAATTCATTTCTAGATTGTTGTTGTTTGTTAAGAATAATAATATTTCAATGGACAATTGTGATTTGATTTATATAGAGATAAATATTTATTTTAAATTGATAATGATGAGCTAACCTAGAGTTTATAGTATATTTAATCGAATGACTTGATTTGATATTTCCATTAATATACCTTGTTATTAGTTGATTGTATTAGGTTAAATGTTATGTTGATAGATTAGCTACCTATTGATCTCTAGCTATTGAATGAATGATCGAGAGATGAAATTTGATATTTGAATTATGCATTCAACTACCCTAAGAATGAATTAAAAATATAAGTTTTAGGGTTTTATTAATTTGCAATTTCAAAATAATTGGTTGTTGTTAATTCATGAATGATAAAACTAATGAATTGATAATTACTAATTAAACTTAAGGAACAAATTAAAATACAAGGTTATATTAATGGATAATTTGAGAATTAAGCTTTGATTAAATTGATCTACAACCCTAGGCACCATTCTTATAATTGAATTAATCTTACATAACCATTACATGCATTACTTTTAATTTTAATTGCTTTTCACCACTACTGCAAACATCACACTCTTGTTTTTAAATTTATTTATTAATCAAATTATTACAAAATAATTGATTCCTTGTGAGACGACCTTGGGGCAATCACCATTACTACAACTATCTCATATACTTGCGAGTGTTGCTTTGTAGTAGTGTTAATTAGAGCGCAACAAGTATTTGATGCCGTTGTCGAAGAAGGCAATTGTTATTGGTAGTTTGATTTTTTTATTATTTAAATTGTTTAATTTTTTAAAGAGTTTCTTTTTTAATTTCTAAGTGTTTATTGTAAGGATGTAGTTTTCAAGGCATGAGGGTGTTTATGATGTGAATGCTAATTTTGAAATAGCTTGGCATTTAGCAGAATTAACAAGTTAACTTAAGATGCTAAATGCAAGAGGAAGAGCACCTATGCCTAGTCAAGAAGTATGTCCAGCATGTGGCATTGTAGGACATAGTGCAACTATGTGTTTATTTGGTTTTGAACAATACCAAGAGAGGCAAGAGGAAGCATATGCCTTTGAAAAATTCTAGCCAAGGTGTAGAAATGACCCATATTCCAATCCTTATAATCCAAGTTGGAGAAATTACCCAAAATTTTCTTGGAAAAATCACCAGCAAATTTCACCTCAATAATTTTTTTAACCTTATCAAAGAAGTTCTTACTTTCAAGGACAATTTTCAAATCAAGATCAACTTATGAAACCCACATTGGAAGATAATTTGAATGCCTTTTTTTCAAATTAACACACAAAATCAAGATCAATTCAAGAAATCCACATTGGAAGATAATTTAAATGCTTTTATTCAAATTAGCATACAAAATCAAGAAGGGAGCAATAAGAGGTTTGATTTTTTGGAGGTATCATTGAAGAAGGTGAAAACTCAAGTTGGGCAACTGGCAAATCAACTCCAAGCACACTATAAAGTTGAATCTCCTAGCCAATTAGAGCAAGCCAATGCAATCACAATTTTGAGGAGTGAAAAGGTAATATATAACAAAGTTTGTGATTCCTTTGATGCAGGTACTAATCAAGAAGAAAATGGTGAGGAGATATAACCCAATATAGACGAACCAAGTCAATCAAAGGAGGGGAAGAATTAGGAAGCATCAACCTCACCAAATTGCATGAGCCTCCAAATCCTTATATGCCGCCAATTGCATTCCCAAGTAGATTGAAGGATGAGAAGCAAGGTAAGCAACTTTCTAAAATCTATGACATGCCCTCCAAAGAATATAGTGAAGATAAGCTTGAGATGGCCATGACCTTTGAAGTAGAGCCTGAAATTTCCAATTTAGAAATTGAGGAGTGCAAGTTAATCTTAAATGTTGAGGTTGTTGAGAGGGGACTTCAGATTGTTAAAGTGGATGAAAAAGAGATTCAATCAAACTTGGTTGAACTTAAAAAGACCCCAAAATATTTGAAATATGTTTTGGTTGGGGAGAACAGTATGCAACTAATGATCATCTCTTCCTAACTCGGTGGCGAGGAAGAGCAAAAAATGGATATAACCATGTTGCAGATTGAAAAAGGTTTTTACCAAGTTCCTATAGTATTGGAGGATCACCCCAAGACAACCTTCACATGTCCCCTTTGGACATTTGTTCTTAAAAGGATGCTATTTAGGCTTTGCAATACATTGGATACCTTTTGGAGTTGCATGCTATTCATATTTTCAAACATGCGTGACAAATTCATTAAGGATGGAAGGAGCACTTTATATCGCATACGGGAACGATGAAAATTTGGTTTCAAATGAACTCTTCTCTTTTAATTTATACATGTTCATATTGGGGACAATGTGAATCTTTAAGTGTGGGGTGAGTTTTTACTTTTAACTTATCTTTGTCTAAGTTTAGTTAATGTTTTTCTTTGAATAAATAAATTTTGAAAATTTTAATTGTTATAAGATTGTTGATAGATGATCTTTGAATTTATTAAGCATGAATTTGAGAATTGATTAGAATTGGTGCTTATTGTCAATTTTGATGGTTATTTTTTGCATCACCTTTAAACTTATGAGGAATTGAGCCTATTAAGTTGGATACCAACTTATTATTCTTTTTTTTATATGTGAACATCTTTGATTGATGAATTGCTAGAACTTGCTTTGAAATCTATTTTAAGACTACATAAAAATTTCAATTAGGCATCAATATGATTAAGGCAATTAGGTGAACCTATTTTAGCTTAAAAAGACCAATCTTATATTCAACCTTAGTTAGCCAATTTTGAGCCTATTTCATTTTTCCTTTTTTTCCTTTTTCACAACACTACGAGCCTTGAACCATGCTATTTTGTCTCTTCCCCTTTCATTAGGTCAAGAGTATTTTAAGAGTGTTTATGATTAAGTGTTGTGTTAAATAAAGTGTGGGGTTAAATTTAGTGGGTTTAAAATCACAAAATATTATGTTCTTTAGTTGCAAACCCTATTTTGATTAAATAAATAAATAAATAAATAAAATAAGAAAAGAGAGAAAAATCAAAATAATAGAAGTTGTTCTTTTTCGTAAGGTTGGAATAAGTTTGGCAAGGATCATTGCAAAATTTAATAAGTGAGTTTCCTTGGAAAGCTCTTTAATGTCAAGTGGTAGGTGAGTAGAAGGTGTTTTGGGATTGTTCGGTTGTATTATATTGTTTACTTCATTCTTGAAGTGCTCTTGAACTTAGTGAATAAAATCACATTTCCAAATGGCATACCCTTACCTTAGCCCCATTACAACCAAATGAAAGACCTTATGATTGATGCTTGATTGTAATTAAGTGGTGGAGGTTTGATTGATAAGCAAACCTATGGTGATAATCATTCATTGAATATTATGAGTGTGCACACTACCTTATTAAAACACTTTAAAGAGTGGAGAGGGAATGACAACATTGGTTATGCATGAAAAGCCACTAAATTACATGAGTATTGGTTTTGTTCGATTTGATAATGGTTGTAGATTTAATAAAATGGGAGTCTTAATACATCCTTATAACTCTTGAACTTAACTAAATTTTTCTTGTTTTAGTTTGTTTTGATTTTGACTTTGCTTGGGGACAAGTAAAGAATTAAGTGTGGAGTATTTATTTTGATCAATTGTGTATTTACTTTTAGTGTAATTTTATTGGCTTTTGATTGATATTTATTTAAAATTATGCCAAGTTTATTTGAAATATTTGATCTAGGTTGAAGAACAAAACAATGGAGCTTTAATTAAATTTGATGGATTAATGAGGTGGAAAGCATGAGATAAGGCCAAGACACTTCATAGCTTGGTCGTGTCCCTTCATCCAAGACAATGAAGCATGACACACTCACAAGACACAGCCAGGTCAAATTGCTTGGATGTGTCTCTATGAGAATTGGGCAGAGACCGACACATTCAAGAGACACGGCCAAGCCATTAGCCGTGTACCATGACACGGCCAAGGTCTTGGGCGTGTCTCACTTGAAGAACAAAGCAAAGAGAAGAGCAAGAAGAAAGACAAGAAAGAACACATTCAAGAGGCATGACCAAGCCACTGGCCATGTCACATGACACGGCCAAGGTCTTGGCCGTGTCTCACCAATTGAACAAAATAAGAAAATGAGGAAGAAAATGGCAGAGGTGAACACAAGTAGAAGACACGGCCAAGCCACTGGCCATGTCACATGACATGACCAGTGACTTGGCCGTGTCACCCTTGGAAAAGAAGAATAAATATTGGGTAGCCATGGACACAACCTCATGGCTTGGCTGTGTCCCAAGAGGAATGAGTGGCACAACCAAGTCACTCATGACTTAGCCATATCTCATGTGATAGCTTTGAAACATTTTGCACTAGTTTAGGGACAAGTGGGAGACAACATGCATTTTCTTTTAAAAAGAAATAATAAAAGATGTAATAGGTGACTTATTTTATGGAATTAATGATTTAAAAAAAAGGAAAAAGGAGGGGACAAATGGGAGTGACGTGAGTTGGAAAAGCAATTGGCAATTAAAAAAATACATGATTGGAAGAGAGAGTGATGGAGGCACATATTGGAAACATTAAAAGACCATTCATTCTTTATTTTGATCATCTTGTTCTTAGTTCATCCTCTTGTTCTTGGTCTTGAGAGAGACCATGAACATCACCTTCATCTTCATCTTCTATTTCTTCCATAGACAAGACTCTTAACATTTTTGGGATAAAATTGAGTGCGCAAGCTCTTGTGAAGGTTAGGATTTGAAGAAAGCTTGATTGAGGATTTGGAGGCTTGAGAGAGTTACCATTCCATCTTTCAAGAGGAGAGCCATTGATTGAAGAAGGCTTGTGTGAGGGAGAAATTTTGGCCCCACTCCCGGTGGAATGGTTCTTGCGACTTCTGCATTGTTTAGGCTCGAGGCCTTAGAGAACACGGACCTAAGCCCGGAGAAAATGGAGTCGCCACCTAGACAGGCCGGGAAAAAGAAAGGGGTGGATGACTCATTTTCTAAGGAATCCCTAACCCTCTAATGGGTTCGAAAAGTTGGGTACGTGTGGGGAAGGTGAGAAATGGCCCAGCACTCCCACAATGCTCGGTTCATTGGAACCAGCCTTCTTAGCAGGTCTTAATATTATAAAATTCTTAAGTATAACAATATTATCCATATTACATGCAACAATTAAAATAAAGCATTATTATATTAAAATCAAAGCAATGTCCAAACAAAGCAAATAAATGGACACCCATCCGAGGATGGAAATATGTCCTTACATCGTTCATGTAATATCCCAATGTATGCCTTAGAAGTTTTGAATATTGTTGTTGTTTTATATGGGATTGAATGTATATGTTAATTTGCAAGAGAAAAGAAATTAAAAGAAAGTGTATATGTTGTATATATGGAAGTATAAATAACATATATGCAAGTCAAATGGGTGGTCAAGGGAAGAAGATATTTTAATTTGTGATTTGTGAAATTACTAAAAGAGGGCAAGTGCTTTAAAGGAAATCAAAACAATTTGTAAAAGGGTGTTTAGGTAATTGCTCATGTTGAAATACTAGGTGGAGATTTAAAGAGAAGTTTGACTTTGTTTCTTTATGTTCTTTTCTTCTTTTCCATGGTGTTGGCCGGCTCATCCAAAGACTAGAGAAAGCAAGAGAGCAAGAGAGGATTTTAAGGTTCTAAGCTCAAATTGAAGGAAGATCTAAGTGATCAAGTTGATGATTCAAGAAGTTTCATTACTTTGGAAAGTCCTCTTTTGATTTCTTTGCTTATTTGAAGTTGTGTTTGAGTTTGATAGATTATTTAAGGGTGTGTTGTTTGATTGTGATATGTTTAAGAGTGTTTGATTGAATTGATTATGGATTATAAGGATGGATTGAAGAAAAGAGTAAGTTGGTTGGAAGAGATGGTGTTGTATTTGTGTTTAAGGTTTTGTGATGATATTTGTGATTTGTGTTTGTTATAGATGTGGAGTTGTTTTGGTGTTTTTGTAAGTTTAAGATGGTTTTTGGGTATGTTTTGTTAAGTTTGTTTGAAGTGGATGTTGGTGAAAAGAAGTGTTTTGTTGGGTGTTTTTTTGTTTTGGCCGGAATCTGAGTTTTTGGCCTGACACGCCCATGAGCACGTCAAGAGTTTTAGGCGTGTCAATTGTGTTGGAGGTAGTAGGTTTGACACGACCATTAACACGTCCGTGTTATTGAGCGTGTCATAGCTACTGTGAGATTGGAGAGTTTACACGGCCATGAGCACGCTCACGTTGTTGGACGTGTTGATATTTTTCAGAGAGGCAGAATGTATTACACGCCCAGTGACACGCCCGTGGTTCTGAACGTGTAAAAGCTTCTGTGTTGTGGAGTTAGGGCACGGTCAGGGACACGCCCGTGTGGTTGAGCGTGTCATGTTTAGAGTTTGCCCTAGTTAACTCTTAACTTGATTATCTCATGTGTATCCCTAAGCAAGTGTATGTTATTATTTTTGGATTAGGTCTTGAAGAAAGTGATTTGTCATTGATCTAAGAAGTAAAAGAATCTTGGAAAAAGGAAGTGTTTAGAGTTGTGTGAATTGTTATGGAGGTAAGTACAAATATTGCATTATTACATTGTTGACTTAAATGAATAATGTACTTTGTTATGTTTATATCAATGATGCTATGTGTATAATGTGAAGGATATGATGATGTAAATGATTGTGTATTTGAAAGATGAATTGTTATAAGATGTGATGGAATATAAAGCCATTGTGATTGGCTATAATGACTTTAATGAGGCATGTTTGCCTAATTGATAATGAAATAAGGAATGAATTGTGTGTCTAATGTGTTATTCCATTTTTAGAGTTTTGTTGATTGGTGGCATGCCTATTAGTAACAATCTCTTGAAGTTAGGTTGGAATTGATCCTTGAAGCCAAGTTGGGTAGAAGTTTAACATGTTTTACTCCCCTTGAAGCTTGGTTGGGTCTAGTCCTTGAAGCCTAATTGAGATGTTATAACCCTTGAAGCTAGGTTGGGTTGGTTCTTGAAGCCAAGTGGGGTTGATACTTAGCATGCTTTGTTCCCCTTGAAGCTTGGTTGAACCTAATCCTTGAAGCCTAGTTGGGATAATGATAATGATAAATGTGATAACAAAACCAAAGCATTAACTCTGAAAATTGAATGACATATTAGTGTCTTTTGGGCCCATGCTTGTCTTTGTTTAAATGTGATTCATTAATGGTAAAATAATTGAATAATAAGATCTATGGAATGACTTTGAAATGTGATATGTTTATAGGTGTATGATTTATGAAATATGAAGGTGTGATATTATCTTTCCACCTATGAGGTTGTCTCTATTGTTAAATGTGTGACATTGCATTAAAGCATAATGTTAGTATACTTTGTACTACTAAGCCGTTGGCTTAGCGCAATAGTGGTTGATCGCGCAGGTGACAGGGTTGAACCCGAGAGTTCCTCGAGACCGAGTGAGAGTAGACATTGAAGGATTTATTTTGGGACTTAAAGATCAGAGAAAAGCTGCCAATCATGTATAACTTCTTTATATTTTGTAAAGTATGGATTCTAATGTAAATATATGTATAATTGTAAATATGGATTTGAATGTATTCATATATGTAAATATTTTATAAATTCCGCTGCGTATTAAGTAAACGTATATATATCTATTTTGTTTTATATTACAAGTTAATTACTCTATTTTCTATAATATATAATGAGAAAGAATATCTTATCATCTAAAATGATTTAAATGTTAAAGAAAACTGTAGCGTCCCTATATTCAATGTATGTATATTACATTGTGGTGTTATGTAGTGTGCGTGTACAGGATGTAGGGGTGTTACAATTGTTTTGGTATCAGAGCCTAGGTTTGAGATTCTCAACCTAGGTAAAATGTAAGAAAAAGAGTATTTTGACTTTATAAGTTAGTTTTTGAATAACATACATGTTTGGTATTGGCAGTCTCTGATCTTTAATGAGATGTATTCTGCTGTGTTTGCAGACATAGGTTGTGATGGATTCTCACTTACGTCAGTCAGTAGAGGGGAGTGCGGAGAGTGTAGCTCCTGATGAGGTTAGAGAGGGAGCTAGAGTGGATAGTGCTGGAGAGGTACCTGCTTCTGTGTCGGGGAGACCAGCTGGTGAGGAGGTTCTGCCAGTTTGGCTTAGGCATGTGGTAGAGATATTGAGGCAAGCACCAGTGCAACCACCGCCACCACCCCCACAACCATTGGTATCAGTAAGACATTACGATAAATTAAGGAAGTATGGAGCAGAAGATTTTTTGGGTACTATTGATCCAGCTATAGCTGAGCAGTGGCTAGATAAAGTACAGAGAATATTTATTCAGTTGCAAGCCACTCCAGAAGAAAAATTTGATTATGCAAGATCATTGTTGCAGAAGGACGCATATGATTGGTGGAAGACAGTACCCCATGCTATGGATGATCCACCTACATTGTCCTATACTGATTTTCTAAGAGAGTTTGAATTGAAGTATACTCCGAGGGAGTACAAAGATGTGAAGAAAATGAAGTTTTTGAGTTTGAAGCAAGACAACCGGACCGTAACAGAATATGAGGTTGAGTTTATCCGGTTGAGCCATTATGCTGGGGGTATTATATCTGATAAGATTGATAGATGCAGGAGATTTGAGGAGGGATTGAAGCCCTCTATTATGTGTCTTGTGGCTGGATCTAGATATCATGATTTTTCCCAGTTGGTTGCAGCAGCTCGGAGTGTAGAGAGAGCCCAAAGTATTGCAGCGGCTGCTTCTGAGGAAGACATCAGGGTTAGGAAACCCCAATTTGAAGTAGGGTCTTCATCTGTGAAGAGAGGTAAAGGAAGTTTTGTTCCTCGGATTAGTAGGAGTCAGAGGCCAGCTGGTAGGTCAGTACAGTTTCAGAGGCAGAGATCGAGACCTACAGTTTCAGTGGCGAGTGCTCCGACCCCAGTGATTCAGAGATCCACTCTACCGATATGTATTCATTCTGGTAGGCCACATGGTGGTACTTGTTGGAAGATAGGTGTAGCAGGGGTATGTTTTAGATGTGGATCACCTGATCATTTTGTTAGAGATTGTCCTGAGAGGCAGGAGCAGATGTTAGTAGATTCTGCAGCTTCTCGACCTAGTGTGAGGGGAGGTCGAGGAGGCAGAAATATCAGTAGAGGAGGTAGATCTGGGTTCAGTTCTAGAGGAGGTTCTTCATCCAGGGAGAGTAGACCAGAGGAGGCTGGATCTTCTCAGAGGATATATGTGATGCAGAGGCAGCCAGATGCTTCGGCAGTCATAGCTGGTACTTTTTCTTTATTTGGTATTTCAGTACTTGCTTTGATTGATCCAGGATCTACTCATTCATATATTAGTGCATCTGTTTTGCCTGTGTCTGAATTGTATGCTGAATCCCTAGGATTTGATGTATTGGTGACAAATCTTTTAGGGCATAGTGTGATTGTTAGCAAGGTGCACCGAGATAGTGCGGTAGTAGTGCAAGGTGAGGAGTTTTGTGGAGATTTGATTGAAATTCCTTTTAAAGAATATGATTTGATCCTAGGCATGGACTGGTTATCTAGACATGGAGCTGTGGTAGACTGTCAAAAGAAACTTGTTACTTTGAGAACTGGTGATGGTAGAGAGGTGATAGTATCTAGTGAGCAGGGATAGCTAGCATCCTTGTTTGTTTCAGCTGTTTCAGCTAGGAGGTTGATTAGAAAAAGGTGTGATGCTTATCTTGCTCATGTGGTGGATACTAGAGTAAGGGGTTCTCAAATTGATAGTATACCTACAATTGCAGAGTTTCCAGATGTGTTTCCAGAAGAGTTGCCAGGGTTACCTCCAGAGAGAGAGGTGGAGTTTGGTATTAAATTATTGCCTGATACCACTACTATCTTTATTACTCCTTATAGAATGGCACCTGCTGAATTGAGAGAATTGAAGGTGCAGTTGCAGGAGTTGTTGGATAAAGGGTTTGTTCGCCCTAGTGTGTCACCGTGGGGAGCTCCTGTTTTGTTTGTGAAGAAGAAGGATGGTACTATGAGATTGTGTATCGATTATAGGCAATTGAACAAGGTGACCATTAAAAATAAATATCCTTTGCCTAGAATTGATGATCTCTTTGATCAATTGAAGGGTGCAACAATGTTTTCCAAGATTGATTTGAGATCAGGGTACCATCAGTTGAGGGTCAGAGCTGAAGATGTTCCTAAGACAGCCTTTCGTACAAGGTATGGGCATTATGAGTTTCTAGTTATGCCTTTTGGTTTGACGAATTTACCTGCAGCTTTTATGGATTTGATGAATAGGGTATTTAGGCCCTATTTGGATCAATTTGTGGTAGTTTTTATCGATGATATCTTGGTGTATTCGCGTAATGAGGAGGAGCATGACAAGCATCTGCGGATTGTGCTGCAGATTTTGAGAGAGAAGCACTTGTTTGCTAAACTGTCAAAATGTGAGTTTTGGCTTGATCAAGTAACTTTTCTCGGTCATATAGTTTCAGCAGAGGGTATTAGAGTTGATCCGAGTAAAGTTGAAGCTATTTTGAATTGGAGTCCACCAAAGTCTGTGACTGAAGTTAGAAGTTTTCTGGGTTTGGCAGGCTATTACCGATGGTTTGTGAAAGGATTTTCTTTGATAGCTACTCCACTTACCAGATTACTTCGAAAGGGAGTTAGATTTGTGTGGACAGATCAGTGTCAGGCTAGCTTTAAACAGTTGAGAGAAATGTTGACTCAAGCGCCTGTTCTTACTTTAACTGTGGAAGATAAACCATATGTGATTTACATTGATGCTTCACATAATGGTTTGGGTTGTGTTTTGATGCAAGAAGGTAAAGTTATAGCTTATGCTTCTCGATAGTTGAAACTGCATGATCTCAATTATCCAACCCATGATTTAGAGTTAGCAGCCATTGTGTTTGCATTGAAGATTTGGCGACACTATTTGTTTGTGGAGAAGTGTTTTATCTATAGGGATCATAAAAGTTTAAAATATTTGGGTGTCCAAAGAGAGCTCAATCTCCGACAGAGGAAATGGTTGGAATTGATTAAAGACTACGACTGTTTGATTGATTATCATCCTGGTAAAGCAAATGTTGTTGCTGATGCCTTGAGTCGGAAGTCTTTAGCAGGTTTGACTGTTTATTCGCTCTTGTTGCTTGTTGAGTTGAGAGCATTGCATGTTAGTTTTGTATCTTGTGATGATGGTGCATTGTTGGCACAGTTGCAATTGAAACTGGTATTGTTGGATCAGATTAAAGAGGCTCAAGTGGTTGATGAGAAGATTCAAAAGATTGTTTCAGATTGTCAGAATGGAAAGAGTCGAGATTTTATTGTGAGAAATGATGGGAGTCTTTGGTTTAAGAACAGATTGTGTGTACCTGATGATGCTAATTTGAGAAGGATTATTATAGAAGAAGCACATCAGTCAGTATTTGCTATGCATCCGGGCAATACAAAGATTTATCATGATTTGAAGCAGTATTACTGGTGGTCTGGTATGAAGAGAGACATAGCGGAGTTTGTATCCAAATGTCTCACATGTCAGAAAGTAAAAGCTGAGCATCAAGTTCCAACAGGATTACTTCAACCTTTATCAGTGCCTGAATGGAAATGGGAAAGAGTGACAATGGATTTTGTGTCTGGTCTACCATTGACACAAAGAAAGCATGATGCTATTTGGGTAATTGTTGATAGGTTGACTAAGACAGCTCATTTTCTTCCAGTTCGGATGGATTATTCTCTGGAGAGGTTAGCTGAGCTGTATATCCATGAGATTGTGAAGTTGCATGGTGTCCCAATTTCTTTAGTGTCTGATCGAGATCCCCGGTTTACTTCAAGGTTTTGGAAGAGTTTACATGGTGCTTTGGGTTCTTGACTGCACTTTAGCACTGCCTTTCATCCGCAGACAGATGGACAATCAGAGAGAGTGATACAGATTATTGAAGACATGTTGAGAAGCTGTGTCATTGATTTCTCTGGAAGTTGGGATAGATTCTTGCCACTTGTGGAATTTGCTTACAATAATAGTCATCAATCCAGCATTGGTATGGCACCATTCGAAGCATTGTATGGTAGACGGTGTAGGAAACCTCTATGTTGGAATGAACTTGGAGAAGGTAAGTTAATTGGTCCTGATTTGGTTAAAGAAACTAAAGAGAAAGTGAAAGTGATTCGAGATAGGTTGAAAGCAGCTTCAGACCGACAGAAGTCTTATTCAGATTTGAAGAGGAGAGATATTGAGTATAATGTGGGAGATAAAGTATTTTTGAAAGTGTCTCCTTGGAAAAAGATTTTGAGATTTGGTCGAACAGGGAAGCTGAGTCCTCGTTTCATTGGACCTTATGAAGTATTGGAAAGAATTGGACCAGTTGCTTATCGGCTTGCTTTGCCACCTGAGTTGGATAGGATCCATAATGTATTCCATGTTTCTATGTTGAGGAGATACAGGTCGGATCCATCTCATGTTTTGCCAATTGAATCTATCAAAGTGAGTCCAGATCTGACATTTGAAGAAGAACCAGTTGCTATTCTGGCACATGAAGTGAAAGAGTTGAGGAATAAGAAAGTGCCTTTGGTAAAGGTTTTATGGAAGAATCATGGGAGAGAAGAGGCAACTTGGGAGAGTGAGCAAGCAATGCGAGATCAATACCCTCAGTTGTTTCGGACTAGATGACAGGTAATTTCGAGGACGAAATTTCTTTTTAGAGGGGGAGAATTGTAATATCCCAATGTATGCCTTAGAAGTTTTGAATATTGTTGTTGTTTTATATGGGATTGAATGTATATGTTAATTTGCAAGAGAAAAGAAATTAAAAGAAAGTGTATATGTTGTATATATGGAAGTATAAATAACATATATGCAAGTCAAATGGGTGGTCAAGGGAAGAAGATATTTTAATTTGTGATTTGTGAAATTACTAAAAGAGGGCAAGTGCTTTAAAGGAAATCAAAACAATTTGTAAAAGGGTGTTTAGGTAATTGCTCATGTTGAAATACTAGGTGGAGATTTAAAGAGAAGTTTGACTTTGTTTCTTTATGTTCTTTTCTTCTTTTCCATGGTGTTGGCCGGCTCATCCAAAGACTAGAGAAAGCAAGAGAGCAAGAGAGGATTTTAAGGTTCTAAGCTCAAATTGAAGGAAGATCTAAGTGATCAAGTTGATGATTCAAGAAGTTTCATTACTTTGGTAAGTCCTTTTTTGATTTCTTTGCTTATTTGAAGTTGTGTTTGAGTTTGATAGATTATTTAAGGGTGTGTTGTTTGATTGTGATATGTTTAAGAGTGTTTGATTGAATTGATTATGGATTATAAGGATGGATTGAAGAAAAGAGTAAGTTGGTTGGAAGAGATGGTGTTGTATTTGTGTTTAAGGTTTTGTGATGATATTTGTGATTTGTGTTTGTTATAGATGTGGAGTTGTTTTGGTGTTTTTGTAAGTTTAAGATGGTTTTTGGGTATGTTTTGTTAAGTTTGTTTGAAGTGGATGTTGGTGAAAAGAAGTGTTTTGTTGGGTGTTTTTTTGTTTTGGCCGGAATCTGAGTTTTTGGCCTGACACGCCCATGAGCACGTCAAGAGTTTTAGGCGTGTCAATTGTGTTGGAGGCAGTAGGTTTGACACGACCATTAACACGTCCGTGTTATTGAGCGTGTCATAGCTACTGTGAGATTGGAGAGTTTACACGGCCATGAGCACGCTCACGTTGTTGGACGTGTTGATATTTTTCAGAGAGGCAGAATGTATTACACGCCCAGTGACACGCCCGTGGTTCTGAGCGTGTAAAAGCTTCTGTGTTGTGGAGTTAGGGCACGGTCAGGGACACGCCCGTGTGGTTGAGCGTGTCATGTTTAGAGTTTGCCCTAGTTAACTCTTAACTTGATTATCTCATGTGTATCCCTAAGCAAGTGTATGTTATTATTTTTGGATTAGGTCTTGAAGAAAGTGATTTGTCATTGATCTAAGAAGTAAAAGAATCTTGGAAAAAGGAAGTGTTTAGAGTTGTGTGAATTGTTATGGAGGTAAGTACAAATATTGCATTATTACATTGTTGACTTAAATGAATAATGTACTTTGTTATGTTTATATCAATGATGCTATGTGTATAATGTGAAGGATATGATGATGTAAATGATTGTGTATTTGAAAGATGAATTGTTATAAGATGTGATGGAATATAAAGCCATTGTGATTGGCTATAATGACTTTAATGAGGCATGTTTGCCTAATTGATAATGAAATAAGGAATGAATTGTGTGTCTAATGTGTTATTCCATTTTCAGAGTTTTGTTGATTGGTGGCATGCCTATTAGTAACAATCTCTTGAAGTTAGGTTGGAATTGATCCTTGAAGCCAAGTTGGGTAGAAGTTTAACATGTTTTACTCCCCTTGAAGCTTGGTTGGGTCTAGTCCTTGAAGCCTAATTGAGATGTTATAACCCTTGAAGCTAGGTTGGGTTGGTTCTTGAAGCCAAGTGGGGTTGATACTTAGCATGCTTTGTTCCCCTTGAAGCTTGGTTGAACCTAATCCTTGAAGCCTAGTTGGGATAATGATAATGATAAATGTGATAACAAAACCAAAGCATTAACTCTGAAAATTGAATGACATATTAGTGTCTTTTGGGCCCATGCTTGTCTTTGTTTAAATGTGATTCATTAATGGTAAAATAATTGAATAATAAGATCTATGGAATGACTTTGAAATGTGATATGTTTATAGGTGTATAATTTATGAAATATGAAGGTGTGATATTATCTTTCCACCTATGAGGTTGTCTCTATTGTTAAATGTGTGACATTGCATTAAAGCATAATGTTAGTATACTTTGTACTACTAAGCCGTTGGCTTAGCGCAATAGTGGTTGATCGCGCAGGTGACAGGGTTGAACCCGAGAGTTCCTCGAGACCGAGTGAGAGTAGACATTGAAGGATTTATTTTGGGACTTAAAGATCAGAGAAAAGCTGCCAATCATGTATAACTTCTTTATATTTTGTAAAGTATAGATTCTAATGTAAATATATGTATAATTGTAAATATGGATTTGAATGTATTCATATATGTAAATATTTTATAAATTCCGCTGCGTATTAAGTAAACGTATATATATCTATTTTGTTTTATATTACAAGTTAATTACTCTATTTTCTATAATATATAATGAGAAAGAATATCTTATCATCTAAAATGATTTAAATGTTAAAGAAAACTGTAGCGTCCCTATATTCAGTGTACGTATATTACATTGTGGTGTTATGTAGTGTGCGTGTACAGGATGTAGGGGTGTTACAGTTCATGTCTAAACTAAATAGGACACCCACCGAAAGGTGGAAACATGTCCTTTACATTGGTCCAAAATATAAAAGCAATTTAAATTACATAATACTTAACTAATGAGGTACCCACAAGGTGGAAACATACCTCTTACAATTTTAATACTAAAATAAATAAATAATAATCATAACAATAAAGAAAATAATTATCCATGATAAATTAAATAAATCAAACATTGAAATTAAATAAATCAACCATCAAAACATATAATAAACTACATAATCAAATCTAAAATTAAATAAAGCAAATAAAGATACAAATTTAGGTTTATGTCTCAATTTAGAATTCTTTAATTAACATTTAGGGTTTTGGGATTTTAGAATAGGCTACTGTAAAGATTTTGGAAAATTGGAATGGATTAGGGTTTTATAAATTTAAGAAAGTAGTAAGGTTTTTTGGTTAATCAAATTAGGGGTTTAGGGGTAACATCATGAAATTAGGATTTTGGAATCTTAAGACATTAGGGTTTATAATTCATGGTTACTGGATTGCGGTTTTAGGTTTACTGGATTATGGCTTTAGGGTTTAGATTTACTTGTCATAAAGTTTTGATATTTTAAGAATTAGGGTTTAGGAGAACAAGGGTTTACTATATTGGGTTTTGAGAAAATTAGGGTTTTTGATATTTTGGAAAACATATTTGATCTTAGAATTTAAGAAAATAGTTTAGAGTTTTATAAAAATAATTATGATTTTTAGAAACTGTAAAGAAGATTAGGATTTAGAGATTTAAGAAGACATTTGGAAATTTTGGACAAAAAGGTAGAGTTTAGATGAAAATAGTTCGAGAAAAACAATTTATGGTTTTTAAAGTTTTTGGAAATGGGAGAGAAACAATTTAAAGTTTCTGGAAATAGAAGAACAGTTTTAGGATTTTGAAGTTTTGATCAATGACGAAGGCTACTGGATGAATGTACGATTTAATGTAAAACATATTACTAAGTTTAATAATGTAGGTTACTGACTTAATATAAAAAACAAATGATAGAAACATTGTAAATAACATCAAATCAAAGATTTATTATCAAACCTCCATTCATTGGTTCCTCCACAATTTGCTTTTGATGAACAATGACAAAGGCAGCGTTATTGCCTTTGATGGGTTGATAATTGCTAATGTCTCTTGCTCCTTAGGTTTCTATCCTCTTTTCCTCCCAAGTCAGAAGTCCCAAGTTTAGCTCAGTAAAAACCAAAATTTTTTATCCCATCAAAAGTCCCCTAATTATGTGTTTTAATGTGGTATTTATAAGAAAAATAATAAACCTACTTCTAATTGTTTAAGGAAATTAAAACCAATTAGGAAAAGAAACCAAAACCAAATGGAATTTGGTTTTGAAAAAAACTGCATTGGAAAATTGCGCTGGCGAAAAAATTGCTGAGGGCTGGAATTACGAGCGAATCGCTGCAAGCGGGCGCCAATTCGCCGCAGGAAATTCCTGCAGGGAATTGGTTCAGGCTGATTCTCCTTCGGCGACGAAAAATTTCATCGCCGATTTTTCCATCGCCGATTATTTATTTATTTATTTATTTATTTATAACTTTACTCATATTACCATTTTTATTTTTATTTTTATTAAAAATAATAAATACTAAAATAAATATTATTTAATTAAAATACCACAAAATTTATTTTGGACTATAAAAAATATTGGACTATGCCGGGTCAAAAATTAAGGGTCTACAGCTTGTTAGTTCTTCATCATATTCAAAGTAGAGCTAGGAGGAAGACTAGAAGTTCAACTCTTAACATCTTCAAAGGGGTTTTTATATTCTCTCTTTTAATTCATTTATAGATTATTATTGTTTATTAAAAATATTAATATTTTAATGGACAATTGTGATTTGATTTATATTGAGATGAATATTTATTTTAAATTGATGATGATGAGCTAAATTATTCATGCCTGAGGTTTTTAGTATATTTGATTGAATGACTTGATTTGATATTTCCATTAATATACCTTGTTATTAGTTGATTGTATTGGATTGAATGTTAGGTTGATAGATTAGCTACCTATTAATCTCTAGCTATTGAATGAAGGACCGAGAGATGAAATTTGATATTGGAATTATGCATTCAAATACCCTTAAGAAAGAATTAGAAATATAAGTTATAGGATTTTATTAATTTGCAATTTCAAAATAATTGGTTGTCGTTAATTTATGAATGTGAAAACTAATAAATTTGTAATTACTAATTAAACTCAAGGAACAAATTAAAATACAAGGTTATATTAATGGATAGTTTGAGAATTAAGCTTTGATTAAATTGATCTACAACCCTAGGCACCATTTCTAGAATTGAATTAATCTTGCATAACCATTACATGCATTACTTTTACTTTTAATTGTTTTTCACCACTACTGCAAACATCACACTCTTATTTTTAAATTTATTTGTTAACCAAACTATTGCAAAATAATTTCTTCCTTATGAGACAACCTTGGGGCAATCACCATTGGTGTAACTACCTCATATACTTGCAAGTGTCACTTTGTAGTAGCGTTAGTTAGAGCGCAACATCCCATCAATAAACCTCTTTAGAGAAGGGTCTTGCTTCGATTGGGATCTGAGGTGAAATGGATCAAACTAAAATATGAACACTTACCCTAGTTTTGCTATGGGTGTGGTAGAATCGGTCATGTTATAGGAGAATACGAATATGGGGAACAAAAGAAACCTTGCTAGTATGGAGAATAGTTGAGTGCTTCCCCTAGAAAAATCCTTCATTTGCGAACCACCATAGAGAAACTCAAAGAAGAACAACTCATTGTTGAACTCGTCCCATCAAATCCAATGACCAACCAAAGAATGCAAAGTTTGCAGATGCCAGAGGGATGAAGAAGGTAGCTCGATGCCTAGCTGAGGTGCTAAAGGAAGTAAATATGAAGGAGATAGGAAGGAATGATGCTAATCAACCTGGAACATCGGTTGCTGTAGACCCTTAATTTTTTACCCAGTCCGGTCCAATATGTTTTATTTAGTCCAAAATGATTTTTGTGTTGTCTAATTGGTCCAAAATAATTTTTATTATCTTAATTAAATAATTTTTGCTTTAGCATCTAATTTTTATTAATAAAAAATAAAAATAAACAAATAAAGTCAAAAAAATAAAAATAAAAATGGGCGTCGAAAAAATTGACGACAAAAAAATCATCGCGTGGGCCCGTAGGCATTTCGCCCGTAGGAGTTTCCTGCGGGCGACACTCGCTCCTCGCCTGGCTGCGGCAGATTTTTTTCGCCAGTGCATTTTTTTCTGTTGTAATTTTTTTGGCAGCGCAATTTTTCCGACGTAAATTTTTTGAAACCTAATTCAATTAGGTTTTGGTTTCCTTTTCTTATCAATATTACTTGCCCTGATTAATTAGGAATAAACCATATGAAACCTCTATAAATAAGGACCAAAGTCAATCAAATTAGGGGAGGCCGAAAGGGGACAAAATTTGGACAGTAGGAGGGAAATCCAAATCCGTGAAGGAAAAACTTGAATTCAATTGATTTTTAAAGTAACAGAAACACGATTTAAGGGATTCAAAAGGCAAAAGGCAGGTCTTTGGAGCTTGTTCATCCAAGAAGCAATTTTGGTGCAACTTACAAAATAAGGTATGAAATTCTAATTTCTTTATATTTTACATAGAAGCATAAACTAATAAAATAATGTCTTTTAATTCAAAAACCCTAAAACCATAATTCCCTTTGTTCAAAGTTTAGAAACACTAATTCATTATTTTATTTTCCAAAAATACTTAAAATTGTTATTTTTACTTCTTTAAAATCTTAAAACCCTAATTAAACATATTTTTCAACAAAACCAAAATTTGATTCTGTTTAAACTAGGTTCTGTTTTTTCAAAATGCTTTAAAAAATATCTTTTCTATTTATAAAAACTTTAATCCATTTGTTTAAAATCATAAAACTTCATAAATTTATCAAATTGATTTCCAAATTCTAAAGGCCAATTCATCACCCGAGACCCTAATTTTAAATCCTAAAACCCTAATTCAACTTCCAAACTTAAAATAGTAAACTTTAACCCCTTTAAAACCATAAACCCTAACTTTTTCTAAACCTTAATCCTTTAAAACATTAAAAACCATAAAAACATAAATATTTTAAATTTACACGGTAAGCTTGAAATCACCATTTAAAACCATGTATCAAAAGTATTTTAAAGTGTCTAAAACCCTAGTTTCATGATTTCACACTACAAAAAAACACGCTATCTGCGACGAATAGAATCCGTCGCAGATCCGTCGCAAATCAAGTCTTGCGATCGATTTGCGACCGATCTGCGACGGATACGATCCGTTAATAAAAAAGGCGTCGCAATTTTCAATTTGCGACAGGCCGTCGCAGATTGCGACGGATTTGCAACCACTCGACGGTTGCAAATCTCGCGATTAAATTTTCGCGGGTAAAGGGCAGTCGTCGCAGATTTCGTCGCAGATTTCCATCGCAGATTCCGTCACAGATTTTCGTCGCAAATTCGTTGCAGATTCCGTCGCAGATTGCCGTCACAAATTCCGTCGCAGATTCCGTCATAGATTTCAAATATCCATCGCAGATTCATAGCAAATCCGTAGTAATTTAATATTGATTTTTATTGGAACTATTTATATTATCAATTAATTTTATGAGAACTTTATAAATACATTTGGAACATTTAAACACAATCTAAAAAAACACTAATTACATTGATAAAAATAATTCTTTTATTAATCTTCAATAGAATAAAATATTTTACAATTTAACTATACAAGTGTTAAGAACACTACTATAAATAATCTATCTTGAAAATAACAATATAGATATTCAATTATCATTTTCCATTGAATCATGACTTGCATCATCATTATTAACCTGCAAATAATATTAAAAAGAGTAAATGAAAAGAATAATATGATACACGTTAACAAAGTAATACTAACCGTGGTGTGTAGGCTTTTTCATTCAACTCGTGTAGCTGCTCAGGAATTTTGTATATACACAAGCTGTTTGTCGTCGGGTGCAGGTTTTCCAGCTCTCTTTGCATTGACTTTGCTAATTCATTCACATCAACTATTGTCTGAACCGCTGGCGCCGTTGCCTGCAACCAAAAGAAATAGAAAATTTATTTTATTAGAACATATCAATAATTTTGCTTATGCTTCTCATCACATACGAACTAATTGCTACTCGAATAGCTCAATGCAACAACTAAAAGTCTTAAAAGATAATATTTAGTGATAATCAACAGGTATTCTAACTAATAAACAAGGAACCAAAGAATTGAGCAAGAGACAGAGGCCAAGCAGGGAAGTCCTACCATGATGCCCCCAAATCCACCGGAAAACCAAACGAGTAATCAGTATGAATACGACCACCAAGTCTATCCCGAGACTTGAAAAAAAAAATAACAGCATCAGCTATAAAGTTCTTCCCATCCTCAACCATAACCATAACCATAACCTTATTAGTTCCATTGCATATTTTTGTAACCCTGTTTATCTGGATTCAGAAAAGAATTGAAAAAATAAAAATTTAACTCCAGTATACAATAAGTTCAAATAATAGTAAATTTCAAGTGATATAAAAATATATTTCTTGGTAATTTTGTTTAACCACATCAATTAACATACTAAAATTCATTTCTTAAGTTCTGCAACTTATTTTACAATGACACTTCAGAGTACAATCAACTGCATGATGCATGGGCAGCTCCTTCTGTCATAAATTCTTTCTACATATCTTGAAAAATAGAATAACCTCTTCATATCCTCTCTCTCTATATTGACCTCGAATGAACTCCATTAATTTGTTGTAAATTCGAGTTCCATATGGCAGGAAAAACCAACTTCCAGGACTGAGTCCATAAAAGATTCAACAAATTAATATTACAGAGAATGTTGATTGATTATAAACTTGGGCAAAGTAAATAGAACTGTGTAGAGTACCTCAGTGGATGACAAAAGAAAAGCTCCTGCTTTGTACCCAACAATCTGTGGTCATACTTTTTCGCTTCCTCCAGCCGTTGAATGTACTCCTGGACAAGAAAGAAATGTTACAAAAAGAGACTCTCATTAAAACTAATGTACATAAAGTTCTTCCACTTTTACAATTATAAAAACCTTCTTTACATGAACAAAACTTGTACAATATATTTCTGTATGCAAGTAGTACTACTTCTAAAGCAAAATAAGATTAAGTTTCCAAATTTTGACAAATTTCTTTCAGTTTCCTCAGGCACACTACCACAGGTTGCAGCATAAGCAAAACATTAAGAAGAAACTTTCACGATCTTTATTACCCCTCCAATAGGCTGATGAAGCCTGGAATGATAAATCCAATAGTAAAATGGACTAAATTTGATAGAATGGGTTGAATACATAACAAAATGTAGATACAGTATGTATAATGTTACCTTTAAACATGCAATTGCTTTTACAAAGGATGTATTTGGTATATGGGGTCCTCGACATAAATCTACCAATGGACCACATCTATATACAGTTATAGTTTTGTCTGCAGGAAGATCATTGATGATTTCAACCTGATCATAACATGGACATATATGTATATACAAGGTAAGAAAAAAAAATTGCCAAAGAAATAAAAAGAAGGAAAAAAAAAAGATGAGAAATTTCATTTGTTCATATAGAATATTATGTTAAAACTTGCCTTAAAATTATTTTCTGAAAACAACTCAAGGGCTTGTTCCCTTGATACTTCAATGCGCTCAAAAGGTTGCTTTTCCTACAATATGATTGATGATAAAAATACTTACTAATATTGAACACTGCCATTGTCAAGGTTTGGAGCAATCATGAAAGTCAGACTGATGATTAGTATATCTTATTAATTAAAAAATGTTTGGGTGTCTTTGCTTTAACAAATCTTAACAATAGAGCTTGTTTGAAAGCCTCGCATGCGAAATCTGATGTAGTCCCACCCAAATACACCATGCACCCTCCTTCCTTTCTATTCATGTGATAGTACAGGCTTGTGTGCGTATTTATGTGACAGATTGAGTGAGAGAGAAAGAGGTAAAGAGAAAATGGAAATATCTCAAGATAAGCCCATTGAAAAGCAAACTAACCGCAAAAAATAATCCAAGTAATCACACACCACAGCCAAGAATACTCCCTCAATACTAACAAGAGCAGAATTTAAATTGAATCTGAATTCTAGAAGGCATGCTACTAGCAGAAAAAAAAAATCACAAAAACTCTAGAAATATAAAAAGTTCTGTTTTTTAGAATTAGAAATATATGGAATATAAAAAGAAGACAATAAAACAATACCGCAACAGCTTTCAATGCCCCAGCTTCAATTTGCTTAAAATGATCATCATTCAAGCCTAAATCACCATAGAACGCATCATAATAAAATCCCTGCGAGATTCATTTCACAAATTAGATGGTTTACTTTAAGTTATAAATAAAGAATTTCAAAAATCCAAAAAAGGATTGCTTAAGCAAAGAGAGTGATGAGAACAATGTAAATGGAGGTAAAAAACAGACGAATTAGACAGTGTGTGTTATGGATGTGATCAGAAGTTTTTCTCCAAAGCATCTTGTCCTCAAAGTAGGCAAATGTAGGCCTGCAGTATATCTAAACAAACATATTCATTATTAGAATATCTGCGCAACATAAGCAGAACAGAAAAAAAAAATTTGGCACCTGTAAACTTTCACAGTTGAGAATAACCCAGGATCTCAGAAATAGTAAAAAATGAAATCCAAGACAAAGTAGTAACAACATTTCTCGAATAGCATATGCATTTAAGACGGATAGAATAACGATAAAGCAGGAAAGTGATGCATCTTTTAGGAAGAAAAGACAGAATAAAAGAACAAATTTTAGAAAGGTGACCTGATAGCATCCTGATATCTGAATAACGGCAAAGAGATTCGCCATGACAATTGTCCATTCTGGAATTGTGAGAGACGCCACAATATAAGGCTGGACATCTGATCCAAATGCCCACTACCCACAGAATGCCAGTTGCCTGTAACTTAAGATAATAATTACATATGCCGCTGATACACCTTTATACCTATTCTTTTTTGCAGGCTCTCTCACAGTATTCTGGTGAGAAATCAATAGATGTTGATCATTAATTACATGTTTATGAGTTCTAAAATGGTTTACCTATGCTGCTTCAATCATTCATAAGTTAGCTAATGCTAAGCCCTTTAAGATATGACTGTCCAGCATCGATAAAAATTGATATGTTACAATCGAAGAAACAAGAAAAGAACAAAAAATATTAAAAAAATTAAACATTCATCCAATGTAAATTGTTAATTTGTTATGGAAATATTATACCTGTATTTCTGGAAATATTGCATCCCCAGAGGAGAAGGCAATTGCCCTAAGAGCATTGAAGGCTTTAAATATCTTGAGGGAGGAGCTTCCTTCCAAACTGTAACTGACAGAATTTCTATCAATCTTTTTACCTGCAAAGACAAGAAACAATGAAAATGAATTCATGGAAGATGCTCAGGCAAATTGGATTGCAAGAAATAACAGGCAAATAATAGATGACTGCCAAGCATACCATTTTATGACGTCACACCAATTGTAGTGCCAGCAAAGCCAATTGTGCTGAAAGTGCATAATGCATTAACCCATCTCAATGAGTAAATATCGGGGAGCTGAGATAGAAAAAGTTCAAATGCTCCTAAGAAAATAATGAAGTGCTGCAAGGTCAGTGTACCATCCTTGTGATAGTATTTGTAAATTGCCTACAGAGAAATGGAAAACAGAAAAGAAAACCAGAGAGAGAAAGAAATTATGCAAATTACTGGTTCAACAATTGAATTAAGATTTGGTCAGCTTAACCAACCTTAAGACTGCTCCCAGCAGCAATTTGAATGGCAATATTATTTCCCAAAGAAGCCACCAACTGAAAAAATGCAATAGACCAATAACCCCAAATTCCTTCAAGAAGTAGAAATCAACAAAGTCAAGATAATAATATCAAACATCCATTTGAAAATTACTTCCATAGAAATTTGAAAATGATATTGCAGGACATGTTTACCAAATCAAGCAAAAGCATTATTTTCTGGAAACAAAAAAAAAATACAAAATACATCATTTGTCAAAATCCCAATTCTAATTTCCTATTAAATCCCACAAACGAAGACAACAAAATATGCAAAAAGTGTTTCAATACATGAAAATCAAACCAAAAAGGCTCTGTGCTTCCATGAGAACAAGTTCAATTGAGAAACTAACTGACCAAACACTAATATTGAACTAATATTGAACTACTCAAATAATGACAGCATACAAAATTTTTGTACGAAATTGACAACATAAACGATTCTGCCACACAACAGGCGGACAAGACCAGTTATATTTATATCAAAAATAGATATTTAGATCAATGGTTACCTTAGATTTATAAACAGATCGAAGTGAAGGAGAAAGATGGACATGAACCAAGCCAATCTACAATCTCCAGAAGACCCACTTCTGAAAAGCGAAGGGAATTTTTTTTTTTTATTTCCAAAAGTAAATCATCCAAAAATCCCACAAAGTATACAAAGAATACAGAGATTTTAAATAGAAAATTTAAAATTTTCTTACCAAGCTTAAGCGATTGCGATGGGGTTTGGAACTCGATAGCAAACGATGATGGTTTCTTCTTCTCGGTAAGGAAGAATAAGCAGAAATAGGAATAGAATCAGCGTTGAAAGGCAAATCGGCAGTGGAGGAAGGCAAATCAGCGATGGAGGAAGGCAAATCGGCGCTAAACAATTATTTGGCTATGCCATTCTAGGATTTGCTGTAACCGAAGCTATTGCGGAAGTCGCTGATTGGTTTCTACTAGCGGCTTCGAATTGAGCTTGGTGACCAGGAACCCAGTTGCTGCAACTGAGAGTTTGAAGCCAATTGCAACGGAAGACTCCACCAGTTTCGACAGCGAACTAAGAGGCAGCCAATTGAGTTTGGATTTGCAGATCTAAAGAAGCCGAAAAGAGAAGTTTTGGAAGACAGCCAAAGCAATGTCTTGAATTAGGTTTTAGTTTTAATATCGTTAATTACTTAAAAAATAAGATTTTTTTAAAATTTAATTTTATCAAAAGAAAATTTTCTGTATACGTGTGTTTTTATATGCTATTTCTTTAAAAAATATATATATCTCAACTCTTTAATGCTATGTTTTTAACACCTTATATTATGTTTGAATTTATTCTTTATGATAATATCTTATGAATTTTGAAATATTTCATATTCAAACTGATGCAAGAGTTCTCTTGATATTTTTGCTTTGAAATTTATAATATAATTACATTTAGATATGAAATTATATATTAAAAATTTAAATTTATATCTTTAGAAAATGCTAATATAAGAAGTCAACCAAAATATTACAGAAAGTAAAAAAGTTCTCAACTTCTCCAAGAAGTTCTTCGTCCTCCTCCATCTATTGTCATTATTTGAGTAGTTTAATATTAGTGTTATTATGTCGCAAATGCGTTGCAGATCCGTCGCAAATTTGCGATGGAAATTATCCGTTGCAGATTTCGGTCTCAAATGCTGAATATTTTTATAGTGAAATTTGCGACGGCAATAGACGGTAGCAGATTTCCATTGCAAATTGCTTTTTTTAGTGTTTTCTACAACCAATCTGCGACGGAAAAAAATTTCGCGAAAAAATATACGCGAGTCTCTCTCCCGCCAAGTATCCGCGCCAACTTTTGCGACGATTATTTTGCGACGGAATGATTTTCGTCGCAGATTTACTACGGATTTGCAGCCGATTTGCGACCAATTTCTCAAAATTCCTCCAACTTGTCCTTCCGTCGCAAATCCGTCGCAGATCCGTAGCAAATTTGCGACGAAAACAAGTCCGTCGCAGATATCCGTCGCAAATGCCGAATATTTTTGTAGTGTCACCATTCAAATATTAATTTAGTTAATCAAAGAGTCTTACCAACCTTTCAAAACATAAAACCTTAATCTATTTTAATTCCATAAAAAAGTCACAGTAGCTTAATTTTATGAATTCCAAAACTTTAACACATGAGATAAAGAACCCTAAATGGAAACAGTAGCTATAACTTGGATTTTTATTTACCTTATTCAATTCCATATTTGATCATGCTTGGTTTTATTTCTTATGCTTTAATTTATTTAAATTCAATGCTTGGTTTATTTTATTTATCATGGATGGATGTTTACTTTTTATTGATATTTGGTACCTTTGATGAATGATTTATTTATTATGAATGGTTATTTACTTTTATCAATTTATTTAGATTTTCAAATGTTGTAAGAGGTATGTTTCCACTTGGTGGGTACCTCATTAGTTAAATATCATGTAATTTAATTTGCTTTTCTATTTTAGAACCAATGTAAAGGGCATGTTTCTACCTTTTGGTGGGTGTCCTATTTAGGCATGTGATGTAAGGACATATTTCCATCTTTGGATGGGTGTCCATTTATTTGCTTTATTTAGACATTGCTTTGATTTTAATATAATGATGCTTTCTTTTAATTATTGTGTGTAATATGGATAATGTTGTTATACTTAAGAATTTTATAATATTAAGACCTGTAAAGGAGGCCGGTTCCAATGAATCGGGCGTTGTGGGGGTGCTGGGCCATTTTTCACCTTCCCCACACGTACCCAACTTTTCAAACCCATTAAGGGGTTGGGGATTCCTTAGGAATCGAGTCATCCACCCCTTTCTTTTTTTTTCTGCCCATCCGGGTGGCGACTCCATTTCTTTGGACTTAGGTTCGTGATCTCTAAGGCCCCGTGCCTAAATAGTGCCGAAGTCGTAAGAACCATTCCACCGAGAGTGGGGGCAAAAATCCCCGCTCACAGTGGCAACTCCACTGGGGATAAGAGAAGTTGATTCCGTTGGTCTTTATATTATTCTATTCTTTCTTATAATGATATTATCCATTGCATCATCTTAGATTGCATCGTATGCGTGAGTTAGGATGCCCGTGTTACCCGTGTTATGTTATGTAAGGGATACCATACTTTCACTCAATGTATGGAGATCGAGCATGGCATAACCACTCATAGCCTCGTACCATTTGGTATATACTTGCTATGGGAACCTAAGCCTTTTAACCCAAAGACTAAAGCTCATGTAATTGGCCTAGTTACTTTCCTTAGGTTTTACCCCAAATGCATATTGTTTGACTATGGTTAGTTTATCTTAGTCTAAATCATGGCTTATTTGGTTTGTTCTTTTTCTAATATGACCTAAGTACGTTGTAAGCTCAAAATAAAATTTTCTTTAAAGTCCAAAAGACCAAAGCTATTTTCAAAATTTTTTTTTTCAAGTTGGTCTTTGGACATAAGACTTTTCTAAAAACAAATTAAAAATTCTTTGGCCCATGGCCTAAATACTAAGCCCAAAATCCATTTTTCAAAAATCTTTTATAAAGGGCTTAAAAACAAAACTATTTTCACCCAACCTTTTTCTTATAAAGAGCTTGCAAAAATATTTAGGTCAATTATGAGATACCAAAAATCAATTGTGGGCCTAGTTTACACTAAGAATAAAATAACCATGGGCTTGTTTTTAGCAAGAACCATTAGTTACCTTTTTTTTAAGTGAGAAATCTATCTATAATAAACCTCTTAATTTTGTTTTAATCCAATATAGCATAAAATCTACTATAGTTGGTTGAATGGATTCAAACCTAATTAATAGGAATTATCATGGATTGATTTCCATTTTTGAAAATATAACTATTGGTTGAAACGTCTGAGGGAATTATTCGAAAGCAAGATACCCCATGTTGGTATTTTGTTAACCATATACCTAGGAAAAGAGACTCGCCATTCGTGTGTGGATGTTATAAGGTTGGAAGGAACGTTCTATTTATCCTTATTTGTTGATTGTTTGTGCATACATGCATACATTTGCATCTCATATCATTGATCCTCTCTGGCTCACAGCCCTGGATTACGATAGTTTTAAAGCTTACAACAATCCGACCTACACCGGAGATGAAGTATCTAGCAACGACTCAATCACTTGCTCACCTAAAACAATGGAGCCCGAACAAATTCAAAGGATGGTGGATGAGGCCCTCAATGCCAAGATGGAAGAAATCAAAGAGGCCCTAGCTGAGACCATGAAGAACCAGTTGACTGCAATCTTAGAGAACCACGCCAAGGCGTCTGCTAGCACTAAAAAACCAAAGGACAAAGGGAAGACCAAGTTAGTGAAGTGGTTTTTGATGATGAAAAGGTGATCATTGATGATGATGATGATTGGGCTCAATACTACCAAGATGTTCAAGAGAAGAAGAAAGAACCGAAGGTTGTTGAGAAAGCAACTATTGAAAAGACTGAGACATCCGTTGTTGAAAAGATGATTGCTGATTTAGAAAAGAAATTTGAGAAGAAGCTGAAAATCGAAGAGATGTCTGAGATCGACAAACTATTTGAATAAGATGAAGAAGTCCCTTATAAATTCAAGATGCCTTCCTTTTTTAAGTACAATGGCACCAGAAATCCTCATCTCCATATGAAGCAGTATATCACTGCCATGCAATCTGCCCGAGCTACTAAGGCTCAAACCCTAAGGTACTTTATGCTCTCGTTGGACCCTGTTGTCCAAAATTGGTTCAATACCTTAGATGATGGAACACAAAGGAGTTGGGATCTACTTTATAAAGCCTTCATTCAATAATGTGGATATAATGTTGAGTTAGAAGTTACTTTAATGGAAGTGGAGTCCATAAGGCAAAGGCCAAATGAGAATTTTATGGACTATGTGAAGCGATGGAGAAACAAGGCCGCTTTACTCAAGAAGAGGCCCGATGAATCCAATCAAATAAGGATGATTGTGAGAGGGGTGTTGCCTAATCTTTGTGAGAGGATGTCTCATACACTCATCCGTGATTTCAAAGACCTTCTCCAAGCTGGTTTGCAAATTGAAGAATGGGAAAGGGAGAAGAGCCGCTTTGCAACAAAAAGGAACGAGAAAGGGAGCTATCAACCTGGTAGCCAAAGCATACAAAAGGCCGTCGGTGTTAATGCTACTAACCAAGGAACAAGGAGACAATTTTCAAAATTGGGTTTTTTTTTATTTTTTTAATTATTTTAAAATAAATAATTAAAAAAATAAATGAACAAAAATTATCTTATCATTATAGGGTATGTTCATTTTCGTTGTATATTTTTTGTTTTTATTTTTTTAAAACAAAAACTATTTTTATTTTTATTTTATATTTTTAAATATCTATTTTATATTTTTAAAAACTATATATCATAATTTTTAAAAAATAAAGAAATAAAATTTTTTTAAAAAATAACGTCAAAAACTAATTTTTGCAGTAAAAAACATTTATCAATATAAAATGTCTCATACAAAATGAATAGTTTTATTGATATACAATATCTTCTCAAAACCAAAAACCTTAAAACCATATTTTATATACTACATATTTAGCCAGAAACAATTTTTATTTAATAAAAAAAATTTAAAATTTAATGATATTACCGAATATATTTTGATTTCTTTTCCTTAAAAAATAAAAATCAAAAAATAAAAATCATCCCGAACACTTAGTTTATTATTATGATTAATTAATTTATTATTTTAAATTAATCAGTTTATTATTACAATTAATTAGTTTAATATTTAATTTATTATATTGTATTGATTATTTTGAAATTTATATATGTTTAATATTAAAATTTTTTTATGTTTTTAAATATATTTCCAAAAATATATCTATTATTTTTTATGTTTTAAATAGTTTTATTATTAAAAATATATATATTTTTAAATATTAATTTGTACATTTTTATTCTTAATGTTTTAGTAGTTAAACATTTACCCTTAAACATAATATTGTTATGTATTCCATTAAGTGAGGGGATAAATGTCACACTTCAATTTTAGGGCCATGTCCGTCCTAGGGTCCAAGTCGACTTAAGGTCATCAGGTACCTCTTGATTTCATATTTAAATATTTAAAGCACAAGAACTCAACCCTCTTTCCCTTGAACACTACTACTGGTTCCTCTCAATTTTATGTTTTACTATGTTTATGGAAAAGAAAATGAAGTTTTTTGTTCTCTTTATCCTCCTGCACTTTGGCTAATGGAAAGAATGAGGAAAACTCCTTTCCTTCTTTCTATTTCTTTGGTTCTAGAATTGGCTATTGGACAAATTTACATTTGTCAATGGGCACTTGTCAATTCATAATTCTCTAAAAGCCACCACTAGACATGTGTTTATCTTTTGTTTTAAAAAAATTCAGCTACCAATTCAGCTTTTTTCTTTTTCTTGTTTATTTATCGATTCATGAGCTTTGTTTGTGTGAATCTAGAGTACATAACTTGGCAAGGTGTTATTATTTTATTGCTAGGTTTCAATTCTTTGTTATACCTAACCACTCATCTCTAGTGCACATTGCAAGCAACATTTAGATTTTCTTTATTTCCCCTTATTTCTTTAATACGATACTTTGTCTATTTGACTTTAGTCCCTCTAAAATATTATTATGGGCCCTTAGTCTGGTTGCACCTCTGGTGGTATTGCGACTTCAGTACTATTAGGTTCTTAACCTCAGGGATCCAACAGGCTAAATCCTATGAGAATGGAGTCACTACTAGGTTTGAACTAGGAAAAGATAATTGGGGATACCATATTATGGGTTTAAGAAGTTAGGAATGCATGGGAATAATAACAAGAGAGAGTCTTCATATTATTTGCATATATCTAGTTAAAAAGAATCGGTCTCCTCTATGATACATATATTAGTAAATTAGAACCGTTTGAAGCGTCAAATGCAAAAAAAAATTTAGTAATAAATAAATAAACTATCCATAGCAAATAAGAACCATACATTGCAATATGATGCATGTGATGTGTGTGTTATAAAAAAAATACCAAAATGGGTACCCACCAAGATGAAAATATGCCCTTACAATCATTAAAAAAAGGAGAACAAAATTAATTAATTACATAACTTTAAACAAATCCTATACATTTTATAAAAAAAACATTCTGGCCTATATACAATAAATATAAAAAAGAAGATAAAAACCATGAATGAGCATAATGAGAATGTAATGATGAACAATATATAAAAGTAAGGATTTAGTAATAAATAAATAAACTATCCATAGCAAATAAGAACCATACATTGCAATATGATGCATGTGATGTGTGTGTTATAAAAAAAATACCAAAATGGGTACCCACCAAGATGAAAATATGCCCTTACAATCATTAAAAAAAAGGAGAACAAAATTAATTAATTACATAACTTTAAACAAATCCTATACATTTTATAAAAAAAACATTCTGGCCTATATACAATAAATATAAAAAAGAAGATAAAAACCATGAATGAGCATAATGAGAATGTAATGATGAACAATATATAAAAGTAAGGATTTAGTAATAAATAAATAAACTATCCATAGCAAATAAGAACCATACATTGCAATATGATGCATGTGATGTGTGTGTTATAAAAAAAAATACCAAAATGGGTACCCACCAAGATGAAAATATGCCCTTACAATCATTAAAAAAAGGAGAACAAAATTAATTAATTACATAACTTTAAACAAATCCTATACATTTTATAAAAAAAACATTCTGGCCTATATACAATAAATATAAAAAAGAAGATAAAAACCATGAATGAGCATAATGAGAATGTAATGATGAACAATATATAAAAGTAAGGATTTAAATAATAATATAAACATATACTTGAAAGGAATGAGATAAATAATAAAATAAATAGAGAAATAGCATAAACTATCAAGCTTAATAATCTTGGGATTATCAAGTATGGTAACATCTTGAATGCATATGTATGTTAAATATGAATTTAAATCTACTATGTTCTTACGTGTTGGGCATCATGAGATCACCGAACTCGATATTTTTTGAATAACGAGTTCGACAATTATCCAATCCCTTGTATTTCAAAACACCTTTTTTATTCTATTAGAACATTATGTTGTTTAAATCACCTTAACTCATTTCATTCTTATTCACATATCAAAAAACTAGTTTATGTTACAAAATCATTTATGGTTGAATTGCTTTGGAAAACTTTGAATAACCTTGAGTAAGCCGATGAAAATTGTCAAGTTGCATAGTTGAGACTATCAAGCTTGACAATATTTTATTGACATAAAAAAACTCTTGTGAGACCATTTTCTAGATTTATGCATTAACCATTCCTTCAAGAGGTCATTAATCACATGTGTCCTCAGTTTGGATTCGCAAAATAGTTTGAAAAGCTTTATTTTCATTGATTCAAATGAAAAATCTTGAAATCTTTTTTTAGTTCTTCATTTTTATGCAATAGAGAAGAGTCATTTTAAGTTGGTTTTATTGTATTTGTACATCATATCAATATTCTTGTATTAAGTTATATGCATACATCATATGTTGGATTGATTTTTATTATTTAGATAAGATAAAAGACCATAAAATGGGAAAAGATATGCTTCTTGAAGATTTTCAATATCTACATGCCAAGGGTATTTGATCAATAAAATTCACCTATTTTGGATGATCTCCTTTTGCTTTTGATGACCAGTTTCGTTAATCCTGAACAGTACACTCGAGGGTTCTTGCTTTATCTACTGGCATCGACTATCTTATGCAGCACTGAGGTTGTCATTCATCTGTTAGTTTTGCAAGCCCTTGTTGATTTTGATCTTGTCTCATTTTATGGCTAGGGAGAGGCCAGGCTCATCTGCCTTCATCATGGTCTTGACAAAATTTGCATGAATAAGAGATCCTTCATTGGTTTCATGGTTGTTACCGAGGTATTAATTCCCCCGACTGCAAATTTTAAGTAATGTACGTGTGCAAGTTGACCTTTATTATTTATTTATAGGTTTGGGCATATGACCATAAAGTCATGAGGGTTCCCAGCATTATTAGATGGCAGGCATGGTACCCAAGGCTAAGTTTTTGGTTGTCGGGTCGTACAGTAGTGCCTTATGTCCATACCCATCGCTATCATCTAAGCTGTTTGTCTTCGGACCAGGTAAAAAAAGACAAAATTAGTTTTTTATTAAAATTTATGAGAAAGAAAACTTATTTTCTTTTATAATTTTGCAGATGGATATTGCTTGGAGGAGGGCCGACGAGAGGGCTAACTGAACTCCTCTCATGAATGATGTACTACCTTTATAGAATTCCCATTGGATTATTACCTGGTCAATTTTCAGTGGTTGGTTCCACGGGGAACGAGTGCACAACTGGTTCTTCAGTCTTCTTCAGAGGAGGGTGCCAGCAAACATTCCAACATTTACACTAAACAACATGTCTATGCCAAAGAATTATTGGAGACATGCTTGAAATGGATTCGACATTAGTGCTTTCTTGCTTTCATCGGATATGTCATATGCTAGTTCATTTGAGATCAGCTTCTGAACTTCCAAGTTTCTTCTTTTGGCATTGAGGGAATTGAAGAACAAAGGGATGAACATGAAGAAGAAGAAGAAGAAGAAGAAGAAGAAGAAGAAGAAGAAGAAGAAGAAGAAGAAGAAGAAGATGATGATGATGATGATGATGATGTGGAAAATGCTGATGAAGATAAAGAGGAGGATGCAAATGAGGAAGAAGAAGAAGAAGAAGAAGAAGATGATGATGATGATGATGTGGAAAATGATGACGAAGATAAAGAGGAGGATGCAAATGAGGAAGGTAGAGGAGGGTCTTCTTCCCATTCTCATGATGACTCCATGGCCATCTCTTCTCAAGTTGATTGAATAGATACATTTGTGGTTCAGTCCCATTTTCATTATACTTGTTTAACTTTTATGAATCTTTGCAGGTGATAAGATAGTCATACAATTCCATTAATGATGAAGCTAGTCCTTCTCATACAGCTTTGACACAACCACATTTCCTTATATGTCACCTTATACTGATCTATCTTTTGGTTTCAAAGGCTTTGATATGAATTACTTGGTTTGTAACCCTATTTCAAGTTGATTTATATTGCATGTATTCATGAAAATGCATATACTTACCTTTTTCTTATCTGGCTCACAGTGGATGCCTGAGGAACAAAATAAGAAGCTAAAGGAAGAACTAGCTACCAGTCGTCAGAATCCTGCTCATTTTGAAGGATTATATTATCAGCTTGAATGGAACTTTTGAGACTTTTGGTTCTAGGGCTTCAGGGATCCTTATACTTCTTCATCAAGGGGACCCCAGGCTGATGACCATGACCATGACATGTCTCCTGCTCCTTCAGGTGAGGACTACTTTAGAGCTAACTTCCAAGGCCACAGAGATCTTATTGCTTCTTTATGGAGGGGATCTTGGGCAGATGATGTGCCCCTCCTCCATCAAGTAATGATTTCTTTAGAGTTTTATTTGATTGTGGATTGTCTCTCCCTTCTCAGTGATTGACTTCTATTATATTTAATGTACATAAAATGACATTGACTTTAATAATATTAACTTTTTTTTATTTTTTTCTTATTTTATTTTATATACACACATATATACAATATCATGTTGAATCCATTTAAAATGGATTCGTCATGGATTGGATTTTCACAAACCATGAAGAATTAGGCAACATGGATTTTACATGGATTATTTTCTCCTTGTGCAGCTTTGTCTTCAACCCATTGTCTATTTAAACCTTTAATTCATCCTTTCCTTCTTGCAAACTTTCGTGGTCATTCGAATAATTCTCGGATCAAGGCGAGCAACTTCAATCTTCCCAATTCCAATCACCTTGTCTTTTGCCTTCTCACTAATTCAGTTGTAGATTTTCAAAAACAAATAAATCATGGATTGTGTTCTCATTAAAACAAGCAGTTTCGACTCTCACAGTTTTAACCATGACTGAAGCCAACTTAACGATGATGAAGAATATATATTTTAATAACCTTGAAGCTATTCCTTGGGAACAAATATCTTGGTCTCGAATTAATATTTTGAAGTGCTTTTAAAATATCAAATTGAATCAATCCTTCTTACATGCTATGGCTTCTTTTTGGGACATAGAATCTAGGACTTTCAAGATAAATAACTTTGAGTTATGTCCCACAATTGAAGAATTCGAAGCCATCCTTGGATACCCAAGCAATCATCAAATAGCATTGCCCATATTAACCTTAAAATCTCATAAAAAAATGCAGATGTTATTTCATCTTTCAAAAGCTAAAGTTCTTCAATTGACTAGAGGTGAGAAAATCTTACTTGGCCCTTTGATTGATTTTTGTGCATCCCATTTAGCTCCTACCAAAGCACGGGTGCGCATGTTCTATCTATGCTTGCTTGGTCTATTGCCCCAAACAAGCAACCAAGAGGGGGGTGAATTAGTTGATTTGAGTAGTGATAATAAATTAAAAATTTTGAGCAATAAGAAGATCAAGATGAAGATGGAGTAGAGTAAAGAAGAATGAACACAAAGAGTTTATAGTGGTTTGGATTTACCTCAATCCTACATCCACTTTCTTAACAACTTGTTAAGGTTCCACTACTCTTGAGTTTTTACAAGCTCAACTCTAACTTGGTGCTTTTCATAAGCTCATACTAAACTTTTACAAGGTTTGAGTACCTTTCTCATAACTCTTACAAGAGTTTTCCCAAGGCTCATTCTAAAACCTAAGTGTTGTAAAGCTCACACTCAAACTTACAATGGTGTTTAATGCTCACAACCAACACTCAATGAATACAAATTATAGATTTTGATGCAAGGAAATGAAAGATATTTTTCTTAGCAATTACAGTCACAATCAATATCAAAAATGAAGTTTTGTATGGTATTTATAGCCTTCAAGTCTTAAACTAGCTGTTAGAGATGGGAGCCAACATGTTTAATTCTTTTCTCCCACTTTAATTATTATCTGGAGCAACTTCATTGTCAAACTGCAACTAGTATGATTGGCTCAGGCTCTACACGGTCGGGCTAATCAATGGTTCAGTTGGGCTTGCCCTTTTTTTGGTAAAAGTTCTTCAACGACTAGTACACGTGGTATACAATACTTGATTGGAAAAGTAACAACTATATTTTTTTAATCCTATTTCACTGGTATGGTTGGATGGTCTATATTCCTGCCGGCCTGGTCGTGGTATGCTAAGATTTTGGAAGAACTAGTGACCTTGTTCACTTCTGAAACTTTATTTGGTTTTTGGCTCCAGCTCACTCCGGTTGGACTGCATTAGTTCCGGTTGATCCAAGCATAGTACACTGAAACTTTTGGAGTACTAGAGAATGTGAGCTCTACTGGATGTTTTGAGGATTTAGCTCAGCTTTGGTATGGTTGGACTGATCAGTGGTTCGACCATGATAGATAGACCATTCATAATGTCTGAGTTGACATTGAGTGTGAGACCTACTGGATCCTTTAGCTCGTGCTCAGTATGGTAAGCTCGTGCTCGGTATGGTCAGCTAGTGTTTTGTGGGATTCGGGATGACTTACCAAGTCTGGGTATAGGCTATTGACTATACCATTTCCTTAAGCTGACATTAGGCGTGGTTTTCCTAACAGAAGAGGAGTGGTGACCCCTTCTATAAGGTACTAACACAGTTATACTTGACGACGCTGGCTCTCCGATCATACCATATTTCGGTCTATTAAGCTAGGTTTTGGAATGTTCATGCTATTTTCACTTTGTTCATGGAATGCACGTCAGCTCAATATGGATGAGATCAGACTAGCTTATGGTCCATTAGCTGGATAAAGGTACTGTCATGCTAGAGCTCGGCATGGCCATCTTCTCTTGAGCTTGGTGATAAAGCTTGATATGTCCTTCCTCTCTTGAGTCTGGTCGGCCTAGCTCCTGGGCCGGTCAGGCTCTTTGAAGTTTCTATAAAAATTAAAGTCCTACAAAATGTAACTTGATACAAATATTAGTCATATTCAATTTGATTTCCCAAAATCAAAATAGAGACCAATTGTTTGGCTAACAATCTCCCCCTTTTTGACTTTGGTATTTAAATTGAATTGATTTTAAAATGAACTTTAAAATCTCCCCTTAACATATTCTTCTTCTTTTTGTATTTTTCAATTGCTTCCCCTTAATATATGCTATAAATTGAAATTTTATCAATTCAAATTATCTCTCCCCCTTTGAAAAAGACAAAAAGAATGCAAACATTTAATAATAAACTAAACTTTTAATTAGATGAAGCAATTTGGAAAAGTAAATATTTATGTATGATCATTTCCATTAAGAGCCAACGAAAAAAAATATAGAGATCATACAAAAGATAAAAGACAAAAAAAAAAGTTAAGATAGTGGGGAATAAGGAGGATAGTCAAAGTTATCATCATCATTTCCATATTCATCTCCATCTTTTTCAGTTTCATTTCCTTCTTCCTCTTCTAAGCCTTCATAAAAGATGTCAATTGGTTTTACTTCATCTTCTTCATCTGATGGGGAACATTTGGGAATGCCCATAATTTCTTGCATATCCCTAAAATCCATATGAAGATGAGAGACCCTCTTGGTAAGATTGGTAAGACCCTATTGAAGAATGGAGAGAATTGAACTTTGAACTTTTGGAGTGTGGGATCTAGGTATTTCAACTTGGAACGATTCTTAGCTCTCATCAACCATTCTTGGCCTTTTTCTTTGTTGAGCCCTATTAACTTGAGCATCAAAAGCATAATGATATGTTCCATCTTCCTCAAATATCCAATTAGAATGCTTTAGGCATTGAATGTTGATAGGGTTTTTGGATGGATTGAGTGGATTAGAAAGAGTGGCTCTATTTGAAGAAGTGAGTGCACCTACTTGCTTAGCAATTTGAGTAATTAATGAGGTAATCTCGATGGTTCTGGTTGATTTATTTCTAATGGTAAGAAATGAATCAAACAAGAACTTTGTAGTTTAAATATTTCCCCTTTTATAAGGCAATAGAGAAAAAAAGAGGTCTCTGTGAGTATCTTTTCATTACTTTCTCCACTATCATTGATGGTATAGGTGATAAATCTTGGTAATAATCGAGGAGAGGGTTTTCTAAGTTGCTTAGCATTGGAAAGTTTGTGAAAGTCAGTTTCAATGGAAATTTCTTTCCAAAAGTTAAGTAAAAGTTCATTCGAAATTCTGGGATAGGAAGAGTGGTATATTCCTTTTGTGTTGAATCCCTAAATAGAAGCAAAATCATCAAGGGTCATTTGGCATTGTTGGTTGAATAGTCTAAAGGTTATACCATAATGTCCTAATGGCTCAATATCTTTCTTTTTAACCACCAATGTAATAAGAAATTCTCTGGTTAAAGATTCCTAACCCAAGCAATCTTGTTCAAGGAAGACAAATTTTGTCCCACTCAAGATTTGAAAGATAGTCCCTTATTTAACCTTTCATAGAAAGAGATTCTAAAGAAAACAAAGAAGGAATTCTATTTGATTTAGTTACTTATCAAAAATTAAATTGTACCTTTTCTTCTCTTCTTCACTTAAATGTCTTGGTTTATAAGTTCTTGATTTAGGAGCTTCTTTCATAGAGTGGAGGAAGTTGCTACTCCTTGCCTTTTCTCTTGTCTTGAGGCCTTCTTCTTGTGAGAATATTTTAGAGCCATTAAGGGAGGAGAACTTGAAGTAGAAAAGTTGATGAATGATTGTGTGGAGTTTGATGGAGTCTGAATGTTTTGAAAATGCATTTAAATGTTAAAAATCATAAATTTTGAGTACAAGTGGGTTTATATAGAGTTTGGGGGGAGGGGGTTAAACTAGCCGTTTATAGCTGTTGGAGAAATTATATACACTTTTAAAAGAGTTTCTAATGGCTAGAATTTAAAAAAAAAATTGGAGTCTCCAGGTAGGACCTCGGTCAGTCCAGTCAGACTATCTTATGCTGAGCTCGAACAATAAAGCCCAAGCAAAATAAATGTCTTACAGTAAAATGGTAAAAAGAAATTTGAAGGAGCTCAGTAGGACAAGGTCTCCACATGCTCGGTTGAGCCATAAAGCTTTAGAGTATGGCTAGACTTGAGTTTAGTCCAAGCGAACTGAGCAAAAATTTTTTTTAACAAAGGTATGAATTAGGTTCAAAATATATCTCAATTTGTGTCCTTAGTGCAAGATCAAAATAAATGTGAATGAGAAATTAGGTCATGTAAAACATATATGTTTTCAAGAAATTCTAATTTCAACATTGATAAGCACCAAAGTAATGTATGTCAATTAAAAGTACTTCCATCTATCATCTCTATAAGTTGCTTTTTAAATTTTATTCTTTCATCATTCAAAGGTTTAGTAAAGATGTCAGCAAGTTGATTTTGAGTATCAATGAATTCTAAGGCAACATTTTGACTTTGAACATTATCTCTCAAGAAATGATGCCTAATGTCTTTATGCTTTGACGTAGAATATTGGATTGGATTTTTAGATAGATTGATTGAACTTATATTATCAAATTTAATGGTAATGTTATCAAATGTTTTACCATAGTCCATCAATTGTTGTTTCATCCATAAACTTGTGTGCAACAAAAATATGCAGCAACATATTTGGCTTCCGTGGTAGATAGAGCAACTGACACTTGTTTATTGCTAAACAAAGAAACTAGGAAATCACCAAGAAAATGGCATGCACTAGTCTTGCTCTTTCTATCCAATAAGCTAGTTGCAAAATCTGCATCAGAAAATCATAAAATGTCAAATGATGCATTTCTAGGATACCAAAGTCCTAAATGCAATATTCTATTTAAATATTTTAAAATTCTTTTAGTGGCATTCAAATGTGACTATTTAGGGCATGATTGAAATCTAGCATAAAAACAAACACTATACATTATATTGAGTCTAGAAGTGGTAAGATAAAGAAGATATCAAGTAATACCTTAATATTTCTTTTGGTCTATTTTCTTACAAACTTTGTCTTTGCCCAGCTTTAAGGGTGCGCTCATTGGAGTCTTGCTTGCTTTGCAACCAGCCATGCCAAACTTCTTGAGAAGTTCTTTTGTATATTTGGATTGATTGATGAAGATATCATCCTTGTATTGCTTAATTTGTAAACCAATGAAGAATTTAAGCTCACCCATCATGCTCATTTCAAATTCCCTAGTCATATAAGAAGAAAATTCTTTGCACAAAGATTCATTAGTGTCACCAAATATAATGTCATCCACATAAATTTATACAATTAAAATATTATGCATTTTCTTTTTAACAAAAAGAGTTATGTCCACTTTGCCTTTTTAAAAACTATTTTCTAGTAAATAAGCACTAAGTCAATCATACCAAGCTCTTGGAGCTTGTTTCAATCCATATAGTGCTTTGGTAAGCCTAAAAACCTTATTGAAAAATTTATGGTCTTCAAAACCAGGGGGTTTTAACATACACTTCCTCATTTATAAATCCATTTAGAAATGAACATTTGACATCCATTTGAAAAAGCTTAAAATTCATATGACAAGCAAATATAAGTAAGATTCTAATTGCTTCTATTCTAGCAATGGGAGCAAATATCTCATCATAGCTAATGCCTTCCTCTTAGTTATAGCCTTTGGCTACCAATCTAGCTTTGTTTCTAGTAATGAGACCATCTTCACCAAGTTATTCCTATATACCTATTAGAATCCTATAATTGGATGATCATTAGGTCTATGAACAAGTTCTTACGCTTTATTTCTTTCAAATTAGTTGAGTTTATCTTGCATAGAAATCGCCCAACATTCATCATTAAGAGCCTCCTCAATGGTCCTTGACTCAATTTTAGAAACAGAGGCAATATTAACATCTAAGTATTTAATTTAGATCTAGTAGTTACTTCCTTTAAGGTGTCTCCGATAACAAGATCTTTTGGATGATACTTCTTATATTGTCAATCATTGGATAGTTCTTGAGGTTCTTTTTCTTGTTCCATTCTTGTTTCCATCTCATTGTGATTATCCTTTGAAACATTGTTTGTCTCATATTCTTCCCTATATAATCATCAAAAGTGCTACCTTTCCTTTAATCATGTTTAGAGGATTCATAAAAAACAACATGCATTGATTCTTCAACTAGTGTTCTCTTATTAAATACTCTATATGCTTCACTAGAAGATGAATACCCTAAAAATATGCCTTCATCCAATTTAGATGAGAATTTTAAAGATTATCCTTGGTATTTAATATAAAGTATTTACATCCAAATACTCTAAGATATGAAATTTTGGATTTTCTTCCATTGCAAAGCTCATAAAGAAGTTTTGTTTATCAAAGGCCTTTTGTAAACATGATTTGAAATATAACATGCAGTATTAACGGCTTCTACCAAAAAATAAGAGGGTAAATCATACTCATTGAGCATTGTTCTAGCCATTTCTAGCAAAGTTCTATTTTTCCTTTCAACCAAACCATTTTGTTGTGGCGTTCAAGGAGTCAAAAAATTATGTGAAATACCAAGCTCATTGCAAAAATTTTCAAAGTTTTCATTTTCAAATTCTTTGCCATGGTTGTAATGGATGTGATAACATAGTCTTTTTCATTTTGATCTCTTTTTGCAAAAATTTTGAAATGATTGAAAGCTTTATTCTTTTGAGCTAAGAAATTAACCCATGTAAACCTTTAGTAATTATCAACAAGCACAAATGCATACAATTTGCCTCCTAGACTAGCAACTCTATTTGGTCCAAACAAATCCAAATGAATTAGTTATAAGGGTCTAGATGTGCTTACAACATTTTTGGTTTTAAATGAATTCTTATATTATTTTCTAAATTGGCAATGTTCATAAATTTTATCTTTATTGAATTTTATCTTAGGGAGTCCATCTAGCATGTCCTAGTCTTCTATGTCAAATCAAAGCATCTTACTAATGGTAATCAAACATTCAAGTGCATTATTATAATGTAAGTCAATTTTATAAGTATTGCCAAGTCTAACTCCTTTGAGTGCAAGTTCACCATTGGAAGAAGTAACTTTTTATCCTGTAGAGTCAAAATTTACATTATATCCTTTATCACACAATTGACTCACACTAGGCAAATATTGTTTCAAACCATTAATAAGCCATACATTATTAATCATATTTTTTCCAAGCATGCCAATAGACCCAATGCCTATGATTCTATCTTTAGCATTATTCCCAATAGTCACATTACCTCCTTGCTTGCAGGTGAGAGTTGTAAAAAGTTTTGCATTACCCATCATGTGCCTTGAGCATCCACTATCCACAAGCTAAACACTTTTATTGATAGAAGACTTTAGGCATACCTACAACAAAATCATATTTATCTTCTTTTAGGTAGCCAAATGTACTTGGTTCTAGGGGGGTTAATAGTAGAAGGGTCCTCTAATTTGAGATAAACCTTCCTAATATAGCAAAAGCTACTTTTGTGACCAAACGTCATGTAATAATGGCATTGATATAATGTTTTGTGTTTTTTTCACTCTTTTATTGAAATGTAATGAACCATATACATAATTACAAGTATGTGTTGAGTGAAATTATTTTTGTGCATTCTTGTGTCTATGTTCATGCCTTGTATACATGTATACATGGTTTGCTCTTAGAACTTTAGTTCTAGAGCCTTGTGAACCCAATATAATCTTTTTAGTTTTTTTAGGCTTAGTGTGTGCATTTATATTATTTACAACTTCAACATTAGAGGTTTGAATTGTAGAGGCTTTAACAAATGTTGATGCATTAGATGTAGTGATAGATGAGCCATTTAACCCTAAACCATGTTTCAAAGAGGGTGACCTTTTATTTCTAATCATTGTATCTAAAGCTTATTTTCCTTTATGAAATTTTAACATAGAGTTCTTAAGTTTACTTATTTCTCTTTTCAAAATAGTATTTTTCTTTACAAATGTTCTCTAGGCTAGATGATTTTTTCGACATCTCATCCATAGGCTTTAACAATTGCTCATTTGAATTTTTTTAATTCTAAAGTAAAATTTTTTAGAGATAATAAGTCCTTTTCTAGCTTAGAAAATTTGTTTTTATAGAATTTCATTTTAGAGAAATATTTTTCTACTCTAAGATTAATATACTAAATCAGATAACTATCATCTAAGGCATTATCAACATTATCATTATATAAATTTAAGTTTATGGATTGAGTACCTACTTCATTGGTGTGATCATCGTCCCCCTATGAGACATAAATTTGCAAGTACTTGCTCTTCTTCCTCTTCTTCTTCACTTGAGGAATCATCATCCTATATGGTTTTGAGTGATTTCTTCTTTTCCTTATCCCACATCTTCTTATTTTTCAATGTGAAACAATCCGATTTGATGTGACCTATTTTGCCACATTCATAGCATTTTACTTCATTCTTTTTCTCTTTATCTTTGAAGTAGGATTTAGGAAATATACCTTTGTTGGCTTTAAGTCTTCTCTTTCTCTTCCAATCACTTATTCTTTTGGATAGCATAGCCATTTCTTCTTCATCATCACTTTCTTCATCACTTAAGCTCTTAACTTTTTTTTTTGATGGCTTTAAGAGCAATTGCTTTCCTCTTGTCTTTCTCACCTTGGTCATCTTCCTTTTCGGTGTGCAATTTAAAGGTGAGTAATTTTCTCACAAGCTCATTAATTCTCAAGAAGTTAAGGTCATGAGCTTCTTCAATTGAAGAAACCTTTGACTCAAAACTCTTCTTGGCTCTAAGTGCGCTCAATATCTTGTTATTGACAATACCTTGGTCATAGACCTTGCCATATGTCTTTAGGTCATTGATAATAGCAAGCAATCGATTTATCCTATCAGTGACATTTCGTTGGTCTTCATCTTGAATAGCTCATACTCATGCACAAGCATTTGGTCATGGTGAACCTCATTTGAGTAGTACCCTCATGATACTTCTCAAGATTTTTCCAAATACTATATGCACAAGTAAGGTGTTGAACTATTCCACCTTTTGCTCTTGATATTGGATTCATCAAGATAGTGGTTACACTAATGTTCTTGTAATGATCTCTTAATTTGCCATTTGGCCATTGTGCTCTTGGAAGAGGGACCTGAGCACCATCAACTTCATAAGTAGGAGGTTTCTACTCATTTTGCACATATTCCCAAAGCTGAATGCCTTTACTATCAAGGAATAAATACATCTTATATTTCTAATAAGTGTAATTGGTTCCATCAAAATAAGGTCTAAGATAGAAATTTAAATTTCCATGTGAAGAGGCCATGGAGTGGAAGTAGAAGTTGATGTAGAGGTGTTTGTTTGAGTGGTTACCATTTGAGGATCAAATTTCACACTTAAACTTCTTGAAATTGTTGTCCCAAATTAGCAACCAAGAGGGGGGGGGGGGGGGGGTGAATTGGTTGATTTGAGTAGTGATGATAAATTAAAATTTTTGAGCAATAAGAAGATCAAGATGAAGATGGAGTAGAGTTGAGAAGAATGAACACAAAGAGTTTATAGTGGTTTGGATTTACCTCAATCCTACATCCACTTCCTCAATAACTTGTTAAGGTTCTACTAATCTTGAGTTTTTACAAGGTCAACTCTAACTTGGTGTTTTCACAAGCTCAAACCAAACTTCACAAGGTTTGAATATCTTTCTCACAATGCTTACAAGAGTTTTTCCATGGCTCACTCTAAAACCTAAGTGTTTCAAAGCTCACACTCAAACTTACAATGGTGTTTAATGCTTACACCTAACGATCAATAAATACAAGTTATAGATTTTGATGAAAGTAAATGAATGATGTTTTTCTTAGCAATTACAATCACAATCAACATCAAAATGAAGTTTCTTGTGGTATTTATAGCCTTCAAGTCTTCAACTAGCAGTTAGAGATGGTAGCCAAACTGTTTAATTCTTGTCTCCCACTTTAATTATTGTATTGAGCAACTTTATGGTCGGACTGCAACAACTCCAGTCTGCTTGGGCTTGGCACTGTCGGGTTGATTAGTGGTCCGGTTGGCTTGTCCTTTTTCTGACAAAATTTCTTCAATGGCTAGTACATGTGGCATCCAATAATTGATTGGATATGTAATAGCTACATTTTTTTGAATCCTATTTCACTGGTATGGTCAGATGGTCCGTAGTTCGATTGCCTGCTCGTTGTATGCTGAGATTTTAGGAGTACCAGTGACCGTGTTCACTTCTAAAACTTTGTTAGATCTTTGGCTCTAGCTTGGTCCGATCGGACTACATTCGATCTGGTTAGTCCATGCGTAGTATGCTGAAACTTTTGGAGTACCAGGGATTGTGAGCTCTACTAGATGTTTTGAGGATTTAGTTTGGCTTTGATATGGTCAGATTGATCAACGGTCTGGTCATGACAAATAAACCATTTATAATATGGGAGTTGACACCGAATGTGAGAGCTACTAGATCCTTTAACTCGAGCTTGGTCTAGTCAGCTTGTGCTTTGTTTGGTCATACCATATTTTGGTCTGGTCAGCTTAATTTTGGAAAGTTTGTGCTCTTATCACCTTTTTTGTGGAACAATTGTTAGCTTGGTATGGGTGAGATCAGACAAGCTTCTTGTCTGTCAGCTTTGGGTGAGATTAGATTAGCATTTGGTCAGTCAGCTCGGTAAAGGTACTTTCATGCTAGAGCTCAATATGGCCTTCTTCTCTTGAGTCCGATGATAGAGCTTGGTATGTCCTTCCTCTCTTGTGTTCGGTCGGACTAGCTCCTGGGCTGGTCGGGCTCTTTGAGGTTTCTATAAAAATTAAAGTCTTATAAAATGTAAATTGATACAAATATTAGTCCTATTCAATTTGATTACCCAAGATCAAACTAGAGACCAATTGTTTAGCTAACATGGTCAATTTCTGCATGTTTCTTCTGATGGTGACATTAATCCATGAGTATTGGATATTAAGGATCAAATGGAGGGAGGATTTTCACCAATACCTTTGATCTTGGATGAAACCCTAGTTAGGTTGGATCAATTCAAGATTGGTTCTTTAAGAAGGTTGGTTGGAATTCCCTTGCTGCTTCAAGTCATCATTTTTACTGCTCTAATTTTTGCCTAGCCCCCTCTTATGGGTTTTCAAAACTAGCGAACTGTCAAATTTTTACCTACGCCTCCTTTACTGGTTTTCATCCTAGTGGGCTCTTTTTTTATCCTAATTTTTACTAAGACCCCCCTTGCAGTTTTTGAAACTAACAGACCAACATAATTTTTGCCTAGGTCGCCCTTATGAGTTTGAACCTAGTGGGCTTTTTTTTAAATACAAATTATTCTTCTTTTTAAGATTTGGCTACATAAGTGCTTCTGCTAGCTTGACACTCCATCTATAAAATATACTAGATATCTATCCCGATACCATTCTGTAAGAAAATTGCTATGCCTAGCTTCTTCATATGCTGATTGAGTTAATTGGATCCATTCACGAGCTATAATCGACATCCATTGGTTGGTATCTTGGTGGAAGATTACCCATGTCACCATTCGAATGTATCTGATGTGTGTCACTTTTGCTACTCCCCGTCGAGGCACTTGCTATGAACCTCATTGACTTGACCACTAGTATGGAGCTGAGCCTCGAGGTTCTGAGTTCACTCTTATTTTGGATATGCCTCGCTTGACTAAAGCATTCTTGAACCGACTAAGGTAGAGTTGGATTGCATGTTACACTTATTGACTTCAATGAATTCTGCATTTGTCAATTTTTTAAATATAATGATGTAAGTATGAATAATAGAAGATGTTTTCCTTTATTTAATTTGTCATCACATTTTGCTATTTTGCGATTTATTTTACCCTATTATCAAATATTCAAAATAGTGCACACCGAATAGTTTTATTATTAAATTCGTCTCATTAAATTGGGAACAACTATAAACATGAAGCCAACATACACAAGATCACTCTTGTCACCAATAAGCCCTTTCGGGTTTTTTAATTGATAATTTTCTCTCATTTGAGCCCTAATTATTGCCTAACCTGCCCTTTCAGGTTTTCAAAACTAGTAGGCTTCTCTAACATTTGCTAGGCGGCCTTTTCGGGTTTTCAACCTAGTGAGCTAATTTTTAATTTATTTATTTTTTTCAAACTTAAAACTTCTTCAGCCTGTCGATGTTCACTGATTGACTGAACTCGTTCCCATCAATGTCTGGAAATTTGACCGTGCCCATTTTCATGACTTGTTTCATAACATATGGTCCTTCCCAACCTGGTTTAAACTTCCCTCTTAGATCAGGAACATTAGGCTTGTACTGCTTTAATATTAAATCCCTAGCTTTAAGCCTACTAATTCTAACGCTTCTATTGTAGGCTCGCACTATCTTTCTTTGGTACAGCTGGTGATGATGCAGTGCCTTCAACCTTATTTCTTCTAATAAAGGTAGTTGTGTATATCTACTTACTACCCATTCTATCTCAGGCAACTCAGCTTCTAAGACCACCCCTAGGACTTGATCTCAATCTCAATAGGCAATACTTCTTCCATTCTATAAACCAAAGAAAATGACATCATTTCGATCGGAGTTCGCACACTTGTTCTATAGCCCCATAAAGTAAAAGAAAGCATTTCGACCAATCCCTATACATCTTAGTCATTTAAGAATCTACTTAATTGTCTTATTTGTTGCTTCCACTACACCATTAGCTTTTGGTCTATAAGGGGAGGATCGGTGATGACAAATTCGATACTTAGAAAATAAGTCCTTAACTGCTCCTTGAAACTACACCCCATTCTCTGATATTACACTGTACATGACCCCTTATCTGCATATGAGACTTTTCTCAATAAATTGAGCCATTTGCTTTGCCTCCAGCCGATTGAAAGATTCAGCTTCAACCCATTTTCAAAAGTAATCCACTGCTACTATAATGTATCGATGACCATTTGAAGTTGTCGAATTATCTCCCATGTTGTCCCAAACTAGCAACCAAGAGGGGGTGAATTGGTTAATTTGAGTAGTGATGATAAATTGAAAATTCAAAAGCAAGATGAAGAAGATGTAGAAGAAGATTGAGTAGAGTAGAGAAGAAAGAACATAAAGAATTATAGCGGTTTGAATTTACCTCAATCCTACGTCCACTTCCTTAATAACTTGTTAAGGTTTCACTAGTCTTGAGTTTTTACAAGCTTAACTATAACTTGGTGTTTTCACTAGCTCACACTGAAATATTACAATGGTTTGAGATCAATCCTCACAACCCTTACAAGAGTTTTTCCTGGCTAACTCTAACAACCTAAGTGTTTCCAAGCTCACACTCAAATTTTTAATGGCATTTAATGCTCACACCCAACACTCCAAGTTAATAGGTTTTTGATTTTTAGACAAGAAAATGAAAAATGTTGTTCAATGAAATTACAATCACAATAATACTATTTTCTAACCACAAAAATGAAGTTTAATGTGCTATTTATAGCCATTTGTCTTGAACTAGTCATTTGAGGTGTTTCTCACATGTTTAGTGCTTGTTTTTTACTAATTTGGTGGTTTAAGCTTGGTGTTCAGTGCACAGTTTGAAACCTCTCTATAGCGACTAATTCTAACGGTCGGATTTTATTGTCTGATAGAATCTAGCTTGCCTATACTGCTGTGTTCTGCGGTCGCATAACTTGGTGTGAGTTTGCTTGGCACCATGTTATCGTTAAATTCAAATTACTTCATTCACATGGCAAAATATCATTTTTCTGAGGCATTTGGTGCTAAGATTAAAATCTGCTGGACTTTTGCGGTCGCTTGGTTCATCTAAGCGGTCGCACAAGGTTTTGAGCATTGAGAGAGTGTCATGCAAGCAGATCGCTCTCTTCTGTCACTTTTAGGTTTTTAGGTCATTGTTATGTGTGATCACTTAGGCATCTTTGACACTCGCACAAAGTTTTGGCATCCTGATTTCACCGCACACTAAGACCGCGATCCTTTCTGTGAGTTTATAAATTTTTAGCTTGATTTGGTAAGGTCGTTCGATGGTCCAGTACGGTCATACGCCTGTCTCGCAACCTTACTTCACCTCTCATTGACAACATGAGCTCTTCTGCAAGATTAGTACTCTTTTCTTAGTATATCTATGCGTGCACTCAGTTCATAGGCATTCGCACATTCAGCTCGGTATACTGCTTCACTGCTTGCTTAGCTCGACAATTATATATGAGCTGCTCTCTTTAGCTAGGCGAGTCTATATGTGCTGCTTGGTTCTCTATAGCTTCAGCACTTGCTTAGCTCGACACTTTTATCTATGTTGTTCTATTAGCTCGGCAAATCTATCTATGGCGTAGTTCAGTGGCTGGGGCAGCTTTTATGTGGTCTCTTAGTAGCTTGGGCGGTTACACAAAGGCGCTCGATTTTTATCCCTGCAGTACAAACTTGTTTGAAATCATTACTACTTCATCAATTTGATTATCAATGATAAAAATAAAGTTTGATTGTTCAACAATGTCAATAATCTCCCCCTTTTTAACTTTGGCAATCAAATTGAATTTAATTTAAAAATAATGAAGTGCATGAATCAATTGTAATTCAAAATGCAAATGTTCAATTACAATAGTGTTTGATTTTAGTTGCTCCCCCTTAGTTTATTAATGCATGATCATTAAAAAAATTTAAGTTTAATAAATTTTCTCCCCCTTTGTTAGATAATTTCTTAAATTCATATAATTTGTTATCTTTTCTTCCCCTTTTGATAATCAAGTTCTCTTCTCCCCTTTGATAATTAAATTCATCTTTCCCTTTGACTGTAACACCCTTATACCCTATATACGTACAATACATATTTTCAGCATATGTAAAATATGCATATACGGTACAAAAATGTCACAGACTGTTTTAATAAAAAAAAATTTCACATTTCCAATTTAAAATTTCAAATTCTAAATATATAAAATTAGATAGCATATAAATATTCTTTACTTGTTATAGGAACCCAAAATAAATATTATATATGAAAATCTCTGGAAAAAATTCATCAGAGATTTATCTGTGATTTGGACATCCCAAAATTCAGTAAAACACAACTTGCAAAAAGAAAACACTCACAAATAATTTCAATTCACCATCTCAACTATACTCCCCAATTTCACCAAGTTTCTCAAACATTTATATATAAATATATATAATTTAAAACACATTTACTCTCCCATTTCAAATACATTGACCCAAACATTCTTTATAATATACAGTACATAAAATCCAAAACATAATATATTATGCATAATACTGAAAATGTACAATAACATAAAAATATATACATGTTGTTGACAGTGTTTTTGATCTCGATAACAACTCAACAAGCTCAACTACAAGTCTAAACTCGACCTGGTCTAGAAGAACTCACTGGCTCAGCTAATTCTACCCTGTCACCTGCGCGATGGAAACAATCACGCTAAGCCGAAGCCTAATGGTACAAACTTTGATAATAATAATAAAACTCAATGCAATGTCAATGCACAATGCATATAGATGTCACATCATTCCATTTTCTTATATTTTTTCAAATATTTCATAATCACAATTCACATATAAACAAACACAAACATGGGCCCAAAGATAACTAACATGCTATTCAAATTCCAGAGTTACTATTTTAGTCTATAATGACACTATGTGTCTAGCCCCGTAGATAATATATCCATGGATAATCCAACCAGATCTGAGCTTATGACCCAGTCTTTTCACTCAGTCTAGCTTCAAGGATTTGTTTTTGAGGCTTACGACCCGGTCTTTTCACCCCAAAAATATCAGATTTATCAGCTGGGCCTGGCTTACGATCCGGTCTTTTCACCAGCCCAACGTTTAGCCCGTAGGCAATCATAGGCATGCCGCCAAACACAGAACTCTGAAAATTGAATAACATATTAGACACACAATTCATTCATTTTTCTCATTATTAATCTCTTTCTCATTGTCACATATTCAATCTAGGCACATTGCCTTATTTTCACATTTTTTCTCACTTTTCTCATTTTTCACATCTTTCTTATTTTTCTCACTTTCTCATTTTTATCAATATCAATTCATTTTATTATACCACATATCTCATTTTTGCATTCACAACACATTGCCCAATTACTTTGGGTATTTCCACATAATATACATATTTCACATTTTACACAATTTAGACATTATCAATGGCTTTCTACAATGTATTTAACACATATATGACATTACAAATGTCATAGCACATTATTCATACACAATCAATGTACCAAGTAGCTTAACATATTTTTCCAACAAAAATGTGTTAAGCCCAAATGTCATGCAAATATAAACAATATATTCAAAGTTTGTACATACCTCCACTAGCAACCCAAAGCAAGCTTAAAATAATCTCCAATCCTATCTTTCTAACTTGCCCTTTACCACTTGTATGAAGCAAATCAACCTCCCTCAATGCCTAAACCAAATGTGATAGCAAATAATCATTTAGTATCACATTAATGACATTTCTAATATTTAACCATAATTAAACATCACTGCTACAAATTTTCAAAAATTTAGCATTTCCTTACTTTAACATTAGAATTCCATTCTACTACAATTAAATTAGTATTTTAAGTTTATTTATATTATTAAAAACATATTTTAATACATTTAAATCATTTACATTATAAAAATACACTCTTATACACAAAATCTCAAAAATGGCATAACCTTCCCCCATTGAAGGTTTTCCATTCCAACACAATCCATTACTCATTTCAAGCTTATATTCATCACTTTTAACACTAAACAACATGCTTAAACAAATAAAATCACACAATTCAACCACTTTGGAAAATCACTTTTCCAAAACTCTAAATCTCCACTTCCATTCTCAAACTCCAACCCAACACCACCAAATCCAATATTTGACTTTAAAATACTTGTTTATGAATCAAAACAACTCATTTGAAATCAATTTGCATAATTGAAGCTCATGTTTTCAAAACCCCAAAAATCCATAACCCTAAATTCTCTCTCTCCACCATTCTTTATCCAAACTCCATCATCTCTTCAATCTAACCTTAAAATCATTGTTAACTACCCAAAATAACATCATACACACCAATTCCAACAATTATAACATGCTACTTTGAAAGTCCAAAACTCACATAATCCAAATTTCCATGGAACTCAAAGAAAAGAGTTGGAAACTTACCAAATTTGGTGGAAATAACCAAAAATCCACTTAAAACTTGTTAAATCCTTCAATTTATGGAGTATGGAAGAATCAAAATCTTGCTTCAAGCTCCCATGGATATTCAGCCTAGATGTAGAAGAAGAAGAAGATGAAGACTTTTTAATTATCTTTTTCTTTTTATCTTTATTTTTAAACCATATATATATATTAAAATAATTTAATAATTAATTAATTAATTATTTAATAAATTAAAATTCTTAATTTCCCTCTTCCATTCAAAAATAATTTATTTTTGAATTATTTTATTAATTTTAAATTTCTAAAAATTTATTTATAAAAATGCTATTGGACTTTGACTTTTCTTTTAAAAAGTGTTGACTTTTATATGTTATGGATATTTTGCATATATATCACATATATATATTCCACTTTTCATTTAAAATCCCTTCATTTTTCATTTAAAACTATTAATTTAATTTATCCTTTTAAATTATAATTTATTTTATCAAATATTTCAAAAAATAGAAATTTTCAAAAATTTTGGAATATTACAATTCTCTCCCCCTAAAATAAATTTCGTCCTCGAAATTAACTGTTTTCAAGTCTGGAATAATTGGAAAAACTGACTCTGTATTTCCTGCTCACTCTCCCATGTCGCCTCCTCAGTGGCATGATTCCTCCAAAGGACTTTCACAAGTGGCACCCTCTTACTCCTCAATTCTTTAACCTCTCGTGCCAAAATTGCCACTGGTTCTTCCTCGTAAGTCAGATCTGGACTCACCTCAATGGACTCCACTGATAAGATATGAGATGGGTCAAGCCTATATCTCTGAAGTATCAAGACATGGAAAACATTATGTATTCGATCTAACTCAGGCGACAAAGCTAGTCTATAAGCCACTGGACCAACTCTCTCCAACGCCTCATATGGTCCTATGAAACGAGAACTCAACTTTCCTTTGCAGCTAAATCTCAAAATTTTCTTCCATGGAGACACCTTCAGAAACACTTTATCTCCCACACTGAACTCAATGTCTCTTCTCTTTAAATCTGAATAGTATTTATGTCGGTTGAAGCTGCTTTCAAACGACCCCGAATCACCTTCACTTTCTCCTCTGTTTCCTTAATCAAATCGGGACCAACCAGTTTACCTTCTCCAACCTTAAGCCAACACAAAGTTGTCCTGCATCTCCTGCCATATAAGGCCTCATAAGGAGCCATCCTTGTAACACCCTTATACCCAATATACGTACACCACATATACTCACTATATGTAATATACGTATAGAGGATACAAGAATGTCACAACTTTTTTAAAAAATCAAACCATCCTTTATAAAATCTATATAAATTTAAAACATACAATTGATATCATAAAAATAATAGATGAAACATTTCTGGTTAAACACACATCTGTATCTTCATTACTCAAAAGTTTATCCAAAACATTTTTTATTACGGAAGCGAAATATACATATTTATATACATCAAAATCAATATATATATACAAAAATCTGAATTATATACATGCTGGCAGTTTGTCTCTGATCTTGATGTCCACAATCAACACTTCAAAAGAGATCACAAGCCTAGACTCGAATCGGTCTAGCTGAACTCTCTGGCTCAATCGGATCTACCCTGTCACCTGCAAGATGAATCTCAATCGCGCTAAGCCAGAAGCTTAGTGGTGCAAACTTTGATAACAATATAGTTCAAATGTAATGCCAATGTCAAACTTTCAAGAACTAGAAACAATACACAAGGATATCATATTTCATAACATTAAATCTCATTATATTGCTCAATAGTTCCACCATTAATAAGTCACATTATAGTAAAGATAAGCATGGGCCCAAAAAGGATCTAATATGCTATTCAAATTCCAGAGTTACTGCTTTGGTCCAATATAACAACATTTATCTAGCCCGAAGGCGAATCATAATCACAATGAGAATTACCTCATATGTAACATCCCAACTAGGCTTCAAGGACTAGGCCCAACCCAGCTCTAAGGGGCTGCACATCACGTAACACCCAACTAGGCTTCAAGAACCAAGCCCAACCCAGCTTCAAGGGATTGTTACTTTCTAGGCATGCCACCAACAACAAAACTCTGAAAATTGAATAACATACTAGGCACACAATTCTTTCATAATTCCATTATTAATTCCTTTCTCATTTTCTCATGATCAACTAGGCACAATGACTTAAATATCTCATTTATTTTAGTTTAGCCATCACCAATCGCTTTACATACCATCATAGGTGTATACATAACAAATTGCATTATCATACATTTTGAATCATCATCATATATTTCACATAGTTCACATTATACAAATCATAACATTATTCCCATGCATCAATAATGTAGTAAGTAACTTAACACATTTTTCAACCAAATGTGTTAAGTCCCAATGTCATGTAAATATAAACAATTATTCAAGGTTTGTACTTACCTCTAAAAGCAACAAACACCAATTAAATCTCCTCTTCCAAAATATGCCTCAACACTTGGATTAGGAAAGTTCAAATCTCTTCAAAGCCTAAACCAAAGGTGATTATACATACTCACTTAGTGATACACATAGGAAAATAAGGAAAAGCACTATCTAGGGCAAACTCTACACTTGACACGCTCAACAACACGGGCGTGTCCATGACCGTGCCTTTAACCCACAACACTGAAACTATGACACGCTCAGTGACATGGGCGTGTCACCGCACGTGTCAATACTCCAACAACATAGTAGCTATGACATGCTCAGTGACATAGGCGTGTCACTGGTCATGTCAATCCTCCAACATCACAGTAGCTATGACACGCTCAGTGACATGGGCATATTACTGCACGTGTCAATGCTATAACAACATAGAAGGTGTGACACGCTCAGTGATATGGGCATGTCACTGGTCATGTCACCAACATTGAAAATTGAACCATCGACATGAATAAAGGCATGGCCGTGCTACTGGGCGTGTCAAGCCAAAAACCTGATATCGCCATAAAAATAGCCACATCCAATTATCATCTTTCAATACCCTTTTGAACTCCAAACCAACACAACCAAAACCATCATAATACCATAATAAACTTGTATGAACATCAACACAACTCAAATAAAAGCACAAATATACACAATCACAACCAAGACTTCTCAACTCAAAGTCACACCACCCACAACTCTTATTCTCTTCACCAAACTTAACCTTTTTTCTTCAATCCAAACCCAAATATCAAAGTTAACTAGACAAAACAACCTCAAATATACTAAAATCATCCATAAACACAACTACACTAAACAATCCAACAAACTCAAATGCACAAACTCAAAGGAAATCAAAGAAACAAGTTGGAAACTTACCAAATAAGAAGAAAAATCCTTAAAACTCCAACTTGATCCCTTGAAATCCTTCAATTGTTTGAGTTAGGAAGAAGCAAAACCTCTTTTCCTTTGGATGAAAATGGTGGCTGGCTCTCTTGGAGGAGAAAGAAAAAGATGAAGATGCAAAGTCAACAACAACTCACCATACACTTCTCTTTTAACCAAACACATTTCCCTAAATCACTCTCCACCTAGCATTTAATAATATTATAATATAACCTCAAATATGTTATCTTCCACTATCAATAATTAATATCTAATTAAGTAATTAAATATCATTTGAACATAATAAAAGGTTAACTTGTATATATTGTATATATCTTTGTATGCATAACATATGCACATCTTCCTTTTCTCTATTCTTTTTCACTTAATCAAATATATACACTAATCATTTAATTAATTTCAACAATTAGTATTTTAAAATTTTTGGGATATAATATGGGATATTACAATTCTCCCCCTTTACAAATAAATTTCGTCCTCGAAATTACCTGTGCTTAAGTCTGGAACAACTGAGGATACTGATCCCGAATCATTTGCTCAGTCTCCCATGTTGCTTCTTCCCTACCATGATTTTTCCAAAGAACCTTCACAAGTGACACTTTCTTATTTCTCAACTCTTTCACTTCACCTGCTAAAATAGCCACTGGTTCTTCCTCATATGTCAGATCTGGACTAACCTCAATAGATTCTACTGACAGAACGTGAGATGGGTCTGACCTGTACCTCCGAAGCATTGAAACATGGAAGACATTACTAATTCAATCCAACTCAGGAGGTAAAGCTAAACGATAGGCAACTGGTCCAACTCTTTCCAGTACCTCATAAGGTCCAATGAAACGAGGACTCAACTTACCTCTGTGACCAAATCTCAAGATTCTCTTCCAAGGAGACACTTTCAAAAATACTTTATATCCAACACTGAATTGAATGTCTCTTCTCTTTAAATCTAAATAGGATTTTTGTCGGTCTGAGGCTGCTTTCAAATGATCTTGAATTATCTTCATTTTATCTTCTATTTCCTTAATCAAATCAGGACCAATCAACTTACCTTCTCCAACCTCATCCCAACACAAAGGTGTCATGCACCTCCTACCATACAATGCCTCATAAGGTGCCATCCCAATACTGGAATGATGACTGTTATTATAAGCAAATTCCATCTGTGGTAAGAACCTGTCCCAACTTCCAAAGAAATAAATGACACAACTTCTCAACATGTCCTCCAAAATTTGTATCTCCTTCTCTGACTGTCCATCTTTCTGAGGATGGAAAGCAGTGCTAAAATGTAACCGAGAACCCAAAGCATCATGTAAACTCTTCCAAAACCTCAAAGTAAACCAGGGATCTCGATTAGATACAAAAGAAATTGGGACTCCATGCAATCTTACTATCTCACTGATATACAACTCAACCAACTTCTCAAGAGAATAATCCATCCGAACTGGAAGAAAATGAGCTGTCTTTGTTATTCGATCAACAATTACCCAGATGGTATCATGCTTCTTCTGAGTCAAAGGTAACCCAGTCACAAAATCCATCGTCACTCTCTCCCATTTCCATTCTGGCATTGTTAATGGCTGAAGTAATCCCGAAGGAACTTGGTGCTCAGCCTTCACTCTCTGACAAGTGAGACGTATGGATACAAAATCTGCTATCTCCCTCTTCATACCTGACCACTAATAATATATTTTCAAATCATAATACATCTTGGTACTCCCAGGGTGCATAGCAAATGCTGACTGATGTGCTTCCTTCAAAATCACTCTTTTTAGTTCTACATTATCAGGAACACACAATCTATCTTTGTACCATAAACTGCCATCACTTCTCGCAAGAAAATCTCTGCTCTACCCCTTTTGGCATTCCTTAACAATCTTCTAGATTTTCTCATTTGCCAACTGAACCTCTTTAATATGATCTAACAACATTGGATAAGTTTGAGAGTTTGGATGATTCAAATTCCCATAGGAAATCATCATAGGTCAGGACCGGTGGATCATCTAGAGCATGTGGAACCGTCTTCCACCAATCATATGCATCCCTCTGCAGAAGAGATCTGGCATAATCAAACTTCTCTTCTGGACTAGCCTGTAACTGAATGAATATCCTCTGAACCCTGTCTAGCCACTGCTCTACTATAGCAGGGTTTGTAGTAACAACAAAGTCCTCAGCTCCATACTTTCTCAGTTTATCATACTGCCTCACCGGTAACTTTGGCTGTGGCTGTGGCTGTGGCAGCTGCAGAACTGGAGCCTGCCTCAACAACTCTATTAGATGCCATATCTAGCCAGGTGGAATCTCATCAGCTGTTGGTCTCACAGGCATAGAAACAGATGCCTCACCAGCAGACACAACTCTAACTCCATCTCTACCCTCATCTGAAGCCACACTATCTGCACTACCCTCAGCAGCCTGATGCATTCGAGACGCCATAACTACCTATATCTGCAAACACAGTATAAAATACTATATCAGAGATCAGAAACTGCCAATGCCAATGCATGTATTACAGCTAAAAACCATTTTCAAATCCCCCATTTTCTATCTCTATCAACCCACCTAGGTCGAGAACCTCAAACCTAGGCTTTGATACCAAAACAAATGTAACACCCTTATACCATATATACGTACAATACATATTTTCAGCATATGTAAAATAAGCATATACGGTATAAAAATATCATAGACCGGTTTAATAAAAAAAATTTCACATTTTCAATTTAAAATTTCAAATTCTAAATATATAAAATTAAATAGCATATAAATATTATTTACTTGTTGTAGGAACCCAAAATAAATATTATATATGAAAATCTCTGAAAAAAATTCGCCGGAGTTTTGTCTATAATTTGGACATTCCAAAATTCAGCAAAACACAACCTGCAAAAAGAAAATACTATTAAAAAATTTCAATTCATCATCTCAACCATATCCTCAATTTCACCAAGTTTCTCAAACATTTATATATAAATATATATAATTTAAAACACATTTACTCTCCCATTTCAAATACATTGACCTAAACATTCTTTATAATATACAATACATAAAATCCAAAACATAATATATTATGCATAATACTCAAAATGTAAAATAACATAAAAATATATACATGCTGTTGACAGTGTTTCTGATCTCGATAACAACTCAACAAGCTCAAGTACAAGTCTAGACCCGACCTGGTCTAGAAGAACTCTCTGGCTCAGCTGAGTCTACCCTGTCACCTGTGCGATGGAAACAATCGTGCTAAGCCGAAGCCTAGTGGTACAAACTTTAATAATAATAAAACTCAATGTAATGTCAATGAACAATGCATATAGATGTCACATCATTCCATTTTCTTATATTTTTCAAATATTTCATAATCACAATTCACATATAAACAAATACAAACATGGGCCCAAAGATAACTAACATGCTATTCAAATTTCAGAGTTACTATTTTGGTCTATAATGACACCATGTGTCTAGCCCCGTAGGCAATATATCCATGGATAATTCAACCAGATCTGAGCTTACGACCCAGTCTTTTCACTCAGTCTAGCTTCAAGGATTTGTTTTTGAGGCTTACGACCTGGTCTTTTCACCCTAAAAATATCATATTTATCAGCTGGGCTTGGCTTACGACCCGGTCTTTTCCCCAGCCCAATGTTTAGCCTGTAGGCAATCATAGGCATGCCGCCAAACACAGAACTCTAAAAATTGAATAACATATTAGACACACAATTTATTCATTTTTCTCATTATTAATCTCTTTCTTATTATCACACATTCAATCTAGTCACATTGCCTTATTTTCACATTTTGTCTCACTTTTCACATCTTTCTTATTTTTCTCACTTTTCTCATTTTTATCAATATCAATTCATTTCATTATACCACATATCTCATTTTTGCATTCACAACACATTACCCAATTACTTTGGGTATTTCCACAAGATATACATATTTCACATTTTACACAATTTAGCCATTATCAATGGCTTTTCACAATGCATTTAACACATATATGACATTACAAATGTCATAGCACATTATTCATACACAATCAATGTACCAAGTAGCTTAACACATTACATTTTTCAACCAAAATGTGTTAAGCCCAAATGTCATGCAAATATAAATAATATATTCAAAGTTTGTACATACCTCCACTAGCAACCCAAAGCAAGCTTAAAATAACCTCCAATCCTATCTTTCCAACTTGCCTTCACCACTTGGATGAAGCAAATCAACCTCCCTCAATGCCTAAACCAAATGTGATAGTTAATCATTTAGTATCACATTTAATGGCATTTCCAATATTTAACCATAATTAAACATCACTCCTACAAATTTCTAAAAATTTAGCCTTTCCTTACTTTAACATTAGAATTCCATTCTACTACAATTAAATTAGTGTTTTAAGTTTATTTAATTTATTAAAAATATATTTTAATGCATTTAAATCATTTACATTATAAAAATACACTCTTATACACAAAATCTCAAAAATGGCATAACCTTCCCCCCATTGAAGGTTTTCCATTCCAACACAATCCATTACTCATTTCAAGCTTATATTCATCGCTTTTAACACTAAACAACATGCTTAAACAAATAAAATCACACAATTCAACCACTTTGGAAAATCACTTTTCTAAAACCCTAAATCTCCACTTCCATTCCCAAACTCCAGCCCAACGCCACCAAATCCAATATTTGACTTTAAAATACTTGTTTATGAATCAAAACAACTCATTTGAAATAAATTTGCACAATTAAAGCTCGTGTTTTCAAAATCCCAAAAATCCATTACCCTATGTTCTCTCTCTTCACCATTCTTTATCCAAACTCCATCATCTCTTCAATCTAACCTTAAATTTATTGTTAACTACCCAAAATAACATTATACACACCAATTCCAACAATTATAACATACTACTTCAAAAGTCCAAAACTCACATAATCCAAATTTCCATGGAACTCAAAGAAAAGAGTTGGAAACTTACCAAATTTGGTGGAAATCACCAAAAATCCATTTAAAACTTGTTAAATCCTTCAATTTATGGAGTATGGATGAATCAAAATCTTGCTCCAAGCTCCCATGGATATTTGGCCTAGATGAAGAAGAAGAAGAAGATGAAGACTTTTTAATTTTCTTTTTCTTTTCATCTTTATTTTTAAACCATATATATATATTGAAATAATTTAATAATTTATTTAATAAATTAAAAGTCTTAATTTTCCTCTTTCATTCAAAAATAATTTATTTTTGAATTATTTTATTAATTTTAAATTTCTAAAAATTTATTTACAAAAATGCCATTGGACTTTGACTTTTCTTTTAAAAAGTTTTGACTTTTATATGTTATGTATATTTTGCATATATATCACATATATATTTTACTTTTTCATTTAAAATCCCTTCATTTTTTATTTAAAATTATTAATTTAATTTATCCTTTTAAATTATAATTTATTTTATCAAATATTTCAAAAATTAGAAATTTTTAAAAATTTTGGGATATTACATTGACAGTTAAAACAATTTAAAGTCAAAGCAATTAAATTCAATTACCTTTAATTTCTCCCCCTTTTATAATTTATAATTAAATTCAATTAAATTCAATCACTTTTCTCCCCCCTTTGACAAAGGCAAAAAGGAAATAAGAGAAATTTCAACATACAAGATAAAAATAAATTTGATAAAAATAAATTTATTGATGATAAATTTATTGATGATAAATTTGAATACAAGATAAAAATAAATTTGATACCAATTAAAAGAAAATATAAGAAAATAATTAATCTAAAACCTTTTCTTTCCCTTTCTTTATGGTAGAGTAGCTGGAGTTCTTTCATCATCATCACCAAGTGAAAGCGTTTGAGAGGAGTCATGAGAGGATGGTGAGGATCCTTCATAAGTACTTTCAATATGTTCACTCACATCCCATTCACTTAACTCGCATTGAGAAAGATTAAATTTCCCTTGTAAATCATATATGTCATGATGAATGTGGGAAATGATATCAACCTTTTTGTTGAGATTTGTGATTCTTTTTATGACATCCTTCTTAAAGTGATTAAATTATTTTTGGAGAGAATATATGGCTTTAAGGATAAGTTTGAGAGTTTTGGATGATTCACCTTTTTCTGGTGGGTTTGGAAGGTCTAGGGGGTGCTCGACTTTAACATGAAAATGTTCACCTTCATCTTCCACAATGTGGTAACTAGGTCTCTTTTTTTTCCCTTTGGATAACTCCCTTCCTACCAAATGTATACTCATAGTGATCATCAACCTTTTGGATATATCTAGCATGTTCAAGGTAGTCTAGGTTGATGAAGTTGGTGACTGGATCAAGGGGATCACTTAGGGTTGCAAGATTTTCAGGGGTTGCAAGACCTACGTGTCTAGCAAGTTGGGTAATTTGGGATGATAGAAAGAAAGTTCTTGCCTTATAATTTCCATGATGTATAAAGGTGTCTATAAGAAACCTAGCACTTTGAATTGGCTCATTATGCATAATAGCATACAAGAAAAATAAGTCACGTTGAGTAACTTTTTCATTTCCATCACTTCTTTGGTGAATGGTGTAAGTAATGATTCTATGTAAGAGTCAATAAAGAAGGGTTCAAAAGTGTATGGCCTTTGAAGACCTATTATTATATTGGGTTTCAATGGATAGTTCACTCCAAAAAGATGAATAACTTTTTAGATGGAAATCTCTATCATTGTATGAGAAAGCTCCATGAGTTTGGAATCCCCAAACTTCACCAAACTCTTCTAAGGAAAGAGCAAAATCTTGGTCAAAAAGCCTAAAATAAACTCTATAAAATCATATAGATGCATTGTAGTTCTTTTCTACCCTTAGGGACATTTAAAATTTTCTTGAGAGGCTAGGATAACATAACTCATTATGAAATTCAAAATGTCTCCACCCAATTCTATCAAGGTAGCTAAAGATTTCACCTTGGATATTTAGGGCTAGGAGCACCCCTTCCATAAGCATTTTTGTTGCTTTTAGGGCTTTTTTCTAGAGCATGTAGTACTTGGTTTTCTCATCCTTATTTTCGTATTTAGGTTTGTGTGGTTGGACACTTTTTCTATTGGAGTGTTTAGGTTTGGGTAAATGTTGAGGTTGGGGTTCACTAATAACAATCCATTTGCCATTGGTTGCATCTTTATTTTTGGTTGTTTTGGTTTTGGGTGCTATATCCTCAATCACAAAAAAAAAAAAGAAAAAGAAAATAGAAATGTAGAAGATAGAAAGAAAGGTAGAAAGTAGAATGTTGATATAGCTTGAAAAAATCTTTAAAAGCTTCTTCTAAATGATCAAACACTTGAAGATTTATTTAAGAATGTGTTTATGAGTTCGTAAAGATGTATTTTCATGCAATAGAAGTGTATTTATAGACAAAAATTGAGAAAACACCCATTTCTGACCGTTATAGAGTAAAAATTTAAAATTTGAAAGTTCCAATGCTTGAAAGAAAAAGTTAGTTTCACCTATTGTGTGGTCGCACACCTCATTGTGAGACCGCAAGCTTGGTCTGGCGAGCTCTCCAAGTTGTGCGACTGCAAGCTTGGTCTAACGAGCTCTCTAAGAAGTGGGCACTTGCGTAAGGCTGTGGAGTGTATAATAGTTGAGAAAAAAATTGAAATTTTTAATTTAGGCGATCACACGAATTGTTGTGTACTCGCTCAGGAAAAATGATGAAGTTGGGTTTGGGAGAGATATATGTTAAAGCTTGGGAGATAGTTCAGTTTTTAAGAGTGGTCTCGGGAAAGGGCAGATGATGTGCGACTGCTCGGTATAGTGGGACAACCACACAAAATGAAGAATTATGTTTTTTTTATAATTTTTCAAGTGCACATGGGACAACCACACAAAATGAACAATTATGTTTTTTTATAATTTTTCAAGTGCACATGATCAAAATAAATTTTGGGAGAATTAAAGAATTATTATGCAAGAGATTTTTCATCAATCATGCATATATTTTGTTTTATAAAATTCAACATTTATTCATTTAGGGGTTTTGTAAAAATATCTACAAGTTGATTTGAGTGTCAACAAATTCTAAATCTACATTGTGATTTTGAACATTATCCTTTAAAAAGTGATGTTTAATGTCTATATACTTGGACCTAGAATGCTGAAATGGATTCTTGGATAAATTAATTACACTTGTGCTATCACATTTAATAGGAATGTGATCAAATTTTTTTCCATAATCAAACAATTATTATTTCATCTAAAGAACATATGTGCAAAAAAACATGTAGCAACATATTCGGCTTCGACTATAGACAAAGCAACCGACACTTATTTCTTGCTAAATTAAGAAACTAAGTATTCACCAAGAAAATTACATGCTCCGGTGGTGCTTCTCCTATCTGGTAGGCTACTGGCACAATCCGCATCGGAAAAGCCTAATATGTTAAATGATGTGTTTCCAGGATACCAAAGACCTAAATGCAATGTATCACTCAAGTATTTTAAAATTCTTTTTGTCGCATTTAAATGTTATTCCCTAGGACAAGATTGAAATCTAGCACACAAACATACACTATACATTATATCCATTCCAAAGGTGGTTAAGTAAAATAATGACCCAATAATACCTCGATATTTCTTCTCATCTACTGCCTTAGCACTTTATCTTTGTCAAGTTTCAAGGATGAGCTCATAGGAGTTTTACTTGATTTACAACCATCCATGCCAAACTTCTTGAGAAGTTCCTATGTGTACTTGGATTGGTTGATGAAGGTCCTATCCTTTCATTACTTGGTTTGTAGTCCAAGGAAGAATTTGAGTTCACCCATCATACTCATTTCAAATTTCCTAGTCATACAAGAAGAAAATTCCTTACATAAAGATTCATTAGTAGCACCAAATATAATGTCATTAATATAAATTTGCACAATCAAAATATTATGTATTTTCTTTTTAACAAAAAAAGTTTTGTCTTTTGGATATAGCTTCTAATATAGTAACAGGAGCAAATGTCTCATCATAGTCAATGTCTTCCTCTTAGTTATAGCTTTTGGCTACTAATCTTGCCTTGTTTCTAGTAATCAGACCATTTTCATCAAGCTTATTCCTATATACCCATTTGCATCCTATAATAGGATGATCTTTAGGTTTAGGAACAAGTTCACACTTTGTTTCTGTCAAATTGGTTGAGTTCATCTTGCAAAGCAATCGCCCAACATTCATCACAAAGAGCCTCCTCAATGATCCTTTGTAACATCCTTATACCCTATATACGTACAATACATACACCAGTATCTATAAAATACGAATATACAATACAAAAATGTCACAATCTGATTTAATAAAAAAAATTTCACTTTTCCAATTTAAAATCATAAATACTTTAAAATGTAATTTTAATTAATAAAAAAAGTATTATTATAAATCATAGGTTCTAAAATAAGCATTTTTCATAAAAATCTTTGGAAAAAATTTGCCAGAGTTTTGTCTACAATTTGGACATTTCCAAATTTAAGAAAACCACAACCTACATAAGATAACACTCCCAAATAATATCAAATCACCATTTCACCCATACTCCTCAATTCTTCCACAATTTCTCAAAACATTTATACATATACATATATGTTTATCCAAAAGCACATACAAAATCCACATTATAAATTTCAACCCATTCTTTATAATTTACAATATATATACCCCAAAACATAATATAATATACATGATATCAACATATACAATAATATAACTAATTTGCATCTTGACTTTAAGGGCATCATCCAACATCTTTTGAATTTGCTCAGGTTCCATTGCTTTTGGTGAGAAGCTAACTAATTTGCTGCTAGATTCTTCATCTCCGGCATAGGTTGGATTGTCATAGGCTTTTGAACTGTTTTAATCCAGGGCTATGAGCCAGAGAGGATTAATGATATGAGATGCAAATGTATGTATGCACAAACAACAAACAAACAAAGATAATTAGGACGTCCCTTCCAACCTTGTAACTTTCACACATGAATGTCTAGTTTCTTTTCCTAGGTATATGGTTAACAAAATACCAACATGGGGTATCTTGTTTTCTAATAATTCCCTCGGATTTTAACCAATAGTTATATTTTCAAATGTGGAAATCATCTCATGATAATTCCCATTAATTAGGCTTTAATCCATCCAATCAACTAAAGTAGCTTTTATGCTATATTGGATTAAAACTAAATTAAGAGGTTTATTATAAATAGATTTCTCACTTGAAAAAGTAACTAATGATTCATGCCAAAAATAACCCATGATTAATAATTATTAGTATAAACATAGCTCACAATTGATTTTTGATATTCCATAATTGACATAAATAATTTGTAAGCTCTTTTAAAGAAATGGCTGTAATTTGGATGAAATGCAAAAATAGTTTTCTTTGAAAACCCATTGTAAAAATATTTTAGAAAAAATGGATATTGGGCTTTGTATTTGGGTCATGAGAAAATAATTTTTGACTTGTTTTAGAAAATTTTTTTGTCCAAAGTCCATTTTGAAAATTTTGAAAATAGCTTTGGTCTTTTGGATTTAGAGAAAAAAAAATATTTGAGCTCACAATGTAATTAGGTCATATTAGAAAAAGAATAAACCAAATAAGCCATGATTTAAACTAAAATAAATTAACCATAGTCAAACAACAAGCATTTGGGGTAAAAACCTAAGGAAAGTAACTAGGACAATTACATGAGTTTTAGTCTTTGGGTTGAAAGGCTTAGGCTCCCATAATAAGTATATAACAAAAGGTACAAGGCTATGAGTGGTTATGCCATGCTCGATCTCCATACCTTGAGTGAAAGTATGGTATCCCTTACATAATACAACACGGGTAACACGGACGTCCTAACTCACGTACATGATGCAATCTAAATGATGCAATGGACAATATCATGATAAGAAAGAATATAATAATATAAAGACCAATGAAATCAATTTTTCTTATCCCTAGTGGAGTCACCATTGTGAGCGGAGATTTTTGCCCCCACTCCCACATGAAATGGTTCTTGTTACTTAGGCACTGTTAGGCTCAGGGCCTTAGAGAACACGGGCCTAAACCTGGAGAAAATAGAGTCGCCACCCGGATGGGCTAGGAAAAAGAAAGGAGTGGATGACTTGATTCCTAAGGAATCCCCAACCCCCTATTGGGTTCGAAAAGTTGGGTACGTGTAGTGAAGGAGTGAATGACCCAACACACCCTACAACGCCCAGTTCATTAGAACCGACTTCCTTTTCAGGTATTAATATTACAAAATTCTTAAAAATAATGACATTATCCATAGTATATGCGATCATAAGAATAAATAAATACTTTATCAAAAATCATAGCAATGTCCAAACAAAATAAATAAATGGACACCCATCCAAGGATGGAAACATGTTCTTACATCGTCCAATATCTAAAACTAAATAGGACACCCATCAAAAGATGGAAATGTGTCCTTTACATTAATTCCAAAATATGAAAATAATTTAAATTAAATGAAAATTAATTAATAAGGTACCCACAAGGTGGAAACATACCTCTTACATAATGATAGATAAAGTAAGCTAATAACAACCATTCATTATGCAAGTAAACCATTCATTATAAGCCAAATAAAAATCAAGATATGAAGATGTAAACAAAGTATGTAAAGTAGGATTCAAATAACAATTAAAGACTAAATATACAAAACTAGGGTTTATGGTTTTAAATTTTTGGAATTAGGGTTTATACTTAAATTCTGGAATTAAGCCACTAGAAATAGGGTTTTAGGTTTTGGGGTCCTTGTTTTGGGAATCACAGTTTAAGGATTTTAAGGTTCCTTGACTAGGGTTTGGGAAAATTGGGTTTTGACAATTTGGGAACAAATTAGGGCTTTTCTTTTTAAGTATATTAGATTACGGTTTAGGTGTTTTTGGGTAGAATAAATTGAAGGACAAGTTTTAAAAAGAAATTAGGGTTTATTTTAAAAAATAGTGATTTATGGAAATAAATCAAGGTTTTGGAAAACAATTAGGGTTTTGGGATTTTATGAAACAATATAAGGTTTTGGACAAAAAAATAGTTTGTCTTTGAGTTTTAACAAAATAATTTAGGGTTTTTGAGATTAATTAGCCACTGGGACATTAGGGTTTAAGGGTTTTAAGGAATTAGATGAGGGTTTAAAGATTTAATGAATTAGGGTTTCGGTTCAATAAACATATAATTCCGATTAAACAATTTTATGCTACTGGAAAAATTAATATCAAAACACATCAACAAAACATTTAAAAGAAAGCATGTTATGACTACTGTGAATATAAGAAATTGTTGGTTAAGATCAAACCTTCATTATTGGCTCGACCACAATTGTACTGTTTAGAATTCTGGGGAAACCTTGATCAAGACAACACTGCCTTGTTGCCTTGTGGATGGAAGTGTTCTCCTTGTTCTTGGCTGCTTCAGATTGCTTTAAAGTTTGAAAGTCCAATCATAGTTCTTGATTAATTTTGGCCGTCCTCATTATCTATTTTAATGCTAGTATTTATAGAATTTTTAAAGTAAAACCTAATATCTTAGGGAAGCTCAAGCTATTTAGGAAATTAATTCACCTTTCCGAGTGAAAAATGAATTTTAGCAAAATTGGCCAACACGTTGGCACGGGCTGCTGAGATGCGAGAAACCGGTGAGCAACGGGTTGGGATGTGAACATTTGGGCGAAGGCCTATGAGGCACTGCCCCAATGCATGCTGCGGCAAATTGGGCAGGCCAATTCATCGTGGCAAGTAGCTGCGACAAATTGGCATGGGCCAATTCACTACAGATTATGCCTGAGGCGAATTAGCCCAGGCCAATTCGCCGCAAGTCCTTTTGGCCTGCGGCAAATTGCCTTGCCGCGTGTCACCCACCGATTGGTCCGTCTGATTTTTTATTTTTTATTTTTTAAAAAAATAACTAAAATAAATAATAAGTAATAAAAAAATATTAAAATAAATAATAAATACTAAAATAAATAATAAATACCTCAAAAATTATTTTACACTTATTTTTAAATATTGGACTGGACTTGATAAAAAATTAAGGGTCTAGAAATATCATATCTCATATCATTTAATTATAACATATTTTTCAATTGTTTCACAATTCACAATTAATATAAAAATAAACACAAGCATTGGCCAAAAGGATCTAATATGCTATTCAAATTTCAGAGTTACTGTTTTGGTCCATATTGACACCCAATGTCTAGCACAAAGGCAAGTGACGCCTAGTGTCTAGCCCTGAGGAGCCCGAAAGCAAGTGACATCCAACGTATAGCCCAAAGGCAAATCAAATAGTTGCTCAAAAGCTAGCCCTGAAGGCAAATGACGAGGATAACCTCATAGACATGCCGCCAAACACAGAACTCTGAAAATTGAAGAACATACTAGGCACACAATTATTTCATATTTTTAATTATCAATCTCTTTCTCATTTTCTCATAATTCATTATGCACATTGCCTCATTTTTCATTATTATGTACATTGCCTTATTTTCTCATCTTTTTCTCACTTTTCTCATTTATATCAATATTAATTCATCACATTTCATCATATCATCACATTGCATCATATTTTTCATTAAAACTCATCAGCTAAATATTTTGGGTAATTTCACATAATCCACATATGATTCACATTTTATGCCCTTTAACCATTACCAAAGGCTTTTTAACAATGCCCTTAATGCATGCTCAACAAATAGCATTACCCAAACACTTTGGGTCATTTTAACATAATACAAATATTTCATATTTTTCATAATTTATCCTTTAACAATGGCTTTTCACAATGCATTCAATATATATATGACATCACACATGTCATAGCACATTATTCATACATGTTCCATGTATAAAGTAGCTTAACACAATTTTCAATCCAAAATGTGTTAAGTCCAATGTAATGCAAATATAACCAATTCATCCAAAGTTTGTACATACCTCTAAGAGCAACCAAAAACAAGCTCAAACACCACCTCCAACCTTCTCTTCCAACTTGCCCTTCAACACTAGGATTGGGGCAAATCAACTCTCCTCGGTGCCTAAACAAAGTGTGATCATAAATAATCATTTAGTACCACATTCTAATGCATTTCCAATCTTAAATCATAATTAAACATCATCCAATAAAAAATCCCAAAGTTAAGGCTAACCTCACTTTAACTTTGGAATATCATACTAGGCCATTCAATTTGGTGTTTTAAGTATATTTATATTATTAAAAAAATATTTTAACATGTTTAAAATAATTACATTACAAAAATACATACTTATGACCAAAACCCTAAAATGGCATAACCTTCCCCCATTGAAGGTTTTCCATTCCAACTCAATTCAATTATCATTTCAAGCTTATATTCATCACTTTTATCACTAAAGAACATGCGTAAACCAATAAAATCAAACAATTCAACAACTTCGGAAAATTACTTTTCCGAAACCCTAAATCACCACTTCCATTCTCAAACTCCATCAAAACATAACCAAATCAAATATTTGACTTTAAAATACATGTCCATGCATCAAAACAACTCATTTAGAATCAATTTTCACAATTAAAACCCATGGTTTCTCAAACCCTAAAAGTCCATAACCCTAAATTCTCTCTCTTCACCAATCTTTACCCAAACTCAACCATTTCTTCAATCCAACCTTAAAATTATTGTTAATCGCTTAAAATAACTTCATTCAACCCAAAATAGATAATTAAATTATACCACTTCACATACACAAAACACACATATTTAAACTTTCATGAAATCCAAAGAAAGAAGTTGGAAACTTACCAAAGTTGGTGGAAATCAACAAAAATCCACTTTGAACACTTGAAATCCTTCAATTTGTGGAGTATGGAAGAAGCAAAACCTCCATTCCTTCAATGGTGAAAGTCGGCCTTGAGAGAAGAAGAAGAAGAAGAATAAAATTAATTTTCTCTTTCTTTTCATCTTTTATTTATAGCCATATATATATTATTTAATATTTTAATAATTAATTATTTAACTATTTATTTAATTAATTAAAAGTCTAAAAATCCATCTTCCATTCAAAAATAAATTATTTTTGAATAATTTTAATAATTTTAAATTTCCAAAGTTTATTTATAAAAATGTCATTGGACTTTGACTTTGACTTTTAAAAATTTATCTTTTGTATATGTTATATATATTTGTATATATATCACATATATATTTCACTTTTTCATTTAAAATCTCCTCATTTTTCATTTAAAATTATTTATTTAATTTATCCAATTAAATTATAATTTATTTTATTTAATTTCTAAAAATTTAAAATTTTTAAAAATTTGGGATATTATAATTCTCTCCTTCTAAAAACAAATTTTGTCTGCAAAATTATCTGCTCTCAAGTCTAAAAGAATTGGGGATACTGACTCCGTATTATTTGCTTACTCTCCCATGTCGCCTCCTCAGTGGCATGATTCCTCCAAAGGATTTTCACAAGTGGCACCTTCTTATTCCTTAACTCTTTCACTTCTCGTGCCAAGATCGCCACTGGTTCTTCCTCATAAGTCAGATCTAAACTCACCTCAATGGACTCCAATGACAAGATATGAGATGGGTCTGGCCTATATCTCTGAAGCATAGAGACATGGAAGACATTGTGAATCCGATCTAACTCATACTGCAAAGCCAGTCTATAAGCCACTGGACCAACTCTCTCTAGCACCTCATATGGTCCTGTGAAATGAGGACTCAACTTCCCTTTGCGGCCGAATCTCAAAATCTTCTTCCATGGAGACACCTTTAGGAACACTTTATCTCCCACACTAAACTCTATGTCCTTCCTCTTCCAATCTGTATAGGATTTTTGTCGGTCTGAAGCTACTTTCATATGACCCTGAGTCACCTTCACTTTCTCTTCTATTTCCTTAGTCAAATCGGGACCGACCACTTTACCTTCTTTAACCTCTTCCCAACACAGAGGTGTCCTGTATCTCCTACCATACAAGGCCTCATAAGGTGCCATCCCAATACTGGACTGATGACTATTATTATATGCAAACTCAATCAATGGCATGAACTTATCCTAGCTCCCAGTGCAATCAATGATACAGCTCCTCAACATAACCTCTAGAATTTGTATCACTCTCTCTGATTTCCCATCTGTTTGAGGATGGAAAGCAGTGTTAAAATGCAACTGAGAACCCAAAGCATCCTGCAAACTCCTCTACAACCTTGATGTAAATCGAGGATCTCGGTCTGACACCAAAGAAACTGAGACTCCATGAGACCTCACTATCTCACTGATATACAGCTCAACCAACCTCTTAAGAGAATAAACCATCTGAATTGGAAGAAAATAATCTATCTTCATCATCCGATCAACTATCACCCAGATTGCATCATGCTTCTTTTAGGTCAAAGGTAGTCCAGTCACAAAGTCCATCGTCACTCGTTCCCATTTCTAGTCTAGTACTGATAATGGTGGGAGCAACCCTGAAGGAACCTGGTGCTCAACCTTCACTCTCTAGCAAGTGAGACATCTAGATATAAACTCTGCTATGTCCCTCTTCATACTTGACCACTAATAATACTGCTTCAAATCCTGATACTTTTGGTACTACCAGAGTGCATACCATAGAGTGACTGATGTGCTTCCTCCAAAATCATCCTCTTTAATCCTACATCATTAGGAATACACAACCTATCTTTGTACCATAGACTGCCATCATATCTCATATGAAAGTCTCGACTCTCCCCCTTTTGACAATCCAACACAATCTTTTGGATTTTCTCATCTGCCAACTAAGCCTCCCTAACCTGATCCAACAAAACTGGCCTCAACAGCAACTGAGCCATCAACGCACCATCATCACAGGACTCAAATCTGGCATGCAACGCTCTCAACTCAATAAGCAACAAGAGCGAATAAGCAGTCAAACCTGCCAAATACTTCTGACTCAAGGCATTAACAACAACATTTGCATTGCCATGATGATAATCAATCAAACAATCATAGTCTTTAATCAACTCTAACCATCGCCTTTGTCGAAGATTCATCTCTCTATGAACACCCATGTACTTCAAACTCTTATGATCCATATACATGAAACACTTCCCCCCATATGAGTAATGCTAACAAATCTTCAATGCAAAAACTATGGCTGCAATCTCTAAATCATGAGTCGGGTAATTCAACTCATATGGCTTCAACTATCGAGAGGCATAAGCAATGACTCTACCCTCCTGCATCAGAACACAACTTAAACCACTATGTGAAGCATCATTGTATATCACATATGGTTTACCTTCCGCAGGCAGGGTAAGGACAGGAGCCTGAGTCAACATCTCCCTCAGCTGCTCAAAACTTGCCTGACATTGATCTGTTCACACAATTCTAACTCCTTTCCGAGGCAATATGGTGAGTGGTATAGCTATCATAGAAAAACCGTTCACAAATTGAATAATAGCCAACCAATCCTAGAAAACTTCTCACCTCTATCACAATCTTCGATGGACTCCAATTCAAAATAGCCTCAACTTTACTTGGATCAAATTTAATCCCCTCTTTTGAAACCACATGATTAAGAAAAGTCATCTAATCGACAGCTTAGCATACAACTGCTTCTCTCTCAGAGTCTGCAATACAATCTACAAATGCCTGTCATGATCCTTCTTATTACGCGAATACACCGGTATATCATTAATGAAGACCACTACAAACTGATCTAAATATGGTCTAAACACCCTATTCATCAAATCCCTAAAAGTTGCTGGTGCATTCATCAATCCAAAGGGTATCACTAGAAACTCATAATGCCCATTTCTCATGTGGAAAGCTTTCTTAGGTACATCCACATCTTTGACTCTCAACTGATGATACCCTGATCTAAAATCAATCTTAGAGAATACTGTTGCTCCCTTCAACTGATCAAAGATATCATCTATCCAAGGCAATGGATACTTATTCTTGATGGTCACCTTATTCAATTGTCTGTAATCAATACACAATCTCAAAGTGTCATCCTTCTTCTTCACAAATAAAACAGGTGGGGGCAGATGAACTCTTTATCTCCTGCAACTGCACCTTCAACTCTCTTAACTCAGCAGGTGCAATCTAATAAGTGGTAATAGAGATGGGAGTGGTACAGGCCATTAGGTTAATACCAAACTCAACCTCTCTCTCAGGAGTTACCCCTAGCAACTTATCAAGAAAAATATATGAAAACTTGGCAATTATGGTTATACTGTCAAGCTGTGACCCCACTACTCTGGTATCTACAACATGAGCAAGATAAGCCTTACATCCCTTCTGAATCATCCTCCTAGCTGAAACAGTTGAAACAAACATGGATGAAATATGCCTTTGCTCACTAGATACCATCACATCCCTACCATTATGTGTTCTCAGGGTAACATGTTTCTGCTGACAGTTTACCATAGCCCCATGCTTGGATAACCAATCCATGCCCAGAATTAGATCATACTCCCTCACCGAGAAACTCCTCATCCTGAACCATAATCAGACTGTCTCAGTGCACCCTGCTAACCACAATATTATGCCCTAAAGGATTTGTGACCAAAACATCAAATCATAGGGACTCAGAATGCAAACAACTCATAGGCAAGATGGATGCACTAATGTATGAATGAGTCAACCCAGTGTCTATCAATGTAAAAATTGAAGTACCAAATAAAGTAAAAGTACCAGCAATAATAGCTAAAGCATCTAGCTGCCTCTGCATCACATAGACCCACTGTGATGGCCCTGCCTCATCTTGTCTACCTCCGACTTGGAACCTTCTCTTTGACCAGACCATGATCGACTACCTCTACCAAAACCTCTATCACCACAACCCCCTCTGACACTGGGTCAAGAAGCTGCAGTATTTGTATGTCTATTCTCTAGTGGCTCTGGACAATCTCTGATAAAATGGTCTAGAAATCCATATCTAAAACACACTGCTGATGCACCTATCCTCTAGCAGAGACCACCATGTGCCCTATCACAATGGACATAGGTAGGTGGAGCAGGCCTCTAAGCCACTGGGGGCAGAGCACTAGCCACTAAAACTATAGGTCTCTGTCTCTGTCTTTGCTGCTATTATACTGACCTGCCAGACTGCCCCTAGCTCCTACTGAATCTGTGAGGATGCCCCCCTCTACCTCTCTTCACTAATGAAGACCCTGTCTCACCTTGGGGTCTCCTACCTCTGCTCTCCTCAGCTCTGGCAGCTACTGCAAGACTCTGTGCTCTCTCAACACTCCAGGCAGCTGCAACTAACTGAGAAAAGTCATGATACCAAGTGCCTCCTATAAGACACATGATAGAGGATCTCAGCCCCTCCTCAAACCTCTAACACCGGTCAATCTCATAAGAAATGATCCCACCAACATACTGACTCAGTCGGATGAACTTTATCTCGTACTCCATCACTTTCCTAGAGTCCTACCTCAAACTCAGGAACTCCATTTCTTTTCATCCTTATGTTCCCTTGGAGTATACTTCTCAAATTCCTATAGAAAATCATCATAGGTCAGGACTGGTGGATCAGCCATAGCATGTGGAACTGTCTTCCAACACTCATAAGCATCCCTCTGCAGAAGAGATCTAGCATAATCAAACTTCTCTTCTGGAGTAGCCTGCAGCTGGATAAATACTCTCTGGACCCTTTCCAACCATTGCTCTACTATAGCAGGGTCTGTAGTACCAATAAAGTTCTCATCTCCAAACATCCTCAGCTTATCATACTTCCTCATTAGCAACTGCGGCTGGGGTAATGGTGGCGACGGCGGCTGTTGAACCGGAGCCTACCTGAATAGCTTCACCATATGTCTTACCCAGCCCGGTCGAATTTGCTATGCTACTAGTGTGAGTAGGGATTTTTGCCCCCACTCCCACATGGAATGGTTCTTGCGACTTAGGCACTGTTAGCCTCAAGGCCTTAGAGAACACAGGCCTAAACCCGAAGAAAATGGAGTTGCCACCCAGATGAGCCAGGAAAAAGAATGGGGTGGATGACTCAATTCCTAAGGAATTCCCAACCCTCTATTGGGTTCAAAAAGTTGGGTACATGTGGGGAAGGTGAGAATGACCTAGCACCCCCACAACGCCCGGTTTATTAGAACCGACCTCCTTTTTAGGTCTTAATATTATAAAATTCTTAAATATAATGATATTATCCATACTACATGCGATCATAAGAATAAATAAATACTTTATTCAAAATCATAGCAATGTCCAAACAAAACAAATAAATGGACACCCATCCAAGGATGGAAACATGTCCTTACATCGTCCAATGTCTAAAACTAAATAGGACACCCACCAAAAGGTGGAAACATATCCTTTACATTAATCCCAAAATATGAAAATACTTTTAAATTACATGAAGCTTAATTAATGAGGTACCCACAAGGTGAAAACATATCTCTTACATAATGATAGATAAAGTAAACCAATAACAACCATTCATTATGAAAGTAAACCATTCATTATAAGCCAAATAAAAAACAAGATATGAAGATGTAAACAAAGTATGTAAAGTAGGATTCAAATAACAATTAAAGACTAAATATACAAACTAGGGTTTTATGAATCATGGTTTAGGAAACTAGGGTTTATGGTTTTGAATTATTACAATTAGGGTTTGGACCTAAATTTGGGAATTGAGTCACTGGAAATAGGGTTTTAGGTTTTGGGGTCTTGGTTTTGGGAATCACAGTTTAAGGATTTTAAGGCTCCTTGACTAGGGTTTGGGAAAATTGGGTTTTGACATTTTGGGAACAAATTAGGGTTTTTCTTTTTAAGTTTATTATATTACAGTTTTGGTGTTTTTAGGTAGAATAAATTGAAGGACAAGTTTTAAAAAGAAATTAGGATTTTAATTCATTATTTTAAAAAATAGTGATTTGTAAAAATAAATCAAGGTTTTGGAAAAACAATTAGGGTTTTGGGATTTGATGAAACAATATGAGGTTTTGGACAAAAAATAGTTTATGGCTTTGAGTTTTAACAAAATAATTTATGGTTTTTGGAATTAATTAGCCACTGGGATATTAGGATTTAAGGGTTTTAAGGAATTATATGAGGTTTAAGGATTTAATGAATTGGGATTTCGGTTCATAAAACATATAATTTAGATTTAATAATTTTACGCTGCTGGAAAAAATTAATATCAAACACATTAATAAAACATTTAAAAGAAAGCATGTTATGGCTACTGTGAAAATAAAAATTATTGGTTAAGATCAAATCTTCGTTGTTGGTTCCACCACAATTGCACCATTGAAATTCTGGAGAAACCTTAATCAAGACAACACTGCCTCATTGCCTTGTAGATGGAATTATTCTTTTTTCTTGGCTGCTTCAGATTGCTTCAAGGTTTAAAAGTCCAATTGGAATTCTTGATTAATTTTGGCCGTCCTTAATTCTGTGTTTTAAGACTCATATTTATAGAATTTTAAAGTAAAACCTAATATCTTAAGGAAGTTCAAGCTATTTAGAAAATTTATTAGCGTTTCCAAGTAAAAATCAAAATTTAGTAAAAATTAGCCAACGCGCTGGCACGAGCTGCTGAGATGCAAGCAACGGTGGAGCAACGGGCTGGGACGTGAACAATTGGGCGAGCGCCTGCGAGGCGCATCCCAATTTGCCGCAGGCCCTTTCGGCTTGCAGTGAATTGCCCTGCCATGTGTCGCTCACCAATTGGTTCGTCTGATTTTTTTATTATATATATATATTTTAAAAAAATAATAAAATAAATATTAAAATAAATAATAAAATAAAATAAAATAATAATAAATACTACAAAAATTATTTCAGACTTATTTTAAAATATTATACTAGACTTGGTAAAAAATTAAGGGTCTACAGTTTACCCCCTACTTGAACGATCTGAGACTTTCAGTAGAAGAGAGTGAAAAGCAACATGACTTTAAGTAGATAAGGATGGGTTCTGGACCCGATGGTGAGTTTGGGACTCAAAAAATGATTTGGGTTCTAGACTCGGGATGAATTTTGGGCTCGAAAATGATTTGGATTCTAGACCCGTTGGTGAGTTCTAGACTAAAAAATGATTTGGGTTCTCGACCTGTTGGTGAGTTCTGGACTTAAAAATTATTTGGGTTCTAGACCCGTTGGTGAGTTCTGGACTAAAAAATGATTTGGGTTCTGGGCCCGGGATTGAATTTGATTTTGGTACTTGGATCTAATACTAGATACTTGGGCTCGAGACTGGATTTGATTTGGGTACTTGGACCCGATATTGGGTACTTGGACTCTAGGCTAAATTTGATTTGGATACTTAGACCCAAGATTGGATTTAATTTGGGTACTTAGACCCGAGACTGGGAACTTGGACTGAGATTGAATTTGACTTGGGTACTTAGACTAGAGACTGGACACTTGGACCCGAGATTGAATTTGATCTGGGTACCTGCACCTGAGACTGGATACTTGGACCCGAGACTAAATTTGATTTGGATACTTGGACCCGAGAATGAATTTGATTTGGGTAGTAGGACCCGAGACTGGGTACTTGGATTCGAAACTGAGTACTTAGACCAGAGACTGGGTACTTGGACCTGAGACTAAATTTGATTTCGGTACTTGGACCCGAGACTGAATTTTGGACTGACCTTTTATTAGTTGAGAATTCTGGTTGTTCCATTCTTTAATGGTTTGTGTGTCTTTACCCATCAAAAATGGATCTTTGTCCATTAGAGATCGGGTCTTTACCCTTAAAACATGGATCTTTATCCTTTTGGACATTTGTCATATATTTGCTTCAGCTCTTCTAGCTAGATCTTTTGTATCTTCATTCTTTTGAGAGTTCTAATGTTCCTTTTTTTGTGCTTTCTTTTGTAAACAATTCAGCTATTTTTTAGCTGGCTCTCATATCTTTTCCATGCCCACTACGTGGCAAAATATTTGAAAGTGAGTTTGAAAATGCTTTGGATAAGTGCATAATTGATGATATTTTGCCCCTATTTCTTAATATGATTATTATCCAATTGAGTTTAATTTGTTTGGTCAAGTGCTTTTCAGGATTAATTTTAGGAATTCTTTGTATTTTGAGGCTTATGGTCATTTCGGAGGGATTACGGATGAAAGTAGAGGAACATAACAAAATTCTTCAAGTGACACGCCCATGGATATGGGCATGTCAATGGACGTGCCCTTGATACTGCCATACAGAAGCATTGACACGCCCAGTGACATGGGTGTGTCACCGAGCATGCCTAATGTAATGATTCACAGAAGCTGTGACACGCCCAATGACTTGGGCGTGTCACTGGACATGGCTTATATTCAAAATCCCAGTAGCTATGACACGCGCAGTGAAGGCTAAAATATCACTGGGCATGTCACTGTGCGTGTCAGGCTAAAATATCTGCACTATAAAAGCTAAGCTGAAGGGCAAATTAGGGATTCAATTTTCATTCTTTACAACCTAGAGTCCACTTCTAGAATGAAAAAGAGAGTTTTGAAGCTGAGATTGAAGGTGAAGACACATCCTGCACAAGATCTAAACCAAGATTCAAGGATTCAAGTGAAGAAATACAAATCATTCACCATGGATTTTTTGGATTCTTTTACTTATTTCTTTTGTTCTTGTTTTCTGGTTTTGAACATGGACTAATTCATTCTCTATCTAGATATTGGTGAACCCTAGCTTTATTGTATGGATTGAATAATTTTATTTAATTAAATCATTTGATTGAGTTGTTTTATTCTTATGATGCTTAATAATTTATTTCCAATTGATAATAGCATGCTTATTGATTGGCTGCAATTTTCATATTATTGACTTAAGAAAGCTTGATATGGATAGAATACTCATAAGGATTAAGGATTGATTGGAGTGCTAGAGATAGACTTATAAGATCCTTTGGTTTGTGATTCATTGTTCTTATTGCAAGATCTATTTAATTATGTTTGAGAAGAGATTCCATCATTCTACTTAGTGATTAGAGATTAATTCACTTGAGAAAGGTTTTAATCTAATTTAGAGGAATGCCAATTCAGCTCTATTATTTGATTTAATTGGATTGATTTTCATAAATATATTTATGGCTAGGAGGATTCAATATCTGGATAGTATTTTCATCATCAATCCTTTTTGTATAACACTTAATCTCTCTTTACTTTAAGTTATTAAGTTAATTGTCTTTAATTACAAACTTCTCAAAACTATTATTTTGCTAAACAACAGTTAAAATTTGCACTAGTACTTGGCCTTGTCCCCAGTGGAATGATAACTCACTCACTACTTTATTACTTGAGCGACCCGTGCACTTGCGGTATTGCAATAGGATAGGTGTTACACCATTAAGTTTTTGGCGCCGTTGCCGGGGACAATGGTTTTCAACATTAGTAATATATCAAGATTGTTGATTTAGTTTTTATTTTATTTATTCTAACATTAGTTCTTTGTTTTTGACTGTCATTCTAGGTACTTCTTCCCGTTTATGACCAGAGCTAGCTCTTTCCAACTCCTTGAATTAGATCATGAGTTAGAGAGAACATTGAGGAGAAAGCAAAAGGAAGAAGAGGAAATAGTTCTGGCAGAAACGGAACCTAACTTTGAAGATCTCATCTTAGAAGAAGAACTGGAAATAATGGCAGAAAATGAGCCAAGGACAATGCAAGAGTTTGCTAGGCCTATTCTTAACGAGGCTGAGTCAAGCATACAGAGACCGGTGGTTGCTGCAAATAAATTATAGATAAAGAAAAATGTCATGCAAATGGTGCACCAGACTTGTTAGTTTGATGGGTTTCCGGATGAAGATCCTAATGCACATATTGAGACTTTTCTGGAAATATGTGACATATTTAAGATACAAAATGTCTCCGAAGATGCAATTAGGCTGAGGTTGTTCCCATTCACGCTTAGAGATCGACTAAAGAAATGGCTGAAATCTTTCCCTCCAAACACTTTCACTACATGGGGCCAATTAGCAGAAAAATTCCTGGAGAAATATTTTCCACCGTCCATGACTACCAAGTTGAGGAATGATATTTCATCTTTTGTCCAGCTAGATGGTGAAACTCTTTATGATGCTTGGGAAAGATTCAAAGATTTATTGAGAAGATGTCCTCACCATGGGCTTCCACTGTGGCATCAGATTCAAACTTTCTACAATGGATTGAATTATTCAAGTAAGTAGTCCATCAATGCAGCTGGCGGAGGTACCATAAATAATAAAACACCTGAAGAAGCAAGGGATTTGATTGAAAACATGGCCCTTACCAATTATCAGTGGCAAACCCTAAGGGAACAAGGGAAATTGAGGGTTGTTGGTTCACATCAATTGGATCCCATAGTTGCTTTGACAGCATAGTTGGAAGCAATGAACAAAATGATTGATTCTTTAGCTTCTTCTTCGGGGAAAGTAATGCAGGTGATGTCTTGTGAATGGTGTGGGGGTGGACATCAAAGTCAAGATTGCCAAAGTGGCAATATGTTTGTTAGGCAAGAGCAAGTAGATTATGTTGGAAATATGCCAAGGCAACAGGAAAATAACCCCTACAGCAACACGTACAATCCAGGGTGGAGAAATCATCCTAATTTCTCATGGAATAATCAGAATAATCCAAGACCTCCCCCTGGATTCCAGCAGCCTCAACATTAACAAGCTTCCCCTCAAAGAAGAACAATTTGGAGGAAATGATGGAGAAATTTATAGCAGCTTCTGAAACCAGGTTTCAATCAACTGAAACCACCCTTAGAAATCAGCAAGCCTGTATCCATAATTTCGAGAATCAGGTGGGGTAAATTGCCAAGCTAGTTAGTGAGAGACCACAAGGGAGTTTACCTAGCAACACTGAGGCAAATCCTAAAGAGCAGCTTAAGGCAATTACACTAAGGAGTGGAAAAGAAATCAAGGGCAATGTGGTTGAGAAAAGAGAAGAAGTGGCAGAGAAAGGAGCTGAAGTACAAGAAAAAGAAAAAGAAGACGATCCTACTGTCACTTCAGGAGAGAATGCTGCAATAGAAAGTGAGAAAGGGAACCAACCATAAGAAAGCAGCCCAATAATGAAGGAATACCGACCTAGAGTACCATATCCGGCAAGGTTGAATAAGTACAAGATTGATGCTCAGTTCGGTAAGTTCCTTGAACTTTTTAAATAATTGCACATTAATATTCCATTTGCTGAAGCTTTGTCACAGATGCCTAAATATGCAAATTTTTTGAAAGATATCCTTTCTAACAAAAGGAAACTTGAGGAAGTGTCTTTAGTGCATTTGTCCGAAAAGAGTTCGGCAATTTTGTAAAATAGGTTACCTAAGAAGTTAACAGATCCGAGTAGTTTTACCACTCCATGTTTGATAGGTAACCTTGGGGTTAAAAGTGTATTGGCTGATTTGGGGGCTAGCATAAGTGTTATGCCTTACAAAATGTTTAAAGAGTTAGGCATTGGAAAACCTAAACCAACACTTATGACCATCCAACTTGCTGATAAGTCAGTAGTCCACCTCGTGGCATTATAGAGGATGTGTTGGTAAAAGTCGGGGATTTCATTTTTCCCAATGATTTAGTTATCATCAATATCGATGAGGATGCGAATGTTTCACTTATTCTTGGTAGGCCATTTTTAAATACAGCCCGTGCCCTTATCGATGTTCATGATGCACATTAACTTAGAGAGTGGGTAGTGAAAAAGTTATTTTTAAAATACATGATGCTATGAAACACTCACTTGCACTTGATGAGGCGGATTCATGCAATGATATTATTGAGCATGAAATTGTCAATTGTGTTAGTAACATTGTTTCCAAGGATCCCCTTGAGTTGTGTTTATTGTAGGAAATTGTTGAGGATCGAGAAGCAATGGAGCAGCTTGCTTTTCTTAAAGCAAGAAAATCATTCAAATGTCGGGCAAATGAAACTATTGAGATGCCAAAGGAAGAAAAGCCAAAACCATTAGTAATTGATCCACCCAACTTGGAACTTAAGCCCCTTCCAAATCACTTTGAGTATGAATTTCTGGCGGAGAAAAAGAAATTGCCAATAATTTTGAGTTCCCACCTATCTTCTAAGTAGAAGGTAAAGCTCATACAGTTGTTGCAGAAGCATGAGAAAGTGATAGCTTGGAAGATAGCAGACATTAAGGGTATCAGTCCATCCTATTGCACTCACAAGATACTGATGGAGGATGAATTCAAGCCAGTAGTGCAACCACAATAGAGACTAAACCCAAAGATAAAAGATGTAGTGAAGACTAAAGTGATAAAACTACTTAATGCAGTGATTATATATCCGATCTTGGATAGCTCTTGGGTGAGCCCAGTTCAGGTAGTACCAAAGAAAGGACGGATGACGGTGGTCCCTAATGAAAATGATGAGCTGATTCCAATAAGAATAGTTATCGGTTGGAGGGTTTGCATCTACTACAGAAAATTGAATGATGCAACTAGGAAGGACAATTTTTCTTTGCCCTTCATTGATCAGATGTTGGAGAGGTTATCCGGGCATGAGTATTACTGCTTTTTGGATGGTCTTTCAGGCTATTTCCAAATTCCTATTACCCTGGAAGACCAAGAGAAAACTACATTCACCTGCCCATATGAGACATTCGCATATCGAAGGATGCCATTTGGATTATGCAATGTACCTGCGACTTTTCAGAGGTGCATGGTGGAAATCTTTGATGAGCTTATTGAGGATATTATGGAGGTGTTTATGGATGATTTCACGATTTATGGAAGCTCATTTGGAAGATGTTTGGAAAATCTTGAAAGAGTCTTAATTAGATGTGAGGAAACAAACCTGGTGCTTAATTGGGAAAAGTGTCATTTCATGGTTTAAGAGGGAATCGTGTTAGGACACAAAATTTCAAGCAAAGGTATTGAGGTAGATCGGGCTAAAGTAGACACCATCGAGAAGCTATGACCACCCACATCTGTAAAGGCCATCAGAAGTTTTTTAGGACATGTGGGCTTTTATCGGAGGTTCATACGAGATTTTCTAAGATAGCCTGCCCACTAACAAGACTCCTTGAGAAGGATGTGGATTTTGTTTTTTATGAGGAATGTTTAAGAGTATTCACAACTCTTAAGTAGAAATTGACCCATGCTCCAATCATGGTAGCTCCCAATTGGAATCTACCATTTGAACTAATGTAGGATGTGAGTGATTTTGCAGTGAGAGTAGTCTTGGGTCAACGCAAAGAGAAATACTTCCAGCCTATCTACTATGCAAGCAAGACTTTGAACACAGCTCAAGCTAATTACACAACTACAGAGAAAGAGCTACTAGTTGTAATTTTTGCTTTTGACAAGTTTAGATCATATCTGATCTTTTCAAAAGTGATTGTTTATACAGACCATTCGGCTTTGAGGTATTTATTTGCAAAAATTGTGCAAAGCCTAGGCTAATTCGTTGGGTCTTGTTATTGTAGGAATTTGACTTGACGATTCAAGACAAGAAGGGAGCTAAAAATCTGGCAGCAGATCACCTTTCTCGCTTGGAGAATCCAACCTTGGAGAGGTTTGAAGAAGGGGACATTGATGATCATTTTCCCAATGAGCAGCTGTACACCATGGTAAGTGAGGTAAGTAGTTTAAAATTTGAAACACCTTGGTTTGCAGATTTTGCTAATTATTTAGCTGTTATGGAACTTCCTAAGGACTTAACTTATCAAGAAAAGAAGAAATTCTTTTCCGATTTAAAATATTATTTTTGGGAGGATCCCTTTTTGTTTAGATTATGTAAGGATCACATGATCCGACGGTGTGTGGCATGGCACGAAAAGATAAATATTCTTAGTCAATGCCACGCTGGACCAGCTGGTGGTCATATGGGAGCCAATTGGACTGCTCAAAAAGTACTAGAATCAGGATTTTATTGGCCCACTTTGTTTAGGGATAGCTACAAATTTGTGAACCGTTGTGACCGATGCCAAAGGACTGGAAACATTTCATCTCGTGATGAGATACCCCAAAATGAAATTTTAGTGTGTGAAGTCTTTGATGTATGGGGGATCAATTTTATGAGACCATTTCCAAATTCCTTTGGTAACAAATATATTATTGTAGCTATAGACTAAGTCTCTAAATGGTCTGAAGCCCAAGCCTTAGCAACCAATGATGCCAGGGTAGTGATGAAATTTTTGAAAAAGTTGTTCTCTCAATTTGGTACACCGAAAGTAATCATAAGTGATAGGGGTACTCACTTTTGTAATGTTCAGCTCGAGAAAGTTTTCAAAAGATTAGGTGTTACACATAGGTTTGCTACTCCTTACCATCCCCAAACTAGTGGCCAAGTTGAGAACATGAATAGGGAGATAAAAAGAATTCTAGAAAAAACTATAGAACGATCCCGAAAGGATTGGTCTGAGAAATTGGACAATGCTCTATGGGCTTTTAGGACTGCATTCAAAACTCCTTTGGGCACTATGCCATTTAGGCTGGTATATGGAAAAGCTTGTCATTGCCTGTAGAAATTGAACATAATGCTTATTGGACTATAAAACATATTAACCTTGATCTAGCTAGTGCAGGTGAAAGGAGAAAATTACAGGTAAACGAGTTGGATCAGTGGAGATTGCAAGCCTACGACAATGCAAGAATGTATAAGGAGCGTACTAAGAGATGGCATGATGCTCATATTAAAGAGCGAAATGAGTTTCAAGCGGGAGATCAGGTATTATTGTACAATTCGAGGCTTCAACTCTTTCCAGGTAAGTTAAAATTTGATGGTCTGGTCCTTTTACAGTTAAGGAAGTTTTCCCCTATAGAGTGGTTTAAATAACTCATCCGGAAAAAGGAGATTTTAAGGTAAATGGGCACAGGCTCAAATTATACTTGGGGGGAGAAATACATGACTTGAAGGAGGTTTTACACCTCCAAGACTAGGGAAATTTTCCTTGAACGTCCAACTAATACGATGTTAAAGAAGTGCTGGGTGGGAGACAACCCACCATTTTATTGGTTCTTTAATTTTTATGGCTTTAATTTTTATGTTTTTAGTTTGTGTTTTCAATTTTTATTTTTTATTCTTCTATCATTGGTTAATGGTGTGTTTGCATTGCATTCATTTGAATTTGTAGAGAAAATTTGATTTTGAGGGGTAACTTGAGTATATTTAAGGACACGCCCGTGTCATTGGGCGTGCCATTATTTTTTTTAGAGGCAGTAGCTACAATACGCCCAGTGACACACCCATGTCACTGAGCATGTCATTTTAAATGAGACACAGTAGCTATGGCACGTCCAGGGACACCCCCGTGTCATTGGTCATGCCTAAAAAAAAAAGCCAGCACGCCCAAAGGACACGCCCAGACCATTGGGCATGTCATTTCTTTTGTTGTCACAGTACATGTGACATGCCCATTGACACGCCCGTGTCAATGGGTGTGTCATTTATTCATTCGCACAGTTCCTGTTACACGCCCATTGACACACCCGTGTCAATGGGCGTGTCATTTATTCATTCGCACAGTACCTGTGACACACCTATTGACACGCCCGTGTCAATGGGCATGTCGTTTATTCATTCCCACAGTACCTGTGACATGCCCATTGACACAGACATGTCGTTGGGTGTGTCATATACACTGCACCTCATCACAAAGGGCACGCCTAGTAACATGGGCATGTCATGGCATGAAGTCATTTTAATAGCCAAAATCACTTTCCTTTCTCCCTCATCTGTCATTTTCTCTCAAATTTCTTGCACTCCCACTGCCGCACTCACACACCCATTCACTCTAGAAGGGATTTTAACTCATGTTTTGCATTTTTTGAGTGGATCCACTCACTTTACGTTTGATTCCACATGTTTTTCGCATTTTTCAGGTATGAACTCACACTTTTGTGATTTTTTTTTTGGATTTCTTTCGTTATTTCTTATGGATTCCTTGTATTATCTCTTGTTTTCCTTAGCATTTTGAGATATATGCGGCGTTTGCTTTATTTTGCTTTATTTTGATTTATGCGGCGGTTGATTTATTTTGCTTTTATTTTGATTTTGCTTTTATTTTTGATTTATTTTGATTCAGCATTTGATTTATTTTGATTTAGTTTGCATTTGTATTATCAAGGTTGGTTCATCGCTATTATTGTAAATCTACATAATTGTTGATTGCATTCATTTAGTTGGTTGCATTTGTTTTATTAGGCTATGGATATAAGGTTTCATTTGTAAATCTAATTAATTGCCCTCATTTGAATTGATTCATCGCTATTATGGGCTTAGATAAAATTTTTGTCACTTTGTTGGTTAAGTGTTTGTTGATATAGGTTGATTAAACTTATTTTAAATTGGCCGTTGGCATTAATTTTATTGGGGTTTACATTGTGCTTTATCATTATAATGCCGGTATTTCGGTAACCTTATGCCTGTCTTTTGTAGGTGTTTCGTATAGTACTTTCTTTTTATTGTTATTAAGGAATTCTTGTTTGTTTTGCAGACAATGGGCCCTCGCAGACAATCATCCTCCCAGCTACCTGCCAAACATGCACGAGGGGAAGGCAGTTCAAGCGAACCTGCTACACTACCAACCTCTAAGTTCATGGTAAACCACAAATGCCTTAGATTCTCAAATGTCAAGGAAAGAAAGTGGTTTGAGCTTTTCGACAGTAAGGATTGTTCCCCACCCCATATTTTGGATTGGGACGCTATGGAATTAGCCAACATTGCAGCCAATATTCGGGAACTGATCATCCAACCAGGATGGGAACAACTGTTCTCCATCAATGAGCTTGCTTACAGAGAGCTGACATTGGAATTCTACTGCACCTTTCAGTTCCAAAAGACCAAGGTTTCAATTACTGAGCCAACCATGAAATTCAGATTGGGGGGGCAAAGATTCTATATGAACATTAATGACCTTGGGGTGCATCTAGGGTTATACACTGCAGAGGAGGCACAGACTTTTGACTATCTTAATTTCGAGGTGGATTTCATCGAGTATGAGGTTGTTCCCCCTCGGGTTTGGAGGACCTTTGCACCCACTACAGATAAATACTAGCCCAAGGTATCTAAGGCATCCAACTTTGAGTCCTTCCCCCGTCGAGTGGTGCACAATCTGTTAGTTCACACTCTTACAGTTCGGCTGAGTAGCACAGGGGTGGTGAGCTCAAGAGATCTATTTTTCTTACACTACATGGTACAGAAGACCCAGTGCAATGTTGCACATGCCATCACGCACTTCTTTTACGAGCAGTCTAAAAAGGGAGCATCAGGTACTTTGCATGGTGGCATGTATGTCACATGACTGGCTCGTCTCTTCGGTGTGTTAAATGGATGCCTACCTATGATGGTGGATGGTTTGCCCAAACTATTGGGTATGGACACATTGAAGAGACTAAATAGGGAGAAGGTAGTAGGGCTATAGGCACCTCATATGGATTCTGAGGCAGCCCCTTCTGCTCCTCCTTCAGAAATACCACCACCCCCACCGACAGATTTTTTGGGTTTATCCACTGCTGCTGGGCCTTCTTCCACTGTGGCACCTTCTTCTTTTGTTGGGCCATCTTTTGTCCAGATCCCTACATTCCAAGACTGCCACCAGTCAGTTAATGTTGAGTGGGATGATGACAGGAAGCCCATTGATTTTGAGCATCAGATTTGTAGGATCGAAGGTAAGTTAGGGAATATCGAGCTGAATTATAATAAAATCTTAACTCAGCAAGACCAGATGCAACAGTTCATGCATCAATAGACTACTTCCTTCCAAGCCCTGCTAGATCACGAGATCTTAAGAAGGCAATGGCTGGAACAATCCATGTTAGAGTTCTGGAGGTATCAAGGGTTTAACCCTTCTCAGCCACCACCTCCACGATACCAGCCACCTGGGCCTCCAGTTGATGTGTCCGATGATGATGCCAGCGATGATGCTAGTGGTGGGGAGACTAGCGGTGACGATTCCAATGATGCACCAACGTTTGACTAGCCCACCTTTTCTTTTTCTTTTATTTTTATTCCTGTTGGACAATTGCATTTTTCTTTAAGAATTATTTTATCTATTTGGTTATTTCATTTACTTATGTTTTAACTCTATTTATGCATCTTAGTTTTTGTTTTGAAGCAAATTCGCCTTCACCATACTCTTGGAATCGTACTCATATTTGTCCAATCATGGACATGGCAGGGCAATTTTTCTCTCTTTGTTATTTCTTATTTTGCACACACATTGAGGACAATGTGCGTCTTAAGTGTGGGGGAGAGGTATACTTTCTTGATTGAGTTACTATTATTTCATTCTTGCCATTTGATTCATTTGTCTTAATTAAGTTCTGCAAATTGATTTTGGATTCAAGCAAGCTAGATTGCTATAATAGTGTGAATTGAAATGGTTCCTCTTTATATATAAAATTAATTTTTAATTTTCTAAATGACAATTTCTTGTTGAGGTTAACTTGGCTATCTTGATCAATTGCTGAGGATCAACTATAATAGCTATAATTAGGTAGTAGATTGATGGGAATTGGACACATCTGAAGTTTAAAATCTTAGTTACATTTTTTAGCATGTTGTAATTCTTTAGATTCTTGAGTCGGACTTAGTATGACACCTTTAATATCTTAAGTTCTTGACCCTTGAATAGTAAAAAAAATAGTTCTAATAAAAGGAGCTTTGAAAATTTATTCCTGTTTCGCTGATTTTTACTCTTGAATTGAAACAAATGAGTTGGAATCATGAATAGTGCTAGTAGCCATTTGAACGGTGATTCTGGCTGAGTAACTGGGGGTCGGCATCACCAATGTTTACCTTCGCGTCAAAAGGTTAGTATCAGTTCAAACATGTCGGGCTCCTTAGATAGTAAATATATATATATATAAATGGTTAGAGAACTTAAGAGAAAATTTATATTTTTGTACTTTGTTCATGACTTTTGAGTTTCTGGAATTTTATGCACAATCTTTTAACTCTAGATCTTTAAGTTTTAGTTCTGTGAAATTTTTGTTTTGAAACTTCTTAATTTAGCTGTCATGATTGTGAATTAGTCTTTGGTTTAGAACGTCGGGTTTTCTGATTCAAGTATTGTCAAACTTTTCTTTTCTTTTTGGATATAGAGGGGTCCGTCATTTCTACTTATTATAGTGATTTAGTTTGCTTGAGGACAAGCAAAAACTCAAGTGTGGGGGAATTTGATAAGTGCATAATTGATGATATTTTACCCCTATTTCTTAATATGATTATTATCCAATTGAGTTTAATTTGTTTGTTCAAGTGCTTTTTAGGATTAATTTCAAGAATTCTTTGTATTTTGAGGCTTATGGTCATTTCGGAGGGATTACGGATGAAAGTAGAGGAAAAGAGCAAAATTCTTCAAGTGACATGCCCATGGATATGGGCTTGTCAATGGACATGCCCTTGATACTGCCATACAGAAGCATTGACATGCCCAGTGACAGGGGCATGTCACTGAGCATGCCTATTGCAATGATTCACAGAAACTGGATGTGCCTTATATTCAAAATCCCAGTAGCAATGACACGCCCAGTGACATGGGTGTGTCACTGGGCGTGTCCGGCTAAAATATCTGCACTATAAAAGCTGAGTTGAAGCGCGAATTAGGGATTCGATTTTCATTCTTTACAACCTAGACCTAACTTCTAGAGTGAAAAAGAGAGTTTTGAAGCTGAGATTGAAGGTGAAGACACATCCTACATATGATCTAAACCAAGATTCAAGGATTCAAGTGAAGAAATACAAATCATTCACCATGGATTGTTTGGATTCTTTTACTTATTTCTTTTGTTCTGGTTTCTAGTTTTGAACATGAACTAATTCATTCTCTATCTAGATATTGATGAAACCTAGCTTTATTATATGGATTGAATAATTTTATTTAATTAAATATATTTGATTGAGTTGTTTTATTCTTATGATGCTTAATAATTTATTTCCAATTGATAATAGCATGCTTATTGATTGGTTGTAATTTTTATATTATTGACTTGAGAAAGCTTGATTGGATAAAATACTCATAAGGATTGAAGATTGATTGGAGTGCTAGAGATAGACTTACAAGATCCTTTAGTTCATGATTCCTTGTTCTTAATGCAAGATCTATTTAATTATGTTTGATAAGAGATTCCATCATTCTACTTAGTGATTAGGGATTAATTCACTTGAGAAAGGTTTTAATCTAATTTAGAGGAATGCCAATTCAACTATATTATTTGATTTAGTTGGATTGATTTTCATAAATATATTTATGGCTCGGGGGATTCAATAACTAGATAGTATTTTCATCATCAATCCTTTTTGCACAACACTTAATCTCTCTTTACTTTAAGTTATTAAGTTAATTGTCTTTAATTACAAACTTCTAAAAACTATTAATTTGCTAAACAACAGTTAAAATTTGCACTAGTACTTGGCCTTGTCCCCAGTGGAACTATAACTCACTCACTAGTTTATTACTTGAGTGACCCGTGCACTTACGGTATTGCAATAACATAGGTGTTACACCATCAGCTTTGTACACGCATAAACTCAAAAATTGAAAAGGAGAAACTTTGCCCCCTGTGTAGGCTGAAACCAATGATTTTTTCCTATGTGGGCTTATATTAATGTTTGTGTTGTCTAGTTTCTTACACAAGCATGCCTTTTTTCTTTTGTAAAATGACCAAAGCTTCCTCTAACAATGGGCCTTCCATGCCTCCTAATTCAATATCTTCTTTTGATCCTTTACTTTTATAGAATGTTTGTTGTTCACTTTGACAAATGATAGGTAACACAAGATAACAAAATGCAATGTGATATGCTCATGTATGCATGATATGCATGGATTATACTTACAATTATTCCATTAACTCACAGACCGAGGTGATTAACTGACGTGTTCTTATTGACTCCTTCTAGATGCCCATTCAGGTCTTACACTGGAATGGCAGAAGGCTTCACTTTTATGGCTTTTATCTTAAAGATGTTGAAAACATGAATAATGGAGGCCCCAAGCAACAAAGATACATCCATTTCAAACTATGATTCAGTATGCCAGTTGGTAGCTTCTTCATAACCTTGCCAATAATTATTTCCTTTACCCAATGTGTCCTTCGTGGTTCGATGGTTCGACGTACTTTCTTTAACTTGAAGGCTTTATATGGAATTTTTTTTTGAATTTTGAATTTTAAATTTTGATTTTGAAATCAAATGTTGGCTTTGCCAAATCAATGCCAATTTACCTTAGAAGTCGATTTTCCAAATTAACATATCTATAACATGACAACCCTAGTTACCATACTAAACTCAGGAATCATTTCTATTTAAGAAAGAATTGTTGCACTTCAGATATTCACATACACATTACTTGATCAAAGGTCTCATCGAGTTTAAGTATTGTCTATCTCATATGTATGCTTATTCAAACTATCTCCACTAATAGACTCTACCTACCAAGAGAGATCAACATGTCTTTGATAGGCTTAAAACGGGGTCCATAAGGGACATGGGTTTCAGTGAAGGCCAAATGTAAGTTGGAGCCGTTGTGACACTATGGGCAAACCCTCACACTATAAATTTCTTGTTTAGAGAGCTGAAAGCATGAAAAGATAGAGCTTCAACATTCTTCTTGATTCCTTACATGAATCTTGATATTGATTAGGATATTCTTTGCCTTTATAAAAAGTTTAGTACCTATATTCCTTTCCACTTCTTCTTTTCCCTTTTCTTTCTCTTTTTTTTTTTCAATTTTTTGTTTCTTTATCATTTTGTCCTTCTTTCCTGTGGAACTGTCAAGTATAGGGCCTTCAAGAACTAGATGCCCTTTCTCCTACCTCTCTGATTTTGGTTAGGTTGGACCAATTTAAGTCAAACTATCTTTGCCTTCTACTGCTTTAGGTAAAGGAAAACTCGGTTGGCTTTCTAGACTACCATTTGTATTTTCTTTCCCTTTTGATTGCGCACAAATTCAGGACCCCTTTTTTCTTTCTTTTTTTTTCTTTCATTTTGCTTTTTCTCTCTTTCTGTTTTCCTTTTCTTTTATTCTTTTTTTTGTTTTGTTTTTTTTATGTTGGGTCTTAGCTCCAAAATAATTGTCTCGCTTGCACCATTCTATACTTCTGTTTATGGATGAGTGGAGTAGAGTGAGTCTTATTTCAACAACGACAAATCATTTGTTGTCTTGATGTCATCTTAATAAATTGGAGATATTAGGTCTAATATCAGATGAACTTCAACAACCCTTATGGTTTTGGGAACTTCAACTATCAATATGGTCTTGACTATGTATTCCTTTCTTTTATCTTCTTGCCTCTTCACCTTAGTGATCATTAGATTTGTCATAAGTGTAACAATAGCTCAGGATAGGTCATTAGGCTTATAAGTCAATAAAGAGAAAGCTAAAATCTCATAAAGGCTCAAAGGGACAACTAGGAATTGATATTTAATTTGGTGGATACTAGTTGTTGGCTTACCAAACAATACCTAGATCATCTCTCCCTAAAATAAGCAGAGTTCAATTTCACCTCAAAAGTCCGTCAAAGCATGTTCTAAGACTGACTAGGATCTAGACAAAGGTCATTATGCAAGAGCCCTCTCTGAGTAAGCATACATAACTCAATGCCATAGAACAATTCTCCCACCTAGTAAAGTCATTCGGATCATGATGCATAGATATTGTAGACTCTTAATTTTTGACCCAGTCCAATCCGATATTTTTAAATAGTCCAAAATAATTTTTGTGGTGTTTTAATTAAATAATATTTATTTTAATAATATTTATTATTTATAATATTTATTTTTAATAAAAATAAAAAAGTAATAATAAAAAAGGATAAAAAATAAATAAATAAAAATTGACGACGGAAGAATCGGCGATGAAAATTTTTCGTCGCTGGCGATGAATTGGCTTGGGCCAATTCGCCGCAGGAAAAACTTGCGACGAATTGGCCACAAGCCAATTCGCCGCAGATTTTTCCTGTGTCAAAATGGCCACAGGCCAATTCACCACAGGAAAATCCTACAGCAAATTGGTTGGCCCGCTCCCATTGCCCGCAGAACTTCACCAGCACACCGCAGTTTTGCCAAAATCCTATTCTACTTGGTTTTTAATTTTATTTCCTAAAAAATTTTTATTTCCTTAGCCAGTTAGTATTAGGTTTTCTATTTTTTCTTATAAATACCACATTAAAGACAGAATGGAGGATTTGAAATTTTTTATTGGACTTTGGACTCTTGGATTTTTTAGGCCAAAAAAGAGAACCTTGAAGGAGCAAGAGGCAATGAACAAGCAACAACAATCCATCAAAGACAGCCTACTCTATCTTTATTATTGTTCAATGATGACGGATCTATACTATCATAGTGTTACCGCAAGTGCACGGGTCGCTCAAGTAATAAAACAGTGAGTAAGATATCGTTCCACTTGGACTAGGTCAAATATTAGTGCAAATTTTAACTGTTATTTAGTGAATCAATAGTTTGTGTGATGATTAAAATAACAGACAAATTACTCAATAAACTAAAGTGAAGAATAATTGAATATTGTGCAACAAAAGTTGGTGATGAAAATACTATCTAGATATTGAATCCCCCTAGCCATGAAAAGTATTTATGAATATCAATTTAATTAAATTAAATAATAGTGCTGAATTGGCATTCTCCTGAATTAGATTAAAACCTCTCTCAAGTGAATTAATCCCTAATCACTAAGTAGAATGCTAAGAATCTCTTCTCAAGTATAATTAAATAGATCTTGCAATAAGAAAAAGGAACTTTAAACCAAAGGGTCTCGTAAGTCTATCTCTAGCACTCCAATCAACCCTCAATCCTAATGAGCATTATGTTCATGTCAAGCTTTCTCAAGTTAATAATATGAAAATTGTAACCAATCAATAAGCATGCTATTATCAATTGAAAATAAGAAATTAAGAATCAAAAGGGTAAAACAACTCAATCAAATGATTTAATTTAATAAGAACTATTCAATCCATACAATAAAGCTATGGTTCATCAATTTCTATATAGATAAAATATTTAGCTCATGTTCATAACCAGAAAACCAAAATAGAGGAAATAAATAAAAGAATTCAAACAATCCATAATGAACAATTTGTGTTTCTTCACTTCAATCTCGGATCTTGGTTTAAATCTCGCAGGAATTGGGACTTCACCTTCACTCTTGGCTACCAAAAACTCTCTTTTTCTTGGGAGGTCGGCTATGAAAAATAAACTCTATCCCTAATTCACTCTTTAGCTCAGATTTTATAGCCTAGATATTTTTGCCTAACACGCCCATGGACACGCCCGTGTCCGTGGGTGTGTCAATGGTGTTGTTTCAAGCTTTAATGACATGGGCAGTGACACACCCATGTCCTTGGGAGTGTTGTTGCTACTGCAATGTTGAGTTAGGGACATGGTCATGGACATGCCCATATCATTGGGCGTGTCACAGCTTCTGTAAGTCAGGAGTAATGGCACATTCAGAGACACGCCCATGTCTCTGAGTGTGTCAAAGCTTCTGTAAAGTAGTTGAATGACACGGCCACGAACATGCCTATGTCACTGGGCATGTCACTTGGAAGAATCTGCCCAAAATAGCTTCTTCCCTTGTCTTTCATCCATGATTTTAGCCTAAATAACTTTAAGGTCCCAACGTGTCAAAAGTTCCTGAAATCAACCCTAATAAACACTTGAACAAACAAATTAAACTCAATTTGATAATAAATATATTAAGAAATAGGGACAAAAATATCATCAATTATACACTTATCAAATTTCCCCATACTTGAGTTTTTGCTTGTCCTCGAGCAAATCAAATCACTATAATAGGTAGAAATGAAAGGTGTAAACCCCCATACTCTATATAAGTACTATACATATACCGAGCATACATACAGTATATATATAAAGTATAAGAATGTCACCTTTTGTTACAGATTAAAAACTTTTATCAGTGTTCCAAACAATAATATTTTTTTTCTTATCAAAATACAACGTAATTAAATCTTACATGCATGCATCACCTTCTAGTTGGTCTCAGAACACTCTTACCTTTCTCGTGGCATACCGATTGACTTTAGATCTATCACCTACTCACCTGCACGAATACACAACCACGCTAAGCCAGAGAGCTTAGTAGCACAAATAAATAATATAAACATACACTACAGAAATTCTAACATATATATATTAACTTCATGTACCATTAGTTTCTTATCACATTTTCTTTTTTTTTTTTTACTACACTTTTCATATATCTCTACTAATCTCATATATTATATACATATATACATATCATTACCACCAACCACAATTCTATCATTGATACTCACAATGAATATATCCATACACATATTACGTATCATACTTCATAACATTACATGTCCTTACTTTATTCAATTAATTCATTAATCACAATTCACCAATCATAAATCACTTATTCAATAGTAGCAAATATAGGTCTCATTATTCATCTATTTCACATTCATAAAACACATTGAAAACAAAGACAAACATGGGCCCACAAGACACTAATATGTTATTCAAAGTTCAGAGTTGCTGCTTTGGTCTATAATCATAATCATCAAGCCCGTAGGCATCATATATAAATATCTCTATCCATGGATAGTGTAACAGACCCAGTCTCTTGGACCTCAACCCGTCTAAACTCGAGGAGATCCTCAACCCGGCTAGACTGTTACTAGTAACAGACCCAGTCTCTTGGACCATCAACCCGACTAAATCGAGGAGATCCTCAACCCGGCAAGACTGTTACTTTTCATATATTTCATATTCATAATTCTCATAGTGTAACAGACCCAGTCTCTTGGACCTCAATTCAACTCAAATTGAAGAGATCCTCAACCCGGCAAGACTGTTACCTTTTTCATTTTATAGGCATGCCGCCAAACCCAGAACTCTGAAATTGAATAACATATTAGCCATACAATTCATTTATTATTTCATTACCAATTTCATTCACAATTCTCATCATCATCTAGGCAAACATGCCCCACTTATTTCAATTGAATCATCATAGCCAATCACAATGGCTTCACATCTTATCATATCTCAATTCACATTATAACACTTCATCATTCAAGCATACATACTCAATTTCATTGCACATGTATCTTAAATTCATCGTCATATAGACAACATTTCCATTTATTTCATTTCAATCATTATTATCAACCATAATGACATCACATTTCATCATTTCTCAAGACACATTACCTCATTTCATCATTAAAACATTTATCATAACAAATTGCTTTGCACATACCTTTTTGAATGATCATCATAGCTTTCACACTATACAAATAATAACATTAGTCACATTGTATTAACAATATAGTAAATTCCTTAACACATTTATGCTAAATGTGTTAAGTCTCAAAATCATGTAAAAGAATGCATCCATGTAAGTTTGTACTTACCTCTAGAGAACTCACACCAAACCTAAATTACTCTTTCCAAGAATCTTCCCACACTTGGATTATGGCCATCCACTTTCTTCACAACCTAATCCAAATAAAAGGATAAAATACATGAATCTCAATACAATTATTCACTTATTAACCTCATACTAAACCTCTAGATCACCAATTACAACTCAACATTTCTCTCTAGGACCCCCACGGTCGTGGCCTACCAACCCCCACGGGCGTGGCTTAGCAACCAATCCTGCCTAATTGCTCTAACAACCCCTACGGGCGTGCCTTTCCCACTCCCACGGCCGTGGCATAGAAAGTGAATCTGTCTCCTTTGTTCAACACCTCCACGGCCATGGCTTCCAATGGCCACAGTCGTGGCAGCCAAAGGCCACGGGCGTGGCATCAAAAATACCTCTGTTTCCGGACCAAACACATGTATTCTATGTTTTCAACTTCATTAAACACAAATATACATCAATCATACATCAATTATTCAATTCCCCAACTAATACATATTAAATCCTTACCAACCAATTTCAATAAATCATCATCATCCTCACAAATAACCATATTATCATCATCTAAATATCAATCTAACATATTTATAAACTTTAATCTTTCACTATCATCATCTTCACACACTACCCAAATCACAATCAATATAAATCAACTCAAAGAAATGAATACTTACTTGAATATTTTACCAAATCTTCAATCTCCATCTTCAATTCTCTCAAAACCCTTATAATTTTGATGTGTATGCAAATAAAATCTCATTTCTCTTTCTCTCTCTCTCTCTCTCTCTCTCTCTCTCTCTCTCGTGCAAGAAGAAGAAGAAGAAGAAGAAGAAAACGTTTTCTTCTTTTCCTCATACTTATCACATATATATATATTAATAATAATAATAATAATATAATATAATATAATATAATTATATTTAAAAATCCTCCACCACACATTTTATATCCATCCTTTGACTTTCTTCCCTTCTTTTTCTTTTATTATTATTATTATTTATTATTTATTAATTATATAAACTTACTTTTTCTACACCATTTTATACATTAGGTATATGTGATGTATATGTTGGTATATGTATATCTCATATATATTACTTTTATATTTCCCATATATTTTTCCAAATACCATATATACATATTATCCTTACATATTTTACCAACATATCTTCTCACAACTACTACCCCAATGTACACCAAAATCGGGTATTAAATTAATTCGTTGCTCTTATTTTGATTTTCATTAAACATACACATTAAATCCATATACAACAATAATTATTCCAAACTTTTAGGGTGTATTTTGGGATATTACAATTCTCTCCCCCTTAAATAATTTCGCCCTCGAAATTATCTGGTACAGTAACAATCTATTCTTAACAAAATACCATCTTAACTTTCATATAACGTTCAGTACATCATTGAGTTATTATGTCATCCAATCATATAACTTCAACTCTCCCCCTTAGAGTCGCTCATCTTATCTAAATTCATAATTCATCATTATATATATTTATATGTCTTATTACTTTCTTAACAAAGCAATCAAGATAATTCTTCACATTCCCAATGAATTTACCTTTATACAAAAATCAGATCGTCTTATAATACATTTATACTTCATCCAATCTTTATATTTAAAATATTTTGTTCCTTCATCTCTTTATAATTATTCTCTTAACTTTAACCTTAAAAATCATTGATTTATATCTTACTATAGATTATCCCGTCATTACACTCACTTACAAAATAGACGTTAATCAAACCTTAATTGATAACAAGAACCTTATTTTTCACACACTGACTTCCTTCTTTAGCATGCTTTTCACTTAACTTACCTATTAATATAATGCCTTTCAACTTATTTTATAGAAAATCAATCTTTTCCCTTTTATCATTATTTACAACTGATATAACTCCATTCATTCATGTCCATTCACAATTTAGAATTTTATATCATATACATTATCATGTAAATTATCATACTCTTAGTACAACTATACATATTAAATCTCAATACTGATTCATAATCTTCATAGAATCTAGATCAATTGATCTATCTGTCACAAAATTCTCACCTTTCCCATCTTGTTCAATCCAAACCAACAAACTTATTTAAAACTTATCATTAGATCTTACATTATATATATATAACCAAATTCCATTAGATCAAACTTATATTCAAATCCTAATCTCTTTAGATCCATATTCAGTCACATTTTGTAATTTTTCCCTTTTTTATAATATCTCCTCACATTTCATGCCATTACAATATTTACATAATCAACTTTCTATCACATTAGCTATAACTCAAAACATTTTACATTTTTTTACAACTTATTTAAAACTTATCATTAGATCTTACATTATATATATATATAACCAAATTCCATTAGATCAAACTTATATTCAAATCCTAATCTCTTTAGATCCATATTCAGTCAAATTATCAGAATAACAAATCATTCCAAATTATCCTTCAATATACATATAGTTTACTTTCTATTATCTTAGTATAATTTCCACCAATTTTCATGAAAATCTCATACCATATTTTCTATCCATAGATCACTCATTTAAACCTTAAGTCCATACACTTACTAACTTTATATTATAAACATATTCAGTATAAATTTTCAGTCACATTTTGTAATTTTTCCCTTTTTTTATAATATCTCCTCACATTTCATACCATTACAATATTTACATAATCAACTTTCTATCACATTAGCTATAACTCAAAACATTTTACATTTTTTTTTCATAATTATAACCAAATTTCTAACATTAAATGATGAAGTATAACTTTACCAGTCATAACTCTTAAACATGTTTTCTAAAAACATAATTATCAATCTCATCAAATGTTTGCTATAATCATATTATCTCAGGTTCCAAGTCTATGGATAACAAAACTAATCAACCAAAATATACTAAACAAATCATAGAATTATAAAAGATTAAGGGTTATGTTTGAAACTTATAAATCCATATGGTTCCTTTATTATTCTATTTCCATCCTTTCCAATTACAAAACTAAATTAGATCACAAGAATTTCATATTCATTCTTTAAACTTCTGCTATACCAGAAGTTAACACATTCCAACTCCGTTTCAAACCAACTTGCACTCGATTATATGATCTTCATCAACTTAATTCATGTTTCAACAATATTACTATGAACATTTCTTACTCTATACATATTCAATCATATGCAGTTCTTACAAAATTTTTATTTGTCACTCCATTTCTAATCCATTCACAATCTCTTATAATATACAAATACATAGAACTTTTTCATATGTGAATACTTTGGGATTCTAAATATCATATGATCATCAAATTCAATAATCATCATAACAATTTCACTGTCCAATATTACACGAGTCTATTCTTACTCTCAATTCCGTCATATAATTTATCTAGTTTGCTCAAGTCATGACCTAATCTTTCTTAGGTTCACTAATACATGCAATATCATTCTTCATATCGCTAATCCAATAGTTATACCACATACACATTCATAGGTCACCTTCTTAATGTGATTCACATTTCTTACGTATCATAATTTCATTCATATTGAAAAACTCAGCTCACATATCCTATACATGTATACACTTAATTATACGATCTTATTTTGTTTTTCTTTTTCATACATTCTATACAAATTTAATGTTTATCACTTTCTTTTGAACATTATCATTCTCATTCTTTCAATATGATGTAAAGTATTTATCATCACAACAAATATATATATTCCAACCATAATAACACTTCACATACATCTTAGTCACAATCTTAATGTGACATCTCTTTCACTTTTGTTTTTGAACGCATTTAATATACCTCCATATCCATTTTTACCCTTTTAATTCAAATAACTTAAAGTAACTCATTTTCATTTGCTCAATCACTTTCTTTTTACTTCAAAGCAAATTCTCATACTATCAATCACATTACTCAATTCATAATACTTTCATGTGCCATATTATTCATTTCACATAGCTCATGTATTGAATATACATTAAACCATCAATATCCAAATAATCTTTATCAAATTCCATTAAAACTTTAACCTTTCAACTTACTACTTCACTTAAACTTCAATTTGCCAAACTCATCTTTTCTTAATATCAACTTTAAAAACATCTTATATATATACCACAAAGCAACATCAAAACATATAATCTTCACAATTATCAAGCTCATGTCAAAAATCTCAAATATCACATATTACCACCATTAACATAAGCTTTCACAATATTCATAGCATATCATATTTCTAACATTGAAATTACAATGTTTGCATTAACATAACCATACAAACAACACCAATAACCAACATCATCTCTTTTTCTTTTAAACAAAATCTTAATTTGATATACCCAAACCTTACATAATCACACTTTGTCTATACCAATCAACTCACTCACTATTCCACCATACTCTTTTCATTTTAATAACATATCCTTCCATATTAACAATCCAACAATATTTCTTCTTTCTAACAAACCCAACATAAACTCTATTATAAAGAGATTCGAAATATAGAGGAAGAAGTATATACTTTAATCTTGATTTTGTTTTTTAAATCATTTTCAACTTTATTCTCCTATTCATTTCTTTATATTACAATCACTTTTCAATAATCAATATTTCACGATTTACTTTCCTTAAGTAAACTCCCATTCTTGAACTTACCAATTAAACTTGCACCAATTTTTCATATCATTTCTTTTTCCAATTTTACTTTCATATAAAATCTTATTCACACACTATCATTCATCTCATGTAATTCAGATACATCACAAATCACATAATGCCACGTTCGAGACCAACCTAGGTGTTAATGCATATGCATATATTACAAATTTCATTTCAAAACTTTTCCTTTTTAATTCTAGTTAAGCTTTTCAAAACGTTTTTTTTTTAATTTCACTTAGGCCGAGAATCTCGAACCCAAGCTCTGATACCAAAATAATTGTAACACCCCCATACTCTATATAAGTACTATACATATATCGAGCATACATACAATATATATATAAAGTATAAGAATGTCACCATTTATTACAGATTAAAAACTTTTATCAGTGTTCCAAACAATAATATTTTTTTTCTTATCAAAATACAACGTAATTAAATCTTATATGCATGCATCACCTTCTAGTTGGTCTCAGAACACTCTTACCTTTCTCGTGGCATACCGATTGACTTTAGATCTATCACCTACTCACCTGCGCGAATACACAACCATGCTAAGCCAGAGAGCTTAGTAGCACAAATAAATAATATAAACATACACTACAGAAATTCTAACATATATATATTAACTTCATGTACCATTAGTTTCTTATCACATTTTCTTTTTTTTTACTACACTTTTCATATATCTCTACTAATCTCATATATTATATACATATATACATATCATTACCACCAACCACAATTCTATCATTGATACTCACAATGAATATATCCATACACATATTACGTATCATACTTCATAACATTACATGTTCTTACTTTATTCAATTAATTCATTTTCACAATTCACCAATCATAATTCACTTATTCAATAGTAGCAAATATAGGTCTCATTATTCATCTATTTCACATTCATAAAACACATTAATAACGAAGACAAACATGGGCCCACAAGACACTAATATGTTATTCAAAGTTCAGAGTTGCTGCTTTGGTCTATAATCATAATCATCAAGCCCGTAGGCATCATATATAAATATCTCTATCCATGGATAGTGTAACAGACCCAGTCTCTTGGACCTCAACCCGTCTAAACTCAAGGAGATCCTCAACCCGGCTAGACTGTTACTAGTAAAAGACCCAGTCTCTTGGAACATCAACCCGACTAAATCGAGGAGATCCTCAACCCGACAAGACTGTTACTTTTCATATATTTCATATTCATAATTCTCATAGTGTAACAGACCCAGTCTCTTGGACCTCAATTCAACTCAAATTGAAGAGATCCTCAACCCGGCAAGACTGTTACCTTTTTCATTTTATAGGCATGCCGCCAAACCCAGAACTTTGAAATTGAATAACATATTAGCCACACAGTTCATTTATTATTTCATTACCAATTTCATTCACAATTCTCATCATCATCTAGGCAAACATGCCCCACTTATTTCAATTGAATCATCATAGCCAATCACAATGGCTTCACATCTTATCATATCTCAATTCACATTATAACACTTCATCATTCAAGCATACATACTCAATTTCATTGCACATGTATCTTAAATTCATCGTCATATAGACAACATTTCCATTTATTTCATTTCAATCATTATTATCAACCATAATGACATCACATTTCATCATTTCTCAAGACACATTACCTCATTTCATCATTAAAACATTTATCATAACAAATTGCTTTGCACATACCTTTTTGAATGATCATCATAGCTTTCACACTATACAAATAATAACATTAGTCACATTGTATTAACAATATAGTAAATTCCTTAACACATTTATGCTAATGTGTTAAGTCTCAAAATCATGTAAAAGAATGCATCCATGTAAGTTTGTACTTACCTCTAGAGAACTCACACCAAACCTAAATTCCTCTTTCCAAGAATCTTCCCACACTTAGATTATGGCCATCCACTTTCTTCACAACCTAATCCAAATAAAAGGATAAAATACATGAATCTCAATACAATTATTCACTTATTAACCTCATACTAAACCTCTAGATCACCAATTACAACTCAACATTTCTCTCTAGGACCCCCATGGTCGTGGCCTACCAACCCCCACGGGCGTGGCTTAGCAACCAATCCTGCCTAATTGCTCTAACAACCCCACGGGCGTGGCTTTCCCACTCCCACGGCCGTGGCATAGAAAGTGAATCTGTCTCCTTTGTTCGACACCTCCACGGCCATGGCTTCCAATGGCCACAGTCGTGGCAGCCAAAGGCCACGGGCGTGGCATCAAAAATACCTCTGTTTCCGGACCAAACACATGTATTCTATGTTTTCAACTTCATTAAACACAAATATACATCAATCATACATCAATTATTCAATTCCCCAACTAATACATATTAAATCCTTACCAACCAATTTCAATAAATCATCATCATCCTCACAAATAACCATATTATCATCATCTAAATATCAATCTAACATATTTATAAACTTTAATCTTTCACTATCATCATCTTCACACACTACCCAAATCACAATCAATATAAATCAACTCAAGAAATGAATACTTACTTTAATATTTTACCAAATCTTTAATCTCCATCTTCAATTCTCTCAAAACCCTTATAATTTTGATGTGTATGCAAATAAAATCTCATTTCTCTTTCTCTCTCTCTCTCTCTCTCTCTCTCTCGTGCAAGAAGAAGAAGAAGAAGAAGAAGAAGAAAACCTTTTCTTCTTTTTCCTCATACTTATCACATATATATATATATATTAATAATAATAATAATAATAATAATAATATAATATAATATAATATAATTATATTTAAAATCCTCCACCACACATTTTATATCCATCCTTTGACTTTCTTCCCTTCTTTTTCTTTTATTATTATTATTATTATTTATTATTTATTAATTATATAAACTTACTTTTTCTACACCATTTTATACATTAGGTATATGTGATGTATATGTTGGTATATGTATATCTCATATATATTACTTTTATATTTCCCATATATTTTTCCAAATACCATATATACATATTATCCTTACATATTTTACCAACATATCTTCTCACAACTACTACCCCAATGTACACCAAAATCGGGTATTAAATTAATTCGTTGCTCTTCTTTTGATTTTCATTAAACATACACATTAAATCCATATACAACAATAATTATTCCAAACTTTTAGGGTGTATTTTGGGATATTACAAAAGGCCCCTCTATATCCAAAGAAAACAAAAGTTTTTACAATACTTGAATTAGAAAACCCAACATTCTCAACCAAAAACTAAATGTTAAACATGGTTGTTGAATTAAGAAGTTTTAAAATAAAAATCTAACAGATCTAAAATTTAAAAATTCAAAGTTAAAAGATTGAGCATAAAATTCTAAGAACTCAAAAGTCATGAAAGAAGTAAGGAAGTAAGTTTTCTCTTAAGTTCTTTGACCCCTTCGTAAAATGCATTGCGTGAAACATTAATTTTTTTTTCTAAAGGAGCTCGACTTGTTTGAACTGATACTAACTTTTTGACGTGAAAGTAAACATTTGTGAATGCCGACCCCAAGATACTCAGTTAGAATCATCATTCAAATGGCTACTAGCACTATTCATAATTCCAACTCATTTGTTTTAATTCAAGACTTAAAATCAGAGGAACAGGGATAAATTTTCAAAGCTCCTGAAAGATAGGTTTAATTTATTTCTTTCATTTTTTTTATAGCAAAGTGGTCAAGAACTTAAGATAATAAAAATGTCATACTAAGTTCAACTCAAGTATCTAAAGGATTGGGCTATGTTAAAAAAATGTAACTAAGGTTTTAAACTTCGGATGTTCAAATCTCATCAATCAACTACCTAATTCAAACTATCACATTTAGTCTTTAGCAATCAATTAAGAAAATTGAGTCAACCTCAACAAGAGATTGTCGTTCGTTAAATCAGTCATTATTTTAATGAAAAGAGGAACCATTTCACTTCATATTATAATAGCAATCTAGTTTACTTGAATCCAAAAAAATAAAATCAAAGAAACTAATTGAGACAAATGCAACCAATGGCAAAAAATGAAAATAAAAGCCCAATTTATAAAATATGGCCCTCCCCCACACTTAAGACACACATTGTCCCCAATGTGTGTAAAATAATAAAAAGAACAAAAGAGAGAAAATTTCCCTGACATATCCTAAATCGACATATATGAATAGGGTTCCAAAAGTGTTACGATGTCGAAGGAGCTACAGGACAAAAAAATTGATATAGAGAATGGTCAAGGTTCAAAGACATATAAAAATAATAATAATAAAAAAATAAAAACATGAAAATATTAAAAATAAAATGTACAGGAATTCATAAGAAAATAAAAATGAAAATAAATAAACAAAATGAACTAGTCGGTCATGGGCTCGGCACTGGAATCGTTACTAGCGTCGGTATTATCACCGCTGGCACTAGCATCATCGCTATCATCATTGTTGGAGACGTCAACATGGGGTACTGAAGGCTGGTATGGTGGTGGCGGTGGCTACGAAGGGCTAAATCCCTGATGCCTCTAGAACTCGAGCATAGATTGCTCAAGCCATTGCCTTCTCAGTATCTCATGATCCAGTTGTGCTTGGAAGGATGAGTAGTGCTGCTCTATGGAACGATGGATCTGATCCTGTTGAGTCAATAACTTATTCTTGTTTAGCTCGATGTTTCCGATCTTTCCTTATATCCTACATATCCGGTGCTCAAACTTCGTTGGTTTTCAATCATCATCCCACTCAATATCCACAGAATGACTCCGGTCTCTAAATGTAGGGGCTGGAGTAAAAGACAGGCTAGTTGAGGAAGAAGGTCTGGCAGTGGTGGACGGGCTAGGGATGTCTATCGGTGGAGGTGAAGGTATGTCGGAAGTAGGAGCAGGAGGAACTGGCTCAAAATTCGGGGATGGAACTAGCTCAGAATCCATGGGTGGCGCCTGCAGTTCCACCACCTTCTCCCAGTTTAACCATTTCAAAGTATCCATGCCCAACAGTTTGGGGAGACCATCCAAAGTCATCGGGAGGCATCCATCCAACACCCCCAAGCTGTGAGCGAGTCTCGTAACATACATGCCACTGTGCAAGTTACCCGGTACCCCTTTCTTGGACTGCTCATAGAAAAAATGCAGGATAGCATGAGCTACATTGCACCGGATCTTATGGACCATGCAGTTCAAGAATAACAGCTCCCTCAGGCCAACGACTCCCCTACTACTAAGCCAAGCCACAATGGTGTGAACTAATAGATTATGCACTACTCGACAGGGGAAGGTGTAGACCCTTAATTTTTTACCCAATTTGGTCCGATATTTTTTATATAGCCCAAAATATTTTTGTGGTATTTTAATTAAATAATATTTATTTTAGCATTTATTATTTATAATTTTTAATAAAAATGAAAATGGTAAAGTTAAATAAATATAAATAAATAAATAAATAATAAAAATCGACGACTAAAAAATTTCATCGCTGAAGATGAATCGGCCAGGCCAATTCGCCGCAGGAATTTCCTGCGGCGAATTGGCGCTCGCCCGTAGGAAATTCCTCGCAACTCGCAATCCTCGCAGTTTTTGCCAGCAAGTTTTTTGCCAGCGCAATTTTCCAACGCAGTTTTTTTCGAAACCAAATTCTATTTGATTTTTGTTTTTTTTCCTAATTAGTTTTAGTTTTCTTAGACAATTAGAAGTAGGTTTCTGATTTTTCCTATAAATACCACATTAAAACAAAGAATTAGGGGAGGGACTTTTTAGACGAGACTTTGGATAGACTTTTAGAGAGAAAACTTTTGACTTTGATCGGTAGGAAAAAATTGTTTGATTGGATTGGAGACTCAACCATTCCATCGACCAAAAGAAAAGCCCTAGCAAGCAAGAGACGTTAGCAACATAAAGCAATCAACAATCCATCAAAGGCAGCAACACTGCCTTTGTCATTGTTCATCCATAAATCAGTTTTGGTGGAACCAACGAACGAAGGTTTGATTATAAATCTTTGCTTCGATTATATTTACAATGTTATTTCCATATTTTCTTTTAAATACATCTATCATTGATTTTTGTTTCAGTAACCTAAATCATTAAAGTTGGTAATATGTTTTATATTAAATTGTACATTCATCCAGTAGCCTTAATCAGTGATCAAAATTTCAAAACCTTAAAACTGTTCTTCTCTTTTCAGAAACCCTTAAAACCCTAAATTGTTTCTCTCCCGTTTCTAGAACTTCAAAAACCCTAAATTACTCTTCTACTTCCAAAAACCTTAAAAACCCTAAATTACTCTTCTACTTCCAAAAACCTTAAAAACCCTAAATTGTTTCTTCTATTTCCAAAAACTTTAAAACCCTAAATTGTGTTCCCCAAACTATTTTCATCTAAACCCTAACTTTTTGTCCAAAGTTTCCAAATATCTTCTTCAATCTCCAAATGCTAATATTCTTTATAGTTTCTAAAAATCATAATTATTTTTATGAAACTCTAAGCTATTTTCTTAAATCCTAAAATCAAATATGTTTTTGAAAATATCAAAAACCCTAATTTTCTCAAAACCCAATACAGTAAACCCAAGTTTTCCTAAACCCTAAATTCTTAAAGCATCAAAACTTTATGACAAGTTCATCAACAACCTAAACCCTAATTCTTAAAACCTCAAAATCTTATGACAAATAAATCTAAACCCTAAAGCCATAATCCAGTAAACTTAAAATCACAATCTAGTAAACATGAATTATAAATCTAATGTCTTAAGAAGTCCAAAACCCTAATTTCATGATGTTAGCCCTATACCCTAATTTGATTAACCAAAACCCTTACTACTTTCTTAAATTTATAAAACCCTAATCCATTCCATTTTTCCAAAATCTTCACAGTAGCCAAAATAATAATAATAATAATTTCAAAATTCCCAAAACCCTAAATGTTAATTAAAGAACTCTAAATTGAGACATAAACCTAAATTTATATCTTTACTTGCTTTATTTAATTTTAGATTTGATTATGTAGTTTATTATATGTTTTGATGGTTGATTTATTTAATTTCAATACTTGATTTATTTAATTTATCATGGATGGATATTTCCTTTATTGTTATGATTATTATTTGTTTGTTTTAGTATTCAAATTGTAAGAGGTATGTTTCCACTTTGTGAGTACCTCATTAGTTAAGTATTATGTAATTTAAATTGCTTTTATATTTTGGACCAATGTAAAGGACATGTTTCCACCTTTTGGTGGGTGTCCTATTTAGTTTAGACATAAACAATGTAAGGACATGTTTCCATCCTCGGATGGGTGTCCATTTATTTGCTTTATTTGGACCTTGCTTTGATTTTAATATAATGATGCTTTATTTTAATTGTTGCATGTAATATGGATATTATTATTATATTTAAGAATTTTATAATATTAAGACCTTAAAAGGAGGCTGGTTCTAATGAACCAGGCATTATAGGGGTGCTAGGCCTTTTCTCACCTTCCCCACACGTATCCAACTTTCCGAACCCATTAGGGGGTTGGGGATTCCTTAGTAATCAAGTCATCCACCCCTTTCTTTTTCCCAGCCCATCAGGGTGGCGACTCCATTTTCTCCGGGATTAGGCACGTGTTCTCTAAGTCCCCAAGCCTAAACAGTGCCGAAGTCGCAAGGACCATTCCATCGGGAGTGGGGGCAAAAATTCCCAATGGGGATAAGAGAAGTTGATTCCATTGGTATTTATATTATTCTATTCTTTCTTATCATGATATTATCCATTGCATCATTTAGATTGCATCGTGTGCGTGAGTTAGGACGCCCGTGTTACCCGTGTTGTGTTATGTAAGGGATGCCATACTTTCACTCAAGGTATGGAGATCGAACATGGCATAACCACTTATAGCCTCATACTATTTGGTATATACTTGCTATGGGAACCTAAGCCTTTTTACCCAAAGACTAAAGCCCATGTAATTGGCCTAGTTGCTTTCCTTATGTTTTTACCCCAAATGCATGTTGTTTGACTATGGTTAATTTATCTTGGTTTAAATCACGGCTTATTTGGTTTGTTCTTTTTCTAATATGACCTAAATACATTGTGAGCTCAAAATAAAATTTTCTTTAAAATCTAAAAGACCAAAGCTATTTTTAAAACTTTTCAAGATGACTTTTCTAAAAATAAATCAAAAATTCTTTTGCTCATGACCCAAATACTAAGCCCATTTTTTCCTAAAATCTTTTTACAATGGGCTTACAAACAAAGTTATTTTCATCCAACTTTTTCTTACAAAGAGCTTGCAAATTATTTAGGTCAATTACGAAATATCAAAAATCAATTGTGAGCCTAGTTTATACTAAGGATAATTAATCATGGGCTTGTTTTTGGCATGAATCATTAGTTACTTTTTCAAGTGAGAAATCTATTTATAATAAACCTCTTAATTTAGTTTTAATCCAATGTAGCATAAAAGCTACTTTAGTTGGTTGAATGGATTAAAACCTAATTAATGGGAATTATCATGAACTGATTTCCATTTTGAAAATATAACTATTGGTTGAAACGTCCGAGGGAATTATTCGAAAACAAGATACCCCATGTTAGTATTTTGTTAACCATATACCTAGGAAAAGAGACTCGACATTCGTGTGTGGATGTTACAGGGTTGGAAGGAAAGTCCTAATTTTTCTTTGTCTATTGTTTGTGCATACATGCATACATACATTTGCATCTCATATCATTGATCCTCTCTGGCTCATAGCCCCGGATTATGATAGTTCAAAAGGAGCCAAAGGTTGTTGAGAAGACAACCTCAATGCCAAGATGAAAGAAATAAAAGAGGCCCTAGCTGAGACCATGAAGAACCAATTGGCTGCAATTTTAGAAAATAATGTCGAAGCATCCGCTAGCACCAAGAAGCCAAAGGTCAAAAGGGAGGCTAAGGTTGGTGAACTGGCTTTTGATGATGATAAGGTGATCATTGATGATGATGATTGGGCTCAATACTTCCAAGATCCTCAAGATAAAAAGGAGCCAAAGGGAGAAGAATCACTTTTCAATAAGAAGGAATGAGAAAGGAATTTGATAAAATAAGGATGATTGTGAGAGAGGTGTTGCCTAGTCTTCGTGAAAGGATGTCTCATGCACTCATCCTTGATTTTAAAGATCTTCTCCAAGCTAGTCTGCAAATTAAAGAATGGGAAAGGGAGAAGAATTGCTTTTCAATAAGAAGGAATGAGAAAGGAAACTACCAGTCTGGAAATCAAAGCATGCAAAAAGAAGTTGATGTTAATACAGCTGGTTAAGCAAATAGAAGGCAGTTTTCATATCTAGGGAAGCCTTTGTCAAGCTACAAAAGAAGAGACTATTACAGCCATTGGCCCCTCGACCTTTGCCGAATCCTTTACCCCTAAAATTTGATACTAAAGCCTTTTGTGAGTTTCATCAGACACAAGGACATGAGATAGACAAATGCTTGGGACTAAAACATGAGATCCAAAATTTAATTGACAATGGTAAGCTGCCTGAGCCTGATAAGCCTAGCACAAAAGACAATCCTTTGCCAAGGTTCAACAGAGTGCCACCACCAGCAACCTTCATGGTAGGAAAAGGATTGGAAGAAGATTTTGTCTTATCCTCTTTTCAAGATGGGAATGTTGAAGATGTGAAAGGAAAAGAAGCTTAACTCAACAGACTTTCCTTAGCTTGAATGTTGCTTTTCAATTTTACTTTCTTTAATATTTAATTGGAACAATCGTGTTTTTCAAATTTAAATTTGTTTGAATAAATTACTTTCATAAAAAATTTTGTTGGTCTTTGTTCATTTTGCTACTCAACCAATGACGAATCTAGCTTGATATTCATAAATTATTGTATCTAGGCATCATGATTTGAATGACTTTACTAGATAAGGAAATTGCTTTATAGCATTTAGTTGTCTATGCTTACTTAGAGAGGGCTCCTGCATAATTACCTTTTTCTAGGTCCTAATCAGTTTTAAAACATGCTTTGACAAACTTTCGAGGCAAAATTGAACTCTGCTTATTTAAGGGAGAGATGATCTAGGCATTGTTTGACGAGCCAACAACTAGTATTCACCCTATTAAATATCAATCCCTAGTTGTCCCTTTGAGCCTTCATGAAATTTTAGCTTTCTTTTCATTGACTTACAAACCCCAACAACCTACCCTGAGCTGTTGTGATACTTTTGACAAGTCTTATGATCACTAAGATGAAGAGGCAAGAAGATCAAAGAAAGAAATGAATAGTCAAGACTATGAAGATAGTTGAAGTTCTCAAGACCATAAGAGTAGTTGAAGTTCTCAAAACCATAAAGGTAGTTGAAGTTCACATGAATTAGACCAAATATCACAAATAAAGTCAGGACTGAAGCAGATTAAAACCACTCTACTCATCCATTATTAGAAATACAAGTTGGTACAAACAAGATAACTTTGTTAGAGCTAGAACCCAAAAGAAAAAAATAGAAAAAGGAAAGAAAAAAAAGATTAAAAAAAGAAAAAAAAGAGATAAAAAAAAAAGAAAAGAAAACCCAAAATGGTTTAGAAAGCCAACTGAGTTCTCTTTTACCTAAAGCAGCAAAAGGCTTCCATTTGGTTTATAAGGATAGTTTGACTTGAATTGGTCCAACCTAACCAAAGATTTGATCAAAATCAGAGAAAAAGGAGAAAGACCATCCAGTTTTTGAAAGTCCTATACTTAATGATCCTATATAGAGAGGAAGGACAAAATGATAAAATGCTCAAAGAAAGGAAAGAGTAAGAAAAATAAAGAGAGAAAAGTGAAGAGTAAGAAAAATAAAGAGAAAGAAATGAAGACTGTCCCAATCAAGATCTAGAAGATGGGAGGATACTTAAAGCTCTATCTTTTCATGCTCCCAACTGTCTAAAGTTCCAACAAGCAGTTTGTAGTGTGAAGGTTTGTCCATTGTGTCACATCAGCTCTAACTTACAAATGGCCTTCATTTAACCCGTGTCCCTTATAGACCCCATTTCAAGCCTATCAAAGACCTATTGATCTCTCTTGGTAGGTAGAGTCTATTAGTGGAAATAGTTTGAATAAGCATATGAGATAGACAATATTTAAACTCAATGAGACCTTTGGCCAAGTAATGTGTATGTGCCTATCTGAAGTGCAACAGTTCTTGCTTAAATAGAAATAATTCCCAGGTTTAGTATGGTAACTAGGGTTGTCATGTTATAGATATGTTAATTTGGAAAAATCAAGTCCTGAGGTACATTGACATTGATTTTCCAAAGCCAACATTTGATTTCAAAATCAAAATTAAAAAAAAAAAATAGTTTTGTCATACAAAGCCTTCAAGCTAAGAGAAGTTTCTTGAACAGTCGAACCTCAAAGGACACATTGGGCAAAGGAAATGATTACTCACAAGGTTATAAAGCTACCAATTGACATACTGAATCATAATTTGAAATGGATGTATCTCTGCTGTTTGGGGCCTCCATTATTCATGTTTTCAATATCTTGAAGATAAAAGCCATAAGTGCAAAGCTTTCTGTCATTCCAATACAAAACCTGAATGGGCATCTGGAAGGAGTCAATAAGAATACTTCTACTGATCACCTTGGTCTGTGAGTCGATGAAACCACTATAAGTGTTATTCATGCATATCATGCATACATGAGCATATCACATGGCATTTTCTTGTATTGTATTGTCTATTCTTTGTCAAAGCGAATGACAGACACTCTATGAAGCAAAGATGAAGCGAGTATGGAATCAGGGGACATGGAAAGCCCATTGCGTGAGGAAGCTCCAGTAATTTTGCAAAAGAAAGAAGAAATGCATGCTTGTGTGAAGAACTAGACAAGACAAACATTAATTAGAGCCGCATAGAAAAATCATGGGTTTGAGCCTACGCAGGGGGCAAAGTTTCTCCTTTTCAATTTTTGAGTTTACAAAGCATTTTCAAACTCACTTTCAAATATCTTGCCACGCAAGGGGTAAGGAGAAGATATAGGCATGGTAAAAATAGCTAAATTTTTTGCAAATTTCTTTAGTATCCTACTAACTACAATTATTTTTTGCAGAACCCAAATTACTTTTAAGTCCAGAACTTACCTAGGGTCCAGAACCCAAATTACTCTTAAGTCCAGAACTTAGCTCGGGTCCAAAACCCAAATTACTTTTAAGTCCAGAACTTAGCTCAGGTCTAGAACCCAAATTACTCTTAATTCTAGAACTTAATTCGGGTTCAGAACCTAAATTACTTTTAGGTCCAGAACCCAAATCACTTTTTGAGTCCAGAACTCACGACTGAGTCCAGAACTCAAATCACTTTTGAGTCCAGAATTCACCACCGGGACCAGAACCCAAATCACTTTTAAGTCCAAAATTCAGCCTCGGGTCGAGAACCCAATCAAATTCAATCTAGGATCGAGTATCCAAATCCAATTTAGGATTGAGCATCCAAATCCAGTTTAGGATCGAGTATCCAAATCCGGTTTAGGATCAAGTATCCAAATCTAGTTTAGGATCGAGTATCCAAATCCGGTTTAGGATCAAGTATCCAAATCCACTTAAGGATCGAGTATCCAAATCCAATTTAGGATTGAGTATCCAAATCCACTTAAGGATCGAGCATCCAAATCTAGTTTAGGAACGAGCATCCAAATCCAATTTAGGATCAAGTATCCAAATCCAGTTTAGGATTGAGCATCCAAATCCAATTTAGGATCGAGCACCCAACTCCTGTCTCGGGTCCAAGTACCCAATCCAGTCACGGGTCCAAGTACCCAATCTCAGGTCCAAGTATCCAAATCTAATCCAAGTACCCATCCTCATCCAAAATCTATTAAAAATCATGTTGCTTTTCACTTTTTTCTACTAAGTCTCAAATCGTTCAAGCAGGGGGCAAACTATAAGCCCTTAATTTTTTACCCAGTCTGGTCCAATATTTTTTATATAGTCCAAAATAATTTTTATAGTATTTTAATTAAATAATATTTATTTTAATATTTATTATTTTTAATTTTTAATAAAAATAAAAATGGTAAAGTTAAATAAATAAAATAAATAAAAAATAAAAATCGGTGATGAAAAAATTTGTCGCCGAAGGTGAATCGACCAGGCCAATTCTCCTGCAAGAATTTCCTGCGGCCATTTCGCCATAGGAAATTCCTGCGGTGAAATGGCGCTCACTCGCAGGAAATTCCTCGTAGCTCGCAATCCTCACAGTTTTTGCCAGCACAATTTTCCAGCACAATTTTTTCCGAAACCAAATTCTATTTGGTTTTAGTTTCTTTTCCTAATTAGTTTTAGTTTCCTTAGACAATTAGAAATAGTTTTATGATTTTCCTATAAATACCACATTAAAACAAAGAATTAGGGGCGAGACTTTTTGAACGAGACTTTAGACGGACTTTTAGAGATAAAACTTTGGACTTGGATCAATAGGAAATTTTTTTTTGATTGGATTGGAGACTCAACCATTCCATCGGCCAAAAGAAAAGCCCTAGCAAGCAAGAGACATTAGCAATAAGAAGCAATTAACAATCCATCAAAGGCAGCAACACTACCTTTGTCATTGCTCATCTAGAAATTAGTTTTGGTGGACCTAAAGAATGGAAGTTTGATTATAAATCTTTACTTTGATTATATTTACAATGTTATTGCCATATTTTCTTTTAAAAACATCTATCATTGTTTTTTGTTTTAGTAACCTAAATCATTAAACTTAGTAATATGTTTTACATTAAATCGTACATTTGTCCAGTAGCCTTAATCAGTGATCAAAATTTAAAAACCTTAAAACTATTCTTCTCTTTCCAGAAACCTTTAAAACCCTAAATTGTTTCTCTCCCATTTCCAAAACTTCAAAAACCCTAAATTACTCTTCTGCTTCCAAAAACCTTAAAAATCCTAAATTACTCTTCTGCTTCCAAAAACCTTAAAAACCCTAAATTATTTCTTTTGTTTCCAAAAACTTTAAAACCCTAAATTTTGTTCCCCGAACTATTTTCATCTAAACCCTAACATTTTGTCCAAAGTTTCCAAATGTCTTCTTAAATCTCCAAACCCTAATCTTCTTTACAGTTTCTAAAAATCATAATTATTTTTATGAAACTGTAAGCTGTTTTCTTAAATTCTAAAATCAAATATGTTTTCCAAAATATCAAAAACCCTAATTTTTTTAAAACCCAATACAGTAAACCTTAGTTTTCCTAAATCCTAAATTCTTAAAGCATCAAAATTTTATGACAAGTTCATCAACAACCTAAACCCTAATTCTTAAAACCTCAAATTCTTATGACAAATAAATCTAAACCCTAAAGTCATAATCCAGTAAACCTAAAATCATAATCCAATAAACATGAATTATAAACCTAATGTCTTAAGAAGTCCAAAACCCTAATTTCATGATGTTAGCCCTAAACCCTAATTTGATTAACCAAAACCCTTACTACTTTCTTAAATTTATAAAACCCTAATCCATTTTATTTTTCCAAAATCTTCACAGCAGCCAAAATAATAATAATAATAATAATAATAATTTCAAAATTTCCAAAACCCTAAATGTTAATTAAAGAACTCTAAATTGAGACATAAACCTAAATTTATATCTTTACTTGCTTTATTTAATTTTAGATTTGATTATGTAGTTTATTGTATGTTTTGATGGTTGATTTATTTAATTTCAATACTTGATTTATTTAATTTATCATGGATGGATATTTTCTTTATTGTTATGATTATTATTTGTTTGTTTTAGTATTCAAATTGTAAGAGGTATGTTTCCACTTTGTGGGTGCCTCATTAGTTAAGTATTATGTAATTTAAATTGCTTTTATATTTTGGACCAATGTAAAGGACATGTTTTCACCTTTTGTTGGGTGTCCTATTTAGTTTAGACATGAACGATGAAAGGACATGTTTCCATCCTCGGATGGGTGTCCATTTATTTGCTTTGTTTGGACCTTGCTTTGATTTTAATATAATAATGCTTTATTTTAATTGTTGCATGTAATATGGATATTATTATTATATTTAAGAATTTTATAATATTAAGACCTGAAAAGGAAGCCGCTTCCAATGAACCAGACATTGTGGGGGTGTTGCGCCATTTCTCACCTTCCCCACATATACCCAACTTTCCAAACCCATTAGGGGATTGGGGATTCCTTAGTAATTGAGTCATCCACTCCTTTCTTTTTCCCGGCCCGTCCGGGTGGCGACTCCATTTTCTCCGGGCTTAGGCCCATGTTCTCTAAGGCCCCGAGCCTAAACAGTGTCAAAGTCGCAAGAACCATTTCACCGGGAGTGGGGACGAAAATCCCCGCTTACATAAGGACTAAAAATTTTGATGCCTTGGATCCCTTCAGTTGAAACTTGGTTGCATTCGGTGTAAACGTGCTCCAAACCCTGGAAGGAATGACATCGTACTCCATAAAGTCCACCTCAGAGTTAAGATACTCTACGGTCTGCACCTCCTTTGCAGTAAATAAACCCAAATGTATGCCAAGTTCGTTGCTGCTCATGTGAAATCGCTAACTGCCCTACCTAAATTTCATCATTGGCTCGATGATGGAGATCTTGTTTTTATCAAATTGAAAAGTGCAGAAGAACTCGAGGGATGACTCTCTGTAGGAAGGCTCACTGATGGAGAAGAGTTGTTTCCATCCCAGCTGGTTGATCAATTCCTGGACCTCAGTCATTATGTTGGCTCACTCCATGGCACCCCAATCCAAAACCCTAGGTGGCGACTAGTCCTTATTCCCTAACCGTCTTCGCTCCTCTGCAGTTAAGAATCAAAGGCATTTGTGGCTGGCCATGAATTTCAAGATGGGATTGGTAGCAGGTTGGCTTGAGCTACCTTCACCTCTAGTCCATTTAGTTGGTAATTTATATGGTATTTGTTTGCAAGGACCCATGATCTGCAAAACAAACAAGAATAGCCTCAAAACAAAGTACACCAAACAATCCAAAAAGAGCAACATAATATACCAACGCAATGAAACCAACAATAGTAAGGCATTATCAAACAATAATAGCAATGGCACTAAACCAATGAGAAAATAATGAAATTCTTCTTAACAAGGGCAACCCCCTATTCATGCAATAATCAATTACCAAGCATCACCCCAATTCAATATCGCCATAGCCCAATGCAACAAAACATAGGATGTCGACTCATTATGCATAAACAATAAAAAATAGTGTGTCAATATATGCAACTTGATTCTAACCATAAAGTCAAAAACATAATGAGTAAATCACAAAACATCCATAAAACACAAATAAAACTCGAAAGCCCATAGTAAAAAAAATTCAAAATCCCTAAAAACTATCTATGGCAAATAAACAAATCAAAAATAAAGTTTTCAAGTTTCTAGAATCCAACTAAACAAAAATAAAGCCAACAATCAACACATCTCAAAGACTCTCCAAACAACTCGCAAGAATCTCCAAACAAATTACAAGAAATAGTAAACAACAAAATAACATTTCAAAAGTTAAGAGTGTGTACCTTAATAGCGTGAAAAAAAATGTGATAATAGCGAGGGAAAATGGATGAAATCCTCTCCAAATCATGAAATGGGAGTCAAAATCTCCTCTAGGATGAATGGGTATGTGATTTCAAGTGTGGGAGTGTGAAAAAAATTGAGAGAAAATCGAAAAGGAGGGGAAGAGGAGAGAGGAAATTATGTTCGATTCAAAATCGGCACGACTTAAAATCTCATGGACACGCCCATTGACACGGTTGTGTCTATGGGCGTGTCATAACTACTATTTCTGAACAAAACGACATGCTCATTGACACGGGCATGTCAGTGGGCATTTTGTAGCTACTGTGACTCATTTAAATTAACACGGCCAGTGACACGGGCATGTCACTGGGCGTGTTGTAGCTATTGTGAATCTCAAATTTAACCAAATCGACATGACCAATGACATAAGCATGTCAGTGGGCGTGTTATAGCTACTGTGGTGCCATCTAAATGACACATCCAGTGACACAGACGTGTCACTGGTTGTTTCCTAGCTACTGTCTCTTAAAATTAATGAGAAGCCCACTCACATGGGCGTGTCCCCAAATAAGCTCAAGTTACCCCTCAAAAGAAAATTTCCTCTACAAATTCAAATGAATTCAAGGCAAACACACCACCAACCAATGATAGAAGAATAAAAAAAAAACAACAAAACAAACTAAAAACTTGAAAAATAAAGAAACAAATATCAAAACAAATAAAATAGTGGGTTGCCTCCCACACAACACTTCTTTAACGTCGTATTAGTTGGACGTTTGGGATTGGTTCATCTTTAATCTTAGAGGTATAAAACCTCCTTCAACTCACTAAAGTCCCCCCTAAATACAATTTAAGCCTTTGCCCATTAACCTTAAAAGTCCCTTTCTCTGGGTGAGTAATTTCAATTGTCCCATAGGGAAAAACCTCTTTGACTGCAAATGGACCAGTGTAGACTCTTAATTTTTGACCCAGTCCGGTCCAATATATTTTATTTAGTCCAAAATAATTTTTGTGTTATCTTAATTAAATAATATTTATTTTAGTATTTATTTTTTATAATTTTTAAAAATTATTATAATAAATAATAATAATAATAATAATAAATAAAAATAAATCGGCGATGAAAAAATCAGTGACGAAAAAATTCATCGCCGAAAACCAGTGGACGAACTGGCCTTGGACCATTTCGCCGGCCGCTCACAATTTTTCGACGCGGTTCCTTGCAGCAGTCCGCAGTAGTTTTTTTAGCCAGCAAAATTTTTCGACGCAATTTTTTTCGAAACCAAATTCTATTTGGTTTCGGTTTCCTTTTCCTAATTAATTATAGTTTCCGTAAACAATTTGAATGAAGCTTCCAAAATTTCCTATAAATAACACTAAAAGGACACGGGAAAAGTAGAGGGAGATTAACAAGGGACTTGGCAGTAAAACGTTCGAACTTTTGAGAGGAATAAGCAAGCAATCAATCCATCAAAGGTAGCCATCTTGCCTTTGTCTTTGTTCATCCAGAAAACAACTTTTTGGTGGAACCAACTACGCAGGTTTGATCCTTAATCATAAACTATTCATAGCTTTGTTTCTTTGATTCATACTAATATACATACAAAACTTTGATCTTTGAATATGTAATAATTCGTTTCTTTTGTTTCCAAAAACCTTAAATGATTTCTTCTATTTCTAAATACCTTAAAAACCCTAATTCGTTTCTTTTGTTTTCCAAAAATCTAAAATCGTTCCTTCTGTTTCTCCTAAAACTCAAGAACCCTAATTTTGTTTCTTCTAAACCTCAAAAAACCCTAAAAACACTTTTCTGTTTCTTCTAAACCTTAAAACCCTAATTTATTTCTTTTGTTTCCAAAAACCTTAAATCATTTTTCCTATTTCCAAAAACTTTTAAAAACCCTAAACTGTTTTCCTCTAATTTTTTTTGCAAAATTTCCAAATGTTTTGTTAAATCACCAAACTCTAACTTACTTTAAACTATTTTCTGCAACTTCAAAACCAAAATAGCAAACCCTCAAACCAATTATTCTAAACCCTAATTCCCTTAAAATCCTTAAAGCCTAAAACCCTAATTCTAAACCCTAAATTCCAAAACCCTAAAAGCCAAAATAACAATCTGTTACCAAACCTATTACTTTAAATCACAGAAGCATTATTTTCATAAAACATCCAAAACCCTAAATCTTTAAAACGTCCAGTAGCATTATTCATTTAAAAAATAATATTAGTTACTCAAAATTCCAGAACCCTATTTTCTAAATTCTAAACCCTAAAATCTTAATTTTCAACACCAAAACCTACAATCCTAAAAGCTAGTTTCTAAAATTTTATGGGGCGCTGCCCCCTTGACCTCCGCCCACTAACCGGCTAGCAAGACCGCCGTATGGGCTCGTTGAAGGGGTCAATATTCATTTGTGTATTATGAGTCTGCGTATTTAACTTTCCTTTTTCCAAAGCCCTAATTTAGTAATTAAAATTCTAAAATCCTATTTTAAGAAGCGAACCCTAAATTATATATTTATTGCTTTATTTAATTTTAGATTTGATTATGTAGTTTATTATATGCTTTGATTTATTTAATTTTAATGCTTGATTTATTTAATTTATCATGGATGAATGCTTATTATATATTTTGATTGATGTTTAATATCTTTGATAATGATTTATTTATTATGAATGGTTATTTACTTTTATCGATTTATTTTTTATTTCTAAATGCTGTAAGAGGTATGTTTCCACTTTGTGGGTACCTCATTAGTTAAATATCATGAAATTTAAATTGCTTTTATATTTTGGACCAATGTAAAGAACATGTTTCTACCTTTCGGCGGGTGTCCTATTAGTTTAGACATGGATGATGTAAGGACATGTTTCCATCCTCGGATGGGTGTCCGTTTATTTGTTTTGTTTGGACACTGCTTTGATTTTAATATAACGATGCTTTCTTTCAATTGTTGCGTGTAATATGGATAATGTTGTTATACTTAAGAATTCTATAATATTAAGACCTGTAAAGGAGGCCGGTTCCAATGAACCGAGCATTATGGGGGTGCTGGGCCATTTCTCACCTTCCCCACACGTACCCAACTTTTTGAACCCATTAGGGGGTTGGGGATTCCTTAGGAATCGAGTCATCCACCCCTTTCTTTTTCCCTGCCCGTCCGGGTGGCGACTCTATTTTCTCCGAACTTAGGTTCGTGTTCTCTAAGGCCCCAAGCCTAAATAGTGCCGAAGTCATAAGAACCATTCCACCGGGAGTGGAGGCAAAAATCCCCACTCACAACCAGACCATCTTGATTTTAACTTACCTAGAAAAAGTCAAAGCCTGGAATTATACAATAATACCTGTTCGCCAACTTGAAACTCTTTCTGTTCCTTAATGTGAGCATCATGTCATCTCTTAGTCCGCTCCTTATACATCCTTGCATTATCATAAGCTTGTAATCTCAATTCATCTAGCTCATTGATTTGCAATTTCCTCATGTCACCTGCACTAGCTAGATTAAGGTTAATCTGTTTTATAGCCCAATAAGCATTATGTTCAATCTCCACAGGTAAGTGACAAGTCTTTCTATATACTAGCCTAAATGGCATAGTATCTAATGGAGTTTTGAATGCAGTCCTAAATGCCCATAGAGCATTGTCTAATTTCTCAGACCAATCCTTTCGGGATCGTTCTACAGTTTTTTCAAGGATCCTTTTTATTTCTCTATTCATGTTCTCAACTTGGCTACTAGTTTGGGGATGGTAAGGAGTAGAGAACCTATGTATAACACCTAGCCTTTTGAAAACTTTCTCAAGCTGAGTGTTACAAAAGTGAGTACCCCTATCACTTATGATCGCTTTTGGTGTACCAAATCTTGAAAACAACTTTTTTAAACACCTCATCACTACCCTGGCATCATTTGTTGCTAAAGCTTGGGCTTCAGGCCATTTGGAAACATAGTCTATAGCTACAAGAATATATTTGTTACCAAAAGAACTAGGAAATGGTCCCATAGAATTGATCCCCCATACATCAAAGACTTCACACACTAGAATTCCATTTTGGGGCATCTCATCACGGGAGGGGATGTTTTTAGCTCTCTGACAATGATCACAATATTTCACAAAATCATAGCTATCCCTAAATAGTGTGGGCCAATAAAATCCTGATTCTAGCACTTTTTGAGCAGTCCTATTGGCTCCCATATGACCAGCAGCTGGTCCAACATGATAATGACAAAGAATATTCAACATTTTGGGCCATGCCATGCAACGCCGGATCATGTGGTCCTTACATAACCTAAATAAGAAAGGATCCTCCCAGAAGTAATATTTCAAGTCAAAAAAGAATTTCTTCTTCTCTTGATATGTCACATCTTTAGGGAGTTCCCTAGCAGCCATGTAATTAGCAAAATCTTCAAACCAAGGTACATCAAAAGTTGAAACACTTACCATGGCGTAAAGCTGCTCATCAGGGAAATAATCATCAATTTTTCCTTCTTCAAACTTCTACAATGTTGGGTTCTCTAAGTGCGAAAGGTGATCTGCTGCCGGATTTTTAGCTCCCTTTTTGTCTCGAATCTTCAAATCAAACTCCTGCAATAACAAAACCGAACGAATTAGCCTAGGCTTTGCATCTATTTGGCAAATAAATACCTCAAAGCCGAGTGATTCGTATGCATAATCACTTTGGACAAGATCATATATGATCTAAACTTGTCAAAAGAAAAAGCCACAACTAGAAGTTCTTTCTCTGTAGTTGTGTAATTGTCCTAGGCTGTGTTCAGCTTCTTACTTGCATGGGCTAAAAATACTTCTCTTTGCGTTGACCCAAAACTGCCCCCACTGCAGTATCACTTGCATCACACATTAGTTCGAATGGTAAATTCCAATCATAAGCTACCATGATTGGGGCATGGGTCAATTTCTCCTTAAGAGTTGTGAAAGCTCTTAAACATTCTTCGTCAAACACAAAATCAACATCCTTCTCAAGGAGTCTTGTTAGAGGACGAGCTATCTTAGAAAAGTCGCATATAAACCTCCGATAGAAGCATGCATGTTCTAAAAAGCTTCTAATAGCCTTGACTGATGTGCGGGGTGGCAGTTTTTCAATGGTTTCCACCTTAGCCCGGCCCACCTCAATGCCCTTGCTTGAAATCTTGTGTCCCAACACGATTCCTTCTTGAACCATGAAATGACATTTTTTCCAATTATGTACCAGGTTTGTTTCCTCACATCTTATCAAGACCCTCTCAAGGTTTTCCAAACAACCTTTGAATGAGTTGCCATAAACTAAGAAATCATCCATGAACACCTCCATAATATCCTTAATGAGCTCATCGAAGATTGCTGTAACACCCCCACATCCAATACACGCACGCTATAAACACCACAATGTAATATACGTGCACTGAACATAGGGATGCTACGGATTTTATTAACATTCAAAACATTTTAAATGATACTATAATCTTTCTCATTATACATTATAGAAAATAAGTCATTAACTTGTAATATAAAACAAATAGATATATATATATATTCTTTTACTTAATACGCAGCGGAATATAGAAAATATTTACAAATATACATATATTTACATTATAAACAAAACTTTACAAAATATAAAAGAGTTATACATGATTGGCAGCTTTCTCTGATCTTTAAGTCCCAAAATCAACTCTTCAATGTCTACTCTCACTCGGTCTCGAAGAGCTCTCGGGTTCTACTCTATCACCTGCACGATCAACACTATCGCGCTAAGCCAACGGCTTAGTAAGACAAATCATGCTAATGTTACGCTTTAGTGCAATGCAATGCCACACACCTTATTAAAAAGAACAACATCATAGATGTAAAGCTAACAACATACTTTTACATTCCATAAACCACAATATATGAACATATCACATTTCTCAATATCATATACCTCATTTATCAATTATGTTACCATTTATGAGTCACATTAAACAAAGACAAGCATGGGCCCAAAACATACTAATATGCCATTCAATTTTCAGAGTTAATGTTTTGGTTTTGTTATCACATTTATCAATATCATATACCCAACTAGGCTTCAAGGATTAGGTTCAACCAAGCTTCAAGGGGAACAAAGCATGCTAAGTATCAACCCAACTTGGCTTCAAGAACCACCCCAACCTAGCTTCAAGGGTGGTAACATCTCAATTAGGCTTCAAGGATTCAATCCAACCTAACTTCAAGAGATTGTTACACTTATTAGGCATGCCACCAACAACAAACTCTGAAAATGGAATAACATATTAGCCACACAATTCATTTATTATTTAGTTATCATTTCCATTCTCAATTCTCATCATCATAGCCAATCACAATGGCTTCATATCACAATTATATCTCAACTCATTTTATACATATAGCATCATTGCTATAACATTTTAAGGTACATTATTCATGAATCACTTTACCATTCACAATGTATATAACATAACATTGTTTATAGATTTATAATCTTCTATATGCCTTTGATTGAATCATTATTGTTTCAAGGGTATTTAGAATGTTCATTTTCATGTATAGTTGCAAAGAGACCCTAAAAAAATCACAACATTGCATGAAGAGCAAAGAACAAAAACATTAACTAACACATTTGAGGGACACGGGCAGCACACTTGAGGGACACGGCCAAGCTTGTGGCCGTGTCTCTCAACTTAATTTTGGCAGTGACAGACACTGGCATGGGACACAGCCGTGTCTCTCAAAAATCAACCCAACACGTCCAAATTTTCCATGACTTGGCCGTGTCTCTCCTTGCTTTTGGCCGTGTCACTCATGAACAAAATCCTAACCAAAGCCAACACTCTTTCAATTGCTTTTACACACTTTTTGCACAACATTAATCTCATTCAAATGGATTCAATCAATAACATAAACACATATCTTACACAATCATCACAATAATCACTTGAACAACACATTAACATTACATTTAAACACAACCACTTCAAAACCCTAAATCCAACATCATTCATAATCTTTCAAAATCAACATCCACCTCTTCCAACAACAACACCTATTTAACCTCTTAACTTAAAACCAAATTTAACACTTGAAAACACATCACAAACACCTCTCATCATCAAATCAACAAACCCTAATTCACTTCAAATACCACTTCAAAAGAATAAAAGAAATCAAAGAAAAGAACTTACCAAAGTTGTTGAATTCCACAAATCTCCAACTTGATTCCTTGATTCTCTCTTCAATCTTGATTTTGGAACAACAAAAATCAACTCTTGTTCTTTGGTTTTGGAGAGCCGGCCACCACTAAGGAAAAGAGAAGAAAAGAAAATAAATAAAGTCAACTTCCTCTTCTACTTTAAATCTCCACAAAGAGATTTCCAAAAGAAAATTACCTCAATGCCCTTAACCATTTGTTCTAACTCTCTTTTAACTTATAAGCCCATTTAGATAATTTTATACTCAACAAGATAAATATCTCTTCCCCCTTGACTCTTCATTTGACCAACTTATATGTTATATATATTACAATATAATCAACATATACACTTTCCTTTAATTTCTTTTCTCTTGCAAATTGACACCTACATTCAATCCAATTTTTAAAACAACAACAACAACAACAACATTCAAAACTTCTAGGGCATATATGAGGATATTACAATTCTCCCCCTCTAAAAAGAAATTTCATCCTCGAAATTACCTGATATCAAGTCCGAAATAACTGAGGGTACTGATCTCGCATGGTATGCTCACTTTCCCAAGTTGCTTCTTCTTTTGCATGATTCTTCCATAGAACTTTCACCAATGGCACGCTCTTGTTTCTCAACTTTTTCACATCACGTGCCAAGATAGCAACTGGTTCCTCTTCAAACGTCAAATCAGGACTCACTTCGATTGATTCAATTGGCAAAACATGAGATGGATCCGATCTGTACCTTCTCAACATAGAAACATGGAATACATTATGGATCCGATCCAACTCAGGTGGTAAAGCAAGCCGATAAGCAACTGGCCCGACTCTTTCCAAAACTTCATACGGTCCAATGAAACGAGGACTCAATTTTCCTTTTCGACCAAACCTCAAGATCTTCTTCCAAGGAGACACTTTCAAAAATACTTTATCTCCCACATCAAACTCTATGTCTCTCCTTTTCAGATCTACATAAGATTTCTGTCGGTCTGAAGCTGCTTTTAACCTGCCTTGAATGACTTTTACTTTCTCTTCAGTTTCTTGAATCAAATCAGGCCCAATCAACTTACCATCTCCAAGTTCACTCCAACAAAGAGGTGTCCGACACCGTCTACCATACAATGCTTCGAATGGCGCCATACCAATGCTGGATTGATAACTGTTGTTGTAAGCAAACTCCACAAGTGGAAGAAATCTGTCCCAACTTCCAGAGAAATCAATAACACAGCTTCTCAACATGTCCTCGATAATCTATATCACCTTCTCTGACTGCCCATCTGTCTGCGGATGGAAAGTCGTACTGAAATGTAATCGAGAACCCAAAGCACCATGCAAACTCTTCCAAAATCTTGAAGTAAACTGGGGATCTCGATCAGACACTAAAGAAATTGGGACACCATGCAACTTTACAATCTCATGGATATACAGCTCAGCTAACCTCTCCAGAGAGTAATCCATCCGAACCAGAAGAAAATGAGCTGTCTTAGTCAATCTATCCACAATCACCCATATAGCATCATACTTCCTTTGTGTCAATGGCAAACCAGACACAAAATCCATTGTCACTCTTTCCCACTTCCATTCAGGCACTGATCACGGTTGAAGCAACCCAGTTGGAACTTGATGCTCTGCTTTTACTTTTTGACAGGTGAGACATTTAGATACAAACTCAGCAATGTCTCTCTTCAAACCAAACCACCGGTAATGCTGTCTCAAATCATGATACATCTTTGTATTGCTCGGATGCATAGCAAACACTGACTGATGTGCTTCTTCCAAAATGATCCTCTTCAAATTAGCATCATCGAGTACACACAATCTGTTCTTAAACCAGAGACTCCCATCATTTCTTACAATAAAATCTCTACTCTTTCCATTCTGGCAATTTGAAACAATCTTTTGAATCTTCTCATCAGCCAACTGAGCCTCTTTAATCTGATCCAACAAAACTGGTTTCAATTGCAACTGTGCCAACAATGCACCATCATCACAAGATACAAAACTGGCAGGCAATGCTCTCAACTCAACAAGCAACGAGAGCGAATAAACAGTCAAACCTGCCAAAGACTTCCGACTCAAGGCATCAGCAACAACATTTGCTTTACCTGGATGATAATCAATCAAACAGTCGTAGTCTTTAATCAACTCCAACCATCTCCTCTGCCGAAGATTTAGCTCTTTTTGGACACCCAAATATTTCAAGCTTTTGTGATCAGTGTAGATGAAACATTTCTCCCAAAACAAATAGTGTCGCCAAATCTTCAGTGCAAACACAATGGCTGCTAGCTCTAAATCATGGGTCGGATAATTGAGCACATGCGGTTTCAACTGTCGAGATGCATAAGCTATAACTTTACCCTCTTGCATTAGCACACACCCCAAACCACTATGTGAAGCATCACTGTAGATCACATATGGTTTGCCTTCCACAGGTAAAGTAAGAACAGGCGCTTGAGTCAACATTTCTCTCAACTGTTCAAAACTAGCCTGACACTGATCTGTCCACACAAATCTAACCCCCTTTCGAAGCAATCTGGTGAGTGGAGTAGCTATCAAAGAAAATCCTTTCACAAACCGTCGGTAATAGCCTGCCAAACCCAGAAAACTTCTAACTTCAGTCACTGACTTTGGTGGACTCCAATTCAAAATAGCTTCAACTTTACTCGGATCAACTCTAATACCCTCTGCTGAAACTATATGACCGAGAAAAGCTACTTGATCAAGCCAGAACTCACATTTCGACAATTTAGCAAACAATTGCTTCTCTCTCAAAATTTGCAACACAATCCGTAAATGCTTATCATGTTCCTCCTCATTACGCGAATACACCAGAATGTCATCGATAAACACTACCACAAACTGATCCAGATAGGGCCTAAACACCCTATTCATCAAGTCCATAAAAGCTGCAGGTGCATTCGTCAGACCAAAAGGCATAACTAGAAATTCATAATGCCCATACCTGGTCTGAAAAGCTGTCTTAGGAACATCATCAGCTCTGACCCTCAACTGATGGTACCCTGATCTCAAATCAATTTTTGAAAACACAGCTGCACCCTTCAATTGATCAAAGAGATCATCAATTCTAGGCAAAGGATATTTATTTTTAATGGTCACCTTGTTCAATTGCCTATAATCGATACACAATCTCATAGTACCATCTTTCTTCTTCACGAATAGGACAGGAGCTCCCCAAGGAGAAACACTGGGGTGAATAAATCCTTTATCCAACAACTCCTATAATTGTACTTTCAACTCTCTCAATTCAGCAGCTGCCATTTTATAAGGAGTAATAGAGATAGGAGTGGTACCAGGCAATACTTCAATACCGAACTCCACCTCTCTCTCAGGAGGCAATCCTGGTAACTCTTCTGGAAACACAACTGGGAACTCTGCAACTGTGGGTATATCATCAATAGGAGAACCTCTTACTCTAGTATCTACCACATGAGCAAGATAAGCATCACACCCTTTTCTAATCAACCTCCTGGCTGCAACAGCTGAAACAAACAAAGATGCTAGATGTTCCTGCTCATTAGATACTATCACATCTCTACCATCAACAGTTCTCAAAGTAACAATTTTCTTTTTACAATCCACCACAGCTCCATGTCTAGATAGCCAATCCATGCCTAGGATCACATCATATTCCTTAAAAGGCATCTCAATCAAATCTCCAAGGAACTCCTCACCCTGCACCATTACTGCACTATCTCGGTGCACTTTGCTAACAATTACGCTACGCCCTAAAGGATTTGTTACCAACACATCAAATCCTAAGGATTCAGCATGCATATCAGACACAGGCAAAACAGATGCACTAATATAGGAATGTGTGGATCCGGGATCAATCAAAGCAAGTACTGAAGTATCAAATAAGAAGAAAGTACCAGCTATGACTGCCGAAGCATCTGGCTGCCTCTGCATAACATATATCCTTTGGGAAGATCCAACCTCCTCTGGTCTACTCTCCCTGGATGTAGAACCTCCTCTAGAACTGAACCCAGATCTACCTCCTCTGCTGACACCCCTGCCTCCTCGACCTCCCCTCACACTAGGTCGAGATGCTGCAGAATCAACTAACATCTGCTCTTGCCTCTCAGGACAATCCCTAACAAAGTGACCTGGTGATCCACATCTGAAGCATACCCCTGCTACACCAGTCTTCCAACAAGGACCACCATGTGGCCTACCACAATGAATGCAAATGTGTAGAGTGGATCTCTGAGTCACTGGGGTCGGAGCACTCGCCACTGACACTGTAGGTCTAAATCTCTGCCTCTGAAACTGCACTGACCTACCCGCTGGTCTCTGACTCCTACTAACCCGAGGAACAAAACTTCCTTTACCTCTTTTAGCAGTTGAAGACCCTACCTCGAACTGGGGTCTCCTAACCCTGACCTCTTCCTCTGAAGCAGCTGCAATAACTTGAGCTCTCTCCACACTCCGTGCTGCTGCCAGAAGCTGGGAAAAATCATGATATCTAGATCCAGCCACCAAACACATGATAGAGGGCCTCAATCCCTCCTCAAATCTCCTGCATCTATCTATCTCATCAGCTATAATGCCCCCAGCATAATGGCTCAATCTAATAAACTCAACCTCATATTCAGTTACAGTCTTGCTTTAAACTCAAAAACTCCATCTTCTTCATGTCCTTATACTCCCTTGGAGTATACTTCAACTCAAACTCTCTCAGAAAGTCAGCATAGGACAAGGTTGGTGGATCATCCATAGAATGGGGCACTGTCCTCCACCAATCGTATGCATCCTTCTGTAGCAATGATCTGGCATAGTCAAAATTTTCCTTTGGGGTAGCTTGCAACTGAATAAAGATTCTCTGTACTTTATCAAGCCACTGCTCCGCTACAGCTGGATCAACAGTACCAAGGAAATCCTCTGCTCCATACTTCCTTAGTTTATCATAGTGCCTCACTGATACCAAAGGCTGAGGGGGTGGTGGTGGTTGCACTGGTGCTTGTCTCAAAGCCTCTACCACATGCCTAAACCAAACTGGTGGAACCTCCTCACTAGCTGGTCTCCCCGACACCGAAGCAGGTGCCTCCCCAGCACTATCAACTCTAGCTCTATCCCCAGGAGCAACACTCTCCGCACTACCCTCAACAGACTGACGTAAGTGAGAGTCCATCACAATCTATGTCTGCAAACACAGCAGATTACATCTTATTAAAGATCAGAGACTGCCAATCCCACACATGTATGTTATTCAAAAATTCACTTTTTAAGTAAAAATATTATTTTTCTTACATTTTACCTAGGTTGAGAATCTCAAACCTAGGCTCTGATACCAAAACATTTGTAACACCCCCACATCCAATACACGCACGCTACAAACACCACAATGTAATATACGTGCACTGAACATAGGGATGCTACGGATTTTATTAACATTCAAAACATTTTAAATGATACTATAATCTTTCTCATTATACATTATAGAAAATAAGTCATTAACTTGTAATATAAAACAAATAGATATATATATATATATATTCATTTACTTAATACGCAGCGGAATATAGAAAATATTTACAAATATACATATATTTACATTATAAACAAAACTTTACAAAATATAAAAGAGTTATACATGATTGGCAGCTTTCTCTGATCTTTAAGTCCCAAAATCAACTCTTCAATGTCTACTCTCACTCGGTCTCGAAGAGCTCTCGGGTTCTACTCTATCACCTGCGCGATCAACACTATCGTGCTAAGCCAACGTCTTAGTAAGACAAATCATGCTAATGTTACGCTTTAGTGCAATGCAATGCCACACACCTTATTAAAAAGAACAACATCATAGATGTAAAGCTAACAACATACTTTTACATTCCATAAACCACAATATATGAACATATCACATTTCTCAATATCATATACCTCATTTATCAATTATGTTACCATTTATGAGTCACATTAAGCAAAGACAAGCATGGGCCCAAAACATACTAATATGCCATTCAATTTTCAGAGTTAATGTTTTGGTTTTGTTATCACATTTATCAATATCATATACCCAACTAGGCTTCAAGGATTAGGTTCAACCAAGCTTCAAGGGGAACAAAGCATGCTAAGTATCAACCCAACTTGGCTTCAAGAACCAACCCAACCTAGCTTCAAGGGTGGTAACATCTCAATTAGGCTTCAAGGATTCAATCCAACCTAACTTCAAGAGATTGTTACACTTATTAGGCATGCCACCAACAACAAACTCTGAAAATGGAATAACACATTAGCCACACAATTCATTTATTATTTAGTTATCATTTCCATTCTCAATTCTCATCATCATAGCCAATCACAATGGCTTCATATCACAATTATATCTCAACTCATTTTATACATATAGCATCATTGCTATAACATTTTAAGGTACATTATTCATGAATCACTTTACCATTCACAATGTATATAACATAACATTGTTTATAGATTTATAATCTTCTATATGCCTTTGATTGAATCATTATTGTTTCAAGGGTATTTAGAATGTTCATTTTCATGTATAGGTGCAAAGAGACCCTAAAAAAAAATAACAACATTGCATAAAGAGCAAAGAACAAAAACATTAACTAACACATTTGAGGGACACGGGCAGCACACTTGAGGGACACGGCCAAGCTTGTGGCCGTGTCTCTCAACTTAATTTTGGCAGTGACAGACACTGGCATGGGACACAGCCGTGTCTCTCAAAAATCAACCCAACACATCCAAATTTTCCATGACTTGGCCGTGTCTCTCCTTGCTTTTGGCCGTGTCACTCATGAACAAAATCCTAACCAAAGCCAACACTCTTTCAATTGCTTTTACACACTTTTTGCACAACATTAATCTCATTCAAATGGATTCAATCAATAACATAAACACATATCTTACACAATCATCACAATAATCACTTGAACAACACATTAACATTACATTTAAACACAACCACTTCAAAACCCTAAATCCAACATCATTCATAATCTTTTAAAATCAACATCCACCTCTTCCAACAACAACACCTATTTAACCTCTTAACTTAAAACCAAATTTAACACTTGAAAACACATCACAAACACCTCTCATCATCAAATCAACAAACCCTAATTCACTTCAAATACCACTTCAAAAGAATAAAAGAAATCAAAGAAAAGAACTTACCAAAGTTGTTGAATTCCACAAATCTCCAACTTGATTCCTTGATTCTCTCTTCAATCTTGATTTTGGAACAACAAAAATCAAATCTTGTTCTTTGGTTTTGGAGAGCCGGCCACCACTAAGGAAAAGAGAAGAAAAGAAAATAAATAAAGTCAACTTCCTCTTCTTCTTTAAATCTCCACCAAGAGATTTCCAAAAGAAAATTACCTCAATGCCCTTAACCATTTGTTCTAACTCTCTTTTAACTTATAAGCCCATTTAGATAATTTTATACTCAACAAGATAAATATCTCTTCCCCCTTGACTCTTCATTTGACCAACTTATATGTTATATATATTACAATATAATCAACATATACACTTTCCTTTAATTTCTTTTCTCTTGCAAATTGACACCTACATTCAATCCAATTTTTAAAACAACAACAACAACAACAACAACATTCAAAACTTCTAGGGCATATATGAGGATATTACAATTGCCACCATGCACCGTTGAAAAGTTGCAGGTGCGTTGCATAATCCAAAAGGCATCCTTCAATATGCGAATGTCCTATATGGGCAGGTGAATGTAGTTTTCTCTTGGTCTTTCGGGGCAATAGGAATTTGGAAGTAGCCTAAAAGGCCATCCAACAAGTAGTAATACTCATGCCCGGACAATCTCTCCAACATCTAATCAATGAAGGGCAAAGGAAAATGGTCCTTCCTAGTTGCATCATTCAACTTCTGATAGTCAATGCAAACCCTTCAACCTATAATTGTTCTTATTGGAATTAGCTCATTATTCTCATTAGGAACCACTGTTGTCCCTCCTTTCTTTGGTACTACTTGAACCAGACTCACCCAAGAGCTATCCAAAATTGGATATATAATTCCAGCATCAAGTAGCTTGATCACTTCAGCTTTAACTACTTCTTTCATCTTAGGGTTTAGTCTCCATTGTGGTTGCACCATTGGCTTGAACTCATCCTCCATATGAGTGCAATAGGATGGACTAATACCCTTGATGTCTACTATCTTCCAAGCTATACGTTGATTATGTTTTTGTAATAGCTCAATGAGTTTTACCTTCTACTCAGAAGATAGGTGGGAACTTAAAATAATTGAAAATTTATTCTCCTCTCCCAGAAATCCATACTAAAGATGATCCAGAAGGATCTTGACTTCTAAATTAGGTGGATCAATCATAGATGGTCACGACTTTTGTTCTTTTGGCATTTCAATGGTTTCATATGCCCGACTCTGAAAGCATAACACTTATGCTAGCCCCAAGTCAGCCAATGCACATTGAACTTCAAGATTACCTATCAAACACGGAATAGTAAAACTACAAGGTTCTTTTAATTTCTTATGTAATATCTTCTGCAAAATTGCTGAACTCTTTTCTGACAATTACACCAAAGATACTTCCTCAAGTTTCCTTTTGTTAGAAAGGATATCTTTCAAAAATTTAGCATATTTGGGAATCTGTGATAAAGCTTCAGCAAAAGGAATATTAATATACAGTTGTTTAAAGAGTTCAAGGAACTTACCGAACTGAGCATCCATCTTGTCCTTATTTAACCTTGCTGGATTTGGCACTTGAGGTCGGTATTCCTTTACTACTAGACTGGATTCTTGAGGTTGATTTTCTTTTTTATTTCCCACTACAGCCTTCCCTCTCGAAGCGACAGTAGAGTTATCTTTTTCTGCTTTCTATGTCTCAGCCTCTTTTGCTTGTGACTCCGCTTCTTTTTCAACTACACTACCCTTAATTTCCTTTCCACTCCTTAGAGTAATTGCCTTTAGCTGCTCCTTTGGTTTTACCTTTGTATTGCTACATAAACTCCCTTGTGATCGTTCACTAAGTAACTTGGCAATTTGCCCCACTTGATTTTTCAAATTGTGAATGGAGGCTTGCTGATTTCCAAGGGTAGTTTCTGCTGATTGAAATCTAGTTTTCAAAGCTGCTATAAACTTCTCCATAATTTCCTCCAAATTATTCCTTCTTGGAGGGACAACTTCTTAATGTTGAGGCTGCTGAAATCTAGGAGGAGGCCTTGGATTATTCTGATTATTCCATGAGAAATTAGGATGATTTCTCCACCCTGGATTATATGTGTTGCTGTAGGGGTTGTTCTATTGTTGCCTAGGCATGTTTCCAACATAATCCACCTCCTCTTATCTAGCAAACACATTGCCACTTTGGCAATCTTGACTTTGATGTCCACCCCTACACCATTCACAAGATATCACTTGCATTGATTTCCCTGAAGATGAAGCTAAAAAATCAATTTTTTTATTCATTGCTTCCAACTGTGCTATCAAAGCAAATACGGCATCCAATTGATGTGAACCAGTAACCCTTAATTTTCCTTATTCCCTTGGAGTTTGTCAGTGATAATTGGTAAGGGCCATATCTTCAATCAAATCCCTTGCTTGTTCAGGTGTTTTGTTATTTATGGTACCTGGACTGCTTACTTGCATAATTCAATTTATTATAGAAAGTTTGAATCTGTAGCCACAACGGAAGCCCATAGTGAGGACACCTTCTTAATAAATCTTTGAATCTTTCCCAAGCATCATAAAGAGTTTCACCATCTAGCTAGAGAAAAGATGAAATATCATTCCTCAACTTGGCAGTCTTGGACGATGGAAAATATTTCTCTAGGAATTTTTCTGCCAATTGACTCCATGTGGTGAAAGTGTTTGGGGGGAAAGATTTCAACCATTTCTTCTATCGATCTCTAAGCGTGAATAGGGACAACCTCAGTCTAATTGCATCTTTGGAGACATTCTGTATCTTGAATGCTTCACATATTTCCAAAAAAGTCTCAATATGTACATTAGGATCTTCATCTAGGAACCCATCAAACTGACAAGTCTGCTGCACCATTTGAATTACATTTGTCTTTATCTTGAATTTATTTGCAGCAACCACTGGTCTCTGTATGCTTGAATCAGCCCCATTAAGAGTAGGCCTAGCAAATTCTTGCATTGTCCTTGGCTCATTTCCTGCCATCATTTCCAGTTCTTCTTCTTGAGCTAAGATCTTCAAAGTTTGGTTCCGTTTCTGCCAGAACTGCTTCCTCTTCTTCCTTTCGCTTTCTCCTCAACGTTCTCTCTAGCTCTTGATCTAATTCAAGTAGTTGGGAAGAGCTAGCTTGGGTCATAAACGGGAAGAAGTACCTAAAAGGACAATCAACAAGCAAGAACTAATGTTAAAACAAATATAAAAACTAAATCAACAGTCTTGATTATATTACTAATATTGAAAACTGTTGTCCCCGGCAACGGTGCCAAAAACTTGATGACGGATCTATGCTATTGCAGTGTTACCGCAAGTGCACGGGTCGCTCAAGTAATAAAAAAGTGAGTAAGATATCATTCCACTGGGGACAATGTCAAATATTAGTACAAATTTTAACTATTATTTAGTGAATCAATAGTTTGTGTGATGATTAAAATAATAGACAAATTACTCAATAAACTAAAGTGAAGAAAAATTGAATATTATGCAACAAAAGTTGGTGATGAAAATACTATCCATATATTGAATCCCCCTAGCCATGAAAGTATTTATGAATATCAACTCAATTAAATCAAATAATAGAGCTGAATTGGCATTCCCCTAAATTAGATTAAAACCTCTCTCAAGTGAATTAATCCCTATTCACTAAGTAGAATACTAGGAATCGCTTCTTAAGCATAATTAAATAGATCTTGCAATAAGAATAAGGAACTTTAAACCAAAGGGTCTTGTAAGTCTATCTCTAGCACTCCAATCAACCCTCAATCCTATTGAGCATTCTGTTCATATCAAGTGTAGACCCTTAATTTTTTACCCAGTCTAGTCCAATATTTTTTTAAAAAAACAATCCAAAATAATTTTTATGGTATTTTAATTAAATAATATTTATTTTAATATTTCGTCACATACAATATTTATTTTTAATAAAAATAAAAAAGGGTAACAATAAAAAAAAAGAAGATAAAAATAAATAAATAAAAATTGGCAATGAAAAATTTTTTTCGCCGAAGACGAATTGGCTTGGGTCAATTCGCCGCAGATTTTTTTGCAGCAAAATGGCCATAGGCCAATTCGCTGCAGGATTTTCCTATGGTGAATTGGCTGGCCAGTGCCCAGCGCCATCAGTAATTTTTTGCCAATGCACTTTCACACGCCCGTCCCACACACGGTTTTGCCAAAACCCTATTCTACTTAGTTTTTAATTTTATTTCCTAAAAAGTTTTTATTTTGCTAGCCAATTAGGATTAGGTTTATGATTTTTTCCTATAAATACCGCATTAAAGACATAGAATTAAGGGGCTGAAATTTTTTACTTGACTTTGGACCTTTGGATTTTTTTCGGCCAATCTCAAGCTTGAAAGATCAAGAGGTAGCAAAAAAACACTCCATCAAAAGCAACCTACACTATCTTTATTATTGTCCAACCAGAATTCAAAGATTGTGGTGGAACCAACAGCTGAGATTTGAATCTCTATTTCTTTGTTTATGTTTACAGTAGCTTCATCAAGTTGGATTAATTGCTTCATCATATAATTTGATCAATTATTCTACTAACCATCCAAACTCTATTTGAAATCCTAAAACTATTTCTTTTAAAACCCTAATACTTTAATATCTGTAACATACATTTTTAAAATCTAAAACCCTAAATTACACTTTTCTAAAACTACAATAATTTGTTTTCTTTAAACCCTAACCAAATCTATTTTTCTAAAATCACATTAGCTTAACTTTTCAACTACCTAATCTAAAAATCAATTTTCATGATTCTCAATCTCATTTATTTAAACCCTTAATTTTAATATTATTTTCATACAACCTTTGAAACCCTAAATCCAAAACATCCATTCTTTAGATTCAAACCCTAATTTATTTTAAATCTAATCTTTATATTCAAACATCCAGTAGCCATGCTATTTCTTTAAAATGTTTCTCAACTAATTAAACTAGTATATGCAAAACCCTAATTGTTAAACATAAAACCAAGAAACCCTAATTGATGCATGAACCCCTAAAGTTATATATTTACTATTTTATTTAAATTGGATGAATGTTTATTATATAGTTTGATTAATGATTTATTTATATATTCAATTTATGTCTTCAATGTATAATTTATTTATAATGAATGGTTGGTTGGTTGTTTTTATTAATTTTCTTTGGTTTCAAAACATTGTAAGAGGTATGTTTCCATATTTTGGGTACGTCATATTGTAAGCATCATGTAATTTATTTTATTTTAAAGTTTTTGGACCAATGTAAAGGACACGTTTCTACCTTTCGGTGGGTGTCCTATTTAGTTTTAGACATGGACAATGTAAGGACATGTTTCCATCCTCGGATGGGTGTCCATTTATTTGTTTTGTTTATACATTACTTTGATTTTAATATAATGATGCTTTATTTTAATTGTTGCATATAATATGGATAATATTGTTATACTTAAGAATTTTATAATATTAAGACCTGCAAAGGAGGCCGGTTCCAATGAACTGGGCATTGTGGGGGTGCTGGGCCATTTCTCACTTTCCCCACACGTATCCAACTTTTCGAACCCATTAGGGAGTCAAGGATTCCTTAGAAATTGAGTCATTCACCCCTTTCTTTTTTCCGGCCCATTCGGGTGGCGACTCCATTTTTCTCCGGGCTTAGGCTCATGTTCTTTAAGGCCCCGAGCTTAAACAGTGCCGAATCGCAAGAACCATTCCACCGGGAGTGGGGCAAAAATCCCTGCTCATAGTGGCGACTCCACTGGGGACAAGAGAAGTTGATTCCGTTGATCTTTATATTATTCTATTCTTTCTTATCATGATATTACCCATTGCATCATATTAGATTGTATCATTTGTGTGAGTTAGGATGCATGTGTTACCCGTGTTGTGTTATGTAAGGGATGCCATACTTTCACCCAAGGTATGGAGATCGAGCATGGCATAACCACTCATAGACTTGTACCTTTCGGTATATACTTGTGATGGGAACCTAAGCCTTTTAACCCAAAGACTAAAGCTCGTGTAATTGGCCTAGTTACTTTCCTTAGGTTTTACCCCAAATGCTTGTTGTTTGACTATGGTTAATTTATCTTGGCTTAAATCATGGCTTATTTGGTTTGTTCTTTTTCTAATATGACCTAATTACATTGTGAGCTCAAATAAATTTTTCTTTAAAGTCCAAAAGACCAAAGCTATTTTCAAAACTTTTCAAGATGGTCTTTGGACATAAAACTTTTCTAAAAACAAATCAAAAATTCTTTTCTCATGACCCAAATACAAAGCCCAAAATCTTTTTTTTCTAAAATCTTTTTACAATGGGCTTAGAAACAAAATTATTTTCATAACCTTTTTAAAGAGCTTACAAATATTTAGGTCAATTATGAAATACCAAAAATCAATTGCGAGCCTAGTTTATACTAAGAGTTATTAATAATGGGCTTGTTTTTGGCATGAATCATTAGTTACTTTTTCAAGTGAGAAATATATTTATAATAAACCTCTTAATTTAGTTTTAATCCAATATAGCATAAAAGCTACTTTAGTTGGTTGAATGAATTAAAGCCTAATTAATGGGAATTATCATGAACTAATTTTTATTTTTTGAAAATATAACTATTGGTTGAAATGTCCAAGGGAAATATTTGAAAACAAGATGCCCCATGTTGGTACTTTGTTAACCATATACCTAGAAAAAGAGACACGCCATCCGTGTGTGGAAGTTATAAGGTTGGAAGGGACGTTCTACTTATCTTTGTCTATTGTTTGTGCATACATGCATACATGCATACATTTGCATCTCATATCATTAATCCTTTCTGGCTCACAGCCCTGAATTACTATAATTCAAAATCTTACGATAATCCGACATATGCCGGAGATGAAGAATCTAGCAACGACTCAATCACTTGCTCACCAAAAGCAATGGAGCCCGAACAAATTCAAAGAATGGTGGATAATGCCCTCAATGCCAAGATGGAAGAAATAAAAGAGGCCCTAGCTGAGACCATGAAGAACCAATTGGCTGCAATTTTAGGAAACAATGTCGAAGCATCAGCTAGCACCAAGAAGCCAAAGGACAAGGGGAAGGCTAAAGTTGGTGAAGTGGTTTTTGATGATGATAAGGTGATCATTGATGATGACGATTGGGCTCAATACTTCTAAGATCCTCAAGACAAGAAGAAAGAGTCAAAGGTTGTTGAAAGATTAGCTGTGGAGAAAACCAAAACTTCAGATGTTGAAAAGATGATTGCTGATCTGGAAAAGAAGTTTGAAAAGAAGCTAAAAACCGAAGAAATGTCTGAAGTTGACAAATTATTTGAGCTAGATGAAGAAGTTCCATACAAGTTCAAGATGCCATCCTTTACAAAGTTTGATGGAATAAAAAATTCTCACCTCCATGTGAAGTAGTATATCACTGCTATGCAGTCTGCCCGAGTAACTAAGGCTCAAAGTCTAAAGTATTTTATGCTCTCATTAGACCCTATCATCCAAAATTGGTTCAACACCTTAGATGATGGCACACAAAAGAGTTGGGATCTGCTATACAAGGCCTTCATCCTACAATATGGATACAATATCGAGATGAAAGTTACCTTAATGGAAGTTGAATCCATTAGACAAAGGCCAAATGAAAATTTTGTGGACTATATGAAAAGATGGAGGAATAAGGCTGCTTTGCTCAAGAGAAGGCCTAACAAATCCAATTAAATTAGAATGATTATGAGAGGAGTGTTACCTAGCCTTCGTGAAAGGATGTCTCATACACTCATTCAGTATTTTAAAGACCTTTTACAAGCTGATCTACAAATTGAAGAGTGGGAAAGAGAGAAGAACCCCTTTTCAACAAGAAGGAATGAGAAAGGAAACTACCAGTCTGGTAACCAAAGCATGCAAAAGGCAGTTAGTGTTAATGCTACTGGCCAAGGAGGAAGAAGGCAGTTTTCAGAATTATGGAAGCCACTGTCTTGGGTCCTAAATAAGCTACAAAAGAAGGGATTGTTACAACCCTTAAATCCTCGTCCTTTGCCTAACCCTCTCCCACCTAATTTTGACACTAAAGCATTTTGTCAATTTCATCAAATGCAAGGGCATGACACGAATAGATGTGTGAGGTTGAGGCATGAGATCCAAAATTTGATTGATAGTGGGAAGCCGCCCGAGCCCAACAAGCCGAACACCAAAGACAATCCATTACCAAGGTTCAATAGAGTACCACCACCGGCAACCTTCATGATTGGAGGAGGTTTGCATGAAAGTTTTGTCATGTCTTCTTTCTAAGATGTGGATGAAGCAACCAAAGAAGAAGTGGTATTTAGCAAAGTTGAACAAGCTATGGTGGTGGGTAAAGAAGTAGCAATCTGTGTTATGAATGAGTTTTGGGATTCAAGCGATAGTGATGATGATCTTATACCCAAGAAGGAGGAATGGACCTGGTCAAAGCCTGAAGAAGATAAAGTAATGAACACTAGATATGGTAAGTCTTATACAAGGCCACCGCCTAAGGAGGTAGAAGCCAATAAAGGAAAGAAAGTTGAAGTGGGAAATAAAGAAGAGGAAGATGACACTGTGCTTAAGCAATTGAAGAGAACCCAAGCAAGTGTTAGCATTTGGGACTTATTAGCTACTTCTAAAAAGCACCGTGAAACTATGGCCAAGGCCTTGGCTAGCATGCCAATTTCCACCTCCACAACACCGAAGGAATTGATTAATTTCATAAAAGTTGAAGGAGTAATGAAGTGCAAAGAAGTTCAAAAGAAGAATGAAGTTAATATGGGAATGGTATCTTTCTCAGATGCAGATTTACCAAAAGAGGGGAGAGATCACATCTGCCCTCTCTTTATCAAAGTGGAAAAAAAGGAAAAAGGACTCCATGTGTAATGGTTGATGATGGGTCCGCCATAAATGGTTGTCCACTTAAAATATTGCCAAAGCTAGCTATGTCAACAAGGGATCTAAGCCCAACTGAGGTAACCATTCGGGCTTATGACAACACTAAGAGGCATGCCGAATGAACTTTCAAAGCTATTGTAAAGGTTGGTCCAATTGAATATATTATTGAATTTGTTATTTTGGACATGCCTATTACTTTTACTCTACTTTTGGGATGACCATTGTTCCGTCCTCTTGGTGGAGTTCCTTCCACCCTTCATTAAAAGATCAAGTTCCCTAACGGAGATGAGACGGTGGTCATCGAGGTTACAGATAATGAGGTCGTTAATGCTCAAATAATTGAGAGGCCACTCAATGGTTTCCAAGTAGCTATAATTTCTGATGATGAAGTAGTGGACTCTAAGGTCTTAAACATGATGAAGAACATGAGCTACCTTCTCGAAGCTGGTCTTGGAAAGGGCAAGCCCAGTGTGACAAAGCTTCCAGATTTTAATACTCAAACTTCCAAGAAAGGGTTGGGGTATGAAGAAGCTAGAAAAGATGTTCATCCAAAGAAGAATGAGAAGATGAGCTTCCCACCACTTGAAAAAGTATTTGTCAAAGCTCCAGACATGGGACCACTCCAAGGAAAGCCCGAGCCAATCATGTTCATGGGAAAGTTTATCCCGGGTTTTGAAAATTTTTCTGATATTGCCGAGTTAGTAGAACAAGTGAAGAAAGAGTTCACCCTGCCAGCCGACAAGGAGCCCAATCCAAAAAGGAAGAAGAAAGTTGTCCTGAAAGTTGAGAAGACTCCAGAGGAGATTGCTGCCCTGGTTGAAGAGAAGTTTGAAGATGTCATGCTTCATAATTTTGAGAACAATGGTTTTGATTTTGATTTTAATTTGTTTTCTTTGTATCAGGATGATGATGTTTTCTTTTCCAAAATGAATGCAATAAAGTCTAATTTTGCTTACTTGTGTGATGTTTCTCCTGACGGTTGCATACATTTAAATAGTGGTTACATAAGCATCTTTAATATTAACTCTGTTAATACACAATCATTAAATTTGGGAACAACCGAAAATCCTAAAAACATTAGCATAACATCTGACCTTACTCCTAATGAGAGAGAGAGATTTGAAAAAATATTTAAAAAATATGAAGAAGTATTTGCTTGGTCTTATGAGGATATGCCTGGAATAGATCGAGACATAGCCGAACACCTAATTCCTACTTACACCCACATGAAATCTGTCAAACAAAACCTCAGATGATTAAGACTTGAATGGGCTGAATTGGTTAAGGAAGAGGTCACTAAACAAATACAAGTAAAGTTCCTTAAAGTGATAGATTATCCAGACTGGCTCGCCAATATAGTACCCGTGCCAAAGAAAGATGGAAGAATTAGGGTCTGTGTGGACTATAGAGACTTAAATAAGGCTTCCCCTAAAGATGATTTTCCTTTACCCCATATAGATATCCTCATTGATAGTGCAGCCTCTAGCATGCTGTATTCATTTGTAGATGGATTTTTCGGATACAACCAAGTGTTAATGGCCCAAGAGGATAAAGCCAAAACTTCTTTCATTACTACATAGGGTATATTTTGTTATAGGGTGATGTCATTCGGATTAAAGAATGCTGGAGCAACCTACCAAAGGATGGACACCACATTATTTCATGACATGATGTACAAAGAAGTGGTAGTATATGTTGAAGATATGATGGTGAAATCAGATACAAGGGAACAACACTTCCAAAACTTAGAATTATTCTTCGATAGAGCATTGAAGTATAAGCTAAGATTAAACTCGAAGAAGTGTGTGTTTGGGGTTACCTCTGGTAAATTGTTCATACATGTGATTAGTCCAAATGGCATTGAGATTGACCCTGACAAAGTTAAAGCAATCAGGGATATGTCAGTCCTAAGACAGATAGAGAAGTTTGGGGATTCATTGGTAAATTATAGTGCATTAGCAGGTTTATAGCAAAGCTCACCATAATTTGTGAACCTATCTTCAAATTGCTTAAAAAGAATCAGCCAGTCCTGTGGAATGAAGAGTGTCAAAAGGCCTTTGAGTAAATAAAAAAGTATCTACTAAATCCACCTGTTTTGAAACCACCTAAACCCGGTAAACCCCTGTTACTATACTTAGCAGTAGAAGAAGAGTTAGTAGGAGCCATGCTAGCCCAAGCAGATGAGTCAGGGATTGAGCACGCAGTTTACTATTTGAGTAGAAAGCTCCTACCTTACAAAATTAAGTATAGTATCATTGAAAAGACCTGTATAGCTGTGGTTTGATCTTCTAAGAAGTTGCGGCATTAAATTCAATCTTATAGTGTGTAAGCAATTTTCATGTTGGATCCAATGAAGTACTTAAAGGAGACACCCTCTTTGATCAGGAATATTGGAAGAATTTGAGATTGAGTATGTAACCAGAAAAATAATCAAAGGTAGAGAAGTGGCAGAATTCCTGGCCCAGCTACCATTATCGGATAGCGAAGAAGTAGTCTTGGAATTTTCAGATGAACATTTAGAGGCCATTGAAGTACAAGATTGGAAAATGTATTTTGATGAGGCAGTGAATAGGAAAGAAGTAGGTTTGGAAAACTTATCCCTTTAGCTAAGAAGTTGAAGTTCAGGGCAACCAATAATATGGTTGAATATGAAGCATGTATCTTTGGTTTGGAAACCTTAATGATTATGAAGGTGGATAAGGTGGAAGTCTTTGGCGATTCATTGATAGTAGTATCCCAAGTAAATGGAGAGTGGGAGTTGAAAGAAGAGAAATTAAAACCATACCACCATTACTTGACCATGATGAAGAAGAACTTTAAGGAGTGCAGGTTTATACACCTACCAAGAGAAGAAAACCAGATGGCTGATGCCCTAGCCACATTGGCTTCGGTATGGGAAAATCCTGTCAATTTATTCCTCAAGCCTCTGATTTTGACCAGTTCATCAACTCCTTACTATGAATATGAGACAATTATGGAAACTGATACAAACCATGATACGTGGTATGATACTATAAGATGGTTTTTGGAGGAAAGGGAATACCCGTCGGGGGCAACAAAGAAAGAAAGAAGAGCCATAAGGCGATGGTCCATACAATACATCACCTTCCATGGAGAGTTATATCAAAGATGGCCTGATGGGTGCACTTGAGATGCTTAAGAAAGCCTGAAGTGGAGCATATCATGTCAAAATACACGCGGGAAGTTACGGTCCACACATGAGTGGTTTAGCCCTACTTAAAAAGATAATTCGACAAGGTTACTACTGGCTGACCAGGGAAAGAGATTGTATTGAGTTTGTAAAGAAGTGCCAGCAATGCCAGATGTATGGTAATTTGAATCACATGCCTCCTGAAGAATTGCATTCTATGTCATCACCCTGGCCCTTCGCCACGTGGGGAATCGACATTATAGGATATTATTTTTCAAAATGGGTCAAAGCCAAATCTTTCAACAAATTAGGGGCAAGTTAAATGGATAGATTTATTGAAAAGAATCTCATCTGCAAATATGGGGTCCCGCATAGTGTAATATCAGATAATGGGGTACAGTTTCAAGGAGCAGTTAAGGACTTATTCTCAAAGTACCAAATCCATCATCACTGATCCTCCCCTTATTGACTAAAAGCTAATGGTCCAGTAGAAGCAACACATAAGACAATTAAGCAAATTCTGACCAAGATGACCAAGACATATAAGGATTGGTCATAAATGCTTCCTTTTGCTTTGTGAGGATACAAAACAAGTGTGTGGACACCGATTGGAATGACACCGTTCTCTTTGGTTTATGGGATGGAAGCAGTGTTGCCAATTGAAATTGAGATCAAATCATTGAGAGTAGTCTTGGAAGCTAAACTGCCTGAGACAGAGTGGGTAGTGAGTAGATACACACAGTTAGCTTTACTAAAGGAGAGAAGGTTAAAAGCATTGTATCATCATCAACTGTATCAAAGGATGATAGCTCGGGCCTGCAATAGAAGAGTTAAGATCAGAAAACTCAGAGTCGGGGATTTAATGTTGAAACAATGTAAGCCTAACGTATCTGATCCAAGAGGGAAATTTAGGCCTAGCTGGAAAGGGGCATATGTTGTGAAACAAGTCATGAATAAGGGTGCAGTGAAGTTATCAGACATGGACGGGAATGAGTTTAGTGAGCCAGTGAACATTGACAGGTTGAAGAGGTTTTATGCATAAAAAAAGAAAGAAAAGGAGCTCGCTAGGTTGAAAACCCAAAGGGGTGGACTAGGCAAAAGTTAGAGTAGTCCACTAATTTCAAAACCCCAAAACGGCTGGCTAGGCAACAATTAGGGCTAAGCGAGAGAAAATCGTCAATTAGAATACCCAAAAGGGCTAGTTGGCAACAACAATGATCTTGTGTATGCTGGCTTTGTGTTTAGTTGTTCCCCAATTTAATAAAATAGAATTAATATTAAAATTGTTTTATGTGCACTTTTGTAAGTATTTGACCAGATATGGATAAAATAAATAAATATAATAGCAAAAGGTGATGACAAATTATAAAAGGAAAAGAAATGTCTCTTATTACTTTTATTATTTTTTTTCATCATAACAATACACTTCCTAAAGAAATTAACAAATGTAAAATCTATGGCAGACGATAAGTGTAATGTACAGGCCAGCTTTGCTTCAGCCAATCCAAGTAGGCTTCAGTCAAACAAGGCATGTCCAAATCAGAAGTAAAATTGAAATCTTGAGGCTCAGCTCCATACTAACGGTTAAGCCAGTGAGGATCATAAAAAGTACCTCGACGAAGAGCAGCAAGAGGAACATACATCAAGTATGTTCGAATGGTGATACGAGAAATTTTCCACCAAGGTACTAACCAACGGATGTTGACTTTAGCACGAGAATGGATCCAGTCAACCCAGTCAATATATGAAGAAGCAGGGTGGAGTAGTTTCCTAGCAGAGTGATGTCGCGACAGATATCTGGCAAAATCCATAGATGGAGTATGAAGCAGCATAAACGCTCTTGAAGCCAAATCTGTAAGCACAAGAAAAGAATTAAAAAAAGAAAGAAAAAGAAAATAAAAAAAAGAGAGAGGGGTTTGCTAAGTTGAAAACCAGCAAGGGCGGCTTAGGCAAAAATTAGGACAACTCGCTAGTTCCGAAAACCACAAGGACGGACTAGGCAAAAATTAGAGCAATAATAAAAAAAAAGAAACCTAAATTAAAAACCTGAAAGGGCAATTTAGGTAATTACCTAAAGCAATAATGGAATCCTGGCTAATTTCCTTGATGATCCCGATTTAAATTGGTCCAATCCAACTAATATCTCAGCTAAGATTATGGGTATTGGCGACAAGCCTTCTTCCATTTGGTCCATGATATCCAATACTCATGGATCAATATCACCATCAGAAGAAATAAGCAAAAATTGGCCAAGTAAGCATAGACAAAGTATACATCCCCATGCCTTAGTAGGAGCCAAGTGAGAAATGCAAAAGTCAATTAAGGGACCAAGCAGAATTTTCTCACCTTTCCTCAACTGTAGAAGTTCAGGCTTTGAAACTTGAAATAACATTTGCATCTTTTGTTGAGTCATGGAAATTAATATAGGTAATGCCATTGGTTGATTGCTTGGATATCCAATGATGGCCTCAAATTCTTCAATCATGGGACATATCTCAAAGCCATTAATCTCAAATGTCCAAAAATTCACATTCTAAAAAGAAGCCATGGCATCTAAAAAAGAATGGTCCAATTTAATATTTTGAAAACACTTCAAAGTATCAATTTTTGACTAAGATATTTCTTTCCAATGAATGGCATTCATATTTTTAAATGGACTTTTTATTTTCTTCAAATTGAGTTCGGTCATTGTTAACAATTGAAGGGAATTTGGAATTGTTAAAAGGAATTTTGATTCTGAAATTGAAAATTAGTGGAAAATTTTCTAGCTTCTATATGAGATCATGGCATGAAAAGAGATTTATATGGGATGATTTGCTATTCCAAAATTGACAAGGAATAGCTTGAGAACGAGACGTGCAAGGATAGGAAATTGGCTACGAAAAGGTTTTGAGTTGTCGCGTTGCCTTTCATTTTGTAAATTAGTGCTACTGTGGAAATTTTGAATGTGAAGAGGAAAGACCAATAATTGTATCGTAGGAATAATAATGATGATAGAAGCATGAAAAAAAAATAAAAAAAGAAATAGAAAAAAAGAGTTAAAAGTTATGGTAAAAGTGCAAATCATATATCATCATTATTATTTTTATCATTATTTTTATTATACAATATTTCCTCAATTAATACAATAATGATAGATCACTGAGAAGGAGGTGGTAGATCATGATCAAACAAAGCCTGAAAAAGTCATCGCCTGTTGGAGGAGGAGGCATATCACCTATCCCAAGTCCGCCCAAAGCGAGAGCACCTGAATCTCTATTACCTTGGAATTCAGATCTATAACGGTCCTCATCCGAAGTAGATTAAAGGATCTCATGGTCATCAGCTTAGGGTCCTCTAGATGATGAAGCACTAGGATCACTCACCCCCTGAAATCGAAAGTCTCAAAAATCTTGCTCTGACTGGTAATACAATTTTTCAAAATAGACAACCTGTTGACGACTAGCAGCTAACTCTTCTTGAAGTTTCTTGTTTTGTTCCTCAAGCATCCGCTGTGAGCCAGAAAGAAAAAGATAAGAGCATACATAATCATGCATACATGTAGTATAAATTATCATGAAACAGGAAAACCTACCAAGTAATTCATATCAATGCCCTGTGGATGAGATGGCATCTCCGGTTGATTAGAATGAGCAAATGGAGGAGCGGTAAAGGAAGGTCTAGCCTCATGACCAAATGAGCCAGCAGCCTGCAACAATCATTAAAATAGTCAAAATAAGTTAAGAAAGAAGCAATTGCAATGGCAAAATGGTAAAAGTTTACATAAGAGGTGCTAGCCTCGGAATGCGGGATGGACCATCCTCCCTCTCCGTGATACTCGTCTTCATCACTACACTCTTTTTCCTCGGGAACCTCCCATATGCCAATAGGAGATACATCAAAGTTCAAGAGTCCTACTCAAATAAACTAGATATACGGTGGATAGAGAAAGGTTTCAACATCATAACCATGTCGAGCTAACCACCATGCATTCTCCGGCATTGATGTGATATTTAAAGTATACTCTGGATAATTCATTGGGATCCTCCGCCGCTCAGGACCAAGGAACCACTCATGCACTCTCTCCCAGAGAAACCAGCCACTAGACACAGCGCCGGCAATGACTCAGGGAGTAGCTAAAAAGGCAACGCGGCATTCATGGAAGAAGTCCAGTTCATCCGCTCTTCTGTGTTCCACCAAGCCAAATTGACCTACAAAATGACATAAGGTAAGTGAACTTTTATATAAATTTTAAAGTATACTAATACTATCTTACCTGGCCCCAGGTTAAGCAACTCAAGAGATAGCACTGGGTGTGCACATAGTGAGAGTCGAGAACTGCCAAGCACCCTAACAAGATTATGCTATATGCCCATACCTACAACAATAATAAAAATCAAATTCTTGCAAGAATAAGAATGGAATTGACAATAGTATAAGAAGAGTACCTCGACAACCACCATGAAACCAATGAAAGACTTCTTATTTCTGCAAATCTTATCTAGTCCATGATAGAGACAGGCAAGGCCAGCTTCACCCTAGTCGTAAAGCGATACCATACTCATATCAATAAGGGCCCTCAACATAGACAAATGGATGGCAGATTCGGTGTTGTATAAAATGGTCGACCCGGGCAAATACAGTAAAAATCCTCGAGCATATTGTTTGGCTGTTTTCCTACAAACCCGTCCTTCGTAGTTCATCTAATAACTCTGAATCGGCTCAATTTTTATCTTAAAAGGCCCTTTTAATGATGGTTCCATACCGATTAACTGTTGGACTTCTTCGAATGTCAAAATATCATTGGTAAGAGGGACCGGAATACCATAGTATCAGATACCAGTTATGGCTATATAATCGACTGGACCAATGGTCATCTCTTCTATAGGTAGGTGGAAAATATGGGTCGTGTCCATCCACCGCTCCAACAATGCTTGAACTACACTCTTGTCTATCGGACACTCCTTAGATGGTAATTGCAAGATAAAGCTTTCAAAACCGCAATCTCGGACAATCTGTTTTGCCTGAGAGGGTGCTACATCATACCATTATCGGGGTTTATAGTCACATTCTCTGCCCCAAATAACAAAACTATCGTGCTAACATGGAGCCAGGTAAGTTAACACAAGGTAAGTATATCATCATACTAATACCACTAATTTATAGACTAAATTTATTCATTATGTTCTATTTTAATCTATCTATATATTTGTGTATTAAATTCTTAAATATAGACATCTAATTAATTTATTTTTCCTAAATCATAAAAAACAAAACAAAACAAAATAAAAAATATATACATATTTGTGCTGTTAAAATATTAAATTGCATTGTTACCTTAGTTTTTTTACTTGAACTACGATGAAGTTGCATCCCAGCTAGCAGACTTACAGTTCCATTTTCATGTGATCGGATAAATTCCAATAACTCGGCATTAGATTGGGGTCCTGATCTCAAAACATGCATTTTCTCCTCAACTCTATGCTAAACTCTCTGATTTATCTATCAAAATATGTGAGTCTGATATCTATCAAAATATGTGAGTTTGGATCAATGTGGTAGAAATGAGCTAATGTTTATATAGAAAAATTGCAAAGGAAAAAGACAAAAATAAAAAGGAAAAAATAGTATTCTCGTGAAAAAAAAAAGAAAAAAAGAAAAAGTAAATATTACTATTGATAAATAGTAAATAAATAGTGCATAAATAGTTACTACACAGTGAATAAATAGTAAGCTCAACTATTCAATTTAATTATTCAGATATTTGCGTGTATATAAATATTTTATACTTTTAAAATATTTTTCCACGCAGGGGGCAAGAAGATATAGGTATGGTAAAAATAGCTAATTTTTTTGTTATTTTCTTTAGTATCCTACTGACTACAATTATTTTTGCAGATACCCAAATTATTTTTAAGTCCAAAACTTACCTCGGATCCAGAACCTAAATTAAGTCCAGAACTTACTTCGGGTCCAGAACCTAAATTATTTTTAAGTCCAGAACTTACCTCGGGTCCAGAGCCCAAATTATTTTTAAGTCCAAAACTTACCTTGGGTTTAAAACCTAAATTAAATCCAGAACTTACCTCGGGTCCAGAATCCAAATTAAGTCCAGAACTCACCTTGGGTCTAGAATCCAAATTATTTTTAAGTCCAGAACTTACCTTAGGTCCAGAACCCTAATTATTTTTGAATTCAGAGCTCAAACCAACCTTGAGTACGAAGTCTAGTATGGCTCTAAATCCAGTCAAAAATCACATTGCTTTTCACTCTCCTTTGCTGTAGTCTCATATCGCTCAAGCAGGGGGCAAACTGTAGACCCTTAATTTTTGACCAGTCTAGTCCAATATTTTTTTAAAAAGTAATCCAAAATAATTTTTATAGTATTTTAATTAAATAATATTTATTTCAATATTCATTTCTTACAATATTTATTTTTAATAAAAATAAAAAAGAGTAACAGTAAAAAAAGAAGATAAAAATAAACAAATAAAAATCGGCGACGAAAAATTTTTATCACCGAAGACGAATTGGTTGGCCTGCGCCCAATCCCCACAATAATTTTTTTTCCAGTGCACTTTTGCATGCCCGTGCCGCATGCAGTTTTATCGAAACCCTATTCTACTTAGTTTCTAATTTTATTTCCTAAATGGTTTTTTATTTTGTTAGCCAATTAGGATTAGGTTTATGATTTTTTCTTATAAATATCACATTAAAAACATAGAATTAAGGGGCTGAAATTTTTTACTTGAATTTGGACTTTTGGATTTTTTTTTGGCCAATCTCAAGCTTGAAAGATCAAGAGGCAGCAAAAAGTACTCCATCAAAGGCAACCTACGCTATCTTTATTATTGTTCAACCAGAATTCAAAGATTGTGGTGGAACCAATAATGGAGGTTTGAATCTCTATTTCTTTGTTTATGTTTACAGTAGATTCATCAAGTTGGATTATTTGCTTCATCATATAATTTGATCAATTATTCTACTAACTATCCAAACTCTATTTGAAACCCTAAAACTATTTCTTTTAAAACCCTAATGCTTTAATATCCGTAAAACACATTTTTAAAATCTGAAACCCTAAATTAAACTTTTCTAAAACCACAATAATTTGTTTTCTTAAAATTCTAACCAAATCTATTTTTCTAAAATTACACCTAATCTAAAAACCAATTGTCATGATTCTCAATCTTATTTATTTAAACCCTAAATTTTAATATTATTTTCATACAACTTCTGAAAACCTAAATCCAAAACATCCATTCTTTAGATTCAAGTCCTAATTTATTTCAAATCTAATCTTTATATTCAAATATCCAGTAGCCATGTTATTTCTTTAAAATGTTTCTCAACTAATTAAACTAGTACATACAAAACCCTAATTGTTAAACATAAAACCCAAGAAATCCTAATTGATGCATGAACCCCTAAAGTTATTTATTTACTATTTTATTTAAATTGGATGAATGTTTATTATATAGTTTGATTAATGATTTATTTATATATTCAATTTATATCTTCAATGAATGATTTATTTATAATGAATGGTTGGTTTTATTAATTTGCTTTGGTTTCAAAACATTGTAAGAGGTATGTTTCCATATTTTGGGTACCTCATGTCATGAGCATCATGTAATTTATTTTATTTTAAATTTTTTGGACCAATATAAAGGACATATTTCCATCTTTAAGTGGGTATCCTATTTAGTTTTAGAAATGGACGATGTAAGGACATGTTTTCATCCTCTGATGGGTGTCCATTTATTTGTTTTGTTTGGACATTGCTTTGATTTTAATAAAATTATGCTTTTATTTTAATTGTTGCATGTTATATGAATAATATTGTTATACTTAAGAATTTTATAATATTAAGACCTACAAAAGAGGCCGGCTCCAATGAACCGGGCGTTGTGGGGGTGCTGGGCCATTTCTCACATTCCCCACACGTACCTAACTTTTTGAACCTATTAGGGTGTTGGGAATTCCTTATGAATCAAGTCATCCACCTCTTTCTTTTTCCCGGCCCATCCGGGTGAGGACTCCATTTTTCTTTAGGCTTAGGTCCGTGTTCTCTGAGGCCTCGAGCCTAACAGTGTTGAAGTTGCAAGAACCATTCCACTGGGAGTGGGGGCGAAAATCCCCACTCACTTCAAGCTTTCTCAAGTCAATAATATGAAAATTACAACCAATCAATAAGCATGCTATTATCAATTGGAAATAGGAAATTAAGAATCAAAAGGATAAAACAACGCAATCAAATGATTTAATTTAATAAGAACTATTCAATCCATATAATAAAGCTAGGGTTCATCAATATCTAGATAGATAAAATGTTTAGCTCATGTTCATAACCAGAAAACCAAAATAGAGGAAATAAATAAAAGCATTCAAACAATCCATAATGAACGATTTGTGTTTCTTCACTTCAATCCTCGGATCTTGGTTTAAATCTCGCAGGAATTGGGTCTTCACCTTCACTCTTAGCTGCCAAAAACTCTCTTTTTTGGGAGGTCAATTCTGAAAAATAAACTCTATCCATAATTCGCTCTTTAGCTTAGATTTTATAGCCCAGATATTTTTCCCTGACACGCCCGTGTCTGTGGGCGTGTCAACGGTGCTGTTTCAAACTTTAATGACATGGGCAGTGACACACCCATGTCCTTGGGAGTGTTGTTGCTACTGCAATGTTGAGTTAGGGACACGGTCATAGACACACCCATGTCATTGTCAAACAATCCATAATGAACGATTTGTGTTTCTTCACTTCAATCCTCGGATCTTGGTTTAAATCTCGCAGGAATTGGGTCTTCACCTTCACTCTTAGCTGCCAAAAACTCTCTTTTTTGGGAGGTCAATTCTGAAAAATAAACTCTATCCATAATTCGCTCTTTAGCTTAGATTTTATAGCCCAGATATTTTCCCCGACACGCCCGTTTCTGTGGGCTTGTCAACGGTGCTGTTTCAAACTTTAATGACATGGGCAGTGACACACCCATGTCCTTGGGAGTGTTGTTGCTACTGCAATGTTGAGTTAGGGACACGGTCATAGACACACCCATGTCATTGGGTGTGTCACAGCTTCTATAAGTCAGGAGTAATGGCACGTTCAGTGACACGCCCATGTCTCTGGGTGTGTCGAAGCTTCTGTAAAGTAGTTGAATGACACGGCCACGGACACGCCCATGTCACTGGGCATGTCACTTGAAGAATCTGCCCAAAATAGCTTCTTCCCTTGTCTTTCATTCGTGATTCTGGCCTAAATAACCTTAAGGTCCCAACATGTCAAAAGTTCCTGGAATAAACCCTAATAAACACTTGAATAAACAAATTAAACTCAATTTGACAATAAATATATTAAGAATTAGGGACAAAAATATCATCAATTATACACTTATCATTCAACCAGAATTCAAAGATTGTGGTGGAACTAACAACGGAGGTTTGAATCTCTATTTCTTTGCTTATGTTTATAGTAGATTCATCATACATTTTGATAAATTGTTTAAACATGCATGTTTTTGTTATTTGATCAATTGTTCTACTTACTATCCAAACTTTATTTAAAACCCTAAAAAGCATTTTCCAAAACCCTAATGCCTTAATACCCGTAAAACATATTTTTGAAAACTAAAACCCTAATTACATTTTTCTAAAACCACAAAACACAAATCTAATTTCTTAAACCCTAAGTTATTCAAACCCTAAATCTGAATTAATTCTATTTTCAAATCTTCACAGTAGCTTGTTCCATTAAATCACCATAGCATTAGATTATTCAAATAATGTTTTGAATGTCTAGTAGTCATATTACATATAAGTATTTATAAAAAAAATCCATGTTAAAGTGGCCTTAAAGTTTTTATAATAATCATGTTTTGATAAAACCCTACTCCAATAAACTCTAAGGCCCAAACCCTAATTTGCCTTGTAATTCCTAAAACCCCAAAATAGTTTTGCAATTATCAAAACCCTAAATTATTTTCTAAAATTCTAAGATTCAAAATTGCTTTCTTAAATCCTAATCTTTTTTTCCAAATATCCAGTAACCCCAAAAATTAACTTTCAAACCTTAGATCTCAAATTCTTAAGCTCTTCTTCCAGAACCATAAATTATTCTTCAAACAAACCCTAAAGTGCTTTATTTTTCAAAAAGCCCTAAATCATTTTTTCCGAACCCTAAATTCTTTAAAACCCTAATTCTAAATGCCAAAACCTTAATTCCTCAAAGCCAAAATTTAGAAATCATAATTTATTAAACCAACACCCAGTACTCCCAGTAGCCTAAAGCAATAACAAAACCCTATTTCCTCAAACTTTAAATCCCAGAACCCTAATTTCTTAAATCCTAAATCTTAAACCTTAACCTCGTTTATTTAATGGATTGAATTCTAATTTTATTTATTTATTTGATTATGTGATTTGTAATATGTTAATGATGAATAATTTATTTTATTTTATGAATGGTTTGCTTTTATTTATAATTAGACTATTGAATATTCTTTTATTTGTCTTAGTTTTAAAATTGTAAGAGGTATGTTTCCACTTTGTGGGTACCTCATTAGTTAAACATCAAGTAATTTATTTTATTTTAAAGTTTTTTTGACCAATGTAAAAGACATGTTTCCACCTTTCGGTGGGTGTCCTATTTAGTTTTAGACATACACTATGTAAGGACATGTTTCCATCCTCGGATGGGTGTCCATTTATTTATTTTGTTTGGATATTGCTTTGATTTTAATATAATGATGCTTTATTTTAATTGTCGCATGTAATATGGATAATATCATTATATTTAAGAATTTTATAATATTAAGACCTGAAAAGGAGGCCGGTTCCAATGAACCGGGCGTTGTGGGGTCTTGGGCCATTTCTCACCTTTCCCACACGTACCTAACTTTCCAAACCCATTAGGGGGTTAGGGATTCCTTAGAAATTGAGTCATCTACCCCTTTCTTTTCCCCAGCCTGTCCGGGGTAGCGACTCCATTTTCTCCAGGCTTAGGCCCGTCTTCTCTAAGGCCCTGAGCCTAAACAGTGTCGAAGTCGCAAGAACCATTCTACCGGGTAAAAATCCCCGCTCACAGTGGAGACTCCACTGGGGACAAGAGAAGTTGATTCCATTGGTCTTTATATTATTCTATTCTTTCTTATCATGATATTATCCATTGCATCATATTAGATTGCATCATATGCATGAGTTAGGACCCCCATGTTACCCGTGTTGTGTTATGTAAGGGATATCATACTTTCGCTCAAGGTATGGAGATCGAGCATGACATAACCACTCATAGCCTTGTACCTTTTGGTATATACATGCTATGGGAACCTAAGCCTTTTAACCCAAAGACTAAAGCTCATGTAACTGGCCTAGTTACTTTCCTTTGGTTTTATCCCAAATGCTTGTTGTTTGACTATGGCTAATTTATCTTGGTTTAATTAATGGCTTATTTGGTTTGTTCTTTTTCTAATATGACCTAAGTACATTGTGAGCTCAAAATAAATTTTTCTTTAAAGTCCAAAAGACCAAAGCTATTTTCATAACTTTTTAAAATGGTCTTTGGATATAAAACTTTTCCAAAAACTAGTTCTTTTCTCATGACTCAAATAAAAAGTCCAAAATCTATTTTTTTCTAAAATCTTTTTACAATGAGCTTAGAAACAAAATTATTTTCACAACCTTTTTAAAGAGCTTACGAATATTTAGGTCAATTATGAAAATACTAAAGATCAATTGTGAGCCTAGTTTATACTAAGAATTATTAATCATGGGCTTATTTTTGGCATGAATCATTAGTTACTTTTTTAAGTAAGAAATCTATTCATAATAAACCTCTTAATTTAGTTTTAATCCAATATAGCATAAAAGCTACTTTAGTTGGTTGAATGGAATAAGACCTAATTAATGAGAATTATCATGGACTAATTTCCATTTATGAAAATATAACTACTGGTTGAAACGTCTGAGGGAATTATTCAAAAATAAGATACCCCATGTTGATATTTTGTTAATCATATTACCTAGGAAAAGAGACTCGCCATTCGTGTGCGGATGTTATAAGGTTGGAAGGAACGTCCTATTTATCCTTGTTTTTTTTTATTGTTTGTGCATACATGCATTCATACATGCATTACATGACATATCATTAATCCCTTCTAGCTCACAGCCCTGGATTACGACAGTTCAAAAGCTTATGATAATTCAACCTACGCCGGAGATGAAGAATCTAGCAGCAACTCAATTACTTTCTCACCAAAAGCAATGGAGCATGAAAAAATTCAAAGAATGGTGGACGACGCCCTCAATGCTAAAATGGAAGAACTAAAGGAGACCCTGGCTGAGACCATGAAAAACCAATTGGCTACAATTTTAGGAAACAATGCCAAAGCATATGTTAGCACCAAGAAGCCAAAGGACAAGGGGAAGGCTAAAGTTGGTGAAGTGGTTTTTGATGATGATAAGGTGATCATTGATGACGATGACTATTAGGCTCAATACTTCCAAGATCCTCAAGATAAGAAGAAAGAGCTGAAGATTGTTGAAAGATTAGCTATGGAGAAAACTAAAACTTCAAATGTTGAAAAGATGATTATGGACTTGGAAAAGAAATTTGAGAAGAAACTGAAAACCGAAGAGGGTTTGAGATTGATAAACTATTTGAACAAGATGAGGAGGTCCCTTATAAGTTCAATATGCCATCCTTTGCAAAGTTTGATGGAATAAAAAATCCTCACCTCCATGTGAAGCAGTATATTACTGCTATGTAGTCTGTTCGAGCTGCTAAGACTCAAACTTTAAGGTACTTTATGCTCTCATTGGATCCTGTTGTCCAAAACTAGCTCAATACCTTAGATGATGACACTCAAAAGAGTTGGGATCTGCTATGCAAGGCCTTCATCCAACAATATGGATACAATGCTGAATTAGAAGTTACTTTAATGGAGGTGGAGTCCATTAGACAAAGGCTGAATGAGAATTTCATGGACTATATGAAGAGGTGGAGAAATAAGGCTACATTGCTCAAGAGAAGGCCTGATGAATCCGATCAAATTAGAATGATTGTAAGAGGAGTGTTACCTAGCCTTTGCGAAGGATGTCCCATACACTCGTTTGGGATTTCAAGAACCTTTTACAAGCTGGTCTACAAATTGAAGAGTGGGAAAGAGAGAAGAACTGCTTTTCAACAAGAAGGAATGAGAAAGGAAACTATTAGTCTAGTAACCAAGGCATGCAAAAGGCAATTGATATTAATGCTACTGGCCAAGGAGGAAGAAGGCAATTTTCAAAATTGGGAAAGTCGCTGTCTTGGGTCCTTAATAAGCTACAAAAGAAGGGATTGTTACAACCCTTAAATCCTCGTCCTTTTCCTGACCCTTTCCAACCCAATTTTGACACTAAGGCATTTTGTCAATTTCATCAAATGCAAGGGCACGACACGGATAGATGTGTGAGGTTGAGACATGAGATTCAAAATTTGATTGATAGTGGGAAGTTGCTCGAGCCCAACAAGCCAAACACCAAAGACAATCCATTGCCATGGTCTAATAGAGTACCACCAGCAGCAACCTTCATGATTGGAGGAGGTTTGCATGAAAGTTTTGTCATGTCTTCTTTCCAAGATGTGGATGAAGAAGCAACCAAAAAAAGCAGTGGTATTTAGCAAAGTTGAACAAGCTATGGTGGGTAAAGAAGTAGCAATCTGTGTTGTGAATGAGTTTTGGGATTCAAGTGATAGTGATGATGATCTTGTACCCAAGAAGGAGGAATGGACCTGGTCCGAGCCTAAAGAAGATGAATTAACGAACACAAGATCTGGTAAGCCTTATGCAAGGCCACCACCTAAGGAGGTAGAAGTTAATAAAGGAAAGGAAGTTGAAGTAGGGAATAAAGAAGAGGAAGATGATACTGTGCTTAAGCAGTTGAAGAGAACCCAAGCAAGTGTTAGCATTTGGCACTTATTGGCCACTTCTAAAAAGCACCGTGAAACAATGGCCAAAGCCTTGGGTAGCATACCAATTTCCACCTCCATAACACCAAAGGAATTGATTAACTTCATAAAAGTGGAGGGAGTAATGAAGTGTGAAGAAGTTCAAAAGAAGAGCGAAGTTAATATGGGAATGGTATCTTTATCAGATGCGGATTTACCGAAAGAGGGGAGAGATCACATCCGCCCTCTTTTTATCAAAGTGGAAATCAAAGTAAAAAGGAATCCATGTGTAATGGTTGATGATGGGTCCGCCATAAATGTTTATCCACTTAAAATATTGCCAAAGCTAGCTATGTCAACGAGGGATCTAAGCCCAACCGAGGTAACCATTCAGGCTTATGACAACACCAAGAGGCATGCCGAAGGAACTTTCAAAGCTGCTGTGAAGGTTGGTCCAATTGAATCTATTGTTGAATTTGTTGTTTTGGACATACCTGTTACCTTTGCTCTACTTTTGGGATGACCATGGTTTCATCCTCTCGGTGGAGTTCCTTCCACCCTTCATCAAAAGGTCAAATTCCCTAACAGAGATGAGACGGTGGTCATCGAGGCCGAAGCTAATGAGGTTGTTAATGCTCTAATTCTAAGGTCTTGAACATGATGAAGAACATGAGCTACCTTTCCGGAGTTGGTCTTGGAAAGGGCAAGGCCGGTGTGACAAAGCTTCCAAATTTTAAGACTCAAACTTCCAAGAAAGGGCTAGGATTTGAAGAAGCTAGAAAAGATGTTCATCCAAAGAAGAATGAGAAGATGAGCTTCCCACCACTTGAAAAAGTCTTTGTCAAAGCTCCAAACATAGGACCACTCCAAAGAAAGCCCAAGCTAATCATGTTCATGGGAAAGTGGATCCCGTGTTTTAAAATTTTTGCTGATGTTGTCGAGCTAATGGAACAAGTGAAGAAAGAGCTCACCATGCTAGCCAATAAGGAGCCCAATCCGAAAGGGGAGAAGGAAGTTATCCTAAAAGCTGATAAGACTCCATAGGAGATTGCTGCTCTGGTTGATGAAAAGTTTGAAGATGTTCTGCTTTATGATTTTGAGAACAATGATTTTGATTTTGATTTTAATTTGTCTGCTTTGTATGAGGATGATGATGTTTTCTTTTCCAAAATAAATGCAATAAAGTCTGTTTTTGCTTACTTTTGTAATGTTTCTCCTAATGGTTACATGCATTCAAATAGTGGTTACATGAGCATCTTTAATATTAACTCTGTTGATACACAATCATTAAATTTGGGAATAACCAAAAATCCTAAAAATATTAGCATAGCATCCGACCTTACTCCTGATGAGAGAGAGAGATTTAAAAAAATATAAAAAAAATATGAAGAAGTATTTGCTTGGTCTTATGAGGATATGCCTGGAATAGATCGAGACATAGACCAACATCTTATTCCTACTTACACTCACATGAAACCTGTCAAACAAAAGCTTAGGTGGTTAAGACCGAAATGGGCTGAATTGGTTAAAGAAGAGGTCACTAAACAAATACAAGTAAAATTCCTTGAAGTGATAGATTATCTAGATTTTCTAGCCAACATAGTACCCATGCCAAAGAAAGATGGAAGAATTAGGGTCTGTGTGGATTATAGAGACGTAAACAAGGCTTCCCCTAAAGATGATTTTCCTTTACCCCATATAGATATTCTCATTGATAGTGCAGCCTCTAGCGTGCTACACTCATTTGTAGATGAATTTTTTTGGATACAAACAAGTGTTAATGGCCCAAGAGGATAAAGCCAAAACTGCTTTCATTACTACATGGGGTATATTTTGTTATAGGGTAATGTCATTTGGGTTAAAGAATGTTGGAGCAACCTACCAAAGGATGGCCACCACATTATTTCATGACATGATGCATAAAGAAGTTGAAGTGTATGTTGATGATATGATGGTGAAGTCGGATACAAGGGAACACTACTTCAAAAACTTAGAATTATTCTTCGAAAGAACAGTGAAGTATAAGCTAAGATTAAACCCGACGAAGTGTGTGTTTGGGGTTACCTCAGGCAAATTGTTGGGACATGTGATTGGTCCAAATGGCATTGAAATTGACCTTGACAAAGTTAATGCAATAAGGGATATTCCAGCCCCTAAGATAGAGAGAGAAGTTTGAGGATTCATTGGTAAATTGCAATACATTAGCAGGTTTATAGCAAAGCTCACCACAATCTGTGAACCTATCTTCAAATTGCTTAAAAAGAATCATCCAGTCCTGTGGAATGAAGAGTGTCAAAAGGCCTTTGAGCGAATAAAGGAGTATTTACTAAATCCACCTATTTTGAAACCACCTAAACCCGGTAAACCCCTGTTACTATAATTAGCAATAGAAGAAGAGTCAATAGGAGCCATGCTAGCCCACGCAGATGAGTCAGGGATTGAGCACGCAGTTTACTATTTGAGTAGAATGCTCCTACCTTATGAAATTAAGCATAGTATCATTGAAAAGACATGTATAACTGTGGTTTGGTCATCTAAGAAGTTGTGGTATTATTTCCAATCTTATAGTGTACAAACAATTTCTAGGTTAGATCCCATAAAGAACTTAAGGGAGACACCCTCCTTGATTGGGAAGTATGGGCAATGGTTGATATTATTGGAAGAATTTGAGATTGAGTATGTAACTAGGAAAATAATCAAAAGTAGAACAGTGGCAGAATTCTTGGCCCAACAACTATTACCAGATAGCGAAGAGGTAGTCTTAGAATTTCTAGATGAACTTTTAGAGGCCATTGAAGTACAAGGATGGAAAATGTATTTTGATGGGGTAGTGAATAGGAAAGGAGCAGGTTTGGAAGTCATACTAGAATTGCCCGAAGGGGAAATTATTCCTTTAGCTAAGAAGTTGAAGTTCAGGGCAACCAATAATATGGTGGAATATGAAGCATGTATCTTTGGTCTAGAAATCCTAATGATTATAAAGGTGGATAAGGTGGAAGTCTTTGGCGATTCATTGCTAGTAGTATCCCAAGTAAATGGAGAGTGGGAGTTGAAAGAAGAGAAATTAAAACCATACCACCATTACTTGACCATGATGAAGAAGAACTTTAAGGAGTGTAGGTTTATACACCTACTAAGAGAAGAAAACCAGATGGTTGATGCCCTAGCCACATTGGCTTCTGTATGAAAAAATCCTGTCAACTTATTCCTTAAGCCTCTGATTTTGACTAGTTCATCAACTCCTTGCTATGAATATGAGAAAATCATGGAAACTGATATAGACTATGAAGCGTGGTATGATACTAAAAGATGATTTTTGGAGAAGGAATACCCATTGGGGGCAACAAAGAAAGAAAGAAGAGCCATAAGGCGGTGGTCCTTACAATACATCACCTTCCATGGAGAGTTATATCAAAGATGGCCTGATGGGAGTGCACTTGAGATGCTTGAGGAAGCCTGAAGTGGAGCATATCATGTCAAAAATACACGCGAAAAGTTGTGGTCCACACATGAGTGGTATAGCCCTAGTTAAAAAGATAATTCGACAAGGTTACTACTGGTTGACCATGGAGAGAGATTGTATTGAGTATGTAAAGAAGTGCCAGCAATGTCAAACGTATGGTAATTTGAATCAAATTATAGACCCTTAATTTTTGACCCAATCCGGTCCAATATGTTTTATTTAGTCTAAAATGATTTTTGTTGTCTAATTGGTCCAAAATAATTTTTATTAAATAATTTTTGCTTTAGTATCTAATTTTTTTTAATAAAAATAGAAATAAACAAATAAAAATCAAAAAATAAAAATAAAAATTGGAGTCGAAAAAATTGGCAACGAAAAAAATCGTCGCGCAGGCCTGTGGGCATTTTGCCCGCAGGAAATTCCTGCGGGTGAAATCACTGTGCTATTTCGCAAGCAAAAATTTTCTGCCTGCGAAATAGCCGCACGCAAAAATTTTCTGCCTGTGAAATAGCTTACGGGCTCGCTCTGCGCACGCTGCCGCAGATTTCTGCGACAGAATTTTTTCGGCAGCTCAAATTTTTCGATGCAAATTTTTTGAAACCTAATCCAATTAGGTTTTGGTTTTTTTTTATTGATATTACTTACCTTAATTAATTAGAAATAAACAACCTCAAACCACTATAAATAAGGACCAAAGACAATTAAAAAAGAGGAGGCAAAAATCTAAGAGGAGTTTGGAAAATTTGAAACCAAATCAAGGAAGGAAAAGAAGAAATTCAATTCAACTTTTTTCTGGAACAGCAAGTAGCGAGATTTAGAGGATTCAAAGGCAAAAAAAGCTTGTCTTTGGAGCTGGTTCATCCAAGAAGAATTGTTTTTGGAGAAATCATCAAAAGAAGGTATGTGTTAATTAATTTTCATTAATTGTTTTTTTTTTACACAGTAGCAAATCTATGAAATCAAAATTAAAAACCTTTGAATTTTAATTTAGTTTTTCTAAAGCAAAAAAAAAAAACCTTATTTCGTTGGTTTATCTTCCAAAAGGCTTAAAATTGTTATTTTTTCTTCTTAAAAACCTTAAAATTCTAATTGAACATATTTTTCAACAAAACTAAGATGTAAATTCTGCTTCTTTTAAAATTTTAAAGTAGGTTCTATTTCATTCAAAAAGCCTTAAAAACATCTTTTCTACTTATAAAAACTTTAATTTATTTGTTTAATTCATAAAACTTCATGAAATTATCAAATTGATTTCTAAAATCCTAAAAATTATTCACCACCCGTGATCCTACTTCCAAAATATCAAATCCAAAATTCAACTTTTAAACCTAAAATAATAAACCCTAATCCTTTTAAAACCTTAAACCCTAATTTTTATGAACCCTAATCCTTTTAAAACATTAAAAAACATAAAAACATAAAAACCTAAATTTTACACAGTAGCTGTAATATCCCAATGTATGCCTTAGAAGTTTTGAATATTGTTGTTGTTTTAAATTGGATTGAATGTATATGTCAATTGGCAAGAGAAAAGAAATTAAAAGAAAGTGTATATGTTGTATATATGGAAGTATAAATAACATATACCTAAGTCAAAATGGAGAGTCAAGGGATGAAGATATTTATTTGGTTATTGGTGAAATTACTAATAAGGGCATGTAAGTGAGGAGAGCTAAAGTAAGTGAGAAGAGGGTATTTGGGTAATTGACTTTTTAGAAATGCTTGGTGGAGGTTTAAAGAGATGACAAATTTGACTTTGCTTCTTTATTTTCTTTTCTTCTTCCTTGGTGGCCGGACCTCCCAAAGACAAGAGAGAAAGAGGAGAGTTTTGAGTTCTTAGATCAAATTCAACGGAGAATCAAGTGATCAAGTTGGTGATTCAAGAAGTTTCATTACTTTGGTAAGTCCTCTTTTGATTTCTTTGCTTATTTGAAGTTGTGTTGTGAGTTGATAGAGTATGTAAGAGTGTGTTGTTTGATTGTAATATGTTTAAGAGTGTTTGATTGAATTGATTATGGATTTTAAGGATCGATTGAAGAAAAGAGTGAGTTGGTTGGAAGTGATGGTGTTGTATTTGTGTGTAGGGTTTGAGATGATGTTGTGATTTGTGTTTGTTATAGATGTGGAGTTGTTTTGGTGTTTTTGTAAGTTTAAGATAGTTTTTGGGTTTGTTTTGTTAAGTTTGTTTGAAGAGGTTGTTAGTGAAAAGAAGTGTTTTGTTGGGTATTTTGTTGTTTGGCCGGAATCTGAGTTTTTGGTCTGACACGCCCGGGAGCACGTCCAGAGTCTTAGGCGTGTCAATTGTGTTGGAGGCAGTAGGTTTGACACGACCAGTAACACGCCCGTGTTATTCAGCGTGTCATAGCTACTGTGAGATTGGAGAGTTTACACGGCCATGAGCACGCTCACGTTGTTGGACGTGTTGGTATTTTGCAGAGAGGCAGAATGTATTACACGCCCAGTGACACGCCCGTGGTTCTGAGCGTGTAAAAGCTTCTGTGTTGTGGAGTTAGGGCACGGTCAGGGACACGCCCGTGTGGTTGAACGTGTCCTGTTTAGGGTTTGCCCTAGTTAACTCTTAATTTGATTATCTCATGTGTATCCCTAAGCAAGTGTATGTTATTATTTTTGGATTAGGTCTTGAAGAAAGTGATTTGTCATTGATCTAAGAAGTAAAAGAATCTTGGAAAAGAAAAGTGTTTAGAGTTGTGTGAATTGTTATTGAGGTAAGTACAAACCTTGCATTGTTACATACATTCACTTGATATGACATTATTGTTATATATGAATAATGTTACATTTTGCACATTGTGAATCTTGTGAAATGTACTATATGTATAATGTGAAATGAGATAATTGAGACATGTATGCATATATGATTATGTTCAATGTAATTGATTATGAATATGTGAAAGATGATGTATTATATTGTGAATTGAGACATGATGATTCAAATGTGATGAGTTGTGAGTGGCTATGGTTATACAAATGAAAGTGTTGAGGCATGATTGCCTATTTGATATTGAGATACAAATTGAGAAAGAGAATAATGATATAATTGTATGTTTAATATGTTATTCAGTTTCAGAGTTCTGGATTTGGGTGGCATGCCTATGAAATTATGAATAGTAACAGTCTTGCCGGGTTGAGGATCTCTTCCATTTGAGTTGAATTGAGGTCCAAGAGACTGGGTCTGTTACATTATGAGAATTGTGATTATGAGATATGTGATTGGTAACAGTCTTGCCGGGTTGAAGATCTCCTCGATTTGTTGAGTTGATGGTCCAAGAGACTGGGTCTGTTACACTATCCATGGATAAAGACATATATATATGTTGCCTACGGGCTTGATTATTGTGATTATGAACCAAAGCAGTAACTCTGAATTCTGAATATCTTATTAAACACTTGTTGGGCCCATAGGTGTCTATGTCATGTTGATGTTGTGAACGAAGTTATAATGTGATGAAATAATGTAATATTCATGAAATATTGTATATTGAGTATGATCTTTATTGTTTGATTGTATATCATTGTTATTGATTAAGCATCATAGCATTATGGTTTGTACTACTGAGTTGTTGGCTCAGCGCGATTATGATTCATCGCACAGGTGATAGAGGTGATAGAGTTGAGACGGAGAATTCCTCTAGACCTAGTTGAGGTTGTTTTGATTGTGAAGAGTTGGATTAAAGCTTAAAGATCAGAGAGTCAAGATGCCAATCATGTATATATTTCATATTTTGTAATTTTTGAGGTTCAATGTATTTACACTTGTAAGTTTTGGATGAAACTTCCGTTGAGTAATAAACAAACGTTTTTATCCATTGTGTCTTATGATTTTCATTTCTCTTTATTTGGTATTTCTTAAATTTTTAGTTTTACTTTAAATATGATTTGTGTATTTTTAATGTGTGTCATTTCTATATTCAGTATATGTATAATACGATCGTATAAGCATGCTTTGTACGTATACGGGATATAGGGGTGTTACAGTAGCTTAGGAACCCAATAACCAAAAATCACAAATTAAAGTATTTTAAAGTATTTAAAACCCTAGTTTCATGATATCATCATTCAAACCTTAATTTTGTTAATCAAAGAGTCTTACCAACCTTTTAAAACATAAAACCCTAATTTATTTTAATTCCATAAAAAGTCACAGTAGCTATAATTGGACTTTTATTTGCTTTATTCAATTCCATACTTGATTATGCTTTGATTTATTTTTTATGCTTTAATTTATTTAATTTCAATACTTGATTTATTTAATTTATCATGGATGAATGTTTATTTTCTATTTTGATTAATAGCTTTGATGAATGATTTATTTATGATGAATGATTATTTACTTTTATCAATTAATTTAGATTTCCAAAAGTTGTAAGAGGTATGTTTCCACTTGGTGGGTACCTCATTTGTTAAACATCATGGAATTTAATTTGCTTTTTTCTATTTTAGAATCTATGTAAAGGGCATGTTTCTACCTTTTGGTGGGTGTCCTATTTAGGCATGTGATGTAAGGACATGTTTCTATCCTTGGATGGGTGTCCATTTATTTGCTTTGTTTGGACATTGCTTTGATTTTAATATATTGATGCTTTCTTTTAATTATTGTGTGTAATATGGATAATATTGTTATATTTAAGAATTTTATAATATTAAGACCTGTAAAGGAGGCTGGTTCCAATGAATCGGGTGTTGTGGGGGTGCTAGGCCATTTCTCACCTTCCCAACACGTACCCAACTTTCCGAACCCATTAAGGGGTTGGGAATTCCTTAGGAATTGAGTCATCCACCCCTTTCTTTTTCCCGGTCCGTCCAGGTGGTGACTCTAATTTTCTCTGGAGTTAGGTCCGTGTTCTCTAAGGCCCAGAGCCTAAATAGTGCCGAAGTCGCAAGAACCATTCCACCGAGAGTGGGGGCGAAAATCCCCGCTCACAGTGGCGACTCCACTGGGGATAAGAGAAGTTGATTCTGTTGGTCTTTATATTATTCTTTTCTTTCTTATAATGATATTATCCATTGTATCATATTAGATTGCATTGTGTGCGTGAGTTAGGACGCCCGTGTTACCCGTGTTATGTTATGTAAGGGATACCATACTTTCACTCAAGGTATGGAGATCGAGCATGGCATAACCTCTCATAGCCTCGTACCATTTGGTATATACTTGCTATGAGAACCTAAGCCTTTTAACCTAAAGACTAAAGCTCATGTAATTGGCCTAGTTACTTTCCTTAGGTTTTACCCCAAATGCATGTTGTTTGACTATGGTTAGTTTATCTTAGTCTAAATCATGGCTTATTTGGTTTGTTTTTTTTTTTCTAATATGACCTAAGTATATTGTAAGCTTAAAATAGACTTTTCTCTAAAATCCAAAAGACCAAAACTATTTTTAAAATCTTTCAAGATGGTCTTTGGACATAATAATTTTCTAAAAAATAAATAAATAAATTCTTTGGCCTATGGCCCAAATACTAAGCCCAAAATCCATTTTTCTAAAATCTTTTACAATGGGCTTAGAAACAAAACTATTTTCACCCAACATTTTCTTACAAAGAGCTTGCAAAAATATTTAGGTCAATTATGAAATACCAAAAATCAATTGTGGGCCTAGTTTACACTAAGAATAAATTAACCATGGGCTTGTTTTTGGCATGAATCATTAGTTACCTTTTTCAAGTGAGAAATCTATTTATAATAAACCTCTTAATTTTGTTTTAATCCAGCATAGCATAAAAGCTACTTTAGTTGGATAAATGGATTAAAACCTAATTAATGGGAATTATCATGGATTGATTTTCATTTTCAAAAATACAACTATTGGTTGAAACGTCCGAGGGAATTATTCGAAAGCAAGATACCCCATGTTGGTATTTTGTTAACCATATACCTAGGAAAAGAGACTCGCCATTCATGTATGGATGTTATAAGGTTGGAAGGAACGTCCTATTTTTATTTGTTTATTGTTTGTGCATACATGCATACATGCATACATTTGCATCTCATATCATTGATCCTCTCTGGCTCACAGCCCTAGATTATGATAGTTCAAAAGCTTACAACAATCTGACCTACGCCAGAGACAAAGTATCTAGCAACGACTCAATCACTTGCTCACCTAAAACAATAGAACCCAAACAAATCCAAAGAATGGTGGATGAGGCCCTCAACGCCAAGTTGGAAGAAATAAAAGAGGTCATGGCTGAGACCATAAAGAATCAACTAGCCACAACTTTAGAAAACAATGTCAAAGCATCTGCTAGCACCAAGAAAGTCACGGGGAAGGCTAAAATTGATGAAGATCTTCTCCAAGAAAGTCAAGGGAAAGCCTTCATCCAATAATACAAATATAATGTTGAGTTAGAAGTTACTTTAATGGAAGTGGAGTCCATTAGACAAAGGCCAAATGAGAATTTTGTGGACTATATGAAGCGATGGAGAAACAAGGCCGCTTTACTCAAGAAGAGGCCCGATGAATCCGATCAAATAAGGATGATTGTGAGAGGGGTGTTACCTAATCTTCGTGAGAGGATGTCTCATACACTCATCCGTGATTTCAAAGATCTTCTCCAAGCTGGTCTACAAATTGAAGAGTGGGAAAGGGAGAAGAATCGCTTTTTCAATAAGAAGGAATGAGAAAGGGAACAACCAGCCTAACAATCAAAGGCCTTTCCCCTTGACTTTCTTGGTGCTAGCAGATGCTTTGGCATTGTTTCCTAAAATTGCGGCTAGTTGATTCTTTATGGTCTCAGCCATGGCCTCTTTTATTTCTTCCATCTTGGCGTTGAGGGCCTCATCCACCATTCTTTGGATTTGTTCGGGTTCCATTGTTTTTGGTGAGCAAGTGATTGAGTCGTTGCTGGATACTTCATCTCCGGAGTAGGTCGGATTGTCGTAAGCTTTTGAACTTTCGTAATCTAGGGCTGTGAGCCAGAGAGGATCAATGATATGAGATGCAAATGTATGCATGTATGCATGTATGCACAAACAATCAACAGATAAAAATAGGACCTTCCTTCCAACCTTATAACATCCATACACGAAAGGCGAGTCTCTTTTCCTAGGTATATGGTTAACAAAATACCAACATGGGGTGTCTTGCTTTCGAATAATTCCCTCGGACGTTTCAACCAATAGTTGTATTTTCGAAAATGGAAATCAATCCATGATAATTCCCATTAATTAGGTTTTAATCCATTTATCCAACTAAAGTAGCTTTTATGCTATGCTGGATTAAAATGAAATTAAGAGGTTTATTATAAATAGATTTCTCACTTGAAAAAGGTAACTAATGATTCATGCCAAAAACAAGCCCATGGTTAATTTATTCTTAGTGTAAACTAGGCCCACAATTGATTTTTGGCATTTCATAATTGACCTAAATATTTTTGCAAGCTCTTTGTAAGAAAATGTTGGGTGAAAATAGTTTTGTTTCTAAGCGCATTGTAAAATATTTTAGAAAAATGGATTTTGGGCTTAGTATTTGGGCCATTGGCCAAAGAATTTATTTATTTATTTTTTAGAAAAGTATTATGTCCAAAGACCGTATTAAAAGATTTTAAAAATAGTTTTGGTCTTTTTGGATTTTAGAGAAAAGTTTATTTTGAGCTTACAATATACTTAGGTCATATTAGAAAAAAGAACAAACCAAATAAGCCATGATTTAGACTAAGATAAACTAACCATAGTCAAACAACATGCATTTGGGGTAAAACCTAAGGAAAGTAACTAGGCTAATTACATGAGCTTTAGTCTTTGGGTTAAAAGGATTAGGTTCCCATAGCAAGTATATACCAAATGGTACGAGGCTATGAGTGGTTATGCCATGCTCGATCTCCATATCTTGAGTGAAAGTATGGTATCTGTAATATCCCAAAATGTGCCTTAGAAGTTGTGATATTATTGTTATAATGGGATTGAATGAATATATGTTAAGTTGATAAGAAAAGAAAATGGAAGAGAGAATGTATGTGTAGTGTATATGGTAATATATATGACATATAAGTTGGTCAAAGGGAGAGTCAAGGTGTTGGATTTAGTGGAAGAAGATATTTCTTTTGTTATTGTGAAATTATATAAATGGGCACATAAGAGACAAAAGAGTAGTTGAATGGATGAGGATATTTTAGTAATTATTATTATTATTATTATTATATATATATATATATGGATAAGAACAAAGAGAAAGAAGATTCTTTCTTCTTCTTCTTCCTCTTCGTTTCTTTTTGGTCGAGAGAGAGAGAGAGAGAGAGAGAGAGATATGTGATTTTGATGATTTATACACCAAATTTCTTAAGGTTTCAAGAGGATTGAAGATAGAGATGAAGATTTGACAAAGGATTCAAGTAAGTATTCATTTCTTTGAGTTGGTTTTCATTGTTTGAGTTTGGATTTGATATGGTTGGTATGGGATGATGATGATATTGAAAGATTGAAGTATTTATGTGTGTTGATTTGGTAATTTGATGATGATAATATGATTAATTGTGAAGTTGAGGATGAATTGTTGAATAAGGGTTTAGTTTAATGAATTGGGGATTTGATTAATTGATGCATGGATGATGTTTATAATGATGATTGGTGTGTGTTTTGAGTTGTGTTGATGTTTTTGTAAGTTTGTTATGGTTTTTGGGTGTTTGGTGAAGATTGTTTGGAATGGATGATAGCTAAAAGAAGTGTTTTGTTGGATGTTGTTTTGGGTTGATCGGAATCTGGGTTTTAGCCTGACATGCCCAGGAACACGTCCAGAACTTTAGGCGTGTCAATTGTTTGTAAGGCAGTAGATGTGACACGGCCATTAACACACCCGTGTTAGTGAGCGTGCCATAGCTACTGTGTTGTTGGTAAATTGACACGGCCAGGAACACGTTCATGTTGTTGAACGTGTCAATGTTTCTGTGATACAGTATATATTACACGCCCAGGGACACGCCCGTGGTCATGAGCGTGTAAATGTTTCTGTGTTGTGGAGTTAGGGCACGATCAGGAACACGCCCGTGTTGGTGAGCGTGTCAAGTGTTGAGTTTGCCCTAGTTGATTCTTATTTGTATTATATCATGTGTATCTCTAAGTAAGTGTGTATGCTCACTTTTGGATTAGGTTTTTAAGAGATGGAATGGCCTTAATCCAAGTATTAAAGGATTCATGGGAGAGAAGTTTAAATGGATGTGAAATTCTTAGGAGGTAAGTACTAAATCTTATTTGATTATATTATTGATAAATATATATATATATGATGTATAGGCTATGGAATATGAAAGATATGATTGTATAATAAAATATATGAAATGTGAACGTATTCAATGTATATATATATATGTTATGAAAGGTGAAAGTTGTGAGGATAGGATTATACAATTAATTGTGTATACTTGAATGATGCATAGTTATGTATATATATATGTATATATATAGATATAAAAGATGAAGTAAGAAATGTAATATGGTGATAAAATATGAAATGTGAAAGAAATGTAATATTGTGATAAAATATGAAATGTGAAAGAAATGTAATATTGTGATGAAATATGAAATGTGAAAGAAATGTGATATTGTGATGACATATGAAATGTGAAAGAAATGTAATAATGTGATGAAATATGAAATGTGAAAGAAATGTAATATTGTGATGAAAAATGAGTTGTGAATTGAGATATGATGATGTATGAAGCCATTGTTATTGGCTATAATATTGAAAATGAGACAAATGAGGCATGTTTGCCTAAATGATGCCATTGTGGTTGGCTATGATAATGTAAATGATGATTGAGGCATGTTTGCCTAAATGATGCCATTGTGGTTGGCTATGATAATGTAAATGATGATTGAGGCATGTTTGCCTAAATGATGCCATTGTGGTTGGCTATGATGATGTAAATGATAAGGAAACAATGAATGAAATTGATAATGAGATAACGAATGAATTGTGTGTCTAATATGTTATTCATTTTCAGAGTTTTGTTGTTGGTGGCATGCCTAATAATAGTAACAATCTCTTGAAGTTAGGTTGGATATGATCCTTGAAGCCTAATTGAGATGTTACAACCCTTGAAGCTAGGTTGGATTGGTTCTTGAAGCCAAGTTGGGTTGAAGTTTAACATGTTTTACTCCCCTTGAAGCTTGGTTGAATCTAAATCCTTGAAGCCTAGTTGGGTCAATGATAATGATAATGTGATAATTAAACCAAAGCATTAACTCTGAAAGTTGAATGGCATATTAGTGTTTGGGCCCGAGTCTGTCCTTGTTTTTAATGTGATATGCAAAGGTTGAGCTAAATGAGTAATGAGATCTATGGTTGCCTTTGTTGAAAACGTGATTCATGATTGGTGAATTGTGAATAAAGTAATGACATGATATGTAATGTGAGTATTGATATATTGATTGTGAGTTTTAGTGATGGATCTGTGGTTGGTGTAATGAAGTATAATGTTGTGTAGTATGGCATGATAATATTGTATAAATGAATTATTAAAAAGAGACATGGGTTGTGAAACTATGATGAAATGTGTGATGGTGAAGTAAAATGTGACATATAATATGTTTATGAGGCAGAAGTGGTAAGTATCATTGTAATGATATATATATGTATATAACTTATGAGATTAATAGGAATATGTGAAGAATGCATTGAAAAAGAGGAACACAGAGTAAGAGAATGATAAAACATAATGTTAAACACCTAAGGTATGTTTCCTTTGTATTGTATATAGTAATGTTTATTTGTACTACTAAGCTTTCGAGCTTAGCGTGGTTATATTAATCACGCAGGTATGGGTGATGGTGCTGGAGTTAACCATTATGTCACGAAGAGATCAAGGGTAGTTCGAGACCAACTAGAGGGTGATGCATGCATGTACAAGTTAAAGATTTTGTATATTTACAAGAATGTATTCATATGTATAAATGAAAATATTGGAAGAAACAATGTAATTTACATATATATGTGTGTTATCATCAAAAGGATAATGATTTTGAAAGTACTTTTATATATTTCAATGTGATGTTGTTTTGGAATGAAAGTAAAGATTTTAAAATTTTAATAACTAGTAACATCCTTATACTTTATATACTTGCTGTATATATACGAGGTATATGTATAGTAATGATATGGAGTATCGGGGTGTTACAGTATCCCTTACATAACATAACACGGGTAACACGGGCGTCCTAACTCACGCACACAATGCAATCTAATATGATGTAATGGATAATATCATTATGAGAAAGAAAAGAATAATATAAAGACCAACGGAATTAACTTCTCATATCCCCAGTAGAGTCGCCACTGTGAGCAGGGATTTTCGCCCCCACTCCCGGTGGAATGGTTCTTGTGACTTCAGCACTGTTTAGGCTCGGGGCCTTACAGAACACGGACCTAAGTCCGGAGAAAATGGAGTCACCACCCGGACGGGCCGGGAAAAAAGAAAGGGGTGGATGACTTGATTCCTAAGGAATCCCTAACCCCCCTAATGGGTTCGAAAAGTTGGGTACGTGTGGGAAAGGTGAGAAATGGCCCAGCACCCCCACAACGCCCGGTTCATTGGAACCGGCCTCCTTTATAGGTCTTAATATTATAAAATTCTTAAATATAATAACATTAACCATATTACACACAATAATTAAAAGAAAGCATCAATATATTAAAATAAAAGCAATGTCCAAACAAAGCAAATAAATTGACACCCATCCAAGGATGGAAACATGTCCTTACATCACATGCCTAAATAGGACACCCACCAAAAGGTAGAAACATACCCTTTAAATAGGTTCTAAAATAGAAAAGCAAATTAAATTACATTATGTTTAACTAATGAGGTACCCACCAAGTGGAAACATACTTCTTACAACTTTTGGAAATCTAAATTAATTGATAAAAATAAATAATCATTCATCATAAATAAATCATTCATCAAAGGTATTAATCAAAATAGAAAATAAACATCCATCCATGATAAATTAAATAAATCAAGTATTGAAATTAAATAAATTAAAGCATAAGAAATAAATCAAAGCATAATCAAGTATGGAATTGAATAAAGCAAATAAAAGCCCAATTATGGCTACTGTGACTTTTTATGGAATTAAAATAGATTAGGGTTTTATGTTTTAAAAGGTTGGTAAGACACTTTGATTAACCAAATTAAGGTTTGAATGATGAAATCATGAAACTAGGGTTTTAAACACTTTAAAATACTTTAATTTGTGATTTTTGGTTATTGGGTTCCTAAGCTACTATGTAAAATTTAGATTTTTATGTTTTTATGTTCTTTAATGTTTTAAAAGGATTAGGGTTCATAAAAATTAGGGTTTAAGGTTTTAAAAGGGTTAGTGTTCATTATTTTGAATTTTGGAAGTTGAATTTGGATTTGATATTTTGGAAGTAGGGTCACGGGTGGTGAATAATTTTTAGGAATTTGGAAATCAATTTGATATTTTATGGAGTTTTATGAATTTAAACAAATAAATTAAAGTTTTTATAAGTAGAAAAGATGTTTTTTAAGGCTTTTTGAATGAAATAGAGCCTACTTTAAAATTTTAAAAGAAGCAGAATTTACATCTTAGTTTTGTTGAAAAATATGTTCAATTAGAGTTTTAAGGTTTTTAAGAAGAAAAAATAACAATTTTAAGCCTTTTTGGAAGATAAACCAACGAAATAAGGTTTTTTTTTTTTGCTTTAGAAAAACTAAATTAAAGTTCAAAGGATTTTAATTTTGATTTCATAGATTTGCTACTGTAGAAAAAATAATTAAAGAAAATTAATTAACACATACCTTCTTTTGATGATTTCTCCAAAAACAATTTTTCTTGGATGAACTAGCTCCAAAGACAAGCTTTTTTGCCTTTGAATCCTCTAAATCGTGCTACTGCTATTCTAGAAAAAAGTTGAATTGAATTTCTTCTTTTCCTTCCTTGATTTGGTTTCAAATTTTCCAAACTCCTCTTGGATTTTTGCATCCCCTTTTTTAATTGTCTTTGGTCCTTATTTATAGTGGTTTGAGGTTGTTTATTCCTAATTAGTTAAGGTAAGTAATATTAATAAATAAAAAAAAAGAAACCAAAAGCTAATTGGATTAGGTTTCAAAAAATTTGCGTCGAAAAATTTGCACTGCCGAAAAAAATTCAGCCGCAGAAATCTGTGGCAGCGCGTGCGAAGCGGGCCCGTAAGCTATTTCGCAGGCAGAAAATTTCTGCATGAGAAATAGCACAGTGATTTCGCCCGCAGGAAATTCCTGCGGGCGAAATGCCCACAGGCCCGCGCGATGATTTTTTCGTCGTCAATTTTTTCGACTCTAATTTTTATTTTTATTTTTATTTTTTTATTTTTATTTGTTTATTTCTATTTTTTATTAAAAAAAATTAGATACTAAAGCGAAAATTATTTAATAAATTTTATTTTGGACCAATTAGACAACAAAAATCATTTTAGACTAAATAAAATATATTGAACCGGATTGGGTCAAAAATTAAGGGTCTACAGATACACCACCCATCACCATCCTCCATTTCCATCTTCTCCATCTTCCATAGACAAACACTTCAACTTGGTTCCTTGGGATAAATTGGGTTAACAAGCTCTTGAAGATTGGTGTTTGACGAAAGCTTCATTGAAGGTTTGGTGACTTGAGAAAGCTCCATTCCATCTTTCAAAGGTAGAATCATCAATTGAAGAGGGCTTGAGTTCTTCATCAACATCAATGTGGAGATAGGAGGAAGACAAGTAGTCCAACTCTTGGCATGTACAAGGGGTTTTTCTATTCTCTCTTTTAATTCATTTCTAGATTGTTGTTGTTTATTAAGAGAATTAATATTTCAATGGACAATTGTGATTTGATCTATATTGAGATGAATATTTATTTTAAATTGATGATGTTGAGCTAATTTACTCATGCCTAGGGTTTGTAGTAGATTTGATTGAATGCTTGATTTGATATTTCCATTAATGTACCTTATTGTTGGTTGATTATATTGTATTGAATGTTAAGTTAATAGATTAGCTACCTATTAATCTTTTAATATTGGATGACGGGTCGAGAGGTGAAATTCGATATCGGAACTATATAATCAACTACCCTAAGAATGAATTAGAAATATAAGTTCTAGGGTTTATTAATTTGCAAACTCAAAACAATTGGTTATTGTTAATTTGTGAATGTGAAAACTAATGAATTGGTAATTGACTAATTAAATTCAAGGAACAAATTAATTTACAAGGTTATATTAATAAATAATTTGAGAATTAAGCTTTGATTAAGATGACCTACAACCCTAGGCACCATTCCAAGAATTAAACTAATTCTAAGCATACCGATAACTCTTAATCGATATTTTAATTTTATTACAACTTCAACAATATTGCAATCATCACACACTCGTTCATTTAAATTTAATTATTTTAATCAAATTATTATGAACAACACCTTCCTTGTGAGACGACCTTGGGGCGATCACCGTTGCTACAATGACCTCGTATACTTGCGAGTGTCGCTTTGTAGTAGTACTTAATTCGAGCGCAACAAGTATTAAAATTATTAATCTCATTAAAACCCTAATAATACGATTTAACTTGATTCAAAACCCTAATCATGTTATAAAACCTTAGCTTATAAATTTAAAATCTAGAATCTTAATTTGATCCCTAAAAACCCTAATCTTGTTTTCTAAAGATATAAAACCCTAATTTTCCATCCAATACCCTAATTTTACCCTAAAACCCTAGTTTTCCATCTAAAACCCTAATTTCACTCTAAAAACCTAGTTTTCATCCAAAACCCTAATTTCATCCTATAACCCTAGTTTTTCATCCAAAACCCTAATTTCACCCTAAAACCCTAGTTTTCCATCTAAAACCTAATTTAATGTGTAAACCCTAATTTTGTACATTTAATGATTTATTTAAGATTAAAACCTAGATTTGATTATTTGATTTAATATTATATATTTATGATGAATTATCTATTAATGTTTTATTTATGATGAATGGTTAAATGTTTCAATTAAATTGCTTGGATTTCAAGGATGTAAGACGTATGTTTCTACTTCGCAGGTACCTCATTCGTTAAGTTCAATGTAATTTAATTTATTTTAAGTTTTGAGAACAATGTAAAGGACATATTTCCACCAAATAGTGGGTGTCCTATTTTATTTAGTTTTGAACATTAGACATTAGTGTAAGGGCATGTTTTCATCTTGTATGGGTGCCCATTTTTATCTGTTTATTTGGGCATTTTTTATTTTAATACAATGAATGTTTATTTATTATAAATTTCATGTAGTATGGATGATATTTTAATAAGTTAAGAATTTAATAATATTTAGTCATAAAAAGGAGGTCGGTTCCAATGAATCGAGCTATGGGGGTGCTAGGTCATTCTCACCTTCTCTATGCGTACCCAACTTTCTAAACCCAATAGGAGGTTAGGGATTCCTCAAGAATCGAGTCAACCACCCCTTTCTATTATCCTAACCTGTCCGGGTGGTGACTCCATTTTCTCTAATTTTAGGCTCGTGTTGTCTAAAGCCCTGACCCTAACTGTGTTGAAGTCGCAATAACCATTTCACATAGGAGTGGAGGCAAAAATCCCTCCACTGGGGAAAAGAAAAGTTTATTTTGTTGGTCTTTGTATTATTTTATTTTTTCTTATTATGATATTATCCATTGCATCATTTATATTGCATTGTGTGCGTGAGTTAGGATGCCTCATGCAACCCGTGTTGTGTTATGTAAGGGATACCATACTTTCACTCAAGGTATGGAGATCGAGCATGGCATAACTACTCATAGCCTCATACCTTTTGGTATATACTTACTATGGGAACCTAAACTTTACAACCTAAAGACTAAAGCTCATGTAATTGGCCTAGTTACTTTCCTTAGGTTTTTACCCAAATGCTTGTTGTTTGACTATGATTAATATATTTTGGTTTGAACCATGGCCTATTTGGTTTTTTCTTTTTCTAATATGATCTAATTATATTGTAAGCTCAAAATAGTTTTATTCTTTTAAGCCAAATGACCAAAAATATTTTTAATTTCAAAATGGTCTTTGGACATGAAAACCTTTTAAGATGGTTCAAAAATCTTATACCACCTTATGACCCAACCGTAAAGCCCAAAATTCATTTCTAAACAAACCTTTTTGCAAAGGGCTCTTCAATATTTTCAAAAGATGATCTCAAAACTATTTTTCATGTAAACTTTTATTACAGCATTTTCTTAAATGGGCTCACAACTAGTTAGGTCAATTATGGAATATTAAAATCAATTGTGGGCCTAATTTACACTAAGACTTGTTAGTTATGGGCTTGTTTGTGGCATGAATCATTAGTTGCCTTTCTAAATGGGAAATCTATTTATGATAAACCATTTAATTTAGTTTTAATCCATAATATAGCATAAAAGCTATTTTCAGTTGATCTAATGGATTAAGGCTTAATTAATGGGAATTATCATGAACTGACTTCTAAGTTTGAGAATACAACTATTGGTTAAACCTTTCGAGTGAATTTTTTAAAAATAAGATATCCTATGCTGATATTTTGTTGACCATATACCTATGAAAATAGACTTGCCATTCATGTGTGGAAGATACAAGGTTGGAAGGAACATTCTAATTATCTTTGTTTGTCTGTTACTTGTGCATCCATGCATACATGCATTGCATTACATGGCATTGATCTTTTCTGGCTCACATACCTAGAGCATGATAGTTCAAGAGTTTATGACAATTCAACCTACGCCAGTGACATAGAATCCAGTAACCTAAATATATTCATAAGATGGTGGATAACGCACTCAACTCTAAGATGGAAGAACTGAAGGGGGTCCCAGCTGAGACCATGAAAAGCTAGCTAGCTACACTATTGGAGAATACTATTAAAGCATCTACTAGTACTGAGAAGCAGAAGGATAAGGGAAAGGCTAAGGTTCATAAAGTGGCCTTTGATGATGACAAAGTAATAATTGATGATGATGACTGGGCTCAATATTTCCAAAATTCTCAAGACAGGAAGAAAGAAGCAAAGGTTATGGAAAAGGCAACTATAGAAAAGACTAAAACATCAGATGCGGAGAAGATGATTGCTAATTTAGATAAGAAGTTTGAAAAGAAGCTGAAGGTTGATGAGATGTCTGAAGTAGAGAAACTATTTGAACAAGATGAAGAAGTTCCTTACAAATTCAAGATGCCTTCCTTTGCTAAGTTTGATGGAACTCAAAATTATCATCTTCATGTCAAACAATACATTATTGCCATACAGTATGCTTGAGCTACTAAGGCTCAAACTCTAAGGTACTTTATGCACTGTTGAATCATGTTATGCAAAATTGATTCAACACCTTAGAGGATAGTACTCATAAGAATTGGGATTCATTGTATAAGGCCTTCATCTAGCAGTATGGGTATAATGCCAAGTTAGAAGTTACTTTGATGGAGGTAGAATCCATCAGGTAGAAGCAGAATGAGAATTTTGTCGACTATGTGAATAAGTGGAGAAACAAGGCTGCATTACTAAAAAAGAGGCCATATGAGTCAGGCCAGATGATAGTAAGAGAGGCGCTGCCTAAGCTTTATGAATAGATGTACCACCCTTATTAGGGATTTCAAGGATCTTCTTCAAGTTGGCCTACAAATAGAAAAATGAGAAAGAGAGAAGAACAATTTTTGGCAAGAAGGAATGAGAAAGGAAACTATCAGTTTGGCAATCAAAGCATGCAAAAGGTAGTCAATGTTAATGAATTGGCTAAGAAAGAAGGAGGCAGTTTTTAGAGTTAGGAAAACCATTGTCCTGGATTTTCAATAAGCTACAAAAGAAGGGGTTGTTATAATCATTGGCTCCTCGACCGTTACCAAATACTCTACCACCCAACTTTGATGCTAAGGTATTTTTTCAATTTCACCAAATGCAAGGGAACAAGATGGACAAATGTTTGAGATTGAGGCATAAAATCCAGAATTTGATTGATAGCTGCCTGAACCTAACAAGCCTAGCACAAAGGATAATCCATTGCTAATGTTCAACAAAGTACCACCACCAGCAACCCTCATGATAAGAGGAGTTTTAAATGAAAATTTTATTATGTCTTCTTTCCAAGATGTAGGTGCTAGCAACTAAAGAAGAAGAGGTGTTTAGCTATATAAAACCAGCTGTGGTTAAGAAGGAACTAGCCACCTATGTTGTGAATGAGTTTTTGGATTCAACCGATAGTGATAATGATTTAGAACCAAATAAAGAAGAGTGGACCTGGTCAGAGCTTGAAGAGTACAAGGTGTTAAATACTCACTCTAGTAAGCCTAATGTGAGACCTTCATAAAAGAAAGCAGAAGCTGATAAATGAAAAGATGCTAAAACTGGGGTTAAAGAAGAAGAAGAAGATGATGATGTCCTTAAGCAGTTAAAAAGAACTTAAGCTAGTATTAGCATCAGGGATTTACTTGCTACATCCAAGAAGCATCGACAAAACTATGGCCAAAGCTATGGCAAGCATGCAGATTTCCACCTCTACAACACCAGATAAACTGATCCATTTTATAAGAGTAAACAAGGTTGAGGAAGTAAAGAAAGGTGACAACGCTTAGAAGAAGAACAAGATTGATGTAGGAATGGTATCATTTTCAGATGTTGATTTTCCAGAAGAGGGAACAGATCACATCCGCCTGCTTTTCATCTAGGTAGAAAGTCAAAGGAAAAAGGACTCCATATGTCATGGTTGATGATGGATCTACCATAAATATGTGCCCACGCAAAATCCTACCGAAGCTAGCTATGTCAATGAGAGATTTGAGCCCAACCGAAGTGACAATTAGGGCTTATGATAATACTAAAAAGCATGTCGAGGGAACTTTGAAAGCTATTGTAAAGGCTAGCCCTATTGAATCCATGGTGGAGTTTATGGTCTTGGATATACCTGTCACCTTTGTACTTCTATTAGGGTTACCCTGGTTTCATCCTCTTGATGGAGTTCCTTCTACGCTCCATCAAAAGATCAAGTTTCCAAATAGGGATGAGACAGTGTTATCGAGGCTGAGGACAATGAAGTAGTGAATGCTCTAATGATTGAGAGGCCTCTTAGTAGATTACAAGTGGCTGTTTTTTGTGATAATGAGATGATGGACTCCAGAGTCTTGACTATGATGAAGAAGATGAACTATCTACCAAGTACTGGCCTTGGAAAGGAGAAGGCAGGTGTAAAAAGAGCTTCCAGATTTCAAGACTCAAAATGCCAAGAAAGGGTTAGGATACGATGAAGCTAATGGATACATCCTGCTGAAAAAGAATAAGAAGATGAATTTTCCTTCACTTGTAGAGATGTTTATCAAAGCTCTAGGTATGGGACTACTCCAAGGGAAGTCAAAGCCAATCATGTTCATGGTAAAGCTGATTCCAGGTTTTGAGATCTTTGATAATATTGTTGATCTGGTGAAATAGGTAGAGAAGAAGCTTATCTTACCAACTAATAAGGAATCCAACTCAGAGGAAAAGAAGAAAGTTGTCCTAAAGATTCAGAAGACTCCAAAGAAAATTTTTGCTCTCATTGAAGAATAGTTTTAAAGCCTTATAGCTTATGAGAACAATGATTTTGAGTTTGATTTTAATTTTTCTACTCTGTATGAGGATGATGATGTTTTCTTTTCCAAGATGAATGCAATAAAGTCTAATTTTGCTTACTTGTGTGATATTTTTTTTTTATGGTTGCATACATTCGAGTAGTGATTACATGAGCATTTTTAATATTAACTCTGTTGATACACAATCATTAAATTTGGGAATAATTGACCATCGTAAAAACATTAGAATAACATCCTACCTTACTCCTAAAGAGAGAGAGAGAGAGAGAGAGAGAGAGAGATTTGAAAAAATATTCAAAAATTATCAAGAAGTCTTTACTTGGTCTTATGAGGATATGTCTGGAATTGATCACGATATAGTCGAGCATACGATCCCAACCTATACTCACATAAAACCTGTCAAATAGAAGTTAAGGTGTTTAAGGCTAGAATGGGTAGAATTAATCAAAGAAGTCAATAAATAGATACCGATGAAATTCCTTGAAGTGATAGATTACCCTAACTGGCTAGCTAATATCATTCACATACTAAAGAAAGATGGGAGAATTAGGATTTGTGTAGATTACAGAGACTTAAACAATGCCTCCCCTACAGATGACTTCCCCTTACTCCATATAGATGTCCTTATCGATAATGCAGTCTCTAGCGTGCTACAATCATTTGTAGATAGATTTTTCAGATACAATAAGGTGTTAATGGCCTAAAACTGCCTTTAAAACTACATGAGATATATTTTATTATAGGGTGATGCCATTTGGATTAAAGAATGCTGGAGCAACCTACTAGAGGATGGCCACCACCTTATTTCATGACATGATGCATAAGGAGGTTGAGGTTTATGTTGATGACATGATGGTAAAGTCGAATACAAGAGAACAACATTTCCAAAATTTAGAGATCTTCTTTAAGAGAGAGGTGAAATATAATTTATGATTGAACCCAAAGAAGTGTGTGTTTGGGGTTACTTCAGGTAAGATATTGGGGCATGTGATTAGCCCAAATGGCATTGAATTGGCCCTGACAAGGTTAAGGCAATCAGGGATATGCTAGCCCCTAAGACAAAGAAAGAAGTTCTAGGATTTATTGAAAGGTTACAGTACATTAGCATGTTCATAGCAAAGCTTACTGCAATCTACGAGCCTATCTTTAAATTGCTTAAAAAGAATTAGCCAATTAAGTGGAATAAAGAGTGTCAAAATGCCTTTGAGTGTATAAAAGAGTATTTACTGAATCCACCTATTTTGAAGCCACCTAGACCTGCTAAACCTTTTTTATTGTACTTAGCAGTAAAGGAAGAATCAATAGAAGCAATACTAGCCCAAGCAGTTGAATCGAGAGTCGAGTATGTAATTTACTATTTGAGTAGAAAGCTCTTACCTTATGAGATCAAGTATAGTATCATTGAAAAGACTTGTATAGTTATGGTTTGGTCTTCTAAGAAGTTGAAGAATTACTTTCAATGTTATAGTGTGCAAGCAATTTCCAAGATGGATCTAGTGAAGTATTTAAGGGAGATACCCCCGTTGATTAGGAAGTATGGCTAATGGTTGATAATTTTAGAAGAATTTGAGATTGAGTATATAATCAGAAAAACCATCAAAGGAAGAGCAGTAGCAAAAATCCTAGCTCAACAACCATTATTGGACAGTGAGGAAGTGATTTTAGAATTTCTGGATGAACAGTTAGAGGCCACAGAAGTACAAGAATGGAAGATGTTTTTTGATGGAGCAGTGAATAGAAAAGGAGCTCGTTTGGGAGTGATATTGGAATTGCCTGAAGGGAAGCTTATTCCTTTAGTTAAGAAGTTGAAGTTCAGGGCAACAAATAACATGGTGGAATATGAAGAATGTATTTTTGGCTTAGAAACCTTCATGATTATGAAGGTGGATAAAGTGTAAGTTTTGGTGATTTGTTGCTAGTGGTATCCCATATAAATGGAGAATGGGAGTTGAAGGAGGAGAAGTTAAAGCCATACCATGATTACTTGACTGTAATGAAGAAGAACTTTAAGGAGTGCAAATTTATACGCGTACCGAGGGAAGAAAACTAGATGGTCAATGCCCTAGCTATACTGGCTTTGGTATGGGAGAATCATATCAAATTATTTCTTAAGCCTTTGGTTTTGACCAGTTCATCAACTCCTTACTTTGAGTATGAAATAGTCATGGAAACTGACATGGATCATGAGGCATGGTATGACACTATAAGCCGGTCCTTGGAAAATAGGGAATACCCACAAGATATGACGAGGGAGGAGAGAAGAGCTATAAGACGATGGTCTTTGCAATACATCACCTTCTAAGAAGTGCCCATTTATTATTTTATTTTGAACATTATTTTGATTTTAATACAATGATATTTTATTTTAATATTCGCATATAATATGGATAAAATTTTAATAAGCTAAGAATTTGATAATATTTAGACCTGAAAAGGAGACCGGTTCCAATGAACCGGGCGTTATCTGAGTGCTGGGTCATTCTCACGTTCCTCATATGTACCCAACTTTTCAAACCCATTAGGGGGTTGGGGATTCCTTAGGAATCAAGTTATCTACCTCGTTATTTTTTCTGGTCCATTCAGGTGGCGCCTCCATTTTCTACGGGTTTAGGCTCATGTTCTCTAAGGCCCTGAGCCTAACAAAGCCGAAGTCATGAGAACCATTCCATCGGGAGTGGGAGAGAAAATTCCTGCTCACAGTGGCGACTCTACTGGGGATAAGAGAAGTTGATTTCGTTGGTCTTTATATTATTTTATTCTTTCTTATTATGATATTGTATATTGCATCATTTTATATTGCATTGTGTGCATGAGTTAGGATGCCCGTGTTACCCGAGTTATGTTATGTAAGGGATACCATACTTTACTCAAGGTATGGAGATCGAGCGTGGCATAACCACTCATAGCCTTGTACCTTTTGGTATATACTTGCTAAGAGAGCCTAAGCCTTTTCAACCCAAAGAGTAATGCCCATTTAGTTGGCCTAGTTACTTTCCTTAGGTTATACCAAAATGCTTGCTCTTTGACTATGATTAATATATCTTGGTTTGAACCATAGCTTATTTGGTTTATTCCATTCCTAATGTGACCTAATTATATTGTAAGCCCAAAATAATTTTAAGCCCAAAAGACCAAAACTATTTTTAAAACTTTTCAAGATGGTCTTTGGACATAAAAACTTTTTCAAGATGGGTCAAAAATTCCTCTTACCTCATGACCTAAGTTCAAAGCCCAAAATCTATTTTTTTACAATGGGCTTTGAAATAAAAATATTTTTCACCTCATGCCTCGAAGCTCAAAGCACAAAATTTATTTTTGAAATGAATCTTTTACAATGGGCTTTTGAAACAAAACCATTTTTAAATAAACCTTTTCAATAGGCTTACAACAAGTTGGATCACTTATGGAATACTTAAAAATCAATTATGGGCCAAATTTACACCAAGACTTATTAATCATGGGGTTATTTGAAGCATGAATCATTAGTTGCTTTTCCAAAGGGGAAATCTATTTATGATAAACCTTTTAATTTAGTTTTAATCCGAAATAGCATAAAAGCTATCTTTTATTGACCCAATGGATTGAGACCTAATTAATGGGAGTTATCATGGACTGAATTTGGAAATACAACTATTGATTAAATCATCCAAGCAAATTGTTTGAAAACATGATATCCCATGTTGAAATTTTATTAACTATATACCTATGAAAAAAGACTCGCCACTCGTGTGTGGATGATATATTGTTGAAAGGGTCATTCCTACTCTTTTGGTTTTTTTATTTGTTTGATTATTATTTATGCATCCATGCATACATACATTGCATCATATGTCATTGAACCTTTCTGGCTCACAGACTTGGAGTACATCAGTTCATGAGCTGATGATAATCTGACCTACGTAAGTGACTCAGAGTTTAATGAGAATTTAGTCAATTTCACAAGAAAGGTAATGGATCCTGAGCAAGTTTAGAAATTGGTGAATGATGCTTTCAACACCAAGATGGAAGAATTGAAGGAGACCCTAGATAAAATTATGAGAAGCCAACTACTTTCACTATTAGAGGATGACAATGCTGAGGCATCTGCTAGTACCAAGAAGCCAAAAGACAAGGGAAAGGCTAAGGTTAGTAACGTTGCTTTTGATGATGACAAGGTAGTTGTCAATGATGATAATGATTAGGCTCAGTATTTCCAAGATCCTCAAGATAAGAAGGAAGAAAAGAAGGATATGGAGAAAACTGAAACTGTGGATGTGGAGAAAATGATTGTTGATTTAGAGAAGAAGATTGAAAAGAAGCTGAAAACTGAAGAGGTGTCAGAAACTAACAAGCTATTTGAAGATGATGAAGGAATCCAACACAAATTCAAAATGTCTGCTTTTGCTAAATACAATAGCTAGGGAATCCTCACTTCCATGTAAAGCAGTATATCACTGCTATGCAGTCTACCCGAGCTACTAAGGCTCAAACTCTAAGGTACTTCATGCTTTCACTGGATTCTGTTATGCAAAACTGGTTCAATATCTTAGAGGAAAGTACTCAAAAGAACTAAGATTTGTTGTACAAAGCTTTCATCCAGTAGTATGGGTATAATGTAGAATTGGAAGTTACCCTAATGGAGGTAGAGTCAATTGAACAGAAGTAGAATGAGAATTTTGTTCACTATGTGAAGAGGTGGAGAAATAAAACTGTTCTTCTTAAAAAGTGGCCCGATGAGTCTGACCATATCATAATGATAGTGAGAGGTGTCATGTCCAAACTTCATGAGAGAGTGTCTCCTACCCTTATTAGAGATTTCAAAGATCTTCTTCAAGCTGGCTTACAGATAGAAGAATGGAAACAAGAGAAGAGCCATTTTCTGGAAGAAAGAATGAGAGTGGGAATTATCAATCTGGCAGCCAGAGTATACAGAATGTAGTAGATGTCAATATAACTAGTCAAGCAAATAGAAGACAGTTTTTAGATCTTGGAAAACCTTTGTCTTGGGTCTTCAATAAGTTGCAAAAGCAAGGGTTGTTACAACTCAGCCTTTACCGAATCATTTACCACCAAAATTTGATATTAAAATTTTTTGTCAATTTCATTAGACACAAGGACATGAGATAGACAAATGCTTGTGACTAAAACATGAGATCCAAAATTTGATTTATAGTGAAAAGTTGCCTAAACCTAACAAGCACAACACTAAAAGCAAACCTTTGCCTAAATTTGGAAGGGTGCCACCGCCAGTGACCTTCATCATAGAGGGAGGATTGATGGAAGGTTTTGTCTTATCATCATTTCAAGATGAGGATGGAGGAATTATGGATGAGGAGGTGATGACCATTTCCCCTGACATGTCCAAGTAGATGAAGCATTTTTCAACTTCAACTCAACGAACTTCCCTTAGCTCATTTGGTTTTTGTTTCATTTTGTTTCTTTAGTGTTTTCTAGAACAATTATATTTTTCAAATTAAGATTGTTTGAATAAATTATTTTCATTAAATTTTTATTGGTCTTTATTCATTTTGGTGTTCAACCAATGACGAGTCTAGCTTGATTTCCGTGAATTAGTGTATTTATGCATCATGATACGAATGACTTTACTAGATAAGGGAGTTATTCAATGGCATTGAATTGTGTATGCTTACTTAGAGATAAATACCTTTGTCTAGGTCCTTGTCAATCTTAGAAAATGCTTTGACCAACTTTTGAGGTGAAATTGAACTTTGCTTATTTAAGGGAGAAATGATCTAGGCATTATTTGGTAAGCCAACAACTAGTATCCACCCAATTAAACATCAATCCCTAGTTGTCCCTTTGAGCCTTCATAAGATTTTAGCTTACTTTTTTATTGGCTTGTGAACCTCAACAACCTACCCTGAGCTATTGTGATACTTATGGCAAGTCTGATGATCACTAAAGAATAAAAGGGAAAGAAGATCAAAGAAAAGAACACACAGCCAAGACTATAGGGATAGTTGAAGGTCACCTGAACTAGACTTAATATCACAGAATGACATCAGGGAAAAAAGGATTCATCCACACTGAGGTAGACTCATCATACCCCATTCATAGCTAGAAGCATCAGATGATGCAGATAAGACAACTTTCTTAGAGTTACAACAAAATAGCATAAAATAAAACAAAAAAAATAAAAAAAATAAAAGAATGAAATAAAAGAAAGAAAAAGAGAAAAAAGAAAAGAAAAGAAAAGAAAAGAAAAAAAGAAGAAAAAAAGAAAAATAAACCCAAACAGGGGTAGTTCAGAAACAAAGTTCTCGTTACCTACAACTCCAATATACTTCCACTTAGTCTATGAGAACAAATTAACTTGATTTGGTCCAGCCCAACCAAAGACTCAATAAGAGAATACCATCTTATCACAGTTTCAAATTTGCAATTGTAAAAGTCTTAAACTTGATATTCCAAATGGGAGAAGGAGGGAAATGAAGACGAAGAAAATGGTGGTCTTTAGTTTTTAGATGGAAAAGATCAAGATCGTCTTGATTGGATCCAGATTTATGCCAAGAAGATGGAAGGACATTCAAGCTTTGAATTTTCATGAAGTCAGAAGGAAATGTTGCCCAAAGGTTAATATTACCCCTAACGACAATAAGAAGTTTATAGTGTGAGGGTTTGTCAGCAGTATCACATTAGCTCTAATTTGAAAATGGCCTTCATTTAATCCGCATCTATTATAGATCCCATTTCAAGCCTATTAAAGATATATTGATCTCTTTTGTTAGGTAGAGTCTATTAGTGGAGATTGTTTGGATAAGCATGCATATGAGGTAGATAATAGTTAAACTTAATAAGACCTTTGGCCAAATAATGTGTATGTGCCTATCTGAAGTACAATAGTTCTTGCTTAAATGGAAATGATTTCTGAGTTTAGTACGGTAACTAGGGTTATAATGTTATGATGGGTTAATTTGAAAAAGTTGAGTCCTGAGGTACATGGACACTGATTTGCAAAAAAAACATTTGATTTCAAAAAAGAATTTAGGCTTTCGAGCATAAGGAAGTATGTTGCACCGCCAAACCTTGAAGGACATATTGGGCAAATGTGGGCTAATGAAAAGATTATTTGTAAGGTCATGAAGAAGTTAACAACTAAATGTGTTGAAATGGATGTCTCTCATGCCTCTACCCTGCTAGGGCTCCCATTACTAATACTTTGTTCATCTTGGAAAATAGAAGCTATAAATGTAAAGTCTTATGTTGTTCTAATGCAAGACTTGAACAAGCATCTTGAAAGAACCAGTGGGAATGCTTTGATTTATCACCTCGGTCTGTGAGTTAAAGTATCATCCATGCATACCATCCATATATAAGCATGTCACATTACACTTTCATTGTCTATTCCTCTGTCAAAGTAAACAGCAGACACCCTGTGAACTAAATAATCAGAAGCAAATATAGAATCAGGAGGCATGGAAGGCCCATCGCTTGAGAAAGATCCAGTCACTTAGCAGAAATGAAGATACATGCTTATGCAAGGAACCAAACAAAATGCAAACATCAATTAGAGCCCGCATAGGAACAAGATCATTAGTTTGAGCCTACACAGGGGGCAAAACTTTCTCTTTTCAATTATTGATTTTATACGTGTAGAAAATATTTTCAAACTCACTTTCAATATTTTACCACATAGGGGGCAAATAAAAAAGAGAATATAAGGGATAGCTAAAAAATAGCTGAATTTTTTTGCAAAAGGAAGAACAAAAAGAATGGAACAAGAATAAAGGAAGAACCCCAAAAGAATGAAGATACAAAAGACAAAAGATCAGTCCAGCTAGAAGAGTTAAAGTCAATACAGGGTAAAGACCCAATCTCCAAAGGATAAAGATCCATCTTGCAGGGTAAAGGCCCAATCTTCAAAGGATAAAGATCCATCTTGAAGGGTAAAGACCCAATCTCCAAATGATAAAGATCCATCTTGAAGGATAAAGACCCAAATCTCCAAAGGATAAAATCCATTTTTTTTGAAGGGTAAAGACCCAATCTCCAAAGGATAAAGATCCATCTTGAAGGGTAAAGACCTAATCTTCAAAGGATAAAGATCCATTTTTGAAGGGTAAAGACCCATAATCCATTAAAGAATGGAATAACTAGTTAGAATAAAGATAGAACTCCCGGTTGACAAAGGTCAGCACAATCCATTAAAGAATGGAACAAATGGCTAAAAGAAAGCCAAAACTTGTAGATGAAAAATGGTCAATAGAATCCATTAAAGAATGGAACTATAGGCTAGCAGAAAGCTGCAATTCTCAAGTGATAAAAAGTCAACCAAGCTAGAAGAGCTGAAGCTGATCTATTTTTTTATTGAAGCATCCAGTCTCGGGTCATGAACCCAAATCTATCATCGGGTCGAGAATCCAAATCCAGTATCGGGTCTAGAACCCAAATATTTTTCAAGTCCAAAACTCAAATCGGTCCAGAACCCAAAATCAATTTTTGAGTCGAGAACTCAATTTGGGTCCAAAACCCAAACCATCTCGAGTCCAAAATCCAAAATTATTTTTTGAGTCCAAAACACAATCCGGGTCCAGAACCCGAACCAAATTCAATTTGGGCCCAAAGCCCAAATCCAGCATCAGGTCCAGAGCCTAATTCATTTTTGCCAAAATTAATTCAATAGTCATGTTGCTTTCCACTCTCTCAATCAATTCAAGATCGTTCAAGCAGGGGGCAAACAATAGATCCTTAATTTTGGCCCTAAGTTGGTACGGCCCTGATTAAAGAATGCCAAAATAAATTTGATTCGACTTTTTAAGATTTAAACCTAGTTTACAACTCTTAAATAAGTTGGTTCGATTTTGAAGGCTTAAATCCATATGATTGAAGCCTTAAAATCAAATTTGTTTGGCTCAAATTGAAACTATCTTGTCCATTAACGAAGAATACAATACTATTTTGAGCTGGGGCTACTTCAGGCGACTTGATCCATTACTCATGTCAACTTAGAGGGCCTAGGTTAACATGAGCCTTTAGCTCATGTCTATCTGTTTGCCCAAATCGACATGGCCTTGGCCCATGTCAATCTGGCACACTAGATTGGCATGGTCCTAACGTATTTTAAGTTTTGGAAGCCATTTAGTTTCCTAATTAGGCTAGAATTCATTTCAAAGCCAGATTACACATATTAAGTTTAGGGTTTTTGTGATGGTTTGCCTATAAATAATAAGGTTTAATGTTAATAACAAGTAGTAACAAAGATTAAAAGAAGCAACAACAATTAACAAGCAATAATCAGTAATCAATTTGCAATAAGAACACAATTCATCAACACACCAAAGGCAGCAACACTGTCTTTAGTCTTGTTTAGCCAAAATCAAATTTTGGTGGAACCAGTTTAAACATACAGTAGCCAGGTTTCTCTTTTCCTTTAAACACTTTGATTGATTAATTGTTTTAAATGTTATTTTGATCTAGTTTAAATTGATAAATCTTAAACCCTAACTTGTTTTACAACTTATAAAACCATAAACTATGACTGACTTAAAAAGCCCTAAACCATTTTCAAATTCCAAAACCTTAATTTCCTAAACCCCTAATTCTAAAAAACCTAAACCCAAGTACCTAGTTTCTTAATTCGCAAACCTAATCCAAAATCCTAATTTCCAAAAACCCTAATTCCTAAACCCCAATTCTAGAAAACCTAAACCCAAGTACCCAGTAGTTTGATTCCTAAATCTAATCCAAAATCCTAATTTCTAAACAGTAATCTCAAAAATCCTAAACCCTAAATGATAAAATCCCAATTTAAATCTTAAAACTCAAAACCTCAATCCAATTTTCCCCAATCTCCAAATTTCATAAATCCAGTAACCAAAACTAATTTTATCCACTTGCCTTAAAACACTAATCCTTAAACTGTAAAACCAACCTTTTAAATCTAAAACAGAAATTTTGTTTATGTAGTAGTGTGAACTCTAGCTTTTATTATTTAATTTGTTACATTCTTTTATGAATGGATGAATTATTTTGTCCGGTTCATAATGGATTTTTTATTTTAATTACCATGTTTGAATGACTTAATAGTTTATTTGAATTGTAAGAGGTATATTTCCACTTTGTGGGTACCTCACTATTTAAGTTCAAATGTAATCTAAATTATTTTAGATTATTTTAAAGTTTGGATTAATGTAAAAGATACATTTCCACCCTCCTGATGGGTGTCCTATTTATTTTGTTTTGTTTTAGATGTTGGACATGGTTGTAAGGGCATGTTTCTATCTTGTATGGGTGCCCATTTATTATTTTATTTTAAACATTATTTTTATTTTAATACAATGATGTTTTATTTTAATATTTGCATGTAATATGGATAAAATTGTAATCAGCTAAGAATTTGATAATATTTAGACTTGAAAAGTAGGCTGGTTTCAATGAACTGGGCATTATGGGGGTGTTGGGTCATTCTCACCTTCTCCATACGTATTCAATTTTCTGAACCCATTAGGGAGTTGGGGATTCCTTAGAAATTGAGTTATCCACCCCTTTCTTTTCCTGGTCTATCCGGGTGGCGACTCTATTTTCTCTAGGTTTAGGCTCGTGTTCTCTAAGGCCTTGTGCCTAACAGTGCCGAAGTCGCAAGAACCATTCCACCGAGAGTGGGGGCAAAAATCTCTGCTCACAACCATCCTCCTCCTCATCCTCCTATTCTTCCTCATTCTCATTGCCTTCCTTATCATCATCTTCCCCCTCCTCTTTCATATTCATTCTCATCTTCTTCGTCACCTTCCTCATTACCTTCTTCCTTGATGCTCTTATCATATTCTTCTTCTTCTTCTTCTTCTTCCATACTCTCAATACCAACTGGAAAAACTTCAAAGTACAGAAGTTATTCCTGCATGAAATCAGTATATGACAACTCTGGTCAAAGCAGGAAGGCATTGACATCAAATCCATTTTGAGCACGTCTCTAGGAGCTCTCCAACATATGCATGCGGGTCAACATATATATCAAAAAATTTGCTGGCACCCTTCTCTGATCAAGACTAAGGAACTGGTTATGTATCCTCTCACCAAAAAACTAGCCACTGAAAACCAGCCTAGTGATGATCCGACGAGAATTCTGTAGGGGTAATGCATTACTCATAGCTGTAGTCCAGTTCGCCCTCACATTCACCTTCCACCAAGCAATGTTCACCTGCAAGACAATAACATAGGTAAGTCATTTTTCTTACAAATTGTAATGGTGATACTAATTCCATCTCTTTACCTGATCTCAAGTTAGGTGGTTCAGATGATAGCGCTGCATGTGCACATGATGGCTACCGGGCACCTCTGTACAACCTGACAACCAAAGGCTCAGCCTCGGGTATCCAACTTAACTCTAAGGAATACCAGGCACCCTCACAAGGTTATGTTCATATGCCCACACCTGATAAAGTAAACAACAAAGACCAAGCTTACATACACACATTATTTGAACAGACGAAGGGGGGAACTCATACCTCGGCAACGACCATAAAACTAGTGAACGATCTCTTGTTCCTGCAAATTTTATCGACAGAGGTAGGCAAGGTCGGCCTCTTCCTAAGTATAAAATGACAGGAAATCAAAATCAACTAGAGCACAAAAAATAGACAGGTGAATGGTTGCCTCAGTGCAGCTTAAGATCGTTGTGGCCAGCAAATAAAACAAGAATCCACAGGTGTATTGTTTCGCCCATTCACTGTATACTGGTCGGGTCTACCTCATCCAGTATTTTCAATATATGCATACTTGATTTTGCATGCTACTTTATGCTTGGGCCTCAGACTAATCAATTGTCAAATCTCGTCCTCGATCAATATGTCGTTGGTCAAAGGAATGGGGATCCCATCGCATTTTAGGCCCGTTATTGTAGTAAAGCCAACCGGACCTATGGTCATCTCCCCTATAGGCAAGTGAAAGGTGGGGGTGGTGTCCATCCACCATTCCAACAACGCTTGGATTATGCTCCTATTAATCTGGTACCCTTTTGTTGGCAGCTACAGAACAAAATCTTCAAAACTACATTCACGGATCATCATCTATACTAGAGGAGGCACTTGCTCATACCACTGGCGACCCGTATGGACGTTCCCGCTACCATGGATTACACAGCTATTATACTGCCATAACAAAGGTAAGTCAGGTTAGGCAAGTATATCCACCCTACTAATAATTATAATAATCATAATAAAATAATTAAAATAATAACAAAAATAAAATATAGCATAAAAATTATTTTCAGCCCTCTGATAATTTTATTTTTTTTATTAAGCTTATTAACGTTTTCTCACAATTTTCTATTAATAGACTATAAAAATTTATTTTTGGCATTTTTATAATTTTTTGCATCTTGCCTAATATTTTGTTTAACTAATTTTGTATTCATGTATAAAGCTTTTTTCTACATTACTTTATGCATTTTAACACTAGTATTGTTTATTTTTTCACAAATGTTTGCTAAATAAATCCTAAAAAATTAATTTTCATACATAAACTTATTTTCTACACTAATTTGTATATTTTACCACTAATTCTAGCTATTAAAATAATAAAATTATAGTATAAAAAACAAACAAAAAACAAAAAAAAAGGGGTTTACTTGTGTTTTTTCTTTTGAACTACAATGGAGATGCATTCCCTCTAGAAGGGGAATCTGATCCAACCCTCTATTCCTAAGGTAAGTTATAACATTCGTAATCTTGGAAAAATTAAATATATATATATATATATATATATTGAGGTATAAGTGTTGTATATACCTAGTGTATACATAGTGTATACATAGGATATACATAGTATATATATTATATTATATTATATTATATTATATTATATTATATTATATTATATTATATTATATTATATTATACTTAATGTGTACATATGGTACACATAATATATATATATATATTAAATATACTATATACATACATAATATAAATACATTGCATAAACATATACATAAAAGTATATGTAACATATAAGTAACATATAAATGGCATATACATATATATAAATTATACCACATATATATGTTAAGTATAAAGTGGTGTTAGAAAAGTTGATGATGATGATGATGATAATAATAATAGAACGTCAAAGAAAGAAATTAAACAATTGGTGGAAATTAAAGGTAGTAAGCTATTTAATTATTTAATTAAATAATTTAGAATTAAAATAATTTTTTTGTGATAGTGAAAAATTATGGGATTCGAATAATTAATAAATTAATAAGTTATATTATTATATATATGGTTAAGAGAAAAGAAAGAAAGTAAAATAGAAAAAAAATTAAAATTAAAATTAAAATAATTTTGATAGGAAGAAACTAAAAATATCTTAATAAATTAATAATTACTTAATTAAATATATATTAATTAAAAGTCCATTTCTTCTTCTTCTTCTTCTTCTTCTTCTTCTTCTTCTTCTTCTTCTTCTTTTTCTTCTCATCACACGTTGGCCACCATAGCCAAGGAAAGGAAAGCTTTTCTTTTCTTCAGTTCATCAAATTTAACAAAGATTCTAAAGGATTTTGGGTAATTTTGAAGAATTTTCAAGCTTATCTTTCTTTTTAAGTGAGTTTTCTTGAAATATAGGATTATGTAAATTTTGAAATTTTGATGGTAGTGTTTATAATTGATAATGTGGATTGTTTTGAAATTAGTTTGATATATATAATGATTTTATGGTTAAAAATTGAATATGAGTAGGATTTGATGAAGTTAAGATTTTATGATTAATATGTGAATATTGAAAATTTGAGTGAGGTTTTAATAATTGTTAATATGAATTGTTTTAAAGTTGCATGGATGTATATGTAATGATTTTATGGCTAGAAATTGAATATGGTTAAGTTTGGATGAAGTTAAGATTATTGCCATATTATGTGAAATTAGGATTTGTGGAGAATGTGTTTTTAATTGTGATAATACCTTGTTTTGATGTTATATAGATGTATTACGGATGATTATATAGTTGAATGATGGAAATGAGATTGATATGTTGAAGTTTAAATAAGGTAGTAATGGAAAAAATAGTATTTTGATGAAATGTTATGTAGAATTGATATAAACGGTGTATGAATAATTAAAGTGTATTAAAATGAATTTCTAATGCTATGTTGGAATTTGTAATGTGGTGATTTTAAGGTTGAAAATGTAATATGTATAAGGTTTGGTGAAGTTCATATAAATGGTTGCATTATGTGAAATTTGAATTTTTGAAAGAGGTTTCCATAATTGTGAAAGTGAATTATTTTAGTATTGTATTAATGTATAAGTAATGTTTTTAAGGTTAAATGTTAAAAAGGAAATTGGTAGAATGAAGTTTAAATAAAGTAGTGAGTGGTGAAATTAGAGTATTAATGAGGTCTTAATGAGAATTGAATAAATAATGGTAATTTAATAATCAATGAGCATGTAAGTAACTTTAAATGAGTAATGTTGCTTGTTATGGGATTATGCATGCACAGGTTAAAGTAATAAAAGAAATGGAATTGAGAGTTTGGCTTGGAAAAGAGAAAAGAGATTAGTACTTATTACTAAATTTTGTGTTTTCATTAAAATGTAAATGGCCATTATGTATGTCTAATGCTATTTTTTTAAATATTGATTTGCATATGATCTATGCAATGTGGCATAGTTATATGAGGGGTATCACATTGGCAAGAGTTCAATATAGGTTGATATATATATATAGTATGATATATAAAATGGACATCTTTATGACTTGTGAGAAAATGTAGAAATGAGTCACGTTGTGAATGTCACTCATGGACATGAAATTTGATAAATGAAAAATATGAAAAAGGATAAAAAATAAAAATATGAAAAATAGATAAAGAATATAAAAATAAGGAAAATTGTGGTAGAAGAATAAACATAATGGAAATTGATAAAATATGACAAATGTGCATAATAATGAATTTTTGATGTGTATAAATAATAAATAAATGAATGTGTTGCGATATTATGATAAAATGAATTGGAATGTGTTATATATGATGTGTAATGTGATGTTTGTATAAAATATGAAAAGTATAAGTTGTGCAATAAAATGTGGAAGTGAGCCACGTTTGCTTTGAATGTGATGATGGTTGGGTTTATGAGTCAAAAAAAATATGGAAAAAGAATTTGAAATGTAGATAATAATTATAAAAAGAGAAAAAAATATGGAAATTTGATACCTAAATGAGACATGTGATGATCATCATAGTTTGACATGATCACAAGAGATATGAAAAATGTGATAAATGTACTAGAAATGTGATTTACTAGTCACATGGTGGTTGTGGCTAGAAAGATGATGAAATATGTTGCAAAATTTTGAAATATGGAAATTAATGATGTTTAAATGGTAATTTGGAATGAAATGTGTGTTTGCCTTGTATAGTTTCTTGTTTTATAGAATTGTTTTTGATGATATATGATTTTCCTTCGGACTAGATATTGGGCGTCACTATTAATTGCCTTCGGACCAGATGCAGGGTATCACTATTATTTATCTTTAGGCTAGACGCTGGGCGTCACTATTATTTGCCTTTGGGGCAAGGCACAAAGGTGTCAACAGGGGACGATTGTGATATTTAGATCTTCGGTATCGCGATAGACTATGATAATATCTTTGGAACTGGAATACTATATAGGGTTACTTGAGCCCAATGTGTCTGTATGTGATATGTTTATTTGTATATGTATATTGTGTAGTGGATAATGGAATATGATGTTTGGATTGTAAAATAATTTATGATGTTTATAATATTTATTGAAGATATATATGTTGATAGACCTAAATAGAGCTGGGTCTGGAGATGATATTGACCAAAGCAGAATTGGGTCATGAAATTGATATTACGTGTACTGGATTTGATAGTTGAGACTAGAAAATAAAAAAAATAAACATATGTATATACTTCAAGAATAAAATAAAAAGTAAGAAGGTGTATGTATAATGTTTATTATTTATAGATATGTACCACTAAGCTATAAAGCTTAGCGTTGTTGTGTAAATCATGCAGGTAAGAGTATTGTCGATCAGTGAAACCCAGATTGTGGTAGATACTTGGTGATCTAGACTACCGCAAGACCAACCCTACCATTTACATAGATGTATTTTTATGATTTAAGTATTTTGGTTTATGTAAATTAACTTATAATACTTGTATTGAATTATAAAGATTTAAGATGACAGTGTATATATTTATGATTTAAGTATTTTGGTTTATGTAAATTAACTCATAATACTTGTGTTGATTTATAAAGATTTAAGATGACAATGTGTATATATCTACATCAGTGTTTGATTTTAATAGATAAAGTTTAAAGTATTGAGATTTTAATTATGTATTAATAAAGTAGTGAGTTTAGAGAATGAATGAAATTATTAATGTTTTGGAAGTGTAAAATTTTTATGCAGGTTGTGTGCTCATTGTTTTGAAATTTATCCGAATTACAGATAAAACTCTAGCGACTTTTTTCATAGGTTTTTCATTAAATTATGCATTTTTAGTTTTTGAATTATTAATGAATATTTTTATTTATTTATTAAAGTATATTTAAGTTGTAAAATATTTTTTTGAATTTATAAAAATTTGATAAGACTTGAAACTGTGACATTCTCAGACTGTTTATGCATATATTATATATATTGAGTGTATGTATTATATATATAGTATAAGTATGTTACATTTATTTTGGTATCAGAGCCTATGTTTGAGATTTCAGCCTAGGTGGGTTTTGAAAATGAGCAAGGAGAATTTTAAAATAGTAATTTGTGTTTTAATACATGCATATGCATTGACATCTATGTTGGTCTCTGATGGGGCAATGTCTGTTTGATAAAATGGATATAAATTGAGATGGCATCTGGGATGCATATATCAAAGTAGCATTATGAAAGCATCATTCTGGAGATTATAGATTAAGAATAAATTTTTAGAACTTGTATTTGAAATTAAGATTTATGTCAATCTAATTGATGGATAAGTGAAATTAAGGAAAATGATCTAGGATATGAAATAAAAAAAGCATGAGAGATGAGTATTATTGTCGCTGGAAATTTTGCATATGTGCTGTGAACTAATTTTGTCCAAATTTTTAGACTTATCTAGAGATGTTAAATAAGTTTGAAAATTTAATGGGAAGTTGTTTTTTGTGCTAGAATGTAATGAATTGTTTTGTGTTAGAGTGTAATGTATAAAATTTCATAATTTTTAAAGATCAATTACTATTTAAGAAAAATAGAAAAACACATATTGTTGGAGTAGTTCTAGCAACCTAGAATCTATACAGATTGACAAATATTTTTAAAAATTATAGCAAACCAACCTAGAAAAATCTAAAATTTTACAAAAAAATATCATATGTATTCCTAGAACATATGGTTAAGATTTCATAAATCGTTATTAAGTTTTAATACCTGAAACAAATGGGTGAATAAGTACCACCAACATAATTATCAAAGAAACAGATTTTGTGGGTTTGGAGAACGTAATGTTTAAATATAGTAAATCAACTTGAAAAAATCTAAAATTTTAAATATAAGTCCATATATATGTCAAGTGCACACGGTTAAATGTTTATAATCTTTTGTGAAGATTTGGTGAGGAATGAAAAATGGAAAATTAAGATTGGCAAGAAAGTAGGGAAGTCATACGGATTTATGGAGGTGAGTAATTAATTTTATGTGACACATGATTGAAGAAAATTATAAACATTTACCTATGGATTGGTTTATGTATGAAGAAGGGATGTGGAGTTTTTAATAAATTAGAATAAAGAGTTTAAAATTAAAATTAAAGGGAGAATTAGTATATGTTAGCAAATCTGTTTATTGTGAAAGTATATTGAGAATTTATCAAAGTGATAAAAAGTATTGAGATAGTTAAAATTTAGTATGAGTGAATAAAAATTAAAAATGTTGTTCCTTATTATGAGCAATTAAAATATGAATTTATATAAACAGTTTACTAAATTAAAGTGAGTTGAGATTATGTATGCAATCTATATTTGGTTGCACAACTAAGATGTATTTATTAATTTGTTATGTGAAAGTGGATATTATGAGAAAAGTGATAGACATATTTTTGGATATTTAAGATGGATGTAAAAATTTAATGATGGATATATAATGATTTCATAATTGGATTTTAATTTATTTTATAAACAGTATTTGGTTGATTAATCAAGACATGGATCATTTGATTTAAGTGGATGGAATTAATCACAACATAATGAGTAAATTATGGAAGTATCTATAATTGATATTAGATTTCCAAGATAGCAATAAGATCAATTTATTGGATGAGTTTGAAAAGTAAGATTTATATGAGAAATGTTGACATATGTATATTGATAATTAAATAAGTGCATAGTTGGAGAATAAATAAAAGATAATTGTACTTCATTAGAGGACTCTACATTAATGTAAAAGGGGAAAATACAATTGGAGAAATGATATAAAAGGTATGATAGATGGAGGAGTTATTGATGATTTTAGATAACGGAGAGAGTAAGATAAAGAAGCAAATGTGTGAATCAAAGAATTTGAAAGTTGATGATAGAAATGATTTGAAAGGCATGGGCATGATATTATATTGACATGGTAGAGTTTTTTATTAGAATTTTGAGTTGATGTGTACAATATAAATATTTAGTTAATGTTACAGAAATACTTGATGATAGGTATTTACATGTAATTGATTAATGAGAGAAAGTATGGATTTGAAATTTGATTATACTTTTGGAAACTAAAAATTATATGTATATTGGATATAAGTAAGTGAAGAATTAATATATATATATATTATTGATCTTTACAATGATAATTATAAAATTTATTAAAAGTATTCGTTAGGGGAAGAATAAAAGATTATGTGGTTAGTGATGATGATAAATTGTGACAATAATTTAGAAGTTAATAACATAGGAAGTGGAGATTGATAATTAATTTAAGTAGAATTTGATTACCACAATGAATAATTTTGAGAACGAAATTATTTATAAGAGAGAGAATTATAATATCCGTGATCATGAAAAAATTAAAAAAATATATTTGGAGGTATAATTGTTGTATATACCTAATGTATACCTAGTGTATACATAGTATATACATAATATATATATTGTATGTTGGATATATTATATTATATTATATTATGGTATACTTAATGTGTACATAGGGTACACATAATATATATAAATATTAAATAAACTATATATATACATAATATAAATATATTACATATACATATACATAAAAGTATATATAATATATAAGTAACATATAAATGATATATACATATATATATATATGATATACCACATGCATATATTAAGTATAAAGTGGTGTTGGAAAAGTTGATTGTGATGATGACGATGACGATGAAGATAATAAAAATAATAACAATAATAATAATAATAATAATAATAATAGAGAGAAAAAAAAGTCAAAGAATGAAATAAAGTAATTGGTGGAAATTAAAGGCAATAAGATATTTAATTATTTAATTAAATAATTTAAAATTAAAGTAATTTTTGGTGATAGTGGAAAATTATAGGATTCTAATAATTAATAAATTATATTATTATATAAAAATATGGTTAAGAGAAAAGAAAGAAAGTAAAATAGAAAAAAAATTTAAAATAAAATGATTTTGATAGAAAGAAACTAAAAATATCTTAATAAATTAATAATTACTTAATTAAATATATATATATATATTAAAGTGGATGAGAAAGAAAGAAAAAGTCTATTTCTTCTTCTTCTTCTTCTTATCGTCACAAGTTGCCCACCATAGCCAAAGAAAGGAAAGCTTTTCTTTCCTTCAATCCATCAAATTTCACAAAGATTCTAAAGAATTTTGGGTAATTTTGAAGAATTTTCAAGCTTTAGGTAAGTTATCTTTCTTTTTAAGTGTGTTTTCTTGAAATATAGGATTATGTAAATTTTGGAATTTTTATGGTAATGTTTATAATTGATAATATGGATTATTTTGAAGGTAGTTTGATATATATATAATGATTTTATAATTAAAAATTGAATATGAGTAGGATTTGATGAAGTTAAGATTTTAGGGTTAATATGTGAAAATTGAAATTTTGAAAGAGGTTTCAATAATTATTAATATGAATTGTTTTAAAGTTGTATGGATGTATATGTAATGATTTTATGATTAGAAATTGAATATGGTTAAGTTTGGATGAAGTTAAGGTTATTGTCATATTATGTGAAATTAGGATTTGTGGAGAATGTATTTTTTAATTGTGGTAATACATTGTTTTGATGTTATATAGATATATTACGGATAATTATATAGTGGAATGATGGAAATGAGATTGATATGTTGAAGTTTGAATAAGGAGTAATGGTGAAAATAGTATTTTGGTGAAATGTTATGTAGAATTGATGTAAATGGTGTATGAATAATTAAAGTGTATTAAAATGAATTTCTAATGCAGTGATTTTAAGGTTGAAAATGTAATATGGATAAGTTTTGGTGAAGTTCATATTAATGGTTGCATTATGTAAATTTTAAATTTTTTAAAGAGGTTTCCTTAATTGTGAAAGTAAATTATTTTAATGTTATATTAATGTATAAATAATATTTTTAAGGTTAAATGTTGAAAATGAAATTGGTAGAATGAAGTTTAAATAAAGTAGTGAATGGTGAAATTAGAGTAATAATGAGGTTTTAATGAGAATTGAATAAATGATGGTAATTTAATAATCAACGAGCATGTAAGTGACTTTAAATGAGTAATGTTGCTTATTGGATTATACATGAACATGTTAAAGTGATATAAGAAATAAAATTGAGAGTTTGGCTTGCAAAATTTGATAATGTAGAATGAAATGTGTGTTTGCCTTTTATAGTATTTGATACCTATATGAGACATGTGTGATCATAGTTTTATATGATCACAAGAGATATGAAAAAGGTGATAAATGTACTAAAAATGTGATTTACTAGTCACGTTTTGGGTGTGGCTAGAAAGATGATGAAATATGTTGTAAAATTTTGAAATATGGAAATTAATGATGCTTAAATGGTAATATGAAATGAAATGTGTGTTTGCCTTGTATAGTATCTTATTCAGAGAATTGTTTTTGGTGCTATATGATTTGCCTTTAGGCTAGACGTTGGGCATCACTATTAATTACCTTCGGGCCAGATGCTGGGCATCACTATTATTTACCTTCGGGCTATACTCTGGGTGTCACTATTATTTGCCTTTGGGGCAAGGCACAAAGGTGTCAACAGGGGACGGTTGTGATATTTAGATCTTCTGTGTCGCAATAGACCATGATAATATCTCTGGAACTGGAATACTGTATAGGGTTACTTGAGCCCAATGTGTGTGTATGTGATATGTTTATTTGTATATGTATTTTGTGTAGTGGATAATGGAATATGATGTTTGGATTGTAAAATAATTTATGATGTTTATAATATTTATTGAAGATATATATGTTGATAGACCTAAATAGAGCTGGGTCTAGAGACGGTATTGACCTAAGTAGAATTGGGTCATGAAATTGATATTATGTGTACTAGATTTGATAGTTGAGACTAGAAAATAAAAAGATAAACATATGTATATACTTCAAGAATAAAATAAAAAGTAAGAAGATGTATGTATAATGTTTATTATTTATAGATATGTACCACTAAGCTATAAAGCTTAGCATTGTTGTGTAAATCATGCAGGTAAGAGTGTTGCTAATCAGTGGAACCCAGACTGTGATATATACTGGTAATCTAGACTGCCACAAGACCAACCCTACCATTTGCATGCATGTATTTTTATGATTTAAGTATTTTGGTTTATGTAAATTAACTCATAATACTTGTGTTGGTTTATAAAGATTTAAGATAGCAGTGTGTATATATCTACGTCAGTATTTGATTTTAATAGATAAAGTTTAAAGTGTTGAGATTTTAATTATATATTAATAAAGTAGTAAGTTTAGAGAATAAATGGAATTATTAATGTTTTGGAAGTGTAAAATTTTTATGCAGGTTGTGTGCTCATTGTTTTGGAATTTATCCGAATTAATGATAAAGCAAATTTTTTCAGAGATTTTTTATTAAATTATGCATTTTTAGTTTTTGAATTATTAATGAATATTTTTATTTATTTATTAAAGTATATTTAAATTGTAAAATATTTTCTTGAATTTATAAAATTTGATAAGACTGGAAACTGTGATATTCTCGGATTGTATATGCATATATTATATACATTGGGTGTATATATTATATATTTATATGGTATAAGGGTGTTACATAAGCAATCAATTTAGTATCCAAACGAGGTCCAGTCTTTGATGCATGTTGATTTGCTGCCATTTTTATATATAGTGCACGTTGTGAATTCTTAATGTACAAAGAAATGGAACTTATTTTCTGAGACTGTGAAATTGGAATTGAATGAGAGTTTCCCTATATTTATAATCAATGAACTTTGAGGAAAACAATCAACATTGCAGTACCAGCTAAGCATGTACATTGGTTCAAAGTTAGGAAAAGAATGACAAATGAAAAGAAAAAGTAAAGTAAAGCATAAATGCAAAAAAAAATATCGATGATTTTATTTAAAGGCACGAAAAGTATCAGTGAATTTATCCATTTATGTCTGCTTTTACATATCAATAATTTAGATTTAAAGCACACATTCGCATAGTAACTCCAAATCAATAATTCTTTTTTCATACACAACACACATATATAGTAAAATGATATTTATTATGGGTATAAATTTTTGCGTGTCTAAAAAATATTTTTTGTACTCATAAATATTTTTTCCACGTAGGGAACAAGAGTATATAGGTACCCATATACAGTAAAAAATAGCCTAATTTTTTTTAATTCCTTCATTGACTACTAAAATTAAGTTTTGCAAATATTATGGGTCCAGAACATGAAACCAATTCAACCAGCTCAAATTTTCGGGTCTAGAACTCAAATTCAGTCTCGGGTCCAGAATCCAATCCAATCTCGAGACTAAAATCCAAACCAATCCTGGGTCCAGAATCCAATCCAATCTTAGGTCCACAACCCATACCATTCCCGAGTCTAGAACCCAATCCAATCCCGGGTCCATAACTAAATTTTTTTGCAAATCCTTTACTGACTACTGAAATTAATTTTTATAGATATTATGGGTCCAGAACTCGAATTCAATTCAACCAGCTCAGATTTTTGGGTCCAGAACTCAAATTTAGTCTCAGGTCCAAAAGCCAATTCAGTCTCGGGTCCATAACCCAAATTCATTCTCGGGTCCATAACTCAAATCCAGTCTCGGATCTATAACCCAAGCTAGTCTCAGGTCTAGAATTCAAATTTAGTCTCTGATCTAGAATCCAAATTTAGTCTCGGGTCCAGAACCCAAATTCAATCTCTGGTACAGAACCCAATTTGGTCTTGGATCCAAAACCCAATTCGGTCTCGAGGCCAAAACTCAATCCAGTCTTGGGCCCAAAACCGAATCTAATCTCGGGTTCCTAAACTAATATTAGGTTAAAAACCCAATCAAATCTCTAGTCCAGAACTCAAACCAATCCTGTTTCCAGAACTTTAACCAATTTAAAGTCCAGAACCCAATCTAATTTGAGGTCCATAACTCAAATCAATCCCGAGTCCAAAACCTAATCCAATCTGAGGTCTAGAACCCAAACCAATCCTGGGTCCAGAACTTAATCCAATCTTAGGTCCAGAACCCAAAGCAATCTCTGGTCCATAACCCAAATATAGTCTCGGGTTTAGAACCCAAACCAAGCCTCGAGTCTAGAAACCAAACCAATTTCCAGGTCCAGAACCCATCCATATCTAAGATCAGCTCAAAGTCGTGTTGCTTTTCACTATCTGATGAATTCAAGATCGTTCAAGCAGGGGGCAAAACTAGAGACCCTTAACTTTGGCCTTAAAGTTAGTTTGATCTCAATTAATAGAGGCCTAGTCAAGTTCGATCCATTCTTAATGGATTAAACCTAGTTTAAAGCATTTAATTAGATTGGTCAAGTTTTATGAGGCCTAAACTAAGCCGATTTAACCTTTAAAACCCTAAAATGGTCTGAGCCAAAGTTCAAATGCGTTTGCTTCAGCTTAATTGGATATGGGCTAGGCAGTTTCGAATGAGGACTACCCAATTGGACAATGTCCATAATGAATTGGATAAGTCAAATTCGATATGGTCATTGTCCATATTGAATTGAACCATCCAATTCAATATGGACACCATCCACATTGAATTGGATGCAATCCAATTTGATATAGTGGTAATTCAATTCGATATGGTTGGTCCATATAGAATTAAACAAGGTTTAATTAGATATGGATGGGTTTCATGTCGAAATAAACTGATTTTAATTTGATATGTTTTATGTTTTAGGACTTAATCTAGGTCGTGCTTAATTTTGAAATCCAGATTAAGCTTGGTCTACGTACTGGTTTTAACCTAATTTATTCTTATAAATAGGGACTTAAGCAAGGATTAAGAGAATAAAAGAAAAAAAAAAGAGACAAGCAACAATTAACACTACACACATAATACTATCAATATACAGAAATCAACACACAGTGGAAAGGCAATAGCTACTGTCTTCATCTCGCTCAACCAAGACTCAACATTGGTGCAGGCAAAAGGCTTGGATCAATGTAAAATATTGGTGGAGCCAACAAACGAAGATTTGAATTTATTATTATTGAACTTGCTTTAAATTGACAGTAGTTATTTTGTTTCTTAACATTGTTTTTAAAACCCACAGTAGTAATCATTCTTCAAACATCATCAAACAATAGTTGATTTTAGCTTACAATTTATGTTAATCTTTTAAACCATTATTTTTTTGCACAATAATTTGTTAGTATTAAAATTATTAGTTTTATCAAAACCCTAATAATATGATTTAACTTGATTCAAAACCCTAATCATGTTATAAAACCCTAGCTTATAAATTTGAAATCCTAGAATCTTAATTTCATCCCTAAAAACCCTAATCTTGTTTTCTAAAGGTATAAAACCCTAATTTTACCCTAAAACCCTAATTTTCCATCCAAGACCCTAATTTCACCCTAAAACCCTAGTTTTTCATCCAAAACCCTAACTTCACTTTAAAACCCTAATTTTACATCCAAAACCCTAATTTCATCCTAAAACCCTAGTTTTCCATCCAAAACCCTAATTTCACAAAAAAAAACCTTGGTTTTCCATCCAAAATGCTAATTTCACCCTGAAACCCTAATTTAATATGTAAACCCTAGTTTTGTGCTTTTAATACTTTATTTAAGATTAAAACTTAGATTTGATTATTTGATTCACTATTGTATGTTTATGATGAATGATCTATTGATGTTTTATTTATAATGAATGGTTGAATGTTTCAATTAAATTGTTTGGATTTGAAGGATGTAAGAGGTATGTTTCTACTTTGTGGGTACCTCATTCATAAGTTCAATGTAATTTAACTTATTTTAAGTTTTAAGAATAATGTAAAGGACATGTTTTCACCAAATAGTGGGTATCCTATTTTATTTAGTTTTGGACATTGGACATTATTGTAAGGGCATGTTTCCATCTTGTATGGGTGCCCATTTTTATTTGTATGTTTGGACCTTCTTTGATTTTAATACAATGAATATTTATTTTAAATTGCATGTAGTATGGATAATATTTTAATAAGTAAAGAATTTAATAATATTTAGACATGAAAAGGAGGCCGGCTCCAATGAATCAGGCACTATAGGGGTACTGGTTCATTCTCACCTTCCCTATGTGTACTCAACTTTTCAAACCCAATAGGAGATTGTGAATTCCTTAAGAATCGAGTCATCCACCCCTTTCTATTTCCCTAGCCCATCCGAGTGGTGACTCCATTTTCTCCAGGTTCAGGCCTGTGTTCTCTAAGGCCCTAAGCCTAACAGTGCTAAAGTCACAAGAATCATATTACATGGGAATGGAGGCAAAAATTCCCGCTCACAACTTCTTTATATTTTTTGAATATTTTTTCAAATCTCTCTCTCTCTCTCTTCAGGAGTAACGTCGAATGTTGTGCTAATATTTTTAGGATTTTTAGATGTTCGCAAATTTAATGATTGTGTATCAACAAAGTTAATATTAAAAATACTCATGTAATCACCACACGAATGTATGCAACCATCAGGAAAAACATCACACAAGTAAGTAAAATCAGACTTTATTGCATTCATTTTATAAAAGAAAACATCATCATCTTCATAAAGAGTAGACAGATTAAAATCAGAATTAGTGTTCTCATAATGATTAACTACAAGGCTTTCAAAATGTTCCTCAATGGGACTAGTAATCTCCTCTGGAGTCATCTGGATCCTCAAGCCAGCTTCCTTCTTCTCTTCTAGGTTAGATTCCTCATCAGTTGGCAAGACAAGCTTCTTTTCTACCCGTTCCACAAGCTCAGCAACATCAGTAAATATTTCAAAACCAAGGATAAGCTTTCCCATGAACATGATTGGCTCCGGCTTCCCTTGTAATGCTCCCAAATCTAGAGCTTTGATAAATGTCTCTTCAACTGGAGGGAAAATTCATCTTCCTATTCCCTTTCAGCAGAACACCTCCATCTTTGTCACACATGTTTTCCCTTTTCCAAGGCTAGTTCCTAGTAGACAATTCATCTTTTTCATCATGGTTAAGACTTTGGAGTTTATTATCTCACCATAAAAAACAACAACTACTCGATACCCGTTGAGAGGCCTCTTAACCATCAGGGCATTCACTACCTCATTATCTTCAGCCTTGATAACTATTATCTCATCCCCATTTTGAAACTTGATCTTATGATGGAATGTTGAAGGAACTCCACCAAGAGGATGAAACCATGGACGTCTCAATAATAGTGCAAAAGTAACTGGTATATTCAAGACTACAAACTCCACTATATGGCCAGCCTTCACAACAACTTTAAAGGTCCCCTCAACTTTCCTTTTAGTATTATCATAAGCCCTAATTGTCTATCAGTTAGACTCAGATCACGTTTAGACATAGCTAGCTTGGTAAAATCTTGAATGAGCACACATTTATAGCTTATCCATCATCAATCATGACACAAGGGGTTCTTTTTTCTTTGACTTCTACCTTAATGAAAAGTGGATGGATGTGATCTCTTCCTTTTTTTAGTAAGTCAGCATCTGAGAATGAAACCATCCCAACATCAACCTTGCTTCCTTTCTAAATGTCTTCACTTTTCTTTACCTCTTCAGCTTTATTTGCCCCTATAAAATTAATCAGATTCTCTAGTGTTGCACAAGAAGAAATCTACATGCTAGCCATAGCTTTAGCCATAGTCTCTCGATGCTTCTTGGATGTAGCTAGTAAATCCCCAATACTTATATTAGCTTGAGTTTTTTTCAATTGCTTAAGGACAGCATCATCTTCCTCTTCTTTACCTCCTATTTCAGCATCTTTTCCTTTGTCAACTTCTACTTCTTTTGGTGGAGGCCTCCCATACGGCTTGCCCAAATACTTATATTCTACTTTTATCTGATTCATTCTACCTCCATCAGAGTCACTTCTAATTCAGCATTGTATCCATACTGCAAGATGAAGGCTTTGTATAGCAAATCCCAATTCTTTTGAGTATTTTCCTCTAAGGTGTTGAACTAGCTTTGCACAATATGATCTAATGAAAGCATACCTTAGAGTTTGAGCTTTAGTAGCTCTGGTAGATTGCATGGTTGTGATGTACTACTTGACATGCATCTGGAGGTTCCTAGTTCCATCAAACATAGAGAAGGAAGGCATCTTGAACTTTTTAAGGAACTTCTTCATCTTGCTCAAACAACTTATCCACCTCTAACACCTCCTCAGCCTTCAGCTTCTTTTCAAACTTCTTCTCCAAATTAGCAATTAATTTTTCCATATTGACAGTTTCAATTTTCTCCACAACCTTCTTTTCTTTCTTCTTTTCTTGAGGATCTTAGAAATATGCATCCCAGTCATCATTATCCATCACTACCTTATCTTCATCAGAGGCCACCTCAACTACCTTAGCCTTTCCCTTATCATTTCTCTTCTTATCACTAGCAAATGTTTCAGCATTGTTATACTCTAATAGTGAAAGCAGCTGACTTCTCACGGTCTCATCCAGGGTCCCCTTTAATTCTTCCATCTTGGAGTTAAGGGCATCAGTCACCATCTTCTAAACTTACTCAGATTCCATTACGTTTAATGTGAAATTGACTAAATTCTCACTGGATTCTAAGTTGTAGGTCGGATTGTCATAAGCTCTTGAACTGTCGTACTCTAAGTCTAAGACCCAGAAAGGATCAATGTTATATTATGTAATGCATGTATGTATGTATGCACATGTAACAAACAAACAAAAAGAATTAGAATGTTCCTTCTAACCCTATATCACCCACACACGATTGACGAGTCTATTTTCCTAAGTATATGGCCAATAAAACATCAATAGGGGATATTTTATTTTTAAAAGATCCATTTAGAAGGATTAACCAATAATTGTCTTTTCAAGTAGAAAAATCATTCCATAATAATTCCCACTAGTTAAGGCTTAATCCATTAGGTCAACTGAAAAATAGCTTATATGTTATATTATGGATTAAAACTAAATTAAAGGGTTTATTATAAATAGATTTCTCATTTGAAAATAGGCAACTAATGATCCATGCTAGAAACAAGCCCATGACTAATAAGTCTTGGTATACATTAGGCCCACAATTGATTTTAATATTCTATAATTGACCTAACTAGTTGTAAGCCTATTCAAAAAAGATTTAATTTCAAAGTTCAATAAGAGTTAAAATGTTTAAAAACCCATTGTAAAAAGGTTTGAAAATGAATTTTGAGCATTAAGCTTAGGCCATGATGTTGAAAAAGGATTTTTGACTCATCTTAAAAAGGTTTTATCTCCAAAGACCATCTTGAAAAAGAGTTTGAAAATAATTTGGCTTTAATTTTGGGCTTACATCATAATTAGGTCATATTAGAAAAAAAGCAAACCAAATGGGCCATAACTCAAACTAGAATATATTAATCACAGTTAAACAACAAGCATTTAAGGTAGACCTAAGGAAAGTTACTAGGTGTTTTGATCATTTGTGTATTTATTTTTAGTGTAATTTTATTAGCTTTTGATTGATGTTTCTTTAAATTTGTGCTTAAGTTTGTTTGAAGTATTTGAGCTAGGTTGAAGTTCAAAATAATGGAGCTTTAACTCAAATTTGATGGATCAAAATGGTGAAAAACATGGGACACGGCCAAGACACTTCATGACTTGGTCGTGTTGATCATTAAAGGCAGGAAAGACAAGGCACAAGCAGGACACGACCACGACAAATTGGCTTGGCCGAGTCTCTAAGAGTAATTAGGCAGAGGATGACACATTCAAGAGACTTGGCCAAGCCACTGGCCATGTCACATGACATGACATGGCCAGGGCCTTGGCCATGTCCCACTTGGAGATCACCAAGATGAAGTAGACAAAAGCAGAGAGGCAGTTGCGAACACAGTCAAGAGACACGACCAAGTCACTGGCCATGTCACATGACACGGCCAGGGCCTTGGCTGTGTCTCAAATGGAAAAGGAAGAAGACATTGAGGTAGCCGTGGACATGGCCACAAGGCTTGGTCTTATCCCAAGAAAATTGAGTGACACGGCCAAGTCACTCAAGGCTTGGCAGTGTCTCATATTGTGACACCCCGATGCTCCATATAAATACTATACATATACCTAGTATACATACAGTAAGTACATAAAGCATAGGAATGTCACTTTTCGTTAAAATTTAAAAATCCTTCAACAGAGTTCAAATCACAATACATTAGTTTAAAGATCAATTACAAAATCATTATACTTTTAATGATATTACATATATATAATAATCCCATCTTTATCAAAACATCATTTATACATATAAATATACTACCTCAAAATCCATCTTACTTAAAAGTTATACATATATGCATCACACTCTAGTTGGTCTCGACAAACTCCTACTCTTCTCGTGGCACACCTAAAAACTTCTTATCTTCCACATAGTCACCTACACGAATACACATTCGCGCTAAGCCCGAGAGCTTAGTAGTACAAATATAACTTGTAAACATACCTTATAGAAATTCCACGTATAAACGGTTTCTTATCATGTTTTTCCTTTCTAATTGCATCTTTCATATGTCTCGACTACATTCATATATTATATACTTATATATACAAGTTATTATTACCAACCATACTCCATTACAAATACTCATAACCAATATACACATTTTATGTCATACTTCATAACATTACAATTCACCAATCATGATTCATCATTAACACTCATAATTAATATTTCAATACACACATTACATATCATACCAATTATAAATCACAGTTCCAATAAAGTCAACCATAGATCTTATTACTTATTTCATTCAATAGTTGTATTTCACATTGATGACAAAGACAGACTCGGGCCCAAAAGACACTAATATGTTATTCAAAGTTCAGAGTTGCTGCTTTGGTCCAATAATGACACCAAGTGTCTAGCCCCGTAGGCAATATATATCATATCTCTATCCATGGATAGCGTAACAGACCCAGTCTCTTGGACCATCAACCCGACTAATCGAGGAGATCCTCAACCCGGCTAGACTGTTACTTTAATTCACATTTCACATTACTCAACTGGAATCGGTTTACGGGCCTCCCATTTCACCTATCCAGTGATTCATATTCACATTTTTCAACTAGAATCGGCTTACGGGCCATCCCATTTCGCCTATCTAGTGATTCTTCGGCATGCCGCCAAATACAGAACTCTGAAAGTTGAATCAACATATTAGATATACAATTCATTTATTATTTCATTACCAATTTCATTCTCAATTCTCATCATCATATAGGCAACCATGCCTCAATCATCATATATATAGGTAAACATGCCTCACTTGTCACATTTAAATCATCATAGCCAAACACAATGGCTTTTCCTCACATTTAAATCATCATAGCCAAACACAATGACTTCTCATTACATTAGAATCAATTCATATTATACACTTTATCATCCAAGCATACATAATCAATTACCTTGCACATGTATCATGAATTCATTGTCATATAACCAAATGTCCATCTACTTCATTTTGACCATTATTATCATCCATGATAACATCACATTTCATCATTTCTCAATCCATATTTCATATATTATCATATATATATATATATATATCAATGCATTATTCAAATATACACTATCAATTGTTTTATCATGCTTATTTAATGCTCATCATATCATTCACATCTTTCATTTCCCATAACACATACACATATATCATCAATGATATAGCATATCAAAACACAAACACACCATTCATTATTAAAAACATTTATCATAACAAATTACATTGTACATACCTTTTTGGATGACCATTAAAGCTTTCACACTATACAAATAACAACATTAGTCACATTGTATTATCATCATAATAATCTACTTAATATTGTTTTTACATTTCAAATCATAAAAATTATGCCTTTAGGTAACTTTGTACTTACCTCAATAGCTATTCACCCAACTCTCAACTCTTCCTTTTCCCAAGATTCCTTCACTTCCTACATTGGTGCAAATCACTTCCTTCCAAAACCTAACCCAAAAGTTGATACAATACATGAATTCAATACCATTTATCACTTATTAACTTCATCTTAGACCTTTAGATTATAAAATATCATTCAACATCATCTTCTACAGCCCACGGCCGTGGCTACCCCAGCCCCCACGGGCGTGGAATAAGAAGTGAATCTGCCTCCCTTGCATCCAACCTCCACGGCCATGGCTACACTTGACCACGGCCATGGCCATCAAGGCCACGGGCGTGGCATCAAAAATGCTACTGCCTTCACCCAAAATCACATATTTTTGACTTACTTCCCCAACAAACACAACCAACAGGAATATCTATGAAAATAATTGATCAAACTCAAGTTAAACCTCACTTACCTTTTCAAAATCCTAATTCAAAACTCAACTTACTCTTTCAACTCAAACACCCACTTAACTTTCTCTTTTCAAATCTATTTCAACTCTTCTCAACAAATCACAAACACACTTAATCATATTATCAACAACCATAACTCAATCTATACATAACTTCAAAAAGAATCAAAGTAAACAAGAGAAAGCTTACCAAAATGATGAAATCTCTTGAAATTCCAACTTGTTTACTTGAAATCTCTCTCATCTTTGGAGCTTAGAACATCAAACCCTCACTTAGCTCTCTTGTCTTCCTTTGCTTTAGGTGAGCCGGCCACACAAGGAAGAAGAAGAAGAAAATGATGAAGAAAACACAAAGTCAACATTCATTAAATACCCATCCAAAAGAAAATTACTATAATACCCTCATCCATTTAACTAAGCTTTTGTCACATATGTACCCATTTTGGTAATTTCACATGTCACAATTAAAATATCCTCTTCCCTTGACCAAGCCCTTTGACCAACTTATATGTTATATATACCACCATATATACTACATATACACTTCTCTCTACAAAATGCTTTCTTTCCAACTACACACATATACATTATCTCTCCACTTCTTTTATAATTCAAATAAACCATACACAATTACCACTTATCAATTACACATTCAATTCAATAATAACAATATTATCATAACTTCTAGGCACACTTAGGGATATTACACATATGGTCCTTTTGAATTATTTTACACAAAGTGATGGACAATTGGGGGACAAAAGGCTCTTTCTTTTTAAAAAAGAAATATTAAAAATGAGTAAAAGGTGGATGGATTTATGGGAAGAAATATAAAACAAAGAAAAAGAGGGAGACATGGTGTGGTGTATGAGTTGGCAAGACATAGTTGGTGTCTTAAAAATGAAAAGGAATTGGAAGTGGATGATGGAATAACATACACGTTTGTTTTTGTTAGAGAGCTATCTTGTTCTTATTTTTTGGTTCTTGTTTTTGAAAGAGAGACACCATTCTCTCTTCATCTTCATTTTTCCATTCATCTTACATTTCTTTCATAGATAAGATTTAATCAAGTTTGAGAATTAAATTGAGTGAGCAAGCTCTTTAGAAGATTAGGGTTTGAAGAAAGCTTGATTGGAGTTGAAAGCTTGAGATCACCACGACAAATTGGCTTGGCCGTGTCTCTAAGAGTAATTAGGCAGAGGCTGACACATTCAAGAGACTTGGCCAAGTCACTGGCCATGTCCCACTTGGAGATCACCAAGATGAAGTAGACAAAAGCAGAGAGGCAGTAGTGAACACAGTCAAGAGACACGACCAAGTCGCTGGCCATGTCACATGACACGGCCAGGGCCTTGGCTGTGTCTCACATGGAAAAGGAAGAAGACATTGAGGTAGCCGTGGACATGGCCTCAAGGCTTGGTTTTATCCCAAGAAAATTGAGTGACACGGCCAAGTCACTCAAGGCTTGGCCGTGTCTCATATGGTCCTTTTGAATTATTTTACACGAAGTGATGGACAATTGGGGGACAAAAGGCTCTTTCTTTTTAAAAAAGAAATATTAAAAATGAGTAAAAGGTGGATGGATTTATGGGAAGAAATATAAAACAAAGAAAAAGAGGGAGACATGGTATGGTGTATGAGTTGGCAAGACATAGTTGGTGTCTTAAAAATGAAAAGGAATTGGAAGTGGATGATGGAATAACATACACGTTTGTTTTTATTGGAGAGCTATCTTGTTCTTATTTTTTGGTTCTTGTTTTTGAAAGAGAGACACCATTCTCTCTTAGACACCATTCTCTCTTCATCTTCATTTTTCCATTCATCTTACATTTCTTTCATAGATAAGATTTAATCAAGTTTGAGAATTAAATTGAGTGAGCAAGCTCTTTAGCAGATTAGGGTTTGAAGAAAGCTTGATTGGAGTTGAAAGCTTGAGAGAGTTACCATTCTAACTTTCAAGATGAGAGCCATTGATTGAAGAGGGCTTGGAAGTTGTTCATCATTCATCAAGGAGGAAGTTAGGAGAAAGACAAGTAGTTTAACTCTTAGAGTCTACAAAGGGGGTTTTCATATTATCTCTTTTAATTCATTTTTAGATTGTTATTGTTTTATTATGAACATTAATATTACAATGTATAATTTTGATTTGATGAATATTGAGATGAATGTTTATTTTAAATTGATGATGAGCTAATTTACTCATGTCTTGGGTTGCAATAGATTTGATTAAATGACTTGATTTGATAATTCCATTAGTATACCTTGTTATTGGTTTATTGCATTAGACTTAAAGTTAGTTTGATAGATTGGCCACCTATTAATCACTTAATATTGAATGATGGACCGAGAGGTGAAATTCGATATCGAAACTATGCAATCAACCACCCTAAGAATGAATTAGAAATATAAGTTCATTTGAAATTTCAAAACAATTGGTTATTGTTAATTCATGAATGTGAAAAACTAATTAATTGGTAATTACTAATTAAACTCAAGGATAAAATTAAAATACAAGGTTATACTAATGGATAATTTGAGAATCAAGTTTTAATTAAATTGACCTACAACCCTAGGCACCATTCCTAGCATTGAATTAATATTACGCACTACTACTCATTTTTACTTTCAAACTTTAATTACAACTCACAAATTCAATAACACTCACTTAATTTTAATTTATTTATTAATCAAACTACTGCAAAATAATTCCTTCCTTGTGAGACGAACTTGGGGCAATCACCATTACTATAATTACCTCGTATACTTGCGAGTATCGCTTTGTAGTAGTAATTAATCGAGCGCAATAAGTTTTTGGCACCATTGCCGGGGAAGGCAATTGTTGTTAATAGTTTGATTCTTTTATTTTAATTGTTTAATTGTTTAAAGTGTTCCTTTTTGAATTGCCTAGGTGATTTATGCATGGACGAAGGTCTCAAGAAAATGAACTTGTTCTATATATAGAAGATATTCATAGACTCCCAAGAACCGAAGGAGTAGATCCCGTGGAATAACAAGGAAAAGAAATAGACGAGCAATTTGAGGAGGACACAGAAGTAGAAATGGGTGACGTAGAGAAACCACCTATAAAGGAGTTTGCCCGACCGATCATTGGAGTGACCATATGTAACACCCCCGTACCCCATATACGTACACCGCATACACCCACACAACATGTAATATACGTATAGAGGATATAAGGGTGTCACAGTTCATTTTAAAACAAACAAACCAATCCTTACAATAAAATCAAAGCAATCATTTCTAAAATTTGAATAAACTAAAAACATTTAACTTAACATTATAGAAATCAATAGGGAAAACATTTCTCTTTAAAATACATATATAACATTAGTACCCAAAAGTTTATCCAAAATATTTGTTTAATAAGCAGCGGAATGTACATATGTTTACATCAAAATCCATAAGTACAAAAATATGAAATGTATACATGCTGGCAATTCATTTCTGATCTTGATGTCCACAACTCAACACTGCTCTCACAAACTTAAGCCTAAACTCGACTCGATCTAGACGAGCTCTCCGGCATAACCGGATCTACCCTGTCACCTGCGCGATGAACCACAATCGCGCTAAGCAAAAAGCTTAGTGGTGCAAACTTTGATTCAATATAGATCAATGAGATGCTCATGCACAATATATATGAATATATCAACTCATTGTATTATATCTTAACATTTTAATCATTTGCATCACATTTCATAATTCACATCAAAACATAGACAAACATGAGCCCAAAACGAAACTAATATGCTATTCAAAGTTCAGAGTTATTGCTTTGGTCCATATTGACACCTTGTGTCTAGCCCCGTAGGCAATATATATCCATGGATAATGTAACAGACCTAGTCTCTTGGACCTCAACCCGACTAGATCCTTGGGCCCCAGTATCTTGGTCCTCAACTCGGCTAGACTTTTACAGTTTTTGAGGCTTACGACCCGGTCTTTTCACCTCAAAAACATCATATTTCACATTTATCAGCTGGGCTAGGCTTACGACCCGGTCTTTTCACCTGCTCAGCAATTCATAGGCATGCCGCCAAATCCAGAACTCTGAAAATTGAATAACATACTATGCACATAATTAATTCATTTATCTCATTATCAATCTCTTTCACAATTCATTTCTCATTTCATTTCTCATAATCAAACTAGGCTCATTGCGTTAGTATATCATCTTTTCTCATTTTCCCATTCTTCTATTTTATCTCAATATCGATTGGTTACATTATGTTTTCATATATCTCATCATGTTATTCCACATTCCCTTTCATTTCTAACACATTACTCAATTGCTTTGATACAACAACATAATTCACATTATGCATATCATACCAAATAATTCATTCATCAAAGATGTATCAAGTAACTTAACACATTTCTCAACTAAATGTGTTAAGTCTCAATGCCATGTAAATGTATGCAATCATTCAAAGTTTGTACTTACCTCTAAAAGTAAGAACACCACTCTATCAACTCCTCTTCCAAGATAACTCTCAACACTTGAATTAAGGTAGCTCAAATCTCTTCAAAACCTAATCCAAATGTGATCATACACACTCACTTAGTGATACATATAAGAAAATAAGGAAGAGAACTATCTAGGGCAAACTCTACACTTGACACGTTCAACAACACGGGCGTGTCCCTGATCGTGCCCTAAACCCACAACACAGAAGCTTTGACACGCTCAGTGACATGGGCGTGTCACTGGCCGTGTCAATTCTCCTCCAACATAGAAGCTATGACATGCTCAGTGACATGGGCGTGTCACTGGACGTGTCAATCAACCAACAACACAGTAGCTATGACACGCTCAGTGACATGGGCGTGTCACTGGCCGTGTCAATGCTACTACAACACAAAAGCTGTGACACGCTCAGTGACATGGGCGTGTCACTGCTCGTGTCAATAACCCAGAAAATAGAACCAACGACATGCCCAAAGACATGGCTGTGCTCCTGGGCGTGTCAGGCCAAAAACCCTGAAATCGACACCAACAAAGCCATAACCAACAACATCCTTCTTAAAACCCTTTTCCACTCCAAACAACCTTAACCAAAACCATCAAAAACCCATATAGTACTTGAGTAAACATTAAAATAACTCCATCACAAACATCAAGACACAAACACAATCATATCTCACAACTCAAACTTACATAATCCACAACACTTGACTCTTTCACCAAACTTAACCCTTTTCTCTTCAATCCAACCCCAAATATCAAAGTTACCAAGACAAAACACTTCAAACACACCAAATCAACCAAAAACACATCTACAACAACATTCCAACAAACCCACAAACTCAAAAGAAAAAGAAAAACAAAGAAACAAGTTGGAAACTTACCAAAAGTGAAGAAAATCCTTAAAAATCCAACTTGATCTCTTAAAGACCTTCAATGTCTTGAGCTTGGAAGCAACAAAATCTCTTCCTCTTGAAAATGGTGGTGATGGCCGGCCAAGAAGAAAAAAGAAGAAGAAAATGCAAAGAAGAAGAGTCAACCTCTCTCTTTTCTTTTAACCAAACACTCTCTCCTCAAATCACTCTCCACTAAGCAATTAAACAATAAAATAATTAACCCACTTACATCATCTTCCACTAATAATATTTAATAATATAATCAAAATATCTCTTGACCAAAATAAACCCATTGACTTGTATATATTTTGTATATATCCTCATATATACAACATATACACATCTCCTCTTTTTTCCTTTCTTAATTAAACATATACTTAAAAATCCTTTAATTCAATACAACAATTAACATTCCAAAATTTAGGGTATCATTTGGGATATTACACCACATCATGTATCCGAATGAGCAACGCAACAAGAAATTATGAACTTAAAAACACTCATTATAGTATGTTGCCATTCTTCCATGGATTGCCAAATGAAGACCCTCTCAACTTCATTCGAGATTTTTACACAACATTGCATAGTTTCCCTTTGCAAGCATTAATAAAGGATAAACTCAAAATGAAATGTTTTCCATATAGTTTGAAAGATAGGGCAAAAGTGTGGTTGATGACCTTACCGTAGAACTCCTTGACCACTTGGACTGAAGTGTATAACAAATTCATGGAAAAATTTTATTCACACCAAAAGACAAAGGAGCTTAGGGGGAGTATTGCAACTTTCACCCAATTTGATGGGGAACCATTTCATGAGGCATGGGATTGCTTCAAATCTTTATTGTTTCAATGTCCTCATCATTATTATCCATAATAATTGCTCAATCAGTTCTTCTATGATGGGCTAACTCAACAATGTCAAAACACAGTAGATAATGCTGCAAGAGGGGCAATGGGTGAGAGAACAGCTGCTAAAATGGTTGCATTATTTGAAATATTGGGAGTAAATTCTCAATAAAAAAGTATTAAGGAAAGGAGAAGAGGAGCATATGAGCTGAATGCAAACTCAGAAATGGCAAGGCAAATTGCCGAGTTGATAGGGCCAGTTAAATTGTTCAATGCTAGAGGAAACTTGTCGATGCCAAGCCAAGAATCATGTGCATCATGTGGTGTGGTAGGCTACAATTCAAATGTATGTCCTTCAAACTTTGACCAATTCCAAGAAGGGCAAGAATAAGCTTTTGCTTTTAAAGGGTTCCAACAAAGGGGAAGGAATGACCCGTACTCAAATTCTTATAACCCCAGCTAGAGAAATCACCCTAATTTTTCATGGAAGAATCAACAACAAGTTCCACCTCAACATTCATACCAACCTTATCAAAGGGGACAACAATTTCAAGGGCAAAGTTCAAATATGAGCAAGTCAAGAAACCTTCACTTGAAGACAATTTGAATGCTTTCATTCAAATAAGCACTAAAAATCAGGAGGTCAACAACAAATGATTTGACTCTTTGGAAGCCTCACTTTAGAAGGTAGAAACTAAGTGGGTCAATTGGCTAATCAACTTCAAGCTCATTAGAAAGGAAAATTTTTTAGTCAACCAGAGCAAGCCAAAGCAATTACGGTCTTAAGAAGTGGTAAGGTACTTGATAATAAAATCGGCGATAATAACATTGATGATTCTTTGGATGCAGGAACATTTAAAGAAGATGGTGAGGAAATACAAGAAGGCAATGTTCAACCAAGTGAGCCGAAGGAAGTTAGTGAGGAGGCATCAGTTGCATCAAAGCTATACAAATTTCCAAATCCTTACAAACCGCCAATTTCATTCCTGAACAGGTTAAAAAGTGAGAAGCAAGATAAACAAGTTTTTGAAATTTATAACATGCTCTTCAAGGTAAGTATAAATCTTCCTTTACTTAAAGTGATCAAGAACATCACGGCTCTTGCCAAATTTTTTAAAGAACTTATCACTAAAAAGAGAAGATATGAGCCAAATAAAAAGGTGATAGTTTTGGAGGTGGCAAGTGTTATTTAGCAGCACAAGTTACCTCCTAAGCTTAAAGACCCTGAGAGTTTTGTAATTAACCTTTCCATGGGAAATGGGAAAGAAGCATTCGGTATGTGTGATTTGGGAGCTAACATAAATTTAATGCCTTACTCGGTTTATTTGAAATTAGAGCTTGGGTAACTTAAACCAACCAAGATGGTCTTATAATTGGCTGATAAAACTCTTAGGTTTCCTAAGAGAATCATAAAGGAAGTTCTAGTGAAAGTTTGAGGTTTAATAGTTCTTGTGGATTTCATAGTCCTGGATATGAAGGAAGATATCCCTAAGGATGTTGAACATACAGTTTTGTTAGGAAGGCCTTTCATGGCTACAACTAATACCTTGATAGATGTTAAAAATGGAAAACTGTCCATGACTGTCTTAGGAAAAACTGTGGAATTTTTAATTTTTAACACTTTCCCTACTCCCAATATTGCTATCCATGAAAATTTTTCTTTTATTGATTATTCTAATTTTGTGGTTAAAGAAGTTTTCTTCCAGAAAGTTAGTAAAGGCAAGCTAGATAAGGCCTTGCCCTGGAGAGAAGAAGTTGAAATATCTGAAGTGAAAACTGAGGACTGCAAGATAAAAGAGAAGAATCTACCCCAGGTGACCTTCACCTACCCCTTTGGGACATATACTCTTCACAGAGTGTTAAACAATTCCAAGCATGATGAACTTAGGAATGAAGCCTTTATGGACTCAAGGATCTACAAAGAAAAACTGAAAGCGATGTGTGAGCGGGGATTTTCGCCCCCACTCCCGGTGGAATGGTTCTTGCGACTTTAGCACTGTTTAGGCTCAGGGCCTTAGAGAACACAGACCTAAGTCCGGAGAAAATGGAGTCGCCACACGGACGGGCCGGGAAAAAGAAAGAGGTGGATGACTCGATTCCTAAGGAATCCCCAACCCCCTAATGGGTTCCGGAAGTTGGGTACGTGTGGGGAAGGTGAGAAATGGCCTAGCACCCCCACAACGCCCGGTTCATTGGAACCGGCCTCCTTTACAGGTCTTAATATTATAAAATTCTTAAGTATAATAACATTATCCATATTACACACAATAATTAAAAGAAAGCATCAATATATTAAAATCAAAGCAATGTCCGAACAAAACAAATAAATGGACACCCATCTAAGGATGGAAACATGTCCTTACATCACATGCCTAGATAGGAAACCCACCAAAAAGTAGAAACATGCCCTTTACATAGGTTCTAAAATAGAAAAGCAAATTAAATTACATAATGTTTAACTAATGAGGTACCCACCAAGTGGAAACATACCTCTTACAACTTTTGGAAATCTAAATTAATTGATAAAAGTAAATAATCATCCATAAATAAATCATTCATCAAAAGTATTTAAATATCAATAAAATAAACATCCATCCATGATAAATTAAATAAATCAAGTATTGAAATTAAATAGATTAAAGCATAAGAGATAAATCAAGGTATAAGTAAATATGGAATTGAATAAAGCAAATAAAAGTTCAATTATAGCTACTGTGAATTTTTATGGAATTAAAATAGATTAGGGTTTTATGTTTTAAAAGATTGGTAAGACTCTTTGATTAAACAAATTAAGGTTTTAATGATGAAATCATGAAACTAGGGTTTTAAATACCTTAAAATACCTTAATTTGTGATTTTTGATTATTGAATTTTAAGCTACTGTGCAATTTTTGGGTTTTCATGTTTTTATGTTTTCTAATGTTTTAAAAGGATTTGGGTTCATAAAAATTAGGGTTTAAGGTTTTAAAAGGATTAGGGTTCATTATTTTAGGTTTAAAAGTTAAATTTGGGATTTTAGGGTTTTGAAATTTGGGTCTCGGGTAATGAAAAATTATTAGGGTTTTAAAAATCGATTTGAAATTTTATGAAATTTTATGAATTTAAACAAAAGGATTGAAGTTTTTATAAGTAGAAAAAATGTTTTTTAAGGCTTTTTTGAATGAAATAGAACCTACTTTAAAATCTTAAAAGAAACAGAATTTGATTTTGGTTTTGTTGAAAAATATGTTCAATTAGTGTTTTAAGGTCTTTAAGAAGAAAAAATAACAATTTTAAGTCTTTTTAGAAAAGAAGGTCACGTTTTAGTGTTTTAACTTTGGAAAACTAAATTAAAGTTCTAAGATTTTAACTTTTGAAAAACACAAGAAATCCTAGTTTTAGCTACTGTGTAAAAAAATTAGAATTTTGAATTTCATACCTTCTTTTGTAAGTTGCTCCAAAATTACTTCTTCTTGGATGAACTAGCTCCAAAGACAAGCCTTTGTTGCCTTTGGAATCCCTTTCATAGTGATGCTGCTGTCTAGAAAAGATTTAAATTGAATTTCTTCTTTTCCTTCCTTGATTTGGTTTCAAACTTTCCAAACTCCCTTTGGATTTGCTCTCTCTCGGCCACCCTTAATTTCAATGCCTTTGGTCCTTATTTATAGTGGTTTAAGATTATTTATTCCTAATTAATTAAGGTAAGTAATATTAATAAAAAAAGAAATTAAAACCTAATTGGATTAGGTTTCAAAAAAATTGCGTTGAAAAATTTTACGCTGGCAAAAACTGCAGCAGCCGGGCCCGTTGGCTGGGCTTGTGGGCGTGCCAGCCCGCAGGAAATTCCTGCGGGCGAAATAAAAAAGTTATTTCGCCCGCAGGAATTTCCTGCGGGCAAAATAACTCGCCCGCAGGAAATCCCTGCGGGCGAAATGCCCACAGGCCTGCGGGTGAGCTGCTGGGCCGACGGGCCCGCGCGATCACTTTTTGCTGCCGATTTTTTTTCCGAATTTGATTTTATTTTTTATTTGTTTATTTTCATTTTTTATCAATATAAATTAAATACTAAGGTAAAAATTATTTAATTAAAATTATTTTGGACCAATTAGACAACAAAAATCTTTTTGGGTTAAATAAAGCATATTAGATCGGATTGGGTCAAAAATTAAGGGTCTACAGTTTGCCCGCTGCTTGAATGATCTGAAACCTTAGTGAAAGAGAGTGAAAAGCAATAAGACTTAATTTTTAATATGGTGACTTATTTTGGGTTCTGGACCCGAGGATGATTCTAGGTTCTGGACCTAAGAAAAATTTGGGTTCTGGACTCAATTGACGATTTTCTCGACCTAAGGAAAATTTGGGTTCTGGACCCGGTTCAAGTTTTGGACTCAAGGATAATTCTAGGTTCTCAACCTAAGAGAAATTTGGGTTCTGGACCCGGTTCGAGTTCTGGACTCGAGGATAATTCTAGGTTTTGGACCTAAGGAAAATTTGGGTTCTGGACCCGAGCTAAGTTCTTTGGTTACTCGATATTAATTTTGATTGGGATACTCGATCCTAACTGGATTTGGATACTCGATCCTAGACTGGATTTGGATACTCGATCGTAAGTGGATTCGGATACTCGATCCTAACTGGACTTGGATACTTGATCCTAACTGGACTTGGGATACTCGATCCTAAGCTGGATTTGGATACTCGATCCTAAACTGGATTTGGATACTCGATCCTAACTTGATTTGGATACTCGATCCTAAATTGGATTGGGATACTCGATCCTAACTGGATTTGGATACTTGATCCTAAACTGGATTTGGATACTCGATCCTAACTGGATTGGGATACTCGATCCTAACTTGATTTGGATACTCGATCCTAAACTGGATTTGGATACTCGATCCTTAACTTGATTTGGATACTCGATCCTAACTGGATTTGGATACTCGATCCTAACTTGATTTGGATACTCGATCCTAAACTAGACTTGGGATACTCGATCCTAAGCTAGATTTAATTTGATTTGATTGACCTTTTATTAGTTGAGGATTCTAGCTTAACTTGTTGTTCCATTCTTTTGCTCTTCCTTTTGCAAAAATTCAGCTATTTTTAATTGGACCTTATATCCTCTCCTTGCCCCCCCTGTGTGGCAAAACATTCGTAAGTGAGTTTAAAAATATTTGGTATATAAACTCAAAAAATTGAAAAGGAGAAACTTTGCCCCCTGTGTAGGCTCAAACCTATGATTTTTTTGTTGGCTTTGATTGACATTCCTGTTGTCTAGTTCTTCGCACAAGCAAGCATTTCTTCTCTTTGAAAAATTACTGGAGCTTTCTCAAGCAATGGGCTTTCTATGCCCCCTTGATTTGACATCTTCTTTTGATTCTTCACTTCACAGAGTGTTTGCTGTTCACTTTGATAAAGAATACAAGACAAGAAAGTGTGATGTGATATGCTCATGTATGCATGATATGCATGAATAATACTTACAGTCGTTCCATCGACTCACAGACTGAGGTGATTAGCAGAAGTGCTCTCATTGGTTCCTTTTTTATGCTCGTTCAAGTCTTGCATTGGAATGATCGAAAGCTTTGCATTTGTCTTTTATCTTCAAGATGTTGAAAACATGAGTAGTGGAGACCCTAAGTAGCAGAGTCAGGGATGTATCCATTTCAAACTATATTTTAGCATGTCGGTTGGTAGTTTCTTCATAACTTTGCCAATAATCATTTACTTTGCCCAATGTGTCCTTTGGAGGTTCAACATACTTCCCTTAACTTGAAGGCTTTGTATGACAAAACATTTTCTTTTATTTTTTGAAATCAAATGTTGGTTTTGCCAAATTGATGTCAATGTACCTCAGGACTTGATTTTCCAAATTAACATATCCATAACATGAAAACCCTAGTTACCGTACTAAACTCGGGAATTATTTCTATTTAAGTAAGAATTGTTGCACTTCAGATAGGCACATACACACTACTTGGCCACTGGTCTCATTGAGTTTAAATACTGTCTATCTCATATGCATGCTTATTCAAACTATCTCCACTAATAGACTCTACCTACCAAGAGAGATCAACAGGTCTTTGATAGGCTTGAAACGGGGTCTATAAGGGACATGGGTTAAAGTGGAGGCCATTTTGAGATTGGAGCTGGTGTGACACAATGGACAAACCCTCACACTACAAATTTCTTGTTGGAACTTTAGACAGTTGGGAATAATCTTTCTAGACTCCAAATTCTTTTTATCTTCTTGGCATTAATCTGGATATTGATTAGGACAGTTTTTGCCCTTGTAAAAAATTTGGTTCCCAAATTTGTTTCTTTTCTTCTTTTCCCTTTTCTTTTTTCTTTTTCTTACTCCTCCCTTTCTTTGATCATTTTGTCATTTTGTCCTTCTTCCTTGTAGGACTGTCAAGTACAGAACTTTTAAGCACTGAATGGTCTTTCTCCTTTTTTCCAATTTTGATTAAATCTTTGGTTGCGTTGGGCCAATTCAAGTAAAAATTTCTTTATGAACCAAATGGAAGCCTTTTGCTACTTTAGGTAAAAGATAACTCAGTTGGCTTTATGAACCGCCTTTTTAGGTTTTATCTTCTCTTTTTTTTTTCTTTTTCTATTCTTTTCTTTTTTTTTCTATCTTTTCTTTTTCTATTCTCTTTTTTCCTTTTTGTTTCTAGCTCAAACATAGTTGTTTTGTTTGTACCAACTTGGGCTTCCAATAATGGATGAGTGGAGTAACATAAATCTTCTTTAATAGGGATAAATCATTTGTTACTCTAATGTTGATGTTGTCTTGATATATTGGAGACATTAAGGGAACTTCAACTACCCTTAAGGTTTTGAAAACATCAACTATCCTTATGGTCTTGAAAACATCAACTACCCTTATGGTCTTGAGAACCTCAACTATCTTTATGGTCTTGAGAACTTCAACTATCTTCATAGTCTTGACTATTCATTTCTTTCTTTGATCTTCTTGCCTTTTCACCTTTGTGATCATAAGACTTGTAAAAAGTATCACAACAGCTCAGGGTAGGTTATTGGGGTTTGTAAGCCAATAAAAAGAAAGCTAAAATTTTATGAAGTCTCAAAGGGACAACTAGGAATTAATATTTAATTGGGTGGATACTAGTTGTTGGCTAATCAAACAATGCCTAGATCATCTCTCCCTTAAATAAGCAGAGTTCAATTTGGCCTCGAAAGTTTGTCAAAGCAATGTTCTAAGACTGACTAAGACCTAGACAAAGATAATTATGCAGGAGCCCTCTCTAAGTAAGCATACACAACTCAATGCTATAGAGTAATTCCCTCATCTAGTAAAGTCATTCGAGTCATGATGCCTAGACACATTAATTTATAAACATCAAGCTAAATTCCTCATTGGTTGAGCACCAAAATGAACAAAGGCCAACAAAAATTTTGATGAAAGTAATTTATTCAAGCAACTTTAAATTTGAAAAACACAATAGTTCCAAAATATTAAAGAAAGTAAGATTGAAAAGCAACATTCAAGCTAAGGAAGGTCCGTTGAGTTAGGCTTCTTTTCCTTTTACATCTTCAATATCCCTATCTTGAAAGGATGATAAAACAAAATCTTCTTCCAATCCTTTTCCCACCATGAAGGTTGCCGGTGGAGGTACTCTATTGAACCTTGGTAATGGATTATTTTTGGTGTTGGGCTTATCCAGCTCGGGTAGTTTGCCACTATCGATTAGGTCTTGAATCTCATGCCTTAGACGAGCACATTTATTTGTTTCATGCCCTTGCATTTGATGAAATTGACAGAAGGCCTCGGCATTGAAGTTTGGTGGCAGTGGATTATGTAGAGATCGAGGAGCTAACGATTGTAACAACCCTTTCTTTTGTAGCTTGTCGAAAACCCAAGACAAAGGCTTCCCCATATTTGAAAACTGCCTTCTATTTGCTTGACCAGTTGTATTGACATCGACTTCTTTTTGTGTGCTTTGATTGCCAGACTGATAGTTCCCTTTCTCATTCCTTTTTATTGAAAAGCAATTACTCTCCCTTTCCCACTCTTCAATTTGTAGACCAACTTGGAGAAGATCTTTGAAATCACGGATGAGTGTATGAGACATCCTCTCACGAAGATTAGGCAACACCCCTCTCACAATCATCCTTATTTGTTCGGATTCATCGGGCCTTTTCTTGAGTAAAGTGGCCTTGTTTCTCCATCGCTTCACATAGTCTACAAAATTCTCATTCGGCCTTTGCCTAATGGATTCCACTTCCATCAAGGTAACCTCCATTTCAACATTGTATCCATATTGTTGGATGAAGGCTTTGTAAAGTAGATCCCAACTCTTTTGTGTTCCATCATCCAAGGTATTGAACCAATTTTGGACAACAGGGTCCAATGAGAGCACAAAGTACCTTAGGGTTTGAGCCTTAGTAGCTCGGGCAGATTGCATGGCAGTGATATACTACTTCACATGAAGATGAGAATTTCCGGTGCCATTGTACTTTGCAAAGGAGGGCATCTTGAATTTATAAGGGACCTCATTATCTTGTTCAAATAGTTTGTCTATCTCAAACTTCTCTTCGATTTTCAGCTTGTTCTCAAATTTCTTTTCTAAATCAGCAATCATCTTTTCAATATCAGATGTCTCAGTCTTTTCAATAGTTGCCTTCTCAACAACCTTTGGCTCCTTTTTATCTTGAAGATCTTGGTAGTATTGAGCCCAATCATCATCATCAATGATCACCTTCTCATCATCACAAGCCACTTCATTAACTTTCGTCTTCCCTTTGTCCTTTGGCTTCTTAGTGCTAGCAGAAGCTTCGGCATGATTCTCCAAGATTGCAGTCAATTGGTTCCTCATGGTCTCAGCTAGGGCCTCTTTTATTTCTTCCATCTTGGCATTGAGGGCTTCATTCACCATTCTTTGAATTTGTTCGGGCTCCATTGTTCTTGGTGAGCAAGTGATTGAGTCGTTGCTAGATATCTCATCTCCGGCGTAGGTCGGATTGTAAGCTTTTGAACTATCGTAATCCAGGGCTGTGAGCCAGAGACGATTAATGATATGAGATGCAAATGTATGCATGTATGCATGTATGCACAAACAATAGACAAATAAGGACAAATTAGGACGTTCCTTCCAACCTTATAACATCCACACACGATTGGCGAGTCTCTTTTCCTAGGTATATGGTTAACAAAATACCGACATGGGGTACCTTGCTTTCGAATAATTCCCTCGGACGTTTCAACCAATAGTTATATCCTTGAAAATGATAATTCCCATTAATTAGGTTTTAATCCATTCAACCAACCAAAGTAGCTTTTATGCTATATTGGATTAAAACGAAATTAAGAGGCTTATTATAAATAGATTTCTCACTTGAAAAGAGGTAAATAGTGGTTCATGCCAAAAACAAGCCCATAGTTAATTTATTCTTAGTGTAAACTAGGCCCACAATTGATTTTTGGTATTTCATAATTGACCTAAATATTTTTGCAAGCTTTTTATAAGAAAAGGTTGGGTGAAAATAGTTTTGTTTCTAAGCCCATTGTAAAAGATTTTAGAAAAAATGGATTTTGGGCTTAGTATTTGGGCCATGAGCCAAAGGATTTTTTATTTGCTTTTAGAAAAGTCTTATGTCCAAAGACCATTTTGAAAAGTTTTGAAAAATAGCTTTGGTCTTTTGGATTTTAAAGAAAAATTTATCTTGAGCTTACAACATACTTAGGTCATATTAGAAAAAGAACAAACCAAATAAGCCATGATTTAAGCCAAGATAAATCAACCATAGTCAAACAACATGCATATGGGGTAAAACCTAAGGAAAGTAACTATGCCAATTACATGAGCTTTAGTCTTTGGGTTAAAAGGCTTAGGTTCCCATAACAAGTATATACCAAATGGTACGAGGCTATGAGTGGTTATGCCATGCTCGATCTCCATACCTTGAGTGAAAGTATGGTATCCCTTATATAACACAACACGGGTAACACGGGCGTCCTAACTCACTCACACAATGCAATCTAATATGATGCAATGGATAATATCATTATAAGAAAGAATAGAATAATATAAAGACCAATGGAATCAATTTCTCTTATCCCCAATGGAGTCACCACTGTGAGCGGGGATTTTCGTCCCCACTCCCGGTGGAATGGTTCTTGCGACTTCGGCATTGTGGCTCGGGGCCTTAGAGAACACAGACCTAAATCCAGAGAAAATGGAGTCGCCACCCGGACGGGCCGGGAAAAAGAAAGAGGTGGATGACTCGATTCCTAAGGAATCCCCAACCCCCTAATGGGTTCGGAAAGTTGGGTACGTGTGGGGAAGGTGAGAAATGGCCCAGCACCCCCACAACGTCCGGTTCATTGGAACCGGCCTCCTTTACAGGTCTTAATATTATAAAATTCTTAAGTATAATAACATTATCCATATTACACACAATAATTAAAAGAAAGCATCAATATATTAAAATCAAAGCAATGTCCGAACAAAACAAATAAATGGACACCCATCCAAGGATGGAAACATGTCCTTACATCACATGCCTAGATAGGATACCCACCAAAAAGTAGAAACATGCCCTTTACATAGGTTCTAAAATAGAAAAGCAAATTAAATTACATGATGTTTAACTAATGAGGTACCCACCAAGTGGAAACATACCTCTTACAACTTTTGGAAATCTAAATTAATTGATAAAAGTAAATAATCATCCATAAATAAATTATTCATCAAAAGTATTTAAATATCAATAAAATAAACATCCATCCATGATAAATTAAATAATTCAAGTATTGAAATTAAATAGATTAAAGCATAAGAGATAAATCAAGGTATAAGTAAATATGGAATTGAATAAAGCAAATAAAAGTTCAATTATAGCTACTGTGACTTTTTATGGAATTAAAATAGATTAGGGTTTTATGTTTTAAAAGGTTGGTAAGACTCTTTGATTAAACAAATTAAGGTTTGAATGATGAAATCATGAAACTAGGGTTTTAAATACCTTAAAATACTTTAATTTGTGATTTTTTATTATTGAATTTTAAGCTACTGTGCAATTTTTGGGTTTTCATGTTTTTTATGTTTTTTAATGTTTTACAAGGATTAGGGTTCATAAAAATTAGGGTTTAAGGTTTTAAAAGGATTAGGGTTCATTATTTTAGTTTTAAAAGTTAAATTTTGGATTTTAGGGTTTTGAAATTTGGGTCTTGGGTAATGAAAAATTATTAGGGTTTTAAAAATCAATTTGATATTTTATGAAATTTTATGAATTTAAACAAAAGGATTGAAGTTTTCATAAGTAGAAAAGATGTTTTTTAAGGCTTTTTTGAATGAAATAGAACCTACTTTAAAATCTTAAAAGAAACAGAATTTGATTTTGGTTTTGTTGAAAAATATGTTCAATTAGTGTTTTAAGGTCTTTAAGAAGAAAAAATAACAATTTTAAGTCTTTTTAGAAAATAAGGTCACGTTTTAGTGTTTTAACTTTGGAAAACTAAATTAAAGTTCTAAGATTTTAACTTTTGAAAAACACAAGAAATCCTAGTTTTAGCTATTGTGTAAAAAAATTAGAATTTAGAATTTCATACCTTCTTTTGTAAGTTGCTCCAAAATTACTTCTTCTTGGATGAACTAGCTCCAAAGACAAGCCTTTGTTGCCTTTGGAATCCCTTTCATCGTGATGCTGCTGTCTAGAAAAGATTTAAATTGAATTTCTTCTTTTCCTTCCTTGATTTGGTTTCAAACTTTCCAAACTCCTTTTGGATTTGCTCTCTCTCGGCCACCCTTAATTTCAATGCCTTTGGTCCTTATTTATAGTGGTTTAAGGTTATTTATTCCTAATTAATTAAAGTAAGTAATATTAATAAAAAAAAGAAATTAAAACCTAATTGGATTAGGTTTAAAAAAAATGCGTTGAAAAATTTTGTGCTGGCGAAAACTGCAGCAGCCGGGCCCGTTGGCTGGGAGTGTGGGCGTGCCAGCCAGCAGGAAATTCCTGCGGGCGGCTATTTCGCCCGCAGGAAATTCCTACGGGTGAAATAAAAAAGTTATTTCGCCCGCAGGAAATCCCTGCGGGCGAAACGCCCACAGGCCTACGGGTGAGCTGCTGGGCCGACGGGCCCGCGCGACCACTTTTTGCTGCCGATTTTTTTTCCGACTTTGATTTTATTTTTATTTTTTAATTTTTATTTGTTTATTTTCATTTTTTATCAATAAAAATTAAATACTAAGGTAAAAATTATTTAATTAAAATTATTTTGGACCAATTAGACAACAAAAATCATTTTGGGCTAAATAAAACATATTAGATCGAATTGAGTCAAAAATTAAGGGTCTACACGATGCATGATAAAATGATCCCTAGTAGAACCCTTGAATCGAGAGTGAAACTCCTTTTTTTATCCCGAAGATGAGATTGTTCCCCATTAAATTGAAGTCCTATTGGAGTGGACCATTTCAAGTCATTTAAACACTTCCATTTGGATTTGTTGAATTGTTACATTTGAAAACCAACGAGACATTTAAAGTGAATGGACATAGGGTAAAGCCCTATTTTGAAGAAATTGAAGCTGCAAAATACCATAGGAAGTATGGTATTCTTTAACGAGTAATGGAACAATGTCCAGCTACACGACATTAAAGAAATGCTCAATGGGAGGCAACCCATCGATTTGTATTTCTTTTCATATTTAAATTTTTGTGTTTTGCAATTTAAATTTCATTTTTGGTTTAAGAGAATAGAATGGGTGCGTGGATCGATTTTTATTTTTGATGGAGTTTCAGGGTGAAGTCAGGAAGAAAAGTTGTATGTATTAGACTTGGGTGACACATTTTCATTAAAATAATAATAATAATAAATTTGAATAGGAAAAATTGGTAGTAACAAAAAATGCCACTTGACATGATCTAGCCACTGGCAGTGTCAAGCAAGCCTAGAAAACCCAGGCGTGGACACGGCCAGAAGGCTTGGCCGTGTCACCCAGACATGACCAAACCGCCCAACCCATGTCCCCATTTCGTTTCCCTGCCAACAAAACCAATAGTGGACAAGTTCAAGAGATACAGCTAAGCCACTGGTCGTGTCCCTCCTAAAAACTTAAACACGGCCAAGCCATTCCTAGCTTGGCCGTGTCATCCCTTTTAAAAAAACCCAAAATTTACCTGATCTCGTCACTTTCAAAACCCTTTTTTTCATCTTCCTCACTTCTTTCTCTCATCTCTCTCTCTCTAAAACCTCCATTCCCATCCCTAAAAACCTTAAATTTTCACCAAATCTTCCATTCTTCTTACCCAAAAACTCAATTAAACCCATTAAATCTTCCAATTTTCTAATCAAAACTCAATAAAATCCATCAAAACTTCACTTTTCACCAAAGAATCAAGATGCCTAGAACAAAAATGGTGTCCCACCACAAGAGGAGGCAACCTTCATCATCCTCTTCATCATCTTCAAAGAGATTGACTCTTCTAGTACGGGGTTTCTTTCCAATGAGATATGTAAGCGAAGAATCTCTTGATACTCTCCAAATTAGAGAAAATTTTACTAAATACGTTCAAAATCTTGGATGGGAAAAATTAGTTTCCCTTAAATCTTTGCAATTCCAAGAACTTACCATAGAATTTCTAGCCTCTCTTAAGGTTGAAAGAAATGAAATGAAGATTTGCACTAGGTTTAGCTTTAAATTGCTTGGAAAACCATGTGTTCTTGATATTGAACAATTGAATACTATTTTTGGTTTCTATCAATAAGGGAAAAATGTATGCCTAAAGGTTTTAAACAACAATTCCCATAGGGGCAATAGGCTCGGGTGGAATGCATGTGGACAAATCTGCCAAGGCAACAAAATTGATCAATCCCGCCTTGAGGTATTTACATAGATTTATGTCATGTGGGTTCTTTGCATGAAAAAAAAATACGGGTGTGGTAGAACTAAGTGAGCTATTTTTCTTAGATTGTGCTAGCAATGCTATACCTGTGAGTACCGGCTATTGGTTAGCTGATATTTTTTATAGCATAACAAATCGAAAAAGGGGCGCAATTTGTATAAGCGGATTGGTGACCACCTTAGCTATGGCACTTATTGATGGTTTTGACCCAAGTGCTTGCCAAATGAATAGAATTTACGTAAGTGATTCATTAGACCTTTGCGACCCTTGAGAAGATGCACATGGTTACAAAAAGGGGAGAGGCTTATGTGATGGCTTCAGATGATCAAGTTACACCAAAGGACCAGCAAAAGTGACCACGAGTTGATGAGGAGTCCGACTCGGATTCACTCGGTTTGGATGAAGATGCTCCAGCTCCAGATAATCAGGAGATTATTAGTAGGATTGAAGCATTGGAAAGCAAGGTAGATCATAATCATGCTGAAGTCCTTTTCTAGTTGGAGCAAATCAATAGCAACCTTGCCAAGATTCTTAGCCTCCACCCTTCAGCAGCATCATCGTCACATCCTCCATCACTATAGATCACATCAGCTTCTGTCTTTTGAGAACACTTCTTATTTTTCTTATTTTCAGTTGTTGAATATTTTAGTTGCTATTTTTCGTTACCGTTGTTTGTTATTAAAACTTTATGTTCTTGGTTATTTTATATTTATTGCTTTTTAATCTTGAACAATGAATGTTTTGTGGATGAAAGGTAGCACTTGCCTCACAAATGAAAATGATGGAAATCAGGTTGTACTTTAACTCTTACTTTTTTTAAAAAATTATTCTAGTTTCCATTGAGGACAATGTCAATCTTAAAGTGCGGGGTGCTAAGTTTTTGTTCATAAATGCAAGCTTTTGTTTTTCATAAATTAGTTGTTTTTAAGTCTTTGTTTTAGTTATTTTTGTTAAGTGTTTTGCCTTACTTTACATATTGTTTTGAAGTATATTTTTTAAGTTCAATTGTTATAAGTTTCTTGATAGATGACCTTTTAATTTTTGAAGCATGAATTGGAGAATTGGATAAAATTGGTGCTTATTGTTGATTTGGTGGATATTCCTTGCAATGCCTTTTTAAATTTGTGAGGAATTGAGCCTATTAAGTTGGATATCAACTTATTATTCTTTATTGTGTGTAAACATCTTTGATTGATGACTTGCTAGAACTTACTTTGACATGCATTTTAAGACTACATAAAAATTTTAATTATGCACCAATATGATTAAGGCAATTAGGTGAACACATTTGGCTTTAAAAGACCAATCTTATATTTAACCTTAGCTAGCCAATTTTGAGCCTATTTCATTTCTCCTTTTCTTTCTTTTTCACAATACTACTAGCTTTGAACCATGCTTTTATGGGTATTAAACTTTAGACATGCCTACATGACGATAAGGTTTATCTTCTTTTAGGTACCCAAATGAACTTGGGTCCTTAGAGGTTAGTTGTAGAAGAATCCTTTAATTTAAGGTGAGCCTTTCTAATGTAATAAATGTACTTTTATGACCAAATTTCATGCAGTAATGGTACTGATACAATATTTTATTTCTTTTCATTTTCTTTTCTATTGAATTTTGAAAATTTAAATTGACAATCAGAAGTATGCATAGGATAAAATTTTTGTGTAAACTTGTATTTATGTTCATGCCTTGTGTATATGTATACATAATTTGCCCTTGGAACCTTAGTTCTAGAGCTTAGTGAGCTTTGAGTAGTTTTTTAGGACTTTTAGGCTTAGTGTGTGCATTTGTGTTCTTTACAACTTCTATATTAGAAGTTTGAGTTGTAGAACTTTAACAAATATTTGTGCATTAGATGTAGTAGTAAAAGAGCCATTGAACCCTAAGCCATCTTTTAAGAAAGGTGATCTTTGACTACTAATCAATGTATCAAGGCCTCTTTTCCCTTGTGAAATTTTGAAATTGATTCTTTTAGTTCATTTATTTCATTTTTTAAAATTTTGTTTTCCTTGATTACCTTTTCTAAGCTATGTGAGTTTTTAGACATTTCATCAATTGATTTCCGCAATTGTTCATTTGAAGTCTTTAAATCTAAAGTAATATTCTTTAGTGAAATAAAATCCTTTTTTAACTTAGGATATTTTGCTTTATAGTATTTCATTTTTGAAAAATATTTTTATACCCTAAGATTCATATGCTCAATTCAATCGCTATCATCTAATGCATCATCAGCATTATCATAATCAAAGTTTAAAGAAGGAGTACCTTCCTCATTGGAGTCATTATCATCATCATCTCCTACAGCCATGAGACAAAAATTGCAACTCTTTTATCCTCTTCTTCCTCTTCTTCACTTGAGGTATTATCATCTCATATAGCTTTGAGAGATTTCTTCTTTTTCTTATCCCATTTCTTTTTGCTCTTCAATTTGGGACAATCCATCTTGATATGACCCAAATTTCCACATTCATAACATTTTACTTCATTTTTTTTTCTTTATCTTTGAAGGAAAATTTAGAGAAGTTACCTTTAGCTTGCATTCTTCTCTTTCTCTTCCAATCACAAACTCTTTTAGATAGCATTGCCATTTCTTAATTGTCATCACTATCTTCTTCACTTGAGCTCTCAACTTCTTTAATGGCTTTAAGAGTTATTGTTTTCCTCTTGTCCTTCTTACCCTTGTCATCTTCTTTTTCAGTGTGCAATTCAAAGGTAAGAAGTTTTCCAATTAGCTCATTAGTCCTTAGTGTGCTAAGGTCATAAGCTTCTTCAATTGAAGACACTTTTGACTCAAAGTTCTTATTAGCTCTAAGTGCTCTCAATATTATTCTATTGGCATCACCTTGATCATACAATTTTCTGTATTTCTTTAAGTCATTGACAATAGCAAGTAAGGGATTTATCATTTCAGTGACATTTTTATTGGGCTTCATCTTAAAGAGTTCATACTCATGTACAAGTATTTGGATCTTGGTGAACCGCACTTGGGTGGTACCCTCATGATAACTCTCAAGAGTTTTCCAAATGCTATATGCACAAGTAAGATGTTGAACTCTTTCACCTTCTTCTCTTGACATTGAGTTCATCAAGATGGAGGTTGCCTTATTATTCTTGTAGAGAGCCCTTTCTTGAGCATCGCTCCATTGTACCCTGGGAAGAGGCACTTGAACTCCATCAACCTCATGAATAGGAGGTTTTCACTCATTTAGCATGTGTTTCCAAAAGGTCAATTCCCTCACCATCGAGGAATAAATACATTTTGTGTTTCTAATAAGAATAATCAGTTCCATTAAAATAAGGCCTAAGGTAAGAATTGAGATTTCCATGAGATTGAGATGTGGAAGTAGATGGAGAGGTTGAAGTAGTGGAATTAGATGGAGGAGTGGCTGCTATTTTGGATCAAATTTCACAATTATGCTTCTTGAAATTTTGAGGCTCTGATACTAATTATTATTCCAAGATAGCAACCAAGAGGGGGGTAAATTGGTTGATTTCGAGAGTGATGATAAATTTAAAAACTTAAAAGCAAGAATCAAGATGAAGAAGAAGTAGAGTAAAGAAGAAAGAATACTAGAGATTTATAGTGGTTCGGATCAAATCATCCTACGTCTACTCCCCAACTTCAATTTGAGAATTTCAATAACCTTGGATTTTTACAAGCTCAATCATAAATTGGTGTTTTCATAAGCTTACTGAACTATTACAAGGTTTAAGTAACTTCCTTATAACCCAGTAAGAGTTTTCCTAAGCTCACTCTAAAGCCTAAGTATTTCAAAGCTCACACTCAAACTTACAATGATGTTTAATACTAGCATCTAACACTTGGAGAATACAATAAGAAATTTTAATGCAAAGTAATAAAGCATGTTTAACTTGGCTATTACAATCACAATCACTCATAAAAATGAAGTTTCTTGTGATATTTATAGTCTTCAAGTCTTCAACTAGCCGTTTGAAGTGAGTGCCAACATGTTTAACTCTTGCCTCCCACTTTGATCATTGTCCTAAGCAATTTCATGGCCTGACAGGACGTGGTCCATTCGGGAAATGCTTGGTGAGGTCAAACTGAGTACTAGTTCAGTTGTGCTCTTGAATTTTAGACAAAAATTCTTCAATGGCTAGTACACATGGCATCCAATAATTGAGTGGATAAATAACGCTATAATTTTTTAATCTTGTTCCCATGGTCTGGTCGAAATGGCATTGGTCCGGTCAGGCTTCTCATGGCATGCTAAGATTTTTGGAGTACCAATGTCAGTGAGCGCTACTGGATATTTTGAATCTTTTGGCTCAGGCTCGGTATGGTCGGACTCTCTCTCAGTCCGATTGGCTTGTACTCGGTATGTTGAAGTTTTCGGAGTATCACTGGCCGTGAGCTTCTCTGAAAGTTCTGAAGTCTTAGCTCGAGCTCTGTCCGGTCATGCTACTTATTGGTCCAAGTGGACTATGTGCTATACTCTGAAAAACTGAGAGTGTTGGTGACCATGAGCTTCTCTGGCTGAATTTTTTTTTTTATTTCAACCAACCTTCAGTTCGATCGGACTAGTCATTTGTTTGTTAAGACTTTAAAATTTTCTCTGAAAATTAAAGTCATGCAAAGTGTAGTTTGGTATAAACATTAGTCTTATTCAAATATGCTAATGGTTTGGTTGACACTATCATTAATTATTTGGTTAGTTAACAAAAGAATGTATAAATATGCTTTTTAAATTTGAGAGAAAATATAGACCGACACATAATTGATTCTTGCTTAATTATGTACTAAAATGGTATTTTTACCTATTTATAAGTGAATTAAATATATTTGAAAGTATTTTATACTAAATAATATTTTGATTAAAATTATTATTTAACACACTTTCTAATAAATTTTAAAATCATTAATTCACTTTATATATATACATATTGCATTAGATGTGTTATGTCATTAAGAGTATATATTTAAAAAATTTCCTTAAAAATATTAAAAAATAAAAATAAAAATATTTTAGAAATGTCCATTTTTAAATAAAATTTTATTTTAAATTTTCAATTTTAAAATTAAAAATTAATATTTTTAAAATAAAAAAATAATTTTAATTGATTAATTATAGGGTATATTTTTAATGCTAATTAAAATTTGATATTTTTAAAATAAAAAATAATTTTAATTTATTAATTATAGGATATATTTTTAAAATTAATTAAAATTTGATACTTTTAAAATAAAAAATAATTTTAATTGAAAATAATTTTAATCAAAAGTGATTTTAAAAGTTTATTAGAAAAAGTATTAAATAATAATTTTAATCAAAGTATTATTTATTATAAAATGATCTTAAATATATTTGATCAATTTATAAATAAATAAATATATTATTTTAATACATAATTAATATTAATATGTCAATTCGTACTTTCTTACAAATTTAAGGGAGATATTTATACATATTTTTAGTCACTAATCAATAATTTTTAAAAAATTTTAAATATATAAATAAATGAAAAAATCGATATGTTCATCTAAATTTTGGTGATATTTTTAGATATCCTTCCTATCTTAAATTACTCATATTGTTGCCATCCTTAAACATTAATTTTCCTATGAGGTTTCGTTAATAGTTGGGAAGGACCCGACCCGGTAAAGTTTAGCACCTTGTGGGAAAAACAAATCCAACAATCGGTTACTCTGAGATCTCTTCATTTCTAACGAGTCTTGTTATTCACTTCTGTTTTCTGTAAGATTGACTTTTCTCCTCTGTTTTCTTTTTAACCTTCAACCAAAGAAATGGCGGATGCCTATTGGAGATACGGTGATGCACGGCAGCCGCAACAGCAACCGATTCCTACTCTCGTTGGAAAGCGCCCTCGCTCCGACTACGGTAGTGCTAAAATTATTTCTTTAGCTGTGAAAATATTAGGGTTTCCGATCAATTTTACCTGCTTTCTCGGTTTCAATTCTTTACTTTTCCTCTATTTTCTCGACAGCCAAACAGGAGCTTCATAGAACTTTTTTTTTTCATCTGCTGTGTGTATAATTCAGCGGATTTGAATTCTTTGATATATATATGATCATCTTTTGTGTAATTGCCTCAATTATGCTGAAACCTGTGAAAAATAATAGCTTGGAAGACATCTTTTATACGTGTTTGATATCTGTAAAAATCCCAAAAATATTTGAATAGCATGATTGGTCCAAAGGACCAGGGTTACCTTGTTGGTTCAGTGGCTAAGGAACCAGAATTTTTTTTTCTTCCACTTATTTTGGCTGGTCTAATGTTACCTTGTTGATTGATTTGGACATTTCCTTCTTTGCTGGAGTTTTATGGCCGGTTGATTCTGCATGATCTTGTGGTTCTGCCAGGTATTATGACTGTATGCATTGTGAGATCACCAATCTTGGGATAACTTGTTCAGTTGTTTTTATCCTAGAAATTTCTTTCGTTTTCATTTTCATTTCCACTATATGTTATCATTGCTTGTTATTATTGCTGTTTCTCTGACGTTAGAATCATGTGCCTTAGCTTGCCTTTTCACATTCTCCTTGGTTCTCTAAAATACCTTATTTATTGGAGTGGATATTTCATCTTGTAGATGTCCCTAGTGGTCATGAGCTGCCAAATTATTATGCCCGTGATGAGGACAGAGCTGCTCTCCGTGCAATTAGAGATTCAGAATCCATTGGAGCATCCTATGATCGATACCTGCGCAGCGCGGTGCTTTGTTTTTCTTGATGTCTTTGGACCTCAATTCCTACTTTTTCTCTCTATGATTTGGCGTTGGAACTCAATATTAATGTTATATTTTCAGCCTATTTCATCCTATAGTGGAGGACAGTCTGCTAGACCAATGAGTGGAGTGCCTAGTCGTCCAGTTGATGATCCACGTCTTGTGGGTATTGGGAGCTTGGATACAGGGGCTACTGTAAAAGAGAGAGCACTGGGATTAGGGAGTGGAAGACCTGAGGCCTCCCTTCCTCCTGATGCTAGCAGTACACTGTTTGTAGAGGGCTTGCCGTCTGATTGCACGCGAAGGGAGGTGTCTCGTATCCTTCTATTGGTTTCCACTAGCTATCTGTCTATTTCTTTGATTTTTTCCCTTTAGTGCTATTCCATCACTTGGGTTAACAGATATCTTTCGCCCTTTTGTTGGCTACAAAGAAGTGAGACTTGTCAGTAAGGAATCGAGACGTGTAAGCCTGTTTCTTCTCAATATTGTTCTTGTTCTATCGTATTAGAGAGAATTTGTTGGATTCATTGACTTGAATATTGCAGCCTGGGGGAGCTCCTCTGGTACTCTGTTTTGTTGACTTTTTGAGTCCTGCCCATGCTGCCACTGCAATGGATGCCTTGCAAGGTGAGCTTGACATGCTTTTCCTTTTCCCCTGCTCTATAGGTAATCTTAATTTTACATATAAATCTGCTGAAAAATTCATTACCTTTCTCTGCCATCAGTTCTCATTCTGGTTGTTTTATTATATTTTTGAATTGGGTGGAAGGGACAATTTTTGGGTGTTTCACAGCTTTGTGGTGGTTAATGTTTACGAGTAGGCTAAATTATATTGAATTGGCTAGCTTTGAGATTCAATTCTTACCTACAAAGCAAAACATACTTGCAAGGAATCTTATTGAAAATGCAGGTTGTTGATGGACTAGACTTTTTTTTTTTCCTTTGAAGTGAATTTGAGGATTTTTCAATTCAGCTCTTTCATTTTGCACTCTTAAACTTCATAGACTGCTTAAACCCTACTTGGCTTTAATGAATCTCAAGTGATTTTAAGAAACTGGTCAAACAGGCCACTTAGAATTACTTGTTTGGCTGCCTCCTTATCTGCCCGATTGAGCCTTTAGCTGGAACGCGACTGGGATATTGCCGATATCTCCCTGTTGTGTATAGCGTCACCTTATTTAATTTCCTGATGCCATGTTAAGCCAAAGGCTAACACATATGGAGAAAAGTATTGCCCTATATATCATGCATTAGATGGGACAAAAGCCTATTGGTAAGCACTACTTTACGAAGCAGACAAGTCCTCGTCCTAATGCTTTTTTCAGTGCATTTTTATCGGTATGGTAAAATTGATGGCTCCACAATCGCAACTTACTTTGTTCAAAACTGAACTTTTGGTTCTTTCAGAAAAGAAAAACTGAACTTTTGGTATGTTTCGAGTGTATGTAGTTGCGTAAATGATTTGAACGTCTTATATGCTCTATCTGCTCCCTAATTCGCCGTTCAAAGCGTCATCACTTGTGCAGCGTAAAATAGTGGAGCTCGATTTTGCAGGTTATAAATTTGACGAGCATGACCGTGATTCGGTCCATTTAAGGTTGCAATTTGCTCGCTATCCTGGTGCAAGGTCAGGAGGCGGGCATCGCGGAAAACGTTAAATAAAGTGGTTGTGCAGGTGATTAATACTTTCCTTTTATCCGCTCGACCTGTTATTATTCTTGGCCGTTAGGTGCTGAGAAAAAACATTATTGTAAAACAATTTAATCAGCTGAATCATGAAACAACCCTTCTCTGTAGGCATTTGCTCAAACTGGGGATGTTATGATAATGAGGGATGATACGACAGCCTTGCAGTTACAAGAGTTACACAAATCTCTGAATTGGCTCTTCGTTAGCATAAAATTAAATTGTGTTTTTCGATAATTATGGGGCAATCACTAGAGACTTGGGTAGAGTGTGTTTTTTTGTTAGTAAACTGCCGATTTTATTTGCTTCTATTACTCAAGACTGTCTCCATATGAATTTTCAGAATATACTAATGTATCTATTTCTAGATAAACGTCGTGAAGATGTTCTGTGAATAGGAATCAGTTACTGTACTGTCAGAACATGAGCATAAGTGCTCGTAGAATTTGTCACACTAACTTATAGCAAGGGTCAGTGCTTATGTTGGTATGTTCACTCAGGAGTGGGATTTTTTGATTTTCATTACTTTTCTTGAAAATTATTGGAAAGAAATTAATGTTTTAGCTTGAAAACAAAAAGAGGGGAGTCAGGGGACAGTTTTTTGCTTGGCTGTTTTCAAATTTTTATTCTATGATGTATCTTACAGTATTTGCATTGCCATGCTGCTTCTACTTCAATATTTTCTTGAAAATTTACCCAAAATCATATTGGTTCTTTTTGTTACCCATGCATATTATTTTCTTTTGGGAGCAATTAAGCTCTTGAGCCTCGCTTTCAATGGATTTATATGTTTGAGCGAGTTCAATGAATGGGAGATGTAAGGGAACTTGCATTTGCATTCCAAATGTTCAACTAAGTCCTATCTGTGCTTTGAGCTTGAGAACAAGACTCAGTAAATTATGGTTGTTGGAACATGATTTTGTTATATCGTGAAGCAATTGAACCCCTTCAAGCTTGTTGATAGTGTCTATTGGGTTTTTTCAAATGCTTGATAGGTTATTGAAGTCACTGGTTGCTTTACTCTTATTTAAAATAGGCAACGTTGATGTAGTGATAGAAAGTTCCAAAGCTTTATTTGTGGCTATGGTGAACAGGGCTTGATTCAGATTGGTATGTATTTATCAGTCTTTATCATGATGGTTGTATATCTAAGCTATTTCGCATTTGATTTCATGACACACGATACATTTGGTCCTTAATAGAATCAAGGATGTTTTGTGTGATTTCCTTTTGAATACTCAAATGTGTGATTTCCTTGTCAAATTGGCTGAATTCTCCTGTTTGGCTGTGGATGACTTCTCATGTAAAGAATGCTGTTAGGAGGCAAGTTACGGTTATGGACAATTATATGCCAAGAAACATTGCATATATTAACCATTTAGCTGTGGTTGCTTTTGTTGCTGTGCTTTGAACTTTATTCGTGAGTTAGGTTTCGGGGAAAAGCTATGCATGTGAATATAATAGATTCGAAATATCAAGCGGAAGACTGTTGCAGTTCTAATCAGGAAATGATTATGAATGATGTGGTTTATTGAAATCAAATTTGTGTCGTTAACCTTGCCCCATGAGATTACTTATTATCTTAGTAATAAAAATGAATTTTATCCTTTAGAATGGGCTGTAGCTCTTTTTTTATTTGCATTTAGAAAATTGGCAGATTTAAATATCCCATGGTTAGAAAACAATGAACCTGGCAAGCTTGCAGAGCCTTATATCTTTTGTTTGTTTATTTTATTATTAGTTGCCTTTATGATTCTAATTGTAAGTACTCAAGCGTTGCATATTTTCACCAGGCCATATGGAATCCGTGGGATTAAAAACGATTTTTCAATTTCATAAATTTATTGGGCATCATCTTATCTTATCCTGTAGGCAAATAGAAACCACGAATTGAAGGGTATTTTTGGAATTAAAAATAATTGTTAGAATCTTTCCCAGTGAGGGATTTGTGGCTGAGTAACTTTCAAGCATGTAGATTACTCTTTTAAGCAGCCAAACTACGAAATTAGACGCACTCTCGCTTGTGTAATATTTTGATGGTCATGGTAACTTCAATCTTCAGTGATACAGAGGGGGTATTCGTAGTTAATCAATGCAATGGCACATTCTCCACTGAAGGATCTCACAATGGCCGAACTTTGTGTAATTTGACTCGCTCGCTAATATGCTATGACACTGCATTTTCAATTGAATAGTAAATTTAGGTGCAAGATCTTCATTCTATAATTCATGAACGGTTTAAAATGTCTATAAAACTGAAATTCCCTAATTTAAACATGATTAATGTTATGGCACTCAAGATCTCACGAATCAGATCATAAAATTTCTTATTTTGTTTGTTGTTGATTGTCGACTAGGGATTTTTTTTTTTTTTCATACAATGAGCTTTAAATTAACATGTGATTTGCATGAAATAAGTCTTAAATTGGGTTTTGGATAAGGCTTGTAGGCTTTCATTGATTTATATTTGGAGGCTACAGAAGCTTGGCTGAGGTGGCAAATTTCGTTTTTAAAGATGGCAGTGATTACGTGTTAGACAAGCTTTTAAGGTGTTATTGTTGAAAACTTTATGAACTAAGCTGAATCATTTGTTGGCAAGGTAGTGTTACTACGCTTGGATAAGGGAGAAATGAGGTGTGAAGTGGGTTGTTTTATGAGGTCTTGAACTTAGATGCTGGCGTTGTCTTGATATTTTAAGATTTGATTCGAAAAGTCGAGCCAGCTGAGTTTGAATGGCATAATTAATTTTATGAAATATCATTTTTGGCACTCGTCAATTTACTATGAGTTTGGTTGGAATTTAATTAGCTCATACTAATTATGACAGTCACATATAAATACTGGTATATTATGATTTAACTTTTTTGGGATACCTAGTATATTAACTGTAATATACACAGTTAGCAAAGTTCTTGTTCCTTTTTATATTTCTCTTTCTTAGTTGAGCATCTTTTTCACACGTCTCTCTCTCGCTCTATCTCTCTCTCTGTTAAGCTCATTCATCCACCTCCTCCCTCTTTTCGTATATGGTTTCCTTGAAACCCCAAGAAGTTTAATTCTTCCTCAAACTAGTAAAAGCCCACATATTTTCATCTTCTCCACAATGTTAAACATCAAAAATGAAATTTTCAGCCCTATTTGGGAATGTGGCGAGTTAGCTTCTCTTCGAATTTCTTGGTTGAAGAAAATTTCTGGAGGCATTTTTGTAGCTGCAAATACTATGGGTATGTATAAATTTTATTTTTCTCGATTGTGTTTGTTGGATTTTGGGTATGGATTTTCTAATAAACCTAAATGATTTAGATTTTTTTTTATTTGGGTATGTAGACCCCTAGGGGAAATTGCAGGTTTTTTGCATGGTTTGATCAAGAAGAGTATCCTGATCGTGCAAAAAATGTCATTAATGCTATATTGAGAAAGGCAGACAGAATGGAGGAGAAGAAAGAGCTATCAAGAAGGAATACAATGATGGTGTTGGGTAGGTTTTTGTTTATGGGGGTAGTATTTGCTACTATAGGTGTACCTCATTTGATTTCCTGGATGACCATAAAGAGAGAATGAAGATGGTGATGGGATTGAGATGTGTTCATGTTAATATGTTGTTTAGTATAATGGTGTTGGTAAATTGTCTTTTTGCTACTGATGTCTCTCTTTAGCATTTTAATTAAATGGTAAACGTGTTGACTATCAGTTCAGTAAATTAAGATTGTGTCTATATTATTTGTTCTATTTATATATAACTTGTTTTTTGCATCAATCCATACATAAACAAATACTATCAGAACATAATGAAATAATAATGTGACTTCATTGAAGAATATCCCTTTACAAGATAATAAAGCATATACCTCTACAAAATAAATAAAACTTCAGTGAGTACGAACATAAAATTATGTAATACAAAAATCTTAATTTGCTGGTCACATATGTATTTTGTATGATCTGGTTTAACAAAAAATTCAGCAACTCTGTACTAAGCAAATTAAAAATTTTGGTTCCTTGTACTATGGTTGGTCTCTCTCCTGCATATAAGTCACTTGGTAGAGTTAATTAAGTGAAAGTGTTCTCCTATGTTGGAATGTTGGATGTGAAGCATCCCCTTGACTTCATTGGCTTCCACTTAGATTATGTTGCTGCAACATTGAATAATATTAAGAAGTTAGTCATTATAAATAATTTATATTTTTTCAAACAATCCCTCAACTATAATTAATTACACACTTTATCCCTCAACTGTAATTAAATTCCCAATATTGTACCTCAACTATATCAAATTTCCATTGACGTCCCTCAACTATAATGCAATTCTCGTCGTAACTCAACTATATTAACTTACAGAGAGTAGATTCAGTTAGTGAAGGATTTCCAGCTTGCCTTCCACGACTTTTTTTCTCTGCCTAAAAAAAATTTAAAGTCATCAATCCATATACAATGTATTTATGCAAATAAATGTTAATTTCACATTAATTAAGTAAATGACCGACTAACCTAATATTTTAATTTTTATAAATTTATAAACTTATAGAATTTATAGTCAACTAAACTACTTATTAAGTTATAGATAACCATTTATTAAAAATAAGATAATACATTGATCAAGTGGGTAATCTTTTAAAAATAAAGATATTGTTATCACGTTCAGTTTTTGCTGAATAATTTTTAGCTCTTTTCTTTAATCTATAAAAGAGCACAAAAAACTCTTTTTAACAGTAGCAAAAATTCCATTAATAAAAATTCTTAAAATTTCAATGCATAATAGTTAGATAGAGATAATAAGAGTGTTTATAATTAAATGTTTAAATTAGATGGCCTCTTCAGTTTAACAATGACTACTTCATCTTTGAACGGTATGTCAATTAATTCGTTAATTTCTTAAGATATTTTGAATTCAATTAAATAGGACATTATATTTTTTTTCGCATTAAAATTCTTATAGTTGATGTCAGAGCATAATTGAAATCGAACATCTTATAATTATAGTTTTACACAATATTTATTAATCTGTCGAATTTTTGTGAATAAATTGATGCACAGACATGTTGAACATTTATCCTTGACCAATAACTGGAAACAAATTTATTATTGTTACTGGACTCAAAGCCACATGTTTTATATAAAAATATATGTTGTGCTTGTACAATGATACATTTATTATTATTTTATTTCAGATTTTATAATTTTTTATTATTATAAAAATAAATAATTATATGAATTTTTATAGCATCGATTTGCATATTTTTTTCTTTGTTAACTGGTTGCCAATGTTTTTATTAATGTTGGATATAATATATATATATATATATATATTAAAGTAATACTTTGATATATATATATATATTAAAGTAATACTTTGAACTTATACATATATATTTTTTAGTATATATATTTTAATATATACTCTGAACGTTATATGTAAATATATATATATATATATATATTGCAATCATATTATGGAATGGGCCATTGTATTTATAAAACTATCAAATGATATTTTGGCAGTAACTGTTATGTATCAATTTGTGTGCCTTCACTGATTGACTTCTTTTCAACATGGATACAAAGTTAATTGTTTAATATGCATGTATCTTGTGTTTACATATATTATACATCCGTTACTTTTGTTATTGAATGGATGATTTTGGTTCTGTAACCATATACTTATGTATGCCATTAGTTTCTTTCTGATACATTAAAGAATATATATATATATATAGTATATATGTGCATAGGCATGTAACATGTTTAACCAGTATAGTATATACTCAAGTAATTTATTGCTTATATGTTTTAAAAAGATATAGACATAAAACTATTATTCACAAAATTAGTATATGAATTTTAATGTGAATTATGTTTAGTTTTAAGATTCACTAACTTAGATAGTTATCAAAGTAACCTAAATTGATGAATCTTATAATAGTTAAACTATATAAAAAATAATAAATTGTTATTAGACAATTTATAAATATAAAGTTCACTAGTTTAGATAGTTGTCAAAGTGGCCTAAGTTAGTGAACTATATATTTATTAAAATGTATAAAAGAATTAAGGAAGATTTATAAAGAAATAGTATTTTGAGAATGTTTATAATTAGAAAATTGAGGTTAGTCCAAAGGAGACATTTTCTACTAATTATAAAATAATAGTTTTATTTTGTGTTATTTAGAAAATGATCAAAGGTAACATGTAAATAACACAAATAATAAATGTAATTTTAAACTCTCTTCAAGTGAACACTAGATATATTAGAGTTTTACCCAAAGAAAAACTATAGTGATATCAATAGTTCATCATTATATATTTTAAGTTTGTATTTGAGGCATTATTGTGAACATTTTTTTGTTTTGTTTAGTTCCCACTTTTTTATACTCTCTTGCATTTGGAATGATAATATTTAACGGATCAAATTTTTTTGAGTGGCATAAAAGGGTTCAATTTTCACTGGGTGTACTGAATCTTGACCTGATTTTGATAACTGAAAAACCACCTGAAGCTATCGATAAAAGTGACCATTGCCAATAATATCAAGACCTCTCTTCCTCAAACTGAGATTGCTTTAGAATTTCTAAAATCTGTTGAGGAGCGCTTTAAACGTGCTGATAAGTCCCTCGCAGGCACACTGATGGATGAATTGACTCCCATAAAGTATGATGATCAGAAAGGTATTCAACAACATATTCTGAACATGACTGAAAAAGCTGCAAAATTAAAAGCACTAGGCATGAATATAGATGAGTCATTCTTGCTACAGTTTGTCCTTAACTCACTTCGACCACATTCTGCTCCATTTAAGATCCGCTATAATACTAATAATGAGAAGTGAAACTTGAATGAGCTTACTAGTAAGTGTATTCAGGAGGAAGTGAGATTAAGACCTCTTGTTGTAACTCACAGAGCCATGAAGAATAATGGAAAATTCAAAAAAAGAAAGCACAACCACCAAAGAAAAGTGGACCTGGAGAAAGTAGTCATAGTCATAAAGGTAAATTCATTGTAAAATGCCATTTTTGTGATAAGAAAGGACACATGAAGAATGAATGTAACAAACGTAAGAATTGGTTCGAAAAGAGAGGTATGTATCTTTCTTTTGTGTGTTATGAATCAAATCTTACTGAAGTTCCTTCTAATACTTGGTGGATTGATTATGGAGCCATAACTCATGTTACTAATTTAATGCAGTGATTTCTTACAACCCGAAAATCGAAGGAAAGTGAAAAGTTCCTCTATATGAAAAACCGTCTGAAAGTAGAAGTGGTAGTTGTTGGTACATATCGCTTACTTTTAGAGACTAGTCATCAGATGGATATTTTAAACACTTTTTATGTACATTCAATTTCTAGAATTTTAATTTCTTTATCCAAATCAGATGATGTTGGATATTCAGTTTATTTTGGTTATGGAAAACTAAGTTTGATGTTTAATTCGTGACAGTTGGTTCCGATATTTTATATGATGGTTTACATAAAATTTGTCTGAATCATGAATTTGCACAAGCTTTAGTTACCTTGCATTCAAATGTTGGTTCAAAACGTGGCTTAATTAATGAAAATTCTTCATTCTTGTGGCATAAAAGACTAGAGCATTTCTCTAGGGACAAAATTGAAAGATTAGTAAAGGATGAAATTTTACAAATCTAAACTTTACTGATTTCAAGTGTGTATATGGATTGCATAAAAGGAAAGCAAACCAAGCATACAAAGAAAGGTGCCATAAGAAGTAATGAGCTTCTTGAGATAATTCATACAGATATTTGTAGACCACTCTCCGTTCCTTATTTTACCGGAGAGAGATATTTTATCACCTTTATAGATGATCTATCTCGATATGGCTATGTATATTTAATTCATGAAAAGTCTCACTCAAGCCATTGACATATTTGAGATTTACATTACAGAGATTGAGAGACAATTAGATTGAATGGTTAAAATTGTGAGATCAAATTGAGGTGGTGAATACTATGGTAGATATGATGAATAGAGACAAAATCCTAGTCCTTTTGCCAAATTCTTAGAAAAGCATGCATTCGTGCTCAATACACAATGTTAGGTACACCACAATAGAATGGCGTTGCTGAAAGGTGTAATCGCACATTAATGAAAATGGTTAGGAGTATGATGAGTTGCTCTACTATACTTATTTCCTTATGGAGTGAAGCTTTAAAGAACACTATGTATATTTTAAACAGAATTCCTAGTAAAGTTGTTCCAAAAACTCCTTTCAAGTTATGGACTAGTAGAAAACCTAGTTTGAGACATATACATATATGGGGTTATCCAGCAGAGGTAAGAATCTTTAACCCATATGAGAAAAAAGTTAGATTCAAGAACTATTTTTGGATATTTTATTGGTTATCCAGACAAATCTAAAGGGTATAGATTTTACTATCTTACCCATAGTGTGATAATAATTAAAACCAATAATGCCATATTCTTAGAGAATGAAAAAATATGGGAGTAATGAATCAAGAAAAGTAGATATTGAGGAAATAAGAGTGGATATCTCACCACCCTTTTTACCTCAAGGGACTGTTGCTCCTCAACCTATTCAACAAGTTGAAGAAAATCAGCAACATAATGGTTCATTAACTCAAGAAAATGTTGCCATTGAAAATATAGTAGATACACAAAAATTGATTTTTTTTAGAAAATCTCAAAGAGAAAGGAGACCTGCTATTTCAAATGATTATATGGTTTATCTACAAGAATCTGATTTTGATATTAGGATAAGGAAAGATCTGGTCTCATTTTCACAGGCCATGGAAAGTGATGATTCTAATAAATGGATAAAAGCCATGAGTGAAGCATTGAAATCTATGGACCATAATGATGTTTGGGATCTTGTTGATTTGCCTGATAATTGTAAACTCGTTTGCTGTAAATGGGTCTTTAAGGCCAAGCACGACGCCAAAGGCAATATCGAATGATTTAAGGCTAGACAAGTAGCCAAAGGTTCACTCAGAAGGAGGGAATAGATTATGGAGATACTTTCCCTCCAGTTTCTAAAAAGGATTCGCTTAGAATCATTATGGCCCTTGTAGCTCATTTTGACCTAGAGTTACATCAAATGGATGTGAAAACTATCTTTTTGAATGGGAATTTGGATGAAGATATCTACATGGAATAACCTGAAGGGTTCGTAAAGAAAGGAAAGAAATACCTAGTTTGCAAATTAAAGAAATCCATTTATGGTCTTAAACAAGCTTCCAAACAGTGGTATATTAAGTTTAATGATACCGTCATATCTTTTGGATTTAAAGAAAACACTGTTGATTAGTGTATATATCAAAAAGTTAGTGAGAGAAAGTTTATATTTCTGATACTATATGTGGATGACAGTTTGCTAGCTAGTAATGATCTTGGTTTATTACGTGAAACAAAGGAATATCTCTCTAAAAACTTTTAGATGGTTGATATGGGCGAGGCAAACTATGTTATTGGCATAGAGATCTTTAAGGATCGATCTTGATGGCTATTAGGTTTGTCTCAGAAAGGTTATATTAATCAAGTTTTAGAGAATTTACTATGCAGTCATGTTCAGCAGGTATTGCATCTGTTGTAAAAGGTGATAAATTAAGTAAACGACAGTGTCCTAAGAATAATTTTGAAAGGGAGCAAATGAAGAAAATTTCTTATGCACCAGCTGTGGGGAGTTTGATGTACACTCAAACTTATACTAGACCAGATATCAGCTATGCTGTTGGTATGTTAGGAAGATACCAAAGTGATCCAGCATTCGAACATTGGAAGGTTGCAAAAAAAGTTATGAGATACTTACAAGGGACAAAGAATTATATGCTCACATATAAAAGATTAGAACAATTAAAAGTGACCGGGTACTTAGATTCATATTATGGTGGTTGCCTTGATAGCTTAAAGTCAACTTCAGATTTTGTCTTTATGCTAGCCAATGGGGCAATCTCGCAAAAGAGTGTAAAACAGTCAATTACTGCGTTATCCACGACAGAAGCTAAATTTGTTGCTTGATTTGAAGCCTCAAATTATGATTTGTGGTTGCGAAATTTCATCTCAAGGCTTGGTATTGTCGACTCTATTGCCAAGCCATTCAGAATTTATTATGATAACACCGCAACTATTTTCTTTTCTAAAAATGGCAAATACTCCAGTGGATCAAAACACATGAACTTAAAGTACTTCGTTGTTAGAGAAAGAGTCTAGAAACAACAAGTGTCAATTGAAAATATTAGTACTAGACTTATGATTGCTGATCCATTGACTAAGGGATTACCTCCAAAGACGTATATGGAAAATGTTATGAGGATGGATCTTTTGAGTAATCCGTAACATGTATGATAATGGATATTTTAGTGGTTGTGTAATTGAAATTTTTTGCGCATTAAAGTATGTTTGTGTTCTTTTCTGTTTTTCAATTATGGGTGCACATTTTGTTATTTGATCAACAGGAAATGTCATGACAAGACAAATTATAGGGGTTGTTTTGACTTGATGGACTGAGTTTGCAAGTGTTATTGATGTGTAGTACATTGAAGGAAATATGATATTGAAATCATGTGACTGCTATGACTCGCATTTATAATATAAACTTATTTTAGTATTATAGTATAGAACTTTGGTTTTGTTGGCTATTCATGATCATGTACCAAATTCTTTTATTAAGTTCAATAAATATATTTTGATGTATAAAGTATATATTATATATTATAGTTTTCATAATCGGTTTAGTAGACCAAGTGGGAGAATATTAATTCCACATAAATTAAGTGGATGACCCACTAACCTAATGTTTTAATTTTTGTAAACTTATCCACTTATAGAATTTATAGCCAACTAAACTACTTATTAAGTTATGGATAACCATTTATTAAAGATAAGATAATGCCTTGATGAAGTGAGTAATCTTTTAAAAATAAAGACAATGGTTATCACGTTCAGTTTTTGCTGAACAATTTCTAGCCTTTTCTGTCATCTATAAAATAGCACATAAAACCCTTTTTGCCAATAGCAAAAATAACTAAAGTTTTAAATCAAAAGGGCTCTTCAGTTCAATAATGGCTGCTTCATCTTTGAACGGTATGTCAATTAATTCGTTATTTTCTTAAGATGTTTTGAATTCAATTAAATAGAGCATTATGTTCTTTTCCGTATTAAAATTTATTGCAATAAAAACATCAAACGTTAAACAAAAAAAATATTAACATTAAACATTAACTCATATATTTGGATAATTATACTCTCTAATTCTATGTGATCTTTTGTTATGGTTTATTTATCCACAATGGCTACATCTCATTTTTACAGGTCTTTTTGTAGTTTATACGCTTTCACTTGCCTTCTTTCTTCTTGCTTTTAGTCTTTTGCCTCTTTTCTTCAGAACAACTAATGGAGGAGTGATTATACTCACTCTATAACTATAGGCCATAAATCAGGTCCATTGGTAGGTTCAATAGTATGGTTGTATACTTTTATTGTTATGGATAAATGGTAACAAGAGTTGCATACTGCTTAGGACTTTCATTTTAGATAATACTGCATGATGGCATGGACACATGGGATATTAGTTAAATTCCATCTTCTGCAACCACATTTCCTCTTCTCAAAATCAATAATGAATTGATGTCCCCCTACCATGCACCGGAATTCTGTTCGAGCCACTGAAAATGGGAAAATAATTTGCAGACGACTCTTTGATCTTATTTACTTTCTTTTGGATAAAATATTTGGTTTTCGCTAAGCTTTCTTCTCATAAGTTGGTTCTTGATTACCTTAAACATGGTGATAATAGGTCTCGTTCTTGCTTTTAATATATAGTTGTTAAAGCATTTGCACATTTTTTTGAGGAGGATGTCACACTCACAATATGTTTTAAAACATGCCCTAATCCAATTTTTGCAAGTCCTATTCCTTTTTTTTTTTTTATAAATACCATATTATTTTTATTATTTAGAATGGGGAAAAATATAGTAATAGGATATAAACTACTCAAAAGAACTTAAGTGGCCATTACATTCCCATTGTAATGTATTTCAAAAGCATGTAAAAAAACTCCAGAACCTTATATTGTAATATAACAACACAGTCATCCCAATACAACAATCATAATATTGTAGACACATAATTGAAACACAAACAACCCGAGGTGAGAAGGGATCCAACCAAGTAATTAAAATGTTCCAACATACTAATAATGTTATTATAAAAAATAAGCTCAAGCAATAAACCCACATAGTTGAAATCCAACACTAAAGAAGCATGGAACACATGAACAATTGTAAAGCTAGAGCTAAAATGAAATTGTAGTGGTTCATATTAGTGTAGACTAAAATAGGTGCAGCAACTAGAAGACTGTTGTCCCAAGATGGCAACCAAGAGGGGGGGTGAATTGGTTTCTTCAAGAAATGATAGCAAATTGAAAAACTTCAACAAATAAGAAATGTAGAAGATGTAGAAGATTGAGTAGAGAGTAGAAAAATCAACACAAGAGATTTATAGTGGTTCGGATTCAACAATCCTACATCCACTCCCCAACCTCAATTGGGTATTCCACTATACTTGAAGTTTTACAAGCTCACTTCCAACTTTGGTGTTTTTACAAGCTCACACCTAACTTGACAAGTGTTTTACTAAGGCTAACACTCAAACCACTTACAAGAGTTTTACTAGGCTCACTCTCACAACCTTTACAAGAGTTTTTCTCAGGCTCACTCTCACAACCTTTACAATTGGTGTTTTAATGGCTAACACTCAACCTTGCATGAAGAGATAAATAGATGAAAGCTTAAGTAAATAACTTGCAAGAGTTTGGACAATGGGGGGGTGAATTGGTTTCTTCAAGAAATGATAGCAAATTGAAAAACTTCAACAAATAAGAAATGTAGAAGATGTAGAAGATTGAGTAGAGAGTAGAAAAATCAACACAAGAGATTTATAGTGGTTCGGATTCAACAATCCTACATCCACTCCCCAACCTCAATTGGGTATTCCACTATACTTGAAGTTTTACAAGCTCACTTCCAACTTTGGTGTTTTTACAAGCTCACACCTAACTTGACAAGTGTTTTACTAAGGCTAACACTCAAACCACTTACAAGAGTTTTACTAGGCTCACTCTCACAACCTTTACAAGAGTTTTTCTCAGGCTCACTCTCACAACCTTTACAATTGGTGTTTTAATGGCTAACACTCAACCTTGCATGAAGAGATAAATAGATGAAAGCTTAAGTAAATAACTTGCAAGAGTTTGGACAATATTAGTATTTATTCTCTTGCTATTAGACTTGTTTGAGGTGGTATTTATAGGCCTCAAACCAGTTCTGCCCGTTGGTGAAGTGGGTAGAAAAGTGAAACTCCAACAGCTACAAAATCTTCTTGGATTTTTGTGTCAGACTGTTGGGATGGTCGCGCACCACCTTTGGATGGTCGAGCATCCTGGGATGGTCGCGCACCCCCTTGGGGCGGTCGCGCATCTGTTTGTGCGGGCATCCCAGCAGTCTGGTGCGGTCGCGCAATTCAAATCTCTAACGGCTACTTGACACATGGCATCTTCTTATTAATTCTTTAACTAGCCGTTGAAGCCCACCAACGGCTATATAAATGTAGCGGTCGCGAAGCCACATTGGGCGGTCGCGCATTGTCTTGCGTCGAGTCATTCACCGTTCTTGTCACCGCGAACCTTACTGTCAAACCAAGACAGTTTGGATGGTCGCGCAACCCCTTGGGGCGGTCGCGCGTTCTTGGATGGTCGCGCAAGGCCTTGGGGCGGTCGCGCATCCCTTCAAAGACAGATTTTCAGCACTTAGGAAATCTTCAAATTTCTTTGCATTTCAGCTCATTCTAAGTTGCTTTCCTGCCATATAAACACTCATTGAAAGCCATTAGATCACTTCAATTTGTTTGCCAAGATCAAAAACAAGATTGACCTAAATCTAGGTCAACAATCTCCCCCTTTTTGATTTTGGCAATCAAATTGAATTTGAAATACAAATAATCAACAAAAATAGGCAATACTTCCCATTATGGAAAAACATAAGAAAATTCTCAAATTCATCAAATTCTCTCCCCCTTTGCCAAAATTCAAAAAGAGGAGGTAGAGATGAAGATCAATCAAGCAATCTTCAAAGATGATATAAGAAATAAGGAAATATAAACACAAGACAAGATCAAAATCATTGTTGGTGTGACTTTATAATAGAATTCAAAGCCAATGGTCAATCACCAAAAACAAAATTCACAATTAACACAAATCTAAGTCATATACTTAGGAAAAATAAAAGTACCAATCAATGAAAATATCAAAATCAATGAAAAATATGTTAAGGATACCAATTGATTGGATTATACTCCCCCTCAATTGATGATCTCCCCTTCAAGAAGTGAAAAACTTAGAAACAATTGAGATCAATTTTTATCAAAATATTCAAGTTTTCTCCTCTCTTGTTGGAGTCAAATTAAGAGGAATATAAAAAGAAAATTAAATACAATTCAAGAAAGTGATTGACTTAATTATGAACAAATTTAAAATGTAACAAAAATAATTTAGTCAACCATAAAATCATTTTTCAACCTTAATGTCAAACACAACATGTAAAGTAAAAATTAAAAGTATAAAAGTTCAAATGTTGTAAGGCAAGAATTGTTACCAATTTTTCAATGCCAATTGCCTTACTCTTAGCATTGTTTGAACTTGGTTTGATGGAGTACTCATTCTCCTCCATCTTCATGCCATTTGCCCTTGTCAATTAAGGGATTTTCCTTGATAACCTTTTCTAAGCTATGTTTGCTTTTAGATATTTGTTCATTTGAGGTTTTTAATTCTAAAGTAGAATTTTTTAAACATACAAAATCCTCTTCTATTTTAGAGCATTTGTCCTTATGAAATTTTATCTTAGAAAAATATTTTTCTACTCTAAAGTTCATATGTTCAATTATATCACTATCATCTAAAGCATCATCAATATTGTTGTAATTTAAATTCATGTTTAAAGATTGGGTACCTACCTCATTGGAGTGTTCATCATCTCCCATAGCCATGAGACATAGATTTTCAATTGCTTGCTCTTCTTCTTCTTCTTGCTCTTCTTGCATTTCCATTGCCATCTCATGTGTGAGTAATTTGCCAATGAGGACATCCGTTGGAAGCTTGCTCAAATCATGTGCTTCCTCAATGGATGATACTCTTGCTTCAAATTCCTTCTTTGTAAGAATTCTAAGGATTTTGCAATTTATGTCTTCCAAAGAGTATACTTTGCCAAATTTTCTCAAATCATTGACAATGGCAAGAAGTCGATTGGTCATCTCCGTGACATCTTCAAAGGACTTCATTTTGAAGAGTTCATACTCTTGAATAAGCATTTGGGCCTTCATGAATTTTACTTGATTAGTACCTTCATGATAATTCTCCAAGGTCTTCCAAATACTATAGGCACTTGAGCATCCAAGAATTCTTCCACATTCTTCCTTTGGCAATGAGCTTAGGAGAATGAAAGAAGCCTTTTTATCTCTCCCATTGCTTCTTCTTTGTTCTTCATTCCACTCTTTTCGTGGAATCTCTTTTTCTACACCATCAACCATTCTTGTAGGAATCTTCCACTCATTTTCAACATAATCCCAAAGCTCTATTCCTTCACTATCTAGGAGCAAAAACATCTTGTGTTTCCAATATGAATAATCAAAGTGAGGTATAACAAGGGATTTTGAGTTTCCATAATAATGAGCCATGGAATTGGAAGAGAAAGTTGATGTAGAGGTATTAGTGGGTGTGGTTGCCTTTGAGGATCAAATTTCACAATTAAGTTTAAGAAATTTCAAAGCTCTGATACCAATTGTTGTCCCAAGATGGCAACCAAGAGGGGGGGTGAATTGGTTTCTTCAAGAAATGATAGCAAATTGAAAAACTTCAACAAATAAGAAATGTAGAAGATGTAGAAGATTGAGTAGAGAGTAGAAAAATCAACACAAGAGATTTATAGTGGTTCGGATTCAACAATCCTACATCCACTCCCCAACCTCAATTGGGTATTCCACTATACTTGAAGTTTTACAAGCTCACTTCCAACTTTGGTGTTTTTACAAGCTCACACCTAACTTGACAAGTGTTTTACTAAGGCTAACACTCAAACCACTTACAAGAGTTTTACTAGGCTCACTCTCACAACCTTTACAAGAGTTTTTCTCAGGCTCACTCTCACAACCTTTACAATTGGTGTTTTAATGGCTAACACTCAACCTTGCATGAAGAGATAAATAGATGAAAGCTTAAGTAAATAACTTGCAAGAGTTTGGACAATATTAGTATTTATTCTCTTGCTATTAGACTTGTTTGAGGTGGTATTTATAGGCCTCAAACCAGTTCTGCCCGTTGGTGAAGTGGGTAGAAAAGTGAAACTCCAACAGCTACAAAATCTTCTTGGATTTTTGTGTCAGACTGTTGGGATGGTCGCGCACCACCTTTGGATGGTCGAGCATCCTGGGATGGTCGCGCACCCCCTTGGGGCGGTCGCGCATCTGTTTGTGCGGGCATCCCAGCAGTCTGGTGCGGTCGCGCAATTCAAATCTCTAACGGCTACTTGACACATGGCATCTTCTTATTAATTCTTTAACTAGCCGTTGAAGCCCACCAACGGCTATATAAATGTAGCGGTCGCGAAGCCACATTGGGCGGTCGCGCATTGTCTTGCGTCGAGTCATTCACCGTTCTTGTCACCGCGAACCTTACTGTCAAACCAAGACAGTTTGGATGGTCGCGCAACCCCTTGGGGCGGTCGCGCGTTCTTGGATGGTCGCGCAAGGCCTTGGGGCGGTCGCGCATCCCTTCAAAGACAGATTTTCAGCACTTAGGAAATCTTCAAATTTCTTTGCATTTCAGCTCATTCTAAGTTGCTTTCCTGCCATATAAACACTCATTGAAAGCCATTAGATCACTTCAATTTGTTTGCCAAGATCAAAAACAAGATTGACCTAAATCTAGGTCAACAAAGACCAACTCTTCTTGCTTTATGCTAACTAGAACAATAATTACTTGATGGGACTGAATGTGATAAGCAACATCAGAGCCATTACTTTTGTTAAAACCATCATTATCATAGATGTAGAACATTTCCTGATTGCAAAGAAGCCCAAGCAGTAGGAAGAAATAACTTCATTCAAAGAGCGTCCAAGAAGCCAACCAAATTTGCACAAAACTAAAGCTACATAAAACTATTCCATCAAGTAAAATTTCATATCTGCACAATGAGGGATCCATAATGAACCAAAGATAGATTTAATATGTCATGAATGCCAGCCAAATCTGCACAAACTAAAGCTATACATTGCTATTCCTGTATATCCCAAAATTTTTAAAAATTTTTAATTTTTGAAAAATTTGATAAAATAAATTATAATTTAAAAGGATAAATTAAATTAATAATTTTAAATAAAAAATGAAGGGATTTTAAATGAAAAAGTAAAATATATATGTGATATATATGAAAAATATACATAACATATAAAAGTCAAGACTTTTTAAAAGTCTTCTTCTTCTTCCTTTTAAAATTAATAAAATAATTCAAAAATAAATTATTTTTGAATGGAAGAGGGAAATTAGAACTTTTAATATATATATGGTTTAAAATAAAGATGATAGGAAAAAAAGAAAATTAAAAAGTCTTCTTCTTCTTCTTCTTCTCCACAAGGGCCGAAACTCCATGGGAGTCTAAACCAAGATTTTGATTCTTCCATACACCAAGGATTGAAAGAATTTTAAGGATTCAAGTGGAGTATTAGAAGTTTCTTCATCAATTAGTAAGTTTCCAACTATTTTCTTTGAATTCCATAGAAAATTGATTTATGTGAGTTTTGGACTTTTGAAGTTGATAAGTACACAATTAATGATATTTTATTCCAATTTCTTAATATGATTATTATCCAATTGAGTTTAATTTGTTTGTTCAAAGTGCATTTTAAGGTTAATTTCAGGAATTCTCGATAATTTGAGGCTTTTGGTCATTTCAGAGCAATTACGGATGAAAGTAGAAGAAAAGAGCAAAATCTGTCAATGGACACGCCCATGAACACGGGCGTGTCAATAGTCGTGCTCTTGTTACTGCATTCAGTGGCTATGACACGTCCAGTTGCATGGACGTGTCACCAAACGTGCCATATGTCCAGAGTCACAGTAGCTGTGATACGCCCAGGACCACGGGCTTGCTAATGAACGTGCCTTTTATCCAGACTTACAGTAGCTATGACACGCCCAGTAACACGGGCGTGTCAATGGGCGTGCCCTTTATTCAGAATCATAGTGCCTATGACACGCCCAGTGACATGGGCGTGTCAGTGGTCGTGTCACCTGTCTAAAAGTTAGATTCTTTGCACTGATTGGGGAATAAGTGGGGGACAACAGCTGTGCCTTTGCCAAAAAGAAAGAACAAGAAAAGGAAAGCTTGCGTAAATCAGGGAAAAGGGTGATGAACCAAAGGAAAGTGGTAGACAATGGATGGGTATGGTGAGTTGGAGGTATGGGCTGGAGATTTGAAGGGAAATAAAAAGAGAAGAGGGGGATAAGAACAACAGTTTTTGCTGGAGCATTTTTGGAAACAGAGAAGAAAGAAGAGCAGGAGGAGCCATCTGCTGGAGCAAGGAGAAGGGTTTTGAGTTGAGTTTGAAGAGAGATTCACATCTTACACAAGCCCTAAACCAAGAATCAAGGACTGAAGTGAAGAAATACAAATTCATTGCCATGATTTGTTTGGTTTCTCTTACTCATTTATATTGCTCTGTTTTTCTAGCTTTGAATATGAACTAATTCCTTCTCTATCTAGATATTGATGAACCCTAGCTCATTTGTATGAATTGAACAATTATATTCAGTTGAATCATTTGATTGAGTTGTTTTATTCTTATGATGCTTGATGTCATTTCCAATTGATAATAGCATGCTTATTGATTGGTTGTTATTTTCATATTATTGACTTGAGAAAGCTTGATGTGAATTGAATACTCATAAGAGTTGAGGATTGATTGGGGTGCTAGAGATAGACCTACAAGATCCTTTGGTTTATAGTTCTTTGTTCTTAATGCAAGATCTATTTAATTGTGCTTGAGAAGAGATTCCAGCACTCTATTTAGTAATTAGGGATTAATTCACTCGAGAGAGGCTTTAATCTAATTTAGAGGAATGCCAATTCAATTCTATTAAATGGTTTAGCTGAATTGATTGATCATCAATATTATTGAGGCTAGGGGGATTCAATATCTGGATAGTTCTATTCATATTATTATCAATCCTTTATGCACAACATTTAATTTCCTTTATTTTCAGTTATTGATTAGTTGATTTTAGTTACAAAACATAACACAACTATTGATTTGCTAAACAACGATTAAGATTTGCACTAGTACTTGGCCTTGTCCCCAGTGGAACGATAACTCACTCACTACTATATTACTTGGACGATCCGTGCACTTGCGGTATTACCATAGCGCAGCTCGCGCGCACCAAGTTTTTGGCGCTGTTGCCGGGGACAACGGTTTCAATATTAGTAATATAATTAAGATTGTTGATTTAGTTTTATTTTTAATCGTTTTTAATATTAGTTATTGCCGGTTTACTATCATTGTAGGTATTTCTTATTGTTTATGACCAGATCTAGCTCGTCCCAACTACTGGAGTTAGACCCAGAACTAGAGAGAACGTTGAGGAGAAAGCAAAAGGAAGAAGAGGAGGCAGATCTGGAAGACGTAAGTTCAAGAGTAAATCTGGAAATTGAACAAGAAGAAGTATTTGAAGTGATGGAAGGAGCTGGACCAAGAACAATGCAGGAGTTTGCTAAGCTTAATTTGAATGGGGCTGAATCTAGTATCCGGAGGCCGACAGTTGCTGCAAACAACTTCGAAATTAAGGCGAATGTAATTCAAATGGTGCAGCAGACTTGTTAATTCGATGGGTTCCCTGATGAAGATCCTAATGCACATATTGAGAACTTTCTGGAAATATGTGACACATTCAAGATAAACAATGTCTCAGAAGATGCAATTAGGTTGAGGTTGTTCCCATTTTCTCTTAGAGATAGACCAAAGAAGTGGCTGAAATCCTTTCCTCCAGGGACTTTTACCACCTGGGGTCAATTGGCAGAGAAATTCTTAGAGAAATACTTCCCACCATCAAAAACTGCCAAGTTGAGGAATGACATCTCATCCTTTTTGCAACAAGATGGTGAGACTCTTTATGATGCCTGGGAGAGATTCAAAGATTTGCTGAGAAGGTGTCCTCATCATGGGCTTCCACTATGGCTTCAAATTCAAACATTTTACAATGGGTTGAATTATGTAAGTAAGCAATCCATTAATGCAGCAGCTGGTGGTACCATAAACAACAAGACACCTGAACAAGCAAGAGATTTAATTGAAGATATGGCTATCACCAATTATCAGTGGCAAGCCCCAAGGGAGCAAGGAAAGCTGAAGGGCATGGGTTCACACCAATTAGATCCGGTGGTGGCCTTGACAGCCCAGTTGGAAGCATTGAATAAGAAATTTGATTCTTTGGCCTCTTCTTCTGGGAAAGTAATGCAGGTGATGTCTTGTGAATGGTGTGGAGGTGGACATCAAAGTCAAGATTACCAAAGTGGCAACATGTTTGCTAAGCAAGAGCAAGTAGATTATGTTGGGAATATGCCAAGGCAACAACAGAATAATCCATACAGCAACACATACAATCCGGGGTGGAGGAATCATCCAAATTTCTTATGGAATAATCAAAATAATCCAAGACCTCCCCCTGAATTCCAGCAATCCCAACATCAACAAGCTGCCCCTCTAAGAAAGAGTAGTTTGGAGGACATGATGAGAAATTTATAGCAGTTTCTGAAACCAGGTTTCAATCAACTGAAACCACCCTTAGAAATCAACAAGCCTCCATTCACAATTTGGAGAATCAGGTGGGGCAAATTTTCAAATTGCTCAGTGAGAGACCGCAAGGAAGTCTACCTAGCAACACTGAGGCAAACCCTAAAGAGCAACTAAAGGCAATTACACTAAGGAGTGGAAAAGAGATCAAGGGAGATGTGGAAAAGAAAAGGGCTGAAGAAAAAGAAAAAGAAAAAGAAGATGATCCTCCTATCACTTCGGGAGAGAAAGCTGCACTTGAAAGTGAAAGAGAGAAGCAGCCACAAGCAAGCATCCCCAATTTGAAGGAATACCGACCTAGAGTACCCTATCCAGCAAGGTTGAACAAGGACAAGATTGATGCTCAGTTCGGTAAGTTTCTTGAACTTTTTAAACAATTGCATATTAACATTCCATTTGCTGAAGCTTTGTCACAAATGCCTAAGTATGCTAAATTTTTGAAAGATATCCTTTCTAACAAAAGGAAACTTGAGGAAGTGTCTTTAGTGCATTTATCTGAAAAAAGTTCAGCAATTTTGCAAAGACGGTTACCTAAGAAGTTAAAAGATCCACGTAGTTTTACCATTCCATGTTTTATAGGTAATCTAGAGGTTAAAAGTGCATTAGCTGATTTGGGGGCTAGCATAAGTGTTATGCCCTATAAAATGTTTAAAGAGCTAGGCATTGGTAAACCTAAACCAACACTCATGACCATCCAACTTGCCGATAAATCGGTAGTCCACCCTCGTGGCATAATAGAAGATGTGTTGGTAAAAGTCGGGGATTTCATTTTCCCCAATGATTTTGTTGTCATTGATATTGATGAGGATGCGGATGTTTCGCTTATTCTTGGTAGGCCATTTTTAAATACAGCCCGTGCCCTTATTGATGTTCATGATGGGACATTGACTTTGAGAGTGGGTGATGAGAAAGTTATTTTTAGGATACATGATGCCATGAAACATTCACTTTCACTTGATGAGGCAAAATCATGCAATGATGTTGTTGAGTATGAGACCGTAAATTGTGTAACTAACATTGTTTCCAAGGATCCCCTTGAGTTGTGTTTATTGCAGGAAAATATTGAAGGTCAAGAAGCAATGGAGCAGCTTGCTTTTCTTGAAGCAAGCAAATCATTCAAATGCAGGGCATATGAGACCATTGAAATGCCAAAGGAAGAAAAGCCAAAACCATCGGTGATTGATCCACCGAACTTGGAACTGAAGCCTCTTTCCGGATCACCTTGAGTATGGGTTTCTGGCAGAGAAAAAGAAATTGCCTATAATTCTGAGTTCCCACCTATCTTCTAAGCAGAAAGAAAAACTCATCCAGTTGTTGCAGAAACATAAGCAAGTGATAGCTTGGAAGATAGTAGATATCGAGGGTATTAGTCCATCCTATTGCACTCACAAGATACTGATGGAGGACTAATTCAAGCCAGTAGTGCAACCACAGAGGAGACTAAACCCAAAGATGAAAGATGTTGTGAAGGCTGAAGTGATAAAACTACTTGATGCAGGGATTATATATCCGATCTCGGATAGTTCTTGGGTGAGCCCAGTCCAGGTAGTACCAAAGAAAGGAGGGATGACTGTGATCCCTAATGAAAATGATGAGCTGATTCCAACAAGAACAGTTACTGGTTGGAGGGTTTGCATTGACTACAGAAAATTGAATGATGCAACTAGAAAGGATCATTTTCCTTTACCCTTCATTGATCAGATGTTGGAGAGATTATCCGGCCATGAGTATTACTGCTTTTTGGATGTTCTGTCAGGCTATTTCCAAATTCCTATTGCCCCTGAAGACCAAGAGAAAACTACGTTCACTTGCCCATATGGGACATTTGCATACCGAAGAATGTCATTCGGGTTGTGTAATGCACCGGCAACTTTCCAAAGGTGCATGATAGCAATCTTTGATGAGCTTATAGAAGATATTATGGAGGTGTTTATAGATGATTTCTCGGTCTATGGCAGCTCATTTGAAAAATGTCTGGAAAACCTTGAAAGGGTTTTGATGAGATGTGAGGAAACCAATTTGGTACTTAATTGGGAAAAGTGTCATTTCATGGTTCAAGAGGGAATCGTGTTGGGACACAAGATTTCAAGCAAGGGCATTGAGGTGGATCGGGCAAAGATAGACATAATTGAGAAGCTACCACCACCCACATCTGTGAAAGCCATCAGAAGTTTTCTAGGACATGCGGGTTTTTATCGGAGGTTCATTCGAGATTTTTCTAAGATAGCCCGTCCATTGATAAGACTCCTTGAGAAGGATGTCGATTTTGTTTTTGATGAGGAATGTCTGAGGGCATTCACAACCCTAAAGGAGAAATTGACCCATGCTCCAATCATGGTAGCTCCTAATTGGAATCTACCATTTGAACTGATGTGCGATGCAAGTGACTTTGCAGTAGGAGCAGTCTTGGGTCAACGCAAAGAGAAATACTTCCAGCCTATCTACTATGCGAGTAAGACCTTGAACACATCTCAAGCCAATTACACAACTATAGAAAAAGAGCTGCTAGCTGTGGTTTTTGCTTTTGACAAGTTTAGATCATATATAATCTTGTCAAGGGTGATTGTTTATACAGACCATTCGACTTTAAGGTATTTATTCGCAAAAGTTGATGTTAAGCCTAGACTAATCTGATGGGTTTTGTTGTTACAGGAATTTGACTTAACGATTCAAGACAAGAAGGGAGCTGAGAATCTTGCAGCAGATCATCTCTCTCACTTGGAGAATCCAACCTTAGAGAGACTTGAAGAAGGGGACATTGATGATCACTTCCCCGATGAACAGCTGTACGCCATGGTAAGTGAGGTAAGTGATTTAAATTTTGAAACACCTTGGTTTGCAGATTTCGCTAATTATTTAGCTGTTTGGGAACTTCCTAAGGACTTAACTTATCAAGCAAAGAAGAAATTATTTTCTGATCTAAAGTATTATTTTTGGGAGGATCCCTTTTTTATTTAAGTTATGTAAGGATCACATGATCCGACGATGTGTGGCATGGCCCGAAACAATGAATATCCTTAGTCAATGCCATGCCGGACCAACTGGTGCTCATATGGGAGCCAATAGAACTGCTCAAAAGGTACTCGAATCAGGATTTTATTGGCCCACTTTGTTTAAAGATAGCTACGACTTTGTAAATCGTTGTGATCGCTGCCAAAGAACTGGAAATATTTCATCTCGCGATGAAATGCCCCAGAATGGGATTTTAGTTTGTGAAATCTTTGATGTATGGGGAATTAATTTTATGGGACCATTTCCCAACTCTTTTGGCAACAAATATATTTTGGTAGCTATTGATTATGTCTCTAAATGGCCTGAAGCCCAAGCTTTGGCAACCAATGATGCTAGGGTTGTAGTGCAATTCTTAAAGAAGCTGTTTTCTCGATTTGGCACACCAAAAGCAATTATAGGTGATAGGGGTACTCACTTTTGTAACGCTCAGCTTGAGAAAGTTTTGAAAAGATTAGGAGTTACACATAGGTTTGCTACTCCCTATTACCCCCAAACCAGTGGCCAAGTCGAGAACACGAATAGGGAAATCAAACGAATTCTAGAAAAAACTATTGAGCGATCCCGAAACGATTGGTCCAAGCAATTGGACAATGCTCTATGGGCTTTTAGAACTGCATTCAAAACTCCCTTAGGCACTACACCATTTAGATTGGTATATGGAAAAGCTTGCCATTTACCTGTTGAGATAGAACATCATGCATATTGGGCAATAAAACAGATTAACCTTGATCTAGCTTGTGCAGGTGAAAGGCGAAAATTACAGGTGAATGAATTAGACGAGTGGAGGTTGCAAGCTTATGACAATGCAAGAATGTATAAGGAACGTACCAAGAGATGGCATGATGCTCACATCAAGAAACAAAAAGAGTTTCAAGCAGGAGATCAGGTATTACTGTACAATTCAAGGCTTCGACTCTTTCCAGGTAAGTTGAAATCTCGATGGTCTGGTCCTTTTACTGTCAAGGAAGTTTTCCCTTACAGAGTGGTTGAAATAAGCCACCCAGAAAAAGGAGATTTTAAAGTCAATGGGCACAGGCTCAAATCTTATTTTGGAGGGGAAATACAGGCCTTAAAGGAGGTTTTACACCTCCAAGATTAGGGACATTTTGCCCGACCGTCCAACTAATACGACGTTAAAGAAGTGCTGGGTGGGAGACAACCCACCGTTTACATGTTTTTGGTTTGTTTCGTCATTTTTTTCAGTTTTATCTTTCTTTTATTGAATGGTTGTTTGTTTGTTTTGCCTTCATCTGAAGTTGCAGAGGAAATTTGATTTTTGGAGAATAAATTGAGTACACGCCCATGGACACGCCCGTGTCAGTGGGCATGTCATTATGTTTTTCAGGTAGTAGCTATAACACGTCCATGGACACGTTTGTGTCAATGGACGTGTCATTATCTTTTTCAGACAGTAGCTACAACACGCCCATGGACACTCCCGTGTCTATGAGTGTGTCATTACATTTCTTAAACAGAGGCTATAACACGCCCATGGACACGACCGTGCCCATGGACGTGTCCCATAAAAAAAATTAAAAAAAAATTAAAAATGGTTGGGCACGCCCTCAGAACACGCCCAAACTAGTGGGCGTGTCGTTTGCATGTTTGTCACAGAATATGTGACACGTCCACAAGCACGCCCGTGTTGATGGGCGTGTCGATTGTAATTTCACTCAGTACCTATGACACGCCCAGTGACACTACCGTGTCAAAGAGCGTATCATGCGAACTGGCTTTTAAAACGTAGGACACGTCCAATAACACGGGCGTGTCACTGGGCGTGCCGACGTTTTTATATATAGCGCCAATGCAAATTTTCATGAAAATTTCAAATTTTCTCTCATTCTCTCTCATTTTCTCTCAAATTTTCTGCATTTTCACCGGTGCATTCACACACCCATTCTATTTAGGAGAGATTTTCACTCCCGGCTTGCATAGTTTGTGTGAATTTTATCATTTTTCCATTGCAACTACTCATTTCACTCGGATTTGCGATTTTTCAGGTACGGGATCTCAATTTTTTTTATTTTTGTTTGTTTTCTTTTGTTTTTCTTTCATTTTTCATATACATTCCTTGTATTTTATTGTGTTTACCATGAAATTCGATTTGTTTGCTTTATTTCGATGTGTTTTTAATTTTTCTAATTTTTGTGGCGTTTGATTATTTATAATGATTGTCGTTTTGAATTTCGTTTTTATTCGGAATATGTTTACTTTTGGAATTGCTTTGAATAATATGTTGATTAATCAAATGATTGAATAATCATTTGCGTCACTCTGTTGTGTTATTATTTTGTTTGGTTTTGAAATTGTTTTGATTACTCCTCGTTACTTGTGATTTGTGGATAGTATGTTGTTATTATCGTGATTGATTTTATTGTGCGCTGTCGTTCGGGTTGGTTTATTGCTTTGCGTTATAATGCCTGCATTTCGGTTAATCTTGTATCATGCTATGCTTTTGTATTGAGGAACCGTTTGTTTTATTTTGCAGATTAATAAAAAATGGGCCCTCGCAAACAATCGTCTTCTCAGCTTCCCACCAAACGGGCCTGAGGGGAGGGCAGTTCCAGCCAACCTGCTACACGCCCATCTTCTAAATTTATGGCGACACACAAATGCCTCAAGTTTTCCAACGCCGAGGAACGCAGGCGCTTCGAAGTATTCGGCAACAAAGAATGGTCCGCGCCTCGGTTCTTAGATTGGGAGGCTATGGAACTGGTTAATATTGCAGCAGAGGTGAAGGAGTTGATTGATCAATCGGGGTGGGGCCAGCTCTTCTCTATCAACGAGCCCTCATACTGAGAGCTTACACTGAAATTTTATTGCACTTTCCAATTCCAGAAGACCAAGCTCTCCATTACTGAGCCGACTATCAAATTCAGACTGGGAGGGCAGAGGTTTAACATGAGCATCAATGACCTTGGGATACATCTAGGGTTATATACTAAAGAGGATGTCCAGACCATTGATTATCTCAACGCCGAGGTGGATTTTGCTGAGTATGACTTTGTTCCTCCTCAGATCTGGCAGAGCTTTGCACCCAATGCTGATAAATATCAGCCCAAGGTCTCCAAGGCATCCAACTTTGATTCTTTCCCCTGCCGGGTGGTGCATAATTTATTGGTTCATACTCTTACAGCACGACTGAGCAATACAGGGGTGGTGACCTTGAGGGATCTCTTTTTTCTGCACTGCATGACACAGAAGATCTGGTGCAATGTTGCCCATGCCATCACCCATTTTTTCTATGAGCAGTCTAGGAAGGGAGCTTCAGGTACTCTACATGGTGGCATGTATGTCATGAGACTTGCTCGCCGACTGGGTTTGTTAGATGGTTGCCTCCCTATGACGGGTGGATGGTATGCCCAAGCTATTGGGTATGGACACACTGAAGAGATTGAACAGGGAAAAGGTAGCTGGGCTGCAGGCCGCTCCTATGGATTCAGATATACCAGAGGCAGCCCCTTCTGCTCCTACCTCTGATATACCACCACCTCCACCATCAGATTATCCGGGTACATCCACCGCTGCTGGACCCTCAACTGCTGCTGCACCTTCTTCTTCTGCTGGGCCTTCTTTTGTCCAGCCTCCTGCATTCCGGGATTGCCGCCAGTCAATTAATGAAGAGTGGGATGATGACAGGAAACCCACAGAGTTTGACTGTCAGATGTGTCGGATTGAAGGTAAGATAGGCAATATCGAGCTAAACTAGAATATGATCTTAATCCAGCAGGAAGAGCTGCAGCAGCTCTTACAGGACCAGAGAGATTCTTTCCAAGCCCAGCTGGATCACGAGATCTTAAGACGGCAGTGGCTGGAGCAATCCATGTTGGAATTCTGGCGGTATTAGGGGTTTTGCCCTTCATAGCCACCACCTCCACCCTATCAACCACCTGCCCGTACACCGGCACCTGCACCTGCACCTGCACCGGAACCTGCTCCATAGATTGATGTCTCCGATGATGAGACCAGCAGTGACTAGCCACATTTTAATTTTTATCTTATTTTTTTTATGTCGTCTTTCATTTCTTTACTTATTTAATACGTTTTTTTTGGTTTTTTCTTCTTTTTAATTGCTTTTGGATTATTATTATTATTTTCTTTAAGCATTGTTTCCTTTCTTTATTTATATATTAACCTTGTTTTGAGTGCATTTTAGAATATTGTTTTGATGCAAAACCTCCTTCACTGCACTCTTGGCACCGTACTCATATTCATCCACTCATGGACATAATAAGGGGCAGTTATTCTCTCTCTTCATTGTTTCGTGTTTTGCGCACACATTGAGGACAATGTGCATCTTAAGTAAGGGGGAGAGGTATACTTTTCTTGAATAAATTTCTACTACTTCATTCTTTTTATTTGATTCATTTGTCTTAATCAATGCCTGCTAAGTAAGCTAAAGTGTTATGATAAATATGATTTGATGTGATTTCCCTTTACATGTTAAACTAATTTGAGATTTTCTAAATGACAATTTCTTGTTGAGGTTAACTTAGTGATTTCGATCAATTGCTGAGGATCGATTGTAATAGCTATAGTTAAGTTGTGGATTGATGGAAATTGGAACATTACTAGAGTTTAAAACCTTAGTTACATTTTTTAGCATAATATAATTCCGTAGATTCTTGAGTTGGACTTAGTACGACCCTTAAGTTTATGACCCTTGAATAAAAATAACCAAAGCAAATAACTCTAATTAAAGGAGCTTTGAAAATTTTTTCCTGTTCCACTAATTTTGACTCTCAAATCAAAACAAATGAGTTGGAATTATGAATAGTGCTAGTAGCCATTTGAACGGTGATTGTAGTTGAGTAACCGGGGGTCAGCATCACAAATGTTTACCTTCGCGTCAAAAGGCTAGTATCAGTTCAAACAAGTCGGGCTCCTTAAAATATAAAAAAAAATTAAAAAAAATTTAAAATGTAACACCCCTTCCCAACCTACATGTGTAAGCCAAGTAGAGGCGCCACACTATCCTAACGTTGCTACCAATTTACTTAGTCAAACTTTAGTTACGATTTTTATAGAAATTTTGCCATAGTTTTGCCTAGAAATTTGGATCCCAAGTGTCGACAAAACTTGTTTTTATGATTTTTGAAAACATTTTACACAGACCAATGTGAATACCATCAAATTTAATGTACTCCCAATGAATCCACCTTATACCCTCAACTACAAACCTGCAAGAAGAGTTCACACTTCTAATACAACATAAAGTAAAGGTTTATGATTATTACACACTACTAACATACAATTATAACATAGAAATTCTCTTTTATATTTATTCATATGCATGCCACAACTATCAACTCATATTGGAACTAAAAGATCTACCCCTGAGATTTGCTGTGGTCTGGTCGTTGCTTCCCCAAGATTTATCTACTGCTCCGAACCTACGAGTCAAGGAAAACTTAACTCACTGAGTGTTGTCGCTCAGTGGGTACTTTACCAATAAAAATAAAAGTAGTGTATGAAAGTATTCGAAATCAAAGGAAATAATTAAATCAACAATCAACCCACTTTATACCAATTGAAATCGTGATACATTCAGTGTGATATGCTTTCAATAATGTAAAATCATAATTCAAACTCATTGGCATTATATAGTTCAACGAAAAATAATATGTCTTTGATTCAGGCTCTACTGGTATATAGGGAACCATAGTGATAAGGCAGTGGGCCTCCCCACTGTAACATAGGTGGCCCTCACCACCGATATCAGATCACAGGAATGGGCCTCCCCATCCTGGTTAACTAATGGGCCTCCCCATTGGCTTCAATGGCCTCACCACTGAATAAAATATCATATCACAATAATGAGCAGTACTGCATGCGTTAGTATAGTGCACCATACCCTTATCTACCACTCCCACTATCCAGTAGAGCAAAAAGATTAAAATGATTCAATTTAAGTCTCAACTTCATTTTAGAATGATTCAAGAAATCAATTTAAATTCTCATTGCGTTTTGCCATATATGCCGCGCACCACTTTCTTTGGTCAAACCGTTACTCTTTTTCACATATTTAACATCCACAATAAACACATCAAACATTTCAAAGCATTCCTCAAAAGATCACAAATTGACCAAATTAATAGTGTTGCGGCGAGAAAAATCGGCAACGCAAAACGGCATGACCACATGAGTAGTAAAATCTGGGCTTTCGTCAAAATTTCAGTCCACTTCAGTTATGCATTTGACCAAGTAAATGATTTTATTTTTGGCTGAAATTTTACAAAAAACGTATTTCATATGTTGACTAATTGCATGTAAAATTTCCTTGAAAAATTCATTCGTTTGCTGCCTCAAACAATTGCCACAAAAAGATCCAGAAAGCTGTCTTTTTGGGACCATTTTGGCCCAAACCTATGAAATACAAGGATAGTTTATTTTTCTTTTGCAAATCAATATGAAGGCTTCTTTAATGGTAAAGTGAAGATTCAAACACTTCCCTTTGACAACTTTTGCATGTTTAACTCAAATCAAACTAATTAAAGTTCATAAACATCAAAAATTCCATAAACCAAAGTTTGTAAGAAAAATAAAATTTCTTTTATGGTAAAGCACCAAATCAAAATTAATTATTCAAAGGTAAAGTACCAAACCTTATTTCTTTAATTCCTCTTAGCTTTTCCTTCTTCTCCTTCTTTAATTCTTTATTTCTCCTTCAATAAATTCAAGATACAACATAAACCTTAGAAATTCAAAATAATAAGTTATCCTCCATTTCTTTTCCAACCGAAACCCTAATCCAACCTTATTAATCTTTATACATCTTTATTCTTCCATTTAATCAATTAATCTCATCACTTACTTAATATTTTTCCAATTCCACATAAAGACTCTAATCTCCAATCATCCAATAAATATATAACTACCTAAAATTAATACTAAAATTAAAGTCTACTTACTAGAAAACCTTAAAAACTTACCTTAAAAATCAAATTTGGAGAAACTTGGAAGTCCTTTGGTGTTTCCCTTTGTTGGCCGAAATTTGTAAGTGGAAAAAGAGAGAGTTTGTTCTTCATTTCACATATATTTATATACAAAGGAAATGATGATCACCTTATGTGTTGGTTAAACTCTTTAAGACCACTTGTCCACCTTTCTCTTTCTTCATTTATTACATATGCTAAATGCTTACTTTTGATTGGCCAACATTAGATTTTTATAGTTTTCTTTTCCTTTACTTCTTTCCACTTGTCCCTCTTCCCATAGGATATCATAAAGTTGTCCCGGGTTACCCATCCGGTCCCGACACGAAACCGGGCCCACTTTACGTTCCGGTGATTAATCGATCATATCTTTTAAACCGTACAGTTCCACGAGTCATACTACATATAGTTTTGATCCTCTCGACCTCAACTTTCTATTTATAAGGTCTATTTTAGGTTTCCAAGTCATTTTGAAAAATTACCGATAAGCCCTCAACTTTTTACAAAATTCCCTTTAGGTCCTTTCCTTGCTCGGGTTTCTTCCGGCTCTGTTTCTACTGACGATCGTTTCATATATCACCCCTCGTCATCCTCTACATACTCATTTTTTATTTCCTACTTTAAATTCATGTATAACTTTAATTGATAATGACCAAAATGCCCCTAGTCAAAATGTCTTTGTTTTTCTTTAACGGGATATTTCCTGGAAAAACCGTTACACGTCATTGCGATCTGATTTTTCTCTACACTCCATTTTTGGAATCTATTATATGCACTATTAAGAACATCCAGTGCAACTTTTTTTTGAAATTACATTTATATCCCCAAAACTTTTGAAAATTACAACTAGGTCCCTTTGGTCATACAACCTTATCTAGGGCTGTTATCAAGAATTATCTTCTCCTTTCCCCTTCTCTCGCTATGCACGTGACTACTCTGCATAAATGCGGTAGGTGGATGTGACATAAAATGGTTGGAGGGTTAGAGTGCTTAAGAGAAAATTCACGTTTTTCGTACTTTGTTCATGGCATTTGGATTTGCTGGAATTTTATGCTCAATTTTTTAACTCTGGATTTTTAGGTTTTAGGTATGTGAAATTTTTATTTTGAAACTTCTTGATTCAGCTGTTATGATTGTGAATTATTTTTGTTGAGAAAGTGAGGTTATCCGATTCGAGCATTGTCAAAACTTTATTTTTCTTTTTGAATATAGAGGGATTCCGTCATTTCTGCTTATTATAGTGATTTAGTTTGCTTGAGGACAAGCAAAAACTCAAGTGTAGGGGAATTTGATAAGTACACAATTAATGATATTTTATTCCTATTTCTTAATATGATTATTATCCAATTGAGTTTAATTTGTTTGTTCAAAGTGCATTTTAAGGTTAATTTCAGGAATTCTCGATAATTTGAGGATTTTGGTCATTTCGGAGCAATTACGGATGAAAGTAGAAGAAAAGAGCAAAATCTGTCAATGGACACGCCCATGAACATGGGCGTGTCAATAGTCGTGCTCTTGTTACTGCATTCAGTGGCTATGACACGTCCAGTTGCATGGGCGTGTCACCAAACGTGCCATATGTCCAGAGTCACAGTAGCTGTGACATGCCCAGGACCACGGGCCTGCCAATGAACGTGCCTTTTATCCAGACTTACAGTAGCTGTGACACGCCCAGTAACACGGGCATGTCAATGGGCGTGCCCTTTATTCAGAATCACAGTGCCTATGACACACCCAGTGACATGGGCGTGTCAGTGGTCGTGTCACCTGTCGTAAAGTTAGATTCTTTGCACTGATTGGGGAATAAGTGGGGGACAACAGCTGTGCCTTTACCAAAAAGAAAGAACAAGAAAAGGAAAGCTTGCGTAAATCAGGGAAAAGGGTGATGAACCAAAGGAAAGTGGTAGACAATGGATGGGTATGGTGAGTTGGAGGTATGGGCTGGAGATTTGAAGGGAAATAAAAGGAGAAGAGGGGGAGAAGAACAGCAGTTTTTGCTGGAGCATTTTTGGAAACAGAGAAGAAAGAAGAGGAGGAGGAGCCATCTGCTGGAGCAAGGAGAAGGGTTTTGAGTTGAGTTTGAAGAGAGATTCACATCTTACACAAGCCCTAAACCAAGAATCAAGGACTGAAGTGAAGAAATACAAATTCATTGCCATGATTTGTTTGGTTTCTGTAACACCCCGATACCCTATATAAGTACTATACATATACCTAGTATACATACAGTAAGTATATAGAGTATAAGGATGCCACTTTTCTTTTTACTTTTTAAAAACCTGTAACAAAATTCAAACCATAATAGGTCAATTTAAAGAACACTTACAAAATCATTGTCTTTATCAAAACTTCATTTATACATTTAATATAACATACTTAAAGTGGATACATGTATGCATTACCCTCTAGTTGGTCTCGACAAAATCTTACTCTTCTCGTGGCATACCAAAAGACTTCATATCTTCCACCAAGCTACCTGCGCGATAATACATCCGCGCTAAGCTCGAAAGCTTAGTATAAATATAAAATACTAACATATATCATGGAAATACTAACATATAAAGATATATCAATTCCATATACTTTTAGTTCTTATTAAGTTTATCCCTTTTCATTTGCACCTTTCATATCTTTCAACTAATTTCATATCTTATACACATATATATACATAACATTTCTACCAATTCCAACCCATCACTAATATTCACAATCAACATCTCAATACACACATTATACATCATACTAACCATAAGTCACATTTCCAATTAAGACAATCATTGTCTTCAACCACAATTCATCAATTGAATTCACAATCAATGCTAGTACACACATTATACATCATACCAATCACAACATTTCTTTATTCACAATTCACCATTTATGATTCATCATTAGTGCTCATAATCAATATTTCAACACACATATTACATATCATCAATCACATGTCCAATGAAGTATACCAAAGATTTCATTATCCATTTCTTTCACCATTTGTATATCACATTGACAACAAAGACAGACTCGGGCCCAACATACACCACTATGTTATTCAGAGTTCAGAGTTACTGCTTTGGTCTATAATCATAATCATCAAGCCCGTAGGCATCATATATCAATATTTCTATCCATGGATAGTGTAACAGACCCAGTCTCTTGGACCATCAACTCATCATGAGGAGATCCTCAACCCGGCAAGACTGTTACCAATCATATATTTCATATTCACAATTCTCATAGTGTAACAGACCCAGTCTCTTGGACCTCAATTCAACTCAATTTGAAGAGATCCTCAACCCGGCAAGACTGTTACCTTTTTCATTTTATAGGCATGCCTCCAAACCCAGAACTCTGAAGACTGAATAACACATTAAACACATATTTCACTTATTGTTTCATTATCAATTTCAATCTCAATGCTCATTATCATCTAGGCAAACATGCCTTATTTCTTTCAATTGGATCATCATAGCCAATCACAATGGCTTCGTCTCACATTTGAATCATCATGGCCAATTACAATGGCTTCACTACATATCATATCTCAATCCATATGATACATATAACATCATTGATATAACATTTCAAAATATATTATTCATATAATACATTGCCATACACAAGATTCACAATGCATATAACATAACATTTTCTCATTTCTCAAAACACATTAACATCATTCATTACTAGAGCATTTATCATAACAAATTGCACATACCTAAGAAGGATCCTCATATTTTCCTACCTTTTCCATTTCATATTTCATCCTTTATATATATATATATATAGTAATATACATTCTTCATTTACATTCACAATATAATAGCTTATTTAACACTTTCATCCCAATGTGTTAATGTTCAAAGACATATAAGGATATACAATCAAATAGGGTTTATGCTTACCTTGTTAATGCTCTTCACATCCTTCACATCATTCAATCATCACCTTAGTCCAATTATATTAACAATATAATAAATCACTTAACACATTTGCAAACAAATGTGTTAAGCCTCAAATTATGTAATTAATACAATCATATGTATTGTTACTTACCTCAAGAACTATTCCCATTCCTCCATACATTTCCTCTTCCAAGAATTCTCAACATATAGGTTAATGCAACACAATCTCTTCAAAACCTAATCCAAAAGGAATATTAGCAAAATGACCATATGAATAGTACATTCTGGTTTTAGACTCCATTTTATCCTTATTTTGAAAAATTGTATAAACTAATCCACTTGACTAAAAATTCTAAAATTTTTACAGAATTTAGTTTTGTATCTTAAAATAATTCCTTTAAAATTTCAGATCAAACTGAACACAAAATCTTGGTCAAATAGTTCACCTAACCAGACTGCCCCAATTGCCCTACATCCTGGCAGCAGTTCTGAACTTTGTGAATTCCATAAATCAAATTCAATCAACGTGGTTCCAAATTATTTTTATCAAATACTAGACTCACTAAGAAACAACATATCCAAAATTCAATTGGATATGATTTTTCTACATTTTATTAAAAATCCCGAAATATAGCTGTCTCAGTTAAGGTACCTGCTGGAACAGGTCTAATAAAAATAATCTTTCTAAACTCATAACCATTCCAAAATCGAATCAACATATTTTTCAGTCATTCTAGACTCATATAGGCACAACATATCAAAAATTCACTTCAAGAACATTTTTCTATAATTAATTAAAAATCATACAAGTCACAACCTTTACTAATTGTAAAACAGAAAAAAATTCACTAAACACAACTCTTACTCTTCCATCACCAACACCAACCTAGCTTCTTATCTTTAATTCCATTTCAACACTTTTACACACACCATACACAAACACACTAAATCATCACATCAACCAATCACAATTTTATTTAGACACAACTTCAAAATTGACAAAGGGAAACAAAAGAATTCTTACCTAAAATGAAGAAATTCCACAAATCTCTTTTCACAACCTTTGATTTCTTCTTCAATTTGCTTCTTGTCTCAAGAACACTTCTCTTTCCCTTTTGTCTAAGGAAGAGCCGGCCACACACAAATGAGAAGAGGAAAAGATGAAGAGCAAAAGTCAAATTTTGCTTCTTATATCCACCAAGAGTTTTTAACCTTGCAATTACTAAAACACCCTTCACCATTTAACTACCCTTTTGTCTCATATGTGCCCAATTAAGTAATTTCACATGCCACATAAAAATATCCTCTTGCATTGACTCTCCCTTTGACCAATTTATATGTTATATATATCATCATATACCCAACATATAAACTTGTCTCTAAACCCTAAATTTCTTCTCCGAAACACATATACATATACATTCTCTTTCCATTTCTTTTCTCTTACAATTTAACACATATATACAATCCAATATATAACAACAACAACACTAACCACAACATCAACAACATAATCAAAACTTTTAGGGCATATATGAGGATATTACAATTCTCTCCCCCTTAAATAATTTCGTCCTCGAAATTATCTAGTATAATTGTAATTCATTCATAATACCATACCATCTTAACTTCCATATGAAGTTAATTATACGTTTAAGTCATTATATCATCAAATCATATAGCTTCAACTCTCCTCTTTAGAATCAACCACCTTCTTTAAATTCCTTAACTCATCATTCTATATGTCTATACATCTTATTACTTTCTTGATCAAACATTCAAAAGATCTCATTACATTCCTATTAATATCTTTATACCAGAATCAGATCATCATATAGCACAAAAATACTTTGTCAAATCTTTATATTTAATACATTTTGTTCTTCACTTCTTTGTAATTACTCTCTTAACTTTAACCTTAAAAACTATAACTTATATCTGAGCATTAATTATCCATTCATTACAATCACTGTCTAAATAGACATCTATCACCCTCAATAGATAACAAAATCTTGATTTTTCATACATGGAGTTATTTCTTTAGCATGCTTTTCACTTAACTTACATATTAATACATTACTTTTCAACTTATTTTATAAATAACCAATCTTTTTCCCTTTTTCTCATGATGATTTATAATTATTATACTCCACTCATTCATGTCCAATCATACTTTAAAATTTACATCATATACATTATCATGTAAATAACTACACTCTTGGTACAACTATACACATTAAATCTCAATAATGATTCATAATCTCAGCCAAATCTAGATCCATTGATTTATCTGTCACATTATATCCACATTCCAATCTTGTTCAACTCCAACCAATAATTAATTTATTCAAACTTATCATGAAATTTCACAATATTCATATATGTATATATATTTATAACCTAATTCCATTAGGGTAAACATATATACAATTTCTGATCTCTTCCGATCCATATTCAATCAAATTATCATGATAACAAATCACTTCAAATTATCTTTTAATATACACATAATTTATTCTCTATCATCTTATTATAATACCCACCAATTCTCATAAAGGTTTTTATACCATATTTACTATCTACAATTCATGCACTCAAACCTCGAGTTACATATCTTAATCATATTCAATATAACTTTCATAACATTCCATATCATTCCATATCATTGTTATATTTATTTTGATTACCTTATTTTCATATCATCCGTAACTCAAAACCTTTCCATAGTTTCTTTTTCCTCTCTTAGTCTTCACAATTATAACCAAAATTGTTAACATAAAATGATAATATACAACTTTATCCATCATAACTTTTAACTATACTTCTCAATTATAATTTCAACCTCACCAAATCTGTATTACAATCATTTTATCTAAGATTCAAATCCATGGATAACAATTTAACCGATCAAATATACTGAACAAAACACATGGCTTTAAGGGATTAATATTCAAGCCTGGAACTTTTAAATCAATGCTGTCTTTTTTTTTTTAATTTTTTTTAATTTCATCCTCAATCTTTACAAATACAATGCTAAAGTACATATCAAGAATCACTTATTCCTTCTTTACATTTTTGCTATATCAATAGCTAACACATTCCAACTCCGTTTCAAATCAATTGCACTCGATTTATAATCTTTATCCACTTAATTCATGTTTCTACAATATTACTCTATACATATTCAATCATATGGAGTTCCTATACAATTTCTATTTGTCACTTCATTTCTAATCCATTTACAATCTCTTATAATATAACATTACATAGAACTTTCCATATGTGCATACTTTGGAACTCTAAATATCATATGATCATCATACTTTGGAACTCTAAATATCATATGATCATCACATTCAATGCTCACTATAACAATTTCCACTATCCAATATTACTCAAGTCCATTCCATTCTCACTTCTATCACATAATTCATTTAGCTTAACACAATTCAAGACCTAATCTCCCTTAGGTCTTTTAATACACACAACATCATTTCCATATTACTAATTCTATAATAATACCACATACATTTCATTCACAGTGAAAACTCAATTCACATCTCATATACATGTATACACTTAATTATATGCTCTTGTTTTATTTCCCTTTTTCATACATTCAATACAAATTTAATGTTTATCACTTTCTTTTAAACATTGTCATTCTCATTCTTTCAATATGATGTAAAGCATTTATTCATACTACAATGTATATATATATCCTGACTATACTAATACTTCACATTCATCTTGATCATATTCCCAAAGTGACATCTCTTTCACTTTCATCCTTAAAAAACACTTAATATACTTCCATAACCATCTTTACTCTTTGCAGTTAAAATGACTTAAAATAACTCATTTTCATTTGCTTATCCAATTCCCTTTTTTTACTTTAAAACAATTTCTCTTTCTATCAATCACATTACTCAATTCATAATGCTTTAATATGGAATATTAGTCATTTCACCTAACCCATATATTGAATATACATTAAACCATCACTATCCCAATAATCTTTATCAAATTCCACTAAAACTTTAACTTCTCAAATTACTACTTCATTTAAGCTTCAATTTACCAAACTCATCTTTTCTAATATCACTCTAAAACATCTTACAAATATATATCACAAAGCAATATTAAAACTTATAATTTCCACAATCATCAAGCTCACTTCAAAAAATCTCAAATATCACCTATTATCACCATTACCATGAGCTTTCACAATATCCAAGCATTTTACATTTCTAACATTGAATTTACTATGTTCGCATCAAAATAATGATATCAATTTATTTTCTTACTTAACCAATATCATCTCTTTCCTTTAATAAAACCTTAACTTTATATATATATATATATATTCCAACTTTAACTAGTCACACTTTGTCTATATTAACCAACTCATTCAATATTCCACCATTCTTTCCTCATTTTTAGTAACATATCTTTCAATAATAACAATCCAACAATATTTTCTCTGTCTAGCAACCTCAACATAAACATTATTATAAAGAGATTCAAAGTATAGAGGAAAGAGTGCATACTTTAATCTTGATTTTGATTTCTATTCATTTTTCAACTTTATTCATTTTTTTTTATTTTTTATATTTCAATTCACATTATGTCCCACATAATATTGCTCATAACCATCAACATTACATTCTATGTTGCACACAACATGACATTTTTCATATGCATCATCAATATACATATATCACATTATATTTCACAATTCGTTACCCATAATCAATTAGGCACTATGCCTCAATTATAATTCATTTCCAACATCATGGTCAACAATCATGGTTTCTCATCACATCAAAATGGTATACACATATATCATCAACTATATTGAACAGCTCATATAACACAAATATTCTACAATTCATATAATGCCACATCCGAGACCAACCTAGGTATGAATGCATATGCATGTATTACAAATATCATTTCAAAACTTTTCCTTTGTAACTCTATTTAAGCTTTCCAAAACTTTTCTTTTTAATTCTACTTATACTCTTCAAAAATTCTCTTTTTAGTTTCACTTAGGCCGAGAATCTCGAACCTAAGCTCTGATACCAAAACAATTGTAACACCCCGATACCCTATATAAGTACTATACATATACCTAGTATACATACAGTAAGTATATAGAGTATAAGGATGCCACTTTTCTTTTTACTTTTTAAAAACCTGTAACAAAATTCAAACCATAATAGGTCAATTTAAAGAACACTTACAAAATCATTGTCTTTATCAAAACTTCATTTATACATTTAATATAACATACTTAAAGTGGATACATGTATGCATTACCCTCTAGTTGGTCTCGACAAAATCTTACTCTTCTCGTGGCATACCAAAAGACTTCATATCTTCCACCAAGCTACCTGCGCGATAATACATCCGCGCTAAGCTCGAAAGCTTAGTAGTATAAATATAAAATACAAACATATATCATGGAAATACTAACATATAAAGATATATCAATTCCATATACTTTTAGTTCTTATTAAGTTTATCCCTTTTCATTTGCACCTTTCATATCTTTCAACTAATTTCATATCTTATACACATATATATACATAACATTTCTACCAATTCCAATAGTCGTGCTCTTGTTACTGCATTCAGTGGCTATGACACGTCCAGTTGCATGGGCGTGTCACCAAACGTGCCATATGTCCAGAGTCACAGTAGCTGTGACATGCCCAGGACCACGGGCCTGCCAATGAACGTGCCTTTTATCCAGACTTACAGTAGCTGTGACACGCCCAGTAACACGGGCATGTCAATGGGCGTGCCCTTTATTCAGAATCACAGTGCCTATGACACACCCAGTGACATGGGCGTGTCAGTGGTCGTGTCACCTGTCGAAAAGTTAGATTCTTTGCACTGATTGGGGAATAAGTGGGGGACAACAGCTGTGCCTTTACCAAAAAGAAAGAACAAGAAAAGGAAAGCTTGCGTAAATCAGGGAAAAGGGTGATGAACCAAAGGAAAGTGGTAGACAATGGATGGGTATGGTGAGTTGGAGGTATGGGCTGGAGATTTGAAGGGAAATAAAAGGAGAAGAGGGGGAGAAGAACAGCAGTTTTTGCTGGAGCATTTTTGGAAACAGAGAAGAAAGAAGAGGAGGAGGAGCCATCTGCTGGAGCAAGGAGAAGGGTTTTGAGTTGAGTTTGAAGAGAGATTCACATCTTACACAAGCCCTAAACCAAGAATCAAGGACTGAAGTGAAGAAATACAAATTCATTGCCATGATTTGTTTGGTTTCTGTAACACCCCGATACCCTATATAAGTACTATACATATACCTAGTATACATACAGTAAGTATATAGAGTATAAGGATGCCACTTTTCTTTTTACTTTTTAAAAACCTGTAACAAAATTCAAACCATAATAGGTCAATTTAAAGAACACTTACAAAATCATTGTCTTTATCAAAACTTCATTTATACATTTAATATAACATACTTAAAGTGGATACATGTATGCATTACCCTCTAGTTGGTCTCGACAAAATCTTACTCTTCTCGTGGCATACCAAAAGACTTCATATCTTCCACCAAGCTACCTGCGCGATAATACATCCGCGCTAAGCTCGAAAGCTTAGTATAAATATAAAATACTAACATATATCATGGAAATACTAACATATAAAGATATATCAATTCCATATACTTTTAGTTCTTATTAAGTTTATCCCTTTTCATTTGCACCTTTCATATCTTTCAACTAATTTCATATCTTATACACATATATATACATAACATTTCTACCAATTCCAACCCATCACTAATATTCACAATCAACATCTCAATACACACATTATACATCATACTAACCATAAGTCACATTTCCAATTAAGACAATCATTGTCTTCAACCACAATTCATCAATTGAATTCACAATCAATGCTAGTACACACATTATACATCATACCAATAACAACATTTCTTTATTCACAATTCACCATTTATGATTCATCATTAGTGCTCATAATCAATATTTCAACACACATATTACATATCATCAATCACATGTCCAATGAAGTATACCAAAGATTTCATTATCCATTTCTTTCACCATTTGTATATCACATTGACAACAAAGACAGACTCGGGCCCAACAGACACCACTATGTTATTCAGAGTTCAGAGTTACTGCTTTGGTCTATAATCATAATCATCAAGCCCGTAGGCATCATATATCAATATTTCTATCCATGGATAGTGTAACAGACCCAGTCTCTTAGACCATCAACTCATCATGAGGAGATCCTCAACCCGGCAAGACTGTTACCAATCATATATTTCATATTCACAATTCTCATAGTGTAACAGACCCAGTCTCTTGGACCTCAATTCAACTCAATTTGAAGAGATCCTCAACCCGGCAAGACTGTTACCTTTTTCATTTTATAGGCATGCCTCCAAATCCAGAACTCTGAAGACTGAATAACACATTAAACACATATTTCACTTATTGTTTCATTATCAATTTCAATCTCAATGCTCATTATCATCTAGGCAAACATGCCTTATTTCTTTCAATTGGATCATCATAGCCAATCACAATGGCTTCGTCTCACATTTGAATCATCATGGCCAATTACAATGGCTTCACTACATATCATATCTCAATCCATATGATACATATAACATCATTGATATAACATTTTAAAATATATTATTCATATAATACATTGCCATACACAAGATTCACAATGCATATAACATAACATTTTCTCATTTCTCAAAACACATTAACATCATTCATTACTAGAGCATTTATCATAACAAATTGCACATACCTAAGAAGGATCCTCATATTTTCCTACCTTTTCCATTTCATATTTCATTCTTTATATATATATATATATATAGTAATATACATTCTTCATTTACATTCACAATATAATAGCTTATTTAACACTTTCATCCCAATGTGTTAATGTTCAAAGACATATAAGGATATACAATCAAATAGGGTTTATGCTTACCTTGTTAATGCTCTTCACATCCTTCACATCATTCAATCATCACCTTAGTCCAATTATATTAACAATATAATAAATCACTTAACACATTTGCAAACATATGTGTTAAGCCTCAAATTATGTAATTAAATACAATCATATGTATTGTTACTTACCTCAAGAACTATTCCCATTCCTCCATACATTTCCTCTTCCAAGAATTCTCAACATATAGGTTAATGCAACACAATCTCTTCAAAACCTAATCCAAAAGGAATATTAGCAAAATGACCATATGAATAGTACATTCTGGTTTTAGACTCCATTTTATCCTTATTTTGAAAAATTGTATAAACTAATCCACTTGACTAAAAATTCTAAAATTTTTACAGAATTTAGTTTTGTATCTTAAAATCATTCCTTTAAAATTTCAGATCAAACTGAACACAAAATCTTGGTCAAATAGTTCACCTAACCAGACTGCCCCAATTGCCCTGCATCCTGGCAGCAGTTCTGAACTTTGTGAATTCCATAAATCAAATTCAATCAACGTGGTTCCAAATTATTTTTCTCAAATACTAGACTCACTAAGCAACAACATATCCAAAATTCAATTGGATATGATTTTTCTACATTTTATTAAAAATCCCGAAATATAGCTGTCTCAGTTAAGGTACCTGCTGGAACTGGTCTAATAAAAATAATCTTTCTAAACTCATAACCATTCCAAAATCGAATCAACATATTTTTCAGTCATTCTAGACTCATAGAGGCACAACATATCAAAAATTCACTTCAAGAACATTTTTCTATAATTAATTAAAAATCATACAAGTCACAGCCTTTACTAATTGTAAAACAGAAAAAAATTCACTAAACACAACTCTTACTCTTCCATCACCAACACCAACCTAGCTTCTTATCTTTAATTCCATTTCAACACTTTTACACACACCATACACAAACACACTAAATCATCACATCAACCAATCACAATTTTATTTAGACACAACTTCAAAATTGACAAAGGGAAACAAAAGAATTCTTACCTAAAATGAAGAAATTCCACAAATCTCTTTTCACAACCTTTGATTTCTTCTTCAATTTGCTTCTTGTCTCAAGAACACTTCTCTTTCCCTTTTGTCTAAGGAAGAGCCGGCCACACACAAATGAGAAGAGGAAAAGATGAAGAGCAAAAGTCAAATTTTGCTTCTTATATCCACCAAGAGTTTTTAACCTTGCAATTACTAAAACACCCTTCACCATTTAACTACCCTTTTGTCTCATATGTGCCCAATTAATTTATTTCACATGCCACATAAAAATATCCTCTTGCATTGACTCTCCCTTTGACCAATTTATATGTTATATATATCATCATATACCCAACATATAAACTTGTCTCTAAACCCTAAATTTTTTCTCCAAAACACATATACATATACATTCTCTTTCCATTTCTTTTCTCTTACAATTTAACACATATATACAATCCAATATATAACAACAACAACACTAACCACAACATCAACAACATAATCAAAACTTTTAGGGCATATATGAGGATATTACAGTTTCTCTTACTCATTTATATTGCTCTGTTTTTCTAGCTTTGAATATGAACTAATTCCTTCTCTATCTAGATATTGATGAACCCTAGCTCATTTGTATGAATTGAACAATTATATTATGTTGAATCATTTGATTGAGTTGTTTTATTCTTATGATGCTTGATGTTATTTCTAATTGATAATAGCATGCTCATTGATTGGTTGTTATTTTCATATTATTGACTTGAGAAAGCTTGATGTGAATTGAATACTCATAAGAGTTGAGGATTGATTGGGGTACTAGAGATAGACCTACAAGATCCTTTGGTTTATAGTTCTTTGTTCTTAATGCAAGATCTATTTAATTGTGCTTGAGAAGAGATTCCAGCACTCTACTTAGTAATTAGGGATTAATTCACTCGAGAGAGGCTTTAATCTAATTTAGAGGAATGCCAATTCAATTCTATTAAATTGTTTAGCTGAATTGATTGATCATCAATATTATTGAGGCTAGGGGGATTCAATATCTGGATAGTTCTATTCATATTATTATCAATCGTTTGTGCACAACATTTAATTTCCTTTATTTTCAGTTATTGATTAGTTGATTTTAGTTACAAAACATAACACAACTATTGATTTGCTAAACAACGATTAAGATTTGCACTAGTACTTGGCCTTGTCCCCAGTGGAACGATAACTCACTCACTACCATATTACTTGGACAATCCGTGCGCTTGCGGTATTACCATAGCGCAGCTCGCGTGCACCAGAAGTAGTATGTTATAATTATTGAAATTGGTGTGTATGATGTTATTTTGGGTAGTTAACAATGATTTTAAGGTTAGATTGAAGAGATGATGGAGTTTGGATAAAGAATGGTGAAGAGAGAGAATTTAGGGTTATGAATTTTTGGGGTTTTGAAAACATGAGCTTTAATTGTGCAAATTGGTTCTAAATGTGTTATTTTGATTCATAAACTAGTATTTTAAACTCAAATATTGGATTTGGCTGTGTTTCGTTGGAGTTTGAGAATGAAAGTGAAGATTTAGGGTTTTGGAAAAGTGATTTTCCAAAGTGGTTGAATTGTGTGATTTTATTTGTTTAAGCATGTTGTTTAGTGTTAAAAGTGATGAATATAAGCTTGAAATGGGTAATGGATTGTGTTGGAATGAAAAACCTTCAATGGAGGAAGGTTATGCCATTTTTGAGATTTTGTGTATAATAGTGTATTTTTATAATGTAAATGATTTAAATGTATTAAAATATATTTTTAATAATATAAATAAACTTAAAACACTAATTCAATTATAGTAGAATGAAATTCTAATGTTAAAGTAAGGAAAGGCTAAATTTTTAAAAATTTATAGGAGTGATATTTAATTATGGTTAAATATTGAAAAATGCCATTAAATGTGAAGCTAAATGATTATTTGCTATTACATTTGGTTTAGGCATTGAGGGAGGTTGATTTGCTTCATCCAAGTCGTGAAGGGCAAGTTGAAAAGATAGGATTGGAGGTTGTTTTAGGCTTGCTTTGGGTTGCTAGTGGAGGTATGTATAAACTTTGAATATATTGTTTATATTTGCATGACATTTGGACTTAACAAATTTTGGTTGAAAAATGTGTTAAGCTACTTGATACATTGATTGTGTATGAATAATGTGCTATGACATTTGTAATGTCATATATTTGTTAAATGCATTGTGAAAAGCCATTGATAATGGCTAAATTGTGTAAAATGTGAAATATGTATATTATGTGAAAATATCCAAAGTAATTGGGTAATGTGTTGTGAATGCAAAAATGAGATATGTGGTATAATGAAATGAATTGATATTGATAAAAATGAGAAAAGTGAGAAAAATGAGAAAGATGTGGAAATGCGAAAAGTGAGAAAAAAAAGTGAAAATAAGGCAATGTGCCTAGATTGAATATGTGAAAATGAGAAAGAGATTAATAATGAGAAATATGAATAATATTGTGTGTCTAGTATGTTATTCAATTTTCAGAGTTCTGTGTTTGGCGGCATGCCTATGATTGCCTACGGGCTAGACGCTGGGTGTCATTGTGAAAATATTTTTGAGGTAAAAGGACTGGGTCGTAAGCCTCAAAAATAAATATTTAAAGCTAGGATGAGTGAAACGATTGGGTCGTAAGCTCATGCCTAGTTGGAATATTCCATTGATATGTTGCTTACGGGGCTAGACACATGGTGTCATTATAGACCAAAACAGTAACTCTGAAATTTGAATAGCATGTTAGTTATCTTTGGGCTCATGTTTGTGTTTGTTTATATGTGAATTGTGATTCTGAAATATTTGAAAATATAAAAAAATGGAATGATGTGACATATATATGCATTATGCACTGACATTGCATTGAGTTTTATTGTTATTGTCAAAATTTGTACCACTAGGCTTCATCTTAGCGCAATTATTTTCATCGCGCAGGTGACAGGATAGACTCAGCTGAGCCAAAGTGTTCTTTTAGACCAGGTCGGATCTAGACTTATAATTGAGCTTGTTGAGTTGTTATCGAGATCAGAAACATTGTCAGCAGCATATATATATATTTTTATGTTATTGTACATTTTGAGTATTATGCATAATATATTATATTTTGAATTTTATGTATTGTATATTATAAAGAATGTTTGGGTCAATGTATTTGAAATGGGAGAGTAAATGTGTTTTAAATTATATATATATACATATATAAATGTTTGAGAAACTTGGTGAAATTGAGAAGTATGATTGAGATGGTGATTTGAAATTATTTAGGAGTGTTTTCTTTTCACAGGTTGTGTTTTGCTGAATTTTGGGATGTCCAAATTACAGATAAAACTCTGGAGAATTTTTTCCAGAGATTTTCATATATAATATTTATTTTGGGTTCCTATAACAAGTAAAGAATATTTATATGCTATTTAATTTTATATATTTAAAATTTTTAATTTTAAATTGAAAATGTGAAAATTTTTTATTAAACCGGTCTGTGACATTTTTGTACCGTATATGCGTATTTTACATATGCTGAAAATATGTATTGTATGTGTAATACCCCGATTTTGGTGTACATTGGAATAATAGTTGTGAGAAGATATGTTGATAAAATATGTATAGGAAATATTATAAGAGATAGATGTATAGGAAGGATGATATGTATATATGGTATTTGAAAAATATGGGAAATATAAATATAATATATAAGAGATATACATATAGCAACATATACATCACATATACATGATGTATATATTGGTGTAGGAAAAGTAAGTTATAATAATAATAATAATAATAATAATAATAATAATAATAATAATAATAACAAGAGAAAAAGAAGAAAAGAAAGTCAAAGGGAAGGACAAATCTTGTGGTGGAGAATTTTTAGGGATATTTAATTATATTATATTATATTATATATATATATATGATAAGTTTGAAAGGGAAGAGAAGATTTTCTTTATTTCTTTCTTCTTCTTCTTCTTCTTCTTGAACGAGAGAGAGAGAGAGAGAGAGAGAGAGAGAGAGAGATAGATGTGATTTTGTTGGCATATACATCAAATTCTTAAGGGCTTTTAGAGAATTGAAGGTGGATATTGAAGATTTGGCAAAGAATTCAAGTAAGTATTCATTTGTTTGTGTTGATTTCTATTGATTGTGTTTATATTTGATATGGTTAGTGTGTGAAGATGATGATAATGAAAGATTGAAGTATATATATATATATATGTTGAATTGGTATTTGGATGATGATAATATGGTTATTGGTGAGGATGATGATGGATTGTTGAAATTGTTTAGTAAGGGTTTAATATAAATGAGTTGGGCAATTGAATAATTGATATATGGATGATGTATATAATGATTATTATCATGATATGTTGAAGTTATATAAGTGTTAAGTTAATTGGTGATTGGTGTAAATATTGAGTTTGATCAATTATTATCTTAGATTTTCTATATGTTTGTGTGTAAGGAAGTTAAAAGCATAGAATACATGAGTTTGATCCGAAACAGAGGCAAAATGGATGCCACGACCGTATGGGTGTTAGGCAGATTGGACAGGTTCGTTTGCTAACCCATGACCGTAGGGGTTGTGAGGCCACGACCGTGGGGTCCTAGATAGTGGTTTTAGCTTGTAATTTATGATCTACAGGCCTAGTATGAGACTAATAGGTGAATAATTGTATTGAATTCATGTGTATCTTTAAGTAAGTGTGTATTATTCCTTTTGAATTAGGTTGTGAAGAGGTTGAGTTGCCCTAATCCAAGTAGTGAAGAATTCTTGGAAAAGGAAGTGTATAGATTGATGTGAGTTGTTCTTGAGGTAAGTACAAACTTACATGATTGCATTCTTTTACATGATTTTGAGACTTAACACATTTGATTATAAATGTGTTAAGTAATTTACTATATTGTTAATATAATTTGATTAATGTTATGATGTGTATAATGTGAAAGATATGATGATCATTCAAAATGTATGTGCAATGCAATTGGTTATGATGAATACTTTAATGATGAATTGCTTTAATGTGAATTGAGATATAATGAAATGTGATGCCATTGTGGTTGGCTATAATGATTCAAATGAAATAAATGGGGCATGTTTGCCTAGATGATGATGAATTTAAAATATATGTCCAATGAAATTGGTTATGTATACTCTATTGATGAGATGTGAAGCCATTGTTGTTGGCTATAATGATGCAAATGAGATAATTGAGGCATGGTTGCCTAAATGATGATGAGAAAATGAGAATAAAATTGATAATGAAATAATGAATGAATCGTGTGTCTAATGTGTTATTCCATTTTCAGAGTTTTGTTGTTGGTGGCATGCCTAATGGTAACAATCTCTTGAAGCTAGGTTGGATTTGATCCTTGAAGCCAAGTTGGGTTGAAGTTTAGCATGCTTAACTCCCCTTGAAGCTTGGTTGGGTCTAGTCCTTGAAGCCTAGTTGAGATGTTACAAACCCTTGAAGCTAGGTTGGGTTTGGTTCTTGAAGCCAAGTTGGGTTGATACTTAGCATGCTTTGTTCCCCTTGAAGCTTGGTTGAGCCTAATCCTTGAAGCCTAGTTGGGATAATGATAATGATAAATGTGATAATTGAACCAAAACATTAACTCTGAAAGTGGAATGGCATATTAGTGTCTTTTGGGCCCATGCTTGTCTTTGTTTCAATGTGAATCATAAATGATGAATTAATTGAATAATATAATGACATGTAATGTTATGAAGTATGATATGATTATGATACATAGGTAAAATATTGAAAAAGAATGTGGCCTGAGAAGCTATGCTGAATGATGAGATTATGAATGTTCTAATAAGTTATGGAATTGCTGTTTGTGTTATTGATATATGTGTATATGTACATAATTATTAGATTAATAGAAATATATGAAAAGTGTAACTGAAAATGGAAAACATGATAAGAACATAATGATACATGAAGTTAATATATGAGTATGATCTTTGTAATGTATGTTTATAATATTTATTTGTACTACTAAGCTTTCGAGCTTAGCGCGGTTGTGTAAATCGTGCAGGTGAGTAGATGGTTGATCTAGGAATCAATCCGTTATGCCACGAGAAGGGTAAGAGTATTTCGAGACCAACTAGAAGGTGGTGCATACATGTACAATTTAATTTTGTTTTATGTTGATAAAAATGTATTCGTATGTATAAATGAATTTTGGTAAAGACATGATAATTATATATATATATGAAATATCATCTAAACTATAATGATTTTGTAAATGTTCTTCAAATAAAATGTATTATTGTTTGAATTAAGGTAAAAGATTTAAACTGTAATGAAAAGTGACATTCTTATACTTTATATACGTACTACATGCATACAAGGTATATGTATAGTACTTATATAGAGTATGGGGGTGTTATAATTATTTTGATATCAGAGCTTAGGTTTGAGATTCTCGGCCTAAGTAGATTTAAAACAAAAAGAGGAAAATTTTTTAAAAATGTGAAATTGTGATACATGCATATGCATTAACACCTAGGTTGGTCTCGGATGTGGCATTATGTGATTTGTAGTATATCTGAATTATATGAGATGGATGATAGTGTGTGAATGAGGTTTTACATGAAAGTAAAGCTAGAGAAAGAAATGATATAGGAAAATTTGTACAAGTATAATTGATAAATTAAAGAATTGAAGTTTACTTAAGTAAAGTAAATTTTGAAAATTTTGATTATGGAAGTGTGCTTGTGAAAAAGGTCATAAAGAAATGAATAGGAGAATAATGTTGGAAATGAGTTAAAAAAAAAACAAATCAAATCAAGATTAAAGTAATTACTCTTTTCTCTAAAGTTTGGATCTCTTTCTAATAAAGCTTATGTTTGGATTGCTAGAGAAAGGAAATATTGTTCAAATGTTAAAATGGATAGATATGTTATTAAATTGAAGAAAGTATGGTGGAATATTGAGTGAGTTGATTGGTATAGACAAAGTGTGACAATTTAAGGTTTGAGTATGTAAAGTTCAGGTTTTTAAAAAGGGATGGTGTTGGTTAAAGTAAGGAGATACAATGGTGTTGTTTGCATTGTTGTTTTGATACAAACATTGTGATTTTAATATTAGAAATGTAATATGTTTAAGTGTTGATAAAGCTCATATTAATGGTGGTAATATGTGAAAGTTGAATTTTTGAAATGAACTTTAATAATTGTGAAAATGATATGTTTTGATGTTACATTATGGTATATATATAATGCTTTTAAAGTTAATATTAAGAAAATGAGATTTGTAAATTGAAGTTTAGGTAAAGTAGTAAGTTGAGAGTTAGAGTTTTAATGGAATTCTAATGAGGATTATTTAGATATCGATAGTTTAATGTATATTAAGCATATGAGCTAATTTGAATGAATATTATTGTATAAGAAAGTACTATGAATTGGGTAATGTGATTGATAATACGAAAATTTGTTTTGAAATAAAGGAAAAACGAATAAGCAAGTGAAAATGAGTTACTTTAAGTAATTTGACTAGAAATGATGAAAAGGGATATGAAGGGTATACTAAATGCTTTTAAAAAACAAATGTGATAGAGATGTCACATTAGAAATGTGACTAAGATTTGTGTGAAGTGTTATTACGATTAGAGTGTATATATATGTTGAGTTGATAAATAACTCAAGTCATGTCAAAAGAATGAGAATGATGCTGTTCAATGAAAAGTAATAAGCGTTAAATTTGTATAGAATGTATGTAAAAGAGGAATTAAATATAATTGCATAATTATGTGTATACATGTATAGGATATGTGAGATGAGTTTTTCGATATGAATATAATTGTAATATGTAAGAAATGTGGGAAGCAAGTCACATTATGAATGTGACCTATGAATGTGTATGTGGTATGACTACTAGTCTAGTGATATTGAGAATGATATTGCATGTATTAGTGGACTTAAGAGAGATTATGTCTTGACCTGCGCAAAGCTAGATAGACTATGTGACGGAATTGAGAGTGGGAATGGACTCGAGTAATACTGGACAGTGAAATTGTTATGGTAATAATTAAACTTGATGATCATATAATGTTTTGGGCCCAAAGTATCTACATGTGGAAAAGTTCTATGTATTTGTATATAATGAGGGATTGTAAGAAATAGATTAGAAATGGAGTAATAAATGGAAATTGTATAAAATTTGCATATGATCGAATGTTGTGCATAAGAAATATTAAAGATAATATTGTTGATCATGAATTAGGCTAATGATGATCAAATGATCAAGAGCAAATTGTTTTTGACACGAAGTTGCAGTGTGTTAACTCTTGGTATAGCAAAAGTTTAGAGAATGAATATGTAATAACTGCAATACAAACTGAGCATTGTAATTTGAAATGTTTGAAAAAGAGTAATAGAAGGGCAGTATTGATTAATAAGCCTTAGGCGTAACTATTAAAATACTGTAACCATATGTCTGGTTTAGTATTTTTGTTGGTTGGTTAATTTTATTATCTATAGATTTGAGCTTGAGATAACATGACTGTAGTATAGTTTTGGTGAGATTGATAATTATGTTTCTAAAAACATGGTCAAGAGTTATGACTGGTAAAGTTGTACCTTATCCTTTTTTGTTAGAAATTTGTTTATAATTATAGAAAGTATGGAAGAAAAGAGAACTGTGAAAATGTTTTAAGTTATGGATAATGTGATAGAAAGGTAATTATTGTAAAAATAGTAATGGTATTAAATGTGAGGAAATGTTAAATAGGAGAAATTACAAAATGTGATTGAAAGTTATACTGAATATGTTTATGGTATAAAGTGAATAAGTGGATGGATTTAAGGTTTAAGTGAGTGAACTATGGGTAATAAATGTGGTATGAGATAATCATAAGAATTTTGTGGAAATTGTACTAAGATAATAGAAAATAAACTATATGTATATTGAAAGATAATTTGAAGTGATTTGTTATTAATAATCATAATTTCAAAAAGCTGAAAAATAGATCCGAAGAGATTAGAAATTTGAATATAAGTTTGACCTAATGGAATTAGGTCATATATATACATATATATTGTGAAATCTAATGATAAGTTTAAATAAGTTAATTGTTGGTTTAAATCGAACAAGATTGAAACGTGGGTATATTGTGACAGATAGATCAATTGATTCAGATTTCGCTAAGATTGTGAATTATTGTTGAGATTTAATATGTATAGTTGTATTAAGAATATAAGATATAAGTGATAATGTATATGATGTAATATTCTGATATATGAATGGACATGAATGAATTGAGCTATATCAGTTGTAAATGATGATAAAAGGGAAAAGGTTAATTACTTGTAAAGTAAGTTTAAAGACATTGTATTAATATTTATGTTAAGTGAGAAGCATGTTAAAGAAGGAATTAAATGTATGAAAAATAAGAATATTGTTATAAATTAAGATTTGATAAATGTCTATTCTGAAAATGAGTGTAGTGACGGGATAATCAATATTAAGATATATATCAATGATTTTTTTTAAGGTTAAAGTTAAGAGAGTATTTATAAAGAAATGAAGTGATAAAATATCTTGAATGTAATAGATGGACGAAGTATAAGTATATTATAAGATGATCTGATTCTTGTATAAAGATAAATTAATTGGGAATGTAATGAGTTATTTTGAATGCTTGGTTAAGGAAGTAATAAGATATATATATATATATATAATGATGGGTTATGAAATTTAGAGAAGATGATTGACTCTAAGGGGGAGAGTAGAAGTTATGTGATTTAAGGACATAATAACTTAATAATATAATTAACTTCATATGAAAGTTAAGATGATATTTTGTTAAGAATGGATTGTTACTGTACTGGATAATTTCGAGGACGAAATTATTTAAGGGGAAGAAAATTGTAATACACCGATTTTGGTGTACATTTGAATAGTAGTTGTGAGAAGATATGTTGATAAAATATGTATAGCAAATATTATAAGAGATAGATGTATAGGAAGGATGATATGTATATATGGTATTTGAAAAATATGGGAAATATAAATATAATATATAAGAGATATACATATAGCAACATATACATCACATATACATGATGTATATATTGGTGTAAGAAAAGTAAGTTATAATAATAATAATAATAATAATAATAATAATAATAATAATAATAATAATAATAATAATAATAATAACAACAACAAGAGAAAAAGAAGAAAAGAAAGTCAAAGGGAAGGACAAATCTTGTGGTGGAGAATTTTTAGGGATATTTAATTATATATATATATATATATGATAAGTTTGAAAGGGAAGAGAAGATTTTCTTTATTTCTTTCTTCTTCTTCTTCTTCTTGAACGAGAGAGAGAGAGAGAGAGAGAGAGATGTGATTTTGTTGGCATATACATCAAATTCTTAAGGGCTTTTAGAGAATTGAAGGTGGATATTGAAGATTTGGCAAAGAATTCAAGTAAGTGTTCATTTCTTTGTGTTGATTTCTATTGATTGTGTTTATATTTGATATGGTTAGTATGTGAAGATGATGATAATGAAAGATTGAAGTATATATATATGTTGAATTGGTATTTGGATGATGATAATATGGTTATTGGTGAGGATGATGATGGATTGTTGAAATTATTTAGTAAGGGTTTAATATAAATGAGTTGGGGAATTGAATAATTGATATATGGATGATGTATATAATGATTATTATTATGATATGTTGAAGTTATATAAGTGTTAAGTTAATTGGTGATTGGTGTAAATATTGAGTTTGATAAATTATTATCTTAGATTTTCTATATGTTTGTGTGTAAGGAAGTTAAAAGCATAGAATACATGAGTTTGATCCGAAACAGAGGCAAAATGGATGCCACGACCGTGGCCATTGGATGCCACGACCGTGGGGGTGTTAGGCAGATTGGACAAGTTCGTTTGCTAACCCACGACCGTGGGGTTGTGAGGCCACGACCGTGGGGTTGTGAGGCCACGACAGTAGGGACCTAGATAGTGGTTTTAGCTTGTAATTTATGATCTACAAGCCTAGTATGAGACTAATAGGTGAATAATTGTATTGAATTCATGTGTATCTTTAAGTAAGTGTGTATTATTCCTTTTGAATTAGGTTGTGAAGAGGTTGAGTTGCCCTAATCCAAGTAGTGAAGAATTCTTGGAAAAGGAAGTGTATAGATTGATGTGAGTTGTTCTTGAGGTAAGTACAAACTTACATGGTTGCATTCTTTTACATGGTTTTGAGACTTAACACATTTGGTTATAAATGTGTTAAGTAATTTACTATATTGTTAATATAATTTGATTAATGTTATGATGTGTATAATGTGAAAGATATGATGATCATTCAAAATGTATGTGCAATGCAATTGGTTATGATGAATACTTTAATGATGACTTGCTTTAATGTGAATTGAGATATAATGAAATGTGATGCCATTGTGGTTGGCTATAATGATTCAAATGAAATAAATGGGGAATGTTTGCCTAGATGATGATGAATTTAAAATATATGTCCAATGAAATTGGTTATGTATACTTTATTGATGAGATGTGAAGCCATTGTTGTTGGCTATAATGATGCAAATGAGATAATTGAGGCATGGTTGCCTAAATGATGATGAGAAAATGAGAATGAAATTGATAATGAAATAATGAATGAATTGTGTGTCTAATGTGTTATTCCATTTTCAGAGTTTTGTTGTTGGTGGCATGCCTAATGGTAACAATCTCTTGAAGCTAGGTTGGATTTGATCCTTGAAGCCAAGTTGGGTTGAAGTTTAGCATGCTTAACTCCCCTTGAAGCTTGGTTGGGTCTAGTCCTTGAAGCCTAGTTTAGATGTTACAACCCTTGAAGCTAGGTTGGGTTTGGTTCTTGAAGCCAAGTTGGGTTGATACTTAGCATGCTTTGTTCCCCTTGAAGCTTGGTTGAGCCTAATCCTTGAAGCCTAGTTGGGATAATGATAATGATAAATGTGATAATTGAACCAAAACATTAACTCTGAAAGTGGAATGGCATATTAGTGTCTTTTGGGCCCATGCTTGTCTTTGTTTCAATGTGAATCATAAATGATGAATTAATTGAATAATATAATGACATGTAATGTTATGAAGTATGATATGATTATGATACATAGGTAAAATATTGAAAAAGAATGTGGCCTGAGAAGCTATGCTGAATGATGAGATTATGAATGTTCTAATAAGTTATGGAATTGCTGTTTGTGTTATTGATATATGTGTATATGTACATAATTATTAGATTAATAGAAATATATGAAAAGTGTAACTGAAAATGGAAAACATGATAAGAACATAATGATACATGAAGTTAATATATGAGTATGATCTTTGTAATGTATGTTTATAATATTTATTTGTACTACTAAGCTTTCGAACTTAGCGCGGTTGTGTAAATCGTGCAGGTGAGTAGATGGTTGATCTAGGAATCAATTCGTTATGCCACGAGAAGGGTAAGAGTATTTCGAGACCAACTAGAAGGTGGTGCATACATGTACAATTTAATTTTGTTTTATGTTGATAAAAATGTATTCGTATGTATAAATGAATTTTGGTAAAGACATGATAATTATATATATATGAAATATCATCTAAACTATAATGATTTTGTAAATGTTCTTCAAATAAAATGTATTATTGTTTGAATTAAGGTAAAAGATTTAAACTGTAATGAAAAGTGACATTCTTATACTTTATATACGTACTACATGCATACAAGGTATATGTATAGTACTTATATAGAGTATGGGGGTGTTACAGTATGTATATAGGGTTTAAGGGTGTTATATTTATTTTGGTATCAGAGCCTAGGTTTGACGTTCTTGATTTAGGTGGGTTGATAGAAAGAGAAAATGAAGGATTTGAAAATAGTTTTTAATTGCAATACATGCATTGGCACTGTCAGTTTCTAATCTCTGATATAGTAATTTCTGCTGTGTTTGCAGATATAGGTAGTTATGGCGTCTCGGGCGCATCAGGCTGCTGAGGGTAGTGCAGAGAGTGTGGCTCCAGATGAGGGTTGAGATGGAGCTAGAGTTGTGTCCGCTGGTGAGGCGTCTGTTTCTGTGCCTGTGAGACCAGCAGCTGATGAGATTTTGCCTGGCTGGGTATGGCATATTATAGAGTTATTAAGGCAGGCTCCAATTCCGCAGCCGCCACAGCCGCAGCCGCAGTTACCGGTGAGGCAGTATGATAAACCGAGAAAGTATGGAGTTAAGGACTTTGTTGGTACTACAGACCCTGCTGTAGTAGAGCAATGGCTAGACAGGGTTTAGAGGGTATTCATTCAGTTGCAGGCTAGTCCAGGAGAGAAGTTTGATTATGCCAGATCTCTTCTGCAGAGGGATGCATATGATTGGTGGAAGACGGTTCCACATGCTCTGGATGATCCACCAGTCTTGACCTATGATAATTTTCTACGGGAATTTGAGCAGAAGTATACTCTGAAAGAGTATAAAGATGCAAAGAAGATGGAGTTCCTGAGTCTGAGACAGGATACCAGGACAGTGACTGAGTATGAGATTGAGTTTATCTGGTTGAGTCACTATACTGGTGGGATCATTTCTGATGAGTTGCTGGGTGTACCTCCTGAGAGAGAAGTGGAGTTTGGTATCCATTTGTTGCCTAGTACCACTCCTATCTCTATTGCACCTTATTGGATGGCACTTGCTGAGATGAGAGAATTGAAGGTGCAGTTGCAGGAGTTATTGAAAAAAGGATTTCTCCGCCCTAGTGTGTCCTCGTGGGGAGCGCTTGTGTTGTTTGTGAAGAAGAAAGATGGCACCATGAGATTGTGTATTGATTATAGGCAGTTGAATAAGGTGACCATCAAGAACAAGTATCCTTTGCCTCGGATAGATGATCTCTTTGATCAGTTGAAGGGAGCAACAGTATTCTCTAAGATCAATCTGAGATCATGATACCATCAGTTGAGAGTTAGAGATGTGAATGTACCTAAGACAGCTTTTCGCACAAGGTATGGGCATTATGAGCTTCTGGTGATACCCTTTGGATTGACGAATGCACCAGCAGCTTTTATGGATTTGATGAATAGGGTGTTCAGACCATATTTAGATCAGTTTGGGGTGGTCTTCATTGATGACATCTTGGTGTATTCGTGTAATAAGGAGGATCAAGATAGGCATTTGCGGATTGTATTGCAGACTCTGAGAGAGAAGTAGTTGTATGCTAAGATGTCTAAGTGTGAGTTTTGGCTCGATCGGATAGCTTTTCTTGGTCATGTTGTTTCAGCAGAGGGTATTAGAGTTGATCCGAGTAAAGTTGAGACTATCTTGAATTGGAGTCCACCGAAGACTGTGACAGAGGTTAGAAGTTTTCTGGGATTGGCAAGCTATTATCGTCAGTTTGTGAAGGGTTTTTCTATAATAGCTACACCACTCACCATATTACTTCAAAAGGAGTTAGATTTGGGTGGACAGATCGGTGTCAGGCGAGTTTTAAGCAGCTGAGGGAGATGTTGACTCAGGCTCCTGTCCTTACCTTGCCTGTGGAAGGTAAACCATATGTGATATACAGTGATGCTTCACATAGTGGTTTAGGTTGTATTCTGATGCAGAAGGGTAGAGTCATTGCTTATGCCTCTCGACAGTTGAAATCACATGAGCTGAATTACTCGACACATGATTTGGAATTAGCAGCAATAGTTTTTGCCTTGAAGATTTGGCGGCATTACTTGTATAGGAAAAAGTGTTTCATTTATATGGATCACAAGAGTTTGAAATACCTGGGTGTTCAGAGAGAGCTGAATCTTTGGCAAAGACGATGATTAGAGTTGATTAAAGACTACGACTGTTTGATTAATTATCATTCTGGTAAGGCCAATGTTGTTGCTGATGTCTTGAGTCGAAAATCTTTAGCAGGTTTGACTGCTTATTCAGTCTCATTGCTTGTTGAGTTGAGAGCATTACATGCTAGATTTGAGTCTTCTGATGATTGTGCTTTGATGGCTCAGTTGCAGTTAAGGCCAGTCTTGTTGGATCATATTAGGGAGGTTCAGTTGGTAGTGAGAGAATTCAGAAAATTGTGTTGGTTTGTTAGAAGGGGGAGAGTCGAGACTTTTATGTGAAGGATGATGGAAGTCTATGGTACAGAGATAGATTGTATATTTCTGATGATGCAGAATTGAAAAGGATGATATTAGAGGAAGCAAATCAGTCACTTTTTTCTATGCACCCTAGGAGTACCAAGATGTATCAGGACTTGAAGCGGCATTATTGGTGGTCAGGTATGAAGAGGGACATAGCAGAGTTTGTATCCAAATGTCTCACTTTCCAGAAAGTGAAGGCTGAGTACCAAGTTCCTTCAGGGTTGCTCCAATCTTATCAGTGCAGAGTGAAAATGGGAGCGAGTGACAATGGATTTTGTAACTGGACTGCCTTTGACCCAGAAGAAGCATGATGCAATCTAGGTGATAGTTGATTGGATGACGAAGATAGCTCATTTTCTTCCAGTTTGGATGGATTATTCTCTCGAGAGGCTGGCTGAGCTGTATATCATTGAGATAGTCAAGTTTCATGGAGTCCCAATTTCTTTAGTGTCGGATCGAGATTCTCGATTTACTTAAAGGTTTTGGAAGATTTTGCATGATGCTTTGGGTTCTCGATTGCATTTTAGTACTGATTTCATCCTCAGACAGATGGGTAGTCAGAGAGAGTGATACATATTCTGGAGGATATGTTGAGGAGTTGTATCATTGATTTTACCAAAAATTGGGATAGATTTTTGCCACTAATTGAGTTTGCTTATAATAACAGTAATTAGTCCAGTATTGAGATGGCTCCTTATGAGGCCTTATATGGCAGGAGATGTAGGACGCCTTTGTATTGGGATGAGGTTGGAAAAGGTAAACTGGTTGGCCCCGATTTGATTAAGGAAATAGAGGAGAAAGTAAAAGTGATTCGGGGTCATTTGAAAGAAGCTTCAGACAGACATAAATCCTATTTGGATTTAAAGAGAAGAGACATTGAGTTTAGTATGGGAGATAAAGTGTTTTTGAAGGTGTTTCCATGGAAGAAAATTTTGAGATTTGGCTACAAAGAAAAGTTGAGTCCTCATTTCATAGGACCAAATGAGGTGTTGGAGAGAGTTGGTCCAGTGGCTTATAGACTAGCTTTGCCGCCTGAATTGGATCGAATACATAATATTATATTTCGATGCTTCGGAGATACAGGTCTGATCCATCTCATATCTTGTCAGTGGAGTCCATTGAGGTGAGTCCAGATCTGACTTACGAGGAAGAACCAGTGACGATTTTGGCACGAGAAGTTAAAGAATTGAGGAATAAGAGGTGCCACTTGTGAAAGTCATTTGGAGGAATCATGCCACTGAGGAGGTGACATGGGAGAGTGAGCAGACGATGCAGAGTCAGTTTTTTCAATTGTTCCAGACTAGAGAACAGATAATTTCGAAGACGAAATTTGTTTTAGGGGGAGGGAATTATAATATCCCAAAATTTTTGAAAATTTCTAATTTTTGGAAAATTTGATAAAATAAATTATAATTCAAAATGATAAATTAAATTAATGATTTTAAATGAAAAATTAAGGGATTTTAAATAAAAAAGTGGAATATATATACAAAATATACATAACATATAAAAGTCAACACTTTTTAAAAGAAAAGTCAATGCGCAATGGCATTTTTGTAAATAAATTTAAAAAATTATTAATAAAATAATTCAAAATAAATTATTTTTGAATGAAAGAGAAAAATTAGGACTTTTAATTTATTAAATAAATAATTATTAAATTATTTTAATATATATATATATGGTTTAAAATAAAGATGAAAGCAAAAAAAGAAAATTAAAAAGTCTTCTTTTTCTTCTTCTTCTCCACAAGGGCCGAAACTCCATGGGAGTCTAAACCAAGAATTTGATTCTCTCATACACCAAGGATTGAAAGAATTTTAAGGATTCAAGTGGAGTTTTAGAAGTTTTTTCATCAATTAGTAAGTTTCCAACTCTTTTCTTTGAATTCCATGGAAAATTAACTTATGTGAGTTTTGGACTTTTGAAGTAGTATGTTATAATTGTTGGAATTAGTGTGTATGATGTTATTTTGGGTAGTTAAAAATGATTTTAAGGTTAGATTGAAGAGATGATGGAGTTTGGATAAAGAATGGTGAAGAGAGAGAATTTAGGGTTATGAATTTTTGGGGTTTTGAAAACATGAGCTTTAATTGTGAAAATTAGTACTAAATGTATTGTTTTGATTCATAAACAAGTATTTTAAAGTGAAATATTGGATTTGGTTGTGTTTGGTTGGAGTTTGAGAATGGAAGTGGATATTTAGGGTTTTGGAAAAGTGATTTTTCAAAGTGGTTGAATTGTGTGATTTTATTTGTTTAAGCATGTTGTTTAGTGTTAAAAGTGATGAATATAAGCTTGAAATGAGTAATGGATTGTGTTGGAATGGAAAACCTTCAATGGGGGAAGGTTATGTGTTTAGGTCATTTTTATACTAGTTTTTAGTATAATTTTATGTGTGTTTTAGTTAATGTTTTGATTGATTTTTGTTTTAAGTTTGTTTATTGTGTTTGTTTTTAGGTTTGAGAGTAAAAACACCCTTGGAAGATCAAAACAGTCAAAAACAGAGCAAAAATGAAGAAACAGTAAGAGACACACCCAGAGACACGGCCAAGTCTCTGGCCGTGTCTCATCTGATGAGCAAAACCAAAGAACAGAGCAAGAAAGAGCAAAATTGAAGGCAGGAGAGGACACATGCAAGGGACACGGCCGTGTCACCTGGCCGTGTCCCTCCAATGAAGCCCAAACACGGCCAAGTCACTCTGACTTGGCCGTGTCTCACCAAATGCCAAAGGAAAAGAAGAACCAAATCTTCACAGAAGTGAACACAGGGAAGGGACACGGCCGTGTCACCTGGCCGTGTCCCTCCAAAAGGCACTCACACGGCTAAGTCACCTCTGACTTGGCCGTGTCCCTCATGAACCAAACGCGCAGCGATTTTAAAGCGTACGTTTCGAATAAAAAGAAGGAGAAGTTGAGAGAGAGGGATCGAGGGTTTGGTGAACGAAAATTAGAGAGAAGAAAGGGAGGCACACCAACTTGGGATGAGGAGAGAGTGACACTCTCCTTGTCCCTCATCTTCATCCTCCATCTTCATCTTCTCCATCTTCCATTGATAGATCTTTAAGGTTCTTTGGGATAATTTGGGTTAGAAGCTATCAAAGGTTGAAGAAGTGTCATGAAAAAGATTGGTGACTTGAGAAAGCTCCTTTCTATTTTCCAAAGGCAAATCAATTGAAGAGTTGGTGACTTGAGAAAGCTCCATCTACATTGCAAGGGGAATCAACCATTGAAGAGGCTTCAGTTCTTCATCATACATCAAGTGGAGCTAGGAGGAAGATTGGCAATCCTACTCTTAGCATCTTCACAAGGGGTTTTTCTATTCTCTCTTTTAATTCATTTTTATTGTCATTGATGTATTAAGATATTGATATTACAATGAACAATTTGTATTTGATTTATATTGAGTTGAATGGATATTTTAATTTGATGATGTTGAGCTAAATACCCATGCTTAGGGTTGTAGTATATTTGATTGAATGCTTTAATTTGACATTTCCATTGATGTTCCTTGTTGATTGGTTGATTGCATTGGATTGTACGCTAGGTTAATAGATTAGCTACCTATTGATCTCTAGATATTGAATGAAGGACCGAGAGGTGAAATTTTGTATCGGAATTATGCAATTAACTACCCTATGAATGAATTAGAAATATAAGTTCTAGGGTTTCATTAATTTGGTAATGTAAATAATTGGTTATTGCTAATTCATGAATGTGAGAACTAATGGATTGGTAATTGACTAATTAACCTTAAAGAACAAATTAATTACAAGGCTATAATGGATAATTGAGAATTGAGTTTTGATTGAAGGAACCTATAACCTTAGGCACTTTCCCAAGAACTGAATTGATCTTGTGCACTTATCACACACTTCAACCCTACACTCCTTAATCTTAGGTTTAAATTGTTCTTTTATAATTCCAGCAACAAACTTCTACATTTAAATAAATTGTCTATCAAGCTATTACGAACCACACCTTCTTGGGGAAACGACCTTGGGGCGATCACCATTGCTACAGCTACCTCGTATACTTGCGAGTGACGCTTTGTAGTAGTGTTAATTTGAGCGTAACATTATGCCATTTTTGAGATTTTGTGTATAAGAGTGTATTTTTATAATGTAAATAATTTAAATGTATTAAAATGTATTTTTAATAATATAAATAAACTTAAAACACTAATTTAATTGTAGTAGAATGGAATTCTAATGTTAAAATAAGGAAATGCTAAATTTTTGAAAATTTATAGGAGTGATGTTTAATTATGGTTAAATATTGAAAATGCCATTAAATGTGATACTAAATGATTATTTGCTATCACAGTTGGTTTAGGCATTGAGGGAAGTTGATTTGCTTCATCCAAGTCGTGAAGGGCAAGTTGGAAAGATAGGATTGGAGGTTGTTTTAGGCTTGCTTTGGGTTGCTAGTGGAGGTATGTACAAACTTTGAATATATTATTTATATTTGCATGACATTTGGGCTTAACACATTTTGGTTGAAAAATGTGTTAAGCTACTTGGTACATTGATTATGTATGAATAATATGCTATGACATTTGTAATATCATATATGTGTTAAATGCATGAAAAGCCATTGATAATGGCTAAATTATGTAAAATGTGAAATATGTATATTATGTGAAAATATCCAAAGTAATTGGGCAATGTATTGTGAATGCAAAAATGAGATATGTGGTATAATGAAATGAATTGATATTGATAAAAATGAGAAAAGTGAGAAAAATGAAAAAGATGTGAAAAATGAGAAAAGTGAGAAAAAATGTGAAAATAAGGCAATGTGCCTAGATTGAATATGTGAAAATAAGAAAGAGATTAATAATGAGAAATATGAATAATATTGTGTGTCTAGTATGTTATTCAATTTTCAGAGTTCTGTGTTTGGCGGCATGTCTATGATTGCCTACAGGCTAGACGCTGAGCATCATTGTGAAAATGTTTTTGAGATAAAAAGACTGGGTCGTAAGCCTCAAAAATAAATATTTAAAGCCAGGATGAGTGAAAAGACTAGGTCGTAAGCTCATGCCTAGTTGGAATATTTCATTGATATATTACCTACGGGGCTAGACACATAGTGTCATTATATACCAAAACAGTAACTCTGAAATTTAAATAGCATGTTAGTTATCTTTGGGCCCATGTTTGTGTTTGTTTATATGTGAATTGTGATTATGAAATATTTAAAAAATATAAGAAAATGGAATGATGTGACATATATATGCATTGTGCATTAACATTGCATTGATTTTTATTGTTATTATCAAAGTTTGTGCCACTAGGCTTCGGCTTAGAGCGATTGTTTCAATCGCGCAAGTGACAAGGTAGACTCAGCTGAGTCAGAGAGTTCTTCTAGACCAGGTCGGGTCTAGACTTATAGTTGAGCTTGTTGAGTTGTTATCGAGATTAGAAACATTGTCAGCAGTATGTTTATATTTTTATGTTATTGTACATTTTGAGTATTATGCATAATATATTATATTTTGGAATTTATGTATTGTATATTATAAAGAATGTTTGGGTCAATGTATTTGAAATGGGAGAGTAAATGTGTTTTAAATTATATATATATATAAATGTTTGAGAAACTTGGTGAAATTGAGGAGTATGGTTGAGATGGTGATTTGAAATTATTTGGGAGTGTTTTCTTTTCACAGATTGTGTTTTGCTGAATTTTGGGATGTCCAAATTACAGACAAAATTCTAGCGAATTTTTTCCAGAGATTTTCATATATAATATTTATTTTGGGTTTCTATAACAAGTAAAGAATATTTATATGCTATTTAATTTTATATATTTAGAATTTGAAATTTTAAATTGGAAATGTGAAATTTTTTTATTAAATAAGTATGTGACATTTTTATACCGTATATGCATATTTTACATATGCTGAAAATATGTATTGTACGTATACAGCGTATAAGAGTGTTACAATTCTCATCATATCAAAGTTAGAAATCTCTGAGGTAGTTGTCGAGAGAGAGAGGGAGTATTCACCATCAACATGCAACTTCTATAAGAAGAATAATGCATGAATAAAAGCCAAGTAGTACAATATAAGGATCTCATAGGCTAAAGTCTTGGATTTTAATTGCCATACAATGAACATGTCTATCAGTTGTCAAAAGCAATCAACTTTTATCAACATAATAGATATAAACTGCTACTAATGATGTTCTAAAATAAAATCTTCATTTGCCCGTAGCATCCACACCCTCTGATTCTTCATCTGTAATATCCTAATGTATGCCCTCGAAGTTGATAATGTGGTTGGATTAAAATTGGGATTGAATATTTATGTTATGTGATAAGAAAAAAAATTGGAAAAGAATGTTTATGCATATGTGTTTTGGGGAAAGAAAGAGGGTGTAGAGAGAAGTGTATATATTGTTTATATGCTTGTATAATTAACATATACATTAGTCAAAGGGAGAGTCAATGGAAGAGAGATATTTATTTTGAGATTTGTGAAATTACATATTGGGCATGCAAGTGACAAAAGCTAAGTTAAGTGATGAGGGGTGTTTTGGTAATTGTCTTGTTAAAATCACTTGGTGGAGATTTAAGGAGAAATTGACTTTGTTTCTTCATCATTTTCTCTTCTTTTTGATGGTAGTGGCCGGCTCCTCCAAAGACAAAAGAAAACAAGAGAGCTAGAGAGGTGTTTGAAGTTCTAAACTCAAATTGAAGGAAGATTGAAGTGATCAAGTGTTGATTCAAGAAGTTTATAGCTTTGGTAAGTGTTCTTTTGGATCTTTTGCTTGTTTGAAATGATATGTGGATTTGATAGATGATCTAAGAGTGTGTTGCTTGATTTTGTTATACTCAAGTGTGTGTGATTAGTTTGATCTTGGATTTTAAGGATGAATTGATGAAAGAAGTAAGTTGATTTTTGAAAGATGGAGAAGGAGGTTGGTTTTAGGGTTTTGAGGGGATATGTGTTAAATGTGGTGTTAATTTATTGTTAAAGTGATTAATGTGATGAATATGTAAGATATGTGTTAATAATGTTGATTAGAATCATTTGAATGAGATTATTGATGTGTATAATGTGTTAAAATGCATTTAGAAGAGTTTGGCCATAATTAGGGTTTGTGTTTTTGAGTGACACGGCCAAAAGCAATGTGAGACACGGCCAAGCCAAGGAAATTTGGGCGTGTTGGGTTGATTTTTGAGAGACACGGCCGTGTCCCCTAGCCGTGTTTGCTACTGTGATTTTTAGTTGAGAGACACGGTCACAAGCTTGGCCGTGTCCCTTGCCCGTGTTGCTTAATGTCAAATTGAGGTTGAGAGACACGGCCACAAGCTTGGCCGTGTCCCTCAAGTGTGCTGCCCGTGTCCCTCAAATGCGTTAGATAAGGTTTTGATTCTTTGTTCTTTTTGCATTGTTTTGGTTCTTCAAAGGTAATTGTGTACCTAAACTTAAACCTAAACACTTTAAACACACTTAAATCAATGAATGACATAAACAAATGCATGTGTAAGATCCTAAAGCTATGAACAATGGTATGTTATATGTATTGTGAATCTTGTAAATGATAATGAGTGATATGGATAATGTACTTTGAAATGCTATATGCATAATATGAATTGAGATGTGAAATGTGATGCAAAGCCATTGTGATTGGCTATGATGATTCAATTGAAAGATATATGGCATGTTTGCCTAATTGATGAAAATTGAGAATGAAATGTAAATGAATTGTGTGGCTAATGTGTTATTCCATTTTCAGAGTTTGTTATTGGTGGCATGCCTAATGATGGTAACAATCTCTTGAAGTTAGGTTGGGCTTGATCGTTGAAGCCAAGTTGGGTTGAAGTTTAACATGTTTTACTCCCCTTGAAGCTTGGTTGGGTCTAGTCCTTGAAGCCTAATTGAGATGTTACAACCCTTAAAGCTAGGTTGGGTTAGTCCTTGAAGCCAAGTTGGGTTGAAGCTTAGCATGCTTTGCTCCCCTTGAAGCTTGGTTGAACCTAATCCTTGAAGCCTAGTTGGGTATATGTGATAATGATAAATGTGATAAAACCAAAGCATTAACTCTAAAAATTGAATGGCATATTAGTGTGTCTTGGGCCCATGCGTGTCTTTGTTTAGTGTTGTTCATGAATGGTTAATGAGTAACTAATGAGGTATATGAAAAGATGTTGAAATGCAATATGTCTACATATGTTGGATTATGAAATGTAAAGGTATGTTGTTTGCCTTACATATATGATGTTACATGTATAATATGGATTGAGAATTGACATTGCATTGCACTAAAGCATAACATTAGCATGAATTATCTTACTAAGCCCTTGGCTTAGCGCGATAGTGTTTAATCGCGCAGGTGATAGAGTTGATAGAGTTGAACCTGAGAGCTCTTTGAGACCGAGTGAGAGTAGACGTTGAAGAGTAGATTTTGGGAACTTAAAGATCAGAGAAGATTTGCCAATCATGTATAACTTCTTTATAACTTGTAAATATTGTTTATAATGTGAATATATGTATATTTGTAAATATGGTTTTAAATGCTTTCATATATGTAACTAATTTTATAAATTCCGCTGCGTAATACGTAAATGTATATATATATATATCTATTTATTTTATATTACAAGTTAATGACTTATTATCTATATTGTATACTGAAAAAGATTATGTTATTACTTAAAAAGGTGTTTTTGAATGTTAAGAAAATTCGTAGCATTCCTATATTCGATACATGTATACTACACTGTGGTGTATGTAGTGTGTATGTATTGGGTGTGGGGGTGTTACAGTTGTTTTGGTATCAGAGCCTAGGTTTGAGATTCTCAACCTAGGTAAAATGTAATAAAAAGAATATTTTTACTTAAAAAGTGAATTTTTGGATAACATACATGTTTGGGATTGGCAATCTCTGATCTTTAATAAGAAGTATTCTGCTGTGTTTGCAGACATAGGTTGTGATGGATCCTCAGTCGCGTCAGTCAGTTGAGGGAAGTGCGGAGAGCGTTGCTCCTGAGGATGGAGCTAGAGTTGTTAGTGCTGGGGAGGCACCTGCTTCGGTGTCGGGGAGACCAGTTGGTGAGGAGGTTCCACCAGCTTGGTTTAGGCATGTGGTAGAGGCTTTGAGGCAAGCACCAGTGCAACCACCACCACCCCCTCAGCCTGTGGTATCAGTGAGGCACTATGATAAACTAAGGAAGTATGGAGCAGAGGATTTCCTTGGTACTGTTGATCCAGCTGTAGCAGAGCAGTGGCTTGATAAAGTACGGAGAATCTTTATTCAGTTGCAAGCCACCCCAGAGGAAAAATTTGATTATGCCAGATCATTACTACAGAAGGATGCATACGACTGGTGGAGGACAGTGCCCCATTCTATGGATGATCCACCAACCTTGTCATATGCGGATTTTCTGAGAGAATTTGAATTGAAGTATACTCCAAGGGAGTATAAGGACATGAAGAAGATGGAGTTTTTGAGCTTGAAGCAAGACAGCAGGACTGTAACTGAATATGAGGTTGAGTTTATTAGATTGAGCCATTATGCTGGGGGCATTATAGCTGATGAGATAGATAGATGCAGGAGATTTGAGGAGGGATTGAGGCCCTCTATCATGTGTCTAGTGGCTGGATCTCGATATCACGATTTCTCCCAGCTAGTGGCAGCAGCTCGAAGTGTAGAGTGAGCTCAAGTTATTGCAGCTGCTTCAGAGGAAAAGGTTAGGGTTAGGAGGCCCCAGTTTGAGGCAGGGTCTTCTTCTGCTAAGAGAGGTAAAGGAAGTTTTGTTCCTAGGGTTAGTAGGAGTCAGAGGCCAGCAGGTAGGTCAGTGCAGTTTCAGAGGCAGAGATTTAGACTTGCAGCTTCAGTGGCGAGTGCTCCGACCCCAATGACTCAGAGATCCACCTTACCCATCTGCATTCATTGTGGTAGGCCACATGGTGGTCCTTGCTGAAAGACTGGAGTAGCAGGGGTTTGTTTCAGATGTGGATCACCTGATCACTTTGTGAGAGATTGTCCTGAGAGGCAAGAGTGGATATCAGCGGATACTGCAGCATCTCGACCTAGTGTGAGGGGAGGTCGAGGAGGCAGAGGTGTCAGCAGAGGAGGAAGATCTGGGTTCAGTTCTAGAGGAGGTTCTACATCCAGGGAGAGTAGACCAGAGGAGGTTGGATCTTCCCAGAGGGTATATGTTATGCAGAGGCAGCCAGATGCTTCGGCAGTCATAGCTGGTACTTTTTCTTTATTTGATACTGCAGTACTTGCTTTGATTGATCCCGGATCCACCCATTCTTATATTAGTGTATCCGTTTTGCCTGTGTCTGATATGCATACTGAATCCCTAGGATTTGATGTGTTGGTGACAAATCCTTTAGGGCATAGTGTGATTGTTAGCAAGGTGCACCGAGATAGTGTAGTAGTGGTGCAGGGTGAGGAGTTCCTTGGAGATTTGATTGAGATGCCATTTAAGGAATATGATGTGATTCTAGGCATGGATTGGCTATCTAGACATGGAGCTGTGGTAGACTGTAAAAGGAAAATTGTTTCTTTGAGAACTGCTGATGGTAGAGAGGTGATAGTATCTAATGAGCAGGAACAGCTAGCCTCCTTATTTGTTTCAGCTGTTGCAGCTAAGAGATTGATTAGAAAGGGGTGTGAAGCTTATCTTGCTCATGTGGTAGATACTAGAGTGAAGGGTTTCCCTATTGATAGTATTGCCACAGTTGCAGAGTTCCCAGATGTGTTTCCAGAAGAGTTGCCAGGATTGCCTCCTGAGAGAGAGGTGGAGTTTGGTATTGAATTATTGCCTAGTACCACTCCTATCTCTATTACTCCTTATAGAATGGCACCAGCAGAATTGAGGGAATTGAAAGTGCAATTACAGGAGTTGTTGGATAAAGGATTTATTCACCCCAGTGTTTCTCCTTGGGGAGCTCCTGTGCTATTTGTGAAGAAGAAAGATGGTACTATGAGGTTGTGTATCGATTATAGGCAATTGAACAAGGTGACTATTAAAAATAAATATCCTTTGCCTAGAATCGATGATCTCTTTGATCAGTTGAAGGGTGCAGCTGTGTTTTCTAAAATTGATCTGAGATCAGGGTACCATCAGTTGAGGGTCAGAGTTGATGATGTTCCTAAGACAGCTTTTCGGACCAGATATGGGCATTATGAATTTCTAGTTATGCCTTTTTGTCTGACGAATGCACCTGCAGCTTTTATGGAATTGATGAATAGGGTGTTTAGGCCCTATATGGATCGGTTTGTGGTAGTGTTTATTGATGACATTCTGGTGTATTCGCGTAATAAAGAGGAACATGACAAGCATCTGCGGATTGTGTTGCAGATTTTGAGAGAGAAGCAGTTGTTTGCTAAACTGTCGAAGTGTGAGTTTTGGTTGGACCAAGTAGCTTTTCTGGGTCATATAGTTTCAGCAGAAGGTATTAAGTTGATCCGACTAAAGTTGAAGCTATTCTGAATTGGAGTCCACCCAAGTCTGTGACTGAAGTTAGAAGTTTTCTGGGTTTGGCAGGCTATTACCGACGGTTTGTGAAAGGATTTTCTTTGATAGCTACTCCACTCACCAGATTGCTTCGAAAGGGAGTTAGATTTGTATGGACAGATCAGTGTCAGGCTAATTTTGAACAGTTGAGAGAAATGTTGACTCAAGCGCCTGTTCTTACTTTACCTGTGGAAGGCAAACCATATGTGATCTACAGTGATGCTTCACATAGGGGTTTGGGGTGTGTGCTAATGCAAGAAGATAAAGTTATAGCTTATGCATCTCGACAGTTGAAACCGCATGAGCTTAATTATTCGACCCATGATTTAGAGCTAGCAGCAATTGTGTTTGCATTGAAGATTTGGCGACACTATTTGTTTGGGGAAAAATGTTTCATCTACACTGATCACAAAAGCTTGAAATATTTGGGTGTCCAGAAAGAGCTTAATCTTCGGCAGAGGAGATGGTTGGAGTTGATTAAAGATTACGACTGTTTAATTGATTATCATCCAGGTAAAGCAAATGTGGTTGCTGATGCCTTGAGTCGGAAGTCTTTAGCTGGTTTAACTGTTTATTCGCTCTCGTTGCTTGTTGAGTTGAGAGCATTGCATGCCAGTTTTGTATCTTGTGATGATGGTGCATTGTTGGCACAGTTGCAATTAAAACCAGTTTTATTGGATCAGATTAAAGAGGCTCAGTTGGCTGATGAGAAGATTCGAAAGATTGTTTCAGATTGCTAGAATGGAAAGAGTCAAGATTTTATTGTGAGATATGATGGGAGTCTTTGGTTTAAGAACAGATTATGTGTACCGGATGATGTTAATTTGAAAAGGATCATTTTGGAAGAAGCACATCAGTCAGTGTTTGCTATGCATCTGAGCAATACAAAGATGTATCATGATTTGAGACAGCATTACTGGTGGTCTGGTATGAAGAGAGACATAGCGGAGTTTGTATCCAGATGTCTCACATGTCAGAAGGTAAAAGCAGAGCATCAAGTTTCAACCGGGTTACTTCAACCGTTGTCAGTACCTGAATGGAAGTGGGAAAGAGTGACAATGGATTTTGTGTCTGGTTTGCCATTGACACAAAGGAAGCATGATGCCATATGGGTGATTGTTGATAGATTGACTAAGACAGCTCATTTCCTTCCGGTTCGGATGGATTACTCTTTGGAGAGGTTAGCTGAGCTGTATATCCATGAGATTGTAAAGTTGCATGGGGTTCCAACTTCTTTAGTGTCTGATCGAGATCCCCGGTTTACTTCAAGATTTTGGAAGAGTTTGCATAGTGCTTTGGGTTCTCGACTGCATTTCAGCATTGCTTTTCATCCACAGTCGGATGGACAGTCAGAGAGGGTGATACAGATTATCGAGGACATGTTGAGAAGCTGTGTCATTGATTTCTCTGGAAGTTGGGACAGATTTCTACCGCTTGTAGAGTTTGCTTATAACAACAGTCATCAATCCAGCATTGGTATGGCACCATTCGAAGCATTGTATGGCAGACGGTGTAGGACACCTTTATGTTGGAGTGAACTTGGTGAAAGTAAGTTAATATGGCCTGATTTGATTAAAGAAACTGAAGAGAAAGTGAAGTTGATTCAAGGCAGGTTAAAAGCAGCTTCAGACCGACAGAAGTCTTATGCAGATCTAAAAAGGAGAGACATAGAGTTTGATGTTGGAGATAAAGTATTTTTGAAAGTGTCTCCTTGGAAGAAGATTTTGAGGTTCGGTCGGAAAGGGAAATTGAGTCCTCGATTCATTGGACCTTATGAAGTATTGGAAAGAGTTGGGCCAGTTGCTTATAGGCTTGCTTTACCACCTGAGTTGGATCGTATCCATAATGTATTCCATGTTTCTATGTTGAGGAGATACAGATCGGATCCATCTCATGTGTTGCCAATTGAATCTATCGAGGTGAATCAAGATCTGACATTTGAAGAGGAACCAGTTGCTATCTTGGCACGTGATGTGAAAAAGTTGAGAAACAAGAGTGTGCCATTGGTGAAAGTTCTATGGAGGAATCATGCAAAAGAAGAAGCAACTTGGGAAAGTGAGCATACAATGCGAGATCAGTACCCTCAGTTATTTCGGACTTGATATCAGGTAATTTCGAGGACGAAATTTCTTTTTAGAGGGGGAGAATTGTAATATCCTAATGTATGCCCTCGAAGTTGATTATGTTGTTGGTTTAAAATTGGGATTGAATATTTATGTTATGTGATAAGAAAAGAAATTGGAAAAGAATGTTTATGCATATGTGTTTTGGGGAAAGAAAGAGGGTGTAGAGAGAAGTGTATATATTGTTTATATGCTTGTATAATTAACATATACATTAGTCAAAGGGAGAGTCAATGGAAGAGAGATATTTATTTTGAGATTTGTGAAATTACATATTGGGCATGCAAGTGACAAAAGCTAAGTTAAGTGATGAGGGGTGTTTTGGTAATTGTCTTGTTAAAATCACTTGGTGGAGATTTAAGGAGAAATTGACTTTGTTTCTTCATCATTTTCTCTTCTTTTTGATGGTAGTGGCCGGCTCCTCCAAAGACAAAAGAAAACAAGAGAGCTAGAGAGGTGTTTGAAGTTCTAAACTCAAATTGAAGGAAGATTGAAGTGATCAAGTGTTGATTCAAGAAGTTTATAGCTTTGGTAAGTGTTCTTTTGGATCTTTTGCTTGTTTGAAATGATATGTGGATTTGATAGATGATCTAAGAGTGTGTTGCTTGATTTTGTTATACTCAAGTGTGTGTGATTAGTTTGATCTTGGATTTTAAGGATGAATTGATGAAAGAAGTAAGTTGATTTTTGAAAGATGGAGAAGGAGGTTGGTTTTAGGGTTTTGAGGGGATATGTGTTAAATGTGGTGTTAATTTATTGTTAAAGTGATTAATGTGATGAATATGTAAGATATGTGTTAATAATGTTGATTAGAATCATTTGAATGAGATTATTGTTGTGTATAATGTGTTAAAATGCATTTAGAAGAGTTTGGCCATAATTAGGGTTTGTGTTTTTGAGTGACACGGCCAAAAGCAATGTGAGACACGGCCAAGCCAAGGAAATTTGGGCGTGTTGGGTTGATTTTTGAGAGACACGGCCGTGTCCCCTAGCCGTGTTTGCTACTGTGATTTTTAGTTGAGAGACACGGTCACAAGCTTGGCCGTGTCCCTTGCCCGTGTTGCTTACTGTCAAATTGAGGTTGAGAGACACGGCCACAAGCTTGGCCGTGTCCCTCAAGTGTGCTGCCCGTGTCCCTCAAATGCGTTAGATAAGGTTTTGATTCTTTGTTCTTTTTGCATTGTTTTGGTTCTTCAAAGGTAATTGTGTACCTAAACTTAAACCTAAACACTTTAAACACACTTAAATCAATGAATGACATAAACAAATGCATGTGTAAGATCCTAAAGCTATGAACAATGGTATGTTATATGTATTGTGAATCTTGTAAATGATAATGTGTGATATGGATAATGTACTTTGAAATGCTATATGCATAATATGAATTGAGATGTGAAATGTGATGCAAAGCCATTGTGATTGGCTATGATGATTTAATTGAAAGATATATGGCATGTTTGCCTAATTGATGAAAATTGAGAATGAAATGTAAATGAATTGTGTGGCTAATGTGTTATTCCATTTTCAGAGTTTGTTATTGGTGGCATGCCTAATGATGGTAACAATCTCTTGAAGTTAGATTGGGCTTGATCCTTGAAGCCAAGTTGGGTTGAAGTTTAACATGTTTTACTCCCCTTGAAGCTTGGTTGGGTCTAGTCCTTGAAGCCTAATTGAGATGTTACAACCCTTGAAGCTAGGTTGGGTTAGTCCTTGAAGCCAAGTTGGGTTGAAGCTTAGCATGCTTTGTTCCCCTTGAAGCTTGGTTGAACCTAATCCTTGAAGCCTAGTTGGGTATATGTGATAATGATAAATGTGATAAAACCAAAGCATTAACTCTGAAAATTGAATGGCATATTAGTGTGTCTTGGGCCCATGCTTGTCTTTGTTTAGTGTTGTTCATGAATGGTTAATGAGTAACTAATGAGGTATATGAAAAGATGTTGAAATGCAATATGTCTACATATGTTGGATTATGAAATGTAAAGGTATGTTGTTTGCCTTACATATATGATGTTACATGTATAATATGGATTGAGAATTGACATTGCATTGCACTAAAGTATAAAATTAGCATGAATTATCTTACTAAGCCCTTGGCTTAGCGCGATAGTGTTTAATCGCGCAGGTGATAGAGTTGATAGAGTTGAACCTGAGAGCTCTTCGAGACCGAGTGAGAGTAGACGTTGAAGAGTTGATTTTGGGAACTTAAAGATCAGAGAAGATTTGCCAATCATGTATAACTTCTTTATAACTTGTAAATATTGTTTATAATGTGAATATATGTATATTTGTAAATATGGTTTTAAATGCTTTCATATATGTAACTAATTTTATAAATTCCGCTGCGTAATACGTAAATGTATATATATATATCTATTTATTTTATATTACAAGTTAATGACTTATTATCTATATTGTATACTGAAAAAGATTATGTTATTACTTAAAAAGATGTTTTTGAATGTTAAGAAAATCCATAGCATTCCTATATTCGATACATGTATACTACATTGTGGTGTATGTAGTGTGTATGTATTGGGTGTGGGGGTGTTACATCATCACTAATGATTTTACCAAGCCCTCTGTAATTTTTTTTATCTTTTTCAGTATCCTTAAATAATCCCAAAATTGAGCCAACATCCTATGTCTTCTGAACCACCAACCTCAGCTTATCAACATTATTTGAATTCCAGCCAGCTGATTATTCTTGCATATCACATTACCTTGCTCATCATAAGCAGGTGATTCCATCTATCCCATTAGCCATGTTGTCAATTATATTTTCATCGCCAATGAGTGGGGCAAAGCTATTATTGAGTGGTGCAAGCATGGGAACTTATGCATATGACGGCTGTAGTATATTTTCTCTGAGTTGGGTAATTAAATTTGGTTCCTCAACAATGGGTAAAGCATGCAGAAATGTTTCCTTGACTGAATCTAAATCATCACCGCTGGTAAGCCCATTTACATTGACATTTAGGAATTGTTGTCATTGTTGTTTGATCAGATTCAGATCATTTTTCAAAGCAGAGTCATGAATTCTATTCCAATAAAAAGGCTTCGATAACACGTTTGCAATTAGATTGAATTTCTTAGAAATTTTGATGTTGTATAATTCATTATCGATCTTCACTTTAATCATTTCAGCAATAGTTTATTTGTCAGTGATGATTAGTACTCTTGCACAATCAAACCTTTCCTTATTAGAAGTCTCATCATCCATTTTAACGAAAGAACCCCATCTACTAGCAATTGTGGAGAAGAATTTTTCATCTCAAGCATGTAATAGAAATTGTTCCATGTGTAACCAAGTGTATCTATCACTTGTTGCCACATTCTTGCCCCATCGTTTCACAATGCTGAATCGTTTGAGAAGCCATGCATGATCTTGACTAAGAAATTCATTCATATCTTCCTTATTGTCAAAAATAATCAAAACAGTCTTCCTACCCATTGGAGATACTTTGCACTTCAATTTACTGTTATCTACGAAGTAGTCTTGCAAATGTTTAAGATGCCCAATAGAAATGGCTTCCCCCACTATGGAGGCATTGAGCCAATTGTTGTCTACATCCTTAGTAGAGAAAGAGAGGGCAAACACATCCTTTCCCATATTCGTATTTGCATCATTCCTTGTATTGTTGTGTTTCACAATTTCAACGAAGGATCTGGTAATGCCACGAGTATGTGTGGTTTCCAAATTTGTAGGGGTCGAAGGCATCTGATTTTTGTCAGCATTCTAAACCTAAATTCTAGTTTGCTTGAAAAAAGAACCATTAGCTCTAGAGATAACTCTATTCACATCATGTACTATTTTATACTTGACAAAACCATATCGAGAAGCGGCATTCCTTCTAAGCCTTTTTGGAGCAAAAGCATCATAGACCCTGCCATACTCACCAAAAGGAATCATCTTTTGAGGAGACATCCAAATGAAGAAAATCAATGAACAAAGATATGAAATTCTTTCTCCACACAATGCCCATATTGGACTCCACTCTCCGCAAACCATCATCAAGAAAATCCTTTCGAAAAGGCAAAGATTTAATGCTTGGGTTGATATGATGACTAGAGTTGCCGGCGAAAAGGCAAAGATTTAATGCTTGGGTTGATATGATGACTAGAATTGCCGGAATCATGATGGGAAGGTTGATAAGGGGGAATCAGTAATGGTCTAAGGTTGGGGGGGAGGGGGTACACACAATGGTTTTCTCTCATTGTCTACATTGTTAGTAAAGTGGCGAAAGACAAATAAGAATATCACATCCCAACTCATTGTGACATTTCATCGAACATATAGAATGCATTCCATAAAACAACTATAGTGAATTCTTTGCCGAAAGAAGGGGCAAAACCAATAGGGTAGCATACAACACAAGATCAAACATAAGCTTCGACTGCAAAGCCTATTCCTTAACCATTCTCTACTCCCTAGTGATTTTTTTCAACCTCTTCAAGGTAATTTTCTGGATACTGTAAGACCTCGCTTGGGCACTTTTCTAGCCCGCTAGGAAATTAGAGCCAAAATGTTCATTTAGACTTGGTCTCATACGATATCGCCGAGTATGATCTCCAGTTGGTTTGGTTAACACGGGTTTCAAGTCATCTTTTATTTTGAAAAGATTTGTTTCTTTTATATTTTAAAAGAAACTTTTCTTTCATTTTTGAAAAGGAATGATGGCCTTTATTTAAAAAAGTGTTAATTGAAGAGTCGTCACTTTAAATTATTTTATTTAGAAAAATTTAAGGAAAAATATGTTTAATTGACTTTATTAAATTTGGTTAATTTTTACTAAAAAAGGATACTAGTTCGAAAACTAATCATGATAGGTTTTGGGCTAAGTTTTTAAGTGAGTTTTGATAAAAGATATTCTATTTGATTGATTTTACCCTTTATGGTTTGCAAAAACAAAATTTCTTGTATGTTAAAGACAGTATCGAGGATGGATGATAATTAAATATGCATGAGCAAATAATCAATATGACATCGGCAATTACAATAAATATAAATTATTACAATATCAAAATCATATACACAATGGATCTTTGACTCTAGCCCTTATGGAAGCTAGGTTGAGCACAAATCTCCAATTAACTGACTAAATAAAGAGACAAATAATATCAGTAAATAATAATAATTGCAACTCATTGAATTTGCAATAACCCAAAATCGCACAGAAGAAAAGAATAATGAAATAGTAGAGAAAATTCAAATGGAAAAATCAGTTTAGTTATTAAGTGAGAGCTTGCCACTCGGAGTAATATTTCGAGTGTGTCTACTTACCCCATTTGAATGAAAATTAGAGTCATAAGTAATTCGTGTATTTGATTGCAAAAGACTTTAATTAACCGATTTTAGTTAATTAAATTATTGAATAAAAATAGATAAAGCAAATAAACAAATACCTTAGGTGAATGTTTTCTCGGGATGAATGGTTGAACAGTTTTGGCGCTTCGTAAATGCACTTGATTGTTTAATTAAATGAAGCAAAAAAAAATGTAGAAGTAGGGATCAACTAAAACCAATGAAATAATGTTGAGTATGTTTAATTTTAGTAAGTAAAAAGTAATTTGGTAGAGTTTTGACATCCTAAAATCCTCCCCTTCACTAAAAGGGAAAACTCCTATGTATAGAAGTCTTGCTCAAAAAATTAATGCAAAATTAATGGAAAAATATTTGTTTTATGACATTAATTTTTACATTTAATTTTTCAATTTTCTAAATTATGTACAAAATTAAGGATTCACAAATACATTGCTTATATGCTCGTTCATAAAAAAATCTTTATATTCTTTACTTCTGAAAGTAGCTCTCATATTGGGTCAATAGGTGTCTCACACACATCATATGTTTAGAGTTTGGAAACATATTTGCAGTCACATTGGCTAGCCCCTTCAAGAATAGAAAATTTAAATAAATTAAATTCAGTTTATTATGAAAGTTATGTTTTTTTTTTGTATAATTAAATTATGGCACATACCTTTTGTTTATTTGACATAAAAGTCCAATGGTGAGAGTTACGCACCTTTATATCTTCTTTCAAATTGCTCAAAAACCATTCCCAATTTTTTACATTTTTCATCTTCACCGCGACATATGTAATATGGTAAATATAATCATTGAGACTAATTCCAACGGTTGATAGAAGTTGGCATTCATAAATTCCTTTTAGCCAATATTCATCTAAACATACAATAGGCCTACATCTATAACTCCTCCCTTAAAGCAGCCAAGCAAATGTACATCCCTTTAAATGTCCATTTTTGTTCTTTCATTTCAACTCTAGATACACGGCTGTAGCTTAATAGCTCTATCTTGTAATAATGTAATTTGCTATATTACATTGCTTTATCCCTATTTAAGTTTTTTGAGCTACGTTCCTTGCCCTTTATGCTTTCATTCTTGGAATAGTCATTTTGTAATTTTTTCGCAATCTAGCAATGAAGGTAGTGATTAGCCAATTTGGATTCTCCCTAATGTCATCAATGTATTGACTGGCTAGCCATGATGAAGATATATAGAAATTTGAATGAACTTGTGTACATGTATGTACCAAATTGGTTGTCCTTTGTTGGAATGTGTCATCAATTTCATCTTTGCTGTCATTCTTGGTTACCTATAGCCTAATTTTGCAAGTTGGGTTCCTACAAGTTGCCACTACCTTTAAATTATCATTCTTGCTAGACCACGTCTGATTTCTGCTCTTGATATTTCAACTCTTTATTGTATCCTTAAACTCTTCCTTATCTTTGAATATCATACCCTTAACAAAGGTTAGTTCATCCATGTCTTTGCTACTATTAAACTCAGGCAATGAAGTCTTCCCTTCATCTCCAGATTTGAATGAAATATACAATTCATTACATGGTACATAATTAGACTCTATTTCATGTTCTTCATTTCCATATAAAGGAATTTCTGCTTCAGGTTCACATTTGGAGACTTCATGTACGTATATGTTATTTGCTTCATTATTTACATTATCACTGAGCCTCTCTCCATATCATCATCCATGTTAGCCAAATTGTAGTCATTATCATCAAAATTCATATTTGGATCTTTTATATGTGTCTCAACATCTTTAGGTGTTATATTAGAAATTTCAGGCTCTAAGTCAAATCCCATATATCATTTACTTTTGCTACTGGTCTACTATCAGAAGATATAAGTTCATCATCAAAGTGCATATCAGTAAATTTTAGTTGTCTTTGCTTTCTATGTACTGTGGGTACATCATTGAATTCATATTAGTAAATTCAGGCTCTTCCACTTCAGTTCATTATTAGGTTAGACATATGACGCTTCTTTTGGTTCATTCTAAAACTCAGTAGGACATTTGCTACATTTACAAATTCATTCTTGAATTTAGTAGGTTAGACATCTGCTACCCTTTTAGGTTCATTCTGGACGTCAGTACGTTCAAGAAAATATTTGATTTTTAAAGTAGATAACTTGCCTCTCATACTAGTATGTTTAATAGGTGGTGCAATGGTGGAGGATACTTTTGCTCTGGCCCTTTTTCTACTTGTTATAGGTGTTGTCTCATGATGCTCTTCTTCAAGCTCTTTGATTATAATATTAGACCGTCATGTAGGTATCTTGTTATTTTGAGTTCTTCAATAATCTTCTCCTTAAATGCTCAATACATACATTAACTTTCCCAGCAAGAGCATCATGTGCAACCATTTCTAAGATCAACATCATTCTTTAGTGGCCTCAATCCTTTAGTATAGTCCTTGCCTAGATGCCTGCACTGGTACCTTATCAATCCCTTGACATTAATTTTTTTGCAACATATCTGATACCATATGCCAACTTGAGCCTTAATATTGAGCCTATGGATAATTGGGCCATCGATTCTAAGTCAGATGGTGCTTACAACTGAACTTGTTGATCTATATGGAGCCTCGATACCGAATCTCTACAACAGGCATTGTTCTACTTCTTGAAGCCCCGGACCCCACGCCATCTCTTGCCTTACCTGATTACTGATTTTGAGGGCCCTTGGCGAGCTTGTCCCTTCCTCATCATTTGAGACGTCTTTAAAGATCGAGTCACTATAATCGAGATATCTTTCCTCTACATGTCTTTCATCAATAAACACATTGCTACCCGAGCTCATTTTATCCTAGTTTGGAAGAAAAAAATTACAAGAATTAAAGACAGAGTTCAGAGTCATAGATAGGATAAAAGTCCTAGATATGAGGCTAACATCGTGCCACTCTTTCGAACTTTCTCACAATAAAAGCTCTCTCACGCACACTAATCTCTTACAAGATGCAAATGTGAAGATAATTAGAGACCCATCCCTCCGTTTTGTAAGTGTTCATGCATTAAATGCACTAGCGCTAATTTAAATTTTAAAAATCACCTTCTCTTGCACAAGAAGTTCAACCAAAGTCATATGGGGCGTTGACATATAGCCCCGCTTGTATATGCGCCCTACAGAGGTTTAGCTGGCATCATCTGTCGCACTAACACGTAGTTCTACTTGCATAGGCACTATGTGAAAGTTCAACTAACATCACTTGTGGCGCTGATGCATAGCCCTACTTACACAGATGCCCTTTGAAAGTTCAACCAACACCACAGGCTCTACTGTAACACCTGGCATGAATGCTAGGAAATCAGAGGGGGGGGGGGGGCTATAATGATACCATATTTTGACTCGGGCCTCGATACTATGCTTATGGAAAGCCAGGCCACTGGGTCTAAGTCGGATGCCCGCTCATAACCAAACTCATCATCTATATGGAGCCTTGGTACTGAACCTATGAACCTATTAGAGCTAGTGGTGCGGCGTGCGAGCTACCAGCTGCAAAAGGACAAATCTCTGACACATCTGTGATTCTTTGTGGCTTGCATCAGAAGTGTTCCCCTGTCCATCCTTTCTAAATAAGAGTGAATTTCCACAGATAAAAGATCTTTTTCCACTCTTTAATTTGTAAATAAATCAAACTCTGACTTAGGCATTGGAGTCTCCCACTAAAGCCCAATCCTCTCTATATGTTTTGCATATAACTGCATCCAAACCTGAACCCAAGCTCTAAAGAATAGACTCGAAGGCCACCTGTTATCAATATCATTTATAAAAATGATTGCAATCTATCAACATAAAAATCCCATATATAGTGCAACTCTCTATTAAACTAACTTCATTCCCCATTATTACCATTGTAATGTAAATTGATGGTGAAGTATTCGCTTGCACCTGCACAAAATGAACAAAACAAGTTTAATATACATTCAAATTCAAATCATAGAAATGATGTCAACAAAAATGATGTGTGCATGTTAATTTTGTTTCTTCTATTGGCTTTGTAATTTCAAGTTTAAAGTTCAATTAATGTGCATTTCTGTAAATTTGAGGAATAAGAATATGCATTTTTGTAAACTTGAGAGATAAGTATGTTAATTTCTGTAAACTTAAGGGATTAGAATATGCAACATGAATAAAGTTATTCGCATATTACTAGAGATTTGAAAAAAGGCTACTGTTTACATTCTCAATTAATGACAATCCAACCAACATGCAAACCCAAATTAAAATGGTAAATTTACATTTTCAATTAAAAGCAATCCAACCAACATGCAAAGCCTCGTATAGCCTCGAGTAATTATCATTGCTTAAAAAGCCCTTTTCTAGCAAATATCAATGCTTTAAACCCCCCCTTTTCAATTCTTCAATCTCAAAAAAAAAAAAAAATGCTAGGCATTTCAATCTCGAAAAGTCATTAGCCATTTTTCATTTTTTTAATTCAAGCCAACCTTACAAAGAGACACTGTAAATATTATTTTTTTTTAATTTTCAATTGTCTTTAGGTTCCGTCGCCATCTCAAAAAGTTGATCCATTACAAATTTTGTTTTTGTTCTTCTGGTCCACCACAACACTTTTTTAAATGGCAAAAAAAATGCATACGGGCTTTACTTTTTCTTTTATAAATGCCAATGGAACAGGGAATCAAATGGATTTAGATAGATGAAAAAGAAACAACCAAATTCAGAAGAAATACACAAAAATAGACAGAAACATAGAAATATATAGAAAGAGAAAAAAATAGCCAAAGTGACTGTAGAATTCAAAGAAGAAAGAGGAATCGGCGAGCGAAAGATGAAGGCTGTTCCTTAAGTTGCGAATGGTAGAGACATCAATTTAATGGAAAGCTGACGAGGAATATTACATGGTGTCTATGTCCATTCTTTGTTAGTTAGATGGATATCAAATAGCCAGAGGGATCACGAGGTACAAAAGTTGAAAATCCAAGGATGATAACATTAAAATTTAAAATTAGAAGACGACAACCAATATTAGTCAATTTATAAGGGATGATGGGTTTAATTTACCCATAATTTGTAATAAAAACTTGAATTAAATATTTAATGGAGTTAATTTATATAATATAAAGTTGATACTTTAAAATGACTCATTAATCATGTTTTTTCCTTATGGAAATGAGGAAAATTTGAATATCTTTAATGAGTAAATGATTTTCATTAAGAATAAATAAATAATTTTTTATACTCAAAAGTATTTTTATGACAAATTTAATTGAATATTTATTATAATTATTTTATTAATAATCATCAAAATCTTATCAAATATTATCAAAATAAGCAATCGCAAGAAGGGCGAAATGATATTATATCACAATTTATCATTTTTAATATAATAAAAATACAAGACAGACTGACGACCTCATGGGCTATGACAATATTTCTTTTAGGATATGTAGTCAAAAGTCATAAGAAATATAATTAATATTGAAAATTTTCAAATCTGGCACTAGAATTGGAAATTTAAAGTGAGATTTTTATAATTGGCTTAAATATATATGTAGCCTTAGCATTTGTTTATGTACCATTATTTTCATTTTAAGCATTTTGACACAATAACTTGATTTTTTCTTATTTATTTGACCCTTAATTTAACAGTAGAAGAGAGAAATATGATACATGAGGTGCACATATTTTGATATAGTATACTTATTATTGTGCTAAATCTAGCCTAATTGTAAGTGCACAATATTGTCAACAAGCAATACAATAGTGAATAAAGTATCAAAACACTAAATTATTTATTTTTTGAAAGAAAGGATTGATTTAAAATTCAAATTAAACAAATTAAGACTAAATTAACTCTTACATTTTGGACATAGGATTGGACTACCTTAATTGATTAACTAAGAGTTTCCTAAGGTTTTGATTCATCTATATTGTTCCTTTGATTATTGATTGTATTCTCCTAATTTAAGTTATAGTCTCTCTCGATATCTAAAATTTATATTGAGATTAATTCATATGCCTACTCTCGTGATCACAATAATTAATTAAATTCATTAAGTTCTTTGAGAATATTTTAATCAATATCCTCAATGTTCTTCTTATCTCTAAGTAAAAATTACTTAGAATTTTTATCTCCTTGAATTAATGTTATGCTTTTGCTCTTCCTCCATCACACAACATCACAAATCAAATAATTATTGGCATTATATGCAAAGATAACAAAATAATTAAAAGGATAATATAATTGAATAAAATAATCATAAATTATTCCATAGAAGAATCAAAATAAAGGTCTAACCCTAATTAGGGTTTTTAGTTGCACATAATTGAAAGAATAAATAAAGAATTAAAGGAAATAGTAAAAACATTGAAATCAAGGAAGAAATTAGAAAAATCAAACTTGAAAATCCTTTGGATGGATTGGAACTCTTCTTGGGCCTTGAATCTCTTCAATTAGCCAAGTCTCATTCCCTTTCAAAAAGAAATTCTTAAGAACTAAAGCAAAAAATTGCAAGGAAAAATTGGTGATCTAAAACTTGGAAGGAGGCCTACTTATATAGAGGCTTTGGGCCCTCTACTTTGATTAGAAAAGGAATTAGGGTAAATCTAAAGACTTTTGCTTGAATATGAATATAAATTGTATCAAAATTTTCTTAAAAATTGAAGTTGCAGCCGCCCTAACTCTTTCACAATCATGGCTTTTAATTCCCATGATCATGTTTAATTGTACATGACTTGTCCCATGAAAATTTGCCCCAGGAAGTTGGTGAATGAACTCCACAGGGGTAGCCTTTGGATGCCACAACCGTGGCATTGATTTAGCTTCTAAAACTTCAATTTTTCTTCTCCTTTCTTTGGACAACATCAAGATGAAGTCCAAGAGCATGGGAAATTATTCCCATGGGAATGGCATTGAATTTCCTTCTATTTTGGTCCAAACTTCATTTTGTTTACTTGGCATTCCATTCCCTTCCTTCTTATCTTCCAATGTTGGTCCAAATAGCAGCAAAAACACATATTTTGTAGGATCACACTTCAATTTGAGACTTATTCTAACTTTATCAAATAAACTCATTAAATTCAATTGGAAATGATAAAAATAAAGTTAGAATAATTATAAAATTATATACAAAATATAATTTTATCAACTCCCCAAAACTTAAATCATTACTTGTCCTCAAGTAACAAGAATAACATTCTTCACAATAGGCCTCATCAATTCTCAGGATTTTGATATATAGAAATTTAAACAGTTAAAAACCCAATATTGAATTCTAAATTAAATTCCATAAGTATACTTACTTCATTCTCCCCTTCTTTATTAAAGATTTTAAATAATTGCAACCAATTGTTATACTTCTCATACACATGTTTAATCAAAATTTCTCCACCAATAGACCTCAGTAACTCAAGAAAAATCAAAAGGTCTTTTAAAAGCTTAAGGCTAAAGAGATGCTTAATAACTATGTCTTTTATCTTTTAAATACCTTCCAACTGCAATTTCCTTTTACTGCAACTCTTCTCTTCTTGTTGTTGGAGAGTCCTTTATTATGCTCCTTTTTTTCTTGCTTTGGCTTTTCCACTTTTGCTTTGACATACTTTACTTGAGAGGGTTTATGTGCACTTTTTCTTCTTCTCAATATATTATTATTTTTATTATTATTTTATTGTTGTTGTTGTTGTTGTTGTGTAATTATTGTTATTATTATTATTAATATTATTGTTGTTGTTGTTGTTGTTGTTTATTATTGTTTTTGTTTACTTTCTTTCTTTCTATTTCTTTATTTTTCCCCCAAACTTGAACTTTATTTTAGGAGGTTTATTTATAAGAACTACGGTGGTATCTTTACTTAACTCTCTATTTTCAGTTGAGCTTAAATATGTACATCAAGAAAATATTTTTCTTAGTGAAGGTGGGCGGCACCACCAGAATATTTATTAATTAAAATAAAAAGATTGAAAAACCATACAAGAGTCTTTTACAAACCCTTATAAGCAACGGGTTATTTAAATCTAACATAGGGCAACCTCATGTTATCAGAAAGAATAATACCCCGAAGACAATGAGGCAAAGAAATAAAAGTGTTAAATAACCTAGCTCGAGAAGTTAAACGACAATGTTGGGCAAGGAAATTGGCTGCTTGATTACCTTCCCTGTAAATATGATGGATGGTGATAGAGTGTTGAACACATAAATTAAAAACCCGTCTAGCCGTAGAAAGAGAAGAAGCTGTACCAGAATATACACACTGTATTGCATTAATAGAATCAGTTTCTACAATCAGCGAAAGATAATTGTTACGCAAACACTATGCAATACCATGCAAAATCGAAGACAACTCGGCATCTTCAGCGGACTGAGCATTCAAGCTGAAATTACAGGCAGCAACAAGGAGACCATCTTTGTTACGAACCACAGCACCACCAGCGGCATGCATTTTATCAACAGAAGCATCAACATTCAGTTTAAAACCAATGTCGGGACGACTCCAGTAAACCAAAGACAGCTGTAACTTCCGATTCTGTCCAAAACCTTCAGGAAGAAGTTCTCTAAATTGCTTCAGAGGGCGTGCAAATTTGGCATTTGCAAAGCAACTCCCCAGCTGGCCATGAACTCGAAAATACCCTTAAATACACATTGAAGAAAGAAATTATCCAAACCCCAAGTGCATCGGCAATATGCAAGCCAGAGAGAGTAGGGAATCACCAAAGAGAGCACCCTACAAACTGTTCCAGCCGATGAATTCATCTGGTATTGCATCCACCAGAGCATCATTTCTTGTTTTAAGTATTTCTGAACTGCAGAGCTTGAGAGAATCATATTTCTGAAAAAATTCCAAATAGCCTGTACTTTGTCACACCTATAGAAGATGTGATTAACGGTTGCCACCGCAGCAAAGCAAAAAGGACAATGTGAGACAATATTAATTCCCATTCTCTGAAGACGAGAAGGCAATGGTAGAGCATTCTGAAACATTCGCCAAGTGAATATGGAAAGCTTTGGAGGAATAGCGGATCCCCAGATCATAGAATATGACAAAAGAATCATCTTCTTGTCCCGAATTTCCTCATAGGCAAGTTTTAATGAGAATGATGTAGCATTAGATTGTATCCACCTCAAAGAGCCATTGTCAACAACAATAAGACGGCTTGCCAAATCAGAAACCTTACTGAGTCGCTTCCACGTGCAAGAATCCACCTGTAAAAATCTCATATGTCCATCTCTATGATATTTTGCTCTCATAAGCCGAGACCATAAAGATTCACCAAGAAAATAATTCCACCATAGCTTCAAGGAATAAGCTTCTTGTAAAGTGTGAATAGACCGCAAGCCTAAACCGCCTTCAACAGTAGGATAGCAAAACTTTTCATAAGCCACCCAATGATACCTACGTTCTTCACTTGCATTCCAGAAGAAATTAGAGAATCGACATTCTAAAGCATGAATAACGGCCTTAGGAAGCTTCATAGCACCCAACACATGTATCGGGATGGAGTTCAGCACATGTTTAATAAGAAGCAAACGACCTCCTACTGAAAGTAATTTTTTAGTCCAACCACTCATCTTTTGATCGACTCTTTTAAGCAAATTATGACAATATTCCACCCTGTTGATACCGTGGTATATCGGCGCGCCCAAATAAACAAAGGGCAAAGAATGATGCTTAATAGCCAATAGCTGTTGCATTTTTTCATAATAAGCATGACTTGCTTTCTTGGAGCAATAAAAATTGCTTTTATCAAAGTTAATTTTTTGACCCGACCCACGTTGATAAGATTCAAAGAATGAAAGTAAATTCTTGGCACTCCTAACATCCCCATTAATAAAAATGAGAAGGTCATCTGCAAATGCTAAATGTGTAACAATCTCATAGTTCCTGGCTGACTTATAAGGCATAATCTTCCTCTCAATTACCAACTTATTAAGTCCCCTCGAAAAACATTCTGAAGCTATGATGAATAAGATAGGGGAAAGAGGGTCACCTTGCTTTACTCCACGGAGAGGACTGAAGAAACCATAGGTAACACCATTGACCATCACAGAGAGTTTTATCGCTTTGAGATTAGACATAACTAGATTTGTAACAGTATTAGAGAAGCCAAATTTCCTTAAGACAGCTTCCAAAAAAGACCATGAGACCCTATCAAAAGCCTTCGCCATGTCAAGCTTAACTGCTAGATTATGCCCCCTCGTTTTGCGGTCAAGATCATGGATTATTTCATTAGCAATCAAAATCTGGTCATGAGCAGACCGGCCTTTAAGAAAACCTACTTGCTCTCTTGAGATAATAAGACTGAGAATAGGAGCCATTCTGTTGGCTATAATCCGAGTGGCAACCTTACTAATGAAGGTAGCAAGACATATAGGCCGATATTGAGAGAAAGACGAAGGATTATCAACTTTAGGGAGCAAAATAATGTTAGCTGCACTGAAAGATTGCGGGATGGGAATGCTCAGAAAGAATTCTTTGATAGCACTACAGACATCCCAAGCAACAATGTGCCAACACTTCTGAAAGAATAAACCATCAAAGCCATCCGGGCCAGGAGCACTGTTCGCATCTAATTGCCAAACGACAGCTTTAATTTCATCATCAGTAGGTACTTTTTCCAACTCAGCATTGTGGTTGTCTAATACCAAATGAGGTATAACATCAAGAAGCCAATCAAAATTGCCCATGTCCTCAAATCCAAATAAGGATTGAAAAAAAGAAACTGCTTCTTGACCAATATCATGCTGAGAAGTCAACCATTCACCAGAGGAATTTTTTATAGTAGATATGTGATGAAGCTTTCGAGACACCTTCACATAGCTATGAAAAAAATGAGTGTTGCTATCACCATCACTAAGCCACTTAACTCGTGCTTTTTGTTTCCAAAACACCTCCTCAAGCTTATATTTCCTAATCAACAAAGCTTGTTTAGCTTGCTAAGTGGTGCGATTGTTATCCGTAGGGTCTGCAAGGTAATGAGATTCGGCTAAAGAAGCTTCCTCCTCAACATTCCTAATATCATTGAAGATGTTCCCAAAAGTGGATCGGTTCCAAACAGAAATAGCTTTTTTAAGATGCTTCAATTTTTGAAAAAACCCCTTCATACCTCCGCCATAGAAAACAAAATTCCATTGATGCTGAACCATAGGAAGAAAAGATTCATCTTGAAGCCACATATGCTGGAACTTGAAAGATTTTGAAATAGGACTATCATCAATTTTACAAGAAAGCATCAAAGGTGCATGATCAAAAGTAGCCCTTCCCAAATGTCAAACATAAGTATCAGTGAAAGCGTTCAAAAAAGATTCATTAGCCATAATACGGTCCAGTCTCTCCCAAACTCTGCCTGATGAATGAACCCCAGTCCACGTATATTCCGAACCATGATACGGTAAGTCCACAAGACCACAGTCATCAGAACAAGAAACAAAATCTTGAATACTGTGCAAACAAGGTTGAGCATTCCCTTTATATTCAGACAAGGCCTTAATAACATTGAAATCCCCCCCGATAAGCCAAGGGTTAGAATCAGCCACAATATCACGCAAATGATCCCACAGCTCATACCTCTTACTCCTAGAATGTTTACCATATATAGCTGCCAAATGAAAACTCCAAGATAGAGAATGACATAAAACTGTGCAAGACACAGATTGGGGAATGTCCAAAAAACATGAAAGCTGAGCATATTGTTCTTTCCACAAAATCCAAACTTTATTGTCATGAGCACAAAAAATATTAGAGAAACCAAGCTTATTCATATATAACTGAGCCTTAGAATCAGCAATAATAGGCTCAATTAAAGTAAGCACAAACACATTGAAATCAGCACAAAGTTGACGCAATCTAGAGAAAGAAGATTCAATACCCCTTGCATTCCACTGTAAATAATTCATTGATCAGAATGAAAAGATTCAGTTTGAGAAGACTGACCTTTTTTGGAATGTTTGACCGCACCATTTTTTCTCTTCCTGCCTACTTTTTTTCGTTGCACCAAAGTAATAAGAGCTTCTGATTCACCACCCTCCTGGAAAATTTCAGGAACAACAGATTTAAGCTTGTTATGTAATATTGAACTAGAAGCCCGCAAATTCTCCGGCGAAACAGCTTCAGCATTTAAAGGTAAATCAGTATCTGAATTATGTTGCAACAAATTTTCATCATCAGAAGCGGAAGCCACCTCTGGTTCGGACCCATACTGATTGGATGAAGGATCTAAAATTTTTTGAGCTATAAAATTATCCCTATTAAAGACAGAAACAGCAGAAACATTAGGAAGAGCAGCCGCACGATATGATGGCTCCGAAACTGTAATCTCAGAATTAACCTTGATAATTTCCCTGTCCAGCTGTGGAGAATGAGTCTCCAAATTTTCAAGAATTTCAGCATGAGAGGCATGATTTGTAGTATGAACATCTGTAGCTTGAGCATGAGACATCAAATCAGATTTTTGTTTCGGAACCCACACTTTATTGATTTTAGGGATCTCTTTAACGGGAGAAGCTTGAGATGCAGGCTCTTTATTCGCCAAAAGAGGACAGGAACTAATCTTATGTCCAAGCCGACAATAATTAGTACAATAATGTGGAAAATCCTCATAGGTAACGGATTGAAAGAATCCCGCCCCATCATCCTCAATCCAAATTCTGTTTTGAAGCTCTTTAGAAAGGTCTAGTTCGACACAAACTCGTGCTATGGATGGCCTAGATAAAGAGGCAGTAGCAGCGTCAACTTTTAGTGGAGGGCCAATAAGATTAGCAATGGGATATAAAGCTGCCTTGTCGAACAAGTGAACAGGTAAACCCTCAAAAGAGATCCATGCAGGTATCACAGCACTATCAATCTCTGGCCGAAAGTATTTTGTCCATTTAGAAACACGCATCACAAAACCATTAAAGTACCAATTTTCTTTTAACCAACAACGATGAAAGTCATCCTCATGAGTGAACCGAATGAGCACATGTGAAGCATCCAGTAACCCTAAATAAAAAACACCATTGAATCCCACTTGATCCAAAAGCTTATTCAAAGTTTTAATAGGGGGCCTGCCATTAGGAAAGGTTTCGATTAAAGCAAATTTAAATGGCACAGTCAAGGCTTCGGATTCCTCTTTCGTAAATGATACTGCCGGAACACCCTTAAAAGAACTTGGTAATTTAGTCATCATCAATGGCGCCTTTGTAAGAGAAGGTAAGAAAGACCGATTAATCTCAGATTTAACAGAACCATGCTGCAAAACATCGTCAAAAGATCTAGGAGGTGGGGCGGAAGGCTCCTGAGGAGCCACCACCGGACAATTGTTAGCCGTAGCAAACGTCGTTGAAACCCTCCCAATGTTTAATGTGCTGAGTAATAAGTTTCCTCCGAAATTATATATATAAATATATTGAGGATAGAAGTAAGATGTTGTCCACCTTTTTCTTGTTCTTTTCTAAGAGGAATTTTATCAAACAACTTATGTGCATTGCTCATACTGCCACAAAACTTGTTTTTCCTTCATTTTCTCCCTTGCTAATCAATTTGCACAAAGATGGAGGTATCAATTCTGGATAACCAGCAAGAACCTTATAATACCCGCAAAAATACCACCTCCTTGACAGAGAGGGGCCAAATCGATCAACGAAGAGAGCCACTGCAGTGTAATTGACGACTGGAGTAAATTCAAGATGATGAGAAGAATCAATTAGGAACTCCACCAGCATAAGCAACTGTAAAACCTGATACTAATCTTCCCAAAGCCAATCATAATCTCATTTTCCAAACTAATTACACATAAGAATCGCAAGTAGTCACCATTTCTACAACTCTCTTTGAACATTGTAATTAATCCACGACCACGACGAGAGAGAGAGAGAGCTCGTGTCAATGGCTGGTGAAGAGTGGCGTGGAGGTGAGAGCTTAAGCGGAGATAGCAGCTCAAGAAAATATTTTAAAAGATAATTAACCTGAAAGGTAGTTAGTATGGCTACTTTATTCAAAAGAATTACAAGCTAAAAATATTCAATTTTGGGTTAAAGGGGATAACTAGATGCATTATTTTTTTTAAGGTAGATATAAGCATCTGGCTCAACAAACAATGCCTAAATTATCTTTTCTCTTACTTAGCAATGTTTAATTTTGCCTCAAAAGTTTTTTAAACTTATTCTAGACCTAGGCATAGGATAATCTTAAAATAAATGTGAAAGGAGTAGAAGCCCTCTCTAGGTAAGCATATACAATTGACCACTTTCAACTAAAAGCAAATCCTCATTTAGTTTAAAATCCATAAAGTACAAAACTTCATAAAATTTTCAACTCAGATTTTAAGATTTTAAAAGATAAACCAGAGTATATTAATATAATTAACATCACTGAATTATAATTAATCATTAGCCTATTGTGAATCCAATTATTCAACTACTTAATTAAAGCAACATATTTTATAAAAAAAATCCACATAACTAGATAAAAATTTCAATGAGTAGTAAAAACGTTCCAAATAGAAATATCCCAATTACAAACATATTAAAAATATCCTTACTAGAAATAAAAATAAAGACTAAAAATAAGCTCAAAAAAGGAGAAAAACACTTCTCTGGAAATTTGGGGATAACTCAATAAAGACTAAAATAGCACTGTCCTCAGTGGTTAGCATCATTATGTGGTGGTGGTGGTGGGAAGGATACTGTTGTAAAGGGTAATACAAATTGAGCTGAGCAAAGAAAGAAGTGAATTGGTCATTAAGGGTCGCCATCTGTGTGGAAATAGTATGAATTTCCTGCTTGACCTTATCAAATCTCCGTTCCATGCCTTCAACATTTTGCTCCATATCCTGCATTCTCAGATCCATATTTCTTTCAAAAACATCAAATATGTTAGACAAAGATTCAAAATAATTTGGTGTACAGATGGTCCAATTTCATATTAGTGAGGAGGGGATTGATGTTGTTCAGTTTACTCAAAGTCATCTATATCTCTAAATAAATCACCCACATCAACTCTTAAATCAACATTAGGTCCCTTAACAATATATCTCCCCCCTCTCTTTTCTGCTAATCCTATAGATAACACAGTGCCCAAGTTAATGGTAGTTTTTTTCATTCATTGGAACAAGACTACTATAGTCAATTCACAAATAGCTTGCTATTTTGGTTATATCATGCCCCCAATAACAATTTTCCTTTTGATTTATTTATCAAACCTTGGCATTTCTTAGAAAACCAAAACCTATAGTTAACACATTCTTTTCCAATGTCCAATGCATAAAAGAATTGCAACTCATTTGAATTTACTGCTCCTTGAATATCTCCTCTACCAAAAATTGTATAAGCAAGCACAACATGTATATATCTATAGAAAGGATTAGTAAATTTAGAAGCTTTTTGTAATATCTCAAAGTATACCCTAAAAGTTTTGGAATTATTGTTGTATTTGGATTTAATGTATATGCTTAATGGAAAGAGAAAAGAAGTAAAGAGAGAGAGTGTATATGTTGTATATATAGAAATATATACAACATATACAAGTCAAGGTAATGAAAGTCAAAAGAAGATAATTATTTATTTTAAATTAGTGAAATAAATTAAAAGGAAAATTAAGTTAGTGTATATGCTTAAGTTATTTTAAATTGCTTTTGGTAGATCTTCAAGATGTTGTGTTTAATTAAGTTTAAAGCATAGAATACATGAGTTTGGTCTGAAACAGAAGCAAAATGGATGCCACGCCCGTGGCCCTTGGATGCCACGACCGTGGGGGTGTTAAGCAGATTGGACAGATTCGTTTTCTAACCCACGCCCGTGGGGGTTTGTGAGGCCACGACCGTGGGGTTGTGAGGCCATGACCGTGGGGGTTCTAGATAGTGGTTTTGGCTTGTATTTGTGATCTATGGGTCTAGTATGAGAATAATAGGTGAATAATTGTATTGGAATTCATGTATATTTTTAAATAAGTGTGTGTTATTCCTTTTGAATTAGGTTGTGAAGAGATTGAGTTGCCCTAACCTAAGTGTTGAGAATTCTTGGAAGAGGAAGTGTATAGATTGGTGTGAGTTGTTCTTGAGGTAAGTACAAACTTACATGGTTGCATACATTTACATGATTTTGAGACTTAACAAATTTGGTTGTAAATGTGTTAAGTAATTTACTATATTGTTAATACAATTTGATTAATGTTATGATTTGTATAATGTGAAAGATATAATGATCATTCAAATGGATGTGCAATGCAATTGGATATGATGAATACTTTAATGATGAATTGCTTTAATGTGAATTGAGATATGATGACATGTGATGCCATTATGGTTGGCTATAATGATTCAAATGAATTAAGATATGTGAAATGTAATTGGTTATGTATACTCTATTGATGAGATGTGAAGCCATTGTTGTTGGCTATAATGATGCAAATGAGAATGAAATTGATAATGAAATAATGAATGAATTGTGTGTCTAATGTGTTATTCCATTTTCAGAGTTTTATTGTTGGTGGCATGCCTAATGGTAACAATCTCTTGAAGCTAGGTTGAATTTGATCCTTTAAGCCAAGTTGGGTTGAAGTTTAGCATGCTTAACTCCCCTTGAAGCTTGGTTGGGTCTAGTCCTTGAAGCCTAGTTGAGATGTTACAACCCTTGAAGCTAGGTTGGGTTTGGTTCTTGAAGCCAAGTTGGGTTGATACTTAGCATGCTTTGTTCCCCTTGAAGCTTGGTTGAGCCTAATCCTTGAAGCCTAGTTGGGATAATGATAATGATAAATGTGATAATTGAACCAAAACATTAACTCTGAAAGTTGAATGGCATATTAGTGTCTTTTGGTCCCATGCTTGTCTTTGTTTCAATGTGATTCATGAATGGTGAAACAATTGAATAAAATAATGGAATGTAGTGTTATGAAAAATATTAATATATCCTTTATGAATATTGTCTTTATTGTTGAAATGTGTGATATTGACATTGTATTGAAGCATATTGTTATTATAGTTTGTACTACTAAGCCGTTGGCTTAGCGCGATTGTGGTTCATCGCGCAGGTGACATGGTAGAACCAGAGAGTTCAGCTAGACCGAGTTGAGTCTAGACTCTGAAGTGTTGATAGTGGGCTTAAAGATCAGAGACGAACTGCCAAACATGTATAAATGTTATGTTTTTGTAAAATTTAATTTTTGATGTATATATAATTGTAAATACCACTATATTTTCCGCTGCGTATTAAATGAACATTTTTATTTATTGTATTTTATGATATAACTTAAATGTTTAAGTTTGCTCATATTATTGTATAAAGGGATGATTTGTTTGTTTAGTAAACTGTGGCATTCCTATATTCAGTATACGTGTATTACGGTTGTGGTGATGTGTAGTATGCGTATACGGGATATAAGGGTGTTACACTTTTGAGATTTTACTATCAAAATTTCCCATCCCCCTAATCTCTCCCATGTCTCTTGTTATATAAATCCATAGGCTCTACCATAAGTTCCTTGCAACCCAACTAAACCTATTGCATCACTATTTCAATAATGTCCTAAAGATAGTCAATGTTCCCCATCCTAAAATCAACTTCCCTATTATAGTGATAATTTTTATTAGGACTTGTAAATTTAAATGAACTCAAAAACTCAAGAGCAACTTGAGAATATGTATTAAAATTCATGGTTTCATGCATCAACTCATCCTTCCACCTTATGTTGATGCTAAATCTAGAGGGAATGATCTGGCATTTGGCTAGATCAATATACCTTTTGCTCCTCATTTTTGAATTTAATTATTGGATATGCATTTGGAGGAGGCGACGGTGGTGAAGGCCCTTGCGTTCTTTATGCTGGAGGAGATTTAGTGGAAGGAGGAGAAGAATGTGATTGCCTAAATGAAGATCCTTCATGTGAGATTCCAATTTTGTGCACTCATGTCTTTGTTCTCTTCATGTTTGGAAGTTGGAATTTTGCCTAAAAATGAAAGAATTTGGAAGGAAAGGGAGAATTCGATTAAAAATGTGGAGAAAGGGCATAAGGGAGCTGTTTGGGCAGCTAGGGTTTTGAAAAAAATGGAGGACAGAAAAAATGGGTTGATATAACTGTTGGTATGCCACAGTCATAGATAAGATCCCATGGTCCTGGTGTTGAGTTTGACTGGTCTTTCCTTGGTTTCTCCATCACTTGACAAAATTGATTCAAAATCCATAGTCAATTTTATAAGATTCAACAATTGTGGATATTCATTTCTTTTTGCCTTTCTTTCCTCATGAAGCCCCTTACTGTCCAGTGTTTGTTTTGAATCCACATGTATTTAGGTGACGTGCTACAATCATGTTATTCATCTTGAATCTGCTACTATATGTTCCTTAAAGTCCTAAGATTTTGCAATGGCTATCTAGACTCCAAGACCATGGGGATGGATATCCACGGTTGTGGACTTGATTTTGAATATGCCCATTTCCTCCATTTGATTCTAACATCTTTGGCAGTCCTTGTTTCAGATTCATGAGCATAGGGATCAGTTCCCATAGTTGTGGGGTTGAATCTCCTTCTAGATTTTCTTTAAAATGATCTTTTTCTAAGGTCCTTTCCTCCTTGCAATCCTAAGAGTCTTCTAGTTCTGCACGATAATCCAAATTCAATCCCAAGATAAAAACAAAACACAAAAAAATAATAATAAAAAAGAGTGAAAAATAAAAAATAGGTTGCCTCCCAACAAGTGCTAATTTTAAAGTCTTTAGCTAAACTTTTTCGGTTGAAGTGGTTAAGTAAGCATTAAAGTGGTAGACACCTTTTATCTACTAGATCACCAATATAATAATGTTTCAAGTGTTGGCCATTGACTTTGAAAGTTTCATTTGCATTGTTTTGAATCTCAACTACTCCATATGGATAAACTTTCACAACTTAAAAGGGACCAGACCAACGAGACTTGAGCTTTATTGGGAAGAGCTTCAACCTTGAATTGTAGAGTAGAACATGTTGCCTTTCATGGAATTGGAGAAGTTGGATGTCCGTATTGTGCACTACTTTGGTATATTCTTTGTAGATTTTGGCATTCTTAAAAGCTTGCAATCTTATTTCTTCTAATTCGCTCAACTCTAGAAGGCTTTTTTTACTAGCAGTAGTCAAATCCATGTTCAAGTGCTTGATAGCCCAATATGCCTTATGCTCAAGTAGAATTGGCATATGGTATGCTTTTCCAAAGACCAAATGATAAGGTGGCATGCCGATGAGAGTCTTGAAAGCTATTTTATAAATCCAAAGTGTAATATCCCAATTTTTTTTAAATTCCTAATTTTTGAAGAATTTAATAAAATAAATTATAATTTAATTGAATAAATTAAATAAATAATGTTAAATGAAAAATAAAGAAATTTTAAATGAAAAAGTGGAATATATATGTGATATATATACAAAATATACATAACATATAAAAGTCAACACAAAAGTCAACACTTTTTAAAAGAAAAGTCAAAAGTCAAAGTAAAAATATTTTAGTAATTAAATCTTGGAAATTTAAAATTATTAAATTAATTCAAAAATAAATAATTTTTGAATGAAAGAGGGATTTTTGGATTTTTAATTTATTATATGAATAATTAAATAATTAATTATTAAATTAAATAATATATATATATATGGTTGAAATTAAAAGATGAAAGGAAAGAGAAAATCAAAAGTTTTTTTTCATCTTTTTCTTCTTGCTCCTTGGCCAAACCTCCATGTGTGTAGAGCTCAAGGATTTTGATCTTCCAAGCTTCCAAAATTGAAGGATTCCAAAGGTTGAAAAATAATTTTTAGTAATTTCCACTTGAAAAAGTAAGTTCTTTAGTTTTTTCTTTGGACATCCATGGAAATTATGATTATGTGTGATTTTGAATTTTTAAGTAGTATATTATAATTATTAGAATTGGTGTGTATGATATTATTTTAAGTGATTAGTAATGATTTTAAGGTTGGATTGAAGAGATGATGGAGTTTGGGTATGGATTGGTGAAGAGAGATAATTTAGGGTTATGCAATTTTTGGGATTTTGAAATTATGGTTTTTAATTGTGAAAATTGATTCCAAATGAGTTTTTTTTTAATGAATAAACAAGTATTTTAAAGTCAAATATTAGATTTGGTTGAGTTTGATTGGAGTTTGAGAATGAAAGTGTGATTTAGGGTTTTGGAAAAGTGATTTTTCCAAAGTTATAGAATTGTTTGATTTTATTGGTTTAATCATGTTGTTTAGTGTTAAAAGTGATGAATATAAGCTTGAAATGATAAATGGATTGAGTTAGAATAGAAAACCTTCAATGGGGGCAAAGTTATGCCATTTTAGGGTTTTGGTCCTAAGTGAGTGTTTTTGTAATGTAATTGATTTAAATGTGTTAAAAAATATTTTTAATAATATATATAAAATTAAAATACCAAATGGAATGGGTTAGTATGGTATTCCAAAGTTAAAGTGAGGTTAGCCTTAACTTTTAGATTTTCATTTGGATGATGTTTAATTATGGATTAAGATTGAAAATGCCTTAGAATGTGGTACTAAATGATTATTTATGATCACATTTGGTTTAGGCATTTAGGAGAGTTGATTTTTCACATCCAAGTGTTGAAGGGCAAGTGGAAAGGGAAAGATTGGAGGGTGTTTGAGCTTGCTTGTTGTTGTCTTTAGAGGTAAGTACAAACTTTGGATGAATTGGTTATATTTGCATTACATTAGGATTAACACATTTTGGATTGAAAAATGTGTTAAGCTACTTGATAAATGGAACATGTATGAATAATGTGCTATGACATGTGTAATATCATATATGTGTTAAATGCATTGTGAAAAGCCATTGTTAATGGCTAAATTGTGTAAAATGTGAAATATGTGTATTATGTGAAAATGATCCAAAGTGTTTGGGTAATACCATTTGTGGTGTATGCATTTAGGACATTGTTTAAAAGCCATTGATAATGGATAATGTGCATAAAATATGAATCATATATAGATTATGTGAAAATACCCAAAATATTTAGGTAATGAGATTTAACATAAAATGTGATGAGTTGATATTGATATAAATGAGAAAAGTGAGAAAAAGATGAGAAAATGATATGAAATGATAAAATTGAAAAATGAGGCGATGTGCCTAGCTTGATTATGAGAAACTGAGAAAGTGATTGATAATGAGAAATGTGAATTAATTGTGTGCCTGATATGTTATTCAATTTTCAGAGTTCTGTGTTTGGCGGCATGCCATGAGGCTATCCTCATTATTTGTCTTCGCGCTAGATGCTGGGCATCACTATGATTTGCCTTTGGGTTAGACATTGGATGTCACTTGCCTTCGGGCTAGATGCTGGGCATCACTATGATTTGCATTTGGACTAGATGATGGGTGTCACTTTTATTCGGGCTAGACACTGGGTGTTAATATGGACCAAAACAGTAACTTTGAATTTTGAATACCATATTAGATCCTTTGGGCCCATGCTTGTGTTTGCTAATATGTGAATTGTGAATTATTTAATAATCGAAAGATATGTTATAATGAAATGATATGAGATATGATATCCATATGCATTGTGCATTTGCATTGTACTTGAATTTTATTTCTATCAAAGTTTGTACTGCTAGGCTTTTGGCTTAGCGTGATTGAAATTTATTGCGCAAGTGACAGGATAGATCTGGCTGAGCGGGAGAGTTCTTCTAGACTGGGTAGGATCTAGATTTGAGTGTTTGCCAATAGAGTTGATTTTGTGGTGTCAAGATCAGAAACACTGCCAACAACATGTATATATTTTATATTATCTTATTTTGTGATATTATGTATATTATAATATGTTTTTGATGAATATGTATCATAAATTAAAAAGAATGTTTTGATGTGTATATATATATGGAAGTGTATAAATGTTTTATGAAATGTGGAGATATTGAGGAGGATGGACGAAATGTATTTTTAGATTATTTGAGAGTGTTTTTATGTAGGTTGTGTTGTGTTGTTAATTTGGGAATGTCCAAATTACAGAAAAAAATCTATTGAATTTTTCCAGAGATTTTTAAGAAAAATGCTTATTTTAGCACCTATGATTTATAATAATATTTTATTTGCTATTAAATGTGCGTTTTAAAGTATTTATGATTTTAAATTTAAAAAGGTGAAAAATTTTTATTAAATCGACTTGTGACATTTTTGTACCGTATATGCATATTTTATATATACTGGTGTATGTATTGTACGTATATAGGGTATAAGAGTGTTATACAAAGTGCATCATCAAGCTTAAATGACCAATATTTCCTTAAAGTACTAACAATCTTCTTCAGAATCCATTTGACCTCTCTATTTGATACCTGAACTTAGCCACCAGTTTGAGGATGATAAAGAGTGGCTACTTTGTGGTGTACTCTATATTTCTTCAGAAGAGCTTCAAAGTTTCTATTGTAAAAGTGAGTACCACCATCACTAATTATAGCTTATTAGACTCCAAAACTTTAGAAGATGTTTTTCTTGATGAATTTGGAGAAGAGCTTCAAAGTTTCTATTGTAAAAGTGAGTACCACCATCACTAATTATAGCTTGTGGGACTCCAAACCTTTAGAAGATGTTTTTCTTGATGAATTTGGTTACAACCCTGACATATAGTAACCGCCATGAAGATATATTGAATGTTTAATGAAAATGGAAAGAGGACCTATGAAATCAATCCCCCAAACATCAAAAGGCTCCACTTCAAGAATTGAGTTAAGTGCTTCCTTAAAATGTTTATAATTCTTTGGCATTAGTCATAGGATTGAACAAAAGTTCTTGTATCTTGGAAATTGTCTTTGAAGTGCCAGAATGACCTCCACATTCTTTAGAGTGACAAAACTCCAAAATTCTTTTGAACTCCTCATCACCAAATCATTCCATCCCTACAATATTTAAAGAGCAATGGATCCTCCCATATGCAGTGTTTGACATTTGAAGGGAATTTCTTCCTTTGATTAGAAGATATTTAATATGGGAGAATATTGTTAGCTAAATAATTGACAAAATCAACATACATGAGTTCGAAGTGAAGGTACCAACTAGGTTGAGAAATTATTGGAGTCTAATTAAGAGCTACCTTTATCCTATGAAAAGCATTTAAACATTCATTAGAGAAACTTAAAACATTATCTTATTTGAAAAGCTCACACAAGGGTTTAACAATTTTAGAAAAATCCTTTATGAAATGTCTGTAAAACCTTGCTAGCCCTAAGAGGCTTCGAACTCCTTTAACATTGGTAGGTGGTGGTAGCTTTTCAATAACCTCAACTTTAGTTCTATCCACTTCAATCCTAAATTAAGAGACTTCATGTGCAAGTATGATCCCTTCTTGTACCATAAATTGACATTCTTTCTAATTAAGCACTAACTTTATTTCTTCACATCTTTTTATAACCCTCTCTAAATGCTGCAGACAGTCATCAAAAGTAGAACCATATACAGCAAAATCATCCATAAAATTTTCAACTATTATTTATACAATATTAGAAAAAATGGCCATCATGCATCTTTAAAAAGTAGTAGGTGCATTGCAAACTCCAAAAGGCATTATTTTATATGAAAAGTTCCATATGAACATCTAAAAGTGGTGTTCTCTTGATCTTCAAGTGCTATAGAACTATGAAAATAACTTGAATATCCATATAATAAATAAAAGTAAGCAATTCTTACAAGCCTTTGAAGCATTTTATCACTACATAGTAAAGGAAAGTGATCCTTATGGGTGGCATTATTCAGCTTCCTATAGTCTATACATAGTCTCCAACCAGTGATTGTTCTTAAGGGAATCAATTCATTATTTTCATTAGTTATTACAGTCATGCCTCCCTTTGTAGGCACTACATGAATAAGACTTACCCATGAGCTATCAGAAATAAGGTAAAATATACCATCATATAAAAGTTTAGTCATTTCAGCCTTTACTACTGCCTTCATTTTTGGATTTAATCTCCTTTATTAATATATCACAAGTTAAAATTATCTTCTAAAAAATCCTACGCATACAAATTCTTGGGTTAATTCCCTTAATATCATATAAAGTTCACCCTATTTCCTTTTTATACTTTCCAATTAAATATAAGGTTTGACTTAATTGATACTCAAATAAATTAGCATTAACAATTATTGGTAAGGAATCATTGGGACCAATAAATGCATACCTGAGATTTTTGGTTAATGGCTTTAGTTCCTAAGTAGAAGCTTGCTCAATAGAAGGAGATGGTAGAGGTTTACCTTTCTTAATTTCTTTAAAATTTTTGAAGGGTACCTTTAGTGTTGCTTCTAAGGCTAAAGCATAGGCAACAACTTCTTTGTTCTCATCTTTTGGAGTTGAACTTTGTGCAAGGCAAGCTTCCAACGGATCTTTAAAGATTTCTTGTTTGAAAACCTCTTGCATACATTCATCAATGACATCAATTCAAAAGTAATCATCAATGATAGTAGGGTTCTTCATAGACTTTGTAAGATTAAACTCCACTTTTTTCATCTCCTACTTGCAAGGTAATTAAGTTTGCCTCTTCAAACATCAATCATTGGTCCAACAATAGCCAAGAATAGCCTTCCCAATATGAGTAGAATTTCCACATCATCATCCATGTCTAAAATAATGAAGTCCGTAGGGATGCAAAGTTTATCCACTTTGACTAGCACGTCCTTAACCACTCCAATAGGGTATTTAATTGAGCAATTTGTAAGTTGGAGTGACAATCTTATAGGTTGTAATTTGGTGAAGCCAAGTTTAGACTTACACTAGCACTTAAATCACATAAATCTTTTTGAAAATCAACTTCACCTATAGTACAAGGGACATAAAAACTCCCAGGGTCCTTTAGTTTTAAAGAAAGCTTATTTTGGATGACTGTGTTGCAATACTCATTAAGTGTTGCCTTGGCATTGTATTCTAGCTTCCTTTTATTTGACAACATTTCTTTTAGGAACTTCACATAAGAAGGCATTTAATATAATGCATCTGCAAATGGAAAATTGATGTAAAGTTGCTTAAACATTTTTAAAAACTTTTTCATACTACTTGTCTAGCTTTTGCTTCTTTAATCTTTAATGAATATGAATTGGAAGCCCATAAGGTTTGATAATTTCTCTTGATGCTTTCTTTTCTTCAACTTATACTTCTATAGTTTGTTGTTCAGAAGAAGGGTGAGCAGAATTTGTATTCTTCTCTTGTTGAAGATCTTCAAGTTGTTTACCACTTCATAATGTCATAGCTTTGCATTGCTCCCTTGGGTTGATTTTAGTATTGCTTAGGAGAGTTCCTTGATTGAGAGTGTTGAGAGAACTTGTTATTTCCCTACTTGTAGTTTGAGGTTTCTATTTTGACTTGATAACTATTCCATCTTTGCTTTAAGTTTATCATATTGTTTCTCATGTTTGTTAAACCTCTCAGAAGTAACTCCAATAAATTTGTTGAAGGGTGCCACATTAGCAAGTTTTTCAAGTTGGTTCATTGGACTTGGTTTTGGTTCCTTTGGAAAGGAGGTTGATAGGGTGCCCTTTGATTATTTGATTTCCCTAAGAAAGATTAGGATGATTTCTCTAAGTAGGATTATATATGTTACCTTGAGGAAAATTTTGGCCCCTATTTTGATTGTAAACAAATTGTACTTGTTCCATAATTAGACAATCTGTAGTATTATGATTTCCTCCACATCCTTCACAAGTTGATGAAGAAGATAAGTTAACATACTCCAATTTTTTTGGCAATTGCATCTACGTTGGCTATGAGCAAGAAAAGATTGTCAACTTCATGAAGACAGCGACCCTCCTTGGGTTATTACTTTTTGAAGACCAATGGTAATTATTTCCCATCATATCTTTAATTAGGTCAAGTGCATAAATAGGTACTTTGTTCATTATTTCTCCACTGGCAGCTACTTCAAGTCTTCCTCGTATTGAAGGGCTTAATCTATTATAGAAAGTTTGGATCAAAAGCCAATAAAGTACTTCATGAAGAAGACACTTTCTTTGAAGATCTTTGGATCTTTCCCAACCGTTATATAAACTTTCTTCATCCTGTTGTGTAAAAGAGGTTATGTCATTCCTTAATTTAGCTGGCTTTGAAGGTGGAAAATATTTTGTTAGGAATACATATGCTAATTGGTCCCAGGTAGTAAAAGTTTTAGGTGCTTTAGAATTTAACAATGATTTTGCATTGTCTTTACAGGAGAGTGGAAATAACCGAACTCTTACAACATCATCAAATACTTTATTAGTTTTAAATGTATCGCATATTTTCAAGAAGTTTGATAGATGAGCAAACACAACCTCATGGTTATGACAAAAAAAAATAGTGATTGTTGCACCATAATGAAAAGTGCAAGCTTGAGATCAAACTTGTTATTTTAAACAAATGGTTTGGTAATGCTTGATCTATTTCACATGGATGGCAGGTGTGAGCTGGGATTTTTGCCCCCACTCCTGGTGAAATGATTTTTACAACTTCGGCACTGTTAGGCTTTGGGCCTTAGAGAACACAAGCCTAAGTTAGAGAATAGGAGTCACCATCCAGACGATATGGGAAGATAGAAAGGGGAGGATGACTCGATTTCTAAAGAATCCTTAACACTACTAGGCTCAAAAAGTTTAGTATGCATAAAGAAGGTGAAAATGATCCAGCACCCCCATAGCACTCTATTCGTTAGAATCGACCTCATTTTCAGGTATAAATATTATTGAATTCTTAATTATTATAATATCATCCATATTACATGTAATTAAAAGAAAGAAACATTCATCATATTATTAAAATAAATCCAACAAAATGGGATAAAGATGGAAAACAAATAAAATGAATAATAAAATAAATATTAAATAAAATAAAATAAATAATGAATACCACAAAAATTATTTTGGACTTATTTTAAAATTTTGGACTGGACTTGCTAAAAAATTAAGGGTCTACAGTTTGCCCCCTGCTTGAACGATCTGAGACTTTTAATAGAAGAGAGTAAAAAGCAACATAACTTTGAGTAGATTTTGGATGAGGATGGGTTCTCGACTAGAGATTTGGGTACTTGGACCCGAGATTGGGTACTTGGATCTGAGATTGAATTTAATTTGGGTACTTAGACACGAGACTGGGTACTTGGACCTGAGATTGAATTTGATTTGGGTACTTGAATCCGAGACTAGGTACTTGGACCTAAGACTAAATTTGATTTAGGTACTTGAACCCAAGACTAGGTACTTAGACCCAAGATTGAATTTGATTTATATGCTTACACCTGAGACTGGATTTGATTTGGGTACTTGGACCCGAGATTGAATTTGATTTGGGTACTTGGACTTGAGACTGAATTTTATTTGGGTACTTGGACCCGAGATTGAATTTGATTTGGGTACTTAGACCTGAGACTAGGTACTTGGACCCGAGACTGAATTTGAATTAGGTAATTAGACCCAAGACTGTGTACTTGGAACCGAGACTAAGTTTGATTTGGGTATTTGGACCCGAGAGTGGATTTAATTTGGGTATTTGGACCCAAGATTGGGTACTTAGACCCAGAATTGAATTTGATTTGGGTACTTGGACTCGAGACTGAATTTGATTTGGATACTTGGACCCGAGACTGGGTACTTGTACCCAAGACTAGATTTGATTTAGGTATTTGGACCCAAGACTGGGTACTTAGACCCGGAATTTAATTTGATTTGGGTACTTGGACCCAAGACTGGGTACTTAGACCCAAGACTGAATTTGATTTGGGTACTTAGACCCGAGACTAGATTTGAATGATCTTTTATCGGTTGAGAATTCTTTTTTAACTGATTGTTCCATTATTTTTTCTCGTTCTTCATTTTGCAAAAAATTCAGCTATTTTAAGCTAGCCTTTATATCTTCTCCTTGCCCCCTACGTGGCAAAATATTAAAAGTGAGTCTGAAAATATTTTGTACACGCATAAACTCAAAAAAAATTGAAAGGAGAAACTTTTCCCCATGTGTAGTCTCAAACCAATGATCTTTCCCATGCATGCTCATATTGATGCTTGTGTTGTCTAGTTTTTTGCACAAGCGTGCATTTCTTCTTTCCTTTGCAAAATGATTGGAGCTTTTGCAAGCAATGGGAATTCCATGCCCTCTGATTCCATATTCGCTTCATGTTTGCTTCATAGAGCATCTATTTTTTAATTTGACAAAGAACAGATAATACAAGATAAAAGTGCAGTGTGATATTGTAGAATCTTAATTTTTGACCCAATCTAGTCCGATATTTTTTATATAGTCCAAAATAATTTTTGTTGTATTTTAATTAAATAATATTTATTTTAGTATTTATTATTTATAATTTTTAATAAAAATAAAAATGGTAAAGTTAAATAAAAATAAATAAATAAAAATCGGCGATAAAAAATTCATCGCCGAAGGTGAATTGGCCGCAGGAAATTCCTCGCAGCTCGCAATTTTTGGCTCGCAGCAAGTTTTTTGCCAGCATAATTTTCCAACGTAAATTTTTCCGAAACCAAATTCTATTTGATTTTGGTTTCTTTTCCCATTTGGTTTTAATTTCCTTAAACAACTAGAAGTATGTTTATTATTTTTCCTATAAATACCACATTAAAACACAGAATTAGGGGACTTTGGGGGACTAGACTTTGGACTTGGATCGAGGAGAAAATTATTTTACTGGAGGAAAACTTTAGACTTCTGACTGAGGAAAAAAGAGATAGAAAAACCCTAGCAAGCAAGAGACATTAGCAACAAGAAGCAATCAACAATCAATCAAGGCAGCAATACTGCCTTTGTCATTGTTCACTCAGAAATCAGTTTCGGTGGAACCAACGAACGAAGGTTTGATTATAAATCTTTGCTTCGATTATATTTACAATGTTATTGACATATTTTCTTTTAAATACATCTATCATTGATTTTTATTTCAGTAACCTAAATTATTAAACTTAGTAATATTTTACATTAAATCATACATTCATCCAGTAGCCTTAGTCAATAATCAAAAACTTCAAAACCCTAAAACTGTTTTTCTTTTTCTAGAAACCTTAAAGACCCTAAAATTACTCTTCTGCTTCCAAAACTTTAAAACCTTAACCTAATATCTATTTCAAAAATCCAGTAGCCTTTTGCTTTTAAGCATCAAAAGCTTTAACCCTAATTAATTCTTCTTTCCAAAATCACACAGTAAGCATTATTCTTTTAAAAATAACACTAGTTTCTTTAAATTTCAAAACCCTATTTTCTAAATCTTAAACCCTAAAATCTTAATTTTCAATACCAAAACCTACAACCCTAAAAGTCAGTTTTCAAAATCTTTCGAGGCCCTTGACCCCTTACGTTAACCGGCTAGCGAGACTGTCGTATGGGCTTGGGTCAATATTTATTTTTGTATTATAAGTCTTTATATTTAACTTCTTTTGTTATGATTATTCAAAATACAGTAGCTTTATTCAAAATACAAACCTAAACTCTAATTTATTCAAACCATAAATCCTAATTCTGTTTTCAAATCTTCACAGTAGCTTTTTATAATTTTATTCACTGGGATATTTTAATCTTTCAAATAACTCCATTAAAGACTTTCTATATTTGTTTCATAAAAAATACTTAAGTAGTTATTATAGTCAATATTAAAACCATACTTAACTTTGATCACAGTAAAACATCAAATCCTAAATCATAATCTGCAAAATCAAGGTTTCAAACCATAAAATCCTAATTCATGAAGTTTGCTTTAAACCCTAACTAAACCTACCCTTTTTTAAGTTACAGTAACATTATTTTCATAAAACATCCAAAACCTTAAATCTTTTAAACATCCAGTAACCATGTTATTGCTTTAAAATATTTCTCAAAACCCTAGTTATTGAGCATAAAACTCTAGAACCCTAATTAATGTATGAATCCCTAAAGTTAATATATTTACTATTTTATTTACATTGGATGAATGTTTATTATATATTTTGATTGATATTTAATATCTTTGACGAATGATTTATTTATGATGAATGGTTATTTACTTTTATTGATTTATTTTGATTTCCAAATGTTGTAAGAGGTATGTTTCCACTTTATGGGTACCTCATTAGTTAAATTTTATGTAATTTAAATTGCTTTTATATTTTGGACCAATGTAACATACATGTTTCCACCTTTCGGTGGGTGTCCTATTTAGTTTAGACATGGACGATGTAAGGACATGTTTCCATCCTTAGATGGGTGTCTATTTATTTGCTTTGTTTGGACCTTGCTTTGATTTTAATATAATGATGCTTTTATTTTAATTGTTGCTTGTAGTACGGATAATATTGTCATATTTGAGAATTTTATAATATTAAGACCTGCAAAGGAGGCCGGTTCCAATGAACCGGGCATTGTGGGGGTGTTGGGCCATTTCTTACCTTCCCCACACGTACCCAACTTTCCTAACCCATTAGGGGGTTAGAGATTCCTTAGGAATCGAGTCATCTACCCCTTTCTTTTTTTCGGCCCTTTCGGGTGGCGACTACATTCTCTGGGTTTAGGCCTGTGTTCTTTAAGACCCTGAGCCTAAACAGTGCTGAAGTCACAAGAACCATTCCACCGGGAGTGGGGGCAAAACTCCCCGCTCACAGATATGCTCATGTATGCATGATATGCATGAATAATACTTACAATGGTTCCATCGGCTCACAGACTGAGGTGATTAGATGAAGTGTTCTTACTAACTCCTTCCAAATGCCCATTCAGGTTTTGCATTGGAATGACAAAATGCTTTGCACTTATAACTTTGTCTTAAAGATGTTGAAAGCATGAATAATGGAGGCCCAAAGCAACAGAGATACATCCATTTCAAACTAAGATTCAGAATGTCAATTGGTAGCTTCTTCATAACCTCGCCAATAATCATTTCCTTTTTCCAATGTGTCCTTCGAGGTTCGATGATTCGATATGCTTCCCTTAACTTGAAGGCTTTATACGATTTTTTTAAATTTTGAATTTTGATTTTTGATTTTGAAATCAAATGTTGGCTTTTCCAAATCAATGTCAATTTACCTCAGAACTCAATTTTCCAAATTAACATATCTATAACATGACAACCCTAGTTACTGTATTAAATTCGAGAATCATTTCTATTTAAGCAAGAATTGTTGCACTTCAGATAGGCACATACACATTACTTGATCAAAGGTCTTATCAAGTTTAAGTATTATCTATCTCATATACATGCTTATTCAAACTATCTCCACTAATAGACTCTACCTACCAAGAGAGATCAACAGATCTTTGATCGGCTTGAAATGGGGTCTATAAGGGACACAAATTTAAGTGAAGGCCAATTGTAAGTTGGAGCCGTTGTGACACTATGGGCAAACCCTCACATTATAAATTTCTTGTTTATAGAGTTGGAAGTATGAAAAGATAGAGCTTCAACATTCTTCTTTATTTGTTACATAAATCTTGATCTTGATGAGGACAGTCTTTTCCTTTGTAAAAATTTGGTATCCATATTCCTTTTCGCATCTTCTTTCCCTTTTCTTTCTCTTTCTTTTTTTTCACTTTTTTTTTAGCTTCTTTATCATTTTGTCCTTCTTTTTTGTAGGACTGTCAAGTATAAGGCCTTCAAGAACTAGATGACCTTTCTCCTACCTCTCTGATTTTGGTTGGGTTGGACCAATTTAAGTCAAACTATCTTTGCCTTCTACTGCTTTAGGTAAAGGAAAACTCGGTTGGCTCTCTGGACTACCATTTGTATTTTCTTTCCCTTTTAATTTTGTAGAAATTCAGTACTTGTTTTTTCTTTCCTTTTGCTTTTTCCCTCTTTCTCTTTTCCTTTTCTTTTCTTTTTTTTTGTTTTGTTTTTTTTATATTGGGTCTTAGCTCCAAAAGAATTGTCTCGCTTGCACCATTCTATACTTTTGTTTATGGATGAGTGGAGTAGAGTGAGTCTTATTTCAATAAGGATAAATCATTTGTTGTCATGATGTCATCTTAATAAATTGGAGATATTAGGTCTAATATCAGGTGAAGTTCAACTACCATTATGGTCTTGGAAACTTCAACTATCCATATGGTCTTAACTATGTATTCCTTTCTTTTATCTTCTTGCCTCTTCACCTTAGTGATCATTAGATTTATCAAAAGTGTAACAACAGCTCAGGATAGGTCATTGGGCTTATAAGTCAATAAATAGAAAGCTAAAATCTCATAAAGGCTCAAAGGGACAACTAGGGATTGATATTTAATTGGGTGGATACTAGTTGTTGGCTTACCAAATAATGCCTAGATAATCTCTCCCTAAAATAAGCAGAGTTCAATTTCACCTCAAATGTCCATCAAAGCATGTTCTACGACTGACTAGGATCTAGACGTTCATAATTATGTAGAAGCCCTCTCTAAGAAAGCATTCACAATTCAATGTTGTAGAATAATTCTCTTACCTAGTAAAGTCTTTAAAATTATAATGCATAAATATGCTAATTTATAAATATCAAGCTAGATTCGTCATTGGTTGAGCACCATAATGAACAAAGACCATGAAAAATTTGATGAAAATAATTTATTCAAACAAACATAATTTGAAAAGCTTAATTATTCCAATTAAATATTAAAGAAAGAAAAATAAATAGAGCAACACTCCAAGCTAAGGGAAGTTTATTGAATAAAATTCTCCTTATTCTGCATCTTCGACATTCCAGTCTTGAAAGACAAAATCTTCCTCCACTCCTCCTCCAACCATGAAGGTTGCTGGCAGAGGTACTCTTCTAAATTTAGGCAAAGGATTGCTCTTGGTATTGGGCTTATCAGGCTCAACCAACTTTCCACTATCAATTAAATTCTCATGCCTCAACTTCATACAGTTGTCTGTTTCGTGTCCAGGCCTTTGATGGAATTGGCAAAATGCCTTAATATCATAGTTAGGTGGAAGAGGATTAGGCAGAGGACGAGGAGTCAAGGGTCATAACAATCCCTTCTTTTACAGCTTATTGAGGATCCAAGACAGTGGCTTCCCTAATTCCAAAAATTGCCTCATTCCTCCTTGACCAGTGGTATTAACATCAGCTTCCTTTTATGTACTTTGATTGCTAGGCTGATAATTCCATTTTGCAAAAAAATGGTTCTTCTTTCTTTTCCACTCTTCTATTTGCAATCCTGCTTGGTGAAGATCTCTAAAATCCCTTATAAGGGTGTGAGACAGCCTCTCATGAAGATTGGGCAGGACGCCTCTGACTATCATCTTGATTTGGTCTGACTCATCAGGCCTCCTTCTGAGAAGTGCAGCCTTATTTCTCCATCTTTTCACATAGTCCACAAAATTCTCATTTGGTCTTTGCCTAATTGTTTCCACCTCCATCAAGGTAACTTCCAGCTCGACATTGTACCCATATTGTTGAATGAAAGCCTTATATAGCACATCTCAGCTCGTTTGAGTGTCATCCTCCAAGGTGTTGAACTAGTTTTGGACAACAGAGTCCAATGAAAGCATAAAGTACCTTAGAGTTTGAGCCTTAGTACCTCTGACAGACTGTATAGCAGTGATGTATTGCTTAACATACAAGTGAGGATTTCCTGTACCGTTGTACCTAGCGAAGGAAGGCATTTTGAACATGTAAGGGACCTCTTCATCTAACTCAAACAACTTGTAGACCTCAGACATTTCTTCGGTTTTCAGCTTCTTTTCAAACTTCTTTTCTAGGTCAACGATCAACTTCTTAACATCTAAAGTTTTAGTCTTTTCTACGGCTGATCTTTCAATAACCTTCGACTCCTTCTTCTTGTCTTGAGGCTCTTGAAAGTATTGAGCCCAGTCGTCATCATTATGAATGACTACATTGTCATCGTCAAAAGCCACTTTACCAACTTTAGCCTTCCCCTTGTCTTTCTTGGTGCTTATGGATGCTTCAGTAGTGTTCCCAAATATTATGGCCGTTTGACTCTTCATTATCTCAGCTAGGGCCCCCTTTAGTTCTTCCATCTTGACTTTAAGGGCATCATCCAAAATCTTTTGAATCTGCTCAGGTTCCATTGCTTTTAGTGAGAAGCTAACTGAGTTGCTACTGGATTCTTCATCACCGGCGTAGGTTGGATTGTCATAGGCTTTTGAACTATTATAATCTAGGGTTGTGAGCCAGAGAGGATCAATGACATGAGATGCAAATGTATGTATGCATGTATGCACAAACAACAAACAAAGATAATTAGGACGTCCCTTCCAACCTTATAACTTCCACACACGAATGGTAAGTCTCTTTTCCTAGGTATATGGTTAACAAAATACCAACATGGAGTATCTTGTTTTCAAATAATTTCCTCGGACGTTTCAACCAATAGTTATATTTTTAAAAATAAAAATCAGTTTATGATAATTGCCGTTAATTAGGCTTTAACCCATTCAATCAACTAAATTAGCTTTTATACTATATTGGATTAAAACTAAATTAAGAGGTTTATTATAAATAGATTTCTCATTTGAAAAAGTAACTAATGATTCATGCCGAAAACAAGCCCATGATTAATAATTCTTAGTATAAACTAGGCTCACAATTGATTTTAGGTATTTTCATAATTGACCAAAATATTCGTAAGCTCTTTGAAAAGGTTGTGAAAATAATTTTGTTTCTAAGCCCATTGTAAAAAGATTTTAGAAAAAATGAATTTTGGGCTTTGTATTTGGGTCATGAGACAAGAATTTTTGACATGTTTTTTAAATAAGTTTTGTGTCCAAAGGCCATTTTAAAAATTTTGAAAATAGTTTTGGTCTTTTGGATTTAGAGACAAAAAAATTATTTGAGCTCACAATGTAATTAGGTCATATTAGAAAAAGAACAAACCAAATAAGTAATGATTTAAACCAAGATAAATTAACCATAGTCAAACAACAAGCATTTTGGGTAAAAATCTAAGGAAAGTAACTAGGCCAATTACATGAGCTTTAGTATTTGGGTTGAAAGGTTTAGGATCCCATAACAAGTATATACCAAAAAGTACAAGGCTATGGGTGGTTATGCCATGCTCGATCTCCATACCTTGAGTGAGAGTATGGTATCCCTTACATAACACAGCACGGGTAACACGGGCGTCCAAACTCACGCACACGATGCAATCTAATATGATGCAATGGATAATATCATGACAAGAAAGAATATAATAATATAAAGACCAATGGAATCAACTTCTCTTATCTCCAGTGGAGTCGCCACTGTGAGAGGGGATTTTCGCTCCCACTCCCACGTGAAATGGTTCTTATGACTTCGGCACTGCTAGGCTCAGGACCTTAGAGAACATGGGCCTAAACCCGAAGAAAATGGAGTCGCCACCCCGGATGGGCCGAGAAAAAGAAAGGGGTGGATGATTCAATTCCTAAGGAATTCCCAACCCCCTATTGGGTTTGGAAAGTTGGGTACATATGGGGAAGGTGAGAATGACCCAACACCCCCACAATGCCCGGTTCATTGGAACCAGCCTCCTTTTCAGGTCTTAATATTATAAAATTCTTAAATATAATGACATTATCCATACTACATGTGATCATAAGAATAAATAAATAATATATTAAAAATTATAGCAATGTCCAAACAAAACAAATAAGTGGACACCCATCCAAGGATAGAAACATACCCTTACATGATCCAATGTCTAAAACTAAATAGGACACCCATCAAAAGGTAGAAATGTATCCTTTACATTAATCCCAAAATATGAAAATAATTTAAATCACATGAAGCTTAATTAATGAGGTACTCAATCATGGAAACATAGCTCTTACAAATTTAATACCAAGATAAACAAATAATAATAATAATAATAATGAAGAAACCATCCATCCATGATAAATAAATCAAATATCAAAATCAAATAAATCAATCATCAAAATATATAATAAACTACATAATCAAATCTCAAACTAAATAAAGTAATAAATGTATAAGTTTAGGGTTTATATCTTAAATTAAGGTCTTTAGAATTTTAATAACTAAATTAGGATTTAAAATAAAGGAAGTTAAACACAAAGATTTATAATACACAAATAAATATTGACCCCTTCGAAGAGCCCATACGACGGTCCCGCTCACAGGGTTTAAGATTTAGAAAATTTTGAAAATTGACTTTTAGGGTTGTAGGTTTTGGCATTAAAAATTAAGATTTTAGGGTTTAAGATTTAGAAAATATGATTTTGGGATTTTTTAAAGATGATCAAAGTTTTAAAGTTTATACGAATTAAAGTCACTTTGAATATTTTTAAAGAGCTTAAATAAAGCTACTGTGAGTTTTTATAGAAAAACCTTAAGTGAGTATGTGTAGCATATTGGTTAAATATCCATGCGCAATAGAAAATAAATAAATATCCCGAGCCAGCAAGTTTACTGGTTCTAGTTTATATGATGTAGAAAAATAATAACAAAAATCTACACTCCATGTAAACTAATATATGAATTGATTTTAAAAGAACTAGCCTACTGCAACTTTATTTGGATGAAGAATGAACTTATTCAATATTTAAAATAATCAAAGCATATTGTATTTAATTAATTTAGAGTATACCGTCATTTGTTGGCTCCACCACAATTGCACTGTTGGAATTCTGGGGAAGCTTTGATCAAGAAAACACAGCCTTGTTGCCTTGTGGATGGGAATGTTCTTTTTATTCTTGGTTGCTTCGGGTTGCTTCAAAGTTCAAAAGTCCAATAGTAATTCTTGAGTAATTTTTTCCGTCCTTATTTCTGTGTTTAAGACTATTATTTATAGAAATTTCCAACAAAACCTAATATGTTAAGGAAATTAAAACTGTTTAGGAAATTAATTCGAGTTTCCGAGTAAAAATAGAATTTTTGCAAAAAATCGACCAACGCTCTGGCACGGGCTGCTGGGACGAGAGCAACAGGGTTGGGACGTGAACAATTAGGCGAGCGCCTACGAGACGCTGCCCAATGCGAATTGGCTTGCCACGTGTCGCTCAATGATTGGTCCGTCTAATTTTTTATTATTTTTATTATATATATTTTAAAAAATAAATAAAATGAATAATAAAATAAATATTAACTAAAATAAAATAAATAATAAATATCACAAAAATTATTTCAGACTTATTTTAAAATTTTAGACTAGACTTGGTAAAAAATTAAGGGTCTACAGGCTTCATGTGAGTATAGGTAAGAATCATATGCTCGACTATATCTCAATCAATTCTGGGCACATTCTTCATATTTTTTAAATTTTTTTCAAATCTCTCTCTCTCTATTTAGGAGTAAGGTCGGATGATATGCTAATACTTTTAGGATTTTTAGTTGTTTCCAAATTTAATGATTGTGTATCAACAGAGTTAATATTAAACATTCTCATATAATCACCAAATGAATGTATGAAACCATCAGAAAAAACATCACACAAGTAAGCAAAATCAGACTATTGCATTCATTTTGGAAAATAAAACATCATCATCCTCATAAAGAGTAGACAAATCAAATGAAAATCAATGTTCTCATAATCATAAACTACAAGGCTTCAAATTGTTTCTCAATGAGAGCAACAATCTCCTTTGGAATCTTTTGGATCCTCAAGGAAGCTTTCTTTTTCTCTTATAAGCTGGATTCATAGTCAGCTGGCAAGACAAGCTTCTTTTTCACCTGTTCCACAAGCTCAGCAACATCAACAAATATTTCAAAACCTGGAATTAGCTTTCCCATAAACATGATTGGCTCTGGCTTCCCTTGTAGTTTTTTTTATTTTGGAACTTTGACAAATGTCTCTTCAAGTGGGGGAATTTCATCTTCCTATTCCCCTTCAGCATAACACCTTTATCAGATTCCTTATAACCTATCATTTTTCTAGAAACTTGAGTTTTCAAATCTGGAAGCTCTGTCACACTTGTTTTCCCTTTTCCAAGGCTAATTCCTGATAGATAATTTATGTTCCTCATTGTAGACCCTTATTTTTGTCCATAAGCTAGTCTGATCCCAATTGAAGAAGGAAAAGCTAAAATTGATCCGATTTTAAAAGCTTAAACCTAGTTTATAGCTTTGAAATAGGTTGATCCAGTTTTAAAAGGCCTAAAAAAAGTTGGTTCATCTTTTAAAACCCAAACCTAGTCCAATTTAATTTTTAAAAGCCGAAATCAAATCTAATCTAATTTGAAAAGCCTTACCAAAGCTCGGTTTAACCTTTAAAGCCAACACATAGTGAAATGGCTTGCCAATTCGCCATGGCCCTTGGCTCATAGTGAATTGGAGTCCCCAATTTGCCATGGGCCTTGAGGGCTTCCAATTCACCATGAGTGGCTCATGGTAAATTGAGAAGCCTCAATTCACCATGGAACCTTGGTCCATGGAAAATTAGGCAATCCTAATTCACCATGGGTCTTTTAATTAAGTTTTAATTGCAGTTTTGGGATAGATTAGGCTTCCTCATTAATGTGGGACATCAAATAGCTTTTGGATAAGTAGAGATTAGGGTTTTAATTGAACAGTTTTGCCTATAAATACATGATTAAAAGCACAGAGGGGGGTTATCAATAAGAATTAACACAGAGACAAAAATAGGAATTAACACAAAAACAATAACAAAAGATAACAAACATAAATCAACACCCATCAATTGTCCCAGCAATTGGCTCGGCTCATCAAAACCTAAAATTGATTTAGGCAGTAAGGTAGTAGCTTGGATCAATAATGTTTCAATTTGGTGTAGCCAACAACAGAGGTTTGATCCCTATATTCAACTCATTTAAAACGCACAATGACTGCTTTTATTATTTCATTCAATGATTCATAGTTATTTGAATTTCCCATAGCAGTTTGCATTCTTCAAATTCTTTTATCATGCAGCATGCTCATTTCATCCAGTAGCAATTTATAAATAAAAATATCGTGTGCAATATTTATCTGAAGTAACATCTAGTATCTCCAAGTTTATGAAAATAAATCACAGTAATCAATCCTTAATCATCAAACCCTAGTAGCATGATTTAAAAGATCAAAAATAATATTTTTAATATAAAAAACCCTAATTGCATATTTTATAACTAAAGCCCTAATATCACATAGTTAAACCCTAATTTACATGCAAATCCTAGCATAGGAAAACCCTAATTTGTATAAATATAAAACCCTAGTTTAGATAGAAACCCTAATTTTTCAATAAAATAATATCATGTAAACCGTTCACTAGGGCCTCCGATCCCAACAAGGGGCGCTGCCCCCTTGACCCCCGCTCCCTAACCGGCTATCGGAATCATTGTACATGACCCCTCATCAATTGGATAAATATTTATTTATGGATTATAATTCTTTGTGATTAACCTTAATTTTCTTTTATTAATCTCTAATTTATTATTATTTTTATGATGATTAAACTACATGATTAGATTATTTGTTTTGCCATAAATGGTTGAATAGCGTTAATTTTATTATTTGGATTTTAAGGATGTAAAAGGTATGTTTTCACTCGTGGGTGCTTTATTTGTTTAATTTATTTATTTTCTATAATTTAATTTATTTAAAGACTTTGGGATAATTGTAAAGGGCACGTTTCCACCTTTTGGTGGGTGTCCTATTTTATTTATTTTCTTTGTGGATATTTGGACATTTATAAGGGTATGTTTCCATTAAATAATGGTTGTCCATTTATTTATTTGTTAAATTTTAATAAAATGAATATTTATTTACTTTAATTTGTAAGTAGTATGGATGATATTTCAATAAGTTAATAATTTAATAATATTTAGACCTGAAAAGGAAGTCGATTCTAATGAACTAGGTGTTATGAGGGTGCTGGGCCATTTCTACCTTCCCCATGCATACCTAACTTTTCAAACACAATAAGGGGTTGGGGATTCCTTAGGAATCGAGTCATCCACACTTTCTTTTTCCTAGCCTATTCGGGTGGCTACTCTATTTTCTTCGGGTTTAGGCTCGTGTTTTCTAAGGCCCTGAGCCTAACAGTGCCAAAGTCACAAGAATAATTCCACATGAGAGTGGGGGCAAAAATCTCTGATTACAGTGGTGACTCCACTGGAGATAAGAGAAGTTAATCTCATTGATCTTTATATTATTTTATTCTTTCTTATTATAATATTATCCATTGCATCATTTAGATTGCATTGTGTGCGAGAGTTAAGATACCTATGTTACCCGAGGTATGTTATGTAAAGTATACCATACTTTCACTCAAGGTTTTAAGATTGAACATGACATAACCACTCATAGCCTCATACCTTTGGGTATATACTTACTATGGGAGCCTAAACGTTTTAACCCAAAGACTAGAGCTCATGTAATTAGCCTAGTTACTTTCCTTAGGTTTTGACCCAAATGCATGTTGTTTGACTGTGATTGATATATCTTGGTTGGAACCATGACTTATTTGGTTTGTTCTTTTCCTAATATGACCTAACTATATTAAGCCCAAAATAATTTTTTTCTTTTAAGCCTAAAAGGCCAAAATTATTTTCAAAACTTTTCAAGATGGTCTTTGGACATGTAAACCTTTTAAAGATAAATTAAAAATTCTTTTTCACCTCATGGCCCAAATACAAATCCCAAAATTTAAACAAACCTTTTTTCAATGGACTTTGAAATAAAATTATTTTTCACTTCAATCAAATTACAATTGTTCTAATCCTTTTCTTAAATGGGCTTACAACTAATTAGGTCAATTATGGAATATTAAAATAAATTTTGGGCCTAATTTATGCCAAGACTAATTAATCATGGGCTTGTTTGTGGCATGAATCATTAGTTGCTTTTCTAAATGGGAAATCTATTTATGATAAACCTTTTAATTTAGTTTTAATCCAATATAGCATAAAAGTTATCTTTTTGTTAGACTAATGGATTAAGACTTAATTAATGGGAATTATCATGGATTGACTTCTAAGTTTGAAAATATAATTATTGGTTAAACTGTTCGAGTGAATTTTTCAAAAACAAGATATCCCTTGTTGATATTTTGTTAACCTTATACATAGGAAAAGAGACTCGCCTTTTGTGTGTAGAAAATATAAGGTTGGAAGGGTTGTTCCTATTCTTTTGGTTGGTTGGTTTGTTTGTTTATTATTTATGCATATATGCATACCTAATTACATTACATGGCATTGATCCTTTCTGGCTCACAGACCTGGAGTACAGTAGTTCAAAAGCTTATGACAATCTGATCTATGCCAGTGACATAAAATCCAATAATGACTAAAATAGCTTCTCACCAAAAGCAATGGAACCTAAACAGATTTAGAAGACGGTGGATGATGATATCAGCTCCACGATGGAAGAACTGAAGGAGGTCCTAGCTGAGACCATGAAAAGCTAGTTGGCTTCATTATTGGGAAACATTATTGAAGCATCTGCTAATACTAAGAAGCAAAAAGACAAGAGAAAAGGTTAAGGTTAGTGAAGTAGCCTTTAATGATAACAAGGTAACAATGGATGATGATGATGATTGGGCTCAGTATTTCCAAGATTCTCAAGATAAGAAGAAAGAGCTAAAGGATGTGGAAAAAGCAACTGTTGAAAAGACTAAAACTTCAATTGTGGAGAAGATGATTATTGATTTAAAAAAGAAGTTTGAAAAGAAGTTGAAGGCTGAAGAGATTTTGAAAGTTGATAAACTATTTGAGCAATATGAAAAAGTCCTTTACAAGTTCAAGATGTTTTCCTTTGCTAAGTACAATGGTACATGAAATCCTCACTTACATGTTAAGCAGTAAATCACTGCCATATAGTCTGCTAGAGTTATTAAAGCTCAAACTCTAAGGTATTTCATGCTCTCATTGGATCATGTTGTGCAGAATTGGTTTAATACCTTAGAGGAAAGTACTTAAAAGAACTGGGATTTGCTATTCAAAGCCTTCATCTAGCAGTATGGATATTGTGAGCGGAGATTTTCACCCCCACTCAGGGTGGAATGGTTCTTGCGACTTCGGCACTGTTTAGGCTCAGAGCCTTAGAGAATACGGGCCTAAGCCTAGAGAAAATGGAGTTGCCACCCGGATGGGCCGGGAAAAAAAAAGGGTGGATGACTCGATTCCTAAGAAATCCCTAACCCCTTAATGGATTCGGAAAGTTGGGTACGTGTGGAAAGGTGAGAAATGGCCCAGCACCCCCACAATGCCCTGTTCATTGGAACCGGCCTCCTTTGCAGGTCTTAATATTATAAAATTCTTAAATATAACAATATTATCTATACTACATGCAATGATTAAAATAAAGTATTATTATATTAAAATAAAAGCAATGTCCAAAAAAATAAATAAATGGACACCCATCCGAGGATGGAAACATGCTCTTACATCATCCATGTTTAAAACTAAATAGGACATCCACCAAAAGGTAGAAACGTGTCCTTTACATTGGTCCAAAATATAAAAGCAATTTAAATTACATGATGCTTAATATATGAGGTACCCTACATATGGAAACATACCTCTTACAAAGTTTTAAAATCAAAACAAATCAATAAAAGTAAACATGCATTCATGATAAACAAATCAAATATCGAAATTAAATAAATCAATCATCAAAACGTATAATAAACTACATAATCTAAATTAAAATTAAATAAAGTAATAAATGTATAAATTTAGGGTTTACATCTTAAAATAAGGTTTTAGAATTTTAATTACTAAATTAGGGCTTTGGAAAAATAAAGTTAAGTACACAGACTCATAATGCACAAATAAATATTGACCCCTTCAAAAAGCCCATATGGTGGTCCCGCTAGCCGGTTAGCGAGCGGGGTCAAGGGGTAGCGCCCCAGAAAATTTTGGAAATTGGCTTTTAGGGTTGTAGGTTTTGGTGTTGAAAATTAAGATTTTAGGGTTTAAGATTTAGAAAATAGGGTTTTGGAATTGGAAGAAATAAGCTACTGTAAATCTTAGAAAAATTGAATTGATTATGGTTTTCAGAAAACATATTATTGTTTTGTGGTTTTAGAAAAGTGTAATTAGGGTTTTAGATTTCAAAAATATGTTTTACAAGTATTAAGGTATTAGTGTTTTGAAAAATAGTTTTTAGGATTTCAAATAGAGTTTGAATGGTAAGTAGAACAATTGATCTATTGCATGTTTAAAAAATTAATCAAATTTGAATGATGAAGCTATTGTAAAGATAAGCAAATAAATAGAGATTCAAACCTCCGTTATTGGTTCCACCACAATCTTTGAATTCTGGTTAAACAATAATAAAGACAGTGTAGGCTGCCTTTGATGGATTGTTGCTGCTTGCTCACTGTCTCTTGCTCCTTCAAGGTTCTCTTTTTGGCAAAAAAATTCCAAAAGTCCAATAAAAAATTTTAGATCCCCCATTCTGTGTCTTTAATGTGGTATTTATAAGAAAAAATAAAAACCTAATACTAATTGGCTAAGGAAATAAAAATGTTTTAGGAAGCAAAATTAAAAACCAAGTAGAATAGGGTTTTGGCAAAACCGTGTGTGGGTCGGGTGTGCAAAAGTGCCCTGGCAAAGAAGTTCTGCGGGTGCTGGCTGCGGGCCAGCCAATTCGCAGCAGGATTTTCCTGCAGCGAATTGGCTTGTGGCCAATTCATCGCCCACGATAAAAATTTTTTGTTGTCGATTCTTTCGTCGCCTATTTTTATTTATTTATTATTTATTATCCTTTTTATTATTACTTACCTTTTTTATTTTTATTAAAAATAAATATTGTAAATAATTATTAAAATAAATATTTTTTTATTAAAATACTATAAAAATTATTTTGGACTATTTAAAAATTTCATATTGGACCGGGTAAAAAATTAAGGGTCTACAGTTTGCCCCTACTTAAGCGATCTGAGACTACAATAAAAGAGAGCGAAAAGCAATGTGATTTTTGACTGGATTTAGAGCTATACTAGACTCCATACCCAAGGTTGGTTTGAGCTCTGGACTCAAAAATAATTTAGGTTCTGGACCCAAGGTGAATTTAGGATTTGGGTTCTGGACCCGAGGTAAGTTCTGGACTTAAAAAATAATTTGGATTTTGGACCCGAAGTAAGTTCTGGACTTAAAAGTAATTTGGGTTCTGTACCCGAGGTAAGTTCTGGACTAAAAAGTAATTTGGGTTTTGGACCCGAGGTAAGTTCTGGACTTAAAAGTAATTTGGATTCTAAACTCGAAGTAAGTTTTGGACTTAAAAGTAATTTGGATTCTGGACCCGGAATGATTTGGATTCTGGATCCAAGTTGAATTATGGACTCGAAAATGATTTGGATTCTGGACCTAAGACTGATTGAGAATTCTGGCTTAACTAGTTATTCCATTCTTTAATGGATTATGGGTCTTTACCCACCAAAAATGGATCTTTATCCATTGGAGATTGGGTCTTTACCTTTGAAAGATGGATCTTCATCCATTGGAAAACCGGGTCTTTACCCTTGAAACATGGATCTTTATCCATTGGAGATCGGGTCTTTACCCTTAAAACATGGATCTTTATCCATTGGAGATCGGGTCTTTACCCTTGAAACATGGATCATTGTCCATTGGAGATCGGGTCTTTACCCTTAAAACATGGATCTTTTACCCTTGAAACATGGATCTTTATCCGTTGGAGATTGGGTCTTTACCCTTGAAACATGGATCTTTATCCATTGGAGATCGGGTCTTTACCTTGGCTTCAACTCTTTTAGCTTGACTGATCTTTTGTTTCTTGCATCTTCATTCTTTTGAGAGTTCTAATTTTCTTCTTTTTCCATTCTTTTCTGTTCTTCCTTTGCACTTTTGCAAAAAATTCAGCCCTTTTTTTAGCTAGCCTTCATATCTCCTCCTTGCTCTCTGCGTGGTAAAATATTAGAAGTGAGTTTCAAAATGTTTTGTACATACATAAACTCAAAAAACATTGAAAGGAGAAACTTTTCCCCCTGTGTAGGCTTAAACCCATGATTTTTTTCTATGCTGCTTTGGTTGATGTTTGTACATTGTCTAGCTCATCGAACAAGCGTGCATTTTTTCTTTCTTTTGCAAAATTTCTGGAGCTTCCTCATGCAATGGGCTTTCCATGCCCCCTAATTCCATATCCGCTTTATGATTGCTTCATAGAATATTACTTTTTATTTTCGATAAAGAAAAATGGAGTGTGATAGGCTCATGTATGCATGATATGCATGAATAATACGTACAGTGGTTCCATTGACTCACAGACCGAGGTGCTCAGCTGAAGTGTTCTTATTGACTCCTTCTAGATGCTTGTTCAAGTCTTACAGAAGACTTCCCTTTTATGGCTTTTATCTTAAAGTTGTTGAAAACATGATTGGTGAGGCCCAAGTAGCATAGTCAGGGATTCATTCATTTCGGACTATGAATCAGCATGTCAATTGGTAGCTTCTTCACAACCATGCAAATAATTCTTTACGTTGCCCTGTGTGTCCTTCGTAACAAGAAAACGGTTCTTTTTTTAAATCAAATGCTGACTTTATCAAATTATTGTCATTGTACCTCAGGACTCGATTTCCCAAATTAATATATCTATAACATGACAACCCTAGTTATCGTACTAAACTCGGGAATCATTTCTATTTAGGCAAGAAATGTTGCACTTCAGATAGGCACATACACATTACTTGGTCAAAGGTCTCATTTGATTTTGAATATTGTCTATCTCATATGCATGCTTATCCAAACTATCTCCATTAATAGACTCTACCTACCAAGAGAGATCAATAGGTCTTTAATAGGCTTGAAATGGGGTCTATAAGGGACACAAGTTAAATGAAAGACTTTTGTAAGTTGGAGCCGTTGTGACACTATGGCGAAACCCTCACACCATGATTTTTTGTTAGAGCCATAGGCAGTTGGAAACATGAAAAGATAGAGCTTTGAACATTCTTCTTTCTTTTTGGCATTAACCTGAATCTTGATTGGGATAGTCTTTTCCTTTGCAAAAAGTTTGGTACCCATTTTCATTTCTTTCTTTCTTTTTCTTTCTCTTTCTTTTTCTTACTCCTTTCCATTGAGCATTTTATCATTTTATCCTTCTTTCCTGTAAGACTGTCAAGTATAGGACTTTCAAGAACTAGATGATCTTTCTTTTATCTCTCTAATTTTGATTGAATCTTTGGTTGAGTTGGACCAATTCAAGTCAAACTATCCTTATGGAAGTCTTTTGCTGCTTTAGGTAAAAGCGAACTTGGTTGGCTTTCTGAATTGTTTTGGATTTTATTTTTTTTCTTTTTATTTTTTTTTCTTCTTTCTTTTTTTGTATTATTATTTTTTGTTTTTTTTGTTTTTCTTTCTTTTTCTTTTTTTTTTGGTTCTAGCTCTAAAAGAGTTGTCTTGTTTGTACCAACTTGGGTTTCTAATAATGGATGAGTGGAGTGACATAAATATTCTTTATCAGGGATAAACCATTTGTTACTCTGATGTTATCATGATAGATTGGAAATATTAGGTGAACTTCAACTACCCTTATGGTCTTGAGAACATTAACTATCCTTACGGTCTTGAATGTGCATTCCTTTCCTTTTGATCTTCTTGCCTCTTCACCTTAGTGATCATAAGACTTGTTAAAAGTGTAACAATAGCTCAAGGAAGGTCATTGGGCTTATAAGTCAATGAAAAAAAAGCTAAAATTCTATGAAGGCTCAAAGGGACAACTAGGGATTGATATTTAATTGAGTGGATACTGGTTGTTGGCTCGTCAAACAATGCCCAGATCATCTCTCCCTTAAATAAGCAGAGTTCAATTTTGCCTCGAAAGTTTGTCAAAGCATGTTCTAAGATTGACTAGGACCTAGACAAAGATAATTATGCAGGAGCCCTCTCTAAGTAAGGATACACAACTCAATGCTATAGAGCAATTCCCTCACCTAGTAAAGTCATTCAAGTCATGATGCCTAGATATGCTAATTTATAAATATCAAGTTAAATTCATCATCGATTGACTACCAAAATGAACAAAGACCAATAAAAATTTAACAAAAATAATTTATTCAAGCAACTTTAAATTTGAAAAACATAATTGTTCCAATTAAATACTAAAGAAAGCAAAATAAATAGAGCAACACTCCAAGCTAATGGAAGCTTGTTGAACAAAATTTCTCCTCATTCCATATCTTCTATATTCTCATCTTGAAAAGAAGATAAAACAAAATCTTCTTCCAATCCTTTTCCTACTATGAAGGTTGCTGGTGGTGGCACTCTATTGAACCTTGGCAAAGGATTGTCTTTTGTGCTGGGCTTATCAGGCTCAAATGGTATACCACTATCAATTAAATTTTGGATCTCATGTTTTAGTCTCTAGCATTTATCTATCTCATGTTCTTGTGTCTGATGAAATTTACAAAAGCCTTTAGTATCAAATTTTAGGGGTAAAGGATTCGGGAAAGGTTGAGGGGCCAATGGCTGTAATAGTCTCTTCTTTTGTAGCTTGTTGAAGACCCAAGACAAAGGCTTCCCCAGATCTGAAAATTGCCTTCTATTTGCTTGACTAGTCACATTAACATCAACTTCTTTTTGCAAGCTTTGATTTCCCGACTGGTAATTCTCTTTCTCATTCCTTCTTACTGAAAAGCGATTCTTCTCCCTTTCCCATTCTTCAATTTGCAGCCCAACTTAGAGAAGATCTTTGAAATTCTGGATGAGTGTATGAGACATCCTTTCACGAAGACTAGGCAACACCCCTCTCACAATCAACCTAATCTGATCTAACTCATCAGGCCTCCTTTTGAGAAGTGCAGCCTTATTTCTCCATCTTTTCACATAGTCCACAAAATTCTCATTTGGCCATTGTCTAATGGACTCAACTTCCATTAAGGTAATTTCTAGCTCGACATTGTACCCATATTACTGAATGAAAGCCTTATACAACATATCCCAATCTTTTTGAGTATTTTCTTCTAATGTGTTGAACCAACTTTGGACAACAGAGTCCAATGAGAACATGAAATATCTTAGAGTTTAAGCCTTAGTAGCTCTGGCAGACTGCATGGCAGTGATGTACTACTTCACATGGAGATAAGGATTTCCAGTACCATTGTACCTAGTGAAAGAAGGCATTTTGAATTTATAAGGGACCTTCTCATCTTATTCAAACAGTTTGTTAATCTCGGACATCTCTTCGGTTTTTAGCTTCTTTTCAAACTTCTTTTCTAGGTTAGTAATCATCTTCTCAACATCAAAAGTTTCAGTCTTTTCCATAGTTGCTCTTTCCACAACCCTTTGCTCCTTCTCTTGTCTTGAGGATCTTAGAAGTATTGAGCCCAATCATCATGATCATCAATGATCACCTTATCATCATCAAAAGCCATTTCACTAACTTTAGCCTTCCCCTTATCTTTCTTGGTGCTTGCGGATCCTTCGGCATTGTTCCCAAACATTGTAATCATTTGATTCTTCATGATCTCAGCTAGGGCCCCCTTTAGTTCTTCCATTTTAGCATTGAGGGTGTCATCCACCATTCTTTGAATTTGTTTGGGCTCCATTACTTTCGGTGAAAAAAGGATTGAGTCGCTGCTAGATTTTTCATCTCCAGCGTAGGTCAAATTGTCGTAAGCTTTTGAACTGTCGTAATCCAGGGCTATGAGCCAGAAAGGATTAATGATATGTGATGTGATGCATGTATGCATGTATGCACAAACAACAAACAAGGATAAATAGGACATTCCTTCCCACTTTATAACTTCCACACACGGATGATGAGTCTCTTTTCCTAGGTATATGGTTAACAAAGTACCAACATGGGATATCTTATTTTTAAAAAATTCTCTCGGATGTTTCAACCAATAATTATATTTTAAAAATGAAAATTAGTTCATGATAATATCCATTAATTAGGTTTTAATCCATTCAACCAACTAGAGTAGCTTTTATGTTATATTGGATTTAAACTAAATTAAGAGGTTTATTATAAATAGATTTCTCACTTAAAAAAGTAACTAATGATTCATGCCAAAAACAAGCCCATGATTAATAATTCTTAGTATAAACTAGGCTCACAATTGATATTTGGTATTTTATAATTGACCTAAATATTTGTAAGCTCTTTCAAAAGATTATGAAAATAATTTTGTTTCTAAGCCCTTTGTAAAAAGATTTTAGAAAAAAAAAAAGGAATTTTGGGCTTTGTATTTGGGTCATGAGAAAAGAATTTTTGATTTATTTTTTAGAAAAGTTTTATGTCCAAAGACCATCTTGAAAAGTTTTGAAAATAGCTTTGGTCTTTCGGACTTTAAAGAAAAATTTATTTTGAGTTTAGGTCATATTAGAAAAGGAACAAACCAAATAAGCCATGATTTAAGCCAAGATAAATTAACCATAGTCAAACAACAAGCATTTGGGGTAAAAATCTAAGGAAAGTAACTAGGCCAATTACATGAGCTTTAGTCTTTGGGTTGAAAGGCTTAGGTTCCCATAGCAAGTATATACCAAAAGGTACAATGCTATGAGTGGTTATGCCATGCTCGATCTCCATACCTTGAGTGAAAGTATGGTATCCCTTACATAATACAACACGAGTAACACGGCGTCCTAGCTCACGCACACGCTGCAATCTAATATGATGCAATGCATAATATCATGATAAGAAAGAATAGAATAATATAAAGACCAACGGAGTCAACTTCTCTTATCCCCAATGGAGTCACCACTGTGAGCGAAAATTTTTGCCCCCACTCCCGGTGGAATGGTTCTTGCGACTTCGGCACTGTTTAGGCTCAGGACCTTAGAGAACACAAGCCTAAGCCCGGAGAAAATGGAATCGCCACCCAGACGGGCCGAGAAAAAGAAAGCGGTAGATTACTCGATTTCTAAGGAATCCCCAACCCCTTAATGTGTTTGAAAAGTTGGATACGTGTGGGGAAGGTGAGAAATGGCCCAACACCCCTATAATGCCCAGTTTATTGGAACCGGCCTCCTTTGCAAGTCTTAATATTATAAAATTATTAAATATAACAAAATTATCCATACTACATGCAACAATTAAAATAAAGCATCATTATATTAAAATCAAAGCAATGTCCAAACAAAATAAATAAATAGACACCCATCTGAGGATGGAAACATGTCCTTACATTGTCCATGTCTAAAACTAAATAGGACATCCACCGAAAGGTGGAAACGTGTCCTTTACATTGGTCCAAAATATAAAAGCAATTTAAATTACATGATGCTTAATACATGAGGTACCCTACATATGGAAACATACCTCTTACAAAGTTTTAAAATCAAAACAAACCAATAAAAGTAAACATCCATTCATGATAAACAAATCAAATATCAAAATTAAATAAATCAATCATCAAAACATATAATAAACTACATAATCTGAATTAAAATTAAATAAAGTAATAAATGTATAAATTTAGGGTTTACATCTTAAAATAAGGTTTTAGAATTTTAATTACTAAATTAGGGCTTTGGAAAAAAGAAAGTTAAGTATATAGACTCATAATGCACAAATAAATATTGACCCCTTCGACGAGCTCATACGACGGTCCAGCTAGCCGGTTAGCGGACGGGGTCAAGGGGCAGAGGCCCAGAAAATTTTAGAAATTGACTTTTAGGGTTGTAGGTTTTGGTGTTGAAAATTAAGATTTTAGGGTTTAAGATTTAGAAAATAGGATTTCAGAATTGGAAGAAATAAGCTACTGTAAATCTTAGAAAAATTTAATTGACTATGGTTTTGAGAAAACATATTATTGTTTTGTGGTTTTACAAAAGTGTAATTAGGGTTTAGATTTCAAAAATATTTTTCACGGGCATTAAGGTATTAATGTTTTGAAAAATAGTTTTTAGGGTTTCAAATAGAGTTTGGATGGTAAGTAGAACAATTGATCATCTATTGCACGTTTAAAAAATTAATCAAATTTGAATGATGAAGCTATTGTAAAGATAAGCAAAGAAATAGTGATTCAAAACTCTATTGTTGGTTTCACCACAATCTTTGAATACTGGTTGAACAATAATAAAGACAATGTACACTGCCTTTGATGGATTGTTGTTGCTTGCTCACTGCCTCTTGCTCCTTCAAGGTTCTCTTTTTTGGCCAAAAAAATCCAAAAGTCCAAAGTCCGATAAAAAATTTTAGATTCCCTATTCTGTGTCTTTAATGTGGTATTCATAAGAAAAAATAAAAACCTAATACTAATTGGCTAAGGAAATAAAGATGTTTTAGGAAACAAAATTAAAAACCAAGTAGAATAGGGTTTTGGCAAAACTGTGCGCGGGCTGGGTGTGCAAAAGTGCGCTGGTGAAGAATTTCTGTGGGAGCTGGGTGCGAGCCAGCCAATTCACCGCTTGATTTTCCTATGGTGAATTGGCCACGCCATAGGATTTTCCTGCTGCGAATTGGCCAAAGCCAATTCGTCGCCCGCGATAAAAAATTTTCATCACTGATTCTTTTGTTGCCGATTTTTATTTATTTATTATTTATTATCCTTTTTATTATTACTTCTCATTTTTTATTTTTATTAAAAATAAATATTGTAAGTAATTATTAAAATAAATATTATTTAATTAAAACACCACAAAAATTATTTTGGACTGTTTAAAAATATCAAATTGGATTGGGTCAAAAATTAAGGGTTTACAGATATAATGTGGAATTAAAAGTTACCCTGATAGAGGTAGAGTCAATCAGGCAGAAGCATAATGAGAAATTTATTGACTATGTGAAGAGGTGGAGGAATAAGGCTGCACTACTTAAGAAGAGGCCAGATGAGTTTTACCAGATTAGGATGATAGTGAGAGGTGTCCTATCAAATTTGCATGAATGGATGTCTCATACTCTTATTAGGGATTTCAAAGATAGAATGGGAAAGGGATAAGAATCATTTTTTTGGAAGAAGAAATGAGAGGGGAAATTATCAGTCTGGCAATCAGGGCACATAGAAATCAGTGGATGCCAATGGAATAACTAGTCAAGCAAATAGAAAATAATTTTTAGTATAGGAAAAACCTCTGTCTTGGGTTTTCAACAAATTGCAAAAAAATGGGCTATTACAACCATTGCCTCCCCGACCTTTGCCGAATCCTCTGCCATCAAGCTTTGATGTCAAGACCTTTTGTCAATTCCATCAAGTGCAAGGGCATGAGATAGATAGATGTATTTGCTTAAGGCACAAGATCCAAGATTTGATTGGCAGTGGCAAGCTACCTGAGCCCGATAAACCCAACACTAAAAGTAATCCATTACCTAAGTTTTGAAGAGTGCCACCTCCAGCGACCTTCATGATAGAAGGAGGATTGATGAAAAGTTCTGTCTTGTCATTTTTTCAAGATGTAGATGGAGGAATTGTGGATGAGGAGGTGATGACCATTGCCCCTGACATGTCTAAGTAGATGAAGCACCATTAATTATAATCCAAAAAACTTCCTTAGGCTTGAGTGTTACTTATTTTATTTATGCTTTCTTTATATTTTTGGAACAATTATATTTTTTAAATTAAGATTGTTTAAATAAATTACTTTCATTAAATTTTTGTTGGCTTATAATCATTTTGGTGCTCAACCAATGATTAGTCTAGCTTGATATTCATAAATTAGTGTATCTATGCATCACGATCTAAATGACTTTACTAGCTAAGGGAGTTGTTCTATAGCATCAAGCTGTGTATGCTTAATTAGAGAGGGCTCCTGCATAATTACCTTTGTCTAGGTCCTAATAGATCTTAAAACATGCTTTGATGAACTTTCGAGGCGAAATTGAACTTTGCTTATTTAAGGGAGAAATGATCTAGGCATTGTTTGGTAAGCCAAGAACTAGAATCCACCCAATTAAATATTAATCCCTAGTTGTCCTTTTGAGCCTTCATGAGATTTTAGCTTGCTCTTTATTGGCTTGTAAGCCCGACAACCTACCCTATGATTTTGTGACTCTTATGACAAGTCTGATGATGACTAAGGTGAAGGGGCAAGAAGATCAAAGAAAGAAATGCATAGTCAAGACCACAAGGATAATTGAAGTTCACCTGATACTAGACCTAATATCTTCAACCTATTAAGATGACTTCATGGCAACAAATGATTTATCCTTGTTTAAGCAAACTCACTCTACTCCACTCATCCATAGTTAGAAGCATAGAATGGTACAGACAAGACAACTTTCTTAGAGTTAGGATAAAAAATAAAAAATAAACAAAAAAAGTAAAAAATAAAAAGGGCAAAAAAAAGGGAAAAAACAACAACAATGAAAAAAAAAAGCAAAAAAGGAAGAAGAAGAAACAAGGAAAGAAAAGAAAAGAGAAAAGAGGAAGAAAACAAGAAGGAAGAAAAGGAAAGAAAATAAAACTCGACACGGGCATTTCCAAAAGCTAACAGAGTTCTTTCTACTTGAAGCAGTAAAAGACTTCCACTCAGTTTATGAGAATAAATTGACTTGAATTGGTCCAACCAAGCTAAAGACTTAATTAAAACTAGAAAATAGGGGAAAGACTATCTTTCATCCCACACAGCTCCAAATATGCAAT